>JALAZF010000164.1:1386250-2772500 GCA_022829125.1 Lathyrus tuberosus
CCCATGCTCTTCTATTAACGTGTTAATTCTAGATTGGTTCACATCTTCAATACCCCCCCATTCATCATCTGAAGTGCGTTCCACATTATTTAAATTATCTTTCAATGAAAAATTAAATAATATACATTAGCTCTCAAGGAAAAAATTAGTATATTCTTCGCTTTCAAAACATAAGAAGCTTTCTTAGTTTCTTCATCATCCCAATCCTTTAGGGGTTTTATAATTTCAATACCATTGACAGTGCTTTTAGAGAAAAAATAATTGTCTTCAATATGGGAGTTCTATTAAATGAATATACATATTATCTTTCTAATACGCATAGTTTTCACCCTTGAATATGGGAGTTCTGTTAAACGCACTCTTTAAATTGTCCTTACTCATATTCTCAATTTTTTAAATCTCAAAACCTGATCAAAAGACCAGCTTTGTAGCCAATTGTTGGGTAGAATATGAGTGTAGAATGGTCTAAACGGGGAGGATGTTGAATAGACCTTTCTCCAAAAACCAATATAAAAAAATTGTTTCAAAATCATAGTTTTCAAAAACCATGGCAGCGGATTTTACAAAAGTTGTATTTGTATTAATTTACGGTTTACACAATAATCTAAAAATATAATGAAGATGAGATATGAAATGCTAAACAAGAAATGCGTCAATTAGTCCAATTCAACTTATATGATATGTTTGAATTCATTTTTTTAATTGAGATTGAAATCTAATTTATAAGTTTTTACAACTATAATCAGCAAAAATATTGTTCAACAGACTTAATCTATCACAAACCTACACTTATTACATAAAATTTCTATAAGCAATAAAATTATCCGCTTAAAAATCTAGAAAATAATTAAACCTTAAAATCATACAAATATATACAAGAATTTAAAATGAAGGATATAGAAAAGTGCACCACGATTTATACTGGTTCAGTGCATTCGTCCTCACTAGCACCTAATCTAGTCTCAAATGATAAATCATTGGAATCTTTTAGTTTTCCACTATATGATAATTTTACAATGTTTCTTTCAATAAAATCAGATAATATCAAATAATGTTGAAAACTTAAATCAATAGATAAGCAGCTCCAAAGGTTGATACATGCTTCCATCCATAACAATCTTCACTCAACCTTGTCGAAAGTCTCTTGTTGCCTTTGATCTAACTAAAGGAACCAAAAACTCCAAACTTTGTCTGCAACAACCTTCACTTGCTCTTACAAAACTTTTCCTTAGAGAAGAAAACCTTATTTTTCCTTTGCTGGATTGTGAATCCTATCTACATAGTCAAAACTTGATTCTAAAATTTGAAGCTAAAACTTCACGAATCATTAACAACTAATGACTCCTCTCTCACTAGATATCATACTCTTTCAAATTTGAGAAGCGCACACATAAGAATGGTGATTTGCTAGAGGTTGAAGATGAAATTTTTTAGATAAAATCCATACAACAATGCTCAAGAACTCACAAAATCAAAACAAGAAAAAGTTGTTCTTCAATATCTATTTGAGAGAGTGAGAGAGAGAGATAGATAGATAGAGAGAGAGAGAGAGGGAGAGAATTTGTGTGATTGACAAAACTTATAAATGGTCTTTCAAAAGTTATGAAAGTTGCATGCTAGAGAGAGGAATTTTTTGTTTATATGTGTGTTGGAGTAAATGCACTAAAAATGAGTAAAATGACCCTTATGATTCGAGTCAAGAGCAAATATTATGATTCAAGTCAAATGAGAGAATGATTTGAATCAATAACATAAAATTGTGATTCGAGTCAAATAAACCCTTGATTTGAGCCACATAACTAGAGATGAGCACCAAAATGTGAAGCTCGACCATAATTTGAATCAGGTTGTCATGTGATTTGAAGCTCTTACCTGATTTAAATCACACATTTAGAAGCAAATTATGATTTACTCATTCATTTCATGATCTGAGTCACACATTATTCTTATTCGAATCATGTTTCATAATTAAATTTTTAAGAAAAAAAAGATGTTCATGATTGAATCAAGAATATGTGTGACTTGAATTATGCTTTCATGGGTTTCTTGGTTCAAGTTTTCGACGTATTGACTTGAACCATTTCACACTTGCTTTAGACAAAGGGTTTGATTTATGAGTGCAAATTACAATTTAATGAAAAATACTCAATTTTAACTAATGCACAATGATCTAACTAAGAGGAGACTCAATTACTAAAACGATAAAGTAAGCAATAACCAATAAGACAAGCAGCAAAATCCCAGGAGGCAGAGAAATTTCAAGCTATATACATCAACTTAGATAAAAAAACATATGAACATACACCAATAAACATAATCGAAATATATTTTAAAATCAACCTTAAATAATAATAATTCTTTTTTTCAAATTATGTGTATCGTGCACTAATTCATTAGCTATAAGAATCGATATATATATATATATATAGAGAGAGAGAGAGAGAGAGAGAGACAGAGAGAGAGAGAGAGAGAGAGAGAGAGAGAGAGAGAGAGAGAGAGAGAGAGAGAGAGAGATTAAAAATTAGTTTATAAAGGAAGATAAAAAACAAGAAAAATGAGGTGCTTCGAATGAAGAAAATGAATGAATGGAAAAGATGATTCCTCTAAAATGTCTTATATTATTCTTAAAATGAGAGTTTGAGATAATGCCGAATATTATGCAAAAAAATGTTATTCTTTTTTTGCACGTGCTTTCATAAAAGACTCACGTGTGAAAAAAGATAAAACTTTTAAATTTATTTTTTTTAATTTCACTTTTTTTTTAAACAACGGTAAAAAAAGGAGAGTGTTTTTTATAAAAATTTATCTGTTTATTTATATTTAATTAAAATTAATTAGGTTTTATGTTAGTTAACTATCATAACTAATTATTAATTTTTTATTGTTCAAACTGTTTTTCCTTTTACTTGTCATTATACATAAATGGATTTTTTTAGCCTTATTACGATATGTAATAGAAAATACCTTCTATCATTTAACATAATATAAAGGGATTGTGCTGGATTCTTCGTGTCCTTTCTGCCATTGTGAAATGGAATCTGCTGAACATTTATTTTTGCAGTGTGTTTTTGCAAAGCAAACTTTTTTCTTTTCCATTCTGTCCCACAAATTACCAAATGATATTGGCGTTGCGGATTGGCTGAAAAGTGTGTTCTCGTGTGGGGACATCTTTGGTGCCCAATTGTTGTGTACCATGGCTCACAAAATTTAGATGGCTGACAATGCACTCATTTATCAATAAAAACCAACAAACCAAGTTTTGTTAGCAGAAGAGGCAATAGAAAATGTGGTGGAGTTTAACAAACTGAATCCAAGCAAAGGCATCTGTCAGCAAAACTCTGAAATATTGGTTGGCAATAGGCACGATTTTCATGTTTTACAGGTGGACGTTAGAGTGTTTAAAGAATGTGTGACATCCCTGGGTTGCATCATAAGGGATCATGAAAAGAACATTCTTCTGGATGCGAGCAATTTGGAAGCGATCTCGGTTGATCAAGTGGTAGCTGAGATGATGGCCTTGAGGTGGAGGCTTATGCTGGCTAAGGATCTGAGTTCAAAGAAAATTATCATCCAATATGATGGTTTAACTGCGGTTGACTGTGTTAATTCATGTCTGGAGTATGTTATTCTAGAACCATTAGCTGTTGATTGTAGGTTTTTGCTTAACAATTTTACTGCTCATTCTGTTATGTTTATTAGTAGAGCTTTAAACTTTGATGCCCACAACTTGGTTAAGTTGGGGAAATCTTATGGGTCTAGAACTTGGATCAGGGGTTATCCCATTTTTGATCCAATTGACCATGTAATTATTGTTTCTTCTTCTTAAATGAAATCTCTTTCCCATAAAAAAATAAGTTTTTTTTTTCAGCTTGTCATGTTCAAAAGAAGTTTTTTTTTTCCAGGTTGTACAATTCTTTCTTTTAACAAAAGCACTTTCTTTTTTAATAATATTTTGTTTAGAAAGTCACTCTTAAAAATGATCATTATATTTATACTAATAGAAGACCCGTGCATTCGAACGAATATGAGAAAAATTTTGAGATATAGTATTAGACATATTGATAGTTGAAATATATTCAAATGCACACTATGATCAATATTTATGCATGCCTTTTTGGTTGGATCTAACCGATTGTTTTCCGTGTCACTTTATGAAGTAAGGTCTGACTCATTTTAAACATTACAATGAAAAGATTGAAATACATAATAGTCAATATTTTATAATTTTCAATTTTGAGAGCAATATTTATGCATGCTTTCTTGTTTGAATATAATTGGTCGTGTCTCGTGTCACTTCATAAACCTTTTCATAAAAAAATTGGAATCTAACTGATTGTCTTCCATGTCACATAATTGAAAGCAATATATATGCTTGTTTTCTTGGCATAATCTAATGGGTTGTGTCCCGTGCGACTTTATGAACTATTTCAATCATATATTTAAGATAAAAAGTTATTTAAATATTATATAAATATTTCTTTTGATATTACTTTTAATTATGAATATTGATTGTTATGACGGATTAAAAGAATTTGACACCAAAAACTAAATGCTAACCTAACCATTATTTATTTTTTTACTCAAGAGTTCAAATCCTAATTAAATAAAGAAACAAATCATGATGCTAACCTAACCACTATTTATTTAGCTATAGTTTCAATTGATGTTAGATTAAACAAACAATATGGACAAAATGTCGAGGTCTATATATCGATCTATACAAATACATCAACCATTAATCATCAATCACTAAATTCAATATCAAGATTCAACAAACACTCACTGTAACTCATAATTCTCATTTCAATTCAAACCAAAGAACCACAAAACAAATTGCATATCAATAACTCTACATCTAAATCAATCAATGATGGACACAATTCCAAATAAGGAATCAATCTAAATGCACAATAATCAACCACAATAAAAAAATAAAAAATTTACACAAACAAAAGCATATAATTCATGCATATTGATCATGATCATGTCCAGCACCTAAACCATATCCTTATGTTATTCAAAAATATACCATTTCCAACACTAAATTAGCATAATTTTAAAGGTTGGTGTTGCATTAGAATTAATGTGACAAGTCATAATAAACTATATTTTAATGTTATAAAAAATATTCATGTCATTAAATTTAACCAACTCCGCCTACATTGATATATGTTCTCAGAATTCACAGAACAATTAATTTTCCCTCAAGGAAATAAATCCTAAATATCCAGGATATCAGCAAGGACACCAGCTGCAGTTGTGTCATTTCCAGCTCTAGCACCTTGAATAACCAAAGGTTAGTCACTATAGCATCGAGTGTATATTTCCAGCTGTCATTTACATTAACATATAAAATGGTCAAGCATTTAAAGTTAGTGCTTCGGAACGCTGAATTTTTACTACGCGACAAAGCAAAGAAATTGAGAATGAAAGCATATTGTCCCAGGTGAAACCTTTAAAGTGGAAAAACAAAGTAAAACAAAGGTAGAAATGAAACCAAAGTAAAAAAGTAAAACTCAAAGCAAAGTTAACATCAAAGATAGAAATAAAACCAAATTTCAACACTGCACTGCAACATTCCATCATAATAAATTACAAAAAAATAGGCAATAGCGTAAGAGTTTTCAAACAATTCAACAAACATCCACACCAAACAAACACAAAGGTAAATAACTATAAACATATATTGCTGGCTCTTAGAACAACAATATAAATCGGGCTTTTTGCAAACAACTACAATGATTATCATATGAGAACCATCGAGTGAGTGAACAAATTTTGGTGGAAATACGGTTCTCTGCCGTTTGGCTAGGACCTGGAATATTTGAATATAAAATTTAGACCAGGAAAAAACAAATCAAATCATAGTACCAAAATATTTTCCACTATAAACTATGCTAGAGATGTTTGCAAATGTTTGATACTTCTACAATAATTTCTATACAATCACACATTTAACCATTACCTTGTTTATTTCTCGTTGCAATGTTAATATCATAAGTGATGTTTTGATCTGCAAAACATAACAATAATAAAAATTTAACATATAGATAGACAAAAAATCTAGAGAACTTGAAAGAAGTACTTATGCTAATGAATAATTTATTGAGAGAATACAAATACAAGTTTAGTGAGATTTTTTGAATCTACAGAAGACAACAAAGTAATGAATTTCCAACCATGCTACCAACAAATTTCTACTGAAACATGAATTGAAATTTGGAACAATACATATATTTTGATGAACCACTAACTCACAGCACAATACCACACCTTAAATAATACATACAACAACAGCAAGGAATAAATATACATTGATAAACTTTGTCACAACAACAACTCATTAAAATAAGAAAGAGACAAAGTGTGAGTGAACATATAAATTTTTCAATGGATGAGGAACAATTTTTGCTTATAATGATTCCTTATTACTTTCTTGTTCGTGGTGTAAGGAGCCTTGCAACATTGAGCAGTTCAGACTTTGCTAATTGTATCTTTAAAATATGCTACGTATTACTACATATATACAAAATTATTTCGATATCATAAGTGATACTAAACTTTTCTAGTGTATTAAGTACTGCTGCCACCACCTAATTGCAAGTGTGAAAATCCTTTCAAAAATTTAGTAGAAAACAAAATGAGTTCAGTTGGAACTCACAAGCTCTAATTTCACAACACTGCGGAAAACATCTAGGTGGTATGGATATCAAGTGAAAAATAAAATTGAAGAGAATTTAATTTTGAAACCGAGAAACTAATTAAAATTTTGTTGCACTTATAATTTCTTGACCAGCAAAGCCTTGAACCCCAGTAATTTGACAAAGGAAACAAATGAACAAAACATTGAAACTCAAATGCAATGTAGGTGTTATGATTCGTTAGCAGCACAACAAACATTGTCATGCTACGGAAACACTTACATTATCATGCTACAGAAAGCCAAGATCAGAGTTAAGCTGACCAGGGAACCTTAAACAACATGTGAAACCAGACCATACATGGTAGCAAATATCAAATGGTTTAAGATCACCAACTGCATCACAAAAAACCAGATAATATCTGAAACCTTATTGAACAAATGCGACAAAATTGTAAAAATATGGATTAAAAAGTTTTATGAAAATAAATTTCTTACAGTTAAAGTAGCAATGTAGGGTTCCATCATCGTGTCAGAGACCTTAGGAAAAGGGAAAACGAAGAAAGTAAGCATCATCCTATCAAGGTACCAATTCCAAATCCAGTTTCTCCACTTAGTGAATCACATACTTGAAAACCTGCACACACCCATTTCATAATCAGCCTCAAAACAACAATAGCTTATCAGGAAAAGATAATCAGCCTCGACACCCATTTCGACGGCGAGATCGCTAGGGTAGCCTGAGACAATGTTGAGAAAGGGGCGACAACGCTAGGTTTTTAAGGGAAAAGAGAGAGGAGAAGAGAGAAAATGACGAGAAGCATCGAACATGAGAGATATTTGAATGGTAGATACAATGTTTAACTGGATAATAGAGATGACTACAAATTTTAAAAAATGGAAAAGTATCTCTCTTCCATCGCCACTTGGCATTTTCGGTGTTTTTCATTGGGCCCTAACCTTTAGTATTAGTGAATTACTAATAAAGGCTTTATTAAGTGTAATTTAATTTTTGATTGAAGGGCAAATTAAGTAGTGTCTACGTATGTTTTGTGCTTAGTTAGATAGTTGATTATTTTAACAGATTTACATCGTTCCATAAAACATTGTAAGTTTTTAAAAATATTATTACCAAAAAAGTATTTTTATTTAAATATTTATAGCTTTAAAAAATTTCAGTTTTTCTGTGTCTTTTAAAAGAGGATTCTACCTGCCACCTCCACAATTAAACCTGACACCCCTCCAACTTTTCATAATGTCAAAACTGCCCCTGGGAGAAAACCACATCAAATTTCTGTTAGAAATTTTTGGTAGTTATATTAAAATTTCCGGTACAGTTTGAAATTTCTGGTAGTTCATTTGAAATTTCGGTGTACCAGAAATTTCAAATTTCCGGTGAAGTGCAAATTGTTCTGGAAATATGAAAATTCCAGTAGTTTCATTTTTAGGGTTGTTTTGGATGGTCATGATTTTGCCGACAATATTGTGCGGCTGTGATTGCACCGAAAGTTTGTGTGGTACAAAATTGATTCACAGTTGTATAAATTGGGGTCACCTCTTGTTGAGAAACACATCTTTAAAAAGTGCCTCTTCCTCAATTTATGATTAAGGCAGAAGTTTACTTCAACGAACCTTCTCCTCCTATAGAGTTCAAGCTTCCCGATGGCACCACCTCTTTTGTCGGCCTGATGTCGAAGTTGAATGAATTG
Source organism: Lathyrus tuberosus (assembly GCA_022829125.1). NCBI lineage: Eukaryota > Viridiplantae > Streptophyta > Magnoliopsida > Fabales > Fabaceae > Lathyrus > Lathyrus tuberosus. Next base: position 1,394,600 of record JALAZF010000164.1, read on the forward strand.
TTGCCTGTTGACGACAATAGAAAGGTGAGAAAGATCGAGTTTCGTGAAGATTGGATCGATAAAAATGGGAGGGTGAAATACAACCTTATTGAGTTGAAGACCGACGAAGATGTGAAGGAAATGTGGAGATTATTTAGCAGTAAGATAACAAAGGGTCTGATCGAGTTAAATGCAAAGCTGTCAAGATCCGTTGACGACATAATGGAGATGCTGAAACGTCCTGAAGCGTCTAGTAGTGTTTAAGTTTTTCTTATTTATTAATCATATTGTAATGTTAAATGTTTTATGTTTAAGTTATGAAAACCATTTTCAGATGTAAGTTAACCTTCACATTACAATTTAAGAAGATCACTAATATTAGCTAATAAAATGTTCTGAAAAAGATGTTTGAATAATATACATATAATATATATAATTCAAATAATACAAAATATATCTAGATGGGCCCCCCACGGGCTATGTGTGCAATCCGAGCTAATCCAGAATAAACGTCACCATATGGGTGTACCAAACCCGTGAGCTTATCCGTAATCACTGCAATTATTTGGAAGCACTGATAGTCATCAGCGTGATCTACTGGAGGAGGAGGCGGCGGCGCATCACCAACAGGCACCTGGTCATCAGAAGGCCCATCATCAGCTGGGGGTGGGGTGATGCATGGATGTGATACAGTGAGGTACCACTCTAAGTAACCATCCTCAAAATGCGAGGGGTGCTGAACAGGGACCGCTCTATCTCTGATGGCACGACCGGAGCTGAGGAAGTTACTCTGAAACCACCAATCAATACCTGCATACGATATATCTGGAACTGGTCGTGGTATACTCTAAACATAGCCATACTGTCGCCGACACCTCTCGGGAAAGTGTCTCGCAACCATGGTCTTCCACCGCATATAAACTGAATATAAGGAGGACTCTTCAAACTCACGGTGGATTCTAGGAGCATCGTATGTGTTTATATGACATCATCTACAACCATCGCATCCAGCCTCTTCCTATACTCAGCTAGACCACCAGGATGTGTTTGCCTTCCCTTCCACCTCTTTGCCCGTGGGGCCCCCCACCTCATAATGATGCACCCTATTATCACATATGGTAGGGAAATGATCATAGATCAAGCACTGAAATCACAACTAATAATAATTTAAAAATGATATTTGTAAAAAATAAATACGAAAGCAATAACAAAATAAATTAAAATATACCTATAACAGACTCAAATACCCAACAAGTTGTCTGGTCTTAAAGACCGTCGCCACTCCAAGCGCTGTATACAATTGGGTCAGCGTTGCACACCCCTAAGCCCAGTTGGTTTCCTCGAGGTTACAGAAGAGACACAAATAACGGGCATCAACATAAGTACTATTCTTGTCAGCAAAGAGAGTACATGTTATTATATGTAGCATGTATGCACTAGCGGCAGCCTCATATCTCCCAGCACCGACAAGCTCATCATAAATACTCCGAAGCTAGTGCATATGAAGGTGCGCACCTCTGGTATCACCAAACTCCTTCAGGACCTCCGCCTCGGGCAAAATCAAATCATGTGACACAATCTGACTAGCAGTGATCACGTTAAGAATCGGAGCCATCCAAAATCTCCCGCCGATAGGGAGATGGAACAACACGGCGACATCATCCAAAGTGATAGTCATCTCGTCGAACGGAAGATGAAATGATGATGTCTCCTTGTGCCACCTCTCAACAAAGGCACTAAGCAATGGAGCGTCCAACATGGTGAGTGAGCAGTGGGCGAAATCAAACAGTTGGAACTCCCGTATAATCCGACTGACCTGCTCTAGCATTAGAATCTTCGGGAAGCTCTTCATCTTCGACCCGTGAGAACAAAATATAAACAAATTAGTTCATACTTAAACAAATTATACATATATAAACAAAATTTAAATTTAAACGTAAAAGACATATACCTCACCCTGCCATAATCGTAAGGCCACATGTTCACCATACTCTGTAAGCACAGACAGGTCGATGGGTCCTCCTAGGAATCCTTCATTAGTGTGCACAAAGGGCTCATTCGAAGGAACCGTAACCTCTGTCTCAACAGTAATTGATGGGCCCGACTCACCAACAGCAGCATCTGGCCGCACCTCCTCAACAGCCTCCCGAGCAACCTCCTCGATAACCTCCCAAACAACCACCGGCTCAACTACATGAGCAACCACCGACTCAATCATTGGCTCAACTATCGGCTCAACCACTGGCTCAACTATAGGAACTTCTGCCAGCACTTCATCTGTAGTCTTCTCTGCTGATCTAACTGGTTGACGTCGTGTAGAATGAGGTGCCCGAAAATGCCTCCGCTTAGCCATCCGCTTCCAGTGTGAATCAGTGGGGACAACTCGTCTTGCCCGTAGATGGGAAGACTCGGCATCAGCATCACTAGTAGCCCTACCCTGATCTGATCATCGATCTGCAACTCTCCCTGCAATAGTACTATCTTTGCCTCTGGTTTTCACTGCAAAAGAAAAAAAAATAATCAGTAAAAAAACAAAGGCACCAACTACCGGAAATTTTGAAATTTCTGATACAAAACAAAATTTTTATAACTACTGGAAATTTCAAAATTTCTGGTATAAAACTAAATTTTTATAATTACCGGGAAATTTTGAAATTTCCGATAAGATACAAAACTAGTTTTCTAAACTACCGGAAATTTTGAAATTTCCGGTAACAAAAATTGAGACTTGCACCAGAAATTTTGAAATTTTTGGTAAAAATTACCGGAAGTTATGAAATTTCAGGTAAAAAATATCGAAAATTTCAAAATTTCTGCTACAAAATACCGTAAATAATAGAAAATCTTGTAAAAACTTACTGTTTTTGAAATTTCTAATATTTGTTTTGAAATTTCCGATATCGTCCCTGAAATTTGAAAATCCCGCTTTTAAACTGCAAATTTCATAAATGTGAAAAATATTTTTGCAAAATTACTTTGATCTTTTCATACAAGTTGGGGAGTGTGAGGTTTAATTGTAGGGGTGGTAGGTAGAATCATGCGCTTTTACATAAAAGCCCTATGAAATGTTAAATATGGCATAATGAGGCTTATATACCACCTCCCCTCACTAACATATAAGACCTTCTTTACATAATTCATATTAATTTAAAAAATGGTTTATTATAGTTAATCATATTAAATTTGTTAATGATTTATGTATTATTTTTCAAATATTGCTTTTATAATTATTGAGATTCATAATTTCAGTACTCTCACTTATTTAATTATTCAACTGATTTTGTATTAAGACTCACCACCTTCCTATTTTCTTCAATTATTGTAAGAGAAAATGATGAAGTAACTCTGGGTCTTTACAAAAAAATAGCTAATACAAAAGAAAACATAGAGATATTTCTAATAAAAAAGGATTAAATAAAATATGGGCTAGGCCTTGCAGACTTCACTTCTGGGCTTTACCACTGGGTTATTTATTTACTAATGTTGTTCAGCTAAAAATTGGCACAAAATTTCTTTTTGTCAAATTAAAATAATGAATTATATATATATATATATATATATATATATATATATATATATATATATATATATATATATATATATAATTGATCGTCCTCTCATCTTCATCTCTAAAATGAGTTGCTTATTAATTTGTAAAAACTTGATTCTTCATTTTTTTAAAGAGTCTTCATGAGCTTAGTTTATGGTTATTTTATACAAATTGATCAACTAGCTGGCCCACGAATATTAATATATAAAACTGTTTGCGTTATCTACAACAAAAGAGTCTTGAAAAAAGGACATGGTTTCTCATCCTCATCTACCATGTGATAATGACATATTTCGAGGTCATAAATAACATTTGATTTATGTTTGCAGATGAATAATAATAAATATTTAAATGAACCCGATTTTTAAATTACAAGTTTGAATTAAACTCAAATCATATGCATTTGTATGATTCTTATAGCTAATGAATTGGTGGACGATGTGCTTAACTGAAAAAGAATTATTATTATTTAAGATCGATTTTAAAAAAGTCTATGACTCGGTGATATTTGAATGATGTTATGTGTAAAATGAAATTTTCAACTTTGTGACAAAAGTGAATTTTAGAATGTATTTCTACGACAACTGCTTCAGTTCTTGTTAATGGTAGTCCAATTGATGAATTTAAGTGGGAAAGAGGTTTTCGACAAGGTGATTCTCTTCACCTTTTCTCTTCCTGTTAGCTGTTGAAGAATACATGTCTTGCTGAATGATGTAATGGAAAAAGGTATGTATTCAGGTTATGGGGTGGGGGCACAATGCATTGCTTTTATTTGTCATTTACAATTCACTGACAATACTCTTTTGGTGGGGGTTAAAAGTTGGGCTAATGTCTGACCTTTGAATGTGATTTTTTTTAAGCTATATCATGTTTAAAAGTTAACTTTCATAAAAGCATGTTGTTTGGGGCTAACGTCTTTGAATCTTAGTTGCACGAGGCAACGCTGATTATCAATTGTAAGCACACTCGCCTACCTTTTTTGTATTCGGGGCTGCCCATTGGTGGTGAATCTAGGAAGCTCAATTTATGGTATCCTTTGATTGAGCGGATCAAAAGAAGGTTGTTGGGGTGGAAGAGTTGCTTTCTCTCTATGGGGGTTGCTTTGAAAAAAGAAATGTGTTGGTTTAAGGGTTAAGAGGTTGAAGGAATTTAACTTATCCTTACTTGGTAAATGGTGTTGGAGGATTCTAAATAAGACGAGAAGTCTTTGGTATATGGTATTGAGTGCTTGGTATGGTGAGGAAGGGGAGTTTATGTTTTGGGGGAGGTGGTGGATCTGTTTGGTGGAAGAATTTGAATAAAATAAGGGAGGGTGTTGGTTTGGTTGATGAAGGGTGGCTGCTCGATAACATTGATCGGAAGATAGGAGACGTGGCTTCTACTTTGTTTTGGAAAAACCATTGACTTGATGGTATTCCTTTGAATGTTAGATTTAGTAGGTTGTTTCATTTAGCGGAGAATAAGTTGGTGTCACTCGTAGAGATCAACAAGTTTGGGTGGGAGGATAATGGTGAGGCGTGGAAGTGGCGTGGGAGGTTATTTGCGTAGGAAGTGGAGTTAGTGGGAGAGTGTATGAAGCGGTTAGCCTCATTTGTTTTGTAGGTGGTCTGGGTTTGGAATTTACATTCCTCTTCTTGTTACACGGTTAGCAGTGCTTATAAAAATTTGTCTGATGTTGACGACAACAACAATCAAGATAATTCCCAAATTTTGTGGTTGAAGATTATACCGCTTAAGGTGTCTATTTTTGTCTGGCAGTTGTTTTTTAATCGTATTTCAATGAAGGACAATTTGGCTAGGCGGAGGATTCTTTCTGCGACTGGTCAAAGATGTGTGGTGAATTGTTGTGTGGATGAAGGCATAAATCATTTGTTTGTAAAATGTGATTTTTTTATAGACTACAACTTACAATTTCTAATTGGCTAGGTTTCTCAACGATATTTCAAGGAAAGTTATTAGATCATCTCTTATGGTTTGGAAGGAGAGGCGGTTTGTCGAAAAATATTCAGATGTTTCTTAATATTATTTGACTCTCTGTGATTTGGATTATTTGGAAAGAGCGAAACACTCATATTTTTTTAATAAAGAGGAGCATTTGCAAGCGTTATCAGAAAGGGTAAAGCTTCAGTCTTTTGGTGGTTAAGGCTGAAATATGTTTCTATTGATTTTGATTACCAGGTTTGGAGAAAAAATTCTTTATCTTGCTTATCAACTATTTTGTAGTCATCTTTGCGTTGTTTTTTATTTAGAGTTTTGTGTTGTAATTTCAGATTCTTTGTTATCAACTTCGGTACATCTTGTTCTGAAGTGACATGTTTTGATCACTGGCCTTTTAAAAAAACTCAAATCATATGTGTTATTCTTTAGGTTGCCCGCTTTAGGTAAAACAACATGGACAAAATAAGATGAATTTGTGAAGAAGCAACATCTAGGACATGACCATTACTACGAAATATACCTTTGGTAACATTATTTTACTACGGTCATTCAGTCCACCGTTGTAATATCTCAAATTGAAAGCACATGATTTTTATTTTATTTTATTAGAAGACATTTCATTACGATTGTGTGAAACAACCGTGGTGATAAATTAAGTGTTACAAGCTTCGAACCCCAACAACAACATTTTTCCATTTTTCATATTAAAAAAGCACACAGAAACAACAGTGCTTGATCTTCATCATCAATCTTGACATCGATATTTTCAAGATCAAGAATCAGCTTGTTGAACATATCCATCTGTGTTAGATGTCCAACATGCTATATATTTGTATCTGATCCTTGGCATTTTTCAACACCTTTCTGTGTTTAATTGTTGATTTTTGGAGTTACTTGTTGTTGTTCTTCATGCATTGTATTTATACCTTTGGTGCTTGTAATGTGTGTGTTAATGTGCAGAAAAGTGCACTAATTGATCAAGGAATTGAGACACAAAGAGATGCAACAAGCTGCCAAAGAAAGAGGAAAACAACAGGGTGTTCGCTTTGCGAACTCTGACGAAGGTGCCAGCGAAGGTTCGCTTTACGAACAGCAGCGAGGCTCCCAGCGAATAGCTCCAGAATGTCATGGATGGAAAAGAACCTAAAGTTCGCTTTGCAAACGACCAACGAATGTTCGCTGGTTTGCTCGCTGTACGAAGGACCTGGCGAATTGAGGTAGTGGAAAAAGGACCCTTAGTTCGCTTTGCGAATTTGCTGGCGAATGATTCGCTGTGCGAATGAATTGTTCGCAGTGCGAACCCGCGACATCAGCCTGGGGCGGTTTAACTCTCAGAGGCACTTAAGGTTCCATTTTCTCTCATTCGCTAGGCGAATGATTCATTCGCAGTGCGAATTCTGCAGAATTCAAGTGTTGTATAAATAGATTTTCACTTTTCTTGAAAGGGGACTTTTACTTTTTTTCACACAAAATCATAGTTTTCTGTATTTTGATCATCCAAGAGGGAATTTTCACCTAGAGAAGCTGAAGTCACATCCATTCTCGATTAGTCGACGTGGATGTTCATTCATCTCCTCTTGAAACTTGTCATCCAAGCTACCATGAGAATGAGTAGCTAAACACTCTTGTGTTAAGGTTAGATGTAGTTGATCTTGATCATATGTATTTCTTTTGATCTTTTGTATATGAACAAGGTTTTTGATCAATATAGATGAGGTTATTTGTTCTCAATGATTTATGGGTGGTTTGTATTGCTCTAGACATAGATTTTGCAAATCATGACCTAATAATTTCATCTCTTAAAAACCAAACTCTAGACATAGATTTGGGATTTGTTATTCTCTTTGTGTTGATCTTAACAATTGTTGTTTAGATTGTTAGTGTGAGACATCATCTAACGGTCTAAACAACGATACTCACAACTTTGCTTTAGACATAAACTTAGTTGAGAGGATACGCGGTTGTATTGGTCGGAAACTAAGTTCATATGCTTGATTAATCGGATATGTGTGAAAAGGATTAGCGAAACCTAACCTTGACATGTTTTTCTAAAAACCTTACAAACTCTTTGCCACAAATTTACTCTTTGCTACCAATTAATGTTAACCAAAATTGAGAACCATTTGAAAATCTTGAACTTAAAACATTGTGACTATTGAACGACAAGCATCTAATATCGCACAATCCTTGTGGAGACGATAAAAACACCCCCCTAATATTGTTTCAACAAAATGGCGTCGTTGCCGGGGATTGTTCAGTGATATTGCAAGCATTGCAATAGTTGTTTTGTTTTAAGCTTGTTAACTTTTTCTCGAACTTGTTAATTTGTTTTGTTTAGTGTGCAGACTTTGTTTTATGCGAGGGAAACTACCGGCGGACCAACTTCTGTTCGGTCCTGAGATTGAAAGAACCGCTCGTAGAATCAATAGCAGAACGAGACGAAGGAGGCAACTAGCGAGATAAAGGCAAGAACAAGAGGGAAGTTCGACTTCTACACCACCACCATTTCCACAGTTACTTCCAGCTATGGAACATCCACCACCACCACCACCACCACCTGCTTCTAGACCATGTACCAACAGTCTGAGACACAATGCACAGTTTGCTCGCAATGTACAGAACGGTCGTCATTCAGAAATGAAGACCGGTATTCTCCAGCTTCTATATCCGAGTCCTTTTACTAGTATGGATCATGAGGATCCTTTTACACATCTGACAAAGTTCTATGAGATTGCGGGAGCAACTGGTGCACCCGAAGCTGAAGAGGAATCTTTGTTTAAGAGACTATTCCCGCATTCCCTCATTGGGAAGGCCAAGGAATGGTATCTTGATCAGTCGACGGCAATAATGACTGATTGGAATTCACTTGAAGAAAAAATTTTGGAGCGATTTTTCCCACATAATCGTTTCATGGAGGCAAAGACCGTAATAGCAGTGTTCACGCAAGGTGCCAACGAATCTCTCAAGGAAGTGTGGGAGAGATTCAAATCTATGCTGAGGAAATGCAAGGGGCATGACTTTGATGAATTGTCTCAAATTCATATTTTTCGGAATGGACTTCAACTAGTGCATAAAACCTTGTTGGATGCCACCACTGGTGGATCCTTGCTGAGCAAAACCACTGAAGAAGCCACTGCCATTATTGATAAGATGGCTTTAAATGATCATCAGGGAAGTCATAACCGTAGCCCTTCTCAAAGGACTCCTGGAGTTTTGGAACTGGGAACCAATGATGCTATACTTGCTCAAAACAAGTTATTATCCCAGCAAGTTAAGTTGTTGACAAAATAAATGTCTAAAATTCCTCAACAATTTAAAGAAATCCATGACTCCTCGAGTAAAAACGTGCAGGTCTTGGTATGTGAACTTTGTAGAGGCGACCATCTTACCGGATATTGTCCTCCGGTTGTGGAGGAGGTAAATTATGCTGGAAATCCGACTCAAGGTTATCAAGGACGACCTCCTTACCAAAGTGCTCAACAACCGTACCAAAATCAACAAGGTTATCAACCTCGAGGCAACTACCAAAATCAACAAGGATGGAGACAAAATCCTTACCAACCACCCCAAGAGCAAAGTGGAAGTTCAAGAATGGAGGAGACTTTCACCCAATTCATGAAATTATCAATGGCAACTCAAAAGAGTACGGAAGCTTCGATTAAAAATCTTGAATCGCAAGTAGGGCAACTTGCCAAGCAATTAGCCGAAAACCAACCGGGGCCATCCTTCCCCGCGAGCACTCAACCAAATCCCAAAGGGGAGTGTAAAGCAATTTTCACAATAAGTGGTAGAACAATTGGAAGAGATGTTGAAAATGGGGTAGTTGAAAAGGAAAATGATATTGTGTTGGAGGAAGTCGAAAAAAATGATGAAAATGGGGTAGTTGAAAAGAATGATGAAGAAGTGAAGAAGAAAAAAGAAAAAGAAAGAAAGGAGTTTGAGAAGGAAGTTTTACAAAGACGATTGCTGTATCCCCCTACTCCAAAGAAAAAAGAGAATGATAGGCATTACGCAAGATTTTTGGAGTTATTTAGTCGGTTGCAAGTAACCGTACCTTTCTCTGAAGCTCTTGAACAAATGCCTAGGTATGTCAAATTCATGAAAGACATACTTATGAAAAAGAAGAGGTGCACTGACAAAAACAACATTGATCTTAATTCCGAGTGTAGTGTCGTCATCCAATGCGTGCTTCTGCGGAAAGAACAAGATTTGGGAAGAGTAGCTTTACCTATTACAATAGGTGATGATTTTCAATGCAAAGCTTCGGTGGACATGGGTGCGAGCATCAATCTAATTCCCTTGTCGGTGGTGAAAATACTTGATAATATGACCATAAAATCAACAACCATGACATTACAACTTGCGGATAAGTCTAGAACTCATCCGTATGGTGTTGTGGAGGATGTGCTGGTAAAAGTGGATAAATTCTTCTTTCCTGTTGATTTTGTGATTGTTGAAATGGATGAGGATGAAGATACGCAGATCATATTGGGCCGACCATTCATGAAAACCGCTAAAATGTTGGTGGACATTGATGAAGGCTTAATGAAAGTGCGGATCAAGGAAAGTGGTAAGGAGGAAGAAGCTTGTTTTACATTGTTCAAAGAGTGATGTTTGTGAATCAAGTGGATGAAGTCGTGCGAAAAGAAAAAGACTTGAAAAAAGAGAAGTTGGAAAGTGAAGCATTTGAAAAGAAAAAGAATGAAGATGCAAAGGTAGCCTTGATGAATTCATGTTGGGATTGGTCATTTTTAAAGAAAAGGAGACCAAAAACTGGGCACGATAACGGATGAGTTTTTGTGTTCGCGTAGTGTGTTCGTTTCGGTTGCAAATTCTTTAGCTTTTGTTTTTGAGGCGTCTAGTCTCCGGACCGTCGAGCTTAGCCGACGTTAAACAAGCGCTTGTTGGGAGGCACCCCAACATTGTAAGTATTAATCGCTTTACTTGTTGTTTTAATGATGTTGAAAAAAAAATGAAGTGGCAGCAGGGTAGAAAAAATTTGCAAAATATGTCATGTTCGCTGGTGTTCGCTTTGCGAACCTGGGGCGAGCATTCACCAGCCTGTTCGCATTGCGAACCTAGCGAGACATGGAGAGTCTGCTGCTGCCACCTCAGGAAAAAAAAAAGAGAAAGTTTTTTTTTTGTTATTATTTGGGTGGGCCAACACTTGGGCCCAATACCCATTTTACTTGCTGAACATTTGAGGGGAAAAAAACCCTACTCCCAATTTTGTCACTCTCTTTCACACATCACAACATACCCTCTCTAGAAGAAAAATTTCTCTCGTGATCTTGTGTCAGATTTCACAACACTTTCTCCAATTCCATTATTAAGTTCAGGTTTGCCTCTCTTTTCCTTGCTACTCTCTGTTGAATATGGTTAGGTTTGTGATTTACATTAGAGACATTTGTAAGCTTAGGGTTTGATTTCTATTTTATGGTTTGAAGTCATTGCATGTTAAATTTTCTGAAAGCTTTAGAATAGGAATTATAAAAGATAAATGGAGCTCTGAAGTGTGGAAGCAATGCTGTTATTTTTCTACATTTTTCGGGTGTTCGCTGTTCTGTTCACTGTGCGAACTTGGACGAGTATTCGCCAGACCTTCGCAAAGCGAATCTGGGGCGAATGTTCGCCAGCCTTCGCAGTGCGAACATTGGAGCGAACATATCAGAATTATGATTTTTTTTTATGTAGTTTCAGTTCTGATTTTGGTTGGTTTCTAAATTCTACTGACCTGTCTTGGTGCTTTGGATTGTTTTGTTTGTTGATGTGTGCAAATGGGTCCAAAAACTAACCCAACTAAAAAGCGGAAGTCATCCACATCGCGACAAGTGCCGACCCAGTTCGATGAAGCTCGATTTAAAGGTGCCACGCAAGCTGCGAGATATCTGACATTGGAAAAAAGAACTATTCTAGCGGAAAAGAGGTTCATTTTAAGTGAACAAGGGAGTTATCTAGCGGTGGCCGCTCTCTGGGAAGCAAAAAAATGGAATCGGGTGATAACGCTGGTCGATAGTTATAATGTGGAAATTGTCCGGGAGTTCTACACAAACGCCCTCCCGGATGATGGCGACCTGTTTAGTTAGACGACTCAAGTTGGGGGAAAAACTGTGAGGTTTGACCGTAGGACCATAAGTACTGTTCTTGGGAGCCCTCTGCCGTTACGAGCTAGTGAGATTGATAATTACCATAGGGATCTTCACCTTCACTGAGATATCTCTCAAATGACCAGAGATCTTTTGCGCCCGGGAAAGAGTGTTGAACTCAACCCATCTGGGGTTGCGATTAGGTACAGAAGGGAGGACATACAGCCCTTAGCCCAGCTCATATTGCTTTTGGTGGTAACCAATATCAAACCAAAATCGCATTCCCCAACCATCACTATTCCTTTAGCTCACCTAGTCCATAGTATCTTGACAAATGTGCAGATTGATGTGGCGCGTATAATTGCCGATGAGATAAGGGCAATTGTGGAAAGCGGCTTAGGAGGTAACGCTTCTAGGAAGAATGCCCCTCTCGCATTCCCTTGTCTTATCATGTCATTGTGTGCGGAGGCTGGGGTAGATTTGCCTACGCGACGCCAGGTTACGATACCGTCAGCTATCAATGATCGATACGTCAACAAGTTCTGCAAGCCTAAGAGGGCTAGGGGTGAGTCGTCTAGTGCTGGTGCTGAGGCCGGAACAAGTGGTGGAGATACTTCTGGGTCACACAAATTTTATCCTTATCAGCAAGAAATCTGCCAGTATAACTGGGACTGGATGGCGACTTCTCAGCGCGCCATGTTGGACTTACATGATTCTATGCATATACTTCAGCTTCAGATTCGAGATCCCGCCGCAGAGCATTCTATGATGTCGAGGGAGAAGTTCCTCACACACGCTGGTTGGCCTGAGGCCAGGCCAATATTCGGAGGGGGCGAGGATGCGGCTGGTCCTGCTGGTGATGATGCTGATGAGGAGGGAGATGGTGATGATGTGGAGGTATCTGGCTCTGAGGAGGGGGAGGAAGACCAGGAGACCGAGGTGTATGCTACAGAGTCCGAGGAGGACTGATTTCTTTTGATGATGATGATTTTGTACTTCCTTTGTGCTACAAAGTGAAGTTTTATTATGTTTTATGTATTTTGTTGTATTTCAGTTAGTATTGATGTACTTTATCCACTGTGTTGGATTATTTTGGATTTTGGGATGTATTTGTACCCTTGGTGGTATCTTGTTTTAACTTTGTAGGTGTGTTTACACCATTACATTTCTATTTATTATTAGTAGTAATATTTGATGTTTTCAGTAAAAAAATTCTGTTTTTATTTTACTAATATTTCGGTTTTAATTATTATATTAAGTGTTGAGTTCTTCAGTTTACGAATGCTCAGCACTTAATTGGTTGGTATGCTTTTGTGTTAAGAGTTGAATTCTTCCGTTTACGAATGTTAAGCTTTTAAAATTGTTTATATATTTTATGTTGGTATGCTTGTGAATATTTAATGTTTCCTTCTTTTGTTGATGAAACTTGGGGAATTTTAGGTTGGTGATTCTTGATCTTAAAAGAAGATTCCTCCAAGATGGGATGACTATGATAGTACTTTAAGCATATTGTTGTGGCAAGGTACATAGTTACCTAGTTCTAGAATTTAGAATGTATTAGAACTTTGTTGTCTTGGTACAAATGAAAATGTTGTTTCTTGTTACAACTTTATTTGAATGCTTGTGTCATTTAGGTCCAAAAATCACAAAAGTGAGAAACCTCCAGGTTATACTATATGCTTTGGATTGATGATAAATTTTGTTTTATACTTTTAATTCATGCTTTATCTTGTGATGTATGTGATTTTATGGAAGTCTTATAAATGATCAAGGCACTTGTTGATATTGAGCACAACCATTTCCATACAGTAATTTACCCGTGAGTAGCGAGAATTTGTTAGCCCCTTTGTGCCCAAATTTGTTAGATCTCTTTTAGTGATGAACTTTGTGTTGTACATATTTTAAAAATCGAGTTCATCATTGAATTTTTGAGAGCTTCTAAAATATTTTCTTCTTGATCTTTGGAACTTTTGTTTTAATTGACTTCCTTGCCTTAAAAAGCAAGGAACATTCACATAAGGTTGAGTCGAAAATAAGTTGGGGAGAATGAAAAAGAAGATCGGTGAATTACTCAAAATTTTGAAAACATTTAAGCAAGCATGAAAAGAAAAGAGTATGTGAATATTTGTGTACCAAAAGAGAAAAAGAATGCTTGCTTGAAGAAGAAGAAAAAAAAGGGTCCAATAAGTGTGCAAGGAAGTTTGAGAAGGTGAGATAAAGGAAAAAATTGGTGAATGAAGTTGAGATCTTGTGAATACCTTATTTAGTGAATGTTCTTTTGCATCGTCAATTTCGTTTCAATGGCCATTAGAAATGTCCCTTTATTGTTTACCCGACCAAGCTGCAACCTTGAAGTCCTTAGTGATCATTTACTTCTATGATTTCTTTTGTGATCATTTAGATATTGTATGAATTGCTTAGTATGTGCATCATTTGTCATTTGAGTGAAATTTTCCCGTGGTTGTATGCGCGTTTTCCTTCAATCCTTTTTTGAAGAGGAGTGTTAGAATGACATGTGCATGTTGAGTTAGTTATCTGTTGAAACATCGTTTGAAAGTTGTTTTCGAGTCAAGTTCTTTTACATTGTCGATTCTAGGATTGTGTAATTGTACTTTGTTGCAATTCTTGTTTATTTGAGCCGTTTCTCTTGTCTTGGGTTGAATTAATTGCTCGAGCAAATCCTCTTGTGTCAATGAGAGGCATACTTTGCTTGAGGACAAACAAAGAGTTAGATGGGGAGAGTTTGTTAGATGTCAAACATGCTATATATTTGTATCTAATCCTTAGCATTTTTCAACACTTTTCTATGTTTAATTGTTGATTTTTGGAGTTACTTGTTGTTGTTCTTCATGCATTGTATTTATACCTTTGGTGCTTGTAATGTGTGTGTTATTGTGCAGAAAAGTGCACTAATTGATCAAGGAATTGAGACACAAAGAGATGCAATAAGCTGCCAAAGAAAGAGGAAAACAACAGGGTGTTCGCTTTGCGAACTCTGGCGAAGGTGCCAGCGAAGGTTCATTTTGCGAACAGCAGCGAGGCTCCCAGCGAATAGCTCCAGAATGTCATGGATGGAAAAGAACCTAAAGTTCGCTTTGCGAATGCCCAGCGAATGTTCGCTGGTTTGCTCGCTGTGCGAAGGACCTGGCGAATGGAGGCAGTGGAAAAAGGACCCTAAATTCGCTTTGCGAATGTGCTGGCGAATGATTCGTTGTGCGAATGAATTGTTCGCAGTGCAAACCGCGACATCAGCCTGTGGCGGTTTAACTCTCAGAGGTACTTAAGGTGCCATTTTCTCTCATTCGCTAGGCGAATGATTCATTCGCAGTGCGAATTCTGCAGAATTCAAGTGTTGTATAAATAGATTTTCACTTTTCTTGAAAGGGGAATTTTACTTTTTTTCACACAAAAACATAGTTTTCTGTATTTTGATCATCCAAGAGGGAATTTTCACCTAGAGAAGCTGAAGTCACATCCATTCTCGATTAGTCGACGTGGATGTTCATTCATCTCCTCTTAAAACTTGTCATCCAAGCTACCATGAGAATGAGTAGCTAAACACTCTTGTGTTAAGGTTAGATGTAGTTGATCTTGATCATATGTATTTCTTTTGATCTTTTGTATATGAACAAGGTTTTTGATCAATGTAGATGAGGTTATTTGTTCTCAATGATTTATGGGTGGTTTGTATTGCTCTAGACATAGATTTTGCAAACCATGACCTAATAATTTCATCTCTTAAAAACCAAACTCTAGACATAGATTTGAGATTTGTTATTCGATTTGTGTTGATCTTAACGATTATTGTTTAGATTGTTAGTGTGAGACATCATCTAACGGTCTAAACAACGATACTCACGACTTTGCTTTAGACATAAACTTAGTCGAGAGGATACGCGATTGTATTGGTCGAAAACTAAGTTCATATGCTTGATTAATCGGATATGTGTGAAAAGGATTAGCGAAACCTAACCTTGACATGCTTTTCTAAAAACCTTACAAACTCTTTGCCACAAATTTACTCTTTGCTACCAATTAATGTTAACCAAAATTGAGAACCATTTGAAAATCTTGAACTTAAAACATTGTGACTATTGAACGACAAGCATCTAATATCGCACAATCCCTGTGGAGACGATAAAAACACCCCCTAATACTGTTTCAACAAACTGCTCAGCCAAAACTTTGTCTTCACTCATCTTGAATGAATACAGAGCTTGCTTCAGGTAGAGGCGATTGACCAACGATTTGGTTATGTACAAACTTTCGAGTTTCACCCATAACCCGACGCTATCGTCTCCTTTGAAACCTATCATAGAACCTTATCACCAAGGCTTAATAAGATGGCGATGTGGGCTTTCTCTACCATACTCATTCTTTCTTTTTCCGTTAACGCAACGTCCATGGCTGCAGCTCCCTTCAACGCTTCCAAACAATCCTGCTGAACAGTAGGACTTTCATCTTCAAGCGCCACAGACCGAAATCGTTCACTCCGGTGAACTTTTCAATCTCATACTTTGTTGAAGGCGTGTTCTTCCACGCTCATCGCACCAATTTGTTGTGAAATCTGATGCCTTGAAACAAAATATAAACTGTTTCTTTATGATTAAGAAACACACAGAGGTAGAAAAGATGGTAAAAGAAGAAGAACAACAAGGATTGGTTATAACTGTTATTCTTTACTTTCTCTTTGAATCAGATTACAAGTACTCAAGAATAACAAATAACCCTCTCATCCTAATTAGGATTTGCCACACTTAAGATGAGAGACTAGTATGATATTTATAATAAAACCTAACATATTAAACTAATGAGATTTTTTTAACAATTATCCATTACAAGCTAACTTAGGGTACAAGCTAACTTAAACAATTGGACATAACAAACAAGCCCAATTCGTCATGCTAACAAATCTAGCATTTCCAACAACTACATGCTTGACCCTACTTTGACTACAGCGTACACTACTTCGAAAACAACATGTTAACGACCTTTGACTGAATGCTAAACATATGTCGAACTGTCAAACCAAGAAGCTACCTTCGATCATACTAGAGTTTGATCCAATATCTCACACAAGTATTGAAGATCTAGTGTACCAAGGTTTTGTTCTTTGAGTCTTTGTATTCTTGTTGTTTATTGTAAACCTCTAAAGAAGCATAAACTTAATAGTCAAGGCATAGAGGTTGATTGTTAGTTGAGTTGTAATTCAACATCTTTAATCTGTTGAAAGCATAGATAAGTAGGGTAGTGATTGAGAGAAAGTGAGAAGGGTTATCATATTTATAGGGGTCCTAAATAGAAAGATACAAATAGTATTAGGAAGTATGCATTAAACAGGGTTTGTTCATCTAAGACTAATCATACTAATACTATTGAGAGTGAATTTTCTTTCTTGGGTTGGAAGTCCCCCAGAAGTAAGTGACATTTGATAAGTGCAAATTGTACGTATTTTTGTATATAAGTTTTGTTGCACTTATCGTTACTTTGTGTTAAAATTGGTTGAATAAACCCCACTTTATGTGTAAATATGTTTACTTTATGTTTTCGTGTGTATTTTACGTTTTCTTGTATATATCGTTGAGTTTAATTGCTTTCCATTCAATTTTATAGGTATTCAAGTAAGGAGATTTTGCCATTGTTGTATTGAGCATTGAATAAGCTTTCCATCACTTCCGACCGTGCGTTAATCCGAGCTACGGTTCAGAAGTTGTGGTCAAATAAGGGGCTGTTTTGCTGTCATGTTCGCTTAGCGAGTGTGACAACGAATGTTCTCTTAGCGAATGGCTGGCGAAGGTCCCAGGGAAGGAGTCCAAATTTTGGAAGAGGAGAAAGAGACCAAAGTTCTCTTAGCAAACTTCCTAGCTAGAATTCGCTAGGCGAATAAATCGTTCGCTTAGCGAACTTCTGAAGACAGCAAGAGGCAGTTTAACTTTTTGTAGGCACTAAAGTGCCATTTTCGTGCATTCGCTTAGCGAATGGAAGGGTTCGCCTAGTGAACCTGCGAAAATTCTGATTGTATTTAATAGTTTTTTAGTTATTTTTTAGGTGATGGTTTTGAGGACTCTTGCTCCAACTCCATCAAACTTCATTTTTTAGTAGGATTAGCTTAGAAAACAACATTGAAGCTTGCACACGGATGATCCGGGTTGGATTTCTCATCGATCGGCGCCGACAAACCGCGAGATGTTTGGTTCATTTCTCTTCTTCTTTGTGTATTTCTTCTTTGTTGGGTGTTGTATAGTTACTATTAACATATGTATCTTTGTTGATCATAATATTGTATAAAATTTGCATTACAAATCATTATCGATGTCTTCCTTGATCTTTTTGCATTTATGTTTGGATTTGTGTTGTGTTAGAGATAAACATCATGAATCTTGATTAGGGATGTATATCTATTATCTAGATGCTAGAGATAGATTTAAAGAATAATCTTTATGGTGTCGGAATTTAATGTCTTCCGTGTTTCGAGGCGTCGTGCGCTAGAATGACGACGAGAGTAATACGGTTGCTCTCTCAGCTCAGTGTGCCAGAGATGGACACTGTTGTGAGCGATACTGGATGATTTTGACGATTATTATAGGTGGAGTATAATTGATCGATAAATGTATGTTTGTGACGAGTGGATTATATGTATGCCTGACAAGTTTGTCTTGCTGAAAAATGAATTTGGTTTATGTTTTAATGTTTACTTTTCTGTTTTTATGTTTAAAACCATTTAAACCCAAACTCATAAACGCGAGAGACTGTCGAACGACATTCTTTCCCTCAAACCGATCTCTGTGGACACGACATAAATCCCGGAGGGAATTCTTTCCGAAAATAAATATTTTTGCTGCTTGCCCTATTCTGCATTCAACAAAATGGCGTCGTTGCCGGGGATTGGTTTTTATTGAACTTGCACTGCGATAGTTTCTTTGTTTTTTAGTTTTGTAGATATCGTATATATTGTATACTTTCACTTGTTTATATTGATACTTGTATATTTTAACGTTTGTTCAAGTGTTTGGTTAGGACGCTTGCTTTTGGTTGCGCGGTGAGGCATCACCATGGCATGAAGAGAGGGAGTTTCTAGCTAAGCACCGTAAAGACGTCGAGCTTACGACATAAAACAAGCATGTTTTTTCATTTTTGTTTTTGTTTCGTTATTACTTTTTCATTCTAACTTATCTAGTGTAGTGAACATTCAATAAACAAGTTGTACTCGGATTTTTCGTAAAATTCTCAAATCTTCACTTTACAACTTGTTTAATGAATTTTTGCCGGTTTTTCAGTTTGTGTATATTAATAGTTTTCGCGTTTGTCAATGAGCTTGTTTTTAGTAGCTTGAGGAAATTTGGTGATATTCCAAGTTTGATTGTTTCAACTTGCGGATGTATGGTAATGATATTGTTAAGTTTTGTACGCGTCCAAGGTATGTGTTTATCGCTTTCTATACTTTAGCATATTCATGACACTTAGGCATTTTACAAACTTCCATGCCATTCATTCTTTTGTATACTTGTTCTTGTGTGAATCACTTTAGTTCCCAACCTTTTTGTGAGGTAGCTTTCCATTATTCATATATGCGTGGAGTACCAACACTCTTGTTTTAACTGGATTTTATTATGCTTAATCTTTTGTTTGTGTTGATTATATGAAAGCATGAAAAGGATCAAGGCATTTTGTTTCATTTTGAGCACAACTACCTAACCAAATAGTCAATTCACCTTGTGAGTGTGTGATCCTTCGTAACCCTTTGAGCCTTTGGTCATTATCCATGTTGTTTGAGTTTGATGTTTGTCTATGAGTGTCAAATTCATTTTTTGTGTGGATCTTGATTGTTGTTTTTACTTGAGCCCTCAACTTTGTGTTGTTGTATGAATTTTTGCCTTGCCTTAGAAAGTAGGGAGTATTCGCATGATGATATGGTTGAATTTAAGTTGGGGAGAGAATGGTTGTTTACTCATTGGTTAGTTTCTATGAGGATGAAAAAGAAAAGAAAAAAGAGAAAAATGTGAAAAAGAAAAGAAAAGAAAAAAAGAAAGAAAAAGAAAATCCTTGAAAAAGAAAACAAAAAGAGTTTGTGTGTATTTTGCATTTTCTTGTATATATCGTTGAGTTTAATTGCTTTCCATTCAATTTTGTAGGTATTCAAGTAAGGAGATTTTGCCATTGTTGTATTGAGCATTGAATAAGTTTTCCAGCGCTTCCGACCGTGCGTCAATCCGAGCTACGGTTCAGAAGTTGTGGTCAAATAAGGGGATGTTTTGCTGTCATGTTTGCTTAGCGAGTGTGACAGCGAATGTTCGCTTAGTAAATGGCTGGCGAAGGTCCCAGCGAAGGAGTCCAGATTTTGGCAGAGGAGAAAGAGACCAAAGTTCGCTTAGCAAACTTGCTAGCGAGCATTCGCTAGGCGAATAAATCGTTCGCTTAGCGAACTTCTGAAGACACAAGAGGCGGTTTAACTTTTTGTAGGCACTTAAGTGCCATTTTCGTGCATTCGCTTAGCGAATGGAAGAGTTCGCCTAGCGAACCTGCAAAAATTCTGATTGAATTTAATAGATTTTCAGTTATTTTTTTGTAATACCCCATATTATCTAAATGCTCAATTGGATATCAGATGAGATCAGATGAGCTTCTGTGTACTCTATCTTTGGATTATTAGATTAATGGAATCCTCTAAGCACTTTAATTATTACCAATTGGGATCAATAGAGCAACTAATGAACTCTGAAGAGATCAATTATTTATTAGTCCAAAAGAGGATTTTATGGTAACTCTAATAATTGATCATTTGGTGTGAGACGATAAAATATCAATTGGAGATAGTTTACCCTGTTGGATTATATTATATAATATTGGTTTAAATATATATATATATATATATATATATATATATATATATATATATATATTGGAAAGAGAAAGTGGGTGAGAAGAAGAAAAAGAAGACAGAGAAAGAAGAAAACATGGAAAGGGAGAAGAAGAGAAAGAAGAGAAGGAGAAAGCTTGGATCTTCATCATCATCACTATTCATCATCTTCTTCAACCTCCTCTTCCATGCTAAGGAGGGTTCTAGTTAGACACTTTAAGTTCAAGAAATATATGTTTAGAACTTAGGTTAGATTTGAGAGAAAATGATTTAAACAGATAAATCAATGAAATCTAACAGATGAAATACGATATAACATGTGTAGTATAGTCGGGTTATGATTGAAGTTGATTGGGTATGTTGGATTGGGTTGAATTAAATTGGTTTGGTTGAAAAATCTAACTTTTCATATTTGATAAATTGGTATTAATTTTTTAATTATGTTGGATGGCCTTTTTATGGGGAAAATATCATATTATATCGAATTCTGAGACCGGGGCTTTTTACGGAATCGAAATCGGAGGTCCGGAAGGCATTTAACGGTCGAAAACTGAGTTTTTAGCAGAATCTGCGCATTTATGCGCTAACCCTCAGGATCATGCGTCGACTCATGATCTTCGTGCGCTGACCCGGGCGAAATTTCCAAGTTTATGCGCTGACCCCCAGGTTTATGCGTCGGCGCATGGTCACAGAATTTTCCAAATGTTAGATTTTGTTTCCTTCATAACTTTTGAACCGTAAGTCCGTTTGGGTCCCCGTTCGAAGTGTTGGAAAGCTAATTTTATGCTCTTTGTGATGGTGAGGTAGAAACATAGTTATATTCTATGGATTGATAAGATAAATATGGAAAAGTAATGTAGGTGTGAATATTGTAGTCCCCGTTTCCACCAAAATTCATGAATCGGGAATCTGATTGATACGAGTCCAAAGCCTTTGGAAAGATAATCCAATAAGGTAGAGAATGGTAATGAGAGACCATGTTTTAACCAAGGATGCTTGGTAGAGGATAATAGTGGCTTGTATGCCTAAAAATGTGTGTGAATTACTATGTGGTTATGTTTAACATATTACGCTATCATGTGTGTTTTATGATTGATATTGTAATATGCTTGTCTAATATTGTTGTTAGTACGAATGAGAGAATATGCATGTTAAAATGAACTAGGAAGAGTGAGGAAACTTTACCCCATAACAACTTGTTAGTGGAACCTAGTAATGGCTAGGGAGTGATAGAAACTCTGGATGGCGACGCTCGTGCATTCATTGACGAGTTCTGGCCTGGAGTAGATAACCTAGATGGCAAGGCTCAGGAACCTGATGTAGGAAGATGCATCCGTGACGAGATTGGTCTAGGAGAGAGTGAAACACTAGTATGGAACATGTGTGTGAACCTTGTGTTCTTTGTGAAAGGCGTTTGTGGCCTTAAGGCATTGTGGCCTTGTGATTGTCGAATACAATCACGTTGTGTGTGAGATCACGTAATCGTAACCGGTTATCTTGTGAGTGTGTTTCATGGGTCTCGAGCTCCTCTGAAACATGTGCACAACTACTTGGCAGGTTTGATTCCCACGTGCAGTACGAATGGCGCTCTGGGAGCGTATGCTTGTGACGGTTAATGGCCCGTGTGAAGTGACGGTTCATAACGGTTAATGGCCCGTAGAACCCGAATCCATTCGTATGTCAAGTAGGTTACCAGGATCCATGACGCGGGTCGACTTCTAGACGTAGAAGCGGACGGGAAAAGGGGATGCCTTGGTGTGGTTACCGATTAGTGATATTGTGAGTTGATGAACTCATGACATGTTTTCATATAGTGTGAGATTGTGAGATTGTGGACTCAAGGTCATTCCCTTCCCTTTACTTGAGTTAGGATTGATAGAATCTTGTAAAGCTGAGAGAATCATAAAGATAGGGAACTCACTGAGATTTGATGTATCTCACCCCACTATAGTTGCTATTTTTCAGGTGTGGTTTGCAGGTTTGATTTACAAGTGGAGCGATGCTTGGACGTTTCAAGAGAAGCTTAGTTAAGCTTATTTTCCGTTGTGTATTATTTTGTTGTATATAATTGAGGATATTGTATATTATTCTTAGATTTTTATTTTTGGCTAGTTTCCATGACTTGTGCCATATGTTGTATTTATGTTTTAGAAATGGACAAGTATGTGAACTATGTCATTAGGCACTTTTGATGTGTCAGTATCAAATAAAACACTTGTATGGTATTATTCTAGATGAATATTATACAGGGCGTTACAGTTGGTATCAAAGCAGGTCGTGTCCTCGACCTAGCCTTGAAACATCATAAGCAAATCTATTCCTGCCTCTTAAGTGTGTCTTGCCATCATGAAACTTAATATCATACTATGTAGTGTTGGGCCTGATCAACCTAATACTATGTATGTGATAGGTAGAATCATGGTTGAGCGACCACGAGGACTCCGTAGTGTTGTCGGAACTTGTGTTGTGAGGGTAGGCTCAAGCCAAGGGTTAGTAGTGAAGAGTTTTGGTCAGCTCAGTGAGGTTTTGGTAGAAGTTGTGCTTGGGTAGCATGGAAAGTAAAGAGTGGTGTGTTGTTCAAGTAATCCTTTGGATTGAGTAGAGTCGGAAACTTAAGGATCTCTATTGGACGATTGGTTAAGGTATTGAGGAATATGTAAAATCGCTTGTAGAGATGGATTGACCACTAGTACGGATAAGGATCCCAAGTAATCTCATTATGTGAAAAAGAAAAGATGTTTTGTGGAACGTGTGATGTAAGGTTCGGAAGTGAGATAATTATCGGTGCTTCAATTCCTAAGGTTGCTATGGTATCTGGGAGGGATGAGAGTATCTTAAGGAATGTGTTTGGAACAATATCTTCCAACTGGTTAAAAGTTGAGAGTTAAGGACGTTCGGCTTTTGTGGGAACCTAAAGTAGTAGAGAAGTGTGTGGAGGAACACAAGGATGAGTTTACATACTTCAAGTGAAACAAGTGTGTCGGACGAAGAGAAGGAGATGAATTGTGTATATTCAGTTATGTAGAGAGATTAAGTTCGAGATATTACATCAGGATTTCTGTTTGCAATAAGAGACCAATTTGGAATTTGGAAATGTTAAATTACCCAAGGGACCGTATAAGGTATTGTGTTGAAGAATGAGCTTCATTTAGTAACAGAAAGTGTAGTGATATAGACCGGAAGAAGTTTGTGTTAAGGAATAAAGTAAGTATCTTGGATTTAAGGAAATTTTAGTATGATGATTTTATATTTGGACCTAAGAGGATTACAAAGGAAAGCGAAGTAAACGCGGTGTGGAAAGCGGTATCGATGGTATGTTAAGAGGAAGCAACAACGGAATGTATTTTGGACGAGTGTGCGATGGAATTTTAAGGTTTTGATGAACCTATAGTTAAGGAAGTGTATGTACGGGTGGTTCACCTGAGAGGAACTCTAATAGTATGACGTGGAATGAGAAAAGTTACACTTTGGTATTAAGAACAACCATAGTAGTAGTACCGTGGTCACAAGTGTACGTGATGGACTCTCATTCTTGAAACAAGTGTGAAGGAACGTACTATGTGGAACAGTGAATATTGTATTTTAAGAAGTAAGATTATGGTAAAACAACGAGAAGCAAATTAAGGCTTATTACGGACTAAGTGTAAATCATGGAATGATTTATACTAGAAGGGTTTGGTAAATAATTGACGAGAATTGTTGGTTGTGAGTCTTCCATTAAGTAATTTGGTGTAAGTGTGGTTGTACGAGTAGAAATGAACTATCCCGCTGAAGTTTTGTAGTGTGACCGCGCCAGAATTTGGAATTTTCCTGTCACTTGGTTGGAGCGTGTCGTCTGCATGTTTTGACCTTGTCGGTTTTACCTGAGTGGATCATGATTAGTGAATGTTATATAAGTTAAGGAGCCCCAAGTTGAAAACGATATTTCAGGTTAGAACAAGCCGGATTCATGGTTTTGAGTTGTGATGACTTTTGAATTTTAAGGAGCTGGTTTTCAGTTCTGTAGCAGTGTTAACCGATTAACACGTGCAAGGATGGTGCTTTGCACAGAATTTTGAGGAGTTAACCGATTAGCTTAGATGGGTAATCGATTAACATGTGTGTAAATTGTGAAATCCCTTAGGAACTGTCATCTGTGTCTTATTACCTTTTGTTGCTCCGAGTGGGGAGTATTGTGTGAATGGAAAACGGAATTGTGTTTCGAAAAAAATTGGAACTTGTGGAAGGGTGTTACTTAGTCGATCATCTATTTAGATGACAAAGGAGTTTGACTTCAAGGAAGTAATCTTATGAACTGGGTTGAGTATGAGAAAGTATTAGGTGCATTATTATTATTACTGTTGAAAGCCTTGAGGGCAAAGTTGGAGAATACTCACGAAGTATTGTTCTTGTAAGGAATATTTCAGTGTGTATTAATGGTATTAGTAAGGAATGATCGGTTGGTTATAGTTGCAATTGTTATCTTCCGTGGGTTCATGGTTTTGGATTTAGACTCCGTGAGAGTGGTACCAGTTGTGCGAAGTTGTGTTTTTACCACGAGGGTGAAATTTGAATGTTATCTTTCATGTACGAGTAAGAATTGAACGTTCCGAAGTTAAGCATATAACTTGGACCGTATGTGGAACAGAACGATTAAGAGAAATGGATTCGATTGAGAAGCGTGGCATGTCCTTTGAGGGTGTGTGTACGTGTAGAGTGTTGTATGTGAATTGGTGAGTAGTGTGGAAACTCACAATTTCGCCTTGGATGGTTTAAGTTTTGATAAGTGGCGACTCGTATGTGATTGTAGTTCTATGTTGGTGTTACGTTGTTATTTGGTTGAGATCTCGTATCAACAAGGAACCTTGAGTAAGTCGGAAATCGTAAGAAGAATTGATATGGAATGTGGTAACTAGAAACAAAAGTTGTTAAGCTATTTTGGATGTATTATTTCAAGTCAGAGTGAATTTCGGAGTTGTACATGTTATGGTGGTAGCAGTGTAACTCATGTACCTCTGCCGTCTGGAGAGTATTGGACCGATGTTAAGATATTGTGTATTGGCGAGGAAATTATTCTACCATAAGACGTCAATAAGTTTTTTGTACCATTGGTTAGTAAGGATCCAAATGGATAAGTGTGTTTCTCTGTGGACGGTTAACTAATTGGTAGTGCTCAAGAATTCGTAGTGTTCTACTGTTAGAAGTTGAGTTGCACAGTGGAAGGTGACAGATGAAAGAGTTCAGTCAGACTAATAAGGATTAGAATGATTGTTACTTATAAGTGTGGAAACAAGAAGAACTTGTCTTAAGCGTGTTACTTTTGGTGTGATACGAAAGAGATGAAATATCAGATTTAATGAGTACCGTGTATAACATCAGACCAGATGGAACTGGTAAAGAGTAGTTTAACTAATTTAGGAAGTGGTTTTGAAAGTTAAAGGATTTATGAAAGGATAGTCGTCGGTAATTGTATTAAAGGTAAAGAACCACTGAATTACATCGTGAAGATGTGTTGAGTGTTGCTGTCCCAATTCGAGATAAGATGGTACGGTCTTGTTGTGACTCGGTAGAGGAATGTAGAATGGTACATTCTTTCCGAAGTAAGTTGTGACCAAGTGTTTTGTATGGGACAACAGAGGAATTGAGGAAAAACAAGTTGAAAGTTAAGCCGATATTGAACCAAAAGTATGACTAAGGACGTGAAGTTATAAATTTGTGAAAACAAGGATTTTAGATTTGTGAAATCAAGTTGGAATCAGATTATGTCAGAAACTTTAACGGAAGTGAAGTTAAGGGTGGAACTAAGACAGTGATACAAGTTGTGATTTTGTTGAATAGAAGAAATTCGGGGGGGAATTTCAATTTAAGGGGGGGAGAGTGTAATACCCCATATTATCTAAATGCTCAATTGGATATCAGATGAGATCAGATGAGCTTCTGTGTACTCTATCTTTGGATTATTGGATTAATGGAATCTTCTAAGCACTTTAATTATTACCAATTGGGATCAATAGAGCAACTAATGAACTCTGAAGAGATCAATTATTTATTAGTCCAAGAGAGGATTTTATGGTAACTCTAAAAATTGATCATTTGGTGTGAGACGATAAAATATCAATTGAAGATAGTTTACCCTGTTTGATTATATTATATAATATTGGTTTATATATATATATATATATATATATATATATATATATATATATATATATATATATATATATATATATATATATATATATTTGTTGGAAAGAGAAAGTGGGTGAGAAGAAGAAAAAGAAAACAGAGAAAGAAGAAAACGTGGAAAGGGAGAAGAAGAGAAAGAAGAGAAGGAGAAAGCTTGGATCTTCATCATCATCACTATTCATCATCTTCTTCAACCTCTTCTTCCATGCTAAGGTGGGTTCTAGTTAGACACTTTAAGTTCTAGAAATATATGTTTAGAACTTAGGTTAGATTTGAGAGAAAATGATTTAAACGGATAAATCAATGAAATCTAACAGATGAAATGCGATATAACATGCGTAGTATAGTTGGGTTATGATTGGAGTTAATTGGGTATGTTGGATTGAGTTGAATTGAATTGGTTTGGTTGAAAAACCTAACTTTTCATATTTGATAAATTGGTATTAATTTTGTAATTATGTTCGATCGCCTTTTTATGGGGAAAATATCATAGTATATCGAATTCTGAGACCGGGGCTTTTTACGGAATCGAAATCGGAGGTCCGGAAGGCATTTAACGGTCAAAAACTGAGTTTTTAGCATAATCTGCGCATTTATGCGCTAACCCTCAGGATCATGCGTCGACTCATGATCTTCGTGCGCTGGCCCGGGCGAAATTTCCAAGTTTATGCGCTGACCCCCAGGTTTATGCGTCGGCGCATGGTCATAGAATTTTCCAAATGTCAGATTTTGTTTCCTTCATAACTTTTGAACCGTAAGTCCGTTTGGGTCACCGTTCGAAGCGTTGGAAAGCTAATTTTATGCTCTTTATGATGGTGAGGTAGAAACATAGTTATATGCTATGGATTGATAAGTTAAATATGGAAAAGTAATGTAGGTGTGAATATTGTAGTCCTCGTTTCCACCAAAATTCATGAATCGGGAATCCGATTGATACGAGTCCAAAGCCTTTGGAAAGATAATCCAATAAGGTAGAGAATGGTAATGAGAGACCATGTTTTAACCAAGGATGCTTGGTAGAGGATAGTAGTGGCTTGTATGCCTAAAAATGTGTGTGAATTACTATGTGGTTATGTTTAACATATTACGCTATCTTGTGAATTTTATGATTGATATTGTAATATGCTTGTCTAATATTATTGTTAGTACGAATGAGAGAATATGCATGTTAAAATGAATTAGGAAGAGTGAGGAAACTTTACCCCATAATAACTTGTTAGTGGAACCTAGTAATGGCTAGGGAGTGATAGAAACTCTGGATGGCGACGCTCGTGCATTCATTGATGAGTTTTGGCCTGGAGTAGATAACCTAGATGGCAAGGCTCGGGCACCTGATGTAGGAAGATGCATCCGTGACGAGATTGGTCTAGGAGAGAGTGAAACACTAGTATGGAACATGTGTGTGAACCTTGTGTTCTTTGTGAAAGGCGTTTGTGGCCTTAAGGTATTGTGGCCTTGTGATTGTCGAATACAATCACGTTGTGTGTGAGATCACGTAATCGTAACCGGTTATCTTGTGAGTGCGTTTCATGGGTCTCGAGCTCCTCTGAAACAAGTGCACAACTACTTGGTAGGTTTGATTCCCGCGTGCAGTCCGAATGGCGCTCTGGGAGCGTATGCTTGTGACGATTAATGGCCCGTGTGAAGTGATGGTTCATAACGGTTAATGGCCCGTAGAACCCGAATCCATTCGTATGTCAAGTAGGTTACCAGGATCCATGACTCGGGTCGACTTCTAGATGTAGAAGCGGACGGGAAAAGGGGATGCCTTGGTGTGGTTACCGATTAGTGATATTGTGAGTTGATGAACTCATGACATGTTTTCATATAGTGTGAGATTGTGAGATTGTGGACTCAAGGTCATTCCCTTCCCTTGACTTAAGTTAGAATTGATAGAACCTTGTAAAGCTGAGAGAATCTATAAGATAGGGAACTCACTGAGATTTGATGTATATCACCCCACTATAGTTGCTATTTTTCAGGTGTGGTTTGCAGGTTTGATTTACAAGTTGAGCGATGCTTGGACGTTTCAAGAGAAGCTTAGTTAAGCTTATTTTCCGCTGTGTATTATTTTGTTGTATACAATTAAGGATATTGTATATTATTCTTAGATTTTTATTTTTGGCTAGTGAAATTCTAGCACAGATATCAAATGTCCTATACAGATGTTGAGACACTGATATCTAACACAATGAACAAGATAACAATTAAAAATGACAATGCAGAAAGTAAATAACACAGCGATATATTTACCCAGTTCGGTCTAACACACCTACTCTGGGGGCTACCAAGCCAGGAACGAAATCAATATACGATAGTATCAATTCACAGATCATACAACAACTGAATAATCTGATCACTTAATCACTACCCTTCCTATGACTTCTACCTAAGACTCACCTAGGTATGAGGCCCTCCTCAAATCCCTCTACAACCACAACCCGTGATTGGTACCTTTCCACACAAGAAACAAACTGAAAGTCACACTTTCAAAACACACATTCCTCAATACTTCACAGCTTATGAGAATTGACACACAAGAAACTCAATGCTTAAAAGCTTATGAGTAACTTGACAGAACTTACAACACAAAAATCAGTCCTTATACTGTTATCAGAATGATACCAGTTAGGCTCACAAAAATACTCGAAAACCCTAACAAAAACACAAGTAAGTTCCACACCTAAAACTAGGTTTACATCAGTCAATATATAGCAATTAATCTGGACTGAATTGGGCTTCAAAAACGCAGCAAATAGACTGCTCACAAAACTGCAAATTAACTCCAACAAAATAGGTCTTCAATCCAAAGTTTCCTATTATGTCTCCATAATTAGAAACAGCAGCAAATCCGAAAAACCAACAAATAACCACAATTCAAAAATGCTTTGGATGCCACCTAGGATAACCAAATATTCACAGAATATTCAGTAACAATTCATAGTAACAGATTCTGCATTAAAACTGAATCCACAACGCGGTGTCCTATGAGCTGGTATGGGACATCTTCATCCGACATGTTGAAAGCAGCCACTTAGAACATTAAGATTCAACATCTTGCTGCTATAATAGTTTTAGCAAAATAAATGCCAACCACAAAAGCACAGAAATAACAATCTCCCTCTTTGGCTTATTTTGGCTAAAACTACACACACAAACAAAAAAATATCCATATATCAGACAGCAGCGAAAACACCAACAGCACATAGCAAAAAAACATCCAGCATAGCAGCACTTCCCTTCAGCTGCATACAAACACCCAGTACAACACACAGCTCATCATAGCAGTATAGGAAAACTCCCCCTCAACAGCAGCAACATTCCACATTCTCCCCCTCAAGTACTGCAGCAGCACAGCCACACAAACATACTACTCCCCCTTTTTAGCCATAAATATGACAAAGAAAAGTAGAACAAGTCAAAGAAAAAATAAACCAGAGTAAACTGCATCAGAGAGTAGATGCACACCACATCACATGCCCAAATGTCATGCACAAACTTTAGCATTTTCCCTTCATTCACACACTGCACTACCAGAACCTTTAGGCTTGTCAGTCTGGCAGCCAGAAGGAACATTGATTGCCATAGTTCTTCATGAATGCACACCCTAAGTCTGCTCCTCGGGTTTTCAAACTGAACTGCATCCTGAGCCTTGGTAAATATGTCAGCAAGCTGATTTTCTGTGCTCACATGCTCAAGAGTTATGACTTTGTCCTCCACAAGTTCTCTGATGAAGTGATGCCTGATATCAATGTGCTTAGTCCTGCTATGTTGAATGGGATTTTTGTAAATATTAATAGCACTCAGGTTGTCACAAAATAGTGTCATGACATCTTGTGTGACATTATACTCAGATAACATCTGCTTCATCCATACCAGTTGAGCACAACTACTTCTAGCTGCTATGTACTCAGCTTCAGCAGTAGAAAGGGATACTGAATTTTGCTTCTTGCTAAACCATGAAATAAGATTATTTCCCAAAAAGAAACATCCTCCAGAGGTACTCTTCCTATCATCAGCACTTCCAGCCCAATCAGCATCACAGTAACCTAATAAAATGGGACTTGAGTCATGGGAGTAAAGCAACCCATAATCACATGTACCACTCACATACTTTAGAATTCTCTTCACTTGATTGATGTGACTGACCTTGGGTTCTGCTTGATATCTTGCACACACACCAACAACAAAAGTGATGCCTGGCCTACTTGCTGTAAGATACAGCAGACTGGCAATCATACTTCTATACAAACTTTGTTCAACATTCACTCCCTTTTCATCTTTGGATAACTTCAAGTGAGTAGGAGCAGGAGTCCTCTTATGCTTGGCATTATCCAGTCCAAACTTCTTCACAATGTTCCTCGCATATTTGCTCTGACAAATAAAAATGGAGTCTTCCATCTGCTTGACTTGTAATCCAAGGAAGTAGGTCAATTCACCCACCAAGCTCATCTCAAATTCAGATTGCATTTGGTTGACAAAATGTTGGACCATTTCATCCGACATCCCACCAAACACAATATCATCTACATAAATCTGAGCAATCATTAGCTTCCCATCCTTCTCCTTGACAAAAAGAGTTTTATCAATACCACCCTTCCTGTACCCATTATTGACTAAGAACTCAGTCAGTCTTTCATACCAAGCTCGTGGAGCTTGTTTCAGCCCATACAAAGCCTTCTTCAGCTTGTAAACATGATCAGGAAAATTTGGATCCACAAACCCTTTAGGCTGCTCAACATAGACTTCCACATTAAGATAGCCATTCAAAAAAGCACTCTTGACATCCATTTGAAACAATCTGAATTTCAACAAACATGCCACTCCTAGCAACAATCTGATGGATTCCAATCGAGCCACAGGCGCAAATGTTTCATCGAAGTCTACTCCTTCAATCTGTGTGTATCCTTGAGCAACTAATCTGGCTTTGTTCCTGGTAACAACTCCTTGCTCATCAGACTTATTCTTATAAACCCATTTTGTTCCAATCACATTTGTTCCTGCTGGTCGTGGTACCAGTTCCCAGACTTCATTCCTCTTGAACTGACAAAGTTCATCTTGCATAGCACTTATCCAGAACTCATCTGTTAATGCTTCTTTGACATTCTTTGGTTCAATCTTTGACACAAAGCAAGCATTTGACACAGTCTCCCTTGTTCTGGTTCTTACACCTTCATTCAGATCTCCAATAATTAATTCCTTAGGGTGATCCTTCTGAATCCTTATAGAGGGTCCCCTGTTAGCATCCTCTACCTCTTCATTCTCAGGTATAGTGTTGGTTTCTTGAGCACTATCTTCTACAGACTCAATGTCTTGGGAGATTTCATTGTTCATGGGCAGACATGCTCCAACATCATCTGGGACATCTTCGTCTTTGCCAGAGTCATCAACCACCACATCTGGAATTAAATACCCTATATGCTTTACTGTTTGTAGAGTATCCCAAAAATATTCCTTCCTCACTCTTAGGATCCATCTTTTGCCTCTGCTCACGATCCGCTAAGATATAGCACTTACTACCAAACACATGGAAATACTTCACATTTGGCTTTCTACCTTTCCATAGCTCATAAAGAGTGACAGAAGTACCTGATCTGATGGTCACCCTATTGTGTATATAGCAAGCAGTATTCATTGCTTCAGCCCAAAAATGATATGGAAGCTTTTTGGCATGAATCATGACTCTTGCACACTCTTGTATAGTCCTGTTCTTGCGTTCCACCACACCATTCTGCTGAGGAGTGATCAGTGATGATAATTCATGAGTGATTCCCTCAGATAAGAAGAACTCTTCAAACCTGATATTTTTGAATTCTTTCCCATGGTCACTTCTGATTCGAACATCACCACAATCCTTTTCCCGTTGAATCCTTTGACACAACTCTTTGAAGGCTGCAAATACTTTAGACTTTTCTCTGATAAAGCTTATCCAAGTGAACCTGGAGTAGTCATCTACGACAACATAGGCATACTTCTTCCCAACAAGACTTTCAACCTGCATAGGTCCCATTAAGTCCATGTGAAGAAGTTCTAGAACTCTGGAAGTTGTGGTAAGATGTTGAAGCTTCTTGTGTGACACCCTTGTTTGCTTCCCAACTTGACATTCACCACATATTTTATCCTCATCAATCTTCAGCTTGGGAATACCTCTAACAGCTTCACTTGACATAACCTTCTTCATCCCTTTCAGGTGTAAGTGACCCAATTTCTGATGCCACAGTTTGGTTTCATCTTCCTTTGACATCAAACAAGTAGACAGATTTTCAGGTTCTTGAGGATTCCAAAGATAGCAGTTATCCTTAGACCTGGTACCCTTCATAACAACTTCATCTTTCTCATTGGTTACTAGACATTCAGATTTGGTGAAATTTACCTTGAGACCTACATCACACAATTGGCTTATACTGATTAAATTTGCAGTCAGCCCTTTGACAAATAGAACAAGATCCATATTTGGTTGTCCTGTGTAGCCCAGCTTTCTAACACCTTTTATTTCACCCTTTGATCCATCCCCAAAAGTGACATAATTGGTGGAGTGAGGCTTGATATCTGACAAGAATTTCTTCACACTAGTCATGTGTCTTGAACAACCACTGTCAAAGTACCAATCTTCTCTTGCAGATGCTCTAAGAGAGGTATGTGCTATGAGACCAGCCATCATTTGTCTAGGAATCCATCTTCTCTTCACTTTACCCCAACTCTGTCCTTTATTTTGTTGCTGAGCAGTTTTGGGATAGCCGTGCAGCTTGTAGTAAAAGGACTTTAAGTGACCAATCTTGCCACAGTAATGGCATCTCCATGGTTTATACTTTGATCTACAAACTCTTTTCTGATGCTTCATCTGATGTTGAAATATATGATTTGACATCCCCACTTCTTGCTTTATTTTCTAAGGGACAAACTTCAATACAGGCTTCTTGGAAGTCTCTGCTTGATTGTTAAAGCCAAGGCCTTGCACATTTCCAGGTTCTTTCCCATTCTTAAGGATCTCATCCAGCTGCGTGGTACCATTGTTCAGCATTCTTATAGATTTGGTCATATTGTCAAGTTTTGACTTTTGCCATTCAACCTCCTCTTTCAGATCAGCAATGGTTGATAAGTGTTCTTCCTTCTCAGCTTCTAGTTGAGCTATCAGAATCTTCTGTTCCAATATTGTCTGGCACCTTTCTTCATTCTTGATACACTATTCTGAAAATCCTGTGAAGATTTCTTCCTTAGTGAGTTCTCCAACATAGGATTCTTTGTCAGAGTCAGACTCACAAGTAGTTTCTCCATCACCCTTACAGATCCCAGTCAAAGCTGTCACCAGTTTTGCTGATTCTTCTTCAAGATCACTCTCAGACTCTCCTTCTGACCAAGACACTGATAGGCCCTTCTTCTGCCTTTTGAGATACGTGGGACACTCAGTTTTTATGTGTCCATATCCCTCACATTCAAAGCACTGGACTCTCTTCCCTTGATTGGAGTCTTCTTCAGTTCTGGATCTTCTGCCTCCATCCTGGTTCTTGCTGATGTCGAGTGACTTGTTCTGAGCATTTGCTCTCGACTTCTAGTCAATCCTTTTCAACACTTTGTTAAATTGTTTTCCCAGCAATACTAGATCTTTAGACACCCCTTCATCTCTGACCAGGTCACCTTCATCTTCTGAGTCACCAGCATTTGACACAAAAGCTATGCTCTTCTTCTTCTCAGACTTTTCACTGATCCCTAATTCAAATGTTTGAAGAGATCCCACCAGTTCATCCACCTTCATCTTGTCTATATCCTGAGCTTCCTCTATAGCAGTCACTTTCATGTCAAATCTCTTAGGTAGAGATCTGAGAATTTTTCTGACCAGTTTGCTGTCAGACATCTTTTCACCTAGGGCACTAGAGGCATTAGCTATCTCAATAATGTTCATGTGAAAATCATGAATGCTCTCATCCTCTTTCATCTTCAAACTCTCAAACTTGCTAGTGAGAAGCTGAAGTTTTGACATTTTCACCATTGAAGTCCCTTCATAAGCCACCTTCAAGACCTCCCACGCTTATTTTGCAATGGTGCAACGTTCAATCAACCTGAATATATTCTTGTTGACTCCATTGAACAATGCATTCATGGCTTTGGAATTTCCCACAGACCCTTTGTAATCTGCATCATCCTAGTCTTCCTCTTCCTTCAGCACATCAGTAGGGGTACCTTTTTCATCTTTAACCTTTGGGGGCTCCCATCCTTTTA
Organism: Lathyrus tuberosus; assembly: GCA_022829125.1. Classification (NCBI taxonomy): domain Eukaryota; kingdom Viridiplantae; phylum Streptophyta; class Magnoliopsida; order Fabales; family Fabaceae; genus Lathyrus; species Lathyrus tuberosus. Next base: position 1,429,392 of record JALAZF010000164.1, read on the forward strand.
TAACAGCTTTCCATGCTTGATCATCCATGGATTTGATGAATGCTATCATCCTTGGTTTCCAGTAGTCATAGTTGGAACCATCAAGCAGAGGTGGTTTGTTCAGAAATCCTTCATCCTTGTCCATTGTACCAGAAAGTACCTTCCCTGAATCTCACCCAGAACCAAAAAGGGTGCAAGCTCTTGATGCCAATTGAAATTCTGGCACATATATCAAATGTCCTATACAGATGTTGAGACACTGATATCCAATACAATGAACAAGACAACAATTAAAAATGACAGTGTAGAAAGTAAATAACACAGCGATATGTTTACCTAGTTCGGTCTAACACACCTACTCTGGGGGCTACCAAGCCAGGGAAGAAATCAATATACGATAGTATCAATTCACATATCATACAACAACCGAATAATCTGATCACTTAATCACTACCCTTCCTATGAATTCTACCTAAGACTCGCCTAGGTATGGGACATCTTCATCCGACATGTTGAAAGCAGCCACTTAGAACATTAAGATTCAACATCTTGCTGCTATAATAGTTTTAGCAAAATAAATGCCAACCACAAAAGCACAGAAATAACAGCTAGTTTCCATGACTTGTGCCATATGTTGTATTTATGTTTTAGAAATGGACAAGTATGTGAACTATGTCATTAGGCACTTTTGATGTGTCAGTACCAAATAAAACACTTGTATGGTATTATTCTAGATGAATATTATACAGGGCGTTACATTTTTAGGTGATGGTTTTGGGGATTCTTGCTCCAACTCCATCAAACTTCATTTTTTAGTAGGATTAGCTTAGAAAACAACATTGAAGCTTGCACACGGATGATCCAGGTTGGATTTCTCATCGATCGGCGCCGACAAACCGCGAGATGTTTGGTTCATTTATCTTCTTCTTTGTGTATTTCTTCTTTGTTGGGTGTTGTATAGTTACTATGAACATATGTATCTTTGTTGATCATAATATTGTATAAAATCTGCTTTACAAATCATTATCGATGTCTTCCTTGATCTTTTTGCATTTATGTTTGGATTTGTGTTGTGTTAGAGATAAACATCATGAATCTTGATTAGGGATGGATATCTATTGTTTAGATGCTAGAGATAGATTTAGAGAATATTCTTTATGGTGTCGAAATTTAATGTTTTCCGTGTTTCGTGGCGTCGTGCGCGAGAGTGACGACGAGAGTAATACGGTTGCTCTCTCAGCTCCGTGTGCCAGAGATGGACACTGTTGTGAGCGATACTGGATGATTTTGACGAGTATTGTAGGTGGAGTATAATTGATCGATAAATGTATGTTTGTGACGAGTGGATTATATGTATGCCTGACAAGTTTGTCTTGCTGAAAAATGAATTTGGTTTATGTTTTAATGTTTACTTTTCTGCTTTTATGTTTAAAACCATTTAAACCCAAACTCATAAACGCGAGAGACTGTCGAACGACATTCTTTCCCTCGAACCGATCTCTGTGGACACGACATAAATTCCGGAGGGAATTCTTTACGAAAATAAATATTTTTGCTGCTTGCCCTATTCTGCATTCAACAACATTGCACCGAACTGGATTAACAATTATCTCTTTTCTTTATCGATTTCTCTTTAAGATCTTTAGTATGTGATGATTTATTATATTTTTTTTTGGGATACACATTATCGAAGACATTGTGTCCAACATCTGTCCTGAATAGAACAATATTTCAATATGTTTGCAAATCAATAATAATAAATATTTAAATGAAACCGATTTTTAAATTATAAATTTGAATTAAACTCAAATCATGTTATATATATATATATATATATATATATATATATATATATATATATATATATATATATATATATATATATATATATATATATATATATATATATATATATATATAGGGCCAATGTTTCTAGACACCCTATAAAAGCATGACATATATACTAGTTATGGTCATTGATTCATATCTACTAATCGTCTATATTTCATGTCGTACCAATTAAAACCATTTCAACAATTTATTTTATATAAATGTGACTATGAGTAACTAGAAATGTTAATTTTTATTTGTTAATGGAGATCACAGTATGGATTATCTGTTTGGAGTTTTGTAGTTGGGGAATTTTTTTTATAGGGACGGAGATAAAGGGAAAAGTTCCTCCGATAACATTTTAAGATGGGAGTTAGAAAAGTATCATCCGCCCTGCGGATTCCTCAACCCCGACCATATTATTTAACTTTTATATTTTATAAATTATATAATATATAATTGTATAATATTATTTAACTTTTTGACATTCACATTTGTAAAATTCCATTTTATTTAAAGAAATATTTGAGCATTGGAATGTTAATATTTTATAATTATCAATCTAATACTTAAAAATCATAATTAGTGTATCAGATGCCTTAATGGAATGTCATATTCAACTTTTTATCTATTCATGTTTTAGTATGAAATAGCATCTAATTAGAAAGGGATGCAAATTTTAGAACAAAATTGGTTTGTACTATATGTCTAAGGTTTTGATGATAACAAAGTATTTAAAGAACAATAAGGTATACTAACAAATGTCCAAGTGTGAGGGACCATAACTAAAATTTCTGAAGGAATTTAGTACTGGTATTGAGAATGGACTAAAATTTCTGAAAAGACTTAAACAGTTTAAGTCTTGAAAGCCTTATAAGCAATCTCCAAAGTCATGAGATGAAGCTCAGTAAAGATGAACCTGCCAAGAAATCAAAGTCTCTTACTTTGAAATCTGTTGGTAAATTTGCCAAATCTCCTAAAGTCTGAGAACCTAAAGAGGATACTCATGCAGGAACTTCTGAAGAAGATTCTGATGATAAATAAATGACACTTATAATCAAAAGATTTCAGTACCTGGCTAAAAGGAACAAAAGGTTCTCTGTTAGAAGCAGTGGCTTTAGAGGATCAAGCTCTATAGAGAAGAAAGATGACCATAAGGGATGCTTCAACTTTAAGAAACTTGGTAACTTCATTGTCAATTGTCCAGAGTTGCAAAAGGACAAATCAAAGAAAGGAAGCTATCAGAAGGACACCTTCGGAAACAAGTTCAAGAAGAGTCTCATGGTAACATGGGATGAACTTGACACGAAAGATAAATTTGGGAAAGATGAGGAAGAAGCCAATCTAGCTCTGATAGCTTTTACATCTTCCGACACAGAATCTGACTAAGATTCTGGTTCAGATTATGAAGAAAAATATGAGGTACTTTCTAAACTATCTCGTTCTGGTTTGATTACTTTTATTCAAAACTTTATGGGTCGTTGTTAAGAAAAAGCCAAACATATGAAAATCTTGAAAAAATAATATTATCTATTGAAAGATGAATTAAAATCTTCTGAAAATAAAAATGAAGCTTTAGAAAGACATCATATTGCTCTAGTAAAAGAAATGTCTGATAAACCTCTTAATGGGCATGAAATGGATCTTCAAGAGTTTATCATAATTGGCTTTAACATGACAAAACTTACATCCATGATTTATGGTGTAAGTGGGAGCAAAGGAGAGGGTATTGGTTATTCTAAAAAAAAAATTAATCCAAGGTCTAAAACCTTAATTAAACCAATATAATTTTCTTACTCAAACTCGTCTCAGAAAGGTATAAGTTCCTATTTTGTACCTGCTGCTGACAAAGCAAAGGTTCTGAACTAGTTAGAACGTAAAGTTATTGAGTCAAAGATTTTGAAGAAATCAGAATCTGAGACTTCAAAGTCAAAGGTTGTGAAGAAACCAGAACAAAAAACTCTAAAGTTAAAGGTTCTGAAGAAACCAGAACCAAAAACTCTAAAGTCAAAGGTTCTGAAGAAAGCAGAACCTAAGACATCATAGTCTAAGGTTCTGAAAATTCAGAACCAAAGGCTAATATTTATTCAAGACATCAAAATTTTTAAACCAAAAGCCTTGAATGATTCTAAACCTTACTATATGAAAGCTAAGGTACAAAAAAAAGTATGTCAAAACTAACCCCAAAAGAACCATAAGATTATGGGTACATAAATCTGAAATTATCTTTATATTAAATATCCTTCAAGGGAGAAGCAAAGTGTAACACCCTAAACCCTGCACATAAAATTATCATGGAATTTGATTAAACATAATACAACCACTCATGGTGTCACACACAACAAACAGATAACCTGCTTCGTAACACGGGTTACACCAGAATAGTTTAATACAAATATTTATACATGAGATGTTTACATGACAACTAACTCACATGATATGTACTTGGGATGTTTACACAAAATCCAACTCATCTGATTTGTATTACATACTCATACAATAAGGAATTCAAAACCTGTCATCACATACTCACCCAAATGTTTTAAGATGTCATCGCCGCAGAATCATTAATAAAGCAATTAATAACAATATTGCAACTCATAGCATTTAGTCTCATAAACGTAAACTTCATAACATAAGCAAAAGGAGTTTATAACATTCAACTCAAAACAACTTAGAAATCCCGACAACATTAATAGTCTTTAACTTCAACATAAACGGCATAAGAATCAATTCAAGCATTTATCCCTAACCCGGTGTTACATGATCAGAGCAAGGCACCGTTAGTCAAAGCGATAAACTAAAGAAGTAACTCCAAGAGTATCTTCTACTTACTTCAGCGATGCTACTCTTGAATATTTACACGATGCCCATGTAAAGACAACATTCAAACAGAATGAATAATCAACATTTAATAATAGACATATACTGTAAGGTAGGATAACTAACACCTAACACACTCTTACACAATCTCAATCACAGTAGAGTAAATTTATTCTCACACCAACTCATCAATCACACCTCATTCACATACAAATCATACACCAATTACACACAACATCAATATCATATGCATTTATCTCATTATGCTACTCATACTCAAAATGAAACTCCATGCAACTTGATGCAACTCTATGCATGTGGTACTCACTCAACAATGGTTCACTCAGGAACCGAGTCCCCTTTCTAAACCCATGAGCTCCCTCTCTGAGCTCCAAGCCCCCTCTTTGAGCTTGGGACAAGCCACTAGTCCCCTTTCTGAACTAGCAACTCTCCTCTTGACACAACTCAACATGAATGTATGAACATGTTAACAAAATTCAATGCGTTAAGATCCCTTTTCTGATCCTAAACAAACTCGCGTAATCCTCTCTCATGGATTACCACAACAACTCGCACAATATTCGGCATATCAACACAAGTCCAGCACATATAATAATTCAACTCAATAAAATTATCAATTCACATATATGTAACTCACCTTTAACTCAACGATACATAACAACATACTTATAAAATCAACAAGTATTCAAAAGAAAGCATAGTAATCTGGCACAACATCATCAACTCGTCTATACATAAACATCTCTCATAAAATTAATAAAATCAATTAAAATGATTGTTTTTAGCATTTAAATCGCGCCAAACATCCCCCAACACTTTCCAATGATAGTCAATAGTCCCCGAAAACTCAAAAGGATCAAAAATAACATTTTTATGAGTTCAAAACATCTCAACAGAGTATTTTTATTATTTTATTCTATTTTCTTAACTCGTAAAAAGTTATAACAATATATAATTATAACTCAACAAAGTTCTCAAGGAACTCCAATTCTAAAACAAATCTAAAATACTCAAAAATTCTCTACCGACAACTCTTGTATATAAAGATAACTCTTATAGAGTCAATCAACAACTCTAACAACTCTATGGACAACTCTAACAAAATTAAAAATAACTTAAGTTAACCAAACAACTCAATTATTTATCTCTAACTCAGAACTCCTAAATAAATATCATACTAATAATATTATTATTATTATTATTATTATTATTATGTAATATATCATATATATGTTGAAAAGTATTTTGGGGGTGTTTTATCGTATCCACAGGGATTGAATGTATATTGCCACCATTCGATAGTCAAAAGCGTTTCAAACTTTATAGTAACAAAGAATTTGGTTTTTCGTATCATTTGCATAAAATTTAGTAATCAACGGTAAAAAGATTGGTTTTAGGGTTTGGTAAAAACATGCCAAGATTAGTGTCCGATAATCCGTTTTATACGTATTTACTCGATAAAGCGTGTGAACTCGTTAACGATAAATATAACCACTTATCCTCTCAACAAGTTTCTCTCAAACACTTGTTGTGAGATTTATCATATTGATCCTTTGATGATCTCTCACTCAAACTACCAATATGATAACATTCAAGTTCAATATTTATGAACATCAACTTTCAAAACTATCTCTAGCCTTATGATTATTGATGGATTGAAACTTAGGTCAAGTTTTAATACATATCTCTCGATCATGAACTAAAACAAAATATAAACCATGTAAACAAATTTTTTCTTCTATATTTATCATCCACAAAGTTCACAAACTTACAATCAAGATCAATACATACAAAATGACGGATTACCTACCACTAATCTTGACACAAGATGTGTTTAGCTATACATATTCATGGTAGCTTGCTTCACAAGTTTCGTGAGGAGATGAAAAATCATCCGTGTCGAAGAATCGAGATCGGATGCAAATCCAGCTTCTCTATGTGAAAAATCTCTCTTAGATGAAGAAAACTCAGAAAAATATGTTTTGGTGTGAAAAGGTGAAGTTATGATCCCAAGAAAATGCATAAAATCTATTTATAATACACTTGAAATCAGTCACATTCGCATTGCGAATGATTTGTTCGCCTAGCGAATGAAGAAAGTGACCTGAAGTGCCTTCTGATAGCTAAACTGCCCTTGTTTGTCTGCATACGTTCGCAATGCGGACTTTTGTTTGCAAAGCAAACTTTAGGTCCTTTTGCTTCTACCATATCCAAGGGTTCTTCACCAGGTTATTCGCAAAGCGAATAATTCAGGGAACATTCGCTGGGAGTTTGCAAAGCGAACTTTAGTCCCTTTTTCTACTGTCCCATCCTGGGACCATTCGCTGGGGACTTCACTGTTGTTCGCAAAGCGAACTTTTTGAAGTTTTCCTGTATTCTTTGGCAGCTTGCATCAATTCTTTTGTGTCTTCTTTCTTTGATCAATTAGTGCACTTTCCGGCACAATATCACACATATTACAAGCACCAAAGGTATATAAACAATGTTTGAAGAACAACAACAATTCACTTCTAAAATCCACAATTAAAACATGAAAGTGTTGAAAAATGCCAAGTATCAAATACAAATATATAGCATGTTTGACATCTAATAAACTCTCCCCAACTAACTCTTTGTTTGTCCTCAAGTAAAGTATGTCTCTCATTGAAAACAAGAGGATTTGCTCGAGCATTTGATTCAGCAAGAAAAAATAAACGGCTCAAATAAACAACAATTGTAACAAAGCAACAATTACACAATCCTAGAATCGACAATGCAAAAGAACTTGATTCTTAAAAAAATCTCAGACAATGTTTCAAGAGACAACTAAACCATCATGCTCATGTCACTCTAACACTCCCGGAAACGGCGCCATTTTGTTGAAACTGTAATACAACAGTAAGCAAAAACTAATTTAAGTAACCCAGTTTTGTCGTATCCACATGGATCAGTGCGAGGGAAAGAATGTCGTTCGACGGTCTCTATGTTTCTAAGCTTATGCTTCAAAAGTTTTGGTTAAAAAGAGGAACCAAAATTAAATGCAGAAAATGTAAAGACAGAAAATATAAAGTAAAGACTGAATTATAAACGGAGCCTTGTTGGAATTGGATCTCATCAATTGATAACACATGCATTCTTCAGTTCATTTTATGCATAAATCACTTGGTCATCTAATATCATCATGTATCACTCACGAGATACATATCCTCTCGGTCCCCGCAAGTTGTGAGTGATTTTGTACCGATCAATAATTGATCTCGCACATTACCAATCAATACAAATCATTTAAAACCTACATGAATGTTAAGCCTACATCCATTTTTGACATCATGGCTTAACAGATATTACTATAACTTCAATATCAAACTAATGAATAATTCATATACAAAGCCATGATTAGAATACGTATATATGATTAATCCTTTTTTACCTACATTCAACTAATTGGCCAAATGAATGTGAATATCATTCTTCATCACTATTATCACGCATCATCGCAATACCGTATCGATCCAACTCATGCTACTTAATCAACACAATACAACAAAAGATATAATGAATATCAACTCACAAAACCATGTCAAAAGTTTGTTCATTGATAGATGAAAAATCTAAGATCAAGGATTTGAAATAGGTTTTATCAAGACCCACAAATAAGAAATCAAAGACCATCAACAATAGAGAATTAAAACTAATTCACAAAAATACATTAGATGAAATACATAAGGTATCAAAAGATTACATCCTTTCCCAACAAGAGATTGAAGATCCTACCTTTTCTCCCTTGAAATAAAGAGATACAAAGTTCTGATCTTTAAATTACAAGTTCTGATATTTCTCTCAAGTTTCTATATATTATTTTTCCTAAAAGGTGTGAAAAATCTATTTATAATACATTCAGGATTTTACAAGTTCGCACTGCGAACGTTTTACTCGCAAAGCGAATGATGAAAATGGGCACCTGAGGTGCCTCTGCATAGTTAAACCGCCACAGAATTTCTTCATGAGTTCGCAATGCGAAGGATTATTTGCAAAGCGAACACTCGACTTCAAGTTTGCAAAGCAAACTTTAGTGCCTTTTTCTACTGTCCAAGTCTGGGACCATTCGCTGGGGACTTCGCAACGCGATGAACAGCGACCATTCGCTGGTAAGTTCGTAAAGCGAACTTGCTGATGTTTTCCTCTTTTCTTTGGCAACTTGGATCCTTTCTTGTGTCTTACAACTTTGATCATTTAGTGCCTTTTCCTGCACAATAACACACATATTACAAGCACCAAAGGTATATTCTCAATGTTAGAAGAACAACAACAATCATGAGTAAAACTAATGAAAACATGAGAATTGAGTAGAAAAAGTGCAAAGAAAGATAGTTCATTTTAAGGTAAAATCTGCACCTAACAATATATCAGTGCTTAAAAAAAGCCATAGTTCATATATGTGAAACGAAAAACTTATATATGTCAGTAACTTGAATCAAGCATTGGTTCATGTATGTAAAACGAAAAAAATGGTGAATATAAACAGCGAAGCTACTATGGTAAATCTAGAAGACTATCAAATTCCTTCAAGGAAGATGAGAACATGAAGGGTAAGTCTAGAAGTACATGCTACATTTGTGGCAAATAGGGCCACTATAATCCGGAGTGTTCTACAATCAAGAAAGACAAATAAAAAGGCCATGATAAGAGATCTAGTAAGTCTAGAAGATTTTATGCCGCTTGGGAGAGAGAAAGTGATTCTTCAAGCGATGATAGCTCTACTTCAAGTTTTGAATCGGGCAAGCTTTGTTATATGGTAAACAAAGGAAAGAAAAAGGTTGTAAGTTACTCTTAACTTCAAACTTCTCATGACTTAGCCTTTTCTCAATTACAAGAATCTTTTGAAAATCTACAAAGACAAGTCATAGATGCTTTCAAAAGATTAGCTTCAAACAAAAGAATAATTTCTCATTTAGAAGCTAAAATTTTGGAAAATGAAAAAAATATGGAAGCTCTAAGGATGTGTTTGTTAGACATTCTAAAAGATAAAAATGAGGATGACAAACCTTCGTGCTTTGATTGTGAGACTTGTCACATTTGGCAAAAAGAGTCAAGAACTTTTAAAGCCAAGTTGGATAAGGCTTTACAACCTAAGGTTACTTTTTCTATAGATACTTATAAATATGACTTGCCTTCTCATAATCCTTATAGAAGTTGTAGGTATGTTAAAAATAAACCAAATAGCAAAAGCTCATCGTCGCATAATCTGTATTGTCATTATTGTTGCAAAAAGGGTCATACTATTGCTAAGTGCAAGTTTAGGAAAGTCTTTGTACCTAAAGGTGCCTTTCAACGGTTGCCTAAATGCAACCAAGGTCTCATTAATATTAATCCCTAAGGACCCAATGAATAATGGGTACCTAGCACTATTTGTTAATCATGCAGGAAAAATGTCTTGGCTCTATGAAGAGAGTATGGGATCTCGATTGTGGAGGCTCAAGGCATAATAAGGTGACATGTGGAAAGCAAAGCGGATTCTGTTACCATAAAGGTTAACGTTTAGTGTTTCTTTAATTGGTAAAAGTGTGTTGATTATTTCTAATGTTTCTATCCGAGAAGTGTCGGAAAGGTATTATGTTTAATGATGTATATATATCTTCAACAACACATACTCAAGTAAACCTAATTGGTATTGATCAACCTAAGATGATGAAGAGTGACGAGGAGCAAGATAATCATCATGATTGAACAAGAATGAAATTCCAACAACAAGGATGATCATTAAGTCAACTTCCTCTTGGATGCATTATTAATATCACTTTCAAATACTTGTACAAGAAGAAAAGTGGTAAGAGCATTTTGGTTTTGTTTGTGTTTGTGGTACGATTTGCATTTATTTCAACTCTCGTACGAGAGTTCCTCGTGGAATGCAAGTGCATCCTCCGTTATTTGTACGGTGAGGAAACATCGTTTCAATCCTTTTCTTATTTTATAAGTAAGTATTTCTTTTACCTATTTATTTATTGAAAGTATGTGATGCATTATGTGCATGATATTTGTGATATGTGTTCACATCCAAAAATTTCAAATGAGGTCATTGTGTGTTGAATTTTATATGTTTATAGTGACTATGTTCTAAATGTCTTCATATTGGATATATATCTTGTACCATTTCATTCTTGCATTTACAGGTTTGCATGATATTAGCTAAAAAACCATAAAATAATATCATATGCATGTGTCTTTCATAATTTATTCATTCACGATCCAAAGAAAGTCTCTCAAGGTCATTACAAATCCAATTGAGTCAAAATTTTAGAAGTTGGAATCTTACAGGTCGACCCATATGAGTTATAGGTCGACACATAATAATTAATTTTGGGATTTTTCAAAATAGTTACAGTATGTGTCGACACATAGACGCATAGGTCGACACATAGAACAATTTCTTGAATTCTTTTCTATTTGCTTCATTATGTGTCGATGCATATCAGTCATAGGTCGGCTCGTAACACTTAAAGGCCGATTCACAAGTGCAGAGTGAGCATTCTTCTTCATTCTCTCTACTTTCATTCATGCATCAAACTCCATAAACATTCTCATTCCATCTTGAACTTTGATAATCCTTCAATTCTCGCTATATTTCTCTTGTTTATTCTCTTTCACACCATTAATATCCAAAAATTCCAACAAATTATCTTCATCTTCGTCAATTTTCCTTCCTTCTCTTTCAAAAATCATATTTCACCCAAACTCACCAAAATTCCAAAATTCTCATTTGTTTGTGATTAATTTTCAAATCTTTATGTATTATTGTGGTTTTCTATCTTGGTTGAGTGTGTGGGCATTCAATAACCTCTCATACTTACTCATTCTTCATTCAAACCTTTCATCAAACACTTGGTGTACGGACATCATTTCAACATTTACCATGGATTCAAAGTCCAAGAGTAATGCTAAAGGTAAAAACAAGGTTACTACTTCTACAATTTTTGCTGAGAATCCATTTACTTTGGTTTCCAAGAAGTATGCCAGAGATTTTGAGATAAAGCATCAAACCCGTCTGGTAATGAAACAATTTATGTGGAAACCTGTTACTGTTGGTTGTTTGGACTTACCTGATGTTGTTAACCTTTTGGAGCATCAAAAGATTGACTATTTCCTATAGCTTGCTCAGGATTACAATGAGGATCTCTTTTGAGTCTTCTACTCTAGGCTACATGAAATGTAAGGTTCTTGCTTCAGGTTCTCAATAGGTAACAAAGTTTATCAATTTACTAATGATTTGTGGAAAACCTTATTTGGTATTGATGTGGATGATGCTGATGAGGATGAAGAGACTGATCCGTTGGTAACCGATGCTCACACTCATGTAAATTTTGATTGGGATCTTTATGCTAATGAGCTACTCAATGCTCCCCATCCCAAGAAATGTTATGATCATATTTTGACTGGCGAATTGAAGATGGTACCAAGAATTATGTTGTGGATTGTGTCTCATATCTTACGTCCAAAGAATGGGGAGTTTTCGAGAATTGATTTTGCGGAGATTCATTTGGTGTATATTCTGCTGCACAAGATCAGAATTAATTGGCCTCATCACTTCGTATCTCGCATGTTCTAGGTCAAAACATGCAATCGAGGAACATTTTTCTACTTTCCTTCTATGATTGCTAAGATTTTGAAATACTTCAACATTGGTATGTCGAATCTTATCTACAAATTCCTGGCTCATCTCAAGAATTCTCTTAACGCACTCTAACAAATATGAACTACTTTTGGGATATCAAGCGTTGGGCATATTATCTTCGCTTAGGTAAGCATGGTTGAAAGATTTATAAGTTTGACGATCCTGATGAAATCAAGACCATTGCATGTCCTCAACCCTTCCTGCCAGTTTGGTTTTCGACTAGAGTCCTCTATTTTTTGAAATTTTCAAAAGTTTCATCCTTAGTCTTTTGGATGAATACCTATAACTTTCTGGAACAATCATCAACTATGGATATGAAAAAAATTTCACCTGAGTGTGAAGAATTTCTTGCAGACCCCCCAAAGATCAATATGAATATAATCAAGAGATCCATGTGTTCTATGTTTACTTTTGTTAAACTTCATTCTAGAAGATTTACCAAATATACAAGGTTCACAAAACTCCAGCTTTATGACTTGTCACCACATAGCAGATTTTGTTTCGACAATTCGACCAGGCCTCTTTCACTGACATGGACATGTCTCTTGTGCCATAGCTCAGTCTTCGACATAGGTTTCGTCGATGCCACATCTACAGAACCAGTTACAACCTCAGCCTCAAGGGTATACAAGCCTTGTTTCTTCACCCCTCTCAAGACTTCCTTCGACCCCTTCATTACCCTTAGCATACTTTGCTCTCCTTTGAAAACATATCCTTTCTTGTCGAATTCACCAAGAGAAATCAAATTCCTCTTAAGATCAGGTACATACCTAACATAAGTCAATAGCCTTATTGACTCATCATGGAGCTTGAATCTCACATATCCAATACCTGCAATTTTGCAAGCTTTGTTGTTTTCCAGCAGCACTGATCCACCATCTTGATCACACAATTCCTCAAACATGTCTTTGTTTGGAGTCATGTGCCAAGTACACCCTGAATCCATAATCCACTTCTTGCTAGAGTTGCTGCTTGAAACCACCAGTATATAAGATGATTCATAACTACCTTGCATAATGGCTACATTACCATTATTCTTTTCACCATGATTGTTCAGTCGATCAAGGCATACCTTTATTTTATGACCCTCCTTCTTATAATGATAACACTTAATAGTGGGAGCATTACCACCATAAGAATTTCGTAGAACTTTACCCTTCTTCTTTTCAAACCTACTATCTTTCTTCAAGAATTTCACCTTAACGGACAAACCTTCACCAACTGTTGATAACTTTTTCTCCTTTCGTTTGTTCAAATCCTTATAGTACAAGGCAGATTGAACATCTTCAAAGGTCAATGGCTCTCTTCTATACAAGAAAGTCTATTTGAAGTGAGCATGGGACTTAGGTAAAGAGCACAACAGCACCAATGATGGATCTTCATCATCAATCTTGACCTCGATATTCTCAAGATCAAAAATCAAGTAGTTGAACATATCCAACTGCTTAGCCATGGCTTGATCTTCACTCATCTTGAATGAATACAAAGGTTGGTTCAAGTGGAGATGATTAACCAACGATTTTGTTATGTACAAACCTTCAAATTTCATCCACACACCAGCTGCAGTTTTCTTATTTGAAACCTGCCAGAGATCCTTATCACCAAGGCTCAATATAATGTCACTTTCGACCATCGTTGTCTTCTCCTTCTCTTATAGGGAAACGTCCATCTTCTCCTATCCTTTCAATGGTTCTAAAAAACCTTATTGAACAAGAAGGGATTGTATCTTCAAGCGCCACAAGCCGAAATCATTCACACCGGTGAATTTCTCAATCTCATGCTTTGTTTGCGACATCTTTTTCTCCATGCTCACTGCACCAGTTTGTTGTGAAACGATGTCGTTAATAACAGAACAAATTTATGAGGTAAAGATTGAGTTTCTTGAACAAACACAAGAAACCCTATTAGGCTTTTCGAAAGAGAGAGAAGAAGGAAGAATAAGAATAAGAATTGGTTAAAATTGTTTTACTATTCACTTTCTCAATAGGATTCAAAGCTTACAAGTGAATACCAACAATTAACTTCTCTCAACAACATGAGAGAACTAGTCTATTTATAGACTACTAAGATAACATAGGCTACAAGCTAACTTAATAATTGGGCTTACAAGCAAGGCCCAATTTGACATGCTAACTTAAACACAAAGCTAACATATTTCGACTGCATGCTTGAACAAACTTCAACTACATCTTGCAAAAATCCTGTTGAACTATGAAGTTACCCTTGTCGACACTAGAGTTTGATCCAAATACCACAAATTTATTTCCTCTTTCTCTAATTACTCCCTACACCTTACCATTAGGTCACACACCCTTCCTCTCACCCACATTTGTTTAATCATCCACATATAATAATTCAATAAACACACAAAATTATATTTAAATCAAAATAAATTAAATAAAATAAATTACTAAAATTGAGGTGTTACACAAAGAAACATTTTTGATACCTAGACAGTGGCTGCTCACGAAATATGACAGGACAAAAGCATATCTTCCAAACCCTAACTCTGAAAGAGGGAGGAACTTTGGGATTTGGAGGAAACTATAAAGGAAGGATCATTGGTACGAGTATTATTGGTAATTCCTCTATCTTTATTAATAATGTTTGGTTAGTAGATGGATTAAAATATAACCTACTTAGCATTAGTCAATTTTGTGATAGTGGTTATGAAGTTACGTTTAGTAAGAATAATCGTATAGTCATGACTAATTCTGAAAAGTTAATATTGTTCAAAGGTAGGATAAATGGCAATGTTTATAAAATTAATTTCTATGAATTGGTTGATTATAAGGTACTTTGCCTTCTATCAGTGAGTGATGAAAAATGGCTCTGGCATAGAAGGTTAGGTCATACTAACTAGAGATTAATCTCTAAACTTAGCAAGTTAAAACTTGTTAAAAGATTGCGAGAACTTAATTATCACTCAGATGCTCTTTGTGGAGCATGCCAAGTAAGAAAAATTAATAAAACTTCTTTTAAAACTGAGAACACTGTCTCTACATCCAGACCTTTAGAACTACTTCACATTGATTTATTTGGTCCAGGTAGTACTGCATCAATCAATGGAAAGAAATATGGATTAGTCATAGTTGATGACTATAGTAGATGGACATGGGTTAAATTCCTCAGAACTAAAGATGAGTCATATGATGTGTTCAACATCTTCTGCGAAAAAGTATAAACTGAAAAAGAATCAAAGATTTTAAAAGTCATAAGTGATCATGGAGGAGAATTTAAAAATGAGTCATTTGAAATATTTTGTGAAAAACATGGAATTATCCATGAGTTCTCCTCTCCTAGAAGTCCAAAACAAAAAAGAGTTGTAGAGAGAAATAACAGATCTTTAATAGAAAAGGCTAGAACCATGATCCATGAAAAAAATTTACCTAAGTACTTGTTGGCAAAAGCTGTAAACACAACATGTTATGTTCAGAATAGAATCTATATTATACCCATTTTGAACAAAACTTCATATGAGCTTTTTAAAGGAAAAAGGCCAAGTATTTCTTATTTTCATCAATGGATGTACATGTTACATCTTGAACAATAAAGTATATCTAAAGAAAATTGTTGCCAAAGCTCAAAAGGGTATCATCTTAAGATACTCTGAGCACTCAAAGGCATACACGGTGTATAACTCTAAAAACAAAATGGTTGAAAGGTCAATACACATAAAATTTAATGACAAGGAGAATGACAATAAAATGTCAGATCTAGTTGATTTTTTTATAGATTTTCATGTATTTGAAGAAACCTCAGAAGCCGGTGGTTCAGAAGCTACCAAACCTTCAGGAGATGAATGTCCAGTAGATGATGGTCCAAACGCTGACCCAACTTCTAAAGCTCACCCAGAGGAAGAAGTTTTTGAAGAAGCTCATGATGTCTCATAAGAAGCAACATAATCCAAGAAGACCTTCAAGTACAAGTCTTCACATCTAGAAGAGAAAATAATTGGAAACAAATATAGTCCTCTAAAGACAAGATCCACATCCATAGAATAACACTCAATGTTATGACTTATCTCCATGATTGAACCTACTTCTGTTGATGAAGCCTTATCTCATGATGGTTGGATTGTGGAATTGGAAGAAGAGCTGGACCAGTTTCAAAGGAATGATGTTTGGGAATCTGGTACATATACCTCATCAAAAGATTATTGTTGGAACAAAATGGGTATTCAGAAACAAGCTTAATGAGAAAGGAGAAGTGGTAAGAAATAAGGCTAGACTTATAGCTCAAGGCTACATTCAGCAAGAAGGTATAAATTTCTCTGAAACCTTTGCACCTGTTACAAAGTTAGAGGCAATTAGATTACTTCTCTCTTATGTTATTAATAATAATATTATTTTATATCAAATGGATGTTAAGCGTGTATTTTTAAATGGTGTCATTTATGAAGAAGTGTAAGTCAAACAACCACCTGAGTTTGAGGATTCAGTCCACCCAAATCTTGTTTTTAAACTTAAGAAATCACTCTATGGCCTCAAACAAGCTCCCAGAGCCTGGTATGATAGAATGAGTAATTTTCTATTAGAAAATGGTTTTCAAAAAGGGAAATTTTACACTATACTATTCATAAAGACTTAAAAAAAAAGACATCTTAATTGTCCAAGTGTATATTGATGATATTATTTTTGGTTTTACTAATGCTACTCTTTGCAAAGAGTTTTCTGAGTTAATGCAGGCTAAATTTGAAATGAGCATGATAGGAGAAATGATGTTTTCTATTGAATTTCAAATCAAACAATGCAAGGATGGAGTCCATGTTCATCAGTAAAAGTATACAAATGAGCTTCTGAAGATATTCAAGCTGGATGACTGCAAGATCATAACTACTCTAATACGTTCAACGTGCAATTTGAGCAAATAGGAAAGTCGTATCAAAGTGTGTCAGAAGCTGTACAGAGGTATGATTAGTTTTTGACTTTACCTAACAGCTTCTAGGCCAAATATTTTATTCAGTGTATGTATGTATGCAGGATTCCAGTCAGATCCTAGGGAGACTCACTCAACTATTGTTAAGAAAAATTTTAGGTATCTGAAGGGAACTACTAATCTAGGACTTCTTTATAAAAAATCCCTAGATTATAAGCTAGTTAGATTCTGTGATGCTGTCTATGCTAGGGATAGAATTGAGAGAAAATCCACTAGTGGAAACTATCAATTCATTGGTGAAAACCTAATATCTTGGGCTAGTAAAAGTCTGGCAACTATTGTTTTGTCTACAGCAGAAGCAGAATACATCTCAGTTGCAAAATGTTACACATAACTGCTTTGGATAAAATATCAGTTTGAAGATTATCAAATAAGTGGAAGCACTACTATAATTTTCTGTGATAATACTCCTGCTACCTGTTTGACAACAAAAAATCCTATTCAACATTCAAGAACCAAGCACATTGAAATTAGACATCATTTTATTAGAGATTATGTTTATAGAGGTGTAATAGATATATAATTCATTGATACTGATCATCAATGGGTTGATGTATTTACTAGACCTCTAGCTATAGAAAAATTTAATTTTATTAAAAAGAATATGAACATGCATTTTGTAAAAGAATAGTGCTTTTTTCTGAATGAGGGATCATAGTTTAATGATGATCAGAAGTCACTATGATCAGAATCTTACTCAGCCTCTGATGAATAGTATCCTCTGAAGCATCTCAGCCTCTGATGCTCAGAATATGATTATTTGCCTCTGATAGCATTTAACTGGAAAACCTTTTTATCTTCTTAGTGACATGTGTCTCACTTAAATGATACATATTTAAAAAGTTTTCTAACGTGGATATTAGCTATTGGGTAATAATTGTTGGATAATGATGATATTGTTTTAAATACTGTGTCTCGTTCCCATTTGTCATAAATTTTTGTTTTAATCAAAACAAAAGTCTTTTTTCACTCAAAACACTTAAACATTTAAGCATTCACACACTTTTCTCACTTCACAACTGACACTTTCTTTCTAAAGCCTTCACTGAAAAACAACCCAGTTTTCACAAAAATCCCTTTAGAACCCTAAAAAAATCCATTGCAATGTCATATGCATCTACGTCTCAACAAGCTACATTAACTGTCGAATTTGGAAGGAGATTCCATTTTAAGGCCAAAACAATTAAGATCATAGAAGAAGAACTCAAGTTGATTGTGGAACAGATCGTTCATTTCAAATCTTTTGAGGTAAATGGGTATCCTCTGAAAGAACATTTCAAAGTTCAAGGATGGATGCACTTCTTAAAGATTTTTGGGTTAGGGCTGAGGTCTATGATGAAGTTGTTGCATCTTTTGAAGAAAAAGAGAAGATTGTTGAAGATGAAGCTAATATAGGGAAGTCAAGAGCTGAGATGGTTCTGGAAGATTTTAAAGAAGTTGAAATTAGATCTGTTGTGATGGGTGTTGATGTTACCATCACTCAGAGGGATATTGCCAAGCTGATTTGTGTAGCTAATGAAGGAAGATGTGTTATGAACACCAAAGATAGCAGTAAACATGCTCATCTGATCAAATCAAGCTTATTTACCAACTCTGAACACTCTGGTAAAGTGAAGAATATGCACATTGCATATAAACTTCTGTTCAGAATTGCCATTGGTTGCTTGATCCATAGAGAAGGAAGTACTGATCAAATCTCCTGGGATCACAAGCATTTCATCTAGTTTTTGGTGAATCTTGAGAGGCTTAACCTGTCTGCTTACATCTTCAACCATCTGTGTGATGATATCAAAGAAATCCAAAATCATGACAAGAAGAATGTTCCTTATTGTAGCGCGGTTTTCGTGACCGCCCACATCCGTCAGCGGATGGGATTGGGTGCTACTTTCTGAATTCTTATTTATCCTATGAAGCTCGAAGGGAAAGGGAAGTTATCTCAAACTAACCTTGCACGCAAATGTTTTCTTTAACAAGTGCTAAAAGATTGGGGAGTTCGGGGTCAGGTTATACCATCGGGCGTTGTCAATTACCCATCCTATACATGGTTATCCATGGATTGATTAGCAAATTCTACTGTTATATACTTACTGGTGTTTATCTGTCATGGGTTGGGAAAGTTTCTCCTTTGGGAGTGTTGAAAGGGTATTTCTGTTATTTTTGGGCTTTTCGATGTTTTTGGTAAGATACTGGACCTAAGGTTTTTGTTTAGTGTGTTCGCTAAGATTTCACAATCTTATGCCTACGTATTGCCGTAATGATAACAGGGAAATCAGAGCAATCATAGTTCCTCCTATTATATGGGAGGAAAGATTGGGATATGAATATCCGGGAAAAAACATCGGGTGAAAATAGAAGGATATCCGGGAAAGCGTCGGATGAAAATAGAAGGAATATCCGAGAAAACGTTGGATGAAAATAGAAGGAATTTCCAGGAAAGCGTCGGATGAAAATAGAAGGAATATCCGGGAAAGCGTTGGATGAAAATAGAAGGAATATCCGGGAAAACGTCGGATGTTAAAAAAGAGGAAAGTGTTTTTCCTGTGTTTTTTAGGAACTTGAGGGTTTCTTGAGATCCAAAAGGAGATGAGACTGTCCAAGTCTACTGGTATGAAGAGGTTTATCTTTGTATGATGCCCAAGAGGAGGCTGATGTTTTAAGGGATGAGAATCAACCCTAAATTGGTTTGATGTTTTGACTCTAGAAGGCTGCTCTAACGAATGATGACTAGGTTTTGTCCTATACCTATAGGAGGTCTCTGGGTCCTTGTACTAAGCCCAAGAGGAGGCATGAGAACTTCTAAGAAGCCTGAGGGTCCTTGTACAAAGACCAAGAGGAGGGTGGGGATGCTTTTAAAAAGCCTGTGGGTCCAAACTTAAGAAAAGTTCAAGAAAGGTTTCACCGGGTATTAATCCTTTCTTTAGTGAACAGTTCTAGGGTTTGAAGAAATTCAAGAGAGGTTTCACCGGGAATTAATCCTCTCAGGGGAAAGTGAATTTCTTTGACAATTTTCTAATAGTGACAGTTTGAGAAAAGTTTCACCAGGAATAATGCCTTTCTCTGTTCCATATTGTATAAGCCCAAGAGGAGGCAAGACTGTATCTGGAAATTCCTATGGGGAACTAGTTTTGACTGTGTTGAAAGAGTGACCACTGGCTCGATCTAATCAAAGTGAGTCCTATTGTTGTTCTAGTTTTATCCAACAGCCGGACGTTGAGGAGCTTGAGCTGGTCGAGCAGCAAACAGAGGAGTGATAGCAGCAATGTGAGCTCGATTAGGCTGCTGAGGTCTATAATGAGGTTTCCTATCCTCATCCAAGACAGAATTAGTCTGATCTTCCCTCTTCTATTGGAAGTTCCCATAGGGTTTCTTTACAGCGTAGGAAGATTATGCGGTTTTAGAGACCTTTCCATTCTTGATGCCTTCTTCGAGTCTTTGGCCGATGGTGACCAAGTCTGTGAAGTTTGATGAAACACTGCCAATCATCTTCTCCCAAAAGATGGGAGATAAAGTGTCTAAGAATATTCTGGTAAGCTCTTTCTCAGCCAAAGGGGGTTCGACCTGAGAAGCTAACTCTCTCCAGCGTTGAGCGTACTTTTTGAAAGATTCTTTCTCGTTCTGAGTCATGTTCTGAAGTTGACGACTGTCTGGAGTTGACGACGGTCTGGAGTCATGTCCATGTTGTACTTGTATCGATTCATAAAAGCATTGGTAAGATCCTGAAAGCAATGAATGTTGCTTCGTTCAAGGTTCATGTACCATTTAAGTGAAGCTCCACTTAAGCTGCCTTGAAAGCAGTGGATGAGCAACTTCTGGTTGTTGGTATAGGCAGCCATTTTACGAAAGTAAATAACCAAATGAGCCTTTGGGCAGGAGTCGACTTTGTACTTTATAAACTCAGGGGTCTTAAATTTGGCTGGTATGACAAAGTTAGACACAAGACACATGTTGTCTGCATCAACGTTGAAGAAGTCATTTCCTTCTACGGCTCTGAGTCTTCTCTCCAAAGTTTGATATTATTCATTGGCATCTTCAGGCTCAATGTCCACATTGTCCTCACTTTGAGCACTAGCATTGTAATCAAAGTTAGGATTCTCAAAGGGAATTCTGGCAGTTCGCACCACAGGTCTGGGTTCTGAGAAGATAGAGACTTGAAACTCTGGTCTTGGAGCTTGACCGACCAAAGTGGTAGTGACCTGTTGTGGAATGAAATCGTGAGGTAATCCAAATTCAGGCCATGTAGATGGTGGCATCTGAACAGGCTGAGGCTCAATAGCAGTACTTGTGATTTCTTGGATGAAGGTCCTCTGAGGTGGCTCTCCTCTGGCAATTAGGACCTGAAGCATTTCCATTAAATTAGTCATGCTTGACTTCAGATCGTCCATTTCCATTCTAATATCTGCATTGTGCACTTCTTGTTCTGACATTTTGCGCCTGACGTTAGCTCTAGTCCCGTATCGGTGATGAGGAATCAGTTTGATGACTCACAGATGACTGAAAGATAGCACTTGGAATGAATTGACGATGACCTGGACGTATGTATGACTTATTTAACGGGTGCAAATGATATGCAATGCTTATGCAACACAGGATACAGTTTACGTGTAAAAGATTTGAAAAAGTTTAAAGAACGCATGGATGTGTAAACACAAGCAAAATTACAAACATGGGGTTCAAAGGTTCGACATCACGAGCATGGAGTCATGGCTTTACCCATCCCCAAAGGTTGTACTATTTTGGATAATTTTGTACCTGTAGAACGAGTTCTAAGGTTCCCAAAATCATTTACCCCCCTAGGAATATCAACACTAAGCTCGTTCACCCGAGCGAGTTGTAGCATCCTAGGATGAATCTCAATTTGAGTGTAGTATCGCGTATCAACTATTCTCGATAGTCACCACACTACCAAATGGCCACATGGTTAATGTCTACTAAATCCTTAGGGTCACGGGTGCCGCACTGGGATAGCGTCTTTTTTCACAACGTTAGTTATTCAACATAGTATCCACATGGGCCCTCACCTGATTTGATGGTCTACCAAGTTCGCTTATTCGGGAATCACTCCCTGTAAGTCCACCCGTCTATGCCATCACTTATCTTAGGGTTCTCTCAAACTTTCCACATGCGTATCAATCGCATTCCCATTGACAGAAAAATAAACACGGATATAAAGTAGGAAAAGCAGTATATATATAACATATAGTATATAGAAAAATTTCTAACAACCTAGACCTCTTAGGAATTCTAATCCTAAAGACTCCCCAGCAGAGTCGCCATTTTTCTGTAGCGTAGTTTTCGTGACCGCCCACATCCGTCTGCGGATGGGATTGTGTACTACTTTCTGATTTCTTATTTATCCTATAAAGTTGGAAAGGAAAGGGAAGCTATCTCAAACTAACCTTGCACGCAAATGTTTTCTTTAACAAATTCTAAGAGACTGGGGAGTTCGGGGTCAGGTTATACAATAGGGAGTTGTCAATTACCCATCCTATACATTGTTATCCATGGATTGATTAACAAATTCTACTGTTATATACTTGCTGGTGTTTATCTGTCATGGGTTTGTAAAGTTTCTCCTTTGGGAGTGTTGAGAGAGTATTTCTGTTGTTTTTGGGTTTTTCGATGTTTTTGGTAAGATACTGGACCTAAGGTTTTTGTTTAGTGTGCTCGCTAAGATTTCGCAATCTTATGCCTACGTATTCCCGTAATGATAACAGGGAAATCAGAGCAATCGTAGTTCCTCCTATTATATGGGAGGAAAGATTGAGATATGAATATCAGGGAAAAAACATCGGGTGAAAATAGAAGGAATATCCGAGAAAGTGTCAGATAAAAATAGAAGGAATATCCGGGAAAGCGTCGGATGAAAATAGAAGGAATATTCGGGAAAGCGTCGGATGAAAATAAAAGGAATATCCAGGAAAGCGTCAGATGAAAATAGAAGGAATATCCGGGAAAGCGTCGGCTGTTAAAAAGGAGGAAAGGCTTTTTCCTGTGTTTTTTAGGAAACTTGAGGGTTTCTTGAGATCCAAAAGGAGATGAGACTGTCCAAGTCTACTGGTATGTAGAGGTTTATCTTTGTATAATGCCCAAGAGGAGGCTGATGTTTTAAGGGATGAAAATCAACCCTAAATTGGTTTGATGTTTTGACTCTAGAAGGCTGCTCTAACGAATGATGACTAGGTTTTGTCCTATACCTATAGGAGGTCTCTGGGTCCTTGTACTAAGCCCAAGAGGAGGCATGAGAACTTCTAAGAAGCCTGAGGGTCCTTGTACAAAGACCAAGAGGAGGGTGGGGATGCTTTTAAGAAGCCTGTGGGTCCAAACTTAAGAAAAGTTCAAGAAAGGTTTCACCGGGAATTAATCCTTTCTTTAGTGAACAGTTCTAGGGTTTGAAGAAATTCAAGAGAGGTTTCACCGGGAATTAATCCTCTCAGGGGAAAGTGAATTTCTTTGACAATTTTCTAATAGTGACAGTTTGAGAAAAGTTTCACCGGGAATAATGCCTTTCTCTGTTCCATATTGTATAAGCCCAAGAGGAGGCAAGACTGTATCTGGAAATTCCTATGGGGAACTAGTTTTGACTGTGTTGAAAGAGTGACCACTGGCTCGATCTAATCAAAGTGAGTCCTATTGTTGTTCTGGTTTTGTCCAACAGCCGGACGTTGAGGAGCTTGAGCTGGTCGAGCAGCAAACAGAGGAGTGATAGCAGCAATGTGAGCTCGATTAGGCTGCCGAGGTCTATAATGAGGTTTCCTATCCTCAGCCAAGACAGAATTAGTCTGATCTTCCCTCTTCTATTGGAAGTTCCCATAGGGTTTCTTTACAGCGTTGAAAGATTATGCGGTTTTAGAGACCTTTCCATTCTTGATGCCTTCTTCGAGTCTTTGGCCGATGGTGACCAAGTCTGTGAAGTTTGATGAAACACTGCCAATCATCTTCTCCCAAAAGATGGGAGATAAAGTGTCTAAGAATATTCTGGTAAGCTCTTTCTCAGCCAAAGGGGGTTCGACTTGAGAAGCTAACTCTCTCCAGCGTTGAGCGTACTTTTTGAAAGATTCTTTCTCGTTCTGAGTCATGTTCTGAAGTTGACGATGGTCTGGAGTTGACGACGGTCTGGAGTCATGTCCATGTTGTACTTGTATCGATTCATAAAAGCATTGGTAAGATCTTGAAAGCAATGAATGTTGCTTCGTTCAAGGTTCATGTACCATTTAAGTGAAGCTCCACTTAAGCTGCCTTGAAAGCAGTGGATGAGCAACTTCTGGTTGTTGGTATAGGCAGCCATTTTACGAAAGTAAATAACCAAATGAGCCTTTGGGCAGGAGTCGACTTTGTACTTTATAAACTCAGGGGTCTTAAATTTGGCTGGTATGACGAAGTTAGACACAAGACACATGTTGTCTGCATCAACGTTGAAGAAGTCATTTCCTTCTACGGCTCCGAGTCTTCTCTCCAAAGTTTGATATTATTCATTGGCATCTTCAGGCTCAATGTCCACATTGTCCTCACTTTGAGCACTAGCATTGTAATCAAAGTTAGGATTCTCAAAGGGAATTCTGGCAGTTCGCACCACAGGTCTGGGTTTTGAGAAGATAGAGACTTGAAACTCTGGTCTTGGAGCTTGACCGACCAAAGTGGTAGTGACCTGTTGTGGAATGAAATCGTGAGGTAATCCAAATTCAGGCCATGTAGATGGTGGCATCTGAACAGGCTGGGGCTCAATAGCAGCACTTGTGATTTCTTGGATGAAGGTCCTCTGAGGTGGCTCTCCTCTGGCAATTAGGACCTGAAGCATTTCCATTAAATTAGTCATGCTTGACTTCAGATCGTCCATTTCCATTCTAATATCTGCATTGTGCACTTCTTGTTCTGACATTTTGCGCCTGACGTTAGCTCTAGTCCCGTATCGGTGATGAGGAATCAGTTTGATGACTCACAGATGACTGAAAGATAGCACTTGGAATGAATTGACGATGACCTGGACGTATGTATGACTTATTTAACGGGTGCAAATGATATGCAATGCTTATGCAACATAGGATACAGTTTACGTGTAAAAGATTTGAAAAAGTTTAAAGAACGCACGGATGTGTAAACACAAGCAAAATTACAAACATGGGGTTCAAAGGTTCGACATCACGAGCATGGAGTCATGGCTTTACCCATCCCCAAAGGTTGTACTATTTTGGATAATTTTGTACCTGTAGAACGAGTTCTAAGGTTCCCAAAATCATTTACCCCCCTAGGAATATCAACACTAAGCTCGTTCACCCGAGCGAGTTGTAGCATCCTAGGATGAATCTCAATTTGAGTGTAGTATCGCGTATCAACTATTCTCGATAGTCACCACACTACCAAATGGCCACATGGTTAATGTCTACTAAATCCTTAGGGTCACGGGTGCCGCACTGGGATAGCGTCTTTTTTCACAACGTTAGTTATTCAACATAGTATCCACATGGGCCCTCACCTGATTTGATGTTCTACCAAGTTCGCTTATTCTGGAATCACTCCCTGTAAGTCCACCCGTCTATGCCATCACTTATCTTAGGGTTCTCTCAAACTTTCCACATGGGTATCAATCGCATTCCCATTGACAGAAAAATAAACACGGATATAAAGTAGGAAAAGCAGTATATATATAACATATAGTATATAGAAAAATTTCTAACAACCTAGACCTCTTAGGAATTCTAATCCTAAAGACTCCCCAGCAGAGTCGCCATTTTTCTGTAGCGTAGTTTTCGTGACCGCCCACATCCGTCTGCGGATGGGATTGCGTGCTACTTTCTGATTTCTTATTTATCCTATAAAGTTGGAAAGGAAAGGGAAGCTATCTCAAACTAACCTTGCACGCAAATGTTTTCTTTAACAACTTCTAAGAGACTGGGGAGTTCGGGGTCAGGTTATACAATAGGGAGTTGTCAATTACCCATCCTATACATTGTTATCCATGGATTGATTAACAAATTCTACTGTTATATACTTGCTGGTGTTTATCTGTCATGGGTTTGTAAAGTTTCTCCTTTGGGAGTGTTGAGAGAGTATTTCTGTTGTTTTTGGGTTTTTCGATGTTTTTGGTAAGATACTGGACCTAAGGTTTTTGTTTAGTGTGCTCGCTAAGATTTCGCAATCTTATGCCTACGTATTCCCGTAATGATAACAGGGAAATCAGAGCAATCGTAGTTCCTCCGGAAAGATTGAGATACGAATATCCGGGAAAAAACATCGGGTGAAAATAGAAGGAATATTCGAGAAAGCGTCAGATAAAAATAGAAGGAATATCAGGGAAAGCGTCAGATGAAAATAGAAGGAATATTCGGGAAAGCGTCGGATGAAAATAGAAGGAATATCCGGGAAAGCGTCGGATGAAAATAGAATGAATATCCGGGAAAGCGTCGGATGTTAAAAAGGAGGAAAGGCTTTTTCCTGTGTTTGTTAGGAAACTTGAGGGTTTCTTGAGATCCAAAAGGAGATGAGACTGTCCAAGTCTACTGGTATGTAGAGGTTTATCTTTGTATAATGCCCAAGAGGAGGCTGATGTTTTAAGGGATGAAAATCAACCCTAAATTGGTTTGATGTTTTGACTCTAGAAGACTGCTCTAACGAATGATGACTAGGTTCTATCCTATACCTGTAGGAGGTCTCTGGGTCCTTGTACTAAGCCCAAGAAGAGGCATGAGAACTTCTAAGAAGCCTGAGGGTCCTTGTACAAAACCCAATAGGAGGCTGGGGATGCTTTTAAGAAGCCTGTGGGTCCAAACTTAAGAAAAGTTCAAGAAAGGTTTCACTGGGAATTAATCCTTTCTTTAGTGAACAGTTCTAGGGTTTGAAGAAATTCAAGAGAGGTTTCACCGAGAATTAATCCTCTCTGGGGAAAGTGAATTTCTTTGACAATTTTCTAATAGTGACAGTCTAAGAAAAGTTTCACCGGGAACAATGCCTTTCTCTGTTCCATATTGTATAAGCCCAAGATGAGGCAAGACTGTATCTGGAAATTCCTATGGGGAACTAGTTTTGACTGTGTTGAAAGAGTGACCACTGGCTTTATATAATCTTAGACTTAATTGCCGGGGAAAACTCTAAGCAGACATACAGGTGTGTATATATATATATATATATATATATATATATATATATATAAAGTTGAAATATATATAAGCAAGTATGTAAAAGAAAGCTGGTAAAAACTTACAGGCGAGCAAGCTTCCAGTGTTATAAACACAACTGTATGGTTAGTTATTCAAGAATTGAAGGAAGTTTTGATAACAAATTATGAATTTGAATCTAAATCACAAGGAAAGTTGTTTTAAAAAGAAGCGATATGAATATTCGGGAAAACATCAGATGGAAGGAGAGGCGTAAAAAAATGAAAAGGTTGCAGATATCCGGGAAAACGTCGGATTGAAAGAGATAAAAAAAAAGAGGTTGAAAATACGAATATCCGGGAAAACGTCGGATGTAAAGAGATGATGAAAAAAGAAAAGGTTGCTCGCTAAGACTTTACAGTCTTATGCCTACGTATTCTCAACGGGATCTTGAGAAATCAGAGCGGTCGCAGTTCACCCTTATGGGGCACGAACTACAGAAAATAAAGTTTAAATCGTACAGTGGCGAGAGGGGAAATCTAACCTAATGTTATCATGCAAAGATAGACCTAAAGTTGAGTTTCGAACGGGAAATTCTACCCTAATGTTGTCATGCTTGATTGAATATCCTAATGTCTGTCTTATTTCATACCAAATAGAAAATTAAGTTTGAACTAAAAGACCCTAAAGGAACATGCATACATGGCAAAACAACACAGAATAAATAAATACATGGCAAAGCATCGTGACAGATAAAATATACCCAGAAGAACATCGTGTGTGAAATTGAATACATGGAAAAACATCACGTGATAAAATATACACGAAAAAGCATCGTGACAGATAAAATATACACGGAAGAACATCGTGAGATAAAAGTATATACACGGCAAAACATCGTGGTAATCAACAGACAAAGATACGCGGCAAAACATCGCGAGTAACAAATAACAGACATTCACAGCATAACATCGTGTAACAGATTAAACTGACAAAAAGTTACAGAATACACATGGAAAAACATCATGGTAACCAGACAATAAAAATCAACTGAAATACACGGGAAATCATCATGTAATTAGTAGACAAAGATACGCGACAAAGCATCGCTAGAAACACAAGTACACGGTAAAGCATCGTGTATATACAGAGAAAAAATACACGGCAAAACATCGCATAAATAACAAATATGATCAACAAAATAAACTCAAAGCGAGAAAGCGATTAAATCATGAAATAGAATCGGGTGACAATAAATTATTAATCAATTTAAATATAAATATTTAATAAAATTAATTAATAATTTAATTAATCAATATTAAATAAAAATATTTAAATTAATTAATAACTAAACATTTTTTAAAATATTTAACAATTAACTAGAAGTAAGAATAAAAAAAATATTTTTAGTTTTTTTTAATATTATATAAACTAAAAAAAAAGAAAAAATTAAACCTAAGAATTCATCTTTCCTAAATCTAAATATATATACATATTTTAACTTCTTTTTTGTAACAACAGGTTTTTTTTTATATAACGTTTTCTTTTAAAAAACTATTATCAATCATATGGCAATGAATCATGCATATACACACCAAAAAGATTATGTAAAACAACCTTATCAATAATAAGAATAATAATAAATAAATAAATAAAGTAAAAATTACCAAAGAATGTAACTTTCTTAATAGTACGTAGAATTATGCACGCAATAGGACTCGCTGACACTATCGCAAGCTTGACTTTGTCATAGTAATTCTTATTAGTCAATACGCCGTAGATAACAAGGATGGAACTATTACTTGCTACATCAACAATCTGCCAGAAGACATAAGGGAAAGAGAAATGACAAGAACTTTTGAAAATTGGGGAAAAGTGACAGACGTTTACATCGCAAGAAAAAGGAATAAAATGGGTCGAATATTTGGATTCATCAGATACTCAGACATAAAAGACCCAACGTGGCTGGAGGAACAATTTAAGGATGTATGGTTTGGATCTTATAAAGTTTGGGTAAACATTGCTAAGTACTCAAGACAGGCAAAGAAAATATCGACAACAAAAAGTAGTAGGAGTCAGGAGATGAAGAACATCGTGAGATACGATAAAAAGAACACATCAACACAAAAACATCTAAAGGCCACCGATGCAGAGGAACGGAAGATAGGAATATGGCATAACGTAAGGAGGGACGGAAGGAGCTACACAGAAGTCACGAGGAACAACGGATTCATTGTCACAAAGGAGCAGACAAGGGAGTGGAGAATAAAGCCACAACAAACAAAACACAATGAAGAAACAATAGAAGGGAGAGGAATGACGATAATAGTGAAAGAAGAGGAGATGGAATGGGCGAAAACAAGTTTCACTGGCTTTGTTCGTGACACGAACCAAATACATAAAATGCAAGATCTCATGGCAGAAGCAGGAGTTACTACCATAAAAGCTATTCCACTTGGAGGAGAAAAGGTATTTCTGAAAGTAAATGAAGACGAAGATATGGGAGAAATCCTGAAAGAATATGAGGGCGCATTCCAACAATGGTTCAAATCGTTGCGTGAGTGGAAACCAAGAGACGTAGCAGGATCATGATTGGTGTGGATAAGAATATATGCGGTGTCGTTACATGCTTGGAGAAGGAAGGTGTTTTCAACCTTGGTCACAACTTTCGGAATACTAATTGATGTAGACTCATCGACAGAGAAAATGCTAAGACTGGATATAGCTAGAGTGTTAGTAAGCACAACTAAGGTGGATTTCATCAACAAAGTGAGAAGAGTTCAAATCAACGGCGAAGAATTCATTCTAAGATTCACAGAGGAGTTATGTGATTGTACACTCCAACCGAATGATCTAGACAGTGAATCAGATGAGGTATCTATAAGGTCTAGCTCCGACAGTGATGAGTCGTTCATACCACCTTCAATGGAGTCTTTGGAGTTAGAAGAGGAAGACGAAGATGTTCACCAGATAGAACGCAATCATGAAAAGTTACTTTCAACATTGGAAAGACCAAACTTGCGCCAAATTGTGGAAGTCCAGAACAAGGGTGCTCCACTTTTCCCAAAGTCAGCGGAGGCAGAGCAGAACCTAGAAGAAAGAGGAGTCTCGGATGAAGTGCACCTAATAAAAGAAGGAATTAACTTCGAGGATGAACATAGAAATCTGAGAATTGCGGAGCTCGAAAAAAGCGACTTTTTAAAAGACGCTGAGGAAAGGGATATCAGCGCTAGAAATTTGGAAGGCAATGGATACTTAAGAGAAGGAGAAGCAATTGGTCCAAGTCAACAAACCTTGAAAGTATGAGAGATAAAAGGGCACGTGAACAAAATAACCGTTGGTGGACTGGGCCCCACTCAACAAAAAAGCCCATTTAACAATAACAAGACAATAGCAGAAAAATGTAATCAGTCAGCCAAAGAGAATAACATGGTAGAAAGTGGAACAAACGCAGGAAGCATAAACATGGTTGGAAATGAGAAAATCGGAATTAATGAAGGGACCGATGAAGAAAGACGAAGGAACCAAAAAGAGATGAGGAAAAGGAGATCGACTATTCTGAAGGAAAAAAAGAAAATTAGAAGAAAGGGGAAGAAAGTAGAGACAAAATGCAAGTGTAGTCAACGCAAGAACCCACAAAACCAGGTAACAACAAATTCAGAATTCAACTCCATTTTGAACAATTCAGAGATGAATAAGTGGAAAATTTTAATGGGAGAAGCAAAAGAAGTCGCAAGAGATGTCTCGGACTTGGGGAAAGAATATGTCCTAATACATAAAGGTGAAGAGGGAGAGATACTACAAGAACTATCAGTAGGAGTACAAGGTGGGAGGCAGGATCCTGAACTTTAGCGGGAGATCAGGAAGAATTGGGTGATTTTTTAAATAAATTCATATCATAATGAAAATGATAAGCTATAACATCTGGGGATTAGGAGGATTGGCTAAGAAAAAGGAAATCAGGAAAATTGTGCAAGGTCAGAAACCAAGTGTTATATGCATACAAGAGACAAAAATGGAGGTAATTGAGAAGTTTCACTGTGAACTGATTTGGGGGTCTGCAGACTATGGCTTTGAATTCAAACCATCAGATGGGAGATCAGGTAGACTTCTATCAATATGGGATAGCAGAGTTTTCAATCTGAAGAAAAAACAAATTAATGACTATGTTCTGTGGCTGGAAGGTGAATGGGGAGAGGAGAAAAAACCAATGATAGTTGTGAATGTATATGCTCCTTGTGAGGCTAGAAGGAAAAAATCATTATGGGAAGAATTGCAAGTGATGATAGAAAGAAGGAAAAATGAAAGGATTTGTCTGATGGGAGATTTTAACATTATTCGGGACGAAACGGAAAGAAAAAGGACTAAGGATAACTCTAGGAAAAAGGAAATGACAGCATTCAACAAGTTCATATCAGATTCAGATCTAGTGGATTTACCGCTTAATGGTAGAAGGTTCACATGGGCTAGAATGGGAGGTTTAGCAAAAAGCAGACTGGACAGATTTCTAGTATCAGAGGAGTGGATTACATCTTAGCCAGTAAGCAGCCAGTGGTGTCTTGATAAGACCTTATCAGACCATTGTCCGATAATGCTTCGCGAAACAAA
Source organism: Lathyrus tuberosus (assembly GCA_022829125.1). Lineage (NCBI taxonomy): Eukaryota > Viridiplantae > Streptophyta > Magnoliopsida > Fabales > Fabaceae > Lathyrus > Lathyrus tuberosus. The sequence continues at coordinate 1,461,327 of JALAZF010000164.1, forward strand.
CATTAATTGGGGACCAAAGCCATTTCGCATGTTAAGTTGCTGGAAAAACGTCGAAGGGTACCATAAGTTTGTTAAAGAGCAGTGGAGCCAGCTGAAAGTGGAAAGTTGGGGAATGTACGTACTAAAAGAAAAACTCAAATTCATCAAAAGGAGGTTGAAGGAATGGCATAAGAATCACACTCAAAATATGGAGGAGAAAATTAAAGCGGCAAAAGAGGAATTCAACAGGCTTGAAATTAAAGAAAAATCCTCGAGTTTAACAGATGAAGAGTTGCATAGCAAGAGAGAACATGCAGCACTGATTCATCAGCTTTCTAATCTCAATTGCAGCATTCAATGGCAGAAGGCGAGATCGAAATGGCTAAGAGAAGGGGACGCTAACTCCAAATACTTCCATGGTTGCGTAAATAAAAGGAGAAAGAATAATGAGATCTTATGTTTAGAAATGAAAAATAAGAAACTCACAGAAGTGGAGGAAATCAAAGGTGCTGTTATGGATCATTTTCAGAAACAATTTTCAGCCAAGGGCGTGAGACCAATGCTCGAAAATATGCAAGTTAAGAGGATTTCAGATGCACAGAGCTACGACCTTACCAAAGTTTTCACAGAACAAGAAATTGGATAGGCGGTTTGGGAATGCGAAGGAACAAAAAGCCCGGGACCAGACTGGACAAACTTTAACTTTATTAAAGATTTTTGGGATGACATAAAAGAAGACTTCTATAAAGTCATGACAGAATTCCACTCAAATGGTCGAATAACAAAGGGAGCTAACAGCTCATTCATAGTTTTGGTTCCGAAGAAGAAAAATCCATTGAGAATATCTGATTTCAGGCCAATTTCTCTTGTGGGATGCATATATAAGGTGATCGCCAAAGTTTTGGCAAATAGATTGAAAAAAGTGGTGGGCTCAATCATCTCAGAAACTCAAACAACATTCATACCTGGAAGGCAAATATTAGATGGAATCGTGGTTGCAAACGAAATAGTGGAAGAGGCTAGAGAGAAGAAGAAAGAGGCGATCTTATTCAAAGTGGATTTTGAGAAGGCGTTCGATTCCGTTGACTGGAAGTACCTTGAGCACATAATGTCGAAGATGGAATTTAATGATAGGTGGAAGAAGTGGATTATGGAATGTCTAAAGACGGCATCAACGTCTGTGTTGGTAAACGGCAGCCCGACAAAGGAATTCAAGATGGAACGCAGACTACGTCAAGGAGATCCACTATCTCCTTTTCTATTTCTTATAGCTGCAGAAGGTTTTAATTTATTGATGGAAAAAGCAGTAGAGTTGGGAAAATTCAAGGGATTCAAATTCGCCAACGGGAATGAACGGTTCACACATTTACAGTATGCAGACGATACCTTGATTGTGGGAGAGAAGAATTGGGAGAATGTCAAGACCATCAAGGCAAATTTAATGTTGTTTGAGGCAATGTCAAGATTGAAGGTAAACTTTCACAAGAGCAGACTCGTTGGTATTAATATCAACCCCAACTGGATCGAAGCTGCAGCAGCTGCCCTCAGATGTGAAATCGGGAATACTCCTTTTAACTACCTTGGCTTACCTATTGGAGCAAATCTGAGGAGAAAAAGCACTTGGGTGCCCGTGATTGAAGCAGTTAGAGATCGGCTATCTAGATGGAAAAACAAACTCCTATCCATAGGAGGTCGGGTGATGGTCCTAAAATCAGTCTTGTCGGCGTTACCAGTCTATTATCTCTCTTTCTTCAAGGCACCGTCAGGTATCATCCTTAAACTCGAATCTTTGTTTAAGAATTTCTTGTGGGGAGGGTATGAGAATGAGAGGAAATTATTTGGCTAAAATGGGATACAATATGTAAAACAATTGAGGATGGAGGATTAGGTATTAGAAACCTTAGAATCTTTAACCTTGCCTTAATGGAGAAATGGGGTTAGAAAATTAAAAATGAAAGGGAAGGGCTTTGGTTTAGAGCACTGTCAAATAGATATGGTTCAGAGGCATTGGTAGATAGATTGGGTGATAAGGACAGCTCTATTTGGTGGAAAGACTTATGTAAAATAGATATAGGGGGAAGGGAAACATCAAACATTTACACAGTAAAAGAAGTATACAAAGAATTGATAAATATTCATCCGCGTTGCAATAACCCGAGCTGGTCAAAAGTGTGGCAAAAGGAGGTCCCAAGCAAAGTTTCTTGCTTGGTCTGGAGGATCTTCCACAATAGAATTGCCACTAAGGACAATCTCATTAAGAGAGGGGTGTCTTGTCAAGGATCGATAGTATGTACAGGAGGGTGTGGCTACAATGAATCGGTATCTCACCTCTTTTTCGAGTGCCCGTTATTTGCAGGTATTTGGTATTCAATTTGTCAATGGATAGGAGTCAAAACGGCTCTGCAGAACGAAAGCATGGCACATATGAACCATTTCACAGGACTGATTGGCACAGTGGGGTCTTCTTCAAAAATCGCCTCGACAATCTGGTTCGCAAGCATATGGAACATTTGGAGAGCTAGGAATAACAAAGTATTCAACAACAAGGAAGTGGACAAGGACAAAGTTATAGAGAACGTAAAGCTTCACTCATGGAACTGGCTGAAGAATAAAAACAATAACATCAGATGCAACATGGCAGCATGGTGGCGGTGTCCGAATTTAGGTTCTTGACTCGACTTGGCATTTGCAGCCAGCTTTGGTCTGTGGAGTTATTTGAGTGGCTTGATCCGAATATGCTTTCACTGGCTTCCGATTTCCTGCTACCTGTCACCATTGTTGCCTCAAGTTTCCTAGATTGCTGCAAACCTGTTGTGCTGCATTGGTTTATGTTGGGTTTGGAGCGCAGTTGAGCAGTTGATCTCCTGTTCCTTCTGGTTCAGATGTTGCTTTGTTGGGAGATATAGTGTAGACATAATTGATCTTCGATCTTGTATTCAATAAGTTGCCTCTGCGGTTTCATTTAAGTTTGCAGTGGTGGTGTTCATTTTATTGGTTTAGGTGTTGTCTTCTTTGTGGTTTGTGGTGTAATGTGTTGGTTTGCTGGAGGGTCTTGTGATAGTCTTTAGTTTTGCTTTGGTTCTCTGGTGTTACTTTGTGCTCTGGTTTTTTGGTGTTGCAGTATGTAAAACAACATCTACTGTCATTTTTCTGGTGTGGCATACCTTATTCCTTTTTAATAAATCTTTGCTTTTTCAAAAAAAAAAATACGCTGTAGATAATGCGGGTATATGAAATAGTGGGCTTAAGAAAAAAAATTGGGATAGCTCAATAACAAATTGTCACAAAAATTAATAATGAATAAACATAAAAGAATATTAATAAGTCAATAAACAAAAAGAAACACTTGCAGAAAGAAAAACAATAACTCACGCATGTATCTTCCTATCTTCCCTGCTTCATGCGGTTTTCACCCTCTTGCTCACGTCACTCTCCACTTCTCTCGTTCTTCTCAATCTTTCTCGATGGTCTTCTCTCTTTCGCTCTTAGACCTTTCTGCTTTCGGTTTCGCGGCGGTTACGGTGGCAGTCTCGCGTTATGGTGTTGTTCTTGACGGAGCGTTTTTGACAGCAAAATGTAGAAAAATGAAGAGTTATGAGTATGTTGAAAGTTGTTCAAAGTGATATGGTAGGTTGTTATGATGGTTGAGATTTGAACAAAATTTTGCAGAGAAAAATGTAAAAGAGAAAGATGTGTAGTATTGTAAGTGTAAGAGAAAACAAGTATGTAAGTGTTCTGGACTGGACCAATGGCTAGAATTGGCCCAATCCGCCTCTGCTCCAGAGCGGCCCAAATTGCCTTAGTCCAATCCACAGAGGGGTAAAAGTGACCTTTCTGCCCCTCTAACCGGGCAAGGAATGCAACGTTCCTCCCCGGCGTTGATGTCCGTTACGCACGACTTTCTCGCTGCCTGAACAGCAAAGGACAGGTGCCCGGAACTGCGTTTATGCCCGACACAACGGCTAGTTTCGGGCACCCTGCCCGGCATAACAGCTAGTTTGTGCAGTTACCTATTCTTTGGGGGAAACGGTTATTTCGCCCCGAAAATAGGACCGTTTACCACGCGCTGGGGGCTCTATATAAACCCTCTCGCTTGAGAGGGTCAGGTATCCAATACTCACCCTAAGAATTCATACTTTGTACTTGTCCCTTTTCTCTGACCCTTTCTCACTTGAGCGTCAGAGTGCCTTGCAGGTACACCCCCTCCTCTCCATACGACCAGCATCCCTGACGCACTTGGCGGCCTGATTATACAGGATCTAATCCAGCCTTCACGATCAGTGGCGCCGTCTGTGGGAACATTTGTTCTCCCCATCTTTCTTTAACCGAAGATCAAAACAATTCTCAAACATCATCACGATCATGGCCTCCCAAGATCGCTCCAAGGATGCTCTCCAATCAACCATCCTCCCCGTCAACAATCTGACGTTGACGGCCAATCATCTCTCCTCCGAGATGCCTGTTTCCTTAGGGATGGAGCCACTGCTTCTCCTTCCTCTACCCCTGCTGATCGCAACAATGATCAACCATCTCTCGACCTCCAGTCCGTTCCTGTTCCGCCCAGCACCGACCCGGCCGTGGCAGCCCTCCTGGAGGCAGTCAAAAAAACCAACACCCTGATCCTGCAGCAAAACGAGAGGATCGGGGCACTAGAAGAGTCTCGCCGTCCAAGATCCCCTCCTACGTGGAGGAACCAACGACGAACAAGAAGCCTGCAGCCACGGAGAGAAATCGACCGAAGACTGCACCAAGAGCACGATCCTCGCATAGCCCGAAAGCGCGACCAGATCTCCCCACGTGACCAGCACGCTCATGACCACAAAAGGACTCGAAGGAACAAGGAATCTCCGATCAAGTCCAAAGGACGGGCACGCCCACCTTCTCCTCGAAGGAACCGCTCACCTTCTCCTCGAAGGAACTGCTCACCTTCTCCTCGAAGGAACCGCTCACCTTCTCGACGAAGGAACCGCCGATGCGAGCAACCCGTCCGGTCACCATCATACACCAATTCTAGTGACGACGACGAGCCTCGCGGCCCATTGTCCCAGGAGATCTTGGTCATCCGTCTCCCAAAAGGCTTGGAGAAACCCCCGTCACTTGGCACATACGACGGGACCACCGACCCTGACGAGCACATCGAGAACATTGATACGCTGCTAGACTACCGCGGCGTACGAGGCCCCATTAAATGTAGACTGTTCCCGACCACGCTTCGGAAGGGAGCAATGACATGGTATAAACAACTGCCCGAGGAGTCCATCACCTCGTGGAAACAACTGGGCAGGATGTTCTCGCGGCACTTCACAGCATCTCGCCGCCATCCCAAAACTGAGGCCTCCCTCAGAGCCATAATCTAGGGGAAAGACAAACCTCTCCGCGCATATATCGAGAGGTTCAACAAGGAAGCTGTGCAGGTCCCGACGACAGATAAAATGAAGAAGTTCCTGCTCGAACAAGGGGTCCGCCCGGACTCCGAGTTCGCTAAAGCCATTGGCCTCGCGCCACCGAGGAACTTAGATGTCCTCCTCCTCAAAGCCCAATCTCATATCCAGTACGAGGAGAAGATTGCGGCCAGTAACGTCCGAGCGTCTCGCTGCCAGGAGAACGCCCGGGCCTCCAAAGGAGAAGAAACCTCGACGTCTCGTCGGGGTGAACGAAGGCACGAGGACCGTCCCCGCGACTCCCGTGACAGCAAAGGGCCCTCTGGGCGTTTCCATGATTACACTCCCCTGACCGTTTCCAGGGAGAAGATTTTGACCGAATGTGCCAATTTGGAGTTCAAACAAGCCGGGGTCTGCTTCCCCAAACATCTGCCGAACAGACCAAACGTGGGCAAGTCAAAATACTGCCGCTTCCACAAAAGTCACGACCATATTACGGAGGACTGCATCCATCTGAAGGATGCCATTGAAATACTGATCAGGGACGACTACCTGAAGCAGTTCGTGAAGAAGAAGGACACTCCTTGGCAGGACGCCTAGGAGTCCAAGAAGGTCGAGGAGGAAGTACCCTCCTCGGAAGACGCCAACATACAAGTCGCTATGTCCATATCGCGACCCGAGGACTTCAACGTCCCTGACGGGCTCAGCGCCCCTGCATATTTCGCAGCCCACAGCCCGTGGGAGACCTTTCCCTCCGCCATGGTCATCTCTGGCGGGGGTTTCAACAAAGTTACTGTGGGATCCTTGAAACGGAAGTTCGAACACCTGATCAACACCAGCTCGAACAAAGTGACCACGCTTGATCAGGCCCCGAAGGGTTCCGTCCCCATCTCCTTCTACAGGGACTAACTCCTCGGCGGCTCCTCGAACTCAAGCATTTCGTTGCTCGTCAGAGCCCAAATGGAAAACTTCGACGTTCGCCGAATCCTAGTCGACCAGGGCAGCTCGGTCGACATCATGTACTCCCAGCTGTTCTCAACGCTTCAGCTGGACGAATCGCACCTTACCCCCTACGTAGGGTCCGATTTACAGGGATTCAACGGGTCTGTGACCAAGCCGTGGGGTTACGTCGAGCTGATCGTGACCTTCGGAGCAGCTGAAACGGCCAGATCCATCAAGGTGTAATTTCTGGTAATCGACTGCCCGTCACTTTACCAATGCATTTTTGGAAGGCCAAATCTAGCCGAGTTGGTAGTAGTGCCATCGACCGTCCACCTGAAGATGAAGTATTACACTTCGAAAGGAATGGTCGCCACCCTACACGGTGATATATATAGCACCCCAAAATTTGCCCTCCTTACTTCAGTACTAACTGGCTTATGTTTCACTTCATTTTTGCATTATCATGTGTGCATATCATTAGTTCTTAGCATGGGGTCAAGGTGCCTGAGGCAATTCAAGAGGAGAAGATGTTCTTCAAGCAAGAGTCCTTATATTGTCCAAGAGATCTCAAGTGGCTCACTCTCTCCTAACCAGTGCAGAAATTAGGGTTTTGAGATTCTTGGGTCTATTGCTCCAATGGGCAAGCTCCTTGGGTTTTTATCATCACCAAATGGTATATCTTATCTTTGTTGGAGAGGATACACATCATATTCAGAGGAATTTGGATTTGGAGACTGTGTTATTTCCTCCTAGACTGAGGGTACCAAGATTAGGGTTTGCTATAAAGTCAGTTTATTTTTTATTTTTTGGGCATGACTTGATTCCATGGTCTTCCTTGGGTCCCTAAGTATCTAGGAATGGAAGATTGTCTATCAGTTTGGTTCAGGAGAAGTTCAATTGGCCAATGGATTGGGAATCAGGAGAAAAGTCAACAGTGAGAGGGGAAGTCAACTATGAAAGCTTGAGGTTCTCTTCAAGATTTTCAAGGTCTTACATCCTCGTATGGTCTTCAAGGGTCAAGTTTCATACCATTTATCAAGAATCAAGGGTTGATACAAAAGTTACTAAATATGGAAATGACCTATAATTTGAAAGTTTCCTTTCTGGGCAAGTTCTTACACTACATTCAACTTGACTTTTCATCATCAAGGAAGCTTCAAATGAATTTTCCTTAAACATGAAAGTTGAAGATCTTTTTCTCCCCTTTCCAACAAGTACTAGTGGGTCTCCATATCATTTGTGAAACTCAAGTTATGACCAAAAGAAGACAAGGTGGCTTTTAGGGTTCCATTTTCACAACTTTTGCATTTTGGGACATAGTGACCTATATTTGGTTCCATTACTTCAAGGCATATTCTAACATCAAAGAACAATCCATAAGGGTCATTTTTTTCTTTTGAATCAAGTGGATCCATGGTTTATTCATCACTTATTTTCCATTATGCAAAATTGCAAAATCATTCAAAACTCATGAACCAAGGCATCTCAAAGCCCAAATCAAATTCAGGTGTGATTAGCAATTGTTAAATAAGTGATCCATCATAGAATGATTGGGTATACATGCATGGAGGAGGGTGTATTTCACATTATGCAAATTTGTCAAATGGGCCAAAACTCATTAACCAAGGAGTGATTAAGACCCAAGTGATCATCAGTGGATTAACCTTAGGTATTTAAGATTACTCATGCATTGGTTGGAGCAGAACACACGTGATTTTGAGGAGAACAAAGTGTGAACCCTAAAAACTTCAACCATTCGAATCTCACAATCCACAAGGGCTCTTCACGAAATTCTTTCACAGCCTTCATCCTTGGAATCCATAGAACACAAAGCACTCATCGTTGGAAGCTAAAAGCAAGGATACGGATTGCTTGATCTCAGGTTAGTGATGATTTGCATGCTCTCTAAACTTCTCTTTTTGATGCGTATAACAATCTTTGTTACCCACTGATAATTCTGGTGTGTTTTGTTTGGAGTTTGGATGTATAGATTAATTGTTTAATGAGTTTTAAGTTTTGAATGCAAACCTTTTTTCATTCGTTTTTCATTGTACGTTGATTGTTTGTGGTATTTGATGGGATATTATTGATCCTCACATTTTTCTGATCAGTTTAGTATACTCACACTTGATTTCTGGAGATTTTGGGGGGGTGGCCGCTGGAGAAGACGACCGGAACCCTAGTTCCGGCGTCTGGTGTGGAGCTCCGGCCAGGCTAGGGTTTGGAGGTAGAAGATTGAATCATGACCGTCCATCAGCCAGATCGTACGGTCCACTATGTGCCACATGTTTTAAAATTTTGTTTTTATTTCTTGGTTCGTGTGTGTCCATCTATGATAGTTATTGTGTACGTTCCATCCAAATCACACATCATGTTATGTTTAATTTAATCTGGAGCGTTGATTGAATCATGTGGCCAGGTGTTGGCCAACGCATTAATGAGGTAGTATGCTAGTCACGTGTTCCCTTTTTTTATTTCTGACCAATTGCGTGTAGGTGCGTGCATCATTACTATGGTGTGCGTGTGGATCTGGATCGTTGATCACGTTTACTTCATTGATTTGTTGACTGTTTGTGTGCGTTGGATCAATCCAAGGGTTGATATGGAGTCTTACCGTTGACTGGGTCTCACGCGAACCTCTACTTTTTATTTTATTTTTTTGCTGATGGATTTAAGTTCTGGGCCTTCTATTCGCACCCCACCTTACAGCCCATTTCAATTCTCAACGTGAGTTACTGCTGAATGCACCCCCATGCTTATTTCTTCATTTTTATTTTTATTTAATTATTGCATTTCATTTTAATTTTTTTTTAAAATAGTTTGTGCATTAAAAAATTACAAGAAAATTCATGACTCACATTTAGCATTTAATAAAATTTTCTCAAATTTTATTTTATTATTTTCTTTTATTTTTAGGGTCTGAATTAATTATTTTAATAATTCCTTTTGAATTTATTTCATACAAGCATACTCTAACTTGTTTATTTTATTTCTCATCATCCATAAAACATTTTGAACTCATTCCTTTTGTATTGTTTCATCAACATATTGAAGTGCATTAAAATATTTTTCTCTCATTTTTAAAATCATTTCATATTGCATTTTAGTCCTTTCCTTTTTCATATTGAACCATGTTTCTTATCTGAACTTTACATAATTGTTTGAGTGACCTATCTTTTGAATTTTAGCATGAGCTTTTGATATGTTGTTTGTTTCTGGTTGAGCTATTTTGATAATTAATTTGGTAATTTTAGAATATGTTTGACTAATTATGTGTTTGCTCTTTGTTTAAGATCTTCTTGTATGCACATCTATGATCATGTCTGGTTACTTGTTTGAGAAGGCACTTGCGCCATTGTTTGAGATTGCTTCTTTGACTTCCTAATTCATGTTTAGGTCACCCACATTCTGTCTTGGTTGAGTTTCCTTTGGTTTTGGTTTATGATTTATTTGAGTTTCATTTGGCTTATTGTTACTTATGTCTGTTTTGTACTAACCTTTTATGCAGGGGCTGAGGTATGTTGTTTGAGGGTGTGGATAAGTATCCGTGTCCACTCTCATTCTTTCTTCCTCTCATCTTTTCTTTTCTTTAGGCTTAGGTTGTTGTCAAACCTCCCCTTACGGCCACCTTTGCATGATAACATTAGGACTAAATTCCATAGGATAGTCTCCCTCCAAACTTCCCCTTAGAGCCATCTTTGCATGATAACATTAGGATAGATTTCCCCCTTAGTGTTTTTTCTTTTCTTTTGAGTCCCTCTTCTCACCTCATAACATCTCTAAGATACTTAATAAGGTCAACTTGCCTTGCACACAAGCCTTAAATATAGGAAATGAAGATTGAGGGGTCCCCCTTCTCTCTTCTAGAGTGTTGAGCATACGTTCCATTGGGGACGACCATGCGACGCATTCGTTCCCGTGTCATAGACTTTGGTTCAAGTTGAGTTATGAACTAACTCAAGTCACTTATGTCCTAAAAAATACAAACGAACTTCAAACCTTTTTATCCTGCGGGATTGTCAAACTAAAGGCTATTTTCAAAAAGGGCACGTTACCTTCCGTCTGAGACGCAAACAGGCATCGACCCTAACTACCGGACGCGAACTTAACGTCCCTCATAAAAAACACAAAAAGAACTTGGTCCGAACTACGCTGACTCTGAATTTCCCATTGCACAAAGAGAGTACGTAGGCCTAGGACGTCGACGTCCTATCGAGTCTGTCTTTGTTTTCCCCTTCCCCGTTTTAGTGTAGCCATAGATTTTAGGATAACTCGCCTTTAGAATAGACAACAAGCGTGGATCCCATCGAGTACGATGGACGCGTGGGGTGCTAACACCTTCCCCTCGCGTAACCGACTCCCAAACCCAGGCTATGGTTGCGATAACCATTCCTTTCCCTCTTCCTCAGGTTTATGCGGTGTTCCCTTTCCCTCTCTTGGGATAAATTTACACGGCTGGCGACTCTGTTTTTCCGCGCCACTCTCGCGTTTGTACCTGGATAAAAATCCTGGGAGCGACAGTTGGCGACTCTGCTGGGGACTCTGGTTGACCTATGCTGGTCTATCCCTAAGCGAGTCAATCCTAGCGCTTGCTTGTCTTTGTTCTCTTTGGGTGTTTTTGTTTTGTTTTGCTTTATTTGTGGTATTTTATTTTACCGCATTTTCTGCATTGCATATTATTATCAGTTGCTGCACTGTTTTTCTGTTTGGTGGGTTGGGAGTTCTGAGAGGTAAGCCCAATACCCAGGCTTGAGCATACACATAGAATTAGCGTGGCAAGTAGTGTGACTCGTGTGGCGTTTGGTCAGACGTGGTATACATGAAAACTCCACATCCAGACGAGGGTCTCTTTGGTATCGTTCTATCCTGCGCATTGGTGCAGATGATTGAATGTAACCTGGAAAACTGTCAACTCTGGCGACCATTCCCGAGGACTCAGTAACGACACTCCTCCTGAGACGTGATAATGGCAGACCAGAAATGGCAAACCCATTACACATGTCGATCCGAGCACCCAATGCTAGGAACTTGCTATAGGGTTTCCTTTTGGAAGAGAATGAGTGGAAGCACTCCTCGATTGGAGATAGTACTGTACCCCGAGGGATGAATGTACTGTTGGTTCTCGACCTCAGTGTCGAAACTGAGGACTTGCCATAGGATGTTTTCTTTTTTAGGGGAATCAGTTGAGGCCTCCTCGATTGGTGATGATGCCAAACCAGAAATGGTGACCGTATCATCATTTCTCGACCTGAGAGCCCGTGATATTGAGGATCCTCTGCTTTCTAGTACCCACATGTGAGAGGGCAAGGTGTTTACAGGTTTGCAGGTAACATTGACCTTCAACATACCCGGTTTTCTGATCAGCAGATTTATCAGTGTGGTACTATGGTTACTATGGTTATTCTGGGTATTTGGGCAGATATTTGAGATGGTTCAGTTGGTTCAGTGCAGCAGTTGTCCAATCTGTGTGGCATCCTTGATCCCATGTGTGCATTTGCATCATCATTCTGAATCCTAACATGTTTATTCATTTGCAGGGTTGCATCCTAACTTTGATTCTGGTTTTTGAAGACTATTAAGGATGAGTACTGAGAAGAAAAAGAACATCATAGTGTACAAGTTCCCATCACTTATTCTGGATACTATTCACAAGATTGTGTCTATGGCAGAACCTGGGGTATTGGCAAACTTTAGAGAAGAGTATGGAAGAATTCTGAATTTTGCTCGCAACATCACTGAATACGAGTATAGGGCTTTGCACACTCTGGTGCAATTCTATGACCCTCATCTGTGATGTTTTCTATTCACTGATTATCTTTTGGCTCCAACATTGGAGGAATTTGCTCTCATCCTGGATGTTTCTATTAAAGAAGAGGCTCCTTTCTATCCTTCTGAAGAACTTCCTGATTTAGAAAGGGTCTCCAAGGCTTTGCATTTGGATCCATCTTTATTGAAAAATAACGTTGCCAATAAGGGAGGGTGTAAAGGTTTTCATGTGAAATTTTTTATAGAACAGGCTGCTGTGTATGCTAAAGCTAGATGTTGGTCTGTTTTCAACGCCATCTTGGCTATGTGTGTCTATGGAACGATGTTGTTTCCAAATATGAAGGATTTTGTGGACATGCGCGCTGTCCAGATATTTACCATGAGGAATCTGGTACCTACTTTGCTTGGAGATCTGTATTATTCAGTTCATTATAAGAACGAGAAGAGGAGGGGAGGTCCCCTTTATTTTTGTGCGCCAGTCTTCTACAAATGGTTTGCTGATCGTCTTCCCAAATCTGGGGCATTTGTAGATACTCAAGGAACTTTGGAGTGGTCCAAAAGATTGATGGGCTTGAGAGCAGATAATCTAATTTGGGTTAACCGTGACTTGTTGGGCCAAGATATCATGATTAGTTGTGGAGGTCTCCCAAATGTGCCTCTAATAGGAAGGAAAGGGGGAATTAACTACAACCCTATTCTTGCTATTAGGCAATTCGGGTATGCCTTGAAAGAGCCACCAAGAGACGAGGAGGTCCAAGAATATTTATATCTGAGTGGGGAAATCAATCCAGAACTGTTAAAAGAAGCTGCAAATACTTGGGCAGACCGTTATAAGAAGGGGAAGACCTCTTTTGGGAAGAGCAACAATAGAACATTTCCTGCGTATGACGATTGGATTCAGAGAAGGGTAGAGAAGGAGCTCTTGCCATTCTCCAAGGAACCACCATCTTACCCCTTGCTGATTGAGCCTCCTACCACAGTTGAAATAGAGAAGTTTAACAAGTTGTGGGCTGAAAAGGAAAAGTTGCGAGAAGAAAACAGTGAGCTACAAAGAGAGATTTACCAGTTGAAACATGAGCGGGGTGAAGCTGTTCATATCGCCAAGTTGAAGACAAAGCTTCTCACTAAGGCAGAAAAGGAGTTGGCTGACAAGGTCACAGCCAGACAAAGGATGAAGCAAGCTCTAGAGGGTATCAGTAAGGTTCTCGAGTCTAAGAAGGAGGAATTGGACAAGGCTTTGTTGAAAATTCACAGGTTCAATGCTCACCGAGACACTGAAATAGCTGATAATAAGCGAAAGGAAGACGATTATCTAGCTCAGATTGATCAATTGAAGTTGAAGCTCAAGAAAAAAGATGCTGAGATCCTATCAGGGGTATTCCAGAGACAAGCAGTCGAGGGTCGACTCAATGAAGCCATAGCCTCCATAGAGGAACTGAAGATCCAAGCTGAAGTGAAGAGACCTAGAAATGAGGGTCCTAGCATGGATGGTGTTTCTGGAGAAGACGCTTGGGAGTTGCATTGCAGATACTTGGAGGGGATCATGCATAGGAGAGACATTCTCATTCAAGAGCTAATTCAGAGACCGAAGCATCCCGACACCAAAAAGTTGTTCAAGGAAATTCAAGACTGGAGCAAAAAGCATGATGGATGGGGGGATTGGCACTAGTGGACTTTGATGACATGCCGTAGTTTTCTATTTTCTCTTATTGTATTTGGATCACCACCAGGCTTGTTGGTTGGGATCTATGATTATTGTGTTCAGACTTATGATTTTGGGTTGTAATTGTTGACAATTGGTTATCCTCTAATTTTCTTAATACATGAGCAGAAGTTCCGTTCTATCTTGTTGTTAAACTGGAATCAAGGGGTGGATCACCTTGCGAATATTCAAACATGTTCATTTGCATTTGCATATTCATAATCATTCTGCATAACAGGTGTTTATCTCTGGTGTTCTTATCTTGTTCTAATCTCAGTACAGGATTGTTGATCAGCCAGTTCATCGGTATTCTACTCAGTCTGTGATAACTAGAGGATAGCCATGGAACAACTCCGTGCGGAGATGCTTGAAATGAAGGTTCAGATGAGGCAATTTGGGGAAGACAAGCTGGTCATGTCCCAGGAGCAGAAGATGCTGAAGGAGGAGGTCAATCAGATGAAGACTCAGATGGGTTTGGTCATGGAAATTTTGAATATAGTGTTAAAGAAGGAAAACAGTCATGTGCTCGCTTCCGCAACAGAAGTCCTTAATCCTCCCATTTCTGTGGGATTTGCTCTAGATCATGGATTTCCTCGTGAATCCCCTCCACAACCTTTTGCTGCAGAAGCTCCACGTCAGTAACCTTTGTCTGTGCCTCAGCCAAATGTGGAAAAGAAAGTGCAAGCGCAGGTGAGGCGCCCATATCAGCATAGACAGCAGAATTATCAGCAGTAGGGGCAACCGAGACCAAGAAGGCACAAGAGGATATTTGATCCACTCCCTGTTCCTCACAGACATGTTCTCGCCTGTCTACTTGAAAGTTCTCTGGTTCAACTAAGGGATGCCAAGCCTGTTCCCGACCCTATTCCTCATGATTATGATCTGGATGCCAGGTGTGAATATCACTCAGACACACTGGGTCATTCAATTGAAAATTGCAACGTGTTCAAGCACAAGGTGCAAGACTTGGTAGACTCAGAGATCATTGCATTCACTGAAGATGACATGTACATCGATTGAAGCCTCCTTTCTCAAGTGAGCACTCAGTCTGCAAGTACGTCCAGACAGAATCAAGCTTCCTCGGCAATGGCAATATTCAGTTTCTTTACGGCATTTTCATTTGTAGTTTTTTCATTTCTTGTTAAAGCATTGTATGCATGTAAGACTTGTTTGTTTTTGAATGACAATTATAATACAATAAGCATGTTTTTCTTGAAGTAATCCATTCGTGTTCACTCTTAAATGTTTATATGCACTGCAATACCAATTCTCTTGTCTAGAACTCTTGAGGGAGGATGATGAGATGAAAACGCAAAATCTCTGGTTGCATGTTCAAGGATAGGACCCTGTTGAGGATGTACAGGCATTGTTTCAAATCCCTAAACACTAGAGATATAAGGGAGATAGACCCTCGTTAACCCTTTGAGCCTTGAAGTAGGAGTTTCTTTCGTACGAAAAAACCCTCATACCTAACCCAGGGGCAGGGTAGGCGTCAGTTAGTTTGACCGAGCGTTCAAATTTCAAGGAGAGTGTGAATCTGAGGATCCATTACCTTCTATCCCACCATCAAGAGGTCAAGAGATGTGAAACCACAATGGTTATCCATCAATAATCAAGGAGTGAGGCAGACACAACCCTTTCAAGCAAGTAAGACAGCCAGTGTCACACGCTTTGTTCAAAAAAAAAAAGAGAATAAAAGAAAGAAAGCCCGCTAAGTCGAAACTTGAAAACAAGCGACTTAGGCAAAAGTTAGGGCATCCCGCTGGACTTCAAAATCGAAAAAACTCAAAAGAATTAGTCCAGGAAAAATCAGGGAAATAAAAAAAAAGGGCGAAAAACAAAAAGAAAAGATCAAAAGAAAAATCCTCAATAAGAACAAATTCGTGTGATTACAGAAGATAAAAAGGGTTGAGTGTCACTCCAAAGCCTCCTTAGGTGTGAAATCATTAGTTGCATGGGTTCCTTAAAGATCATAAACCTTTCGAGAGATGAGCGATTGTGTCGGATTAACTGAACATAGGACTGGAGAACATCACGAAGAGTGGGTGGGCACCGATAAATCTTGAGCCATAAATCTTTCTTTTTCTCAAAACCGCGAACCAGGCCACAATACAACTCTCAAAAGTCCTAATTGAAACAGGGTTTATTCCAACGGCGTACTTCATTGAGATAACGTTCCTAACTCCTATGAGTTGTGCTAATAAGATCTTTGTTGGTATTGCATGTGCGTATTGTTTTCCATTCAAAAATCAGTGCCGCATCCCAGCTAGCGATTCGTTCACAAGGCTTGGCAACGCATTTTCAATAAAACTTCAAGGTTAACATGAGTGTTGCATTAGAATTGTCATTCTCATAATAAACATTTTCTGCTTGCATGTGTTTGATATCAAAAGAGGCTTACACGATGAACAACAGTCGAGAAGCTCGATCACGCCAAGTTGAGGTGGTGAAAACTCCGAAGGACGATCATGTCAAGGGGTATGTGGCCAAGAGACTGTGCACAGCCTGGAGGTTCCCGATAAATGGTGATAAGATGCAGCTAATCTGGAGCAGTCACGCTGAAAACTCTCTCTAAAGCAGCCAAACAGGGTCAATCAGGTCGATTTGACAAATCTCTGTAAGATCAGTCAGGGGAAAAAAGTTCCTTCAAGACTTGGGGCAGGCCACCTCTAGAGCGTGAGAAATTGTCTACTCTTGAAAATGGTTAATTGAAAACACCTCTTCAAAGTTCAGAATACTGGGACAGAGTATTTTCGAGTCATTACAATTCCTTTTGAGGTAATGTACTTCATGGATTATGAAGTCTGGGGCAGTTATGTCAAGATCTGATAAATCTCTCCAAGAGTTTGGAGACCCTGGGGCAGTGCGAACGCCCGGTCTTCTGTAAAATCCTCTTGAGATGATTTCTTCCATTAGACCTGGTGGTCTGGGGCAAGTGGAAAGTTCAAAGGACCGTTTATGAACATAGAGACAGGTCAGGTTGAGTGGCAACAGAATCGTACTTCCCTAGTAGGGTTGCTCTCCCCATCATTGAGATTGCACCTTTCCTCAACAGAGCAGACCTTCCTCAGCAGGAGACTTGGGAAGTATTTTCTCTGGATCAAGACGTTATTTCCCCACAGAATCAGGGGGTTGACTTTCCCCATCCAGCCAGGAAGCGTGCTTTCGCCTACAATGTCATATTCTAATCCCCAGCAAGATGGGAGTAAAGTCATTCTCCCCATCAGTAGGCTAAGTTCAGCAATACCCCCAAGCAGGATGGTATCATGGACTGTTTTCCCCAAGCAGGATGGTATTATGGGCTGGCATCCCTCAGCAGGTCCAAAGCCCATCTGTTATTGGCAATCCTCAGTAACAGACTTCCGGTTCTGTTATTGGCATTCATTCTCAAATCCCCCAACAGAGGAGGAATCTCAGGTTCGATGTCACCTTCAGTAAAGGACATGTGTAACCCCCGGTAGAGTGTATATGCTTTTGGATTTCATCCCCGGTAGAAGTTGTGGATCCAAAGAGTCAATCAGTATGATCCTTCTCAGCAGAGTTCTTGGATTCAGAGGACAATTTATTTTTGTCATCCCCAGCTGAATTGATCTTTTCTCTCCAGCATTTATTTTGTGGGAGGGACCCCTTTTGCATATCATAAGCATTTGCATTGCATCCTCAAAAGCGTAGCATTTCCACTTCGTGTGGAGCATTACGGCAAAATTCAAACATAGGCATCCGAAGCATAAGCCAGGTTTGAGCTTTCCTTCGTCGGGAAAAAAGCAGATTTTGGAGAATATCATTCGACTTTACACCACAAGTGTTGGGTTTAGTCATTCAAAGAAATATTTGGCATTCCCTTGCAGAGTTGTTGGCCAGGAGCGTTAATCCATGATTCATTTTTACCCCTTCGTCCAGGTGGTCCTTTGGTTTATTCCCTCAAGAGTTTTTACCGTTTGGCACCCGCCCGTGTTCCTTTCAGCACCCGTCAGTGTTTGAACCTTTGTTTCAATGCCCGTCCGTATTGACTTTTGACGCCCGTCCGTGTCCTTTCAGCACCTGTCCGTGTTTGAACCTTTTGTTTCAATGCCCGTCCGTATTGACCTTTGATGCCCGTCCGTGTCCTTTCAGCACCCATCCGTGTTTGAACCTTTTAAGCCAATGCCCGTCCGTGTTGACTTTTGACACCCTTCCGTGTTCCTTTCAGCACCCGTCCGTGTTTGAACCTTTTGTTTCAATGCCCGTCAGTACTGACCTTTGATGTCCATCCGTGTCCTTTCAGCGCCCATCCGTGTTTGAACTTTTTAAGCCAATGCCCGTCCGTATTGACCTTTTGATGACACCCGTCCGTGTTGCCTTCCGTCCCCCAGCAAGATCAATCCCCAGTAAATTTACCTCTTTGCACCCGTCCGTGTATCTTTCCGATACCCGTCCGTATTGAACCTTTTTACACCCGTCCGTGTACTTTTTCAGTACCCGTCCGTATCTGATATCTTTGACTCCTTGACACCCGTCAGTGTTTATCCCCAGCATAGTTAACACTCGTTTGTGTTTATTTCATGACGTTTCAATACCTTGTTTATATTGGTCTCCAACACTCGTAAGTGTTATGACAGTGCAGCATTTATTGCTTGTTCCCCAGGGGAGTCGTCCCTCCTTCGATGATTGCAAATTTCAGGTTTCTTTTGGTATTCAATCCCCGTGAATCCTTTGAACGCATAACAGTCGTTGCTATCATACCTTCAGGACCAAGTTGATTGAATAGGGGCAGCTGTAGCACCCCAAAATTTGCCCTCCTTACTTCAGTACTAACTGGCTTATGTTTCACTTCATTTTTGCATTATCATGTGTGCATATCATTGGCTCTTAGCATGGGGTCAAGGTGCCTGAGGCAGTTCAAGAGGAGAAGATGTTCTTCAAGCAAGAGTCCTTATATTGTCCAAGAGATCTCAAGTGGCTCACTCTCTCCTAACCAGTGCAGAAATTAGGGTTTTGAGATTCTTGGGTCTATTGCTCCAATGGGCAAGCTCCTTGGCTTTTTATCATCACCAAATGGCATATCTTATCTTTGTTGGAGAGGATACACATCATATTCAGAGGAATTTGGATTTGGAGACTGTGTTATTTCCTCCTAGACTGAGGGTACCAAGATTAGGGTTTGCTATAAAGTCAGTTTATTTCTGATTTTTTGGGCAAGACTTGATTCCATGGTCTTCCTTGGGTCCCTAAGTATCTAGGAATGGAAGATTGTCTATCAGTTTGGTTCAGGAGAAGTTCAATTGGCCAATGGATTGGGAATCAGGAGAATCAGGAGAAAAGTCAACAGTGAGAGGGGAAGTCAACTGTGAAAGCTTGAGGTTCTCTTCAAGGTTTTCAAGGTCTCACATCCTCGTATGGTCTTCAAGGGTCAAGTTTCATACCATTTATCAAGAATCAAGGGTTGATACAAAAGTTACTAAATATGGAAATGACCTATAATTTGAAAGTTTCCTTTTTGGGCAAGTTCTTACACTACATTCAACTTGACTTTTCATCATCAAGGAAGCTTCAAATTAATTTTCCTCAAACATGAAAGTTGAAGATATTTTTCTCCCCTTTCCAACAAGTACTTGTGGGTCTCCATATCATTTGTGAAACTCAAGTTATGACCAAAAGAAGACAAGGTGGCTTTTAGAGTTCCATTTTCACAACTTTTGCATTTTGGGACATAGTGACCTATATTTGGTTCCATTGCTTCAAGGCATATTCTAACATCAAAAAACAATCCATAAGGGTCATTTTTGGCTTTTCAATCAAGTGGATCCATGTTTTATTCATCACTTATTTTCCATTATGCAAAATTGCAAAATCATTCAAAACTCATGAACCAAGGCATCTCAAGGCCCAAATCAAATTCAGGTGTGATTAGCAATTGTTAAATAAGTGATCCCTCATAGAATGTTTGGGTATACATGCATGGAGGAGGGTGTATTTCACATTATGCAAATTTGTCAAATGGGCCAAAACTCATTAACCAAGGAGTGATTAAGACCCAAGTGATCATCAGTGGATTAACCCTAGGTATTTAAGATTACTCATGCATTGGTTGGAGCAGAACACACGTGATTTTGAGGAGAACAAAGTGTGAACCCTAAAAAATTCAACCATTCGAATCTCACAATCCACAAGGGCTCTTCACGAAATTCTTTCACAGCCTTCATCCTTGGAATCCATAGAACACAAAGCACCCATCGTTGGAAGCTAAAAGCAAGGATACAGATTGCTTGATCTCAGGTTAGTGATGATTTGCATGCTCTCTAAACTTCTCTTTTTAATGCGTATAACAATCTTAGATACCCACTGATAATTCTGGTGTGTTTTGTTTGGAGTTTGGATGTATAGATTAATTGTTTCATGAGTTTTAAGTTTTGAATGCAAACCTTTTTTCATTCGTTTTTCATTGTACGTTGATTGTTTGTGGTTTTTGATGGGATATTATTGATCCTCACATTTTTTTTAATCAGTTTAGTATACTCACACTTGATTTCTGGAGATTTTGGGGAGGGTGGCCGCCGGAGAAGACGACCGGAACCCTAGTTCCGGCGTCTGTTGTGGAGCTCCGGCCAGGCTAGGATTTGGAGGTAGAAGATGGAATCATGACCGTCCATCAGCCAGATCGTACGGTCCACTATGTGCCACATGTTTTAAAATTTTGTTTTTATTTCTTGGTTCGTGGGTGTGTCCATCTATGATAGTTATTGTGTACGTTCCATCCAAATCACACATCATGTTATGTTTAATTTAATCTGGAGCGTTGATTGAATCATGTGGCCAGGTGTTGGCCAACGCATTAATGAGGTAGTATGCTAGTCACGTGTTCCTTTTTTTTTATTTCTGACCAATTGTGTGTAGGATCGTGCATCATTACTATGGTGTGCGTGTGGATCTGGATCGTTGATCACATTTACTTCATTGATTTGTTGACTGTTTGTGTGCGTTGGATCAATCCAAGGGTTGATATGGAGTCTGACCGTTGACTGGGTCTCACGTGAACCTCTCCTTTTTATTTTATTTTTTTGCTGATGGATTTAAGTTCTGGGCCTTCTATTCGCACCCCACCTTACAGCCCATTTCAATTCTCAACGTGAGTTACTGCTGAATGCACCCCCATGCTTAGTTCTTCATTTTTATTTTTATTTAATTATTGCATTTCATTTTAAATTTTTTTTTAAAATAGTTTGTGCATTAAAAAATTACAAGAAAATTCATGACTCACATTTAGCATTTTATAAAATTTTCTCAAATTTTATTTTATTATTTTCTTTTATTTTTAGTGTCTGAATTAATTATTTTAATAATTCCTTTTGAATTTATTTCATACAAGCATACTTTAACTTGTTTATTTTATTTCTCATCATCCATAAAACATTTTGAACTCATTCCTTTTGCATTATTTCATCAACATATTGAAGTACATTAAAATATTTTTCTTTAATTTTTAAAATCATTTCATATTGCATTTTAGTCATTTCCTTTTGCATATTGAACCATGTTTCTTGTCTGACCTTTGCATAATTGTTTGAGTGACCTATCTTTTGAATTTTGGCATGAGCTTTTGATATGTTGTTTGTTTCTGGTTGAGCTATTTTGATAATTAATTTGGTAATTTTAGAAGATGTTTTACTAATTATGTGTTTGCTCTTTGTTTAAGATCTTCTTGTATGCACATCTATGATCATGTCTGGTTACTTGTTTGAGAAGGCACTTGCGCCATTGTTTGAGATTGCTTCTTTGACTTCCTAATTCATGTTTAGGTCACCCACATTCTGTCTTGGTTGAGTTTCCTTTGGTTTTGGTTTATGATTTATTTGAGTTTCATTTGGCTTATTGTTACTTATGTCTGTTTTGTACTAACCTTTTATGCAGGGGCTGAGGTAAGTTATTTGAGGGTGTGGATAAGTATCCATGTCCACTCTCATTCTTTCTTCCTCTCATCTTTTCTTTTATTTAGGCTTAGGTTGTTATCAAACCTCCCCTTAGGGCCACCTTTGCATGATAACATTAGGACTAAATTCCATAGGATAGTCTCCCTCCAAACTTCCCCTTAGGGCCATCTTTGCATGATAACATTAGGATAGATTTCCCCCTTAGTGTTTTTTCTTTTCTTTTAAGTGCCTCTTCTCACCTCATAACATC
Organism: Lathyrus tuberosus; assembly: GCA_022829125.1. Classification (NCBI taxonomy): domain Eukaryota; kingdom Viridiplantae; phylum Streptophyta; class Magnoliopsida; order Fabales; family Fabaceae; genus Lathyrus; species Lathyrus tuberosus. Next base: position 1,483,254 of record JALAZF010000164.1, read on the forward strand.
TCTAAGATACTTAATAAGGTCAACTTGCCTTGCACATAAGCCTTAAACATAGGAAATGAAGATTGAGGGGTCCCCCTTCTCTCTTCTAGAGTGTTGAGCATACGTCCCATTGGGGACGACCATGCGACGCATTCGTTCCCGTGTCATAGACTTTGGTTCAAGTTGAGTTATGAACTAACTCAAGTCACTTCTGTCCTAAAAAATACAAACGAACTTCAAACCTTTTTATCCTGCGGGATTGTCAAACTAAAGGCTATTTTCAAAAAGGGCACGTTACCTTCCGTCTGAGACGCAAACAGGCATCGACCCTAACTGCCAGACGCGAACTTAACGTCGCTCATAAAAAACTCAAAAAGAACTTAGTCCGAACTACGTTGACTCTGAATTTCCCATTGCACAAAGGGAGTACGTAGGCCTAGCACGTCGACGTCCTACCGAGTCTGTCTTTGTTTTCCCCTTCCCCGTTTTAGTGTAGCCATAGATTTTAGGATAACTCACCCTTAGAATAGACAACAAGCGTGGATCCCATCGAGTACGATGGACGCGTGGGGTGCTAACACCTTCCCCTCGCGTAACCGACTCCCGAACCCAGACTATGGTTGCGATGACCATTCCTTTCCCTCTTCCTCGGGTTTATGCGGTGTTCCCTTTCCCTCTCTTGGGATAAATTTACACGGCTGGCGACTCTGTTTTTCCGCGCCACTCTCGCGTTTGTACCTGGATGAAAATCCTGGGAGCGACAATATAGAAGCTGCCCGACGGTATTTTGAAGCAGCTACAAAGGGGCTCAACGCCATTGCGCCCAAGCCTAAAGCGTCGAGCAAGCCAGCACTGCCAAGCAGCTCCGAGGAGGCCAAGCCTCTGCCCCAGGTCGACTCTATCGACCTCGACAGTCGCTTCCCCGAGGACCAACAGGAGGAACGAGCAGCTTCAGCCAGTCCATCCACGTCATCCAGCAGTAACTCCCATCCGATGCACCCAATCCCGGATGGCAATTTCGAGATAGTTCTATTCGGCGAAGACCCTCAACGGGGAGTGAAGATCGGAGCTGACATGCCTGACATCGCGAGGAAGCAGCTCAAAGCATGCCTCAGGGAGAATGCCGACCTCTTCGCGTGGGGGGTACTACTGGTCGACCATACAAAATGACGCGAAAGAACACGTGAAGAAATGCGACAAATGCCAACGGCACGGGGACATGCACCTGGCTCCGCCTAACGAGCTCAAGGCTATGTCCTCCTCGTGGCCATTCGCCTGGTGGGGCCTAGACATCCTAGGACCCTTCGTGGTAGGATCAAGTCAGAACAAGTACCTCATAGTGGGCGTAGATTATTTCACAAAGTGGATAGAAGCAGAGGCTCTAGCCAAAATAACTGCCCTCAACATCCTGCGTTTCTACAAACGAAACATCATTGCACGTTTCGGTATTCCCCAAGCGATAGTAACGGACAACGGGACGCAGTTCACGGACAGGAAGTTTCAGGACTTCATCGCCCAACTAGGCACGAAGCAACACTTCGCATCTGTCGAACACCCTCAAACAAACGGGCAGGCTGAGGCAGCTAACCGAGTCATCCTTCGAGGCCTCAAGCGAAGGCTAGACGAAACAAAGAAGGCATGGGTCGAGGAGCTACACAACGTGCTCTTGGCATACCGTACAACTCCTTATTCAATGACCGGGGAAACACCTTTCCGTTTAGCATACGGAACCGAGGCTGTAATTCCAGTCAAAGTTCACGTGCCCTTTAGGCGGACAGAGTCGCCCCTAAACGAGGAGATGAACGACGAATCTTTAAGGGAAGAGCTCGACCTCGTTGAAGAAATCAGAACCGGGGCAGCTCTCTACGAAGCCTCACTGAAACAAAAGATCACTATCAGGCACAACGCCAAAGTGATACGATGAGAGTTCGACGTGGGAAGCCTTGTTCTAAGAAGAAACCACAAAGACTCTCGCGAAGGCAAACTAGCAGCCAACTGGGAAGGACCCTATCGCGTCCGGGTAAAAACGGAAAATGGGGCCTATTACCTAGAACATCTCACTGGGGAAGAACTTGCTCGGCCATGGAATGCTGAAAAGCTAAAACAATACTATAGGTAAACCCTCGGTTCGACTCGTCGCAACGACGAACGTCAGCTACCGACCACTATGCGCGTCTAGGTACAAGCGTCGTATACGATTAAAGCATAACCCCGCTCAGTAACGAGCCCGGTAAGTGCTCGACAACGGTCCTCGATCGAGCATCGCCGTCGTCAAAGTACCACGATTGGAAGAACCCCAGCTCGCGATGGGACGTTCACGCTGCGAACTCAGGCCTCAAACGTGACCTGAGCTCCGCTCCCCGCCAGGACATTCCCCGGCAGTTCAGCCAGTTCCCCACACTACCGAACACATCTATTACGAGCAATCTCCCCAAAAAATATTCACACAAGTCAAACACCCCCTATCACGGGCGGACATACATTCACAGCGAGCATGAATACGATACTTAGCAAAAATAAAAGCAAGTAAAATCATGCAAACAACAGAACTAAATATGTGATAATTTAACAAGTGGCCGCAAAGACCACAAATTGTACGTTGTTACATAAAACGGGGGTCATGCCCCCCAAAAAATAAACTACAATGATTACAACGGCACGCAGGCCGGACAAATTACAACGACATCAAAAAAAATAACAAATTCCTCATTCATCAGCGTGCTCGGTTGACTCTGGCTCGGGTCCCTGCTCCTCTGCGGGCTGATCCTCGGGGGGTAACGACAAGGAGACCGTCGGGCAAGACAATACGACCATCATCAACACGCGCAAGATAGTGAGTGCCCTCGGCTGAGATTTCAAGCCCAGGGTTCACCACGTGTAGCTGAGCCACAGCGTTTCTGAAAGACTCCTCCGCCACAGCGATGCCATCATCTTCGGCCAGCAGGATGCGGGCAACCAGCTCAGACCTAGTCTTCAGATCTTTCAAATCGTCCGGCTCATCGGCACCCGGGGCATTAGCCGCCCTTAGCTCCCTGATCAGCTCCTCGACAGCTTTCTTCTCCGTCGACAACTTAGAGTTCTCCTCTTTTAGCCTGGCCACTTCCTCTTCCTCCTTCTTCCGAGCCTCGCCGTCACCCTTGACTTCTTCCTTAAGGGATGCCACAGAAGCACAGGCAGCGTTGAGTTCGGACTCAGTTGCAGAGTCCTCTTCAGCATAAACTGCCGCCATCTCCAGCATCCGGACCAAGGCTGAAGCGTCTTGGGCCACCAGCGCCCTCTTGCTCGGGCGGTCCATGCCTTCCAAGCGAAGAGATTCCGCCCGGGGAACGACCAGAGAGTTGCCCTCAAAAAACCTCCTATCGAAGATGCAAGGTGTAACGCCCCAGTTTTAGTTATTTTTATTTAATTGAGTCGTTTTGATTATTTTATTATTATATTATTTTATTTCTGACTTTTATTTGAAAATATGTTATTTTTCATCGTGATTATATTTTATCGCGTTTTGGGAGCGTTTGCGAGATATTTGTGTGTAGGGGTATTTTGGTCTTTTCATTTATTTTCTTAAATTAGAAATATGAATAGAAATAGAAAGAGAGAAAAATAGTAAGGAAAGAAAAAGAGAAAGAAGGAAGGAGAAGAGAAAGAAGAAAAGAGAGGAAAACTTGTGGATTTAGGAACCGATTCAACCGACTTTTCAAACGCGATTTAATCGGGTAAGGGTGAGAAACTCGATTATACTATGCTTGTGTATGATTATGTATGTGTGTGTGTGTGTGTGAATGTTTGTGGTGTTCTATAGTTTCGATTCTAGGTCGGAAGAGAGAAATCGATGTTTCCGCGGTTGAAAATCAGTGTAAATGCGGTAGAATACTTGTTACCATGATTGGGTTATGTTCTGATTACTATGTGTTGGTTTGGAAGTGTTTTGGTGGGGAAAATATGGTTTTAGGTTGTGCAACAGCGCTGCTGGGTTTTCTGGTTTCGCAGGTTCGCACTGCGAATCCCCTAGCGAAGGGGAAAGCGAGCATTCGCTGGCCACTTGTACTGTGAAGGTGAGGGTGAGCATTCGCCAGAGACTCGCACTGCGAACTTTGTGTTGTTTTGTGTTGTTTTCTTTCTGCCATGGTTCGTTGGGAGACTCGCACTGCGAAGGGGGAAGCGAAGATTCGCTGGGCGTTCGGACTGCGAACGTTAGGAATTTTTTAGGTTATTTTCCTTTCTGACTTGGTTCGCTGGGACATTCGCACTGTGAATGAAGAAGCGAAGGACTCGCTAGGAGCTTCGCATTGCGAACATGACAGTTTTCCCAATTTGTTTTCTTTATAACTTTTGATCCGTAAGTCGGTTTGAGGCGCGGGTTGGTGCATTGGAAAGCTTTTGACATGTTCTTTCTTATTAAAATGGTTTTGAGATTGTTGGCCGATTTAATTATGTCGGGAAATTGGAAAGGGGTCGTTTTGTCAACTTGTACCATTTTAATTGTGTGTATTTGATGTGTTATCTTGCAATATGCCTTTGATAGATATGGTGTGACTTGTGTGCTGTTGTATGATGCAAATGTATGTGTTATATTGTGTGATGATGGTTTGTGGCCGTATGGCAAATAAATGCATTGTTTTGGGCTTGAATTGCAAAGCATGATTATTGTTGATTGAGATGGTTGCATATATATGTGCATTTGAATATCATGAGTCATTGTATGCCAAGCATCATGATATGCATTCTTGTGATGTCGTATGCCCTAGTGGGTGTGAGCGACGAATCGATTCCAGAGGGAATCCACTATAACATCATGAGCCTTATACAAAGAGGACTGAAAGCGACGATTATAGACGATCGTGAGCCTTATACAAAGAGGACCGAAAGCGATCGGATCGTGAGCCTTATACAAAGAGGACCGAAAGCGATCCATAAACGTCGTGAGACTTATACAAAGAGGACCGAAAGCGACGGGGAACATCGTTTTCCCGACGGGGAGTTACGCTAAGTAACAAGCGATGGTTCCAATAGTTCCTGAGTGAACTAGTGATGAGATTAATGGATGGATGGTACCGCATATGCATTGCATAGAGTCGTTGTGTCGGTCTCTGTGCATTTGCATAAATCATGAATGGATTGATTTGGTGTGGAATTGTGATTGGAATTGATGAGTTGAGATATCTATATATATTTGTGTTGGTGATAATTGTATGGTACATGATTGATATGCATTGGTGATGGATATATGAAATATGCATTGTGTTGTTCTGTGTTTGAATTCTGGTGTAAGCTATGGTGAGAATATTTTACGTGAGTACTTTTTGGTGTTATTATATAATTATATGCAATTATATTATGATTGTGTTTCTCACCCTTCTGCTGTTTTAAATGCTCTATGAGGCATTGCAGATTAGATGCTGGAGGTCCTTTTGTGAAACTTAGGTCTTCATTCTTTTGTCGGTCGGCTCTGATATGTAGCACCGGGTAGTCGAGGAGACCGTTTGTGATTTTATGTATATGTATATGTATCTTTTGGATGTACATGGTTGACTTTGTATATAACAAACTTTTATGATATATATATATATATATATATATATATATATATATATATATATATATATATATATATATATGAGATTCAGTTACGGAATTTCCGCTTTTATTCTGTATCTGATTTGTGGGTGTTAGGAACTAAGATCCTTTGTTATGTGCTACCTGAATCGTTACATATCTATATGAGCAGGTTGTTGTATATTTGTTTCATATTGATGTGACGCCTCTGTCTATGCCATGAATTTTTAATTATACTCTGATTAACTGTTATCGCTTTAATAGCCTGGGGGTGTTGAAGGGGGTGTTACATTAAGTGGTATCAGAGCCAGTCCGTGTCAGTTTGTGTCAGTCCTTGTTGGTCTTTGTGGTTCGGTGAGCTGTTTTTTAACCATAGTTGCTGTTATTGGAAATGAACAGAATATGGCGGGTAGGAATAACACTGCTTTAGCTGCTGCGATGCAAGCTATGGCTCGGGCTGTGCAGGGTGCACTTAATGATGCGGGTAATGATGAGTTCAGGAAGAACAAACCACCTATCTTCAAAGGAAGATATGATCCTGGTGGTGCACAGATTTGGCTTAAAGAGATTGAAAGAATCTTTCGAGTGATGGATTATGCTGAGGATCTGAAGGTGAGACTGGGTACTGTCGCACCCTAATTTTTGACCCCAAGATGTCATCTTCATTTGTGCATCTTAGGTCAAGCATTTCTGCATTGTCTGAGTTAACCCATATCTTGCAGTTTATTTTTTTGTGTTCAAATTAGGTTCACATATCATCATAAAGCTCCACAAGTTGCTTTGAAGCGAGTCAAATCAACGAAAGACCTCCAGTGCAAGAATTTTGGGATTAGGGTTTTTACCTTTAAGAAATCATTAAGTATTGACTCTATCAAGTCAGGATTTGTGCGGTCCACCTACCATATAAAGCCATTTATGTTCAAGGGACTCCACTCAACAAGAATCCATGCTTCATTGATCCTCAACAGGAATAATTTGAGCCTCAATCCCGCTATACTTCAAAATTAGGGTTCCTGTGACGCTTATCAGCCAACAGCTTTGATTCTTCCTCAAGATGATCTCCTAAACCCTAATTATTGATTCCCTTAGTTTATCAACATCCTCAAGGGTCTCCTAAGACCTTTAGATGGGAAGGAAGAAGTAAACTTACAAGATTTGGCCTCAGTGCATTCATAGTCAGAATTAGGATTTGAATGAAACCCTAATCTTTTGGGATCTTGGATCAAATGGAGTGTTAATGGTTTTAATCATCATATATTGTCTCTTGAAGTATCCAAAGCATCCATGTAAGGTTTCGTGAGGTTTCTTGCAAGATAAGTAGGGTTTTGGTCGCGAACGACTTCGTATACGACGTTTTTCCCTAATAGCCCGATTTGGAATAACCATAATTCCTAAACCGTGCACTCAAATTAAACGACTCAAAGCTCATTGGAAAGCTCTCATCAAGATCTTTAATTCATTCCATATGACTTTTTGTCTAAAAATTCTTAGATTTTGAGTTATGAAGCTTACAAGACATTTTGGCCAAACACTTAGAAAATTTTTCAGCACTTTCCTCCACATTTTTCTCCAACTTTGATCTCATTTTTCACCCATTTCTACTTGGATTCAAGACTTAAGTCCCAAATGAAAGTTGTAGAGCTTGTTGAGAGCTTTCCAACCATATGTGGAACATCCCAATAGGATAAGCCAAACTCAAGTTATGATGCTTTGAAGTTAGGTATCTTAAAATGTCAAAATTCAATAACTTAGAAATTTTTCTAAGTCCTTTTTCGCTTTCTCATGTGCACGACTTTATGGCCCATTTTCTTATTGTTAGAAGCCTCATTTCAATTGGTTTTCCACATAAGAAATGTTCTATCAAATGTCTACTCTTCATAGAACCAAAAATCTCAAGAATTGATGGAATGGTCATCAAGATATGGCACACCAAAGATGGCATATCGAAACATGTACATACTTGAGAAACTTCAGATTTTTATCTCTTTGTTACACCAAACATTGTCACGGTTTATTTCACATGTTTTAAACTCAATCTCAATCTGTCAAAGTCGCCCTACCTTGTACTAGCTTTCAAAGGGTTCAAGAGTCATTTCATTTGGTGCATTAAACCAAGAACTATCGTGTGGCAAATCTCACCCCACCAATGCATGTCTAACTGATATGTTCTCACCACTTTCCAATACTTACTGTCACAAGCCTACACCATAGCATGTTGTCTCCAAGGATTTCTTTTTCTGACTCACAACAGAGATAAGCTGCATGGCCAGCTTTCACTTGGCTCAAGAATGATGACATGCGTGTAGTATCCTGCAGAAGGCATGCCTCTACTGCATCCAAGACAGCAGCACACCAGCTCACCTATAAAAGGAGCATTGTTCTCATTCATTCATAAGGAAAAAACACACAAAAAACCACCAACAACAACACTAAAATCTCAAAAAAAACTTTCATTTCTTTGGTGCACGAGCTTGCTGGGAAGGGAAGAAATTCTTGCTACTTGTTTTGAAAATCAGGTAAGTTCCTGAATCTCCTTTTATTATTGCTAGTATAAACATGTCGCGGTTAATATTTACTGTGTTGCTTCAATGTTGTGTTTGTGTTTACAAAGCACAATTGTCATTTGAACCATGGTTTGAGATTGTGTTAGAAACCTTAGCTTATCCATGATTGGCCTAAGTGTTATACATGTTTGGCTTCTTTTGAACTTGATGACATAATGTTGAAATGGATAGCCATGCCTACTGTAATCTGTAATAACCTTGATGTTTATCGTGTGGAAATATAGTGTTGGAATATATGCTGTTTGGTTGGTTATTTACAAGTATGTATGGTCAGAAATGTTGATGTTCTACATGTTAACATGTTGTTTCTATATTGTTCTAAAATGATGCCACTATGAATCCATTGTTAGAAGTTGTGCTGAACACCAAGTTTGACCTTTGAAACGTTTGATATATGTTAGTGTGCTGTTGAGGTGTGTCGCTCTTAAACATCATTTAGTCTGGTTAATGTGTAATGCTCGTGTGTACATGTTTGCCTACTTATCATGAAATACCAAATGTATCTTCTCTTTTTTATTTTCTGTTGAGGTTTACGGATGTGCACAACATCAGCATGATATGCCACATGGTGTGAAAATTTGTAAACATGTCAGTTTAGATCGCATTAGGGCAATGTGCATTAGTGTTGTGAGATTGTATCAGAATTATTTTTGTTTTGTGGCATTACATGTATGATGTTTGTTGCCGAGACCTGCTAGTTGGGTACTCTAGGTGTTGGTGTATGTGTGCTATGCTGTTTTATCATATGACATTGGTGCTCATATATTTGGTGATATTGAATCCTGATAGCATGTTAGTTGAGTCCGTAATGTGAACAAACTCTACGTTTGGGAACCATGTTTGAGTTGTGGAAACTGATAATGTTGATATGATGCGTGTTCTATATGCGGTAACGTTTTGTCTTGTGAATGCACTATGTGCTTATCGTTTTTATTGTGTTATATATGCTTTTGACATGATGTGTATGCATGTTACGGCTGGGACGCTCATGTTATCATGAGACACTAAAGTATTTCAATGAGGGTTTGTTCTAATGATGTTGGGTCCATATGAAGCTATCATTTTGTGTATCTGTGATGTTTTGAAGTTTACCTTTAAATGTCGATTCACAAGTGTATTGAAAGCTTTGGTTTTGTGTTCCAACTCATGAGTTTGGTAGCTCTTCCTTTTGTCTATCGATGGAGTGAGTCCTGAAAGTCTTTTTATATCATATGTTTGTTAAGTTGAAGCAGGTTTGTTGGCCGTGTTACGGGCTACAGAAGTGTTTTTTTCCTCAACTGTTTTCATGTTCAGAATACTGGACTTCGTCTTGTTTTTTTTTCATAATACGGCTACTAAGTTGTTAGATGTTGGCTGCATGGTGTTCTACTTGAAGAGTACTTCACCTTAGTTGTTTATTTCACATGGAGAGGTTGAGTTTTAGATAAGTTAAGATGGTTAGAACTTGAACGTCTGCATATGCGTGTGTGTTGTGCTCTTCTAATTTTCACGACTTGTTTGAGTTTATTAATTTATGGAAGCGAATATTAAACGGATGAACACGCCATCCCAACGGTCACACACATGCACTTAAATACGCCTATGCCCTGCCGCACCCGAGTTCGATCCTTGGATCACCCATTTTTGTTGTTTCTTTCATTTTTCGCATGGCTGCTTCTCCTCTTCCTTCCATGGGCCTTGCGCCCTTTTCTATGTGCACCCCCCATTGTTCTGGCCCATTAGCTTCTTCTTACTTTTTAACTAATCCAACTACCTGATATACACCCCCTGCGCCTCTTTCTTTCTTTTTATTTTCTGTTTTCAATCTTTTTTTATTTCTTTAGAAAAACCTTTTTATTTTATTAAGTTTACTTAAATATTTTCTGTATTTCAGAAACTCAAAATATTATTTTAATCTTTATTTTTTATTAGCAAGTTATTTTTAATTGTTAATTGTTGTTCTCATTTTTATTCTAATTATCAATTTGTATTCTAATTTTAAATTTCAATCATCAACATGCATGTTAATCTTTAACTGCTAATTGTTATATTAATTTTAATGTTAATTGTTAATTTGCACTTTAATTTCTAATTGTTAATTGTTAATCAATTTGTATTTTAAATGTTAATCTTTGATTTTAATTGTCAATATGTGTCTTAATTGTATTGTTAATTTTAATTGTGTCGTCAATTGATTATCAATTTTGGATTAATTGTTAACATTTATTTATGAGCATCTTTTGTTGTTCCTATGAGTGTTACTTCACTATGACTTGCTTAATCCTTGAATCAATCCATTCATATTGACTTGTCATATTTTTTACTTTTACATGAATATCATTCTTCTTTAATTGTCCACCTTAACATCATTTCTATATGTTTGTCTTCCTCAAGATCGAAGCATATTTGATGCACTCTTTTAATCATGTTCATCCTATACATATCTTTTGTCATAAACATATTTCCATCTTCATGCTTATGTTGCTTCCATCATGTTATCTCATATCAATGATTTAACTTGTATCATATCTTATCTATTGTTATTTTACCACTTATGTACTTATCATGACTTACTTCTATTTGTATGCCTATTTGTTATCGTCTGAACCTTTTCAAAACAATATCAAAATTCTCGATCCAACGTCGAGCCCATTTTCTACCCATGTAAGTCGATCGCCTTCGTGCATCGCATTCAACCTTTTGGTCACCAGACACAAGTCTAGCATCACTCAGCTAGCACCCTTACCTAAACAACATAATTTAATCGCATTAATATCCAAAGGAAAATCCCATGCATGATAACCATGTTATTGTGCATGGTACATATCATTTGCATTCATAATCGTCACCTTAAGATAAGGCAATTAGACAACTTAGGATAGATTTTCTAGGTTAGTCCCCCACAAACTTTGATTTCTTTAATCAAACTTTAGCCTACCAAATTCTCCATACAAGAGAATTAGATGTTAATCATCTCAAAGAAAGGGACATACAATCCCATGCCCCACAACATACACACATTTTCAAAAACTGTGGTGGTCTTTCTTAAGATGATGACTCATCTTCTTTTCCCAAACCTTTAAAACGTTTAGTATCTTTAATGAAGAACTACAAATGCTCTGATTCCCTCCTGACAGGATATGTAGGCATAAGATGCGATATCTTGTCGAGCACACTTAGGAATAAAATAAATCACCTACCCTTAAACCCTTAGCAAAGCAGATAACGAATAACATAAAATGAATCAAGAGGTTCCTGTAGAGTACTACAGATATCTAGGATGCTAACACCTTTCCTAGGTATAACCAACCCCCGAACTTAGAATCTTAGTGCATTTACATTGCATTGTGGGAATTCGGTTTTTTTCTCCCTTCCTTTGGATAAAATCAAAGACCGGTGGTGACATTAAAAATGCGATCCTAGTTAACCAATAACTATGGTATCCAATTTTCACCGCGACAGAAATGGCGACTCTGCTGGGGACAGCTCATAAGAGGGTTCCCCCTAACTTGTTTAATTATGTTATTTGTTATGCTGGCTTGGGTTGTCACTTTGAGTGGTGAGGAGTCCTAGACCCGGACGTGAGTATAATTATAGGAGATGATATGGTCAAGGGTACTTTGACGGAGTCGATTCCTGAAAAGTCAAATTGAGAAAATCATCGCTCAGTTTAGGTTCTTTTGAACTTAATATTGTTTGAACGAGTACATTCGTGAAAACGGTATTAACTTCGACCAAGGACCTTTAAGGCTGAGGACCGTAGCACCTTTAACCCAACTTGGCCTTTCAGGACGTAGTGCGGTGATTATGCGGGAGTCCATTTCCAAATAGTTGTCACGCGATACTACACTCAGACGAGATTCTCTTGAGAATATTATTGACTAACCGAGTAATTTGGGAAGTCGATAATATCCAAAAGATGGGTTGTAGACTCTGGGAACTCTTAGAACCCATTCGGCAGGTACATTCTGAAACCACACCACCCTATGGGATGGGTAGACCTTGACTCCACACATGCTCCTTTGAACCTAGGACTCTTTGTTTGCTTGTTTGTGTGCCCTTTTGTTTGTGTGTTTGTGCATACATGCATACATAAGCATCATTTTCGTTCAAGTTCGTGGAGTCTGAGTCTTTTATTTACGTCGTAGGGTGCCATGGGCAATGAAATAAGGAACACCGTGAAGTATGCTTACAAGAGTTTTGATACAAGTGACCTAAGGAGGTTAGAGACTCTGTTGGTTGATCCAAAAGGATTCGAGCGTAGATATGGGGCGCTTTTGTTTTTATTGAAGGTGAGGGTTGATCAGGGACTTCTCTCCACCCTACTTCAGTTTTATGATCCGGTATATCATTGCTTCACATTCCCTGATTACCAACTGGTGCCGACTCTTGAGGAATATGCATGTCTGACCGGTGTACCTATTTTGGATAAGTCTCCTTTTCCCATTTTTGGTAAGGACCCTAAGGAACAAGAGATTGCTAAGGCGACACATTTGGAGTTAGCAGACATACGAGGGAATATGACTACCAAAGGAGGGATTTCTGTTTTGCCTGTGAAATTTCTGGTGGAGAAAGTTTATCATTATGCCAGGCGTTCTGACATGACTGCCTTTGAGGCTATATATCCTTTAATGATTTATGGTACCTTTCTGTTCCCCAATCTCAAGGACTATGTGGACCTCAATGCTATCAAGATATTCATGAAGAGGAACCCTGTCCCTACTTTGTTAGCTGAAGCTTATCACGCCATACATTCGAAGCATGCCAAAGGAGGAGATATCACCTGCTGTGTACCCTTATTGTATAAGTGGTTTACTTCGCACTTGCCCAAGGCTAACATTTTCTGGGACCTTAAAAAGGGATGGTGGTCTAAGAAGATCATGGCCCTTACTCATTCTGACGTTGATTGGTATAACCCTTATAGGTACGAGGATGTTGTGATCATTGATAGCTGTGGGAAGTTCGGGAATGTGCCTCTTCTTGGCATACAAGGAATAACCAGTTACAATCCAGTCTTAGCTCGCAGACAGTTCGGTTACCCTTTGAAGGTCAAGCCTCTTGGTATTCATACAGAAGGATTTTTCTCCAAGGATTACGAAGAGCAGGAGGAATTGAGGGGCAGGATTTTAGAAGCCTGGAGGGACAAACACAAGAAAGATAGGAATGCTTTGGGGAAGCATAACTGTGTCTCCATGGACCCCTACCTACAATGGGTCAGAAGAAGGGCTATTGAACTAAGGATGCCCTATGATCGCCAAGAGCCTATGGTCTTGAATGAAGAACCTGTCTTCATCTTTGCATCTGAGACAGAGGAATTAGAGATCGCCTTAAGGAAAGCTCAGCGGATAGGGAATGCTTGGAAGGATAAGTGTGAGGTGCTTGTGGAAGAGAATGAAGCGCTTCAAAGACAACTAGAGGCAAAAAGTGAGGAAGTTCTCTCTTGCAAAAGGAGGAAGTTACAAGAAGACTCGAGTCCCTCAAACCCTGAGTCTACTTCGTGGGAAGCGATAATAGATGAGTTGGTTCTCGAGAAGTCCTGAATGGAAGAAGAGATTAAGAAGTACAAGCTAAGATTATTGGGGGAATCTCCTTAGGCCGTTTATTAGCCTTTATTTAATTATTGTTAAAACTCTTGTAAGAATATCAACGGTTGTAATGTTTTCCTTACGAATTTTTAATTCCCGTTTCTTTCACTTGTAACAAATTTTGTATGATTAATGAAATCATGTCCGTTGGTATTCTATGACGATTATAAATACTCAAATTCCACGAACTTTTGCATCTCGTTGCATTTGCATTCTCATTTGCATATTTTCCTTCAAAGAACTCAAAAGTTTGTTTTTAGATATCGTAAAATGGATCATGGAAAGAAAGGGACGGCGCCATACACCTTCAGGGCCTTTAATGTGGAACAATTAAGGGAACTAGGAGGTCGGATAAGGGATCCAGATGCTTTCGCCACAAAGCACGGGCGTATTCTCTCTTTATTACAGGTACAAGTAGCTGATGGTTTGTTGGAAACGCTAGTTCAACTCTACCATGTAATCTACCACTGCTTCATCTTTCAAGATTTCTAGTTGATGCCCACCTTAGAAGAGTATTCTGCTCTATTGGGAATCCCCGTCAAAGATTCACCCCCGTTCTACGGTGGAGAGGGAAGGCCTAGTCAGGAAGACATCGCGAGAGTGACTCGCATCAAGCTGTTGGAGATCCAGACTCACATGATGTTCAGAAGAGGAATCAACAGTTTGCCTACTCAATTCTTATTCGAGAAAGCTCGGGAGTTCGCCGACAAAGGAAAAACTAGGGCTTTCGAGAATCTTTTCGCGTTACTGGTTTATAGTCTATTTTTGTTTCCGAATGTTGAGAATTTCGTTGATGTTCATGCTATCAGGATTTTCATGCTCAAGAATCCTGTCCCTACATTATTGGCCGATGCATACCACTCGATTCATTCAAAGATCCTGAAAGGAGAAGGTCATATCGTGTGTTGTACTGCTATCCTCTATAGGTGGTTTATTTCGCACCTACCAAAGACCACTGCCTTCTGGGATGTGAGGGATGGCTCTGAATGGCCCGTCAAACTCATGGCTCTCACTCATTCGAACATCGTTTGGCATGATCTGATATACAGAGGAATTCCCATGATTCACAGTTGCGGAGATTTTTCCAATGTGCCTCTTCTTGGCACGAAAGGGTGCACCAGTTACAACCCTGTTCTCGCCCGTCGCCAGCTTGGACATCCAATGACTGAGATACCCGACTCGGGGAACCTGAAAAGAATTTTTCTCTATGAAGGAGAAGATCTCCAGCTGAAGATGCGGATTTTATTTGCTTGGCGTCAAATCAACAGACAAGGAATAACTGCGGTAACAAACCCTGACTGCACAGTTACAGAATCTTGCTTGGAGTGGTCACGCAAGCGGGCCCTCGCTCTGACAATGCCGTACCCTCGGCCCAAGCCTCCTGTAGTGGAACCAGATGAAATTTCAAGGCTGAAAGCAGAAGTGGAGAAACTGACACTGGACAAGTACATATTGCAGGAAAGGATTGACAAGTTGATGGAAGAACTCAGTAAAGAAAAGGGAGCATCATCCAGCGGATCGAAGCCCTAGTTCCTCTTTGTTGTATTCTGTTGTTTATTGTACTAAAAGCCCTGAGGGTGTACCGTTTGTAACAAAGGCTTTAAAATTTTAATGAAAAAGTTCCCAATTACGATATATAATCACACTTTCGAGTTCCTTGAAGTGAATGTTGCATCATGCTGCATCATACGCATCATTAGCATTTGCATCCGCATTCTTTTGTGTTCCGAGTCCTCACCTGTGTTTCTCCTCACCAGTTGTTGTTAAGAGAAATACAAGCTGAAGCCCCGATACAATACTCGAGCCAGTCGCAAGAAAAGAATGGATCAACTCGAACAGGAAAACAGAGCACTCCGGGAGGAGGTTTCAACATTGAAAGAAAGTCTAGAAAAGATCAACGGAATGATGGAAGCTTTGATGGCTGCTCAGAATCATCCATCACACAACACTATTATCTCTGAGACAATATCAGCACCGATCCCAGTGGTGCCCACTACAAACGAAGTTCCTGGTTATCTGTGGGGTATGCCTCCTAACTTTACTCCAGCTGGATATCAGCCGACTGTTTCTCAAGTTATTGCTACAACTGCTGTGATGACTACGCCACCACCCGTGGTAAACGCTACTCCGTTTCATCTGGAAGAGTCCGTGTTCCATGCTGACTTTAGTGAGAATTCCGAAATGGAAGAACGAATGGACGGTTTCCAAGATCAGTTCCTAGAAATGAGGAAAGAAATCAAGGCCCTTCGTGGAAAAGAGTTGTTCGGGAAGAGCGCCTCTGAGTTGTGCTTGGTTCCCAATGTCAAGATTCCTCCAAAATTCAAACTCCCTGATTTGGAGAAGTATAAAGGGAACTCTTGCCCACACAGTCACATAGTTATGTATGTCCGAAAAATGTCGGCTCATAAGGACGACGGTCCCCTATTGATACATTTCTTCCAAGATAGTTTGACTGGTGCAGCCCTTAAGTGGTACATGGGGTTAGATAGTTTAAAGGTCCGCAACTTTAACGATCTCTGTGAGCTTTTTATCAAGCAGTACAAATATAATGTCGACATGGCACCAGATAGAGACCAATTGAGAGCTATGGCCCAGAAAGAAAGAGAAAGTTTTAAGGAGTACGCCCAGCGCTGGCGTGAACTTGCCACTCAAGTCACTCCACCTCTGGAGGAAAAGGAGATGACTAGAATTTTCCTGAAAACACTGAGCTCGTTTTTCTATGAAAGAATGGTAGCCAGCGCCCCTAATGACTTTACCGAGATGGTGAACATGGGAATGCGTTTGGAGGAGGGCATTCGTGAAGGAAGATTGGTAAGAGAAGGAAGCACTTCCAGCAATACCAAGAAGTATGGAAGTACTTTCGGGAAAAAGAAAGAACAAGAAGTAAGTGTTGTACACCAAGGACGGACGAAAGGAAGGTATCAGCAACACCCGCATGTCGCTGTTGTGACCCCAGTTATTAATGCTCCAACTTACCAACCACAGTTTGCACAACCCTACGAACCACCACCTCAAACTCCATCTGCTTCGCCACAGCAATACCGTTAGCAAAATCAGCCATCTTCTCAGCAAACCCGACAGCCATTCAATAGCCCAAATCGTATGGTGAGGAAGCCAAATTTTGACCCAATTCCTACGTCCTATGCAGAACTTTTTCCAGCATTGTTGGAAAAGGGCCATATCCAGACTAAGCCACCGCCAGCAGTGCCCAAGGACCCTCCTTATTGGTATAGAGCAGATCAGTTTTGTCCCTATCATCAAGGACTGTCGGGCCATAATATTGAGAATTGTTATGGAATGAAAGCCAATGTTCAAAGATTGGTCAAGAACGGAGTTATAACTTTCAAGGATTCGAACCCGAATGTGCAGAATAATCCCCTACCGCCACACGGGGCTGCCAATGTGAACATGATCCAAGAATGTTCCGCAGAAGAAATTGAAGAAGTATTTGTAATAATTCCCCATATCAAAGAGCTGGAATGAATTGAGTTCACTTATGACAGCCGGAAGACTGCTACAACTCCTCTAGTCATTAACGTACCTGGTCCAGTTCCTTACACTTCCAGCAAGGCTATTCCCTACAGATATAACGCCACTATGCTTGAAAATGGTAAGGAGGTGCCTTTGTCTAATCCATTATCTGTAGTCAACATCGCTGATGTTAGTCGGATTACGAGAAGTGGTCGAGTTTTCACTACACCAACTAAGGAGGTTCCTTCTGAACAACCAGTTGTGAAGGACGCAACCCTGGGGAAGTCCGGTAAGAATGATTCTGTAGACAAATCGGCTGAAATCCTGAAAATGATCAAAAGAAGTGAATACAAGGTGGTGGATCAGTTGCTGCAGACGCCATCCAAAATATCTGTGCTGCAACTGTTGATGAATTCTAAGGCCCATAGGCAGGCGTTACAAGGAGTACTCGAGCAGGCGTACATTGACCACGACACGACTATGGAACAATTTAGTGGAATAGTGGGTAACATTACTGCATGCAACAATCTGGGATTCTGCGAAGAAGAGTTACCCGAAGAAGGAAGGAAACATAACTTAGCTCTGCACATTTCCATAAACTGCATGAATGACATGATATCTGGAGTTTTGGTTGATACTAGTTCTTCATTGAACGTGATACCAAAAATAACTCTCGCAAGGCTGACTTATCAGGGACCACCCATGAGGCCAAGTGGTGTTGTTGTCAAAGCTTTTGACGGTTCGAGGAAAACCGTGATTGGAGAAGTGGATTTGCCCATGACTATCGGGCTCAGTGTTTTCAGGTTCCATTCCAGGTCATGGACATTCATGCCTCCTACAGTTGCTTATTAGGCAGGCCATGGATACATGATGCGGGAGCTGTCACATCTACACTCCACCAGAAACTGAAATATGTTTGCGATGGACAGTTAGTCACAGTTTTCGGGGAAAGGGCTTTGGTGGTAAGCCATATTTCTTCCTTTTCCTACTTTGATGCGGACGAGGAGGTGGGGACTCCATTTCAAGCCCTCTCGATTGTTAATAATACTAAGAATAATGGAGTTTCCATGGCATCTTTTAAGGATGCACAACAAGTTGTGGAAAGTGGCTCTCAAGGGAAGTGGGGACAAGTATTGGAGTTGCCCGAAAATAAGAACAAGAAAGGTTTGGGTTTCAAAGGTAACAATTCTGAGAAGACCCCTACAGGAAATATGGTTATTCTCCCCATCAAGAATGTGTTTCACAGCGGAGGGACTATCCATTCACCAAGGGTAAATATTGTGGAGGAAGACTCTGAAGATGCCATCATTCCTCTCTTTCCTCCTCCACCAGGAGACCAAGGACCCAAATATGAAGCCAGTGCCATCCTTGAAGATGAGTCTGCCGAAGATCAGCCTAATTTCGTGACGCATGGGGCAATGGCCCGAAATTGGAGTACTGTCAACATTCCTATTGTGATCCCATTATCAAAGTAATTGTTTTGTTGTTTGTTTTTAGTATATTCGCTCTGCCCAAGGCGATGACATTTGTGTGTGGGCTCTACTATAAATAATTCCCTTTGCTCTGCCCAAGGCAAAGGTGATTTTGTGTTAGGGCTTCTATTTGAAATCATTATCATCAATAAAGTTATCATTTTGCATTCCTATTTTCTGCTCCCGTTTGTTATTACTCTAAGGAAAGTGGTAATCACAATTTTTCTTAAAATCACTGTGCACGTTCGTACGCACTTTCATCTGCTTAATATCTAAAATAAAATCACATCACATGTGCAGACTATTGCACGAACTGAACATCAAAAATAATCATCCAATGCCTTCTCCGAACTTTGAGTTTCCTGTGTTCGAAGCCGAAGAAGAGGAAGAAGAGATCCCTGAGGAAATATCACGTCTACTCGAGAATGAAGGCAAAGCTATTCAGCCTCACGAAGAGCCGTTGGAGTTTATTAACTTGGGTACAAAGGAATTCCGTAAAGAGGTGAAGACTGGAGCTTTGCTTGTGACTGAGGTGAAAGCAAGGTTGATTGAATTACTTAAGGAATATGTTGATGTGTTTGCTTAGTCGTACCAAGATATGCCTGGTCTTGACACTGCTATAGTGGAGCATCGTCTACCTTTGAAGCCAGAATGTCTGCCGATCAAACAAAAGCTCAGAAGGACTCGCCCTGATATGGCCTTGAAGATTAAAGAAGAGGTACAAAAGCAGATTGATGCGGGTTTTCTCGTTACATCTAAGTATCCGCAGTGGTTAGCCAATATTGTGCCTGTGCCGAAGAAGGATGGTAAAGTTCGAATGTGTGTTGACTACAGAGATTTGAACAAAGCAAGTCCGAAGGATGATTTTCCATTGCCTCATATTGACGTGTTGGTGGACAGCACCGCAAGGTATAAGGTCTTCTCTTTTATGGACGGATTTTCAGGTTACAATCAAATCAAGATGGCTCCCGAAGACATGGAGAAGACATCATTCATCACGCCCTGGGGCACGTTTTGTTACAGAGTTATGCCGTTCGGTTTGAAGAATGCTGGTGCAACATATCAAAGGGCTATGACTACTCTTTTCCATGATATGATGCATAAAGAAATTGAAGTTTATGTAGACGACATGATAGCCAAGTCCAAGACTGAAGAAGACCATGTCGAACACCTGTTAAAGTTGTTTCGGCGTTTGAGGAAGTATCAGCTACGTTTGAATCCTAACAAGTGCACATTTGGTGTCCGCTCAGGAAAACTGCTAGGTTTCGTTGTTAGCCAAAAGGGAATCGAAGTGGACCCAAGTAAAGTTAAAGCCATACGAGAAATGCCAGCTCCGACTACAGAAAAATAGGTCAGAGGGTTCCTGGGGCGTTTGAACTACATCTCTCGATTCATCTCTAATATGACCGCTACTTGTGGACCCATTTTCAAGCTTCTCAGAAAAGAACAAGGTTATGTTTGGACTGAACAATGCCAGAAAGCATTTGATAGTATTAAAGAGTATCTCCTGGAGCCTCCTTTTCTGATTCCTCCGGTTAGGGGCAGACCTTTAATCATGTATCTGACGGTCTTAGAAGATTCTATGGGATGTGTGCTCAGTCAACAAGACGAATCCAGGAAGCAGGAGCATGCCATTTATTACCTCAGCAAAAAGTTCACCGACTGTGAATCTAGATATTCAATGTTAGAGAAGACTTGTTGCGCCTTAGCATGGGCTGCTCGACGGTTGCGCCAATACATGCTAAATCATACCACTTGGCTGATCTCTAAGATGGATCCCATTAAGTACATTTTCGAGAAACCAGCCCTGACGGGAAGGATTGCCAGATGGCAGATGCTGTTATCCGAATACGATATCGAATATCACACTCAGAAGGTAATTAAAGGAAGTGTTTTAGCGGATCACCTAGCTCACCAGCCCATTGAAGACCCTCAGTCTGTGGAGGATGATTTCCCCGATGAGAACGTGATGTATTTGAAAATGAAGGATTGTGAAGAACCATTGCCAGATGAAGGGCCTAAACCGGATTCTCAGTGGGGTTTGATTTTTGACGGTGCTGTCAATAGCTACGGTAAAGGGGTTGGGGCAATTATTGTGACTCTTCATGGATCTCACGTCCCTTTCACTTCAAGATTGACTTTTCCATGTACAAATAATGAAGCCGAATATGAAGCATGTATCATGGGCCTAGAAGAGGCAATGGATTTAAGAATCAAGAATTTAGACGTGTATGGTGATTCTGCTGTAGTGATATACCAAATTACAGGAGAATGGGTGACCCAATAAGACAATTTGATTCTGTACAGAGATTATGCAAGAAGACTACTTCCGTTCTTCAACAGAGTCGAGTTCCACCACATCCCTCGTACCGAGAATAGGATGGCAGATGCATTGGCAACTCTGGCTTCTATGATTGTGGTGAACCGCTGGAACGATTGCCCTAAGATTGATGTTATGCGCCTTGACAGGGCAGCTTATGTGTTCTCAGTGGAAGAAGTTATTGATGAAAAACCCTGGTATTACGATATTGAGTTGTTTCTCCGGAAGCAAGAATACCCGCTTGGGGCATCTAGCAAAGATAAGAAAACTTTGAGAAGATTAGCTGGCAACTTTTTCTTGAACAATAATGTGCTTTACAAGAGGAATTTCGACATGGTCTTGCTGAGATGTGTTGATAAGCGAGAAGTGAATACATTAATGACCGAAATTCATGAAGGATCTTTTGGTACCCACGTTAACGGACATGCTATGGCAAAGAAACTCCTGAGAGCAGGCTATTATTGGATAACGATGGAATCTGATTGTTACAAGTTCGCCAAGAAGTGCCACAAGTGTCAAATCTATGCCGACAAAATTCATGTGTCACCGACTCTTCTGAATGTTATCTCGTCTCCATGGCCTTTCTCCACGTGGGGCATTGATATGATCGGTATGATAGAACCAAAAGCGTCTAATGGACACCGCTTTATATTGGTTGCAATTGATTACTTCACCAAATGGGTTGAAGCCACTTCCTACGCAAATGTTACCAGACAGGTGGTCGTCAGGTTTATCAAGACCAACTTATTTACAGGTACGGTGTGCCAAATAAAATCATCACTGATAATGGTTCGAACTTAAATAATAAGATGATGAAGGAATTGTGCGAGGAATTCAAGATTGAGCATCACAACGCTTCTCCATATCGGCCAAAGATGAATGGGGCGGTTGAGGCGGCAAACAAGAATATAAAGAAAATTATCCAGAAAATGGTAGTCACTTATAAGGACTGGCATGAGATGCTCCCATTTGCTCTACACGGGTACCGTACTTCAGTGCGCACGTCAACAGGGGCAACACCTTTTTCGCTTGTTTATGGTATGGAAGCTGTATTCCCAGTGGAAGTAGAGATCCCTTCCATGAGAGTCCTAATGGAAGCGAAACTCTCCGAGGCTGAGTGGTGTCAGAACCGGTATGACCAATTGAACCTGATTGAAGAAAAGAGGTTGGCGGCTTTGTGTCGCGGACAATTATATCAGCAGAAGATAAAGAAGGCTTTTGATAAGAAAGTTCGACCTCGCGAGATTAGAGAGGGAGACCTTGTGCTTAAGAAGATCCAATCTTTCCTTACTGATTCTAGGGGGAAATGGGCTCCCAACTATGATGGTCCTTATGTCGTCAAGAAGGTCCTTTCAGGGGGCGCTGTGATGTTAGCAACTATGGATGGGGAAGAGATTACTCGTCCTGTGAACGTGGATGCAGTCAAGAAGTATTATACTTAGAGATGAAGAAAAGGCAGGCTCAGTTCAGTTCATCGAAGCTTACTGCGACAAGTAAAGTCGAGACCTCCAGGAGGCCTAGAACATAGGAACTCAAGAAATAGCATTGTTTTGGTTTTGATGTAATTTCTGTTATTACCACTTTCCAACATTGTTATAACATATGGGATCACGCAATTTGCTGATCACCATTTTATGAAATAAAGTTGCGATTTTATCATTTATTGGCAAATTGTTTTCATCCTGCAAAATGACTTTTATCTTTGATAATAAATTTCAAATTGTCTCATGAGCGGATTACTTTGATTTATGGACACAACAAGGGATATTAACAGTCTCCATAAGCCATGGCTCAAAGGGTATTTATCCCAGGTAATGTGGCCATACCCCAGTAAGTTCTGCTCCAGGTAATCGCGACTATCCTCGTTAAGTTTCTTCGATTTTTGACCTTCCCCAGCGAAGCGAGTGTTTATTTCACTCCTCGTTGAACTATCTCGATCTTCACCAGTAAAAGCGGATGTTTATTTCATCCCCAAGAAATCTTTATCTCCGACATTTCCTCAACGAAATGGATATTTATTTTATCCGACTACAACTTCCATTCAGGACTACTTCAGTTCACGGCGATACTTATTTATCCCCATGAAGTCTCAACTCCGACATCTTCGGCTCGTGACTTTGACCCGAGCTTCTCCGAAGCGAGTGTTTATTTCACTCATCATTGGATTTTTCTGATTATCATAGTCCTCTCCAGCGAGGGTGGATGTTTATTTCATCCCCTCGGAATCTTATTGTAAGCTCTCTCTAGCGAAGCGAGTGTTTATTTCACTCATTATCGGACTTTTTCTTACCATTGTAAGCTTCCTCCGTCGAAGCGAGTGTTTATTTCACTCATTATCAGATTTTTTCTTACTATCGTGAGCTTCCTCCAGCGAAGCGAGTGTTTATTTCACTCATTATTGGAATTTTTCTTACTATCGTAATCTTCTCCAGTGAAGGTGGATGTTTATTTCACCCCCTCGGAATTTTAGGTTCGACATTTCCAACTACTATATTGATCCAAACTTCCCCGATAAAGTGGATATTTATTTTATCTAGTTACAACGCTCATTCCAATTACTTCAGCTCGCAATGGATATTTATTTTATCCCCCGTAAAGTCTCTCCGATCATGAGTCTAATTCATTCTCAGCGGAATCCAAGGTTCATCTTGACTATCCTGAGTGAAGTCGCGATGCTCATCCCAAGCGGAGTGTTCTCTTTTCCCCAGAGAAGCTGTGAGGCAGGATTCGGTCCTGACGGGAAGGGTTTGCCTTTCATCCCCAGCGATGCTGCTGTATTGCCAAGATTGGCCGAGTATTCGTATCGAATTGCTTGTTCTCGTCTCCCGTTTTCCGTTCGTGTTGTCGTCAGCATAAGCATAAGCATAAGCATAAGCATAAGCATAAGCATGAGCATGGCATAGCATCCTTGCATTTAGATTCATGGCATGTGGCATTTTTGCATCTTGCATTTTGTGTTGTTTGTTTTGTTCTGTCACTTTGGTCGTGTTTATCCCCCAAATGATCGGGTTTGTCTGCTCCCTCCAAGTAGAATCGTCAGCCCTAGGCAGAAAAAGCGTATACTTTCTAATTCCCCGCTAAGTCCGATCCTCGTGGGAGGTGGTTGCTTTAGTTCTCTTTTCCATATTTGGATAAAGATAAAACCCCAGTTGAGTTCATTCCTCACTGAATGGGTTCTTGTTTGACCGTTTCTTTCCAGTTATTTCCTGGATTGAACTTTGGGTCCCTGACAATCACGATTTTGGATATTTCTGAGATATTGAATCTGGATTAAGCGTGCATTTATTTTGCACTTTGTCTTCCCAAGAAGAGTTTACTTAAAGATCTATATGGAAGACACAAATTATTTCTCTGATGATTACTACATTTTCAAGGGATTTACACCCAGACGGCAAGTAGCTGCTCTTTATTTGGGCAGTTCGGTTATCAAAGATTTCTACGACAAATGGCGGTCTCTTTTCTAGACAGTTTGTCTATCCCCAGAAGTTATCAAGAGAAGCTGAATCATCATCTTGATCGTTGAAGCTTTTTTCAGTCTATTACCTCTGCTTAGGCTATCGTGTGATAGTAGGTAATACGTCTGTATTTTGGTCAGATGCCTCGCTTAGGCTACCAGGTTTGGTAGTAGGTCATCTTTCCTTTTGTGTTTACCTGGCTTAGGCTATCAGGTGCTTGATAGTAGGTAACACACCTTTGGGTCGGACACCTTTGCTCAGGCTGCCACGAGTTGGTAATAGGTGATCCTCCTTTCCCAGTCTATTACCTCTGCTTAGGCTATCGTGGGATGGTAGGTAATATGTTTGTACTTTGGTCAGATGCCTCGCTTAGGCTACCGTGGTGGTAGTAGGCCATCTTTCCTTTTGTACTTACCTCGCTTAGGCCATCGTGTGTGATAGTAGGTAATGCACGCCCTTTTATTGCAATTGGATACCTTGGCTTAGGCTACCAGCAGGTGGTGGTAAGTTATCCTGTTCCTTGCAAGTTCTCGCCAAGTGCTTAAGCTACCCTGTGATTGTCAGTTGGAAGTCTCTTTCCCCCTGGTGGAGTTAGACCTTTTCCCGTTTGAGTCGTATCTCGCTGAGTCGCCCCTTGTCGGGTTTCCTTTTTGTTTTCCTTCGTTTTGCATCATTCCATATCATGTGCATTTGGCGGCATCTTAGGGCCAAAAATTTTGTGCATGTTTGTATTTAAGTCTCTCCTATCTTGTCGAGATGAAGATTCCAATCTCCATATCTCCGAATAGGAGAAACTTAAATAGGGGCATCTGTCGCACCCTAATTTTTTACCGCAAGATGTCATCTTCATTTGTGCATCTTAGGTCAAGCATTTCTGCATTGTTTGAGCTAACCCATATCTTGCAGTTTGTTTCTTTGTGTTCAAATTAGGTTCACATATCATCATAAAGCTCCACAAGTTGCTTTGAAGCGAGTCAAATCAACGAAAGACCTCCAGTGCAAGAATTTTGGGATTAGGGTTTTTACCTTGAAGAAATCATTAAGTATTGACTCTATCAAGTCAGGATTTGTGCGGTCCACCTACCATATAAAGCCATTTATGTTCAAGGGACTCCACTCAACAAGAATCCATGCTTCATTGATCCTCAACAGGAATAATTTGAGCCTCAATCCCGCTATACTTCAAAATTAGGGTTCCTGTGACGCTTATCAGCCAACAGCTTTGATTCTTCATCAAGATGATCTCCTAAACTCTAATTATTGATTCCCTTAGTTTTTCAACATCCTCAAGGGTCTCCTAAGACCTTTAGATGGGAAGGAAGAAGTAAACTTACAAGATTTGGCCTCAGTGCATTCATAGTCAGAATTAAGATTTGACTGAAACCCTAATCTTTTGGGATCTTGGATCAAATGGAGTGTTAATGGTTTTAATCATCATATATTGTCTCTTGAAGTATCCAAAGCATCCATGTAAGGTTTCGTGAGGTTTCTTGCAAGATAAGTAGGGTTTTGGTCGCGAACGACTTCGTATACGACGTTTTTCCCTAATAGCCCGATTTGGAATAACCATAATTCCTAAACCGTGCACTCAAATTAAACGACTCAAAGCTCATTGGAAAGCTCTCATCAAGATCTTTAATTCATTCCATATGACTTTTTGTCTAAAAATGCTTAGATTTTGAGTTATGAAGCTTACAAGACATTTTGGCCAAACACTTAGAAAATTTTTCAGCACTTTCCTCCACATTTGTCTCCAACTTTGACCTCATTTTTCACCCATTTCTACTTGGATTCAAGACTTGAGTCCCAAATGAAAGTTGTAGAGCTTGTTGAGAGCTTTCCAACCATATGTGTAACATCCCAATAGGATAAGCCAAACTCAAGTTATGATGCTTTGAAGTTAGGTATCTTAAAATGTCAAAATTCAATAACTTAGAAATTTTTCTAAGTCCTTTTTCGCTTTCTCATGTGCACGACTTTATGGCCCATTTTCTTATTGTTAGAAGCCTCATTTCAATTGGTTTTCCACATAAGAAATGTTCTATCAAATGTCTACTCTTCATAGAACCAAAAATCTCAAGAATTGATGGAATGGTCATCAAGATATGGCACACCAAAGATGGCATATCGAAACATGTACATACTTGAGAAACTTCAGATTTTTATCTCTTTGTTACACCAAACATTGTCACGGTTTATTTCACATGTTTTAAACTCAATCTCAATCTGTCAAAGTCGCCCTACCTTGTACTAGCTTTTAAAGGGTTCAAGAGTCATTTCATTTGGTGCTTAAACCAAGAACTATCGTATGGCAAATCTCACCCCACCAATGCATGTCTAACTGATATGTTCTCACCACTTTCCAATACTTACTGTCACAAGCCTACACCATAGCATGTTGTCTCCAAGGATTTCTTTTTCTGACACACAACAGAGATAAGCTCCATGGCCAGCTTTCACTTGGCTCAAGAATGATGCCATGCGTGTAGTATCCTGCAGAAGGCATGCCTCTACTGCATCCAAGACAGCAGCACACTAGCTCACCTATAAAAGGAGCATTGTTCTCATTCATTCATAAGGAAAAAACACACAAAAAACCACCAGCAACAACACTAAAATCTCTAAAAAAAACTTTCATTTCTTTGGTGCACGAGCTTGCTGGGAAGGGAAGAAATTCTTGCTACTTGTTTTGAAAATCAGGTAAGTTCCTGAATCTCCTTTTATTATTGCTAGTATAAACATGTCGCGGTTAATATTTACTGTGTTGCTTCAATGTTGTGTTTGTGTTTACAAAGCACAATTGTCATTTGAACCATGGTTTGAGATTGTGTTAGAAACCTTAGCTTATCCATGACTGCCCTAAGTGTTATACATGTTTGGCTTCTTTTAAACTTGATGACATAATGTTGAAATGGATAGCCATGCCTACTGTAATCTGTAATAACCTTGATGTTTATCGTGTGGAAATATAGTGTTGGAATATATGCAGTTTGGTTGGTTATTTACAAGTATGTATGGTCAGAAATGTTGATGTTCTACATGTTAACATGTTGTTTCTATATTGTTTTAAAATGATGCCACTATGAATCCATTGTTAGAAGTTGTGCTGAACACCAAGTTTGACCTTTGAAACGTTTGATATATGTTAGTGTACTGTTGAGGTGTGTCGCTCCTAAACATCATTTAGTCTGGTTAATGTGTGATGCTTGTGTGTACATGTTTGCCTACCTATCATGAAATACCAAATGTATCTTCTCTTTTTTATTTTCTGTTGAGGTTTATGGATGTGCACAACATCAGCCAGATATGCCACATGGTGTGAAAATTTGTAAATATGTCAGTTTAGATCGCATTAGGGCAATGTGCATTAGTGTTGTGAGATTGTATCAGAATTATTTTTGTTTTGTGGCATTACATGTATGATGTTTGTTGCCGAGACCTGCTAGTTGGGTACTCTAGGTGTTGGTGTATGTGTGCTATGCTGTTTTATCATATGACATTAGTGCTCATATATTTGGTGATATTGAATCCTGATAGCATGTTAGTTGAGTCCGTAATGTGAACAAACTCTACGTTTGGGAACCATGTTTGAGTTGTGGAAACTGATAATGTTGATATGATGCGTGTTCTATGTGCGGTAACGTTTTGTCTTGTGAATGCACTATGTGCTTATCGTTTTTATTGTGTTATATATGCTTTTGACATGATGTGTATGCATGTTACGGCTGGGACGCTCATGTTATCATGAGACACTAAAGTATTTCAATGAGGGTTTGTTCTAATGTTGTTGGGTCCATATGAAGCTATCATTTTGTGTATCTGTGATGTTTTGAAGTTTACCTTTAATTGTCGATTCACAAGTGTATTGAAAGCTTTGGTTTTGTGTTCCAACTCATGAGTTTGGTAGCTCTTCCTTTTGTCTATCGATGGAGTGAGTCCTGAAAGTCTTTTTATATCATATGTTTGTTAAGTTGAAGCAGGTTTGTTGGCCGTGTTACGGGCTACAGAAGTGTTTTTTTCCTCAACTGTTTTCATGTTCAGAGTACTGGACTTCGTCTTGTTTTTTTTTCATAATACGGCTACTAAGTTGTTAGATGTTGGCTGCATGGTGTTCTACTTGAAGAGTACTTCACCTTAGTTGTTTATTTCACATGGAGAGGTTGAGTTTTGGATAAGTTAGGATGGTTAGAACTTGAACGTCTGCGTATGCGTGTGTGTTGTGTTCTTCTAATTTTCACGACTTGTTTGAGTTTATTAATTTATGGAAGCGAATATTAAACGGATGAACACGCCGTCCCAACGGTCACACACATGCACTTAAATACGCCTATACCCTGCCGCACCCGGGTTCGATCCTTGGATCACCCATTTTTGTTGTTTCTTTCATTTTTCGCATGGCTGCTTCTCCTCTTCCTTCCATGGGCCTTGCGCCCTTTTCTATGTGCACCCCCCATTGTTCTGGCCCATTAGCTTCTTCTTACTTTTTAACTAATCCAACTACCTGATATACACCCTCTGCGCCTCTTTCTTTCTTTTTATTTTCTGTTTTCAATCTTTTTTTATTTCTTTAGAAAAACCTTTTTATTTTATTAAGTTTACTTAAATATTTTCTGTATTTCAGAAACTCAAAATATTATTTTAATCTTTATTTTTTATTAGCAAGTTATTTTTAATTGTTAATTGTTGTTCTCATTTTTATTCTAATTATCAATTTGTATTCTAATTTTAAATTTCAATCATCAACATGCATGTTAATCTTTAACTGCTAATTGTTATATTAATTTTAATGTTAATTGTTAATTTGCACTTTAATTTCTAATTGTTAATTGTTAATCAATTTGTATTTTAAATGTTAATCTTTGATTTTAATTGTCAATATGTGTCTTAATTGTATTGTTAATTTTAATTGTGTCGTCAATTGATTATCAATTTTGGATTAATTGTTAACATTTATTTATGAGCATCTTTTGTTGTTCCTATGAGTGTTACTTCACTATGACTTGCTTAATCCTTGAATCAATCCATTCATATTGACTTGTCATATTTTTTACTTTTACATGAATATCATTCTTCTTTAATTGTCCACCTTAACATCATTTCTATATGTTTTTCTTCCTCAAGATCGAAGCATATTTGATGCACTCTTTTAATCATGTTCATCCTATACATATCTTTTGTCATAAACATATTTCCATCTTCATGCTTATGTTGCTTCCATCATGTTATCTCATATCAATGATTTAACTTGTATCATATCTTATCTATTGTTATTTTACCACTTATGTACTTATCATGACTTACTTCTATTTGTATGCCTATTTGTTATCGTCTGAACCTTTTCAAAACAATATCAAAATTCTCGATCCAACGTCGAGCCCATTTTCTACCCATGTAAGTCGATCGCCTTCGTGCATCGCATTCAACCTTTTGGTCACCAGACACAAGTCTAGCATCACTCAGCTAGCACCCTTGCCTAAACAACATAATTTAATCGCATTAATATCCAAAGGAAAATCCCATGCATGATAACCATGTTATTGTGCATGGTGCATATCATTTGCATTCATAATCGTCACCTTAAGATAAGGCAATTAGACAACTTAGGATAGATTTTCTAGGTTAGTCCCCCACAAACTTTGATTTCTTTAATCAAACTTTAGCCTACCAAATTCTCCATACAAGAGAATTAGATGTTAATCATCTCAAAGAAAGGGACATACAATCCCATGCCCCACAACATACACACATTTTCAAAAACTGTGGTGGTCTTTCTTAAGATGATGACTCATCTTTTTTTCCCAAACCTTTAAAACGTTTAGTATCTTTAATGAAGAACTACAAATGCTCTGATTCCCTCCTGACAGGATATGTAGGCATAAGATGCGATATCTTGTCGAGCACACTTAGGAATAAAATAAATCACCTACCGTTAAACCCTTAGCAAAGCAGATAACGAATAACATAAAATGAATCAAGAGGTTCCTGTAGAGTACTACAGATATCTAGGATGCTAACACCTTCCCTAGGTATAACCAACCGCCGAACTTAGAATCTTAGTGCATTTGCATTGCATTGTGGGAATTCGGTTTTTTTCTCCCTTCCTTTGGATAAAATGAAAGACTGGTGGTGACATTAAAAACGCGATCCTAGTTAACCAATAACTATGGTATCCAATTTTCACCGCGACAGGTACTCACATGTTACTGGAAGAAGCTGATGATTGGTGGGTTAGTACACGTCATGTGTTGGAAACTGCAGAGGAAGAGATCACTTGGGCTGTGTTTAACATTGAGTTTCTGAGGAAGTATTTTCCCGAAGATGTAAGAGGAAATAAGGAAATTGAGTTCTTGGAATTGAAACAAGGTAATATGTCTGTTGTTGATTACACTGCTAAGTTTGTGGAGCTTGTGCAGTTTTATCCACATTATGCTGAAGCGACTGCGGAGTTTTCTAAGTGTGTGAAGTTTGAGAACGGATTGCGTCCTGAGATTAAGCAGGCAATTGGTTATCAGAGAATTCGAAGGTTTTCTGATTTGGTGGATTGTTGTAGGATTTATGAAGAAGATAGCAAAGCTCGTTCTACTCACTATAAGAGTGTGAATGACAGGAAAGGGAAGCAACTGTTTCGTAGTGGTCTGTATGTGACGCCAGCTGATAAGGGTAAACAAAGGGGGAATTTTGAGAAAAGGCCAAGTAGGGGAGGAATGTCTAGTCCACTGAGATGTTATAGATGTGGTGAAGTGGGACATCGTCAGTTCGAATGTAGGAAGAATTTGGGGAAGTGTTCCAATTGTGGAGGTGTAGGTCATGTCGCAGCTGATTGTACGAGGAAGAATGTGGTGAAGTGTTTCAGCTGTGGTGAACCTGGTCATATTAGTACAAAGTGTCCAAAACCAAAGCAAGCTCCAGCTGGTGGGAAAGTTTTTGCCTTGGCGGGAACTCAGACTACTAGTGCAGATCGTCTGATCAGAGGTACTTGTTTTATTAATAATACGCCTTTAGTTGCTATTATTGATACTGGAGCGACTCATTCGTTTATTTCGTCTGAGTGCGCGAAGCGCTTGAATCTTGTGTTGTCTTCGATTGATGGAGAGATGGTTATTGATACTCCAGTAATGGGATCAGTAACTACTTCTTTGGTTTGTTTAAGTTGTCCTTTGACCATTTATGGTAAAGACTTTGAGATGGATTTGGTGTGTTTGT
This sequence comes from Lathyrus tuberosus, assembly GCA_022829125.1. Classification (NCBI taxonomy): domain Eukaryota; kingdom Viridiplantae; phylum Streptophyta; class Magnoliopsida; order Fabales; family Fabaceae; genus Lathyrus; species Lathyrus tuberosus. The sequence goes on from JALAZF010000164.1 coordinate 1,514,835, forward strand.
CGTTGGAGGTTTTAGATGTGGTTCTAGGAATGAATTGGTTGCAATTCAATCGGGTGCATATTGATTGTTATCATAAGCTAGTAAGATTTCCTTCTCTTGAAGAAGACGAGGACTCGAGTTTCTTATCTACCAAAGAGTCGAAGAAACTTTTGACTGATGAAGCTCAGTTGTTTGGGTTGTTTGCATCGTTGACTGTGGATAGTCAAGTTTCACTTGATGTGTTTCTTGTTGTGTGTGATTTTCCGGAAGTGTTTCCTGAGGATATTTCAGATGTGCCGCCAGAGAGAGAGGTGGAGTTTTCTATAGATCTAGTTCCTGGTACTAGACCTGTGTCGATGGAACCATATCAAATGTCGGCATCTGAGTTGGTTGAGTTAAAGAAGCAATTGAATGAATTGTTAGAGAAGAGGTTTGTGAGGTCAAGTGTGTCGCCTTGGGGTGCTCCAGTTTTATTGGTGAAAAAGAAAGATGGAAAGATTGTGTATTGATTATCTCCAGTTGAATAAGGTGACGATTAAGAATAAGTATCCTCTTCCAAGAATTGATGATCTGATGGACCAGTTGGTAGGTGCGTGTGTGTTTAGTAAGATTGATTTGAGGTCGGGGTATCATCAGATAAGGGTGAAAGAGGAAGATATTCAGAAGACGGCTTTTAGGACACGTTACGGTCATTATGAATATTCTGTGATGTCGTTCGGGGTTTCTAATGCGCCAGGTGTGTTTATGGAGTATATGAATCGTATTTTTCACGAGCATTCGGATTGTTTTGTGGTTGTGTTTATTGATGATATCTTGATTTATTCTAAGTCCCGGGAGGATCATGCGGAGCATTTGCGTGTTGTGTTGCAAATTTTGAAGGAGAAGAGACTTTTCGCCAAGTTGTCCAAGTGTGAATTCTGGTTGTCGGAAGTGAGTTTTCTTGGTCATGTGATTTCAGGTAACGGTATCGCTGTGGATCCATCTAAAGTAGAAGCAATTCTACAATGGGAGGCTCCGAGATCTATTACTGAAATTAGAAGCTTTTTGGGTTTAGCCGGATATTATCGAAGGTTCATTGAAGGTTTTTCTAAGTTAGTACTTCCTTTGACCCAGTTGACTTGTAAAGGTCAAGCGTTCATTTGGGATATTCGATGTGAGGAAATTTTTAGTGATCTGAAGATAAGATTGACGACAGCTCCGATTTTGATTTTGCCAAATCCTACTGAACCGTTTGTGGTGTATTGTGATGCGTCTTTGATTGGGCTAGGTGGAGTGTTGATGCAAGAAGGTAAGGTTGTGGCTTATGTTTCGAGGCAATTGAGGGTGCATGAGAAAAATTATCCTACTCATGATCTGGAATTAGCGGTTGTGGTTTTTGTGTTGAAGATTTGGAGGCATTATCTCTACGGTGCAAGATTCGAAGTCTTTAGTGATCATAAAAGTTTAAAATACTTGTTTGATCATAAAGAGTTGAATATGAGGCAACATAGATGGTTGGAATTTTTGAAGGACTACGATTTTAGCTTAATTACCATCCTGGTAAAGCTAATGTGGTAGCCGATGCGTTGAGCCGGAAATCGTTGCATATGTCTGCTTTAATGGTTAAAGAGTGGGAACTTTTGGAAGCATTTAGAGACTTGAGTTTGGTGTGTGAAGTGACATCCGACAGTGTGAGGCTGGGTATGCTAAAGGTTACTAATGAGTTTCTGTTGACCGTAAGCGAGAAACAGAAGTTGGATGTGAAAATTGTAGATTTGATGTTGATTGGAGAAAAGGATGCGAATGGTGATTTTAGAGTGGATGATAATGGTGTTTTGAGATTCCGTGGTAGAATTTGTATCCCTGATGATTCGGACTTGAAAAGGATGATTTTGGAGGAAGGACACCGGAGTAGTTTGAGTATACATCCGGGAGCTAATAAGATGTATCAAGATTTGAAGAAGATCTTTTAGTGGTCTGGATTGAAAAGAGATGTGGCTCAGTTTGTGTATGCGTGTTTGACGTGCCAAAAGTCTAAAGTGGAACATCAGAAGTGGTTTGTTGCAACCGTTGGATATTCCTAAGTGGAAATGGGACAACATTTCTATGGATTTTGTGACAGGGTTGCCGAATACACTGAGGGGGCATAATATGATTTGGGTGGTTGTGGATAGGCTGACTAAATCGGCGCAGTTCATTCCGATTGACATCAGTTTTTCTTTGGAGAGGTTGGCAGAGATTTATATCAGTGTGATTGTGAAACTACATGGGGTTCCGTTGAGTATTGTTTCGGATCGATATCCGAGGTTTACCTCGAGATTTTGGGAAAGTTTACAAAAGGCGTTGGGTTCTAAATTGAGATTGAGTTCGGCTTATCATCCGCAGACGGATGGACAGACGGAGAGAACGATTCAGTCGTTGGAAGATTTGTTGCGGGCTTGTGTTCTAGAACAAGGTGGTGCGTGGGATAGTTATCTTGCGTTGGTGGAGTTCACGTATAATAACAGTTTCCATTCGAGTATTGGAATGGCACCTTTTGAAGCGTTATATGGAAGAAGATGTCGAACACCTTTGTGTTGGCACGAATCTGGTGAGAGTTCGGTGGTGGGACCGGAATTGATTCAACAGACTATGGACAAGGTGAAACTTATTCGTGAGAAAATGAAGGCTTCTCAGAGTAGGCAGAAGAGTTACCATGATCGGAGGAGGAAAGATCTTGAGTTTCAAGAGGGCGATCATGTATTTTTGAGAGTTACGTCGGTAACGGGTGTTGGTCGTGCATTGAAGTCGAAGAAGCTTACATCTCGGTTTATTGGTCCTTTCCAGATATCCGCGAGAGTGGGTGCTGTGGCTTATCGGGTGGCGTTGCCGCCGAGTCTTTCGAATTTGCATGATGTGTTCCATGTTTCACAGCTTCGGAAGTATGTTCCGGATCCGTCGCATGTGATTCCGATGGATGAGGTTGAGGTAGGGGAGAACCTTACGGTTGAGGCATTACCCGTTAGGATTTTGGATCGCGAATTGAAGCGGTTAAGGGGCAAGGATATTGCACTTGTGAAAGTGGCGTGGGGAGGCGCTGCTGAGGGCAATTTGACTTGGGAGTTGGAGAGTCGGATGCGGGAGTCGTATCCAGAGTTGTTCGTCTCAGGTAATATTTTCGAGGACGAAAATTTCTAAGTGGGGGAGAGTTGTAACGCCCCAGTTTTAGTTATTTTTATTTAATTGAGTCGTTTTGATTATTTTATTATTATTTTATTTTATTTCTGACTTTTATTTGAAAATATGTTATTTTTCATCGTGATTATATTTTATTGCGTTTTGGGAGCGTTTGCGAGATATTTGAGTGTAGGGGTATTTTGGTCTTTTCATTTATTTTCTTAAGTTAGAAATATGAATAGAAATAGAAAGAGAGAAAAATAGTAAGGAAAGAAAAAGAAGAGAAGAAAAAGAGAAAGAAGGAAAGAGAAGAGAAAGAAGAAAAGAGAGGAAAACTTGTGGATTTAGGAACCGATTCAACCGACTTTTCAAACGCGATTTAATCGGGTAAGGGTACGAAACTCGATTATACTATGCTTGTGTATGATTATGTATGTGTGTGTGTGAATGTTTATGGTGTTCTATAGTTTTTCGATTTTAGGTCGGAAGAGAGAAATCGATGTTTCTGCGGTTGAAAATCGGTGTAAATGCGGTAGAATACTTGTTACCATGATTGGGTTATGTTCTGATTACTATGTGTTAGTTTGGAAGTGTTTTGGTGGAGAAAATATGGTTTTAGGTTGTGTAACAACGCTGCTGGGTTTTTTGGTTTCGCAGGTTCGCACTGCGAATCCCCTAACGAAGGGGGAAAGCGAGCATTCGCTGGCTACTCGCACTGCGAAGGTGAAGGCGAGCATTCGCCAGAGACTCGCACTGCGAACTTTGTGTTGTTTTGTGTTGTTTTCTTTCTGCCATGGTTCGCTGGGAGACTCGCACTGCGAAGGGGGAAGCGAAGATTCGCTGGGCGTTCGGACTGCGAACGTTAGGAATGTTTTAGGCTATTTTCCTTTCTGACTTAGTTTGCTGGGACATTCGCACTGCGAATGAAGAAGCGAAGGACTCGCTAGGAGCTTCGCATTGCGAACATGACAATTTTCCCAATTTGTTTTCTTTATAACTTTTGATCCGTAAGTCGGTTTGAGGCGCGGGTTGGTGCATTGGAAAGCTTTTGACATGTTCTTTCTTATTAAAATGGTTTTGAGATTGTTGGCCGATTTAATTATGTCGGGAAATTAGAAAGGGGTCGTTTTGTCAACTTGTACCATTTTAATTGTGTGTATTTGATGTGTTATCATGCAATATGCCTTTGATAGATATGGTGTGACTTGTGTGCTATTGTATGATGCAAATGCATGTGTTATATGGTGTGATGATGGTTTATGGCTGTATGGCAAATAAATGCATTGTTTTGGGATTGAATTGCAAAGCATGATTATTGTTGATTGAGATGGTTGCATATATGTGTGCATTTGAATGTCATGAGTCATTGTATGCCAAGCATCATGATATGCATTCTTGTGATGTCGTGTGCCCTAGTGGGTGTGAGCGACGAATCGATTCCAGAGGGAATCCGCTATAACATCGTGAACCTTATACAAAGAGGACTGAAAGCGATGATTATAGACGATCGTGAGCCTTATACAAAGAGGACCGAAAGCAATCGGATCGTGAGCCTTATACAAAGAGGACCGAAAGCGATCCATAAACATCGTGAGCCTTATACAAAGAGGACCGAAAGCGACGGGGAACATCTTTTGCCCGACGGGGAGTTTCGCTAAGTAACAAGCGATTGTTCCAATAGTTCCTGAGTGAACTAGTGATAAGATTGATGGATGGATGGTACCGCATATGCATTGCATAGAGTCATTTTGTCGGTCTCTGTGCATTTGCATAAATCGTGAATGGATTGATTTGGTGTGGAATTGTGATTGGAATTGATGAGTTGAGATATCTATATATATTTGTGTTGGTGATAATTGTATGGTACATGATTGATATGCATTGGTGATGGATATATGAAATATGCATTGTGTTGTTCTGTGTTTGAATTCTGGTGTAAGTTGTGGTGAGAATATTTTACGTGAGTACTTTTTGGTGTTATTATATAATTATATGCAATTATATTATGATTGTGTTTCTCACCCTTCTGTTGTTTTAAATGCTCTATGAGGCATTGCAGATTAGATGCTGGAGGTCCTTTTGTGAAGCTTAGGTCTTCATTCTTTTGTCGGTCGGCTCTTATATGTAGCACCGGGTAGTCGGGGAGACCGTTTGTGATTTTATGTATATGTATATGTATCTTTTGGATGTACATGGTTGACTTTGTATATAACAAACTTTTATGATATATATATATATATGAGATTCAGTTATGGATTTTCCGCTTTTATTTTGTATCTGATTTGTGGGTGTTAGGAACTAAGATCCTTTGTTATGTGCTACCTGAATCGTTACATATCTATATGAGCAGGTTGTTATATGTTTGTTTCATATTAATGTGACGCCTCTGTCTATGCCGTGAATTTTTAATTATACTCTGATTAACTGTTATCGCTTTAATAGCCTGGGGGTGTAGAAGGGGGTGTTACACAAGGAGGAAGCTCGAACTTCCCCTTCTCCGCTACTCGAGTAAGGTCCACGGCATCAACGGTCCTTGGCCGCTTGGGTCGCCCGGCCAGCGTCAGGGGAGATCCCCGGGGAGCAGGAGTCGAAGAAGTGGAGGTCCCCGCAGCAGCTTGAACGGGAGGAGGAGCACGAGTACTGGCGAATCGATATTTTGGAGGAGCCGTTCCAGCTTTGTTCCTCGCCAGAGCATTCCTCACAACCCGATCATGAGCCTGAGGCATCTCACCTGCATAAACAAAACACGAGCATGTTAGATACAAAGAAAAGAAATAACATGAACAAAATCTAAATAACTAAAGACTACCGAGCAGTTTCTCAGCATCCGCATGAGTCTTGCACTCCAGCAGTGCCTTAACATTGATAAACCGGCGCTCGACCCTCTGACTCCCATCTTCCTCGAAGATCGGATCGCCCTTGCTCGTGAAACACTCAGCAAGGCTGAAGGAGTTAACCCACTTCTCCAGTGCCTCGTAAGCCACGGAATCTTGCCCGCGCAGGTTGCTCGGCTGAAAAACGTAGTCGCTGGGCCTCTTGGAAAAATGGTCGGGTTCCCAGTGGATGGGGAACCTGTAGAGCCTCCGCCCAATGTACTTCCCCTCCTCGTTATGCAACTCGTTTCCATCCTCGTCAACCTCAATCTCCCAGACGTACGTACTGTCCTGGGCAACCTCAGACACGGGCTCAATGACGAAGTACCGCCCCTTGAATGTCCGGATTGACTCCGAAACTGGTTTGAACAGCTTGCGAGGCTGCTTCAGAGAAACCCAACCATACTTCTTCCTCGCCAACTACCTTTGTAGATGGAAAACAGCGAAGAACAGAGGGAGAGTGTCCCCCAAGGAAAGATGCTCGCACACCAACTCGAAAGCCCGGATGAAGGCCAGCGAGTTAGGGTGCAGTTGTGTAGGAGCCAACCTCAGATGCTCGAACACTGACAGCTAGAAATCGGTAAAAGGCAGCCTCAGGCCCAGCTCTTTGAAGGCGTACTCATACTTGTGAAGCGGTCCCCGAAGTCCGTGCAGACCCGCTCGTCAAAAGAAGGAAAGTGCACCCTCCACTCCCCTGCCGGTCCTACCTCCGTGAAGACGTCCACCAAGGACTTTGCAAACGTGGATATGTGCTCGGAAGGTTCGGCCACCTCCCACTCTTTCGCAGAGAACCCTTCGACGTCTTCCTCCATGACGTCCAGCTCTTCCTCCTCCCCGACATTGATCGAGGAACTCGATGTCGCCGAGCTTGAAGCCGTCGAGCTGCTCCTCTCCTCGGAGCCGGTTTCCTCCTCGGACGTATCTAGAATAACTTCTATGTCTGGCCCCGTCGCCATTACGATCACCTGAAAAGCAAAGAAGATAGTGAATTCGACAGCAAATCAAATCCACCCTTCCACTGCTAAGCCAAGTGAAAGGGCGCGCAAAGAGCTGAGGACAACGTCCCCGGCCTAAGCCCTAACATCAAAGGGAAAGCTGAAACCTCCCCGCGAGGAGACGCTCGAGACTGTCATCCCAGAACGAAGAGCTTCCCCGCACTCTCACCCAGTTCCGTTGAAGCTCCACCGGAAATCGCAAAGCTTCACCAGAATCTGGAAACGATCCACCGGAAAACTCATCGCTCTATCAAAAGATGAACAAACGCGGTGGTCGCACATGCAACCTCATTGTGAACCACCCTCCTCACCAAACGCACTAACAGGTCCGGCGACATGTTGGAAGCGTGAAAATGGCATAACCACCGTCCACCACCAACAATCGCCGAAAAATTACGCATTTCGTCCTCTAAACTAGCCCTAACCGCATGCAAATCTACCACTAACAACGAAAAGGAGTAAAACAAGTCCCAGATCAGAAAACTTACTTGATTTGAGTTGAAGAAAGAGGTTGATCGAAGCTTGACGCGGTGGTCGGAAGCACTGAAGACGGTGACGGGAAAAAGCTTAGAAGAGGCGAAGAGGAATCAGAAAGAAAAAGTGCAAAATAGGACAATCTTCCCCCTTTTATACAAAGGGGCACGTGCACACACGCGCCCGTAGGCCATAATGACTACCTACTAGCCATCATTGCCTATTAATTGCTACACGGAGCTCGAGGCACACGTGGCAACCCAACGTTTCCAATTTTGTCTGACACTTGATCTCCCCGAATACCGGGCAATAAGGTCACGACCAAGAATCTCGTGAACACCTGGGGTCACGAGCACTCTGAGACAACCCTCCTCGTCTTCAAACGACGACTCTATGCTAGCTCCCCAGAGCAACTAGCAGTCCTTAAGTCATCACTCCTACGCTCGGGAGCAACGACTTGGGGGCTCCTGTTCTGGACTGGACCAATGGCTAGAATTGGCCCAATCCGCCTCTACTCCAGAGCGACCCAAATTGCCTAAGTCCAATCCACAGAGGGGTAAAAGTGACCTTTCTGCCCCTCAAAGCGGGCAAGGAATGCAACGTTCCTCCCCGGCGTTGATGCCCGTTACGCACGGCTTTCTCGCTGCCCAAACAGCAAAGGACAGGTGCCCGGAACTGCGTTTATGCCCGACACAACGGCTAGTTTCGGGCACCCTGCCCGGCATAACGGCTAGTTTGGACAGTTACCTATTCTTTGGAGAAAACGGTTATTTCGCCCCGAAAATAGGACCGTTGGCCACGCGCTGGGGGATCTATATAAACCCTCTCGCTTGAGAGGGTCAGGTATCCAATACTCACCCTAAGAATTCATACTTTGTACTTGCCTCTTTTCTCTGACTCTTTCTCACTTGAGCGTCTGAGTGTCTTGCAGGTACACCCCCTCCTCTCCATACGACCAGCATCCCTGATGCACTTGGCGGCCTGATTCTACAGGATCTGATCCAGCCTTCAAGATCAGTAAGTAATGTTTTTTTTGTGTGTCTTTGTTAATGAGAAAACCCTCTCTATTTATAGTAATTTCATGACTTATTGATCAAGCAAATGACGATAAGATGATGACTCAAATTCCAAAGTTTGTTAGGATAATTCAAATGCTTAGCTTCTAAGCATATGGATGCATTTATGAAGTTTGAAACTTAAGGATAAAGGAGATGAATTTGTGGTTATCATCCTTGACTTGAACTTTGAATAAGAATGTGCATTAATGAGCTTTTGTATTATGTGTAGTATCAAACAAGTGTGGGATAAAACAAAAGAAGAAGAAGAAGAAGAAAGTGGTTGTGTGATTTTGTGGGGGGAGAAGAAAATTGGCACTTTTGTGAAATATGTGAGACTAATAGTGTAAAAGAGAGACTAGTAGTGTAAAAATAATAAAACAAAAATAATATTATATATTATAATAATATACTAATATAATAAAAAAATTTAATATAATAATTTTTTTTTAATAAAAACAAAGTTATTAAAATCTTGATTAATTAATTAATAAAAATTAATTAAAATTGGAACCGAAACCGGTAAAAAACGATAAAAACTGTCTGTATCAAAGTGTTCGAAAAAATAAAATAAACACACCAAAACGATCAGCAAAAAATATACGTGTTGAAAAAATACAGCATTTTGTCAAATTTTGAAATTGATTTTACCCGCTAAAAAGGCTCAGACAGGTCAGAAACATGTTAACCGGAAAGTCAAAAAATTAAAATAAGCACATCGGGTTAAAGTACGCGAAAAATAGATTAAAAATGATGTCTAAAAATTTGATTTTAAAAATTGCCCGGATACCGACTTTTTGCATTGTTGACCTTTAAGTTTGACCAAAATACCTAAAAATTTAATACGTTAAATCCGGCTGATAATTCAAAAAATATTCATGAAGAAAATATATGATATTATATGCAGACGACACAGTATGAAAATATAGCCAGATGAAAATGAGAAAAAATAAAAATGTCTGGTCAAATTTTAGGGTATGACACTTATGCTAGACTATTATAAGAATTATTCCATCAGAGCAGACTGATTGATGCTCTGAAGGAAGATTCTGCCACTCGGTATCTGGAAGAAACATATGGTAACATTCTTTCTGTTGGTATTATGAGCCATATGAAGATCATTTAAAAGAAAGATGCAGTGAAGTATGAAGCAAGTATTAGCATCAAAAGTGGCAAGACTTCTTACATTGAGGATTTTCCTTTTATTTCAAAGATGGACAATCCATAGATGATTCTAGAGTATATCAAGTTGAATAAAGAATAAATTGGTATCCTTATGACTATATAAAACATTCTATATGCTCTTGACAATGTCTATAAGCCTTCAAGGAAGAGGAAACAAGTTGCTTCTGAAGCTTATAAGGAGGCTCAGAAGCCACCCAAGAAAAAGGATTCAACATCTATTCAGAAGGACGTAAATGAGGTAGTCTCTTTCGATGTCTTAATGCCTACCATGACTAGAAGTGAAGCCACTGGGAGGACTCCTCAGAAGATAATTTCTTCTTCATCCATACCAGTAACTAATATGAAATTGAGGAAGATGATTCTTCCTATTGTTTAGAAGAAGAGGAAGAGGGAGATAACCAGCCTTTGGTAAGGAAGACAATGGAAGAAAAGAAGTTGTTTTAGTACCTGATAAAGGAAACTATTGAAGAAGGAGACAAGTTGATAACATCTTCATGGATGGATAAAGTTATGGAGCATCCTTCAGAAGCTATGGTTCTGATGGAGCAAGTTTTGCAACTAGAGGCTACTGCATAAGCTATTTTAAAATAAGTAGAGGGAGTTTATGGTGATTTAGAGACTCGAGCTCTTGAAGCTGCTATGGAAGAAGACATCATTGTTAAAGCTACAGTTGGTGCAGAATCTTCAGATGTTGTAGAAACTGCAACCATATATATGATTTCTGATCATATCTCTGAGTCAGTTTTAAATTACTTCAATCCTCAAACTGAAACCAAAACACCATCCCCTCATAAATCACCACAATATTCCTCAAAACATACACCCTCGCCTAAACATGACAAGACTCTATCTATATGTCATATCGTTACCTCTCCCAAACCAACCTCTGAATATGATGATGATGAATCAGATTCTCATACCATTAATCAGATGTTCCTAAACTTTAATCTCCAAGAATCTGTCCATAGAGCATCTGTCTTAGAGGAACTGACAAGTCAACTAGCTGGTGAGTTCACTACTAAACAAAACCAACGGGTACTTTACTCAGATCCTAACTAAACCAATCCTACAAACACCATGTTTAAATCCTTATCCATGTTTCCAGTTCAAATTCATGCTCTAGTTCTAAAGTATCAGAATTTAAAACTATGGATATCTCACCAATTCAAGCCATACCCCTTGAAACCACATCTTCTGACCCTTAGCCTCAATTTTCTGAATCTCTCCAATAAGAAGACCAAAACAACCTTCACCCCAAACATCAATCTCAACGTGACACTGAACCTCGACCAAGCCTTGTTCAACCTTAACCAGAACTTGAAGCTCAAACTAAACCACATCCTAAACAAGAAACCTCTAACCCACAATCCCCTCAACCAGAAGACCAACCTCAACCACAATCCTCTGCACCATAAATCTCACAACCTACACACTCTGAGCACCCTTCTAGCCTTTTAAAAGAACAAGATGTTGTCTTAGAAGCTTACACAGTAGCACTTTTGTTCTCCGAAGACCTGTCCCAACTTGAACAACATGTCATCTCTCCACCTTTTCAACCATATTACAATCTGAGCCTTCCACCTCACATCACAACCCAAATGGAAAAATATAGAATTGTTTTCTATGATAGGATACATGAATTAGTTGTTGAGAGACTCACTACATCTGACTCATTTTCTTATGCTTCTAAGTGGGATTCCCTCAGAACCTCTATGGACTCAGTTCTACAAAACCTAAAGTCCTTCATTTCTGAGAATGTTGCTTCTACAAGTCAAAGGCAGGAGCAATTAGAGGAGAAACTAACTTCAGTAGCTACTAAGAAAGAAAAATGGATACTCGGCTGTAGTCTATTGTTGTCTAGCAAGATGTTATGGTGTCTAACATCAAATCCATTTTGGAGATTTTGAAGAAAATACCCTAGAATTTAGGCTTAGTACCCTTTGTTTTCCTTTAGTGCTAACTTTTTTTTTAAAATTTATGTGCAATATGATAACTCTTTTGTTTGGTTTATTATTATTTTTCTTGAGTATCCTTTTCTGCTTCCTTTGTTATTTGTTCTTTTTGTTGATGACAAAAGATGAAGTGGATATATAAGTGTTTAAGCGCCTGAATCTGAAAGTTAAAACTATTTTTTCTTAAATTTTGATTTTTATTTTACTATACTTTTAAGATCAATTCAATTAACCTGGATATAACTTAGAGGGAGCTTACAAACCTCACCTTTTGGACTATTAGACTCAAAGGGAGCTTACAAACCTCAGACCTTGAAGTTAACTAGTTAATTAAATTAATAACCATTGTTCTTAAATACTTGTGTTTATTATCATAAAAAATGGGGAGATTGTTGGAACAAAAATTGTCTGTACCATATCTCTAAGGTTTTGATGATAACAAAGTATTTAAAGAACAATAGGGTATACTAACAAATGTTCAAGTGTGTAGAACCATATACTAAAATTTATGAAGAGAACTTAGTACTAGTACTGAGAATGGGCATTTAAAGAGAAGCTAAATATCCAGATTTTGAAAGATTAGAAGTTATAGACCAGAATTTGAGGACTCAAACTCTGAAGAAAGTTAGACTCTGAAGACTCGAAATTTGAATGAAGTCAACCTCTGAAGATCCAAACTCTGAACATTCAGACTCTAAAGATCCAGTCAAGGCACGAATCAAGGAGATTCTGATAGGTCACTATCAGACTTTGAGGACATTTTGTATTCTTCTGATCACGTGAAGACTTAAGCAAAAATCTGTAGAAGACAATTGAGATGAAATGTATAATTCCTTTTGTAGCAGAGGGATTTTAAATGAGCTTTCAACAGTATTAACCATTTCATGAAACATCTCAACATCTCTGAATCAAACTTCTCAAAGACTCTCTTGTGCAAAATCTTCAACGAAACTGTTATATTTCTCTATATAAGGAGATGAAGACTTGAAAAAGAAAAACTAAACTATTGATAATAAAAGAGTTGTTACTCTATCAAACAAAAAGCACAAGTTAATTTAACTTAGAATTTATTAAGACTTGTATATTCTAGAAATTCTTATGTCTTAAAGAGTATTTGTGTGTTGTATTTTGTCTACACCTCTGATTGTATATCAAGTGTAGTATTTCACAATCTCTTAATTGCAAGTTAGAGCTTAAGAAGTCTCTTGCTTGTATGCTTGTGCGTCTGAATTTTCTTGCTTGTGTGCTTGAGCATTAGAAGTATCTTATTTGTTTGTTTGAGCATTGGAAGTCTCTTTCTTTGTGCTTGAGCAATTGTAATCAATATTAATTATAGAGAAATCTCTTAGAAAGGCAAGGGGACTGGACTACTCTCTGTTTGTGGGAGGAACCAGGATAATTGCTTGTGTCTCTCTTTCTTTCCTTTCTACCTCTAAACTGTTTTAATCCGCTGCTAAACACTTAACTCTGATTCAAATTATAGACATTGTGTTCAGAATATGATAAGAGATTTACATAAAAGAAAAAAAAAAGCTAACACAATTCAACCTCTCATTCTTGTGTTTTTTCTCACCTTCAGGAAATTCAAATTTGTCGTGTATACAAATTGAATTTATGTTAATATAGATATGCCCGCCTCTTTTTTTTTATAGCATTTGGTCTTTTATATATATATATATATATATATATATATATATATATATATATGATCTTTAGGATGCTACAAGAAAAATGTATTGTAGCTTCAAAGCTTTTGCGTCGACTTCAATTCTGACGCTAATAGCGTCAGACTTTACGCTAAAAAGAATGACTCTAATGAAACATTCATTTTATTTTAATTTTTGAAATGACTTTAAAGTTAGTCTCTGCCTTGGCCAACGTTAAGGTCTATCCCCTGACTCAAATAATTTTTTTATTATTTTATTAAAATTGTAGTGTCTGTCTAACCGATGCTAAATTCTCTCTCCATATTCTATTTATTTTTTATTTTAATAAAATAGTAGCTTCTATTTAAGTTGACACTTAGCCATTCTCGAGACTCATATGTTTTTTATTTTATATTTATTTATTAAAATAGGAAAAATTAAGTTTTTTCATTCTCCCTTTATTAGTAATTTCCTTTAATAAAAAAATATTAAAACAAAACTAAAGAAAAGAAAACCATAAACTTCATAATTCAATTGTTCTTCCCTTTCATCCCCCCTTCTTCTTTCACTTACTCAATCTCAAACCCTAAACCTCTTTCATAACTGATTTTATAATTATTAATTTACTTCCACCACATAAGAGTTGATTTAATTTTGCATAATAAAAGATGGAAGGTGAGTGATTAAGAAATAGCATAGATCAGAGGTGATGGATGCGTCACAATCACATAGCAACAACCCTAAACTAAATCCCAATTTGGTGGTAACTTTAAAAAAAGTGCCAATTAAAAATAAATAAAAGTAAGGATTCAAAAGGTGAGATTTGAAGCTTGGTCCCTAAAAGATGCCAACATATTCTCGCTAACCATTTTACTCATTTGTGGTGACTTCATATTTCAAACACTTTTGCATTATTCCTATATGTACCATGTGTCACATTAGATGCCTTTGTTTATGTTGTGTTAATTAAAATTTGTTTATTATTGTTATTCTTTAAACAGAGATGAGCGATTCATCTATTACCCTTCATATAAATGAGGGTTCTTTTATTCAAAATAAAATATAAGAAATTTTAGAGGTGCTACAATGATTGCAAAATTGACAAAAGTTTGCAGCACAAGTATTAAGATGTTGATGGGTTTTTATTTAAAAAGTGGGAGGTGTTATGATGAACATGCTACGAAATTTAGGAGTCACGTGACATGACTTGGTTGAAGAAAAATGAGTATTTTGTTAGAAGATTGGGGTCAGGAAGATCTTGAAGTGAAAGAAAGTATATGAACTGATGTTATGGTATTAATTTTAACTTACATGATTTGTTTCACAAGCTTATATGACTATTTAATTTTTTGCTTAATACTAATACTAACTTTATGATATAAATTTAGGATATTTTTATTGTTTCAAATGATGATAACCAGACAAAAAAATGAATTTCATATGTCAGTGAATGTTGGAGGGACTTTGAGACACATCTCACAATAGATTACATTACAAATCCAAAGCCTAACGCAAAGCCTCCACCTAAGATGTATAATTATATTGACTAGGAGACTTAGGGCCAGTTTGTTTCAACTTTAAAAAAAATGGATTTTTTCTTTGTATTTTTGAAAATGAATTCTACAAAAATATTTTTCAAAATAATACAAGTTTTTTTAAATTTGTTTTTTATAAATTAAAAGACTAATTTTGACATTCTATAACATTAATATATATTATTGAAGATCAAAACATAGTCAAAATCACATTTTTTTCAAAAAATTGTATTTCAAAAATGATTTTCATGAAAAGCTATTTGAAATAGCTTCAAAATTAAGTGATTTTTTGAAATTTTGACATCCAAAAAAAGTTTCGATAAAATGATGAAATACCTAAAATAACATTTTAAGAATAACTATTCAAACCAAATTTTCAATTGAAGCTTTTATGAAAAGTTTTTTTGTAAAATTTTTTTCTACAAAATTATGTTACACTATAAAAATCATTTTTAAAAAAAACCAAAACAAACGGGCCCTTAGAATAAGTTTGTCGAGTCTTGCAATTCACTTGAATTCCACGTTAGTAGTAATCTTATATTGGGCTAGAAATCTTATGTATAAGTTATCTTGATCCTTTTAAAATTAATACGACCATGCAAATTAAAATTCACTTTATTCATAATAGGCTAAGAGTTAAAGAGCAAAGGAAAATAGGGGTTAAATATCTATCCACATAGATTGTCTCATGGAGGATATGAAAAACTAGAGGAGACAATGATTATAGAAAAAACAAAACAGGGAGAACAATAATTGGAAAATGCTTCACTAATCCTTGGTCACAGCCCATCTCCACCATCACGCCATGAAAAATAGAAGAGAGCACGACAAATACTAGGAGGCGAGTTCACATAAAAGACTACACGTGTAATTACTGAGAAAATTGTAAGTAGATTATTTTTTCAATAATATTAATTGTAGGAAATTCACTTTGGTTATGAATTTTTATTTGTGTTGTAAGGTTTGCTGGTTGAAAATCCAATTTTGTTTCCTTTGTTCCACAACAATTCCATGATATATTCGTAGAAGTGATTGAAACAAAGAAGCATGATGGATGTGTCCATGGTATTTGAGGAGACATTGGTCTGATGCATTATTTCATATCATCAAACTGTGAAGAATTGTGACATAAACAAATTGAAGGGCTGGTTGATCAGAGGCTTGACGAAATATTAGAAAATGAATGAGTGATTATGCATGAGTGTGGTTCAGGAGGTGATTGAGGTAAGTATAAGTTTGGTATTGGAACTTACTTTTTTATTTGTATGATTGAAAATATGTGTTATGTTGTTGTTATTTGTGTTCTTAAAATTATGTATTGTATTGTTGTTGTTATTATGATGCAGAAATTGCCATCGATGGGTATACTCGTCCAACCAAATACAAATCCATTAAAATTTTCTAAGAAAGTTGCTTTGGGTGGTGCAAGCACAAAAGATAGTTGTTCAAAATATGTCTATTATGAATCTTGTGTGGGGTACTGATAAAATTTTCATTTCTATACTACAATTATGATGCACATAAGTATATATTTCATGGTGATGTCAATTTACGTTGATTGTTCTCAAATACTTTTAATTTCAAGACTCACTTCAAAATTTTACTTTTGTTTTAACATTTAGGCACATGTATCAACTTTGTATAGAAACAAATACATCATATGTGTATGGATTCTAGAACCCCTACAATATTCAATATTTAGGACGTCAATCAAGGGAGATCCAAACTTACACACAAAATAATTTAATTAAGTCGAATAAAGTTTGTTACCAAACATCGTTTATCTATTCGTAAGTATATATGAATTTGTGTTTTCTCTTATTTAGCATTCAATTTTGTACTAGTTATTAATTATTCTGATGTTCATGTAGTGATCATTGACAATTAATAATGATTTGTCCTAAGTAGAATAACGTCAGAATAGCGTAATTATGCTATGTTCGTTATGCAAAGATTTGATTCAAGGATAAAAAATATAACTAGCGCGTAAGTATTGTTATTTGTAATTCTAAAATGTCCATTTTACTCTTGAATACTTTTTACTAGGCTTAGTTACATCTTTGGTCCCTGGCCTTGTTTTTCCCGATTCACGAAATTGGTCTCACTTATTTAAAATTTAAACAATTTTGGTCTCCTCTCATAGTTTTGCACTTAAAATTAACGATGTTTCTATTTTTCAAATAACAAGTTTCTTGTGAAACATGACAAATCATCGTATATAAACTTATTGTGAAATTTTATAGATAAAATATATGTTAAAAAATGATCATCTCATCGGTTTTCTATGAAATTTTTTGAGAAAGGAACCAAAACTGTTTGAATTTAAAATTGGGAAATTAATTTCGTGAATCGTATAAATTTGGGGGACCAAAATTGTAATTTAGTCATTTTATTAATGTTTAGTTTTTTCAATATGTACAGTTGCGGAGGGATATAATATGTGTCATGGTTTTATAAATAAAATGTCTAACTTTATTTTTTCTAAAGTAAGTGGTATTATTTGTGATATTCGTTTATTTTCGTTAAAGTAGTATTTGCGCTTTTTGTGTGTATTATACACTATATAAAATTTATTTGTAAATGAGGCTACATCTAAAAAAATATGAGCATGAATATTATGTGATGAAACACATGTTGAATATTGTCTCTGTTGAAATTGTTTATTCATAAAATGAGGTAATCACTTTATCCATATGCATGTAACGTATTTATATTAGTTGTTAAGTAAAATGTTTAAGGTTGTTTTTTTATTGTAAGCAAAGTTAATGTTGTTGTTGTTGTTAACTTATAAATGTTTAATGTTGTTATTGTTGTGGAAATTGAAGATTTAATATTGTTGTTGTGTTAACCTAATTTACATTTCATTTAAATTATACGTGTTTGACGACTGGACACCATTCACAAAAGAAGACATAAATTAAATGACACTCATTTACGTTGGAAAACTTGCTTCCTAGAGCTTTTTTTATTCACAAACACACTGATTTCTCTTGGTTGTTGCCTTTTTGGTTAATTATTTATATATTTTACTTTGTTATAAAAAATAAATAAGTGTGTCGTTTTGATTTTGGTATAAACAATTTATCTTGGTGCATAATGTATATATAATTCTGTTTTACAAATGTCTCATTTGATCCTGTTTCACAAAACATTTAATTTAGGTTTTGTTTCAAAAAATATAGGTTAAAAAGAAAATTATGTACAATTAAATAAATTTATATTAAAAAAAAAAAACAAGAGCTTTCCCCTTGGTTGAAACTCCCCGCCGAGGTAAACATTTTTCCTCTAAACAGAACATTCAACTATCACCATGGTTACTAAAGCAACTAAGAGTAGAAACTGGGTTTTTTTCCTCAATTAATATTTTCAACCGAGGGAAAAAGTAGTGCGCTTTCAATTTTTCAAATAGGCCAAAGATCTGAGGAAAAAAGTAGCGCACTTTTCATTACACCATATGTTACCTCGCCCACTCGATTGAGGTAAGAGCCTTCTTCGTTTTTCTTAATCTGCAATACCTGAAATCAATTAAAAAAAAAGGAACGATACAAAGGATTCAAGGGTTATAGATTCTGACCCAATAAAAAAAAATATTAAAGCAAATGTAAATTACAGACGGACATCCATATATCACATGCACAATCTAGTGAACCACTCACGTCATGAAACCAAACTGCAAAAAAGAAAGTGGCACGTGAATTGACAATCACCGAACTCAAATTTTAAATATGTCGAATGAACTCGACCTCCAACATGATAACAAATTCATTAACCAATAATTTACTCACAAACTACGGTAAACAATCACGGTCATTTCTGGTCAAACAGTTCAAAATTAATCACAATTGACATAGAGGATTCTAAGACCACAGAGGTAGTAAACTCAAACCAGAGCTAGAATCCACAAACCATCGCCGCTCCGAACAACCCAAAATTGTTTGACGTAGAGGAGACAAACTAAATCTTGAAACCTGCAAATTTTGACATATATAGAACCAAATAGAGATTTAGGGACAAAAATGTCAACACACCCACAATGGAGAGGATGAGGCTTAGATGCAGTAAAAATCGACGCTAGAAAATCTCAAAAGTAAAACAATCTGAAAATCTCCAAACTTAAGCAAAACGAAGCTAAAATGAAGGGAGGACCTCGGTTCAACGCCGGAAACGAAGACCATTGGTGCTATGTCAGAAAACCAGCGAATTTATGACAATAAAAAAACTGGGTACAAGGTGGTGCGGGTGGCAAACACCGACCATCACATCACCTGAAGTTCCTATTATATTTTCAAAGAGATGTTTGGATTGAGGGTAGGGTGGTGGGCAAAAGGCTTCTCAAGTGGTGGAAAGAGCTTTTATGCTGTGGTATTTGGATCGAAATCTAGTGTCGACAGGGGTAGCTTCATGGTTCGATAGGAGTTGTGCATGTTGTAGTCGAAGTCTATTCAAGCATGTTGTTGAAATATATTAGTTTTGTGTTTAAGTTAGCATGTCGAATTGGGCCTTGCTTGTAAGTCCAATTGTTAAGTTAGCTTGTATCATAGATTAGCTTAGTAGTCTACAAATAGACTAGTTTTCCCAGGTTATTGAGAGAGGTTAACTGTTGATATTCACTTGTAATCTTTGAACCCTATTGAGAAATTGAATAGTAAAACAGTTTTAACCAATTCTTATTCTTCTTCTTCCTTCTTATCTCTCTTTCGTAAAACCTATTAAGGTTTCTTGTGTTTGTTCAAGAAACTCAATCTTTATCTCGTAACTTTGTTCTGTTATTAAAGACATAATTTCACAATAAACTGGAGGGGTGAGCGTGGAGGAAAAAATGTCGTCAACAAAGTATGAGATTGAGAAATTCACCGGTGTGAATGATTTTGGTTTGTGGCGCTTGAATATGCAAGCCCTTCTTGTTCAACAGGGTTTGTTAGAAGAATTGAAAGGGTCATAGAAGATGGACGATGCCCTATCGGAGAAGGAGAAGACAACGATGAGGCCACAGTGCAAATGTATTGAGCCTTGGTGATAAGATTTTATGGAAGGTTTTAAAGGAGAAAACTACAACTGGTGTGTTGACGAAACTTGAAGGTTTGTACATGACAAAATCGTTGGTTAACCATCTCTACCTGAAGTAAGCTTTGTATTCATTCAAGATGAGTGAAGATAAAGCCTTTGATGAGTAGCTAAATATGTTCAACAACTTGATTCTTGATCTTGAGAATATCGAGGTCAAGATTGATGATGAAGATCAAGCATTGCTGATGTTGTTCTCTTTACTTAAGTCTTATGCTCACTTCAAAGAAACTCTCTTGTATAGAAGAGAGTCGTTGACCTTTGAAGATGTTCAATCTGCCTTGTACTCTAAGGATTTGAATGAAACAAAATGAGCAAAAGCCGTCAACAGTTGGTGAAGTTTTTCCCGTTAAGGGGAAATTCTTGAAGAAAGATGGTAGGTTTGAGAAGAAGAAGGGTAAAGTTCTACTGAATTCTTATGGTGGTAATACTCTTACTATTAAGTGTTATAATTGTAAGAAGAAGGTTCATACAAGAAAAATATGCCATGATCGACTGAACAATCATGGTGGAAATGATAATGGTAATGCAACCATTGTGAAAGATGGTTATGAATCATCTGATGTACTGGTGGTTTCAAGCAGCGACTCAATTAAGGAGTGGATTATGAATTCAGAGTGTACTTGGTATATGACTCCAAACAAAGATGTGTTTGAGGAATTGTGTGATCAAGATGGTAGATCAGTGTTGCTGAGAAATAACAAAGATTACAAATTTGCAAGTATTGGATCTGTAAGATTCAAGCTCCATGATAAGACAGTAAGGCTATTGATTGATATTAGGTATGTACCTGATATTAAGAGGAATTTTATTTCTCTTGGTGATTTCGACAAGAAAGGATATGTTTTCAAAGGAGAGCAAAGTATCCTAAGGGTAATGAAGGGTTCGAAGGAAGTCTTGAGAGGCGTGAAGAAACAAGGCTTGTATACTCTTGAGTCTGAGGTTGTTAGTGGTTCAGCAGATGTGGCATCCACGAAACTTGTGTTGAAGACTAGGCTATAGCACAAGAGACTTGGGCATGTCAGTGAAATGGGCCTGATCGAATTGTCAAAACAAAATCTGTTGTATGGTGACAATGTCGAAAAACTGGAGTTTTGTGAACCTTGTGTATTTGGTAAATCCCGTAGGGTGAAATTTAACAAAGGTAAACAAAGAACACATGGATCCTTTGATTACATTCATGTTGATCTTTTTGGGCCAACAAGGAATCCTTCACACTCAGGTGCAAATTATTTTCTATCAATAGTTGATGATTATTCCATAAAGTTATGGGTATTCATCCAGAAGAGTAAGGATGAAACTTTTGAAAATTTCAAAAGTTAGAAGACTCTGGTAAAAAACCAAGAGCGTGTTTTGGGCAAAAGTTGTTGTGACTGCAGTATACTTGATAAATATGTGTCCCTCGACAGCTTTTGGGATGAAAACACCTGAAGAAATCTGGTCGAAACATCCACCTAATCTCGACAGACTTAAAACATTTAGTTGTTTAGCTTTTGCTCACATTAGGAAAGACAAGGTCAAACCTAGAGCTCTAAAATGTATGTTCCTTAGATACCCTGAAGGAGTTAGGGGTTATAAGTTGTGGTGTCTTGAGCCGAGTCACAAGAGGTGTATCATAAGTCGAGATGTAGTTTTTAATGCAGCAGAAATGGCTTTCAAGAAAACAGATGACGTTGGTCGAAGCGCCAAGATCTCTGAAGAAGAGCTGGAACAGGAAGGGATTCCTGTTGAGGTGGAGCATGTTGATGTTGAGTTGCATAACCCAGATGAAGTCGAAGAAGAAGCAGAAGATGTTGTCGAAGCTGAGGAAACTGATAATGACTACCTGCTGGCAAGAGACAGGTCGGGAAGAGTCATCAAGCCACCTCAGAGACTTGGTTATACAGATCTCATAGTTTATGCCTTAGTCTTTGTGTGTGAGGTTCTTGATGAAGAACCTAGAGATTATAAGGAAGTTATGATGAGTTAAAATAAGACCGAATGGCTGAAAGCCATTGATGATGAGATAAAATCTCTTCATGATAATAACACTTGGGAGCTGATCGAGAAACCTGCAGAGGCCTAGTTAGTCAGTTGTAATTGGATTTTTAATGTTAATGAAGGAATCGAATGAGTGACGTCGAAGCGTTTTAAGGCAAGGTTGATTGCTAGGGGGTTTACTCATAAAGAAGGTGTTGAATTCAATGATGTGTTCTCACATGTTGTAAAGCATAGATCCATTAGAATGTTGTTATCCATGGTAGCGAAGTTTGACCTAGAACTTGAACAGATGGATGTGAAGACAACCTTCCTATATGGTGATCTAAATGAAACAATCTTGATGGGGAAACCTGAAGGGTATGTAGAAAAGGGAAAGGAAGATTGTGTGTACAAGATGAATAGGTCTTTGTATGGCCTGAAACAATCTCATCGACAATGGAATAGGAAATTCAACAAGTTTATGGCAAACATATGTTTCACTAGGAGGCAGTTCGACCACTGTGTATACTTCAGATTTTGACCTGGAAATTCACTTGTTATTTTTTTGCCTTATGTGGGTGACATTCTCATAGAAGCAACAATGTCGACAATGTTATGAAGGTGAAGGCTGAACTCGATAAGAAGTTCGACGTGAAGGATTTGGGAGTTGCCTCCTGAATTCTTGGGATTGACATCCAGAGAGATAAAAAATAATCGAGATTTTAATTATCTCAAGAGACATGCCTGATGAAGATTATCGAAAAGTTTGGTATGTCGAATTTGAAGCATGTTCTAACATCGACTAATCTTTAGTACAAGCTGAGTAGGACTCAAAGTCCTAGTACTGAAGTCGAAAGAACCTATCTGAATAGTAATCCATATGCTAGTATAGTAGGTTCTTTGATGTATGCTATGATTTGTACGAGGCCAGACATAGTCTATGGAGTTGGCCTTATAAGTAGGTATATGGCCAATCTTGGGAAGGCACACTGGAAAGCATTAAAGTGGATTCTTAGGTACATCAATGGGTCTCTGAGCAGAGTCATTGATTTATGGTGGAACCTGTGGTGATGATAGCAAAGTCGAAATTGAAGGATTTGTCGACTCTGATTATGCAGGTTGTATGGATTCCAGAAAATATATTTTTGGATAAGTGTTCACTATGTTTGGCACATCAATCAGTTGGAAAGCAACACTTCAGAAGGTTGTTGCCTTATCAACCACTTAAGTGGAGTATATCGCCCTCACTGAAGCTGTGAAAGAAGCATTGTGCCTTGAAGGTTTTACTAAGGAGATGAAACTTTAAGGTCGAGTTATCACTGTTAAATGTGATAGTTAAAGTATAATACACATGTTAAATAATGCAACCTATCATGAGCGAACCAAGCACATCGATGTTAGGATGCAATTTGTCAGAGAGATAATCGAGCGTGGAGAAGTCCAAGTGATGAAGGTTTTGACTGATGACAATGCTACTGATATGATCACAAAGACATTGCCAAGTAGCAAGTTTTTTCACTGTATGCAATTGATAAAGCTAGATGATAAAAGCTAGTTTGTTCCCTTGTTAGTGTAGAGTTTGTTCCAAGGTGGAGATTTGTGGTATTTGGACTGAACTATGGTGTCGACATGGGTAGCTTCATGGTTCGATAGGAGTTGTGCATGTTGTAATCGAAGTTTGTTCAAGCATACTGTCGAAATATTTTAACTTTGTTTTTAAGTTAGCATGTCGAATTAGGTCTTGCTTGTAAGCCCAATTGTTAAGTTAGCTTATCGAATTCTATAAATAAATTAGATCTCTAAAGTTGTTGAGAGAGGTTAACTGTTGATATTCACTTGTAATCTTTGAACCATATTAAGAAAGTAAATAGTAAAACAGTTTTAACTAATTCTTATTATTCTTCTTCTTTCTTCTCTCTCTTTCGTAAAACCTAATAGAGTTTATTGTGTTTGTTTAAGAAACTCAATCTTTATCTCATACTCTTGTTCTGTTATCGACGACATCATTTCACATCATATGTAATATTTCATTTCTCCATAAAAGTCTATTTTTGTAATAGTGGATCGAGTATTTAGTTTAATTATTGGTTTTTGTTGCTATGAAAAAACCGAAGAAAAAAATCTCCATTTTTATAAAAGAATATTTACAATATCTAAGGATGAGTGCGGGAATGGAGCAAGAAAATCCGTTTCTCGTTAGAGGGAGGGTGTGTGGTTAATGTTATCCTCTACTATATTTGGAGGTGGGAAGAGAGATAGTATAAGAAGGCGGGGGCGAAGATGATACTGCTTAAACCAATCCCATCAAAGAATTGCATGGTATATGTCATTATCTTTAATATGAGTTTAATATTTAAATGCTACAACTACAACATATACCCTCTGACAGCTTACTATGTGAAAGGAAATGGTAATGACATATCAACCACAAGCTTTAACAGAAAATAGGATTACGCTTAATTAAGCCGGTAATGAAAAGAAAGCTTAAAGTCTTAAACCAGCAATTAGACAAATTAATCACAATCAGCTATCCACTTCCTTGCTCCCTGCATGACCAATTACTTTGTATTATTACAGTAGATTAGACCTATAATCGTTGTTTTGGTCATGCTACCAGACTCAAAATTACAAGAACTCATTACTTCAATTGTTTTGATCGCTATATTGTTAGGCCAAGAGCAGACATGATTAGACTAATTAATCACGTCATTATCTTTGATTAACACCAGATTAGTTTAATCTAAATCAAATGGTCTTTTCCTTATTAAAATAGTCCAAATTTTTGTATGTATTATTATGAAACAATGGGGTCGTTCGGGGAAAGAACTAGCAGCCCCTTTCACAAAAACTAAAATTAATTGAACATAGAAATTGACTAGTAGTTTGAGGATTGGATAGATTCAAAGTGAAATCAATTATTTATGACTCATTTGACTTTCAATTAATTTGGTTGCTTCTGGTTGCTATGCCATGCATTGGAAAAGGATTAATATAAAACTCTATAAGATAGGGCAAACAATAACTCATATGGGACCAATCCTTTTGTTAATTTAATTGGAATCCATAGTCTATTTAAAATATCGTATTCGATATCTTAGTTGAATGCATCGTATCAGAAGAAATAGACTTTAACTAATTAAAAAAAAATGTAATATGCTATGGAGGGTGGCAAGGGCCATCGATGATTATTATGATTAAAGTATGTGATTTCTAAGATACGTTGAGTTATCCTCCTTCATAAAATAAAACTTATTTGTTTTTATTGTAACTTCGTAGTTAAATGATTTATAAATGTTCTGCAGTAGAATTTTATCAGTAAATGAGAAAGGAGAATTTGTTTCGGTAATCCTCTTTTGATGCGGTAGAGAGAGGTTTGATCGGTAAGATTAATAATTCAACGATCAAACTAATAAAAAAGTGAAAAGTGATGTGTGTATAGAAATGAATTTGAATATCTGTAAAATGATACATCTTCTCTCTTAAAAATGGAGGGTGGCAAGGGCCATCGATGATTATTATGATTAAAGTATGTGATTGCTAAGATACCTTGAGTTATCCTCCTTCATAAAATAAAACATATTTGTTTTTATTGTAACTTCGTAGTTAAATGATTTATAAATGTTCTGCAGTAGAATTTTATCGGTAAATGAGAAAGGAGAATTTGTTTCGGTAGTCCTCTTTTGATGCGGTAGAGAGAGGTTTGATCGGTAAGATTAATAATTCAACGATCAAATTAATAAGAAAGTGAAAAGTGATGTGTATATAAAAATGAATTTGAATATCTGTAAAATGATACATCTTCTCTCTTAAAAAGGAGATACGGTTGACAACTGAAAACATGGGGTAAGACGTGGATCACGGTCAACCGTCAGATCTGGACGGTTAGTAAAGCTCATGTGAATTGAATAGTCTATCTCTAGGCACTACAAGAAATTTCACTATTACTAATAATATATTTAACATCGGTTAAAAACGATGAGTAACCTCGGTTTCATATGTGAGGTAACAAGGGCGTCATAAAAAAAGTGTGCCACGTTACTCTCGGTTTTTAATAAAATCGATGAGAAAGGTATAATGGTCATGAGTTTGATCCTTAGCGATGACCAGTGGCAGAACTAGGATAAAAACGTTGAGGAGGCCAAATTCTAAAACCAATATAAAATAAAAATTATGCCAAGACTGCCCTTGTCCTTTTCATTTTGCCTCCTATTTTTCTTTCTTCCAGTATATTCTAAAGCAAACTAACAAAAGTAAATAATAATAAGAACTAATATATATATATATATATATATATATATAAACTAAATCTTATTCTCATTTTAGTTTCTTCTTAATAAAAATTAAAATTTTGAACGGTGTATTTAAAGGTTTGTGTGAAATAATGTCAAATTATGGTAAAACTTTATTGATATATTTTGAAAAATCACTAAATCATTGTCGATGCAATGCTATTTTACATATTGTAATATTTTGTTTTTATGAATAAACTCTCCTTTTGTATATTTTTCCTTTTTTACATGTTATTTGTTCATTGATTTCGTATAATATACTAGGTTGAAAGTATTTAGTATGGAAAAAAAAAAATAACAACCAAGCAGTAAAGAAGAGAGGAAAATAAACCAACAACCAAACAATTTGTGTGTATGAGAGTTTAAAAAAATTATAATAAAAAATTTATTTGAGGAATTTAAAAAAAAATATATATATATATATATATATATATATATATATATATATATATATATATATATATATATATATATATATATATATATATATCTGTAAAATTAAAATTGAAATTAATTTTATGGATGAATGTTATAAAAATTAAAATTAAAATTAATTTAATTGTATAAAAATTAAATGTGAAATTAATTTTATAGATGAATTTTATATCCATCAATTGAAATAATGTTAATGATTGAATTAGATGTATAGAAGTTTGAGGAGGATTTGTCAAATATTAAAAAAATTAATTGTTAAATTCACAAGATTATAAAATATTGCATGACATGGGGAGTTGATAAAAAAAATTAATTGTTAAAATGCATAAGATTATAAAATATTGCATGGCATATGGAGTAGATCCCGTGACTTTACACCTAATAAAACTAAACTCTACTACTCGGCTAAGTGAAAGAATACATTGTTATTTCGCATAAAATTATATAGATATAATATTTGACAGAGAATTTGTATATTATACCTATTTTTAAAATATATAATCAAAACTTTAGGGTGGCCATGGCCACCCTATATCCCAAAGTAGGTATGCCCCTGTCGATGACCTTTATAGAATTATTAAATTGCAAAAACACATTTTCCATCAGTTTTGACATTTAACTGACGAGTAAAATACAATAGAGTTTATTATATTTAATATGAGATTGTTTATTTCACCAAACCTTAATTGAACATATAAATTTTCAAATTGGTTTACAAAATAATCATATGAAAAATTATGTTATATTTGAAGAATAATTTAAACTAATCAATGATTTTTGAGTATCTTGTAACTCATCATTCATCTCTCGTTTTTTAATGGTTCGAATCTCCTTCAAAGTTTCAAGTTCTTCGTTGAACGACAACTAGAAGTATTAAGAGAGATTTTAATCATTAAAAAACGTGAGATGAATGATGAGTTGTAAAATGCTTGAAAAACATCAAGTAGTATAAGATGTTTTTTCAATTACAATTTTTTCATATTATTATTTTCAAAATCAATTTAATATGTTATATGTTCGAAGAGGGGTTAGTGAAACAAACAGTTATAATTAGATATAATAAACTCAACTGTATTTTCTGCCACTCTAATGTCCTCTTGACATGTTCGGCGAAACAAGACGAGAGTTGCACAAAAAATCACAAAAAGATAATCTCAATCTCAAACTCATTAACAACAACTAAACAATAACATATAGCTTTCAAAATGTTGTTAGGAGGTAGAACAACTAAACAACAACAACAATAACAAGATCAACAACTCAAAAACAACAATAAATAATAATAACAACAACGACATCATTAAGACTCAATCTCAATCTATACAACAACAACATTAAACAACAAATAAAAAAAAATTCTCACAACAAAATTACATAAACATCAACAATAAAAATATAACAAGTTTATTTCAACAAAAACAACAACATATAATATTCAATCTCAGCTTAAATAACAACAAGATTAAACTTTAAGAGTTTAGGGTCTTAACACAACTATAATAATAACCACGACGACAACAACAACAACAACGACTACAATAACAACAACAACAACAACAACAACAACAACAACAACAACAACAACAATGTAACATGACTATTTATGTTTTACGTACCAGATATGTGAAGAAGAAGTGAAAGAAATGATTTCGTATTTCATTCTGTCAAATATCGAACGAGAGCCCTAAACACATATCATCATTCTAGAGGATTATATGTGTTTAGGACTCTCGTTGTTTAGTGTTCTTTGTTAGGGTTCTGTGTATGTTGTTTTCGTGTGACATTTTTGGCAAGTGAAATAGAAAGCTACAAGTTAAGCCATATATACTAAGAGTATAGTATTTCTCCTCAATTGGGAAACATAACCGAGGTAAAATATTGATTTTTTTAAATAAAAATAAAATATGAAGGAATGTGCCACTTTTAATGAAATAAAAAAGATAATCTACAGTTGTTGAGATTCAAAGCATCTATCCTAAATTGGTTATCTATAAAAACCGACATAATAGATTGTTTTTTTTTAAAACATGATGCATCCAGGATTTATATCTCGATTTTTTGTTAGATGAGGTGAAATCGTTGTCATAAAATGTATTATTTGTAGTAGTGTTTGACTTTTAATGATAACCAAAAAGCGTAACAAATGTCTATTAATCATAGGTATAACACAAAATACCTATATCTACAGTAATTTTTCGTAGGATATAATTTGTTGTACCTACAAATTGTTTTCAGCATTGTAGGCTATAATTATAGATTTTAAGCCAATGATATAAATTATTTAATTATACCTACGGGTTTTGACGAACCATATAGTTTTCTTAACTACGACTCTCTTTCATCACTATACATTTTAGTAACACCAAACTTCTATTGGTATAGATCTTGATTATGAATTTTTTTTGACAAATTTTGTTATTCCCATGTTTAGTCTCCATCGAAAAATATTTCAATGGAAAAGTTGTTTTGCTTATATACGCACTCCTTATTAGGGATGGGAATATGTCAGATCAACTAACAGGGGTCTACGGCCTAGCCTACATCAGTCAAGGCCAGGACAAACTTTTTTTAAGTAGAAAAGGTCTAGGCTTTTTTATAAGCCTATTTAGTTAAATAGGTCAGGCCACAGACCATAAAAAATTCTTTTAAGCCTATTAGACCGGCCTATTTTAATAAATATAAATAAATATATTATTTTTTATATTTTATATTAAATTACAAAAGTAAAGTTTAGTTATCTTGATGAACTTGTGAAAATAAGTTGAAAAAACTTTATGAATAATGTCATAAGTTGTTTTCACAAGTTCTCCTAAACAAATAATCTCACAAAACTTACGCTTCTATGTGAGCTCAAATATGTATATGTAAACAAACATATAGTCGCATTGTACTTTTGATTATCTAGTATATTGAAACATTAGTTGAATTGCTTATTTACATATGTTTAATTTATGTAGGTTTTTTAAGTAGGCTAATCAAGCCTTCGAAAAGGTCAGGCTCAGGCCAAAAAATGAACATCTGATAGGCCATCGGTCCGACTTAGGTTTTCTTTTTAGCAAGTCAGACTCAGGCTTGACAAAGCCTAGCTTGGCCTAGCTTATTTCCACCCCTACTCGTTATACTAATTAAATTGCCTACTAAGCAATAAAATAAATAGATTTAAATAATCTTTCTTTCTAATTAATGCTTATGTGGTGTGCTTGCATATTTTACTTTCCACCTTACATCTTGACCCGCATTTTTTATTATGACAAAGGGGTATAAGTATACTCTCTACTCATTTGAGAGGGAGTTTGGGCACTCCATTTTTATCTACCTATTGTTTCTTTTACCACCTCTCTGAGAGATGTGTTGTCATCATAAAAAATGGAAGAATGTGGAACTATGTGCTTGCTAGTTTAATCAAGAAGTGATCAAAGATAAAGCTAGGCATGCTTATACCTATCATCATTTTAATGATGAAAACTCATGAAGATACAACATAATTTTAATGACAACATGTAACCTCACTTTGATGACAACTTATGAATATGCATCTCGACTTTAAATACTAGAAACTATTTCAAGTTGTTAAAGATGCACAACATAGTTTGCTCAAGCTCTTTCTATAAATAAAGTCAAAGATTTAGGGTTTAATGATCATAGTGACATCCTCTAATATAGGTGTCTAACTTGAAGATATCTCAAACCTCATATGCAAGAAGATTCAAGCAAAGTGCTTATGTGATTTGTGTAATCAGCAAAATACTTGAAGTTTTAGACTGTGAAAGAGAGGAAGTGTGAAATCTCTCTTGATCATGTTTGAGTGATCACTGTTTTGTAAAACACGAGGAAAATTTTGTAAAGTAATATGGCTAAATCACACACTCACTAAAAATATTTTTAAAAGCCTCTATTTCTAAAAAAAAAATACCTAAAACGGTTTTGAAGCCTAACCAGATGACTTGGAAACTGTCAGAATGATTATGACGTGATTTTTGAATTCCCCAATCGATTGGAGCATATTTCTAATCGGTTTGGTAAGAGAAAAATGAGTTCATAATCGATCGCGACAGTGTATTAATGAAGGGTAACAACTATATATCATATCTTTCCAAAATGGGCAAAAATAATTGATAATCTAGGTCATCCAATCGATTGGAATGAGGATTCAATCAATTGGACAATTAATTTTGCCCATGGATAGTTTCCTTTTTTGAATCAACCTTTGGCCTATAAATAGAGGTATCTCCCTTCACTTTTTTACATTCGTAAATTTGTTATTTCTCACCTTCCCTACTCTCCCTCTCCCTCTCTCTAAAATACTTTTTCCTTCTCTCACATAAATTTGGCCATAGTGCTTTGAGAAAGATTCTTGTGTTTAAGTGAGGAAATTGTTCTAGAGAGGGTAATATTGTAAATTCACAAAGATTTCTTTTTCCTCTTAAGTGATTCTCTCTTCTTCAGGAAATGTTTGTTATATTTCGAATCTAAACTTGTTAAAAGCTTTCGTTGGGGTATTTAGCATTAAGCCTCCGTTGGTTTGCGAGTTGAGTCACTTAAGGAAAAACTCTCTTTCTGAGTTCTTAAAGATAACTAGTGGAAAATATTCGTATCGGTTCTTGAGCTCAGCCAGGTGTAAAAGCTCAGTTGGTTTGAGATAATTTCATCATAAAATCTTGTAAAACCTCGGTTTGATTCAGCGAATAACCAGTTCAAAACTCTACACTGGTTTGAGATAAGTCCATATAAAATTTCG
Source organism: Lathyrus tuberosus (assembly GCA_022829125.1). Classification (NCBI taxonomy): domain Eukaryota; kingdom Viridiplantae; phylum Streptophyta; class Magnoliopsida; order Fabales; family Fabaceae; genus Lathyrus; species Lathyrus tuberosus. The sequence goes on from JALAZF010000164.1 coordinate 1,546,149, forward strand.
TTTTTCCTTCGGAGCTACCTACTCGATGCTTCCTTTGTGTTTGGAAAGAGGACTAACTGCTTCGTTTATCTGTTCACTCTTTAATGGGAAGTAAACCCGAAGCTTCATTTTTCCTTTTATAAGGGGATTCATGAGCTTAACTTTCTAAAAGCTCATCAACATTATTGGTTACTCTCAAGATCAATTATTGGGGAGAGGATTATATCACTTCATTTATACCTAACCTCTATAAACCTCCAATGTCATCTTTTTTTCCCTTATTTCTTTACTTTTTGCATATTTTCTTTACTTTAATTGTTTGCCGCAATATTTAAAAGTTTTCCTATAAATGTTTTTGGACTATGATTTAGAAAACTATATAGTTTTAAACTGTCTTTTTTCAAACCCCCGCAATTCACCCCACCCCATATTGTGTGTGGAGTCACATGTTTAATAATGTATGCACCCACGTGTTTTACATAATTAATGATAGTGGACATACATATTAACTATGTGAATTTTGCATAAGTATTGCAATTACCTGATGAATTTGAAGTCATGGATATGATCAATGCATTATTTGATTTATAGTGAAAACTATTTGACCAAAAAGCCTACCTAATGAGGGTGTGATCCTTTGACAACACATATGAGCTTAAAATAAATAAAAAAAATATTTCAACGTTACAACTGTTGGTTGGGAATATAAGTGAAAAACGGTCTAAAACGGGGGGTTGAATAAACCGATCCCCTTTAAAAACAATTTTAAAACTTTCAATACAAAATTAGAGTTTAATATGTAGAAGCAAAAACAAGATAGACTGGAAGCATGGAATCTCAAACCAATGTATTTCAATGTTATTGCTAAGAGTATTATCAAACAAGGACTTAAGTCAACTAGGATAACTCAAGCAATTTAATATCTAAACTTAGACATGTAGTTTATCACAATCAACTTAAGCATGATTCGATAAGTTTGATATAACACATACCAATGCTTATATCATAATTCTTTACAAGCAAGATCTAACTCAAATGATTTTGTCATATACAATCCTTCGAGTTTCAGCCAAACATCAGCTGTCATCGTCTCCTTCGAATCCTTCCTAAGAACCTTATCACTAGGACTCAGAACATTGGCACTGTGGGCTTTCTCAATCATCATTGTCTTATCCTTCTCCGTCAATGCAGCATCCATGGCTTATTCTCCCTTTAACGCTTCTAGTAAACCCTGTTGAACAAGAAGGGCTCGCATCTTCAAGCACCATAAACCGAAATCATTTACTCTGGTGAACTTCTCTATTTCAAACTTTGTTGACAAGATCTTTCTCCACGCTCACTGCACCAGTTTGTTGTAACAAACGATACCAATTAACAAATAAATCTTTAAGAAACAGAGTTTCTTGATGAACAATGAAACGGTTAGGTTAACAAAGAGAAAGAGAGAGAGAAGAAAAAAGGAGAATAGGATTGGGCAAACTGTTTTTCTATTCACTTACTGAATTTGGGTACAAATTATTACAAGTGAATAACAACAATTGGCTTCTCTCAACACCTTGAGAGAACTAGCCTATTTATAGGCTACTAAGCTAACTTAAATAACAAGCTAACCTAAACAATTGGATCCGAAAACAAGGCCCAACTCGACATTACATACTAGAACTAACTTTGACTACAGCATGTAACACTTCGACGTCAGCATTCGAACCAGCTTTGACTTCATGCTTGTCTCCTGTCGAAACATGAAAATTTTACCTGCTGACAACAACCCAGTCGACAACACTAAAGTTCAATCAAATATCTCACAGTAGAAAATAATAATAAAAGAACATGTTAGGATAAGAATGAGAGTTTGAACGTGAGTTTGTTGAATATCTTAAACAAACCTTGTAACAACTTATTTTATCTTTACATATTATTGGTTCTTATGGATGTTTATCCCTAAGTCCTTAGTGAAAAAACCTTTAAACATTCAAAGTAATTCTTATGTCCATAGTAAATTATAGATGAATTTAAGCATGTGATTATCAAGAACATATCAGTTTTTATACGGTATCCGTAGTCCTAGGTGATATATAATATAAAATACTTCAATCAAACGTTATTTTGATAGTCATTTCTAACCGGTAACTATAAATCATTCTCAATTTGACCGAGAGAGAGAAAGCAGTAAAATCATAAAGAAATAAATCATGCAGAGAATATAATATAAGTTATTACAAAGATCAATTCAGAAAAACCAACTAATTCAAGAACAGTTACTCATCAATAGCATTAGAGGGTTTCAGCTACTCATAATAACAATAAAAGATATAATGAAATTGTTCAACATTACGTAATAATCACAAATGAAAAGTCTTCAATAGAGAAATCCCTTGAAGTTGATGTTCCATCTTGCTTCTATTTTGTTCTCCAGCTCTTAATTTATAACTTGTCGTAAAAAACCAAGATGATTTAAGAAAATCAGGTTTCCTCCATTTAAATACGTATTTTGGGTTTTTAAGGTGGATCTGGACGTGTATGGATACGCGTATGTCCAAAGGGAAAAATGCCGAGTTAGTCTTTTGTGTCTTCATAAGAATTGTAGCCCTTAATGTAACTTTCAATTGTCATTGGTCCCACAGTCAATCCGAGTTATGACACTCTAGATATGCTCAAAAATACCACACATGCATCGTGATATAAAAAGTGTTGAAAATAGACTTTGTGAATCCTTCTGAAAATTTGCTGTGTTCCTTTTCTGGTCATTTCTTTTACTTCCTCCAACCTACAAAACATAATGATCATTTTCCTAAAGACCATATGACACATGAAACATTCTTAAACATTGAAATCCTCATACCACAAATAAAGTCTAGAAAATTATCTGGATTTTTTTACCATTGTGCCACTATTTGAAATAATATATACTAAAATGCCACAACTTGTAAAAAAAATACGAGAATGCCACCATTTTAATATGGGTTCGGCCAATGGTTGGACGACCCTTTGGAAAAAATTTCATCCATGCATGGGTTCGGCCAATGATTGGACGACCCTTTAAAAAAAATTTCATCCATGCATGGATTCGTCCAATGGTTGGCCGAACCATTGAAACATTAAAAAAATAAAAAAAATAAAAACTCTTCATAGGCTCGGCCAACTATTGGCCGAGCTCAAACAAGTACGAAAATTGCTTCAAAAAGTCGTCATTCATTGGCCGAACCCTAGTTAAAATAGTGGCACCTTGGCATTTAATTTTCAGACAATGGCATTTTGGTATATTATTTTTCAAAACGGGGCATATAGGTAAAAAAATCAAATTATCTAAATCGATATGCAAACACTGACAAAACATCAAATCTACTACTAAAAAAAGTAATAAAACATATGATGACTAATCACTCACGAAGTTGAATTTTAGAAAATTTCACTCGGCCTTAAATGTCCACTAACTTATGTTCAACTTGCTGACACAATAACAAAACTCTTTGGATTTGAATACCAAGGTCAAAATCATTTATTGCAAACTTCTTTGTGTTTGTAGGAGAATGTTAAAAGAGATAAAAGAAGCAAGTCTCTTTTGATTAAAGCCAACAAAATTAGATATTATCTATTAAGTGTTTATTAGGTATTAAGATAGTTGGTCATTAAAGCTTCTATTTACATTAATCACACTTTAATTGCATCAAAATAAATAAAGATCTTATTTAACTATTGAAAAAATTTACACATGGTTAAATTTAGATAAAAGTTAGTTACCTTTTAGTTAAATAGTATATCTTCTAATATTCACTCTTGTATAAATAACAATAGCAGCTGCAAGTTTGATGCAAGTTGTGAAAGGCATTATGCAGAAAATGAAAAATTATCAGTTCTAATAAAAAAATTCATACTTAGTTTTTAAACAAAATTATTTAAACTTTTTTTATAAACTTCAATGTTTACGGTACATTTACAAGCTTTATGAACGGATTAATACACAAGATGAACAATGTATTAGATGAATATATATAGGCCTAAAAGTGTGGGAAGGCCTTAAACACACACACCTCCTAGTCAGTCCCAAGGAGCATTCACCTGCTCTCGTATTTATCAACCCACCATATATATCTACACAACCCGGTACACCATATCACGACACGTGTCCATTATTCGGTCCCCTCTTCATACAAGAGTCCTACATGCTGAAGTCTGCGGGTCCCACATTGCGGGCAGAAGATACCTCCTCCCGTTAGCACCGTGCGCATTATAGCTCGAACCAGTAGTCCTGTCGACAAGAACCCGACCCGCATAACCGGGGTAAGCTCCACTACCAAAAACCCCAGTACACGCCGTAACAGCTTCAAGCGGCGCTGTCGCCGGCCCCTGGAAATATCCGTTGTTAAAGGGATTCGTGACAGTACCGGCCAAAAGCGTGGCTAAGTTGATGATCATTCCGTCAACACCTACGTCACCATTAGGTGCAACCAGCGGCGGTGATTGTGGCCCGTAAATAGGCTGGTGGAAAGGCCACGCGCATTGTCCGGGACACAGTGTCTCAGCGTTTCCAACCCATATGTAAGGGGTTCTTGCTCCACCGCTTCCACGTGGAACAGAGCCGTGGGTCCCGCAGCGACTCATACAGAAACCGTCAACGTTGACGTCTTTGGCGGTAAGAACAACGGTGATAGAAGAAAGTTCGTTGAACTTGGTGGCTAAACTAAGAAGATCCTTCCCTTTTAGATTCTTCCCGAGAGTGTAAGCAGGGTGCAGGAACTGTTTCCCTACGACTAGCGCAGAGGATCCAACCTTGTATTTCTCGGTGGTTTTCCACCACGCTGCGGCTGAAGGGAGAGGAGCACCGGTGGTGCTAACAGAGTTGATGAAATCAACGATTATTGATCGTTGGATGGGGGTAAATGTTCCGTACCAAATGAGATTAACGGTGATGCGTCCTTTAAGGAGTTGGCCGTTATGGTATTTGAGGACTAGAGGCTGTTCTTGTACAAGCTCTCCCACTGTGAGTGTGGGTAACAGTACAAGGAATGTTAACACCACAGAGAAAGTGATGGCAAGTTTGTAATTAGAACCCATGTTCAGGGTTTAATGAGTTTGTTTTAAGTTTTTAGGATTTGAATGAAGGGAAGAGTGAATAAGAGCGGAAGAGTTGAATGTGAGTTTGGATTTAGACACGAATAATAGAATTGGAAAATGGAAGGGGTATTTATGTACCCGGTTGGAGGAGACAGCTGTGAGTGGAGAAGAGGATGATGATATTTCCACGCTGATCTTTTTGACTTGTCTTTTGTTTTGCCAGCCTGTGAAGGTATGAACCCGTGTGACGTGGAAGTCTATAAGTAAGATGGAGTAGATTACAGATTTAACCTCACTCATACTTTGAATTCATGATCCCAAGAAATAGTGTTGCTTGCTTGTTTTGCCATGCTTTTCAGCACAAGTTTGAATCTCACTGAGTGGGTTTCATGGGGAATTTTGCTGTCAATATTGACCTTAGGATTAGAATTGAAGGGTGAGATAGGAGCCATATAATTGGAATGGATTCGCATTTGGACCCGCCTTTTATAATTTTGATGTAACATTTTACCATTTTGATATATTAATTATTTAATTAATTTAAAATTTAAATGTATTTTTCATCCTCTAATTTAAGCGTTTTAATTAATTGATTTTCTATTATAGAATTAATCATCCTTTAATTTTGATGGCTTTGAGAATTTTATAGTTCTTTCCACTTTTATATACGTGTCAATGATAATAAAAATTAAAAAAATTGTTTTTGATTACCTATAGTTTGAAGATTAGATAATTTATTATTTAATATTATTTTATAAAATTAATTAATTATTTTAATTCAATTACTTTAAAATTAATTAATTAAAATTTATAAAAGAAATACTTTGGGTCATTCCTTTTCAGCCCCCACTCCAATAGATAAGATTGCATTGGTGGCATCAACTTTAATCAATTAATTCTAAAATAATTGAATTAAAATTATTAATTTATTCTATAAAATAGTATTAAATAATAAATTATCCAATCATCAATAATAAGTAATTAAAAATAATTTTTTAATTTAAATTATCATTGTCAGGAACGCAAAAGTGGAGGGGGACCACAAAAATTTAAAGATAATTAAAATTAAGTATTTATAATCGTTGGTTTTGTAATAGGGAGACAATTGGTTAAAACACTCAAATTAGAGGGACCAAAAATACATTTACGCTTTAATTTAAAAAGTGTTTTTTTCTTATAAATAAAATCAGAGGTAGTATTACTCTACTTAGAGCTAGAGACGTCAAAATAGATTAGTTTAAATTAAGGGTGTACGTGGGCAGTTTTTGGTGAGGTAAAATAAACATTTGCTACACTAATGGATCGGTTTAGACAAACTCACTAATTTTTAGATTGAGTTGGGTTGGGTAGTGGATTGTTCAAATAATTTTTCTATTAAATAATTAAATGATGAATCATTATATTTTTTTCACAAAAGTTACTCAACATTTTTATCTTATTAAAAAAATTAGATAATCTATTTTTACTATTTTCTAGCATCATAATATAATAAATAGTATCACCAATTAATAAAAATGATCATAAAATACTAACAATAAACTAAAGTTAGATTACATAAAATTATATTAGCATCAAAATAATTAAAAAGTAGACAAAATATCATTTTTGGTCCCTTAAGTATACCCCCTGGTTCACTTTGGTCCCTTAATGTTTTTTCGTGCCATTTTAGTCCTTTAATTATCTAAACATATCCACGTTAGTCCTTTCGTTAATGGAACGTTAGTCAAAGTTTAAAAAAAGGCTTCAGCTGGTAGTTTGTATGCTGAGGTGGATAAGTGAAATCTAGATGGCATTGGTTCTGCCTACGTGTATTATCAAATATAACGTAAGAGAAATAAAATATTCTTAAGTCATTCATTCTTGTCAAACCACGAAGAGTCATATTGGAGAAGAAGAAGAAGCGACTGCGAAGACGAAGAAGAACCAGGTGCGAAGACAAAGAACAAGGGTAGACTGAAGACGAAGCAACTTTGAAGAAGAAGGATTTCAGGTAAGTATTCTCTCCATAATGTTTTTGGGGTTTGTTTCGATTTAAGGTTTAGATAGATTTAGGGCTTTCTGTAGATTTAGGTTAAAACTGGATTTACTTAAGTTGAAGCAATGTTATTGAACTGTGTTAGGTCATAATGGAAGAATTTTTGGAGCTTAAAATTCACCACAGTGGTGAATTCGTTGAACCTGAACTTAGTGTGTATGTAGGAGGAACGGTAGATGAATTGAAAGTGGATGTTAATAGGTGGAGTTTTTTTGAGTTAGTAGGTGTTTTGAAGGACTTAGGTTATAGTGACTTTGAAAAGATGTATTACAAGGATCCACAATTTGGGATGATAGCCCTAGTTGATGACAAAGGTGCTTTAGATATTGCAGACCTTTACAGGGTGCACCGAAGTGTTAACATTTACATTCAACGCACTTTGTCTCAGCCTGATTATTGTGATGGACCAGTGGATACACGAGTTGAGGAGCCTGAGATCATTGTAGATGAGGTTCAAGAGTTACTTAATAAGTTGCATTATAAGTTAATTGATATATTGGATGAGTCTAATGTTGTTGTGGAAGAAGGAAAAGCTGGGGTGAATGATACTAATGTTGTTGTGGAGGAAGTAGGTGCTGGGGTGAGTGATACTAATGTTGTTAGCGAGGAAGTAGGTGTTGGGGTGAATGATACTAATGTTGTTGTGAAGGAAGGAGAAACAAGGCCGAGTCATGGTAATATTGGTGAGGTGCATGATGAATCTAATTCTGATGATAGTGAGGATAAATGCTTCCATTATGATAGTGCACTTGATATAACATTTGATGATGAATCTGATGGGTATGATGAAATGAATGAAGATGAACTTGATGATCTCATTGCATTTGAAAGTGAAGGAAAATCAAGTGGGAAAAAAAGAGCATACAAGATATAGGAGAGCTTAAGGGGAGTGATAATGACAGTGATGATCTTCAAAGTGGCTGTGATAGTGATGACAGTAGTGTAGTTAAGAGGAAGAAGTACCCACTTTTCAAAGAAAGGAAAGATATGTCCAATTACAAATGGGAGCTTGGTATGTATTTTACTTCCAAAAGTGACATTAAGGATGCAGTTGCCTCATATGCTGTACAAAATGGTAGAGACTTGAAATTAAAAAAATGACAACAAAAGGGTGAGGGTGAGGTGTAAGGATGGTTGTGATTGGGAGCTCTACTGTGCCATGCTACTAAATGAGGATTCTTGGCAGGTAAGAAAAGTAATTGACAAACATAATTGTAGTAGGGAGTACAATGTGAAGATACTGACTACAAAATGGTTGAGCAAGAGGATACAGAATGCATTGAAAAACAATCCTAGGTTGAAGTTTAAGGATATAAAAGAAAAGGCTTTAAGAAAGTGGAATGTGGGGGTAAACAAGACTAAGGCAATAAGAGAAAGAGTGGCTGCCAGGGATAAGGTTGATGGGTCTTTCTTGGGGGATTTTACTAGGATATATGACTATTGTCATGAACTGCTGAGAGCTAATCCAGGTTCAACAGTTAAGATGAATGTTGAGCCTATTCCAAAAGGCGTTGTTGACCAAAGACCACATTTTAAAAGACTCTACATATGCTATGCAGCTTGTAAGGAGAGTTTTAAACTTTCTAGACATGTTATAGGGCTGGATGGTTGCTTCTTGAAGGGGCTTTGTGAAGGGTAAATTCTGGCAGCTATAGGAAGGGATCCAAATGATCAGATGCTTCCTATAGCATTTGCAGTGGTGAAAGGTGAAAATAAGGAAAGCTGGACTTAGTTTTTGGAGTTATTGATTGCTGACCTAGGTGGTACTACTGAGTGTCTAACATACACTTTCATTTCAGACCAACAAAAGGTACTTAGTTGTTGACATTTACATTATGTTGTTTTTTTCTGTTTTGTAAACTTGTTATTTATGTACATTGTTATTGCAGGCCACAACTTCTAATGTAGCAGCATCTCAGGCTAATGTAAGTCATGCCACAACTAGCCATATACCAGCATACAACTAAGGCCACAACAACACATACATCAGTATCTCAAGGTTACAAGGCAACTCAGTCATCAGCAACACAAGGTTACAAGGCTGCAACCAATTCTTCTAAAGGAAAGGCTGTATCAAGACAATGCTCAAGGGAAACAGCAAAAGCAACTGTAAGGCCACAGAAGCTTGGTGTAAGAAGGTCATTTGTAGCACCAGGACCAACAACAAGATTATCTGCTTCAAAGAATGTGATTGGTCCTAAAACCAAAAGGACAACCCCAACCAAGAGGATCACACCAAAGAAAAACATCTAGTATTAATTAGGCTTTATTTAGTTTATGGTATTGGAACATTTGGTATTTTGTACTGTTTTTTTGAAGTCGTTTTGAACTGTATGTTGTAGTGTATTTTGAAGTCATTTTGAACATGTCTAGGTACCATGTCAATGCATTTTGGAACCTTTGTGGAACTATCTGTATGTCTTTCTACAATATCAATTAACGTCAGTTTGTGTTCATCTTTGAGTAATGTTATAAGTTGTGTCAATTTGATATATGTTTGAGCCAAAAATGTATCAACCAAATAATATGTTGCTAGAAATAAACATATACCAAACAAAAAACTCATAAAATTGATTAAATTATGATCGGTTACACATTACAAAGCATCCTAATAGTCACATAAATTTCCACTCCTAAAACATCTTAAAAACCCATTCACATAACATTACAAAACACATAATTTTCCACTTCCACATCTTGTTCAGTTGAACTTGAATTTCAGTCACAACCTTTCCTAGTTCTTCGTTTCTAAACTTCAATTTTTCAAAATCCTTTGATAAGCTTTTCAATCTATTCACCAAAACTTGATTTGTGTCTTCTGCTAATTCTTCATGGAACCAAATGAAAAAACTACATCCTCTTTGCAAGGACCCCTGCGAAATAGATATGGATGCAAATCGTATTTTTACCAGATTTTAACTCAAACAAAATTTAGGGTTTACCTTATAATTGGGACAACCCCAAAATTTCTTTCCGAAATTCTTCTCATTGTTTGCCCTACGAAGCACAACCTCATCTCCACAAAGACACAACGATACAACTCACGAGCAACTTTGAACACATGAATGTCCACTTTCAGATTTGTTCTCCTTCATAAACGAATGGCCATGGCTAACCTTCATCTTGAAGCAATTAGAACGATGAAGAAGAAGAAGAAGAAGAAGACAATACATACTATGAAGCAGAAGAAGACTACAACTTATTTTCCTATGAAGAAGACAACAATGGAACGATGAAGAAAAGCAAGTACATCTGGAAACAGTGAAACGATGAAGATGATATAAAGAAGAAGGTGCCACGATGCCAGCTCAGACGCCTGGTGGACAAAACAAACAGTCGTTTGAGTCAAATGGACGGAAGGGACTCTTTTGCATCTTTTATATAATTAAAGGACCAAAATGGCACGAAAAAACATTAAGGGACCAAAGTGAACAAGGGGGTATACTTAAGGGACCAAAAAGGGTATTTTGTCTAAAAAGTAAAACATTCAAAATTAATTAAAGTCATGGTTCACTAAAATAGTATGTTAAGAGACTAAAATTGCAACAATTAAATTAATATTCATCAAAATCATTAAAATTGTAACAACAAAATATTTGATTAGTGGATCAATGTGTATTTTGGGTTTGGGTTCGGTTTTATCCGAACTCCGATTTTTTAATGGTTTTTTAGTTTTTAAACTCGTATACAGCTAATTACCCGGGCCAATCCACTTTTTTAGATTTTTTTAGTGGATTTAACCAGATTTTGTGGGTTGACCCAACCCATGTATACACCCTAGTTCAAATGGGCCAATTTGAAAAATTCAAAAGTCATAAGTTTTGTCTTAAAATTATAATTCATATTTTTTAAACCTTTTTTTAATCCGGTCTTAAAATGTCCACTACCCATTATGATTAGTCTATATAGGCTGCAGATAGCCCGTTAAATTCGTATAAATATAAATTTAAAAAAACTATATTAATATTTATATTGTTCCACTCTAAAATAATACATTAATTTTTCTCACCTCATTAAATTGTATCCATATTCTATTCATTTTTTTAAACATTTGATTATTATTTACAATTTTGTTCTTAAGGGACAAATGTTGGACCGGATGTCTAATCCAACGTGTTCAACATCTTACACTAGATTTGACAAATAATAAATCATACAGAAAATAAAGAGTTTGGGTGCTTCCAATCTAAGAAAGGAAATTCACTCTCAATAGAATTAGTACAAAGTATTTTCGATGAATAACCTTAGTTCAATGTCCCTCTTCTTAATTCTACCAGTGTATTTTTATTTAGAACTCCCACTAAATATGTGCCCCATCTCACTTTCTCTCAATCACTTACCCTAGTGATCAATACAATAAACAAATCAATATTAATTGTGGAATTACAACTCAGCTAACAAACCAACTTTATGCTTTTATATATGAATGCAGGTGCTAGAGTGGAGCACAAACATCAACACAAACAAAAGACTCCAAATAAAAACCCGAACACAAAGATCTTCATTACTTGCACACCCTTTAAACGTTAGGTTTGAGTATCCTTAAATAGCAATGCAGCCTCTAGACTTTTCTCTAATGGACATTTGATTTGAGATCTTGTCCAGATTTGTAGAGGATTCTGCTTTGATTTGTTTTTTCAAAACACCTCATACAAATAGATTTCATTTATTTTGATTCAAATTTAAATATCTAATTAATTTAATTTGGCCTTATTCAATCTGTCAAACAGGTCTAACTAACACATTGCTAAAAGATAGCAACAAATCTTGTTGCTCACATCCAAAAAAGTTCACTCAAAAAAATTGCAACATTAGTCTGTAGACAAGGGCCAGATGTTACACACATGCTGAAACATCTGATCCCACACGTGTCATTTCTTCACCAAAATATCTTCTACATTCCATGTTGTTTTGCAAAATACAGACAATAAAAAAGAACAACATTATTATATACAATTTAGATATGTATTGTATTTAAAAACATATTATAATATTTATTAAAAATAATAAAGTAGTTAAAAATGTATTATGATTAAAATAATATATTTTTTATTGTATTTATAATAATTATTATGGAGTTTTTATTTTAATTTTCTTATAAAAAATAATTTTAAAAAGAAGTTCATTTAGGGCTGAGTAACTAGAAACCCATACAAGACCGGACATGGGAACTAATTTTTTAGCTAATATTACAACAAATCTTTTTTTTTTGTCCGAAGCTAAAAAGCTCGATGCTCATCAGGGCCGACCCGTTTAAGGTATAATAGCCCATTTTGACAGCTATACTTAGAGCACCTACATTCATGTCACCTACTTAGTGGTATAAATGAAGTTCACTCAATATAATATATTATTTTACATTTCTCAATTATTTAAATCACCTAACTATATATTTTTTTAATATCTATACTACTCATCTAAAATTTTAAAATGGATCCCACTTATCTTACAATATATTCCAAATTTATATTTTATATTAATATATAAGTATATAATTAAAATAAATTAATTCAATTATATCAAAATGTATTAAAAAGAAAACAACATATATTTAAAATAAATTAAAATATCCAAAAATAAATAGATAAAACAAAAATAAAAATATATAAGATAACACACTATATGACACAAATATGTTATAAGAAAATGCATTGAAAAATTCATAACCATTAAAACAAAATTGTAGCATAAAATATACTAAACATGTGGAAAATATACTAAACATTTAAAATAATTTTTAATTGTGGTTATTCTCATGTCCATAACGTTTCCATATATGTTCTATCAAGTCTTGTTGAAGGCGTCGACGAATTTCTTTGTCGCGAATATGATGTCTTCTACATAGAAACTCTTAAAAATCATTATTAAAATCATCTGATGGTGCGGTTGGGTCATTGCCTAGATGCTCATAAGAATAATCAAAATTTCCATCATATGTGACACGTTCATCTTCAACAATCATGTTGTGCAATATAATGCACATATCCATTATACGCTTCAGTGCATTCAAGTTCCAAGAATGAGTTGGGTTATGTATGATCGGAAATCGGGATTGGAGAACTCTAAATGCTCATTCGATATCCTGTCTTGCACCTTCTTGATGTTGGACAAATAATTTACTTGTTCCCTTGTGGGATTGGGATGTTTTTCACAAATGTTGTCCATTCAGGATAAATGTCATCTAATAAATAATAACCCATGTTGTATTCAGTATCATTAACTAAATACTGGATCTCAGGAGCTCACCCTTGCATAACATCGTTGAACACATCATATTGGTTCAACACATTGCTATCATTGTTTGAACCAGTTACCCCAAAGAACGCATGTTAAATCCATAAGTATTGTAAAGCGACTGCTTTAAGCATAATAGTAGGCTTATCATGATCACCTCGAACACACTGCTCTTTCAAAGCAACTTGGAAATTTTTCCATTCCCAATGCATACAATCAATTCTCTCCAAAATACCTGTATGGCGACGTGCCTCCCCCATTTTCAGCATGCATTTGATGTCTTCAAAGGTTGGCTTTCGCATATATTATGACTCAAATACACTGATAACACCTCTTGTAAACTTATCAACACATTTTAGTGTTGTGGTTTTGCCAATTCTCAAATAGTCATCTACACTATTTGTAGATGCTCCATATTCTAGCATACAAATAATAGTAATGCACTTTTGTAGTGGTAAAAGACTTGATTTACCAGTTGAATCAACCTTAAGCTAAAAATACTCATCATATTGACCAAGAGCTTCAACGATACGAAGGAATACATGTTTATGTATTTGATATCTTCGACGAAACATCTCATATGTGTACACTGGTGCTTCTGATAAATAATCATTGAATAAACGCTCATGTCCTTCTTCACGTTTCCTCTCTATATTTCTTCTTTGACATCTAGGCATACTAGAGCTCACAACTTCTTCTTGCGCTTCACTTTCAAAGTAAAGACACACAAGTTCTTCATCCATGTCATCATTAATATAATCCATGAATATTTTTGCAATGTGAGAAGGGTTGGAAGGATTCATGTGAAGAGAATTCTAGTATTGAATTAAGAGGAAGATAAGTTAGAATAGAGAGTGTAGCTTATTACTCATGTTAAAAGTATTATATGGTTACGAATAACGACTAGTTTGAATAATATTAAGTTTGAATAACTACTAGTTTGAATGATATTGAATTTGAATAATGGTTAATTTGAATAATATTGAGTTTGAATAACAACTAGTTTGAATAATGGCTATATTGAACAATAATGAGTATGAATAACGACTAGTTTGAGGAACGATGTTTGAATAATATTGAGTTTGAGTACTAAAAACACATGAAAATCTAAAAATAACTAGTGATATACTAAAAAATAATAATAATAATAATAATGTGAATCTAAAACCTATTCAACATACATAATAATATTATTTAAGCACGTGATCTCCTCTAATCATGTCGCACAATAACTCATGAGCTTGTAGTTGTCTTGAATTCATATTTGATGTATCCTTTGAAAGTATTTGCAAATCATAGATCTTCAATCTTACCATATCTCTCTTAGGCTTATACTTCTCTGTATTAACCTTTTTCTTCTCTATCTCAATTTTTTCACCCTCAATACATGCATAAAAAAATGCAAACTCTGACATCAATTCATATTTCGTTTGGAACTCGTCTTTTTCAAAGTATTAAATTTGACCTTAGGCGTTAATATTTCCACTATATATTATTTCTCCTTTCTTTTAGATGCCTTTTGACCGATTGGTCGATGTAACAAAGAAGGTGATGATGGATTGTATTCGTTGCTTGTTAGTGTTAGAGGGTTAAAAGATGATGAATAAGCTCCAGCAAGTCATTTAAGTTCATCTTTCAATAATCTCCATGCACTCTCAAATGTAAATTTTTCACGCTTGTCTTGGTAATAAATATCATATGCAGTTGAAATGATGTTACTCTTAGAGCTCTATCTTTTTTTTTAATCCATGGCTTGCTTGTAGCATCCAACAAATTTATTAACAAAGGGATTAATCTTTTTGTGCCATATACTTCACCAATCCTCTTCCAAAAGTTGTCTCTTTTTTACCAACCCCAATAATTGAATCCTTTGAAATGATGACCCCTGACTGAAAGAGAAGCTCGTCCTCTTTTGGTTGAAATCTTGTTTTTAGCATATATACAACCGATGTGGTTCCAACATCTTCATTAAGGTTGATAGTATCCAAGTCATATTGAGTGCAAAATTATGGTATTTCAGACTCTTGATCATTTTATTGCACGCCACTAATATTCATGTGAACTTCATGAGGCATAATAGCATTAGTTGATTGAGATGAGAATTATTTATGTTGATATGGAGAATATGATGTATGATATAGGTAATTTCTAAAGTGTGAGTTATTTTGTGGATTTAGGACAAAAATAGAATTTTGAAAATTTGGATTATGGGATGCATTTTCAAAATAAGTGGTATTTTGTAGATTTGGGATACATGAAGGATTTCCACCATCTTGTATAAAATTGGACCAAAATTTATTATAGTTGGGGTTCATTTCAACAAGAAATGTGTAGAAGAAAAAAATTTGAAAGAAATAAAATTTGTATTCAATTAAAACATGTAAATTTATAATTAAAAAAACAATTATGCATGTATATAACATTTGAATATACTGTAGATATATAAAATAAAAATATTATTTTTACATTATTAAAATGATTTTTCTATTAATTTTATTTATTAGTTAACAAAATTTCAACTGTCTCATAAAACTACAATGCTACGCGAAGCACCTCTTGAACAAATTCGAACACTTATATAGTGTATTTTCATAATTTTTTTGACACAATTACGTTGATATTTGTGTGGAACTCACTGATAATGGTGCTCTTAGGGTTGGAAATTGATTCATACCGATTTAGATTCGAGTCCAAAACTTCAAATCAATTAATCTCGGATGAAAAATATAGACAACCTTCGACTAATTTAATTATGTTTTTTTTGGATTGGATTTGAATCGGGTATGGTTAGGTATATCAATTTATTTTTTTGGATAGTCCGACAAGTATTGGGCCAATTCGAAATTTTAGCCCAATTTTAAAATTAATTATATATTTTTTTATTTAAGTTAGTATGACGAAGAATTACCTGACACCCCACATTTTTCAATAATGCCAAAACTATCATTGTCCTTATTTACCCCATTTTAAAAGTTACAGTTTGGAAAAAAAATCCACTCTATAAAAATGAGTAAATAAAAAAAAAGGGTAGATTTTTTACTGAACGAGAAGAAAAAAAATGCATTTTTATTAGTTTTTTAGATATCTGATTTGAGTTTTTTATCAGATATTTTCAAAATATATGGTACATTTCTCAGTTTTACCAAAATTTTTAAAATTTTGATATACCATATATTTCCCCCACCCCTAAAAAATATGGTAGTTCAATTCAACATGTTCTTCTTATTTGAGCCTGCGGTGGATGGTTCTCCTACAAATTTTTCACCATTGACTTAATATGTTTTACTTACATGTTTTATATGAACTTTTGAAAATTTTAGTCGAGTTATGAAATCTACGAATATTCATTATATGTTTTAATTGACAGACATTTCCCTCTCAGGCCGACATGTTATCATGGACACAGTCTATTGGGAGACAAGTTGGTATTATTGTTGTTACTTTTCGTTCTAATATATAAAATGGACAAAGAGTGAGGAAAGACAAATTGATTATGGATTGTGAGAGGATAAAAACTACAAGAACTAAAAACCATCTCAAGTTACTTGTAGTAAAAGAGTTAAATGCTTATTTAAGTTAAGATTTGTGCCAAGTAGTAGCAGTTAGAATATAATGGTTAGATTTGGTATTCACAATTGTAATCTAGCTAAGTATTTAGGGGGTCATGAAATATTTGGCATTCTAAAACCCGATGATAGATTGGTTCTGAGTGAAATGACAAAATATCGCATGGCACTAAGGTACATAGTGGATGCTTTGCAAGATAAAGATTCTGATGATCAAACAAGTATAACGCATGTTCATAAGGTAATATTCGCATATTGGTTTACTATCAGAGCTCCATTCACAAAAATTCAACATATGTTGAACCTAATTCATGATGAGAAATACATGTTTTGGACCAGAAACAAGGAGGAATCAAATGTTATTACTGATATATTTTGGACACATTATTATTATGTGAAGCTGTTGAATATGTTTCATTTGGTGTTGATCTTTGACTATTCATACAAAACCAACATGTATTGGCTCCCACTAATTGAGATCGTTGGTGTTACATCAATCAAGTTGACTTTCTCGGTTGGCTTTTCCTACTTGGAACATGAAAGGGAGGCAAACTTCACATGGACGCTAGAGAGACTGAAGGAGTTATTCACATTTGAGAAGTTCCTTAGGAAAGTCATGGTTAAGGATCAGGAACTTTCCTTGATGAATTTCATGGAAGTTGTGTTCACATCCTCATTTCAAATGTTATATGCATTCCATATTTCAAAAAATATTAGTTTGAAATGCAAGGAGTATGTTGAAGCTAATAGGCAAGGGCATGTTATGGATCTATGGAGCACTACTAGAAAATGTACATTTTGTAATAGACTCTTACCTTAGGCATTTATTTTACAGAGGTAATATCTATTCATTACGCGCCATTCTTTTTCATTATACTAATACAAATAATACCGAGGTCAAATGACCTGGAATATGCCATCTATTTATTTTAAAGAACTTAATCTTTTACCCCGGTTCTTCCAAAAATTGACATAACAAGTTGCTCAGGGTTTGAGCTTCGATTCCCATCACTTGCAATTTTATGTTTTATTTAGAACTAAAAATGAGCCTTTATTTTCTTATAGATTTTACGTTGGATATATTCCCTAGGTTTTTAAGAAATCGAGATAAAAACTCTATTAACAATTTTTTATTTCTTCATATTTAATGTTAATTCTCATTCATTTTTTGTGCCCTAGATAGCAAACAAAAATGAAACATTATTCTTCTCAAGCGAATGAAACTAAAACACCATTATTCTCTAAGGAGGAAGGAAGCTCGAACCTCAAACCAACACTTTTCTTTTAGTATCTCATCACATTTTTTGATATGTACAAATTCTTCATTATTGTTGTTGTTATTGTTTCCGTCATCGTTGTTGTTGTTGTTGTTGTTGATGTTTTTGTCGTCGTTGTTACTGTTGTTATTATGGTTTTTGAGACTTATACAGTTCATTTTTGTTGGTTGCGTATTATTTTAATTTTATTTTTAGAAGTTGTATGTGATTATGGATCGTAGTTGGATGAAAGCCAATAGATTAAGTAAGAAGTATGAGAATTGAGTGATTCACTTTCTTGAATTTGCGGAAAAAAACTTCCTAACGATAAGGGGATTTTTTGGCATCCTTGTAAAATTTTCCAAAATATGCAAAAACATCCAATTGTTGTTATATTTAATCATTTAGGTTGTGATGGAATTATTCAAAATTACACGAAATGGGTATGGCATGGTGAAGTGACAAAAAAAGACCTATGTCACATACAATTGATAATGATGATAAATTTATGAATGATACTCTAAAGGGCATGATTCGTGATATTGGAGTATATGCTTTCAAGAAAGATAATATGGTAGATACTTTACAAAGAGGAATGGAAGAGTCATTGTATCCGGGATGCAAAAGTTTTACAAGATTGCTAGCTATGTTAAGATTTAATCTTAAGGAAATAAGTGGGTGGATGGATAGATAGAAGTTTCACTGAATTGCTTGAATTGTTGAAAGAAATGCTTCCTTATAGTAACACGTTATCGTGCCATAGTTATGAGGCCAAGAAGATATTATATCCAATGGGTTTGGACTATGTCAAAGCACATGCATGTCGTAATGATTGCATATTATACAGGAAAGAGTATAAAAACTTGAAGGAGTGTCCGATATGTGGGGAGTCACACTACAAGCAGAAGGAAAATGGTGTTGAAGACGAAGACAGTGTAACTAGAAAGGGTGTTCCTTCCAAGGTGATGTGGTACCTACCAAAAATTCAAATGTTCAATAGATTGTTTGCTAATTAAAATGACACAAAGAATACTAGATGGAGTACAAATGAAAGAGTATATGATGGAAAAAATTGTCATGTAGCTGATTCATTGCAATGGAAGAAAATTGATTCATTGTTTCCATATTTTCCCATTAAACTGAGGAACCTTAGGCTTGAACTTGCCATCGATGGAATGAACCATTTTGGTAATTTGAGTAATAACCATATGTTATGGCGTGTTCTTCTCATAACTTTCAACAAATCTCCATAGTTATGCATTAAGCGCAAATATATAATGTTATCAATGATCATTTCGGGTCCAAAACAATCAGGCAACGACATAGATGTTTATTTAATGCCATTGATTGAAGATTTAATACTTTTTGTGGGAGTAAGGCATTGATGTTGATGATGCGTATACAGGTAATAACTTTAAGTTAGGTGCCATTTTATTTTGTACAATAAATGTCTTTCCTGCATGCGGTAATTTGTCTGGGTACATCGTCAAGGGACATAAAGCGTGTCCTATATGTGAACTTGGTATATGCCACCACCAATTACAAAATGGAAAAATATTGTTTATTTTGGGCGTTGAAAATTTTTAAGACCGAATCATCCATACCGTAGATTGCGAAAGACTTTTAATGGAGAGCAGAAGTTTGATATCGCTCCAAAGTCCTTAACCGGGAAAGAAGTTTATAAAAGATAACAACACATTAATGTTTTCTTTGGAATGAAACAAAAAGGGCTCGTGGACAAAAATAGTTGGAAAATAGGTTAGTGTTCTTTGATCTTCCATATTGGTCTAGTCTTGATGTAAGACATTGTCTTAATGTGATGCATGTGGAAAAAATATATATGCGATAGTTTGATTTTAACACTTCTCAACATTAAAGGTAATATAAAAGATATTAAGAAATCTCGTGAATATATGGTGGTGATGGGCATACGACAAGAGTAGCCTCAAAGGAAGTAGGAAATAGAACATATTTTCCCCACGACTTGTCACACTCTATTTAAAAAAGAAAAAAAAAAAGATTTTGCGAATGTTTGCAGGGTATCAAAATTCTCCAAGGGTACTTATCAAATGTGAAGAAACCAATGTCAATGAAAGATCTCAAATTAGTTGGCTTAAAATCTCATGATTGTCATGTCTTGATGCAACAACTTCTACTAGTGGCTATTTGTGACATTTTACAAAAAAATGTAAGGGTAATTATAACCAGATTGTGCTTATTCGTCAATGTTATATGGAGTAAAGTCATTGATCCTGAACATTTAGACAATTTGGAACATGAGGCTGAAATTATCTTGTGTCAGCTAGAGATGTTTTTCCCTCAATCATTCTTTGACATTATGGTTCACTTAATTGTTTATCTAGTAAGGGAGATTACAATTTATGGTCCAAATTATTTATGGTGGATGCATATGATAGAGTGGTACATGAAGATCTTTAATGGGTATATAAAAAATCATCACCGTCCGGAGGCTTCCATTGTTGAATGGTAAGGTATTGAATTTTGTACAAACTATTTGTCAGAAGTGAAATCTATAAGAATTCCTGAGTCTCGTCGTGATGGAAGATATGATGGTAGTGGTACTCAAGGTTTAAATGTTAATACTTTTGGCCGAAATGTAGTTCTTCAAGTACATTTATATGTATTGATTAACATGGATGAAGTTCAACCTTACTTGACTACTCACAAAAATCTTATAAAGGAAAAATTCCCCCTAATAATTGAACGATGGTTGTTGACAGAGCATAACAAAACTTTCATAACTTGGTTTAATGAAAGTGTTTCTAAATAGAGGATTAATAATTGAATACATTTTTTGGAACATGTGATATATACTACGACAATAGCTGCAATAAATGAATAAATCATCTTAATTAAACTAATTTATTCATTTTAATTACAATATGTTTTCTACCAAAACCCATTTATTTTTGTTGTGGTTCTTAATATAGTTGTTATTGTTATTCAGAGGTTCTTGAGACGTCTAAGATTTAACTGCTTTGGTAATATATTTTCTATATTTTAACTTAATTTTGGCTATTTATGATAATGATTAGTTATTCAACATCTTTTATGCTCATTTCTATAACTCTCAAATAAATAGGGGAGTGGGAGGAAGCAACACATAGGGTGGTGTCCTCACCTGTGAATGAGACACCCCCACCCATGCGCATGACAACATCCAACAAAATAAAATAGAGTGATCGATACATAAAGGGTAAGGATAAAGGAAAACAGTAACTTGAAAAAGCATAAAACACACAAAAAATAGACTCACTAGCAATTGAAAAGGAAAAATAACATTACAATAGAGCTCCCAAGAAACAACGATTAGGCAAAACTAACAATAAACATTTCAAGAACCAAAAAATATGAGGAGTGAGAAATGAAGAAGAAGGGAAAATAAGTAGATGCCACCTTTCTTAAATAAGTTTTTAAATGGTCTAGAGAGTTAAATCTCCTCCAAGTTTGGTGATAGTCATTCATGGTCTAAGAGACCGCAAACATACCAAAATGTAAGCATTATATCTTGTAGGAAAACCATGTTTCCTGTTAAAGACATTATTAAATTTACGGATCTTATTAAATAATTAACACAAACCTCAACCTATACTACCTAATCTCGAGCCTATGGTTCATGTGGCAGAGAAGAAGGGAGAGAAAAAGGCAAAACAAGTCTACATCACCATTGACTACAATTATGTGTAAGAGTGATAACATGCTCTAGCCGAGTGTCATACCCTAAATTTTGACCACCAAGATTTCCCATCATTGTGTAAATCATCACCACAATATGGATGAACCATCATGCATCACTAATCTCCTCAAACAGGGGTGAGCATTCACCACAACCAAGAATTAGGGTTTCAAGCCCTCTCATAGCACTTAGACAAAAGATCAATCAAGGAAGGACATGATATTCAACTTGTCTAACTTCTCAAACACCTATAAAGGATCAAGAGGACTCCCACATCAAGGAATCAAGCACAAGGTTCCAGCATTCCAAGTGGATCAAGCCTCAAGATCGCCCGTGTCACCAAATTAGGGTTTTGGTCGACCAAGGCCTCCAGGTGGAAATTTTCCTCTGGGCAAGAGCCAATGCTTCAAATCATAACCTAAGATACTCCATGGGACCTCATGGACCCAATCATCAAGTCAATTTAACCTCAGGGGATGCATTTATAAAAAATCAGGAATTAGGGTTTCTTGACCTAATTCATCCCTAAGTTGACTTTTGGGACAAAGCATGAGCCAAGACCTCAATACATGATTTGAGGGTCTCCAATACACCATGTTGATCCATTTACAACAATGGATTAATCCAAGAAGCTTGATTTACAAGTTTCAATTTCATCTGAACCACAATTAGGGTTTTGAAGAAAAAGTCAACTGTATCTTTCACTTTTGACCAGGACATGCTCCCAAACCTTAGGACATGATTCCATACACACTACAACACCTATGGAACCCATCTATTAAGTTTGATTTAGGTCAAGGACTTGATTTCATAGAGGATCGCACAGTTTAGACTTCATCTGCTGAAAAAGTCAACTGTACAAAAAGTCAAAGTTTGACTTTCTGATTTTTTTGGTCAACCAAGGTTCCTTAACCCTAAAATGATGTTAATGTGTGATTGGAATCATCTTTCATCAAGAAAAATCAAAGAAAGTGAGTTAACTTGTAAAAGGGGTAACCATAAAAAACTTAGAATTTTTTTAAGTTATGAAACAAAATGGCTTGGGTACCAACTTCCAAGGATTATAACTTGAGATCCAAGCAACCATTTTGAATGATCCAAAGATGGATTTGTAGCTCTCATGGCATACTTCAAAAGTGTCAACTACATCTCATTCCAATTCCTCATAGATTTCAAGTTATGATTGGATCAAAATCACTAAAAACATGAAAATGCATCTTTTTCCAACACTTAGAAAAATTCTGCCCAAGGCAGATTTCAAGGGAAACACCAAAACTTGGAGGGTTATTTTACATAGTTTTAGGTTGAATCAATTCAAGATGTAAACATCAAAGTTGTTGTCCATATTGCCTACAATCCAAGGAACTTATTAGCATGAAACAACTCAGCTTGAGCCAAGAGTTATGGCTGCTGCAAAACACCATGGCAAGGCTATCATGAAAAATCGGTTTACATGTTTTCTTGCCTTACACGATTTCTGATCCAACCAACAAACTTGGACTGAAATGCCAAATGCTTGTCCTTGAGAATTGATGAGTTTTTGACATGTATGCCTAGAATTCAAAGGGAATTAATGTGGAATAGTGCACTTTCAAGATTCTCACTCTCCTCAGTCAAGTTCTCTGATTAAACAACAATTAAAATGACTGAAGAATGTGGAATCAGTCAATACATAGCTGAGCTATTTGGGGCAGCTGTTACACCTAATGCAAGAGGCATTTATGCCAAGCCAAGACCATTGAACCATGGCCTTATCCTCTGAGCTTCAAGAGAACCACTTCAACACAACTCCTCTACTATAAATAGAGGTCCTAACTGATCATTCAAATCACACCAAAGCATCCTACAACATTGCTTTCTCTCATTCTCTCCTTAAGTACCAAATTTCTTTGTTTTTGAGCAAGTGCTATCGGGTTTTGAGTTGTAGAGCCAAGCAACTCAAACCATCACTTCTAACACATCTCATATGATGTATAAAAGTTGTCCAAACACCTAAACCACTTATGAAACACCTGAATCAAAATCGCAATCTTCAACCTAGCCATTATACAGCTGGGATACCATGATCTGATCTAAGGAGTTTCAAAAAGTTCCAAGGCTTGAAACCCACTCCATACCATCCATTGAAGCTGTAGGGGTCATCAAATTACTTCTAGAACACACTTTGTGCAGAGTTCCAATTCTTCTTGCAGCAAGGTAAGCCTCAAACTCTCATAACATGATCCATGCATATTTCCTCGCATGATACTTTTACCAATTGCTTATCATCATATGTTGAGTGTTTTCCCTAAAAAAAATTTGATCATAGCACTCACAAACATGTCTGCACGATTGCTTTTGCAAAATTAGGGTTCATACATTCATGTTCATGTAACTTGCTACACACTGAAAATAAATGAAATCAAATACTGCCATCATGTTCCTTGTTAAAAAACGCATGACTTTGGTGTTTGAATCATGTCAAATGGTGAGAAACGAGTGAGATAGAGAGCTTCACGCATCTGGTCCAAGGAAGAAGATGGCCATGGCGCCATTCTTTAGGTTTTCAAACCAAGCTTGCCTTATATTTTTCCCTTGCCATATGTTTAATGAATTGGCATTGCGCCCCAGTGGTTGATTAGCTGGTTTGTGTGTATTGAGCGAGTGGAAGGTCTGGGGTTCGAATCCCCCTCGCCCCATACCTCTTTTTTTTATCACTTATTCCATTTTTATTATTTTTCATATTATTTTTTTAATGATTTGGAAAATTAATAACTCTCTCAATTTTAATGATTTTTGATTGGTTCTTTTTGCAAAAAATCACAAAAATGTTAAAATATTTTATTCCACAAAAAAATCAGATTTATATAAATTATTTAATATAGTTGATATTTTTGTAAATAAATTCATTTTTAATTGTTTTAAACACTTTTAAAAGTGGATTTTTATCTTGAAAATCAAAACCAAATGAGTTTTAATTCATCTTGTGATTAAAACATCATTTTTCAAGTCTCAACCAAAAATCACAAGTTGTTTATTCAAGCTTATTTGGTATTTTATCATTATTTATTGATTTTCTTTAAGAATTTACTTTTTAAATGATAAAATTAGGGTTTCTTTGATTTTTACCCTCACAAATCTTTTTCAAACACTCATGGGCCTCTAACAGAGTGTAAGACCCAATCCCCTTTAACCAAAACCATGTTGGGCCTCAGATATTGTATAAGTCCCGACACGATAAAAAATCTCGGCGCGATCGCCAGTGTAAAATAACCCTTGGGCCTCTCCTTGAGTTGTAAGCCCCATCACTTGTACAAAAACACTTTCGGGCCTCTAATAGAGTGTAAGACCCATTCCTTGTAAATAAGATACTTGGTTGGGCCTCAGACATTGTATAAGACCCATTGTGTTTTCAAAAACCTCGGCGCGATCGTCGTTTTCAAACAAACCATCTGGGCCAACCCTCGTGTTGTAAGTCCCATCTTTCTTTTTTTCAAAATAATCTTTGGGCCTCTCCTTGAGTTGTAAGACCCATACCTTTGTACATAAAACCTCTTTGGGCCTCAGTCGTTGTATAAGTCCCGATACGATATTCAAAATAACGGTGCGATCACTGTTAAACCTTGGGTCTCTCTTTGAGTATAAGCCCCAACAATCTTTTCAAAACAATTTCCCTTTTGATTTAGATTCAAGTATACAGTTGTTATCAAAACTTTCTTTAATTTCTTTGAACAACTAACAAAACAGCATGGAAGCTTGCTCACCTGTAAGTTTTTATCCGCTTTCATTTACTCGCTTTAATATATATACCTGTATTGTGGGAAGCTGCGCATGGTTAGTCTTCTTTCATTCTTTTAAATACATGTCAAATATATATAATTGTATTGTGGGAAGCTGCGCATGGTTAGTCTTATTTCATTCTTTTAAATACATGTCAAATATATATAACTGCATTGTGGGAAGCTGCGCATGGTTAGTCTTCTTTCATACTCCTTTAAATACTTGTCATATATCAACTGTATATATACTAGTATAGTTATTTAGAGTTTTCCCCGAAAACTAGGTCTAGAACTAGGTAAAGCCATGTTGGTCACTCTTAAATACAGTCAAAACTAGATCCCCATAGGATTTCCAGATACAGTCTTTCCTTCTCTTGGGGTTAATCCATATGGAACAAAGAGAAAGGCAGTATTCTCGGTGAACCTTTTCTCAGACTGTCACCCCTAGAAATTGTCAAAGAAATTCTACTCCCCTGAGTTGATCTATTCTCTGTGAATAGAATCTCCTGAGTTTCTTCAAATCACAGAACTTTCGCTAAATGATCTATTATCTGTGAATAGCATTTTTTGAACTTTTCATGGTTTGGGACCCACAGGCTTCCTAAAAGCATCCCCGCCTCCTCTTGGGCTTTGTACAAGGACCCGTCGGCTTCTTAAAAGTTCACATGCCTTCTCTTGGGCTTCATACAAGGACCCTCACGACCTCTTAGAGGTATAGGATAGAACTTAGTCATCCTTTGCTGGAGTTGTTTTTCTAAAAAGAGTCACCAAAAGCCCTCAGACCAATTGTAGGGTTGATACTCATCCCTTAAAAGAGTCGGCCTCCTCTTGGGCATTGTACAAAGATAGACCGCACTAATAGACTTGGACAGTCTAAATCTCCTTGAGTCTCAAAGACATTCTCAAGTTCCCTACAAACATAGAAAGAAACCCCGAATTCTGGATTAATCTGCAGCAGAGTTAAAACTTATGGGTTCTAAAACCTCGTCTCTCTCATCCCCCGGCCAGGGTCAGTTTATCATCATATAACACTATCCCAAATCAAAACCTCAAGGTGTCTGATCCATCAACTCTTCTGAATTCCCCTGCAAGAGTTGATTCCCCACTTGGACATACCTCGGGATCTCAACAATTCCCAGCATAAGATAGCCCCCTCTTAGGCTTTGTATAATGATCCTTTCCTCAGGAAAGTCAGCCTTCTCTTAGGCTTTGTACAATGATTTTCCCCCAGCTGAGCTAACCTTTTCAGACTCTCTTGTTGAGTCAACCACTTTCCAGACTCTCTTGTTGAGTCAATCACCTTTTCAAACTCTCTTGTTGAGTCAACCACTTTTGAGACTCTCTTGTTGAGTCAATCACGTTCCAGACTCTCTTGTTGAGTCAACCATTTTTAGCCTCAATCTCGGGCTTCTTACGAGACAGATAAAATACACTCTCTTGTTGAGTCAACCCTTTTTAGCCTCAATCTCGGGCTTCGTACGAGATAGATAAGAGCACTCTCTTATTGATTCAAACCCTTTTCGCCTCAATCTTGGGCTTTATATAAGACAGATAAATACCTCCCCAACGGAGTTAGCCTCCTCTTAGGCTTCATATAATGATATCCCCAAAGAGTCAGTCTCTTTTAGCCTTCGTCTTGGGCTTTGTACAAGACACCAATATATCCACTCTCTTGTTGATTCGGTCTCATACAGCTTCCTCTTAGGCTTTGTATAAGGATTTCCCTAGTGGAGTCAATCAATCTCTTAGCTTCAACCTTGGACTTTGATCAAGGTACATAAAAATCAACAATCCCTCTTTAGAGATAACAAATTCTCTTTCAGTCAACCTTTTAGCTTCAATCTTGGGCTTTGAACAAGACACAAATACTCCGTTTAGCCTCTGTCTTGGGCTTTGAACGAGACACCAAAACATCTTTTTCCTCCCTCAGAATAGGAGAAACTACGATTACTCTGATTTCCCTGTTTCGTTTAAACGGGAATACGTAGGCATAAGATTGCGAAATCTTAGCGAGCATACTAATCAAAAACTCTAGGTCCAGTACCTTCATACACCAATCAAAACTTAGGTCCAGCACCTTACCAAAAACATCAACAACAAAAAACTCACTCTCCCTGTCACATTTCCCAAGAAATTTTCCCAAACCCATTAACGGATAAACACCATCAAGTACAAAGCAAAACCTAAAGCTAATATCCTATGGATAACCACATATAGGATGGGTAACTGACAACTGCCCATTGTATAACCTGACCTCGGACCCCCCAATCTCTTTAAGCGTTTGTCCTGTTAGACATTCGCGTGCAAGGTTAGTTTTAGATACCTTTCCTTTCCCTTCCAGCTTCATGGGATAAATAAGAAATCAGAAAGTAGCACCCCTCCTACCATTGCAGTGAGGAAAACCCCAGCGATAAGGTGGTCACGTCACCGACAAAAATCGCTCGCTACAGTAAAATGGCAACTTCACTGGGGACGCATTTTATTGTTTAGGACTAGGATTATTATAGCTCCTAAGAGGTATAGAATGTTAGCTTTAGGAATGAATATATATATATATATATATATATATATATTGCTTTTCCTACTTGATATCCGTGTTTATTTTTCTGCTAATGGGACTGCGGGTGATGCCGCATCTGGAAAGATTGAGTATACACCTAAGATAGGTGATGGCACGAGACGGGTAATCTTACAGGGAGTGACTCCTAAATAAGAGGTCCCGGTAGACCATCGAATCAATAGAGATACCCTTTGCGGATTCAATGCCTATACGATTTCGGTTGTTGAAAGTAGATTGTTCGATTGGGTTATCCGTGAAACTGAGGATTTTAGTAGACTAGGACCATGTTACTATTTTGTAGTGCGGAAGCTATCGAAAATAGTTGTCATGTGATACTACCCTCATTTGAGACCACTCTAAGATACATCAGCTCACTCGGATGAACCAGCCTGCTGTTGTTATCCCAAGAGGGGTCAATGATTTTGCGGACAGGTACAAAAAATCACCAGTATAACCTTTGGGGATGGGTAGAGCCTTGACTTCATGACACCGAACCTTTGAACTCATGTTTTTTCTATGTTTTTGTGTGCTGCATTCATGCATTCATTTAATCAAAAAACATTTAAAACAAAGAAAATTTTTCTCTTCTAGTCTCTCTTTTCCAAATTAAACTGAGACAATGATTGCAAATGTCAGAGAGAAAGATTGCGTTATGGATTTTGGTAGAAGAAAGACTCACAAGTATACCTTCAAGGTTCCAAAATTAGAGGATTTAAGAGGTTTGGCGAGGATGATCACCAACCCTGATGCTTTTAGAGCTAAGTATGGAGGACTGTTGTCTTTGTTAAGGGTCCATGTAATTGAAGGAATCCTGTCCGCACTCATCAAGTTCTACGATCCGGTCTATCACTGCTTCACATTCCTGGATTATCAGCTAGCACCAACACTGGAGGAGTACTCTCACCTGACTGATTTACCTATCACTGACCAAGCTCCCTTTTCTGGACTGGAAGAAATTCCAAAGGATCAAACCATTGCAAGGGCAATTTATTTGGACGAATCAGAAATCAGGACTCACATGACCACTAATGGTGGAATCCAAGGTTTGCCAGCCCAGTTTTTGATAAAGAAAGCCATGTACTTTGCTAGTATAGGGAATGTGCCTGCTTTCGAAAGCATCTTTGCTTTTCTCTCCTACGGATTATTTCAGTTTTCTAACATTGATAGCTTCGTTGATATCAATGCCATTAAGATTTTTCTAATTGGAAACCCCGTACCAACCTTGCTCGCAGATGCTTATCATTCTGTACACTTAAGGAATTTGTACAGCGGATGAATGATCACATGTTGTGTACCCTTGCTTTACAAATGGCTCACTTCCCATTTACCCAAGTCTGTTGCTTTTTGGGATAAAAAGAATACTTTACGTTGGTCGCAGAGAATCGTGTCTCTTACCAACTCTGACATCGATTGGTACAATCGAATCTATGACGGGATCAGGATCATTGACCATTGTGGAAACTTCCCTAATGTACCCCTCATAGTAATTAAAGGAGGAATCAATTATCATCCAGTTTTAGTTCGTCGTTAATTCGGATACCCGATGAGGCATGTCCCGCGTAATGCTCATCTAGAAGGTCTTTTCTTCAAGGAAGGAGAAAACGACATGGCACTAAAGACAGAAATAGTGCATGCCTGGAAACATGTTCACAGGAAAGGAAGAGAGACTTTAGGGAAACTGGACTATATCTCTGTAGAGCTCTATCTCCACTGGGTACAAACTAGAGCTCTCAAACTGAGGATGCCTTACCCTCGTCAAGAAGTTCTTCCATTAAGGGAATCTGTCCTTTATTTTATGTCTGATACGGAAAAACTTCCGGTTACTCTCCCCAAAGTTCAACAGGAAAAGAGGTATTGGAGGAACAAATATCGTATTCTCAATGTGGAGTGTAACAAAATACAACAACTGTTAAAAGATAAAGATGCTCTGATTGAGATTTTAGAGCAACATGTTGTAGAGAATCAAGAAGACCAAAGGAATTTGCTCGCTCCTTTCACTTGGCAAAGGAATAACAACCCGACAATGACTCAAGAGCCCCTGTCAAAGAAAAGGAAAATACCAGAACCAGCACCTAAGCTCTCCTCAGAGAGGACTCAGGATCCATTAGTTTAGACATTTCCTTTTTCAGCACTTTGTAAATTACTGTGTTTCTATTTCCGCAATCTTTGAATTCAATAAAATGGGGTTTCCCCATTGCATGATATTTTCAATCCAGTTGTCGAAGTTTCTTTTGATTAACAAAAAATTTAATTAATATAATCATTGCATATCATTCATCATTCTCACCTAACGCATTTTTCTTCCCTACGAATCTCACGTTTGTGTCTTGATTCTAGAGTCAAACTGTCTCATTCGTACAATACTCGGGCCAATCGACAAAAGAAAATGGATGATCTCGAGGAAGAGAACAAAGAGTTGAGAGAAGAAATCGACACTCTGAAAGAAGATCTGAGGAAACTTCACAATGACATGCAATCTCTGGCAGCAGCCCAAATGCAACAACAAAGGATCGTGATCTCAGAGATCACATCTACACCCATAGTGGAAAAGTATGATCCTCGGTATAACATGCCAAAAGATCGTCCCTGGGGCATGCCACTCAACTATATCCCAGAAGGATATATTCCACCGATCATGGAAGATCCGAAAACTGCAGCAGGAGCCGCTGGGCCTGAAGGTTACAAACTTTGGGAATGAAAAGATGCAAGGGGCATGACAGTAACTCCTGAAGGTTACAAACTTCGGGAAAGGGAAGCACCAAGAGTCACTGCCGTAATGCCTATACCACCACCCGTGGTACACACTGTCCCGGAAGGACAGATTCCACAGATACCTTCTGGTGGAAATAAGAGTATGAACGATAAGATGAAGGAGTTCCCGGAATAGTTCCTAGAGATGCAGAAAGAACTGCAGGCCATTCGCGACCAAGATCTATTTGGAAAGGACGCCGCAGGCCTTTGTTTGGTCCCCAATATGAAAGTTCCGCTCAAATTCAAGGTGCCCGAATTTGAAAAATACAAGGGTAACTCTTGCCCTCAAAGTCACTTGGTGATGTACGCTCAGAGGATGTCAACACAGACAGAGAACCAACAGCTACTGATCCATTACTTCCAGGATAGTTTAACCGGTGCCGCGCTCAAATGGTACATGGGTTTAAACCGCAATAAGATCTTCACTTTCAGAGATCTTGGCGCTACCTTTGTTCAGCAGTATAAGTATAACCTAGACATGGCACCAGACAGAGATCAACTTAGAGCCATGTCACAGAAGGACAAGGAAACTTTCAAGGAATATGCTCAGAGATGGCGTGAAATTGCCGCTCAAATTTGTCCACCTCTTGAGGAAAAAGAGATGACAAAGATCTTCTTGAAAACCTTAAGTTCGTTTTACTACGACAGAATGGTCGCCAGTGCGCCCAGGGACTTCATCGAGATGGTGGGCATGGGAGTTCGTCTTGAGGTAGCTGTCCAAGAAGGATGTTTAATTAAAGATGTTGGACCATCAAGCAGTACCAAAAGATACGGTAGTCTTTTCCCTAAGAAAAAAGAGCAAGATATTGGCAATATCTCTCTCGGAAAGCAAAGGCAACGTTACCAACCAGTAGCAGTTGTAACTCCTGCTATTAACCCTACGCCTATTCCAACGTATCAACCTCAGGTTTCTCAGAGCCAACCGAATCAACAACAATATCAGCAAATGACACAACAGCCTCTTCAGCAGGCTCGTCCTCAGTACAACAACAACCGTACAACGCGACCACCAAGGTTTGACCCTATACCAATGTTATACGCAGAACTGTTTCCGTTACTACTAGTCAAGGGGCACGTCCAAACCAGGTCTCCTCTTACAGTACCGGAAAATCTGCCTTTTTGGTTTAAAGCGGATCAAACTTGCCCTTACCTTCAAGGAGGGCCAGGGCATAACATAGAAAACTGTCTCAGTTTCAGATCTGATGTGCAAAAGCTCATCAGGAGCGGGGTCTTATCCTTCAAGGATATAAATTCGAATGTTCAGACGAACCCGTTGCCTCAACACGAGAAAGCTGCAGTCAATTTGATAGAAGGAGAGTCTAACCACAACTATCAAATTCATGATGTACTCTTATTAAGGGCTAATCTGGTCAAGATACATCACAGACAGAGCGGATATGGGCATGTACCACCTCATAACTATCACCAGTATGATATCTGCTCTAAAGACAATCAAGGATGTTCTGTGGTGCAATCAACTCTACAGGAATAGTTGGATCTCGGTTGGATCCAGGATCACAGAATTCGTGGGGTCAACATGACTTATACGAATTCCAACATCATTCAAAACCACGAAATTCGTGCGATGAATGTCAACTTGATGGAAATGCACTCAAGGCAAAGCCAACATCATGATCTACCACAACACGATTATGATTCCTGTCTGATTTGCTCGGTAAATGATCAGGGATGCTCTTTTGTACAAGAGGCCCTCCAGCGTCAGATGGATTTTGGATGGATCCAAGACTACCGTGATAGAAATCCCTATAGGTAAACATGATTCAAATTTTCGATACTCTCTTGATGAATACCAGCATGGTGGAATTACACGCTAAGTAAGTCCAGCTCAGTTTTCTGACTTCGCATGAGTATCAGAACTGTAGCGTATGTCGTGAGAGTAACCAAGGTTGTGCACTCGTTCAAAGGACGCTGCAACATTTGTTAAACCACTGGTGGCTTCCGATCTATCTAGATGAAGACACACAACAAGTCAGTATGATTAATGGGAACCCTACTAGGTATCAAAGTCAAGATGTTCGATTAATGGACACAGGCCTAGTGAGGTTACACTGCATTCAAAGCAGACGTGGCCGGGTGCCACCACACAACTACGAGCGTTGTAGAGTCTGCTCGAAGAATAATCAAGGATGCTACCTCATGCGAGCAACCCTTCAAAGTCAGTTGGACCATAAGGAAATTCAACCATGGTCAAGCTCTGATTCAATGTCAAACTATCATCCTGATCAAAGCAAGGATGTTGTCTTGATCCCTAAGCGAGAAGTGGCCAAAGACGTATGTGCCATAATCCCTCTACTTCGTGAATCAAGAGTCCCTCTTGATGGTGGAAAGGTTCTCAATCTCGAACCGATTGAGGCTGGTTATGATGGTCAGAAAAATCAGAAGGCTCCTGTAGTTATCTATCTGCCGAGACCAATATCGTACAAATCCGATAAGGCGATCCCTTACAAGTACGGTGCAATAACAGTTGAGAATGGAAAAGAAGTTCCATTACCCTCCGTCGTGAATATTGCAGACATCAGTCGAGTAATACGGAGCAGTCGAATCTTCAACCGAGGAGTTGGAGAACCTACCAGAGAAAAGGAACCTCAAACAAAAGTTCCCATTCAACCAGTCGGTCAGTCCAGTGGTCCCGATCTTTCACAGAACAACGATGAGATGCTGTAGCTCATCCAAAAGAGTGAGTACAACATTGTTGATCAGCTGTTGCAAACTCCTTCAAAAATCTTTGTGTTATCTCTATTACTCAGTTCTGAAGCTCACAGAGAGGCTCTACAGAAAGTCTTAGTGCAAGCCTTTGTGGAACAGGATGTGACGATAAGACAATTCGATGGCATTATCTCCAACGTCACTTCCTGCAACAATTTGGGGTTTAGTGACGAGGAACTGCCAGAAGAAGGAAAAAGTCACAACATGGCACTCAATATTACAGTCAACTACCAGGACGATGCTTTAGCCAGCGTACTGGTCGACATCGGATTGGCTCTGAATGTTATGCTGAAATCTACGTTAATGCGACTATCATTCAAGGGATCTCCGATGAGAGGCAGTGAGGTCATCATCAAAGCATTTGACAGATCCCAGAAAGCAGTTATTGGCGAAGTCGACCTTCCCATAACTATCGGTCCTCACACTTTCCTGGTCACTTTCCAGGTCATGGATGTCCGGGCAGCATACAACTGTTTATTAGGAAGACCTTGGATACACCAGGCTGGGGCAGTCACTTCGACACTGCACCAGAAACTAAAGTTCGTCAAGAACAACCAACTAGTCACAGTCTGCGGAGAGCAAACTTTGATTGTGAGAAACTTATCATCGTCTGCTTGTGTAGAACCAGAGGAGGTTGTTGGAACTCAGTTCCAAGCACTGTCGGTGAGCAATGAGAATCAATCAGAAAAAGGAACGTCGATTTCCTCGTACAAAGATGCTCTCGAAGTGATCAAAAGTAACAATGCCAAAGGATGGGGACAACTTGTCATTCCTACTGATAACAAGGCGAAGAAGGGTCTTGGTTATTCTTCAACTTGTACCCAGACTGCTACTAACGATGAAAGTTTTCATCCCATTCAGGACTTTTTCCATAATGGAGGTTTCCTTCACCCAGTACCTCAGGAAGTGCATACCATCAACGAGGGTGACTTCTCCGATACAGATGAAGAATGGAAGTCCTATCTTAACGAGGACGGTTATATGTCTCAGGAAGAGGTGCTTACGCCATTTTGCTATCCTGCACAGAGTCCGAGATTTATACCACGGTCAGATGTCAAGATGATATACAGAGATTGTTATCCGGAAGGATGTCGTGCTCCGCCAAACTCATTAGAGGAGGACACTCTAATGAAAGACAACTTTGACCACGACTATTATGGCCCAATGGATGGCCTGCCTATCTGGCAGCCGTACCCGAGAGACTCAGGGAAAAAGAGTCATCCCAACGATGCATATCAACTGAGCATTATCGAAAAGAATACCTACGTCCCCACCACATCATGGGATCAACACTCAGGATATTCAGAACCTATCCAGCACGACGATGAATTTGCAAAGCTTGCAGGGCTAGAATTCATCAACTATGCTTTTCCCGAGGTCAACGTCATCGAAAGAGATGACTCCTCCAGTTCTAAAGAAGTGTGGGACACCTTAGGACAACCAAGCAGCAAGTTTGACTACTTGGTCAAGTACACCGCTCCTGAGAGCTCTCGTATCAGGCTCGAAGACATCCAGCCAACTGGATGGGGAGATTTACCTGAGAGTACAAATACTATGCAAGATGCAACAGAAGAGTTCGTCTACGACAACTCTGCCTGGGAAACAGATTCCAATGATCCTGCTCAACTAGAAATCAGCACATTTCTAAAGACAAGTCAAGAAAGAAGGTACCAGACTTTGTGATTCACCTAGGAGTTCGCCGCCAATGGGTTGTTGCCGATGTTCTGAAAGTCGTTCATAAGTCTAAGTAATTGTCGTCTTTATCTTAACCTTTCACCCTGCCCAGGTGAAACGGCTGTTTTGATAGGGCTCACTTTCTGTACATGTACCTCTTCGCTTTGTCCAAAGCAACAGAGTTTTGTTTTATAGGGCTGTAGTTTCAAGAATCGACAAGATCATAAATAAAATAACATCGTTCTGTAATTTCCGCATTTATTGTTGTTTTCTCTTTTCGCTTTTTCGGAAAATGGTAATCCTAAAAAACAACTCAATAATAAAGACAAGTAGTTTTCCCAAGAAAATACACTGCACACTCTCTTGCATTCTCTCTATCTCTTCTAAAAACAATCATCACGTCATGCAGATTTCTTGTTTTAAACCCCATTGAAACATACACTCCAATGCCTTCTCCCAACTTTGAATTCCCGGTATTTGTGGCTAAAGAAGAAGTTGACGACGAAATTCCAGAAGAGATCTCCCGATTACTCAGACAAGAGGAAAGGTCCATTGAACCTCACAAGGAGCCGTTGGAAACGGTCAACTTAGGTTCAGGAGAAGAGAGAAAAGAAGTCAAGATTGGGGCATTGCTTAGCCCGACTGTCAAAGAAAGTTTGATAAAGCTTCTCAAAGAATTCCCCGATGTATTTGCTTGGTCCTATCAGGACATGCCAGGGTTGGATACCAGCATCGTGGAACATCATTTACTGTTAAGCTCGGAATGTCCGCCAGTAAAATAAAGGTTGAGAAGGAATCACCCAGACATGGCCATCAAAATCAAAGAGGAAGTACAGAAACAGATTGACGCAGGTTTCCTCGCCACATCAGAGTATCCTCAATGGTTAGCCAACATAGTTTTCGTTCCAAAAAAGGACGGAAAGGTTAGAATGTGTGTAGATTACAGGGATCTAAACAAGGCCAGTCCAAAGGATGACTTTCCTTTACCACACATTAACATGCTAGTAGACAGTACAGTAAAGTTCAAAGTATTCTTCTTCATGGATGGATTCTCGGGCTATAATCAGATAAAAATGGCGCCGAAAGACATGGAGAAAACTTCGTTCATTACCCCATGGGGTACCTTTTGTTACAAGGTAATGCCATTCGGTTTGAAGAACGACGGGGCAACCTATCAAAGGGCCATGACTACTCTCTTTCATGATATGATACACAAAGAAATCGAGGTATATGTCGATGATATGATTGCCAAATCTAAGACATAAGAGGAGCATGTGACCCACCTGTCAAAGTTATTCGAGCGGTTGAGAAAGTACAAACTCCGCTTGAATCCCAATAAGTGCACATTCGGTGTCCGGTCAGGGAAACTTTTAGGGTTCATCGTCAGCCAGAAGGGAATTGAGGTTGATCCTGACAAGGTCAAGGCCATTCAAGAAATGCCTTCTCCAAAGACTGAAAAACAATTCAGGGGATTCCTAGGGCGTCTGAATTACATTTCCAGATTTATATTCCTTATGACCGCGACATGCGCGCCAATCTTCAAATTACTCAAAAAGAATCAGGACTGCATTTGGACAGAAGACTGCCAAACCGCCTTTGACAGTATTAAGGAATACTTGTTAAACCCACCGATTCTATCACCTCCAGTGGAAGGAAGACCACTGATCATCTACTTAACAGTCTTGGAAGACTCTATGGGCTGCGTACTTGGTCAACAGGATGAAACAAAAAGGAAAGAGTCTGCCATCTACTATCTGAGCAAGAAATTCATCGACTGTGAGACTCGGTACACTATGCTTGAGAAAACTTGCTGTGCTCTGGCTTGGGCAGCCAAACGTCTTCACTAGTATATGATTCATCACACTACTTGGTTAATCTCAGAAATGGATCCAATCAAGTATGTCTTTGAAAAGCCTGCTCTCACGGGAAGAATTGCCCATTGGCAGATGTTGTTATCAGAATATGACATAGAATACCGCGCTCAAAAAGCCGTTAAGGGAAGTATTTTGGCCGATCATTCGGCTTATCAACCGATTGACGATCAGGAATCAATCAGTTTTGACTTCTCAGACGAATATGTCATGTATTTAAAAATGAAAGATTGGGATGAACCACTACCCAGTGAAGGGCCAAAACCAGGTTCCCAATGGGGACTAATATTTGACAGAGCTGTCAATCATTACGAAAATGAAATTGGGGCAATCATCATAACACCTCAGGGTACCCATATTCCTTTCACTGCCAGACTGACATTCAAGTGTACAAACAACGATCGACTTAAGGATCAAGAACTTGGATGTATATGGCAACTCAGCCCTGGTTATCAATCAGATCAAAGGAGATTGGAACACATACCAATTAGGACTGATTCCTTACAAAGATTATGCGAGAAGGTTGTTACCCTTCTTCAACAGAATTGAGTTTCACCATATCCCTCGTGAAGAGAATCACATGGCTGAAGCATTAGCCACTCTCTCTTCCATGATTAGTGTAGGGAAATGGAACGACCTACCTAAGATCGACATAATGCGCCTCGAGAAGCCCGCTTATATCTTTACGATTGAAGCAGTCATAGACGACAAACCTTGGTATCACGATATCAAATGCTTCCTTCAGAAACAAGAGTACCCACCTGGGGCATCCAGAAAAGACAGAAAGACCCTCAGAAGGCTAGCAGGCAACTTCTTCCTGTGCGGTGATACACTCCATAAGAGAAATTTCGACATGGTCTTGCTCCGATGTGTAGACAGACCAGAAGCAAACATATTGATGAAAGAAATTCATGAAGGATCCTTTGGCACTCATGCCAACGGACACACAATGGCGAGAAAAATTCTGAGAGCATAGTACTATTGGCTGACCATGGAATCTGACTGCTACAAGTACATGAGAAGGTGTTACAAGTGTCAGATATACTCAGACAAAATCCATGTACCGCCAACGCATCTCAAAGTTCTCTCTTCCCCGTGGCCTTTTTCCATATGGGGAATCGACATGATTGGCATAATCGAACCCAAAGCTTCAAACGGAAATCGGTTCATCCTGGTAGCCATTGATTACTTCACCAAATGGGTCGAAGCAGCATCGTACGCCAATGTAACCCGACAAGTGGTGGTCCGCTTTATCAAAAACAATCTCATCTGCTGTTATGGTGTTCCTAGCTAGATCATTACTGATAATTGATCCAACTTAAATAATAAGATGATGAAAGAGTTGTGCGCTGAGTTCAAGATCGAACACCATAACTTATCTCCCTACCGGCCCAAGATGAACGGAGCGGTAGAAGCGGCTAACAAGAACATCAAGAAAATTGTTCAGAAGATGGTTGTAACCTACAAAGACTGGCACGAGATGCTACCCTTTGCTCTTCACGATTATCGCACATCTGTCCGTACTTCAACAGGGGAAACCCCTTTCTCTCTAGTGTAGGGCATGGAAGCAGTGCTCCCCATAGAAGTAGAGATACCATCAATCTGGGTATTGATGGAAGCTAAGCTAACAGAGGCTGAATGGTGTCAAATTCGACACGACGAACTGAATCTGATCGAAGAAAAGTGAATAACGACACTATGTCATGGTCAGTTGTATCAACAAAGAATGAAGAAGGCATTTGACAAAAAGGTCCGACACCGTGTCTTCAGGAAAGGAGACCTTGTGCTCAAAAAGATACAATCATTTATCACTGATTCCCGGGGCAAATGGACTCCGAATTATGACGGCCCCTACGTGGTCAAGAAAACCTTCTCAGGCGGCGCCTTGAGACTCGCAACCATGGATGGAGAAGAATTTGCCTACCCCACAAATGCTGACGTAATCAAGAAATACTTCGCCTAAATAAAAAAAAATAAAAAAATAAAAAGAAAAAAAACGTCTCGGTGGATTAAAAACCCGAAAGGGCGGTCCAGGCAAAAATTAGAGACATAAGCAAAAATCATCCCGATAGATTGGAAATCTCAAAGTACAATCCAGGCAAAAGTTAGGGATAATGGCAAGTAACTACGTCCAACAGGGGAAAATCCCCCAGTAGCAGTCATGCCGTCCATCAGAAAACTCCAGTCAAGGTCATCTTCGACAGAAGCTCAGGATGTCCAGAATTCAAAGTTGGTAGAAGGATAACGGTTGTTATGGGTCAATGTAGCCCTTTTCCCTAAAATTACCATTTTCTAAACTTTGTAAATACTCTATGGTATCACGGGCTTGGCTAATTTCCATCCTATCAATAAAATTTAAGCCCTTGTGCTTTT
This sequence comes from Lathyrus tuberosus, assembly GCA_022829125.1. Taxonomy (NCBI): domain Eukaryota; kingdom Viridiplantae; phylum Streptophyta; class Magnoliopsida; order Fabales; family Fabaceae; genus Lathyrus; species Lathyrus tuberosus. The sequence goes on from JALAZF010000164.1 coordinate 1,585,685, forward strand.
GTTTGCAATTCTTATTTGTTTTAGCTTTACAGAACGACATTTTAACATGATCAACGATTCGTGAAATAAAACATAAATGAATTTACTTGTCAAAATTTTTTCTGCTTTTAAAATAAAGATGGCAATTCTTTTGACTGTTGAACATCGAAAGAACATCGATTGCTACTCCAAAGGCGATTAAGCTTCAAATTGCAGGATCAAAGTACCCCTTCTAAACCAGTACGCATGAACGAAGGATCAACTGTATCAGATGTGATTTTCCCATCTGATATCCTCGGCAGAGTTCTTGCCTCCTAAGCCTGACCAACGTTTTTCCCCGCGGGAAATACTTTCTCCTAAGCAAGGCAAAATTGCTATTTTGAACCAAAGATACTTCTTCGTCCCCTGCAGTGGCCGAGTATCCAGTCGTGTTTATCCAATAGTCTGTATGTCGCGTCAGTTTTGTCACCATATACATACATACATCATGCATTATTGATTTACATTCATATTCATATTGCATCACTATCACTCTAGTCGGTCTTTTCCCCTAGTGATAGAGGTCCTCTCAATCGAGTTGCCAGTTCTTTCCTCGTCAGGAAATGTTGCGTCTGAACAATCTCTATCCTCCAGTTTATTTCTTGATTGGAGTTGGCCCTTGACCACTTTGATAACTTGAACCTCTAAAAGACAAGAAAACGTTCGACAAATGTCACTCTTCACCATTGAAGATGATATCTTCGCTTTCCCGGATTAAGGAAAATCCCCAGAGAAAGCCTCACAACCAAAGGCTCTCTGCAACACATTAATTTTTCTCTCCAATAGAGTCAATGTTAATAAAGTCATCAGCACCTCAAAATTGGGGTACATTGCATGGCATTTCTCCGAGAAGATCTCGAAGAAAAGTATGATGTAATATCCCCAAGCAGAAAGCAGTCTCTCAAGAGGCTCGCTTTCCCCAGTAGAGTCGAAAAATGGCATCTCCCACAGAGAAGTTTGTACACCTCTACAACTCAGACAAATGGGTCTCCCCAGCAAGTCTGACATCAAATTTTTCAATCAAATGGCATCTCCCCAGGAAAATTCAATGAGAAGTTTAAGGAAAACCGCTACGAATAGCGTCCCTTGTCAAGAAAGTTTATTGACAAAAGAAACTAAGACCAGTTCCTTGGTAGGAAACCAGGAGCGAGGGGAAGTTTATTCCAGAAACTTAGACCAGGTCCTTGGTAGTAAACCAGGATCAAGGGGAAGTTTATTTCAGAAACTTAGACCAGTTCCTTGGTAGGAAACCAGGATCGAGGGGAAGTTTATTTCAGAAACTAAGTCTAGTTCCTTGGTAGGAAACCAGGAGCGAGGGGAAGTTTATTCCAGAAACTTAGACCAGTTCCTTAGTTGGAAACCAGGATCGAGGGGAAGTTTATTTCAGAAACTTAGACCAGTTCCTTGGTAGGAAACCAGGTTCGAGGGGAAGTTTATTTCAGAAACTTAGACCAGTTCCTTGGTAGGAAACCAGGATCTAGGGGAAGTTTATTTCAGAAACTTAGACCAGTTCCTTGGTAGGAAACCAGGATCGAGGGGAAGTTTATTTCAGAAACTTAGACCAGTTCCTTAGTAGGAAACCAGGATAGAGGGGAAGTTTATTTCAGAAACTTAGACCAATTTCTTGGTAGGAAACCAGGATCGAGGGGAAGTTTATTTCAAAAGAAACTGAGACCAGTTCCTTGGCTGAAGACCAGGATCGAGGGGAAGTTTACCTTTTCTAAGCATCATTGCTTAGCGAAAAAAGGTGGATGAGCAAACTGCCATTCATAACCACCGTCAAAATTTTGCGTATTCCGATATTTAATCATCTTGCACCCCGAATGCCCGAATACCTTCGCCATTCACACCTTCGGGTACAAGAAGATTAAATAGGGGCATCTGTCATACCCCAAATTTTGACCACCAAGATTTCCCATCATTGTGTAAATCATCACCATAATATGGATGAACCATCATGCCTCACTAATCTCCTCAAAGAGGGGATAGTATTCACCACAACCAAGAATTAGGGTTTCAAGCCCTCTCAGAGCACTTAGACAAAGGATCAATCAAGGAATGACATGATCTTTAACTCATCTAACTTCTCAAACACCTATAAAGGATCAAGAGGACTCCAACATCAAGGAATCAAGCACAAGGTTCCAGCATTCCAAGTGGATCAAGCCTTGAGATCGCTCGTGTCACCAAATTAGGGTTTTGGTCGACCAAGGCCTCTGGGTGGAAATTTTCCTCTGGGCATGAGCCAATGCTTCAAAGCATAACCTAAGATACTCCATGGGACCTCATGGACCCAATCATCAAGTCAATTTAACCTCAGGGGATGCATTAGCCAAGACCTAAATACATGATTTGAGGGTCTCCAATACACCATGTTGATCCATTTGCAACAATGGATTAATCCAAGAAGCTTGATTCACAAGTTTCAATTTCATCTGAACCACAATTAGGATTTTGAAGAAAAAGTCAACTGTATCTTTGACTTTTGACCAGGACATGATCCCAAACCTTGGGACATGATTCCATACACCCTACAACACCTATGGAATCCATCTATTAAGTTTGATTTAGGTCAAGGACTTGATTTCATAGAGGATCGCACAGTTTATAGTTCATCTGCTGAAAAAGTCAACTGTATAAAAAGTCAAAGTTTGGCTTTTTGAGTTTTTTGGTCAACCAAGGTTCCTTAACCCTAAAATGATGTTAATGTGTGATTGGAATCATCATTCATCATGAAAAATCAAAGAAAGTGAGTTAACTTGTAAATGGGGTAACCATAAAAAACTTAGAATTTTTCTAAGTTATGAAACAAAATGGCTAGGGTACCAACTTCCAAGGAACATAACTTGAGATCAAACAACCAATTTGGATGATCCAAAGATGGATTTGTATCTCTCATGGCATACTTCAAAAGTGTCAACTACATCTCATTCCAATTCCTCATAGATTCCAAGTTATGATTGGATCAAAATCACTAAAAACATGAAAATGAATCTTTTTCCAACGCTTAGAAAAATTCCGCCCAAGGAAGATTTCAAGGGAAACACCAAAACTTGGAGGGATGTTTCACATAGTTTTAGGCTGAATCAATTCAAGATGTAAACATCAAAGTTATTGTCCATATTGCCTACAATCCAAGGAACTTATTGGCATGAAACAACTCAGCTTGAGCCAAGAGTTATGGCTGCTGCAAAACACCATGGCAAGGCTGTCATGAAAATCAGTTTGCATGTTTTCTTGCCTTACACGATTTCTGAGTCAAAGCCAAGGATCACTATGCCAAAGTCATCCAATCTGATCACAATGCATCTGATCCAACCAACAAACTTGGACTGAAATGCCAAATGTTTGTCCTTGAGAATTAATTAGTTTTTGGCATATATGCCTTGAATTCAAAGGGAATTAATGTGGAATAGTGCAATTTCAAGATTCTCACTCTCCTCAGTCAAGTTCTCTGATTAAACAATAATTAAAATGACTGAAGAATGTGGAATCAGTCAATACATAGCTGAGCTATTTGGGTCAGCTGTTACACCTAGTGCAAAAGGCATTTATGCCACGCCAAGACCATTGAACCATGGCCTTATCCTCCGAGCTTCAAGAGAACTACTTCAACACAACTCCTCTACTATAAATAGAGGTCCAAACTGATCATTCAAATCACACTAAAGCAGCCTACAACATTGCTTTCTCTCATTCTCTCCTTAAGTACCAAATTTATTTGTTTTTGAGCAAGTGTTATCCGGGTTTGAGTTGCAGAGCCAAGCAACTCAAACCACCACTTCTAACACATCACATATGATGTATAGAAGCTGTCCAAACACCTAAACCACTTCTGAAACACCTGAATCAAAATCTCAATCTTCAACCTAGCCATTATACAGTTGGGATACCATGATCTGATCTAAGGAGTTTTAAAAAGTTCCAAGGCTTGAAATCCAGTCCATACCATCCATTGAAGCTGTAGGGGTCATCAAATTACTTCTGGAACACACTTTGTGCAGAGTTCCAATTCTTCTTGCAGCAAGGTAGGCCTCAAACTCTCATAACACGATCCATGCATATTTCCTCGCATAATACTTTTGCCAATTGCTTATAATCATATGTTGAGTGTTTCCCCTCAAAAAATTTGATCATAGCACTCACACACATGTCTGCACGATTGTTTTTGCAAAATTAGGGTTCATACATTCATGTTCATGTAACTTGCTACACACTGAAAATAAATGAAATCAAATATTGCCATCATGTTCCTTGTTAAAAAACGCATGAATTTGGTGTTTGAATCATGTCAAATGGTTGAGAAACGAGTGAGATAGAGAGCTTCATGCATCTGGCCCAAGAAAAAAGATGGTCATGGCGCCATTCTTCAGGTTTTCAAACCAAACTTGCCTTATATTTTTCCCTTGCCATATGTTTAATGAATTGGCATTGCGCCTCAGTGGTTGATTAGCTGGTTTGTGTGTATTGAGCGAGTGGAAGGTCTGGGGTTCGAATCCCCCTCGCCCTAGACCTCTTTTTTTATCACTTATTCCATTTTTATTATTTTTCATATTATCTTTTTAATGATTTGGAAAATTAATAACTCTCTCAATTTTAATGATTTTTGATTGGTTCTTTTTGCAAAAAATCACAAAAATGTTAAAATATTTTATTCCACAAAAAAAATCAGATTTATATTAATTATTTAATATAGTTGATATTTTGTAAATAAATTCATTTTTAATTGTTTTAAACACTTTTAAAAGTGGATTTTTATCTTGAAAATTAAAACCAAATGAGTTTTAATTCATCTTGTGATTAAAACATCATTTTTCAAGTCTCAACCAAAAATCACAAGTTGTTTATTCAAGCTTATTTGGTATTTTATCATTATTTATTGATTTTCTTTAAGAATTTACTTTTAAAAATGATAAAATTAGGGTTTCTTTGATTTTCACCCTCACAAATCTTTTTCAAACACTCATGGGCCTCTAATAGAGTGTAAGACCTAATCACCTTTAACCAAAACCATTTTGGGCCTCAGATATTGTATAAGTCCCGACACGATAAAAAATCTCGGCGCGATCGCCAGTGTAAAATAACCCTTGGGCCTCTCCTTGAGTTGTAAGCCCCATCACTTATACAAAAACACTTTTGGGCCTCTAATAGAGTGTAACACCCATTCCTTGTAAATAAGATACCTGGTTGGGCCTCAGACATTGTATAAGACCCATTGTGTTTTCAAAAACCTCGGCACGATCGCCGTTTTCAAACAAACCATCTGGGCCAACCCTCTTGTTGTAAGTCCCATCTTTCTTTTTTCAAAATAATCTTTGGGCCTCTCCTTGAGTTGTAAGACACATACCTTTGTACAGAAAACCTCTTTGGGCCCCAGTCGTTGTATAAGTCATGATACGATATTCAAAACAACGGTGCGATCACTGTTAAACCTTGGGCCTCTCTTTGAGTATAAGCCCCAGCAATCTTTTAAAAACAATTTCCCTTTTGATTTAGATTCAAGTATACAGTTGTTATCAAAACTTTCTTTAATTTCTTTGAACAACTAACAAAACAGCATGGAAGCTTGCTCACCTGTAAGTTTTTATCCGTTTTCATTTACTCGCTTTAATATATACCTGTATTGTGGGAAGCTGCGCATGGTTAGCCTTCTTTCATTCTTTTAAATAGATGTCAAATATATATAACTGTATTGTGGGAAGCAGTGCATGGTTAGTCTTCTTTCATTATTTTAAATACATGTCAAATATATATATAACTGCATTGTGGGAAGCTGCGCATGGTTAGTCTTCTTTCATACTCCTTTAAATACTTGTCATATATCAACTGTATATATACTAGTACAGTTATTTAGAGTTTTCCCCGACAACTAAGCCTAGAACTAGGTAAAGCCATGTTGGTCACTCTTAAATACAGTCAAAACTAGATCCCCATAGGATTTCCAGATACAGTCTTCCCTTCTCTTGGGGTTAATCAAAATGGAACAAAGAGAAAGGCAGTATTCTCGGTGAACCTTTTCTCAGACTGTCACCCCTAGAAATTGTCAAAGAAATTTTACTCCCCGGAGTTTATCTATTCTCTGTGAATAACATCTCCTGAGTTTCTTCAAATCACAGAACTTCCGCTAAATGATCAATTCTCTGTGAATAGCATTTCTTGAACTTTTCTTGGTTTGGGACCCACAGGCTTCCTAAAGCATCCCCGCCTACTCTTGGGCTTTGTACAAGGACCCGTCGGCTTCTTAAAAGTTCTCATGCATTCTCTTGGGCTTCATAAAAGGACCCTCACGACTTCTTAGAGGTATATGACAGAACTTAGTCATCCTTTGCTAGAGTTGTTTTTCTAAAAAGAGTCACCAAAAGCCCTCAAACCAATTATAGGGTTGATACTCATCCCTTAAAAGAGTCGGCCTCCTCTTGGACATTGTACAAAGATAGACCACACTAATAGACTTTGACAGTCTAAATCTCCTTGAGTCTCAAAGACATTCTCAAGTTCCCTACAAACATAGGAAGAAACCCCGGATTCTGGATTAATCTCCAGCAGAGTTAAAACTTGTGGGTTCTAAAACCCCGTCTCTCTCATCCCCCGGCCAAGGTCAGTTTATCATCATATAACACTATCCCAAATCAGAACCTCAAGGTGTCTGATCCATCAACTCTTCTGGATTCCCCTGCAAGAGTTGATTCCCCACTTGGACATACCTCGGGATCTCAACAATTCCCAACATAAGATAACCCCCTCTTAGGCTTTGTATAATGATCTTTTCCTCAGGAAAGTCAGCCTTCTCTTAGGCTTTATACAATGATTTTCCCCCAGCTGAGCTAACCTTTTCAGCTCTCTTATTGATTCAACCACTTTACAGACTCTCTTGTTGAGTCAATCACCTTTTCAAACTCTCTTGTTGAGTCAACCACTTTTCAGACTCTCTTGTTGAGTCAATCACGTTCCAGACTCTCTTGTTGGGTCAACCCTTTTTAGCCTCAATCTCGGGCTTCGTACGAGACAGATAAAAAGCACTCTCTTATTGATTCAACCCTTTTTAGCCTCAATCGCGGGCTTCGTACGAGACAGATAAGAGCACTCTCTTGTTGAGTCAAACCCTTTTCGCCTCAATCTTGGGCTTTATATAAGACAGATAAATACCTCCCCAGCGGAGTTAGCCTCCTCTTAGGCTTCATATAATGATATCCCCAAAGAGTCAGTCTCTTTTAGCCTTCGTCTTGGGCTGTGTACAAGACACTAATATATCCACTCTCTTGTTGAGTCGGTCTCATACAACCTTCTCTTAGGCTTTGTATAAGGACTTCCCTAGTGGAGTCAATCAACCTCTTAGCTTCAACCTTGGGCTTTTATCAAGGTACATAAAAATCAACAATCCCTCTTTAGAGATAACAAATTCTCTTTCAGTCAACCTTTTAGCTTCAACCTTGGGCTTTGAACAAGACACAAATACTCCGTTTAGCCTCTATCTTGGGCTTTGAACGAGACACCAAAACATCTTTTTCCTCCCTTAGAATAGGAGGAACTACGATTGCTCTGATTTCCCTGTTTCGTTTAAACGGGAATACATAGGCATAAGATTGCGAAATCTTAGCGAGCATACTAATCAAAAGCTCTAGGTCCAGTACCTTCATACATCAATCAAAACTTAGGTCCAGCACCTTACCAAAAATATCAACAAAAAGAACTCACTCTCCCTGTCACATTTCCCAAGAAATTTTCCCAAACCCATTAACGGATAAACACCATCAAGTACAAAGCAAAACCTAAAGCTAATATCTTGTGGATAACCACATATAGGATGGGTAACTGACAACTGCCCATTGTATAACCTGACCCCGGACCCCCCAATCTCTTTAAGCGTTTGTCCTGTTAGACATTCGCGTGCAAGGTTAGTTTTAGATACATTCCCTTTCCCTTCCAGCTTCATGGGATAAATAAGAAACCAGAAAGTAACACCCCTCCTACCATTGCGGTGAGGAAAACCCCAGCGATAAGGTGGTCGCGTCACCGACAAAAATCGCTCGCTACACCGAGCGTTAAAACTCAACCATGAAATTGGGATAAAAATTTGTGTTGTCCATAATGTGTACTCTAAGATTCACCAGAAGAATCCATTAATCAAATCCTTTTGGATTTCACAATCACTACTGGTATTCGAAGAATGGCAGTTATAACACCCCAAATTTATTAGAATATTTATTTAATTTATTAAATATAATATTTGTGAATTTCGGTGAATTTTGGTGGTTTGTGTTGACGTTGGCATTCTGGTGGAGTTTTGGTTATTTATCTAAATAATAGTATATAATATGAATATATTAGTATTATTATTAATTAAAATAATATTAGAGGAATTAAGGGTAAGATAGACTTTTGAGGAGGATTAGTGAGGGTATTATTGGGAAAGCCCATTTTAGGAGCCCAAGGGTTTAACAAAAAATGAATTGGGACGAAAAGGATTCATTTTGGCTAGATCGTGAAAATAAGGAGAAAGATGTAGAGCTCTGAGGAAAAAGGTAAAGACGAGGATTCGAGAAGGTTTCCGAAGACTCAATAGAGAAAGCCCTGAATCGAAAATCTAAGGTATGAGGAGTATTACCTTTCATTATTTTCAATATAGAGATTCAATGTATTTTAAAGTGGATTTTGAGGTTTTTGAAGGGTTTATGAGTTATTGATGATTTAAGGGTATTTCAGAGGATCGATAATGGATTATTAAGGGTTGAATTGATTCGGGTAAAAATAAACCTTCAAGGCTAAACCTTTTTTATGATATGTGGGATCTTGTATGAGAAAGGGATTTATGGGGTTTATGAGAATCTTGAGGGTTTGTGAAGGTTTAGGTAATTTTGAGTTAGGATAGTGGAATTAATTGACCTAAATGTCGTAGGTTCTATGCCTTTGATTGCCATGATGCCTTGGGAAATGTTTTGGGGATGTTTTGGGTGAACTAAGGTTGAAATCGTAAGGTGTTTGGGTCTGTTATGCTACTGATGCGTAGCAGTGATTTCCTGAAATCGCGAGTTCGCAAAGCGAAGAATTCCTTTGCAAGGCGAACACTCGCCCCAGGCTCGCAAAGCGAGCAGCGCAGCGAATGCGCTATGATTTTGTTGGTGAATACTGGATGAATTCTAAAGTGTGATTCCTAACTCGCAAAGCGAATGTCCCAGCGAGTGGATTCGCAAAGCGAATGAGGGTGGCGAGCGAGAGACAGAATGGGAACTCTCTGGTTTTTGTGTGGGATTTTGGGGTTCGCGGGATGCTCGCAAAGCGAACAACCCAGCGAACAGGTTCGCACGGCGAACTCTGCAGCGAACGCCTGCTGTTCGCAGAAATTGTTTCATGATGTTGTGTTGTCTTGATGTTTTGATGCTGTGATTTATTCTGATAATTTACCATGATGTTATTGATGATTATGTGATGATGATTTCGTGATGTTATGATGAAATATTTGATGATATAAATTACTGTGATGTATATTGATGATTATGAGCTGTTTATATATGATGTTTGATGGTTAAGTGATGATATGAATTACCATGAGTGTATTGATGATTATGAGTTGTTTATACCTGATGTTTGATGATTAAATAGTGATGTGAATTACCATGAGCTATATTGATGATTATAAGATGATGATGATGATGATGTTTTGATAAATAAATGACGATGTGACGAATATGAGATTTTGATGAATGATGATGCATGTAATGACTTTATTGATGATGATGATTATGACGTTGTGTATCATGCATTCCCTGCATTTTAGTGATGATGTTAGACTTCGGTCTATTGTGGCTTCCATCCCATTGTGTGGATGTGAAGTGGTTTATGACGTGCTCCGATTCTTGTGTGGAATTGATCCTAATGACGGGGATCTTTGGAGGGTGATGGCCTAAGTGTCCATCGATTGTGACGATTGGTACCACATGCATAAGTCTTGTTGTGCATTGCATTTATGTGGCATTATTGATGTGAGTTTATGATGTTGTGACTGTTGATCCTGTTGACGACTCTGATGATGTTGTTTATGATTATGACGTCATTTTATACATATCTTGTTTTTATATTGATTATAATGAATTGTGATTACTCACCCTGCTTGTTTGAATGTTGCCTCCACGTGGGTAACGTGCAGGTGATCAGGATTAGTCGTGGATGCTTTCGAGGAACTTTTGAATTTTATTTGCATTTTGGTCGATGTAGAGGGTCTTGCTCTGATAGTGTAACATTGGGTTGGGTCGTTGAGTCGAACTATGTTGAGTTTTTATTTAGCTGTTATTTTGTTATTATTTGATGACTATGGTTTTATTTTAAAAAGCCTTTTGTGGGATTTTATGGTTATGGTGGTTCTGCTGCCTTTGAAGGCTTTTGAGTTATTGTGAGGAAAACCCGTTGTTTACGGAGCAATTTTTTTGATTCGAATTTATTGAGAAACGTGCACCCTTTTGAGGTGATTCTGATTTTACTCTGATATTTTGTTTAATCTGCTGTGATAATTGTGGGGTAGAAAAGGGTGTTACATTAGTGGTATCAGAGCAGGTCGGTCCGTCCGGCCAGGTTGTCTAATGTTGTCTAGTCCCTAGTGTGTGACATGTGTGTGAAAACACTGTCGATGCTTGTTTTGTTTTCCATTTCCAGGTTGGGAATGAAACAAGTGGGGGAGAAGATGGTGTTTCTCCAAGATGCTTCAAGTGTGGAGCGGTGGCTAAGAGTGGTGTTAGACGCTACAATAGTTTGGTAAGATAGTTTGTACCGCCTCATGATAGGTGGCTGTTATTGACAAATTGAGGAACATATCACCCTTAATCTCTTGTTGATAATAGACGGGATCGTGTTGGATCTGATAGACGTGTCTTGCGAGCTTAAGTGGTGTGCACAGTGAATTGTTTGGAGTTAAGCTAAGTGCTTACATATGGTTTTGATGAGTCGATGCAGGATGATGCTGGTGTTTAAGTTGAGGGTAACTTCGATTATTAGTGAAGGTGGAGAAGTGGGTGTTTTGCCTGGTGTTTGTGAAATTTCAGAAGTGTTTCCTGATGACGTAAGTGATTGGCCTCCAGAGCGTGAGGTAGAGGTTATGGCGGATTTGATACCAGGTATGAGTCCGGTGTCAATGGCTCCTTACTGGATGTCTGCATCTGAGTTGGGAGAATTGAAGAAACAATTGGAAGAGTTGCTTGGGATGAAGTTGTCAACTAAGTGTTTCTCTGTGGGGTGCTCCTGTGTTGTTGGTGAAGAAGAAAGATGGTACTATGAGATTGTGTGTGGATTATAGATAGTTGAATAAAGTGACGATCAAGAATAAGTATCCACTTCTGAGGATTGATGATTTGATGGATCAATTGGTGGGCGCTTGTGTTTTAGCAAGATTGATTTGAGGTCTGGTTATCATCAGATTCGTATTAAGCCTGATGATATTCCGAAGACAACTTTCAGGACGAGGTGTGGTGACTATGAGTATACTGTGACGTTATTTGGTGTATCTAATGCACCTGGTGTTCATGAAGTATATGAATCAGATTTTTCATGGGTATTTGGATAAGTTTATGGTGGTTTTTATTGACGATATTCTGATATACTCTAAGCCTGAAGAAGAGCATGTTGAGCATTTGAGGACTGTGTTGCAGGTGTTGAAAGAGAAGAAGTTGTATGTGGAACTGTCGAAGTGTGAGTCCTGGTTGAAGGAAGTCAGTTTTCTTTGCCATGTGATGTCGAGTGGTGGAATTGCTGTAGATCCTTCTAAGATTGATGTGGTGTTGCAGTGGGAAATTCCGAAGTCTGCTACCGAGATACAAAGTTTTCTGGGATTGGTGGGTTATTACCGCAAGTTTAACGAAGGCTTTTCTAAGTTGGCATTACCTTTGACTCAGTTGACTCGAAAGGGTCAAGCTTTTGTGTGGGATGTAGCTTGCGAAGAGAGTTTTATGGAATTGAAGAAGAGGTTAACTACCGCTCCAGTGTTGATTTTTCCAAATCTGAGCGAATCTTTTGTGGTGTATTGTGATGCGTCAAAGATGGGTCTTGGTGGAGTATTGATGCTGAATGGACAAGTTGATGCCTATGCTTCAAGACAATTACGAGTTCATGAGAGGAATTATCCTACCCATGACTTGGAGTTGGCCGCTGTGGTGTTTGTGTTGACGATTTGGAGACATTACCTATTTGACTCTAAGTTTGAAGTGTTCAGCGATCATAAGAGTCTGAAGTACTTATTTGATCAGAGAGAATTGAATATGAGGCAGAGAAGGTGGTTAGAGCTGTTGAAGGATTCCGATTTTAATTTGAGCTATCATCCGGGCAAAGCAATTGCAGTTGTTGATGCATTGAGCAGGAAGTCATTGCATATGTCGATGCTTATGGTGAAAGAATCAGCATTAATTGAGTGATTTCGAGACTTAGGTTTGGTGTATGAAGAGACTCCTGACAGTGTGAAGTTGGGAATGTTGAAGTTGACTAGTGGCATTCTAGAAGAGATCAGAGTGGGACAACAAGCGGACTTGAAGTTAGTTGACCAGTTGATTTTGAGCAACCAAGGTAACAGAGGAGAATTCCGGATCGACGAGGATGGTGTGATGAGGTTTTGAGATAGAGTGTGTGTTCCAGATGTTCCAGGAATTAAGAAGAGCATTCTTGAGGAAGGATATCGAAGTAGATTAAGTATTCATCTCGGTGCTACGAAGATGTACCAGGATTTGAAGAAGTTGTTTTGGTGGTCAGGTATGAAGAAGGATATTGCGGAGTTTGTTTATGCGTGCTTGACTTGTCAGAATTCGAAGATTGAGCATCAGAAGCCTTTAGGTATGATGCAACCGTTGAATATTCTAGAAGGGGGATGGGATAGTATTTCCGTGGATTTTGTGTTGGGATTGCCGAAGACTGAGAGAGGGGATGATTCTATTTGGGTGATTGTGGATAAATTAACTAAATCGGCTCATTTCTTGCCGATGAATATTAATCATTCTATGCAGAAGTTAGTCGAGATGTATATTGAGGAAATTGTGAAGTTGTATGGAATACCTTCGAGTATTGTGTCGGATAGAGATCCGAGATCTACATCGAGGTTCTGGAAGAGTTTGTAAGAGGCTTTGGGTACTAAGTTGAGGATGAGTTTTGCCTATCATCCGCAGACGGACGGCCAGACAGAAAGGACTACCCAATCCTTAGAGGATTTGCTGAGAGCTTGTAAGTTGGATCATGGAGGATCTTGGGATAGCCATTTACCGTTGATTGAGTTCACGTACAATAATAATTTTCATGCTAGTACCAGAATGACGCCCTATGAAGCTTTGTATGGGAGAAGGTGTAGGACTCTTTTGTGTTGGTATGAGTCAGGCGAGAGTGTTATACTCGGACCTGAGATTGTGCAAGAGATGACCGAGAAGATTAAGATGATCTAAGAAAGGATGAGAGCGTCGTAGAGTCTCCAGAAGAGCTATCATGATAAGAGGAGGAAGACACTTAAATTCCAAGAGGGAGATCACGTGTTTTTGAGGGCGACGCCAGTGATTGGTGTGGGTCGAGCTTTGAAGTCTAGGAAGCTCACTCCACGTTTTGTTGGTCCATATCAAATATCGCAGAGGATAGGAGAGGTAGCCTATCGAGTTGCTTTACCGCCGTCACTTGCAAATTTGCATGACGTGTTCCATGTGTCTCAGTTGAGGAAGTGCATTCCGGATCCATCACATGTGATTCAGATGGATGATGTACAAGTGAGGGAGAACCTAACAGTGGAAGCTTTACCTGGCGGATTGACGGTCGAGAGATGAAGCAACTGCGGGCTAAAGACATAACTTTGGTGAAAGTGTTATGGGACGGACCAGCTGGCGAAAGTTGGACTTAGGAACGTGAAGTTCAGACGAGGGAGTCGTATCCGACTCTATTTCTTTGAGATAATTTTCGAGGGCGAAAATTCTTTAAGTGGGGGAGAGTTGTAACACCCCAAATTTATTAGAATATTTATTTAAGAGTTAAATAAGTTTTTAGTCCCTATAAAGTTTGAAATTTCATTTTTAGTCCCTCCTGGGTTTTGGCAACGGTTTTAGCTGGTTTTGACAACGGTTTTTTTGTAAAAACTGTTGCCAAAAGATAGGGAGGGACTAAAAATGAAATTTCAAACTTTATAGGGACTAAAAACTTATTTAACCCTTTATTTAATTTATTAAATATAATATTTGTGAATTTCGGTGAATTTTGGTGGTTTGTGTTGACGTTGGCATTTTGGTGGAGTTTTGGTTATTTATCTAAATAATAGTCTATAATATGAATATATTAGTATTATTATTAATTTAAATAATATTAGAGGAATTAAGGGTAAGATGGACTTTTGAGGAGGATTAGTGAGGGTATTATTGGGAAAGCCCATTTTAGGAGCCCAAGGGTTTAACAAAAAAAAATTGGGAGGAATAAGATTCATTTTGGCTAGATCGTGAAAATAAGGAGAAAGGTGCAGAGCTCTGAGGAAAAAGAGAAAGGCGAGGATTCGAGAAGGTTTCCGAAGACTCAATAGAGAAAGCTCTGAATCGACAATCTAAGGTATGAGGAGTATTACCTTTCATTATTTTCAATATAGAGATTCGATGTATTTTAAAGTGGATTTTGAGGTTTTTGGGGTTATTGAAGGGTTTATGAGTTATTGATGATTTAGGGGTATTTCTGAGGATCGATGATGGATTATTAAGGGTTGAATTGATTCGGGTAAAAATAAGCCTTCGAGGCTAAACCTTTTTGATGATATGTGGGATCTTGTATGAGAAAGGGATTTATGAGGTTTATGAGAATCTTGAGGGTTTGTGAAGGTTTAGGTAATTTTGAGTTATGATAGTGGAATTAATCGACCTAAATGTCGTAGGTTCTATGCCTTTGATTGCCATGATGCCTTGGAAAATGTTTTGGGGATGTTTTGGGTGACTAAGGTTGAAATCGTAAGGTATTTGGGTCTGTTATGCTACTGATGCGTAGCAGCGATTTCTTGAAATCGCGAGTTCGCAAAGCGAACAATTCCTTCGCAAGGCGAACACTCGCCCCAGGCTCGCAAAGTAGGTAGCGCATCGAATGCGCGATGATTTTGTTGGTGAATACTGGATGAATTCTGAAGTGTGATTCCTAGCTCGCAAAGCGAATGTCCCAGCGAGTGGATTCACAAAGCGAATGAGGGTGGCGAGCGAGAGACAGAATGAGAACTCTCTGGTTTTTGTGTGGGATTTTGGGGTTCGCAGGATGCTCGCAAAGCGAACAACCCAGTGAACAGGTTCGCACGGCGAACTCTGCAGCAAACGCCTGCTGTTCGCAGAAATTGTTTCATGATGCTGTGCTGTCTTGATGTTTTGATGTTGTGATTTATTCTGATGATTTACCATGATGTTATTGATGATCATGTGATGATGATTTCGTGATGTTTTGATGAAATATTTGATGATATGAATTACCGTGATGTATATTGATGATTATGAGCTGTTTATATATGATGTTTGATGATTAAGTGATGATATGAATTACCATGAGTGTATTGATGATTATGAGCTGTTTATACCTGATGTTTGATGATTAAATACTGATGTGAATTACCATGAGCTATATTGATGATTATAAGATGATGATGATGATATTTTGATGAATAAATGACGATATGACGAATATGAGATTTTGATGAATGATGATGCACATAATGACGTTATTAATAATGATGATTATGACGTTGTGCATCATGCATTCATAGCATTTCAGTGATGATGTTAGACTTCGGTCTATTGTGGCTTCCATCCCATTGCGTGGATGTGAAGTGGTTTATGACGTGCTCCAGTTCTTGTGTGGAACCGATCCTAATGACGGGGATCTTTGGAGGGTGATGGCCTAAGTGTCCATTGATTGTGACGATTGGTACCACATGCATGAGTCTTGTTGTGTATTGCATTTATGTGGCATTATTGATGTGAGTTTATGATGTTGTGACTGTTGATCCTGTTGACGACTATGATGATGTTGTTTATGATTATGACGCCATTTTATACATATATTGTTTTTATATTGATTATAATGAATTGTGATTTCTCACCCTGTCTGTTTGAATGTTGTCTCCACGTGGATGACGTGCAGGTGATCAGGATTAGCCGTGGATGCTTTCGAGGAACTTTTGAAGTTTATTTGCATTTTGGTCGATGTAGAGGGTCTTGCTCTGATAGTGTAACATCGGGTTGGGTCGTTGAGTCGAACCATGTTGAGTTTTTATTTGGCTGTTATTTTGTTGTTATTTGATGACTATGGTTTTATTTTAAAAACCCTTTTGTGGAATTTTGTGGTTATGGTGGTTTTGCTGCTTTTGAAGGCTTTTGAGTTATTTTGAGGAAAACCCGTTGTTTACGGAGCAATTTTGTTGATTTGAATTTATTGAGAAATGTGCACCCTTTTGAGGCGATTCTGATTTTACTCTAATATTTTGTTTAATCTGCTGCGATAATTGTGGGGTAGAAAAGGGTGTTACAGCGGTCCCACCCAAAGAACCTCGAAAGTAAATCCATAACCCGACTTCGCCGACTAAGACTTATGGGCTACTGTTCTAAACTAGGGAGATGGCTAACACTATGAATTCCAAGACATATAATTCTAAGATAATGAAGCTGGTCAGAGAATGGAAACACTTTAGTGGCGCAGAGGATCCCAGTCGAGCGGCCTGTCACTATTTGTCGGATGGGAAAAATCACAAGATCTTAGGAAACATGTCCCATGAGATAATTGTCTTAAAAAGGGTTCTAGAACCGCTACACATAAATCATAATTATAAACTCCAATGTATGGCTTAAACCTATATACACATTATTCCAAACCCCGTACCTCACACTTATAGTTTCTATTTACTTAATAGTTAGAGTGTTTGTAGCTACATTTCAATCGTTGGAGATCATATGTGAAGAACCGTCATTCTGAAGCTAGTCATCAACCATATGTGAAGAAGCGTCATTATGAAATGTACATCGTATGTAAATTCATTAATTGTGGAATTAACAAAGTCTCGATATAAGTGATTTATGAATGAATTGATAATTTTGTTCTTTTTGCGCGTGTGTCTATGTGTGTATGTGTGTGTACTTTTTACGTCTCAAAATAAAAGTCTTTTAAGGTTGTTATACACATATTAAGAAAAATAATGATTGAATAATTAAATGTAACAATTTTACAAAATTGTTCTTAATTACTACTCCCTCCGTCTCATAAAAAGTGTCTTATTTGAACAATGCGCGGTTCTTAAGAAAATGATTAGATGTGTTGGCTGTAGTGAAAAAGTTAATGTCATTTACTAAAATACCCCTATTAAATGTAGTTGAATAAAGTGAAATTTAATGAATAGGGGTATAGTAGTAGAAAAATAATAATAATTACAACATTGATAATGTAAATGGACAATTATTTTGAGACAAAAAAAAAATTCAAATGAGACACTTTTTATGAGACGGAGGGAGTATTAGTTGTCATAAATGTCTAATATCATTTAATAACTTGAAAGAAGTGTAGACAACATTATTTATTAGGGATAAAATTAATAAAAGTTAATTAATGTTGCATTGAAAAAGTAAAGAGACTCTTATTTTAGGACAAATTTCTTTGACTATAAAAACACTTACAGTATTTTGTAACGGAGGGAGTTGTTGAGCAACTTTCATGATTCTTGTCATTTATGATCATTAATGACATTGCCTCATTGTCTGAACATGATCATCATTGCTATTTTGTTTTTTCTATGTGTTTAAACCCCATTATTGGAACATTTAAGTCATTGTTAAGTCAGTGGGACTGAGTTGGTTTCTTGACTCAGGATCGAGATCCTTAATGGTTAGGGGAACTCGCCCATCCTTTCTCAATGGCAAGCTCTTCCAATTTTTCCCTGAGAATGGGCAAAACCCGTTCATCCCCTATTAAGTAGTTTCTAAGATTTTGGTGAGCACTTTTTACAAAGAGTTGGGTTGACTAATATTAAGTGAACATATGCTTTAATAGATATATTGGTACAATTTAAAATTGAACCAATATATCTCTTCCCCTTCCTTAATATTTTGTTTTTTCGTGTTATAGTTATTCTTACAATTATGGACTGGGTTTTAAACAACTGCTTACAAAATCAATTTATAATCAATTTATAATTAAACATTAATAATGACACAAATGACTATTCAAACATTATTAATACATTAAGTGAGTAAAACTAATATTTTAAAAATCGAATCGAACTAATTGGCCAAACTGGTTGAGTGGGGAATTGAAAGGGTCATCGACTTAGTCTGATTGCTGGATCAAGTAAGCTATTGAGCTAGTGGGAACCGACCAGAATTGGCCAAAACCGTAAAAACTAGCGAACCAACGGTTTTGGAAAATCATTAGGTTAAATGCTTTCTTTTTTTCCCAGATAAAATGACGTCATTTTAATAATTTTTTTAAACAAAATAAAATTAAATATAATTAGATTTATTCAAAACTTATTTAGAACAATTTTCTCTCATTAGAATTAAATATATTAGATAGTACAATAATTTTGTTATTCAGTTTATGTTGCAATTAAACTTTGTTCCTAATTTATTTGGATTTGTATTTTGTGTACTTTTTTGTTCTGTGTGATGTCTATATTTAAATTTTGAACTTAAAGAGTGAACCTGTGAAATTATGATATTTTAAAATTTTGTAGGAGTCGTATTTTTTCAAAGACCGAGTCATCTGATTTGATTGATTTAGTAATTAGATAGTTATGTTATAGAGATTAGTTTATTCAACCAAATTATATGATTTAATCTGATTTAGTCACGCGGTTCGACCAATAACTCAATTGTTCGACCAATAAATTATTGACTTAATATTCTCACTGGTTTAATGATTTGTCGGGTTTTAAACATTGAGTGAAATCAGGGCTGAAAATGAGTCGAGTCGAGTCGAACTCGCCTTAACTCGACTCGACTCGTTAAGAACTGGTTCAACTCAAATCTCGTTTTGAGTTTGACACAGACTTTTTTTAAGCTCAAACTCGACTCGTTAAAAGTTCACGAAAAATTTGGTTCATCTCGCTTGGTTCATCTCGTTAGGTTCAGTTCACTTCCTTCACGAACTTAAAAGCCATTTTTTAAGTCTATTTTATTTTTATATATTTGACATTTTTTAAAATTTATGAGTGTGAAATATAACTTTGTTTCAAAAATCTATTAATTCAAAAATTACACAACTTTCAAGAAACACATTTAAAAGTCTAATTCAAAAAACACTCAATTGATGTTTAAACTTGTCAAAAAAATTCATAACTTCATCAAATATTTAGGAAATTTAATAATTTAATGAAATAGTACACAAAAAATTAATAGAAATTGATACATTTTTATCACAGAATGATTACACCACTTGCAACCTTCACTGCACATATTATTTTAGCAAATGTCATAATGCCTCCAACAAAGATGACTCTAAATACAATTGTCAACTTTACTGCCATAACTAGTAGTACATAAAGGACAATATAGGGTCAAGATTTGGAGTAAATTTTTAAACCTACTCTTAAAATAATATAATTATTCTCATATATAATCGAGTTGACTCATGAACCTAACGAGTCGAGCTATGTATAGTTCAAGTTCAACTAATTTAGTTAACGAACATAGTTTTTCGCTCATATTCAGCTCATTTGATTAATGAATCTAGTTCAACGATTTAATTGTCGAACTGATTTTCGAATTATTTTAAAGTTGGTTCGGTTATTAACGGTCTAAGTAAAATTATACAACCTCACCAGAATGACTTCATTATGACTTATCTTAAATAAATTTATCTTAAATAAATTTTAAAATTAATACAACCTTTGTTTTAACTATTGAGATTTTTCTTTCATTTATAAAATTCTCTTTAAATATTCATTACCATTTCCCTTATTTTATTTATATACCTATAAGTATATTATTGTTTTATGTAATATATATTAATATTTTTACATAAATATTAAATACTATTTTTTAAAAAAAAATTAATTTGTAAAATTATATAAATAATAAACAAGACGTAATATATCAACCACTTTTCTTAAGTTTTGTAATTTACTTTGGAACTTATTATATTTGAAAACATATGTAACATCATCTAAATTACATATTGATTTTAATACCATAGTAATTCTAATTTGTGCTCTAGAGATATATTATTTTTATATTTTATTTTAAAAATTGTATATTAATTATAATAAAAATATAAAATTAATTTTTATATGTTTTTTTTTCAATCAATACAAACTTTTTAAATTGGGTCAATTAAGTTAGACTAAAGTACTTTTTTTTTTGTAAGATTTAAAGAATAATTAGTTGATTTAACTTATTTTTATGTTGCTTATAAATAGTTCAAACTTGACCCTACATATTAATATATATTTATTTTTAATTAATTTTAATTCAAATTTAATATTAATTTAACTATTTTAATTAAAATATATAAACTATTTCACCATTTTTCATTAACAAAACAAATTCAAAATACATCACATATCTTAACAAAACAAACCCAAAACACATCACATATCTTAACAATTCAATACATTGCAAACTCTTCCTTGACATTACAAACTCAAAGAAAACACAACAAATTTAACAATTACATTCCAAAACTAAATACACGTTAATCATTAAAGACATTGCAAAACACAACACCTTCAAATTTCCATGAAATTTCTTAGTTTTCAATTTGGTCTTTAAATTTTTGTTCTTCCTTGATTCTTCATACAAGGTCTTCATATAGCCCATAAATGCCATATCTTTCAGCTCTAAGTTTATAATGCTACTGATCTTACTGGCTGATCAAAACCTGAAGTGGGGCAGAGACTTCGTCTGCGATGCTTGGTTTCAAAGATGAGGAAGGGGGTGTTCCTGCAAGGCACTCCGATGCTAAAGTAAGATTAGGGAGAAGAGAAGGCAACTACAAAGTATGTCTTAGGATGATTTTGAATGTTCGACCCTCTCAAATGAGAAGGTTTTTATAATGCCCCTAGCGCTTGGCCATTTGTCCCTATTTTCAGGTCGAAATGTTCGCTCCTAAAGAATAAGTAACTTCTAGAAACTTGCCGTTGGGACGGACAGAGGTGCTCGGAACTAGCCGTTGTCGCGGGCAAGGGCGTGGTCGTGGGCACAGGCGTCGTGACTGTTTCTGGATGGTGGAACCGTGCGTGACGGGCTGAAATGTGACGAGGGACAGCTGATCATGGCAGTCAGCTGGCCAGCCTTCCTCGGCAGAGGAGATAATGCTTTCTTTTGCCCTTAACTAGCAGGGCTTAGGCTATTGGGTCATTCTGGGAGCAGAAGTGGATTGGTTCATGCCTAGCCATTGGGTCAGTCCGGAACAGGAGCCCCTAAGTCGTTGCTCTTAAGTATAAGAGTGATGACTTAAGGGCAGCCCGCGGTCCCGAGGAGGATTAGGCGTGGTCGACGTCTGTTACTGAGACGAGTCGTTTCGTGGTGCTCAAGGGCACCTGTGCCCGGGGAATCTGGAGCGTTGTCCCGCGTGCCCGACGAGCAGGGAGCCCAACGGTTGATGGGACATAAAAGGATGGAGTGCCACACGTGCATCAAGTCACGTGCCGCATTTAATGCGTAATGATGGCTATGCTAGGGTTATGATGATGCCCCTACGCCGCGCGTGCTCGTGCACGTTCCTCTGATCCGTCTATAAATATAGGGAGGAAGCATTCATTTTCAATTTTTACTTCTCTCTCCTCTTTTGCAGCTTGTCCTCGTTTTCGCTATCCGTCGTCGTAACGCCGCCGCCCGAGCAATGATCAGACTTCACCGACCACCTATTTCCCCTCTTCAATCACGTAAGTTTTCTTATCCTTCTCAGTTTAATGTATTTCAACCTTATTTTGCTTAGAGTGCATGCGGTTAGGATGAAACTGAGTAGAGTAGGTGTGGTTTCCAGCAAATGTTGGTGGCTAGCGGTGGTTAGGCCATTTTCTGCCTCCGACGTCGTCGTCGGAGTGTTAGGAATTTAGGATTTTTTGTTGATTCTGATGCCGTTGCGACAACGAGTGAGTTTGTCGTCGGTGGGACTTAAGCGTTTTTTGGCGTACTCATAAGTTTTTCGGTGGATCTCCAACGGAATTTTGGGTAACGCACCGGGGAGGATCTCCCCGTGTGGGTTTAAGGGATTGCCATGGGCGTCTCCTTGCACAGTTTGTGCGCTATTTAAGTAAGGTCTTAGGTCGGGGACGTTGTGCTCGGGCCTTCGCGCACCCTTTCACTTGACTAGCGGTGGAAGGGTGGATTTGACTTTGTCATCGAATTCACTTTTGTCCTCTGCTTTTTAGGTAAAGGAGATGTCTCGCGATCTTGATGATGAAGTTATGAGGGAACTGTCCGAGGAGAGCTCTTCGGAAGATTGCTGTGCTGATGAAACTTTTGCTCCCCGGACTACCGGCGAAACATCTACTCCTAGTAGTACCAAGGGAGTGCGGGTTGTTGCTGAGCCTCAGGAGCATGCCTCCCTCTTTGCTTTTCATACCCAGGATGCCTTCACGACGGTGGGGGTCGAGGGAGACAGGAGGGTCCACTTTCCTAAAGAGAACGACCGAATCTGCTCAGCCTACGGGGAGAGGTTCCCCATGTACGAGTTTGTCTCCAAGGAGATCGGGTTGAAGCACCCCTTCACGGACTTACAAGTGGCAGTTTTTGGACACCTGGACCTGGCGCCCTCCTAGCTACACCCGAACTCGATTGCCTTCATTCGGGCATTCAAGATTACTTATGAATTTTTGAAGATTGGAGTCACTCTCCACCTTTTCTTCACCGTCTTCCACCTCCAACCCCTGGTTGTTGGGAGACAGTTCAGATGGGTTTCCCTAAAGCAGGGGAGAAAATTATTCAAGGCCTTCTACGAGTCCATCAGGACGTTTAAGGAGAGGTATTATATCATTGAGCCCGTGTTAGAGAGTGCCAAAGACTCCTCGTTCGTCTGGGAGGTTTCAACAGACGAGAGCGGGGAGCCCCTCATCGACGAGCAGGGCAAGATAAAGGGGCAGAGGTTAATGAAGTTCCCCTTCTACTGGAGTGGGGACCACTTTACCCAGGGGACCGAGGATTACCTTTCCAACCCGCAACTGCTAGAGGAGGATGACCGGGCCAGCTACAACAAGCTGGTAGGCTTTGTCGACGAATTTCTCCCTGCCAACTGTGTGACTAGGAGCGGGGACATCATTTATGAAGCAGACCGGGGGGGGTCAATGTGGCGACCCGATACATTAATACGAAAGAGCTCTTCAAGTTTGGCACTCGTGAGGAGGCTTTGGAACTTCTGGGTAGCCATTTATTTCTTAGCTTGTTTGTATTGTTGTTTCCTCTATTTACTCAGGTGTGCCCGTTGTTTTGCAGGTAAAATGTCCACGACCCAGGAGCGTATGGTGAAGAGCGCCCAAGCAAAGCTCAAGGTGGGCAAGAAGATAGGGAGAAGCCGCCTTGGCGAGCAAGTGGTCCTTCCCCGACGGGGTTAAGGACTTCGTCATCCGGAGTCGCAGCCACCCAGACCTCCCTGCTGCAGGTAACCTCGAGGCCCAAGCGCCCCCGGGCGAATGAGGTCCTCGACCTTACCCACGAGGGGGAGAAGAGCAAATTTGAGCTGCCCCTTTGCTTTCTGAAAGCTCCAAGAGTTTGACTAAATTTTGGTAAAACATAATGTTAGGAAAGATGTTCCAACATGAAGGTTTCAGCCCCAGGCCAAAGATGTCGAGTGAAATGTCACAGTATATAGATTCGACATCATGACTGTCACAACAGGCTTGTTTTAAATCTGTTCCAAGATTCAAGGCACGATTGGAAGTGGATCAGGGATCAAAGATATGAAGGCCAACAAAGCAGAAGACTATAAAAGAAGACCAAGACCTAGGCAGAAAGTGAGAGAGGATGACATAGACTTAGGAATTCTATTTTGTAAAGTAGGGTTTAGGTTTTGAGAGTTGTAGGTTTCTCTTGTAAGTCTCCC
Organism: Lathyrus tuberosus; assembly: GCA_022829125.1. Taxonomy (NCBI): domain Eukaryota; kingdom Viridiplantae; phylum Streptophyta; class Magnoliopsida; order Fabales; family Fabaceae; genus Lathyrus; species Lathyrus tuberosus. The sequence continues at coordinate 1,609,688 of JALAZF010000164.1, forward strand.
TCTGTATCGATTTGATGCAGTGTGGTAGACATAGGTACTTGTACAGATTCAGAAGCCCGTAAGAATGAATCGTGTAGTGTTCTTGGATGAAGCTTTGAAGCAAATCCAAGTTAACTTGTTAGTCAAGGTTGTTTGACTGAACTTTGTATTAGAAGTGGTGTCTTTCAATAGGGTAGATACAGTTATGAGGTATTAATTGTTAGATAATCACAGGTTGTGATTTAGGGAGTGAGATGGGTTTCTCTTATCAATTAGATGTGACTTCTAATGATAAATACTTCATTGGGTAGTGATAGATTAGTGTGGGTGCTTTCGGTAAACCTGAGGTTGTTTACATAAAACTATATTACTGATAGTAATTTCTTCTTCCTAGATTGGTATCCCCCAGATGTAGGTGAGTTGCACCGAACGGGGTCATCATATTCTGTGTTGTTTATCATTCTGCTATTTTCAGTTCAGTCTTGATTAACATGTTGGATCAGATGTCGTAACATCTGTATTATTGCAGTTCTGATATTCAAGGTATCAGTCTGCTGTTTCTGTTCCTTGTTTAAATGTTTATGCAGAACAATGTCTTGACATGTGTTAGGACATCTGCTGTCTGCTATGCCAGAATTTCAATTGGTATCAGAGCAGGCATCCTGTCTGTTTCTGGATGAGATCTTTGGAAGATACTTTCTGGCGTTTAAACAAGGAGGAGTTTTGAAGATCAGATCAATCAACTCAGGCATACTCAAGGGTATTAATGGATGGGATGGATGTTCTGGATCGAAGGTAACAACCTGGTGGTTGTTCATGTTGCTGAGGAGGTTCTACAACAACTGCAGGAGAATTAGCTAGTTCTCTTGTTAGGGTGTCTTATAAGATGTTGTGACATCTTATTACGACAAGTTGAATTTGTTCCTTGGTGGTTTTGCTGCATATGTTTCTGATGGAAGAGCTCTAGAGTTATGGGATTTTGGAGTTATTACTGGAGACAGATGGTGGAAGGTCTCAATCGCCAGCCTCTATATGTGAAGATATCTGCATTCTTTTATTCCAAAGTCGGGAGCGATGGAATGAATGGAGTTGTTGGAAGATGTCTGTTATGGTGACTTGGTACTTGGAAGCTTGGTTCTATGGTACAGTTTGAAGTCAGTTGAAGAGGAGAGGAGTTGAGTTTAGGTTTATCAAGTTCTTGCTCTGGGAGTTTGATAAATTATTGATCGGCTAGGTTGTCAAAGATACTTGAGAATTCTCTCAAGTCCACTCATAAAGGCGTCTCAGTCGTGCATCTAGAGTCTTCTAGTTATTCTTTTGACTAGAAGGTGTTTCTATGAAACACAACCTGAAGAAAGTGGAGGTGATTTATTTTCACAATCCAAAACATAAGGAATGATTCATCTCTCTTAACCCTAAGGGTGGATCCAATCTGATTGGAGTTTTCAGAATTGTTGAGGTAAATAAGGTTCGTTCAGAGAGAATCTTAGTTACTTGAGTCAAGGGTGGCAGCCTTGGTATCTCAACACTGTTTGTCAAAGAAGATACTTGCAAAAGATTGAATACTTGATAAGTGTTCATGAAGTGATCAGGTGGAGCTTAGCTACAACAGTGAAGAAGGGTTATTGGACAAGGATATAAGAACAATTGTTATTTGTGGTATTCACAAGTATTTAATTGATTATCCTTGAAAGTCAAGATTGTTGATGTTCAACAAGATGTTGGAACATCTCATCATCAGAGTTTGTGCATAATCATGGGAGGGGTACTGCATTCACTTGAGCATCTCTTTTAGTCTTGGGTTTTGACCTAAGAATCGGCTTCAATCTGGTGTGACAGAAGCATGTGATCTCTGGAGAGTTTACTGGGAAGAAACTGGTCTGGACTTTGGTGTTGTTGAAGTTGAAGATGAAGACATAATAATCTTGATGGTTACTTCTTGGATCAGTTTATTTGTGTTCTAGGAGGAATGGAGTATTGGTGGTAGCACAGCTTGGATCAGTTTATTTCTAATCTAGGTACTTGGGAGCATATGATCTTGCTCAGTTTGAAGGTCAAGGTTAAGTGGCAGTTATCTATGATTTTCTATAGACTGCTCTACTAAGGAAAGTGGCATTCTTTGGTATGGATATGGTGTAGTCTAGGACTACTTATTTTTTGAAGATTTAGATGTGGCAGGTGTGAAGTCTTTGGAGTTTCAAAGCAGATAGTTATTCATCAAGGTGTGAGCTTGAAGGGAATATTTATGATAAGCAGGATGAATGTTGTCTACTCAAACTTGGTTGTTGAATCAAGTCTATGAGAGCATGGAACTCTTGTTCTGTAATAGGGAGGAGGTTCTTCTAAGTGGCAGAAGGAGGAGCTGAATTCAGTAGTTGGATGTCGTATCAGAATGTTCTGACATCTAGCTTAACATTAGAATCTCAGCTGATGATGTGGCACATCAGCTTAAGATAAAGTGATCTACAGGAGAATGGAAGTTATGGATGCTTCAAAAAGGTCTATCTCATGCAGTTTGCGGGAGCTGTGGGGTGAGAAGATATTACATGTCTAGAGGCTTGGTGGATCCAAGATGTCTTGCTATGGAGCAAGTAGTTCATGTGACTTGAAGATCAGATTTCATTGGGGGATTAGTGTAACTTGTGGGAGTTCTGAAGAAGAATGAGACCAGTCAAAAGGTGGCATTTGGTTGATCTTTAGTGTACATTCAAGCAGGGTGATTGGAACTAATTACTCTTGGGCAGAAGGGTAGTTGGTTGAAAACGTAAGAAGGTTCTGGTTCTGGTCTATCTTGGAGTTTGTGGTAGAAGTTCTAGGTTGATGATGGAAGTATACCTTCTTTTGGTGGATGAGAGTTTATTTTTCTCTGGGTTTCTGGAGTTCTTGTTGATCAAGCTGGTGGCGCAGCATTGTGTGAAAATCTTCAGTTGGATTACTATGCAGATAGTAAGTCCAGTGGTGGAGCATATCAAGAACCATGATGTGTGTTGTCTATGATATGTGAAGGATGTCCTAACTGATGTTATAACATTTTTTGGGTTGGTTATCCTTAGAGTAGGATACTAAGTTCTGAGTGTAGAACTTGACATTCACATCTTGTCTAAGAAGTATTTATCTTATCATACGGGAGAATGATGGGTAAAGGATTGTCTTGGAAGTCTGATGTGAATGGGACATGCTAGAAGTAAATTAGTTGGTGCTTGTGTAGCAAATGGGCTAAAGATTTCTGGAGCATGTGTTTGATGTTCTTCGAGTGTGAAGAATATTTGGGTGAGCTAGCAAACTAAGAGGCCCTATGCGTCTCTTTGAGGAATGTGAAGTATTCTGATTCAATTGGGTTGTATCTCAAGAAACAAGGATACCTATACATGAGAATTCAAGAGGAATTCGTGTGGTGTATAGATGGTTTCTGGACGAGAGGGATCAATGGAGCTTTGGTCTCAATCCAAGAGTTTGTTAGTTATGATACACGGATGCGTTCTGGGTATTCACACACTATATGATCATGAAGCTGTCATGGGATATCATGTAGTGGTTTTGGGGTGGTTCTTGGTGAAGAAGCATCTTTTGAGAAAGATAGGGGAGAACTTCTATCTGATTTATGTACTGGTGTGGTACATGGTTTGCTTGAGGGTCAAGCAGTAGGTGAATGTGTTCAGTAGGTGTGTTAAACTGAGGGTGCGCTCTTGAAGACATGAAGATGCGTCTTATGTTTTCCATTCATTTAGGGTGTTCTTCTGGCAAAGGAGCACTGGTTGTCTACGACAGGGGGAGTTAGATCTCTATTTCAGATATAGCTATAATGGTGCAGACTGATTATCAAGACTGTTTGTGGTGTCAAGCAGTATATGATAGATTATCTCAAGTGAGGTTAATATGTCAGACAAGTTGTCGTGACATTGCTCTCTTGATATAAGTTCTGGGTGAGCTTATCAGGATGTTCTGATTCTGTCATTGGGTATCAATGGATTAAATTAGAAGTGGTACAAGTATCTTGGAAATTTCGGCTGCTGTCTGGAAGAAATTAGTTCTCTGCTGTAATCAAGTTTGCTAAATCTGGATTAAGAAAGTCCTATCTGTGGGGATCATAAGCCTGACAAAATCAGGTTAGGTATCATGACACTATTCAGAAGCAGTTTCGAGGACAAGTCAGAAAAGGTGGAAACTTTTGAAACTAACTCGATCAGCAGTTATTACACTCTTTGAATAGTTTTTTGGATTGGCTCTACCAACATAGCTTCTTCATTATTTAAGGAGAGTTGTGATGCTTGAAGTGTAAAATCTCTTCTTATTAAGTTGAGAGAAAATGAGTTTTGTCCATCTTTGGGAAAACACAATCTGGGTATGGGTCTGCATGGGTCATTGTTGTCAACTTTTGGATAAAAAGGGGAAGAATGGCTTACTACTGAGAGGTGTATGTGCATTTGTACTGCTGGTGTGCAAAAATGTTCCAAAGGATGTTCCAACGTTATGGTTTTAACATCTTGGGGAGTTGTGTTTTGTGATCAGAGTTAGGAAGCAAGTTATGTTTTGTGATCTGAGTTACATTCTCTATGTACTCGGTGTCACAAGGAAATGAAGAGGGTAACTCCAAATTATCTTCTCCCTTTTCCTTAGCACTTGCTTCAAGTATTTTTCCACTGTATACACCATCAGGCTGAAGGATGTTTTAGCCAAAAAATTTCAAAAGGGGGAGATTGAAAGCTCCAAGATTTTGACTAAATTTTGGTAAAACATAATGTTGGGAAATATGTTCCAACATGAAGGGTTCAGCCCCAGACTAAACATGTTGAGTGAAATGTCACAACATGTAGATTCGACATCATGACTGTCACAACAGGCTTGTTTTAAATCTGTTTCAAGATTCATGGCACGATTGGCAGTGGATCAAGGATCAAAGAAGAAGACTATAAAAGAAGACCAAGACCTAGGCAGAAAGTGAGAGATGACGACATAGACTTTGTAATCCTATTTTGTAAAGTAGGGTTTAGGTTTTGAGAGTCGTAGGCTTCTCTTGTAAGTCTCCCTCTGTATCGATTTGATAAAGTGTGGTATACATAGGTACTTGTACAGATTCAGAAGCCCGTAGGCAATGAATCGTGTAGTGTTTTTGGATGAAGCTTTGAAGCAAATCCAAGTTAACTTGTTAGTCAAGGTTGTTTGACTGAACTTTGTATTAGAAGGGGTGTCTTTCAATAGGGTAGATACAATTATGAGGTATTAACTGTTAGATAATCACAGGTTGTGATTTAGGGAGTGAGATAGGTTTCTCTTATCAATTAGATGTGACTTCTAATGATAAAGACTTCATTGGGTAGTGATAAGTTAGTGTGGGTGCTTTCTGTAAACCTGAGGCTGTTTACATAAAACTATACTACTGATAGTGATTTCTTCTTCCTGGATTGGTATCCCCCAGACGTAGGTCAGTTGCACCGAACTGGGTCATCATATTTTGTGTTGTTTATCATTATGCTATTTTCAGTTCAGTCTTGATTAACATGTTGAATCAGATGTCGTAACATCTGTATTGTTGTAGTTCTGACATTCAAGGTATCAGTCTGCTATTTCTGTTCCTTGTTTAAATGTTTATGCAGAACAATGTCTTGACATGTGTTAGGACATCTGCTGTCTGCTATGCCAGAATTTCACTTTCACAACATGAGTTTCTTTGAAGGCTCCTCCCTCGCACTCCATCGGGCAGAGTCCTTGAAGCTTGAGGAGCTGGACCGTCCGAGCAAGAGGACGATGCTGGCCCAGGACGCCGCTACCCTGATGATGGTCTTGGGTATGGCGGTGGTCTACACGGAGGAGTGGGCCCTCCAAGAAGTGGAGCCAAAGAAGGCACAGGCCGCAAACGCGGTTCTGGAGGAGAAACTGAAGGTTGCGGAGGAGGAAACGAAGAAGTCCAGGGAGGAGCTGGACAAGGCCACCAAGGAAATGGCGAAGAAGTATAAGAGTGAGCTGGCCAAGGTCACTAGGGAGAGGGATACCCTGGTCGCGGATAAGAAAGCCGCAGAGTACATGGTGGCATCACTGAGGGCTGCCGCTGCTCCTGTTGAGGATGAAAGCGAAGAGGTGAAGAGTCTAAAGACTCGAGCTGAGATTGCTTCCCGGATCACCCAGGCTGAGGAGGATTGTGTAGGGGTCGCCTAGGAGGCTTTCAACAACGCTGTGGAGCAGCTGAGGATTGCAAACCCTGGGGTCGAGTTATATACCAAGGGGACCGGGTTCCTCCACAGTGTGGTGGATGGCCAGATCGTTGTTCCAGACTTCCTCATATTTAGCGAGGAGCAAGGGCAGCCTTCCCGCGAGGAGCCTCAGCCTATGGCCTACTAATTTTTTCTTTGTTGTACTTCCGGCCTGCGTGTCATATCTTTGTAATTTAATCTTTTTGTATGGGGCATGGCCCCTTCTTATTGTAACCAGCACAATTGCAGTCCTTGTGGCCATTTTATATGATAATATTTATTTTCGGCCGTGCTGGTCGGTTGTGTATATTTTGTTTTTGGTGCATGTTTTTACTTTGCTTAAATTCGCTAAGTGTTGCACGCTGCTCGCCACCTGTGCCCGTTGTATGGGCTATTTTAGTGAATGACTTTCATTGTTTAGGGGTTTGGTCGACAAACTGGTGTTCTACAGTTAGGGGAACTGGTCGAAAGGGCCTGGTCGGCATGAACTTCCTATCGCGAGCTGGGTGTTCTGCCTTTTATGGTACTTTTGTGACGGCGGGCTCGGTCGAGGGAGCACTATCGGGCATGGGTTTTGCTAGTTCCAGAGTAAAAGCCTTCCTTGATTTAATTTGGTATGCAGCGCTTGTACCAAGGCGCGCACTTCTGGTCGGCACGTTATGCTTGTTGTATCGACGGAGCACGCCGACAATTGTTGCCTTAGCTATAATATTGTTTTAGCTTTTCTGCGTTCCATGGTCAGGCGAGTATTTCCCCGTTGAGATGTTCTAAGTAGTAGGCCCCATTCTCTGTTTTTGCTCGAATACGATAGGGTCTTTCCCAATTTGCGGCGAGTTTTCCTTCACGAGAATCTTTGTGATTTCTCCTTAGAACGAGACTGCCCACCTATAAGTCTCGTCGTATGACTTTGGCATTATGCCTAATCGCGATTTTTTGTTTTAACGAGGCCTCACAGAGGGTTGCTCCTTATCGGACCTCTTCGACGAGATTGAGCTCCTCCCTTAGGGTGTGTTTGGTTCGGAGTAGATGGAGGGGAGGGGAAATTTTAAATTAAATATGTTTGGTTCAAATTTTAGGAGGGGAGCAAAATCCCTCCAAAACACATTTTTTTATTCCCTCCAAATTGGGGGGATTTGGAGGGGAGGAGAGGGAAAGTGAGTTTTGATAATTAAAATATTATTATATTTACTAAAATATCCTTAATTTAATTTTATTATTTCACAATTATTCATTTTTTTCGTGTTACTATTTCTCTTCTGTGTGAGTTGTTCGATTGCTTCCATTAATTTATTATAATTATTCTCCAACTTCAAATTATTTATAGTTTTTTACTTAATATAAATCATAATCATTATTGTTTTTTTTTTTTTTTTTTTTTTAATAAAAAAAATTATGTTTAGTTATATTCGTTTTTTTCTTCTAATTTTATTATGTATTATATCATATTTTCTTTTATATCAAATTTTAAACCATTTATTTTATTAAACATTTTAAATCATTAATATTTAATAATAATTTATTTTATGTATTTGTTTTGTTAGATGGTTCATCACGATTTAAACGTTGTTATTAGCATATAGTTTAATTTATGTTAGAGAGTTATAATCTGAATTAAGTGTACTCAATTTTTTAATGTTATGGGATAAATAAATAATTTTTTAGTCAATCAATATTATAAATTTTATCACAAAAAAAGGCATGCATGAATTTTTCACATTTGAATATCATATCACTTATATAAGATCATAAGGATAAAAATGTAAATTATTAATAAAATCCCTCCCCTCCCCCTCCTGAACCAAACACATTTTTAATTAAAATCCCTCCTTTCCCCTCCCCTCCCTTCTTTTGAACCAAACACTTATCTGATTAAAAAACCCCTCCCCTCCCCTCCCCTCCCTTTCCTTCCATTAAAATCCCTCCCCTCCCCTTACCCTCATTTGAACCAAACAGACCCTTAGTGCCTTGCGGTTGTTCTCCTCATCCAGAGGTGCTTCAATCTGCCTAGAGGGCACGTGTATTTCGATAGGGATTACTGCCTCAGTCCCAAATGCTAAACAGAAAGGGGTTTCCCCAGTCGAAGAGTGGGGCATAGTACGGCAGGCCCAGAGCACGTTGTACAACTCCTCGACCCATTGTTTCTTGGTTTCGTCCAGTCTTCGTTTGAGACCTCGTAGGATTACCTTGTTGGCTGCCTCGGCTTGCCGGTTCGTATGCGGGTGCTCGACGGGCGCGAAGTGTTGTTTGGTGCCCAGTTGGGCGACGAACTCCCAAAACTTTTGTCTGTGAATTGCGTCCGGTTGTTGGTGAAGATTGCCTGGGGGATGCAGAAGCGAGCAAGAATGTTTCGCTTGTAGAAGCGAAGTATATTGTAGGCCGTTATTTTTGCTAGAGCCTCTGCCTCTATCCACTTTGTAAAGTAGTCCACGCCCACTATCAGGTATTTTTTTTCTGATTTGACCCTACGATAAATGGTCCTAGGATGTCCAGGCCCCACCATGCGAAGAGCCACAGGGAGGACATTGCTTTGAGCTCATTGGGCAGTGGCAAGGGTATGCTCCCGTGACGTTGGCATTTGTCGCATTTCTTCACATGCTCCTTCGCATCATGCTGCATGGCCAACCAGTAATATCCTGCTTGTAGGGTTTTCCTGGCGAGGAATCTTCCTCCGAGATGATGGGCGTTGATTCCTTTGTGGATTTCGCGCAGAACGTGGGCGACCATTTCTTCCTCAACGTATTTGAGGAGAGGAATGGAGAACCCTCGCCTGTAGAGCTTATTTTCGACCAGGACATAGGAGCAGGCTCTGCGTCTGGCCACGCTGGCTTCTTTTGGGTCAGATGATTGTTCATCCTTGGCAAGGTAGTTATAGACCGGGGTCATCCAGTAGTTGCTATTGCCAATGACATGCAGGTCGAGGGTCGTGGGAGTCCTCTCGATGCTAGGTCGAGGGAGTACTTCCTGGATGACGGATTTGTTTCCTCCCTTCTTCTATGTGCTCGCCAGCTTCGACAAGACATTTTCTCGGACGTTGTGTTCGTGGGGAACGTGTTTTACCTCCACTGATGCGAACTTCGACATATTTTCCTTGACCAAGGTCAGGTATTCGGATAGACTGTCGTTCTTGGCCTAATACTCTCCCCGAACCTGGAGGGCCATGAGTTGAGAATCTGTGCAGATAACGACTTTCTCGGCTCCTAGGTCTTCAGCGAGGCGTTGAACTGCGAGGAAAGTCTCATACTCTGCCTGATTATTGGAGGTGAGAAATGATAGGGTGAGCGAGAACTCAAAAAGGATACCTTCCTCGTTTTCAAGGATGATGCCTCTTCCTCTCCCTACCAAGCTGGATGCTCCGTCGACGAAGATTGTCCACCTGCGAACCCCGCAAGTCTGGGAGTCGGGCGAGATTATCTCCGCCACGAAGTCGGCCAACGCCTGAGCTTTGAGGGCTTTCCTGCTCTCGTACTGGATGTCAAACTCATACAGTTCCAGCGACCATTTGAGCATTCTGCCGACCATGTATGGGCGGCCTAATAGTTGCCTCACGGGCTGGTATGTGCGCACCACGATGGTGTGGGCTAGAAAGTACTACATCAGCCTTCTCGCAGCATTGATGAGGGCCAGGGCTACTTTTTTTATCTGCTTTTATCTAAGTTCTGGTCCTTGTAGCGATTTGCTCATGAAATATATGGGCTTCTACCCTTCAGGGGTTTCACGAATGAGGGCGGCGTTGACGGCCTCTGTTGCGACGGCGAGATAGAGATAGAGGGTCTCCCTGTTATCTGGCGAGAGAGGACCGGTGGTTTTGATAGTGCTTTTTTTAGGTTGAGGAGGGCTTTGTCACAGTCCTCCATCCATTCAAAGTCTGCCACTTTACGGAGGAGTTTGAAAAAGGGGAGAGCGTGCTGAGTGGATTTGGCCACGAATCAGGACAGAGAGGCGAGCGTGCCATTCAGAATTTGGATTGATTTCTTCAAATTCGGCATGGGGAACTCGGAGAAGGCTCTGTGTTTGTCAGGGTTAGCTTCGATTCCTCGTTCTGTTAGGTAGAAACCGAGGAAGTTTCCTGCTCGTACCCCGAACGTGTACTTCTCCGGGTTGAAGCACATCTTGTACTTCCTGGCCTGCTCGAAGACTTTCTTCAGATGGAGCGTGTGATCGGATTCCTCGTGGATTTCACGATCATGTCATCCATGTAGACTTCGAGCATATCCCCGATCTCTCCTCTGAAGACTTTGTTCATCATTCTTTGGTAGGTAGCGCCGCCGTTTTTCAAGCCGAAGGGCATTACGTTATAGTAATAGTTGCCCGATTTGGTCATGAAAGCTGTGTACCTTTTATCGCTTTTGGCCATGGGTATTTGGTTATAGCCCGAATACACGTCCATAAAAGACAATAATTTAAAACCAGCAGAATTATTAACTAATTTGTCTATGTTGGGGAGGGTATATGTGTCTTTAGAGCAGGCCCTGTTAAGATCAGTATAGTCAACACACATTCACCATTTTCCATTTGATTTCTTTACAAGAACAACATCGGACAACCAAATAGTGTATTTGGCCTCCGAAATGAAATTTGCCTCTAGGAGGTCTTTTACAGCTTGTTCGACAACCTCTATTTTCTCTAGAGACTGCTTTCACCTATGTTAAGCTACTGCCCTAACGGCGGGGTCGATGGTGAGCTGGTGGCAGGCCACCTCAGGATCTTTCCAGGGAATTTTTGAGGCGCTCCATTCGAACATATCTGCATTCTCCGAGAGACAGGATTTCAGCTTCTTCCTCGCAAGTCCGGGGAGGCCGGTCCCGATCTTCACTCCTTTTTGGGGGTTATCACCGAGCAGGACTAGTTCGAACTCGCCATTTGGGATTGGTCGCATCGGATGGGAGTTTTCGCCGCTGCTGGTCGATGTGGAAGGGCTACTCGAGCTTGGTTGGATCTCTTTCCCCTTCTTTTTTTTGTCCCTCAGGTCTTCCCTGAAGAAACGGCTGTCGAGGCCGATGAAGTCGACGCGAGGCAACAGTTTTGCCTCTTCGGAGCTGCAGGGTAGGGCAGGCTTGCTGGGAGTCTTTGGTCGGGCGGCGATTGAGGTTGCCTCGAAACACCTTATTGCTGCTCGATGGTTACGTGCAGGGTGACAACGAGCCCTTTGGAAGTGTAGTACTTCATCTTCAGGTGCACGGTTGAGGGCACGATTACCAGTTCGGCTAGAGTTGGTCGTCCGAAGATGCATTGGTAGAGGGATGGGCAGTCAATGACCAGGAACTGAACTTTGATGGACCTGGCCGTTTCTGCTACCCCGAAGGTGACGATCAGCTCCACGTACCCCCAAGGCTTCATGACTGACCCGTTAAAGCCTTGTAGATCTGGCCTACGTAGGGCTTCATGTGGATCTCGTCCAACTCAAGGGTGGAAAATAACTGGGAATACATGAGTCGACCGAGCTGCCCTGGTCGACCAGGATTCACCGAACGTCAAAGTTGGCCATTTGGGCTCTTACGAGCAAAAGAATGCTGGAGTTGGGAGCTCCGCTGAGGAGTTCTCGCGATAGAAGGTGATGGGAACCGACTCTCCCCGGACCTTATTGTAAGACCCTAATTTTTTGACCCCTAAGATTCCACATATCATTCGCATTTTCATTTGCATCTTTACCACAAACAAGATCACACATTGATTCCCTCGTCCCCCTCATCTTTGGGTTTATTCCTTGCAGGGTTCACTGAGCATCTGTGTGTTTCTATATTGCTTTATTTGTTTATATTTTACTAACCATTAATCAAAATCCAAAAATATGTTTGTTTCCCTTTTACTAACTTTTTCAGGAAGAAAATTAAGGATATCAAACAGTCCCACAGCTCGATTGAATTTCACCTGACAAAGTCAAAGTTGATCTGCAAACAATTCAAAATTCATCTGATCAAGAGTTTCCAAGATTTAATTGATTATTATTCAAGGAATTCCAAGGTTCATGTGTTTATTTCCATGCCTTCTTTGACGAGCAAAAGAATCGAGCTGAACCACAACAGTGCATTCAAAAAGATAATTTTTTTTTCAAAATTTGCACTAAGTAACCGGTTAGCAGATATGCTGTAACCGGTTACCATCGTGAAATTTTGAAAAATGGCAGCAAATTCAAATTTCAGCATTTGGCACCAATTTTGATCACATTTTGGAATATTCCATACCATCTCATTTTAATTCCCTACATCACTTTGATCATTTCCTACCATACACCTCCACTAATCACCACTCTTTTGATAATTCCCTCCAAATTTGAATTCCAATCCTAATTTTCAAATTTCAAGCCTAATTCCAAACCACCAAATTCCCAAACCTAAACTCTTTAAATAGAGGCTTCATTTCACTCATTTCACAAGCTTTTGAGAGCCGAATTCACCTTGCTAAAATTTCATTCAAGCTTTTGATAGCCAAAAAACCTCTTGCAAATTCTCTCCCTAACCACAAAATTCACCAAAGCTCACATTTCTTTCTTTGAAAGTTAACAAGAATTCACATTGAATCTTGTTCAACTTTGAGCTAAACCTTCATCCATTCTTGTTTTTGTTCATCAATTACAGTAGATCAAGGCTTTGGAGTGTAGATCTTGAAGCAATTTGAAGGAATTTTCAGATTTGAAGTGGTAATTCATCTTTCACCATTGTTGAAGCTTCATCTTCATCTTCCATAATGTAGATCTTTGGAGATCCTTGTTACTTGATCCTTTGGATCTTGTAATTGTGTTTAATTGCTGGTTTTGGCTGTTTTTTTTACTTTAAATTTCGTGCAATTTCAGTTCCATGATCATAAGGTGTTTGTAAAAAGTTTTGGAAATGGATCATGCTGAATTTTGCACATTAAACTGCATTCTGGTGCTGTGTAACTGGTTAGCAGTTATGCTGTAACCGGTTACACTGTGTTAATTTTGAAAAAACTACACTTATTTTGAACTAAGTAACCGGTTAGCAGTTATGCTGTAATCGGTTACTTCGAAACATAATGCATATTTTGGCTTGTTTTTGGGGCTGTTTTGGTTCCTTTTCCATTTTCTTCCCTCTCCTTTTGTTCTTAGCCTTAGATCACATAATTGTGTGGTTTAATTTGGCCTTCTCTTTATCTATTCCTCTTTTCTTTTGATCGATGAAAGTCTAAAAGATCTTGGAATTCTTTTGTTGAATTTCGATCGAGACGAGATCGCTACCACTTTTCTTTTCGTGCGGTATTGCTTTTGGATGACGATCTACATATCGTTCATATAGCATGCATTAGCACAAAGAGCTATTGACCGGCCTCATTGTAGGGTAATTACTTCGTAAATTACTCGGCGATTGCTTAACATAGCGCAATATTTGTCCCGCATCGGAAAACTATCAAGAATAGTTGATTATTTGTCTTTTGGTTCAAAACTTATGAAACTTGTTGTTAAGAGGCTTTGGTCTTATCAATCCTCTAATGAGTTCTCATTAACTTTGACCTAAGTGCAATTATTCAATTATAATTGATCACTAACTCTAACAACTAATCACTAACTTACTAACATTACTATTGTACTAATCCTTTACAATTCCTTCTCGCTCCTTATCTCTTTTACTTTTATGCTTCATCTTTATCATTTCATATCATGTTTATGCTTCCGCAATTTGCCTTTTGTCCGTTGGACACATGTTTATGCTTCCACCTTTTTCTCTTTGTCCACTTGGACCAAAAACATTAATAAAGGCCAAAACCTCTAAAAAACTTGTGCTTCTAATCTTGGACTATGGTTACTATGCTTTGCAATGGACATGGAATTTTGCACCTAGACCTTGGATTTCAATGCTATTCTTGAATCCTTGGACTTAGAACTTGGACATCCAATGCAATTCTTGGAACCTTGGACTTAGAACTAGGACCTTTTCCCTTTGCTTTGGAATTATGGTTCGAAGACTATGGAGCTTACTTTTGTGGTTAGATGTTTCTTATCCTTAGCTTTTACTTTATGCTTTAGGATAGTCACTTCTTCTCCTCCCCATTCTTCAATTTTCAAAACTCTATCTCTTTTTCAAAACATTCTTGATTTCAAACTATCACCTCTTTCATAATCAAACCTTGACTTTGTCAAGTGACTTTACTCTTTACTTTTCATTTCTTAACAAATGCTAAACTACATAAGCATATTGACACTTTTTTCAAAAGACTTTAAAAAACACCAAACTCATCAAACTCTCTTTTTGTGCCCTCATGCACTTTTTCCTTTAACTTTTTCATAAGTTTAGACATGATTCATTTCTTTAAGCGGAATTATTCGCTTGGAAATTACGACTTGTCTTTACATTTAAAATCAACCAAAACAAACAAATTTCATTCTTTGTACCACGAACTACGGGGTTTTGATCCTACATTGCACATCGTGGGTACGTAGGCATGAGGCGACAAGTCTCTCCAAACACAAAAATCTTAAAAAAAATTTCTCTTCTAATCTCCTCAATCACTTTTCAAGCAAAACTTTTCATACCAAAAAACGGTAGATATTTCAAAGGGCTCCTATAGAGTACTATAGACGTTTTGGGTGCTAACATCTTCCCATTGCGTAACCAACCCCCCTTACCCAGACTCTCTTCACTTGTTCATGTTGTAGAGCTTGTGTAGGTTTTGTTCGCTCTTTTTCCTTTCCTTTTTGGATAAAATAAAAGTGCGGTGGCGACTCTTGCTTTTCGAGTTAAGTTAATCAATAGCTTACACTCACGATTTTGCCGCTACACTTATCAAGTGTAGAACTCTGGTTCGAGCTTGTGTTGATGAGATGCTCGAACTTCCTTTTGACGGATCCCACGGTCACCTTGTTGAATCCCCATCCCGAGATGACCATGGCGGAGGGGAAGGTTTCCCATGGGCTGTGTGCAGCGAAGTCTTCTGGCCGTGAGATGCTCATGGCGACCTGAAGACTGATCTCGTCGAGGAAGGCACCTCTTCTTCGACCTTCTTTGACTCATGGGTGTCATGCCGAGGAGCGTCCTTCTTCTTGGCGAATTGTTTCAGGTGCCCGTCCCTGATCAAGATCTCAATTGCATCCTTCAGATGGATGCAGTCGTTGGTCATATGGTTGTGTCTCTTGTGGAACCGGCAATACTTCGTCTTATCAGTGTTTGGCTTGGTCGGTATCTGTTTCGGGAAATGGACCCCTGTTTGTCGGAACTCCGAGTTTACGCACTCGGAGAGAATCTTCTCGCGAGAGACGGTCAGTGGAGTGTATTCGTGAAAGTGGCCAGAAGGTCCATTGTGGTCTCGGGTCTCCCACGGGCGGTCATCCTGTCTTTTCTCTGCTCCTTGACGAGTCGTCAAGAAGTCATCGTGCTTAGAGGACCTGACACTTTATTGGTGCCTCGAGTCTCGGGTAATGTTCACAGCTTCCTTCTCTTCGTACTGGACGTACGCATGTGCCTTGAGGAGGAGGGCATCCAGTGTTGCTGGAGTCTCAGTGCCAACTGCCTTGGCAAAGTCGTTGCGGGAACGGAGTCCTCGCTCGAGCAAGTACTTCTTCATATCGTCGATCATGGAGACCTGGACGACTTCTTTGTTGAACTTTTTGATATAAGCTCGAAGAGGTTCGTTCGCCTTTCCCTTGAATGATGGCCTCAAGGGAGGCTTCTGTCTTTCGGTGACGACGATAGGCTGTGAAATTCCTGGAGAACATCATCTCCAACTGCCTCCAAGATGTGATGGATTCAAAGGGGAGGCTCTTGTACCATGACATTGCTCCCTTCCTCAGCGTGGTCGAGAACAATTTGCATTTGACTGGGCCTCTGAGGCCATGGTAATCGAGCAGGGCATCGATGTTCTCGATGTGCTCATCAGGATCTGTAGTGCCATCATATGTGCCCATGGATGAGGGTTTCTCCAGCCCTTTGGGTAGGCGCGTGACCATGATTTCTTGGGACAATGGGCCCCGAGGCTCGTCATCACTGCTGCTGCTCGACCGCAAACGAGAGCGGGTACTGCGTCCAGGGAGAGGACCACGATATCAGCGAGGAGACGAAGTTCGTGCTCGACCCTTGGATCTGGGCGGAGGTGAATGATGGCGCTCTAATCGTAGATCCCTTCTGGTTCTCTTGGCCCCCTGGGAGTGGTGGCTCCGGGGAGAAGTATGGTCGCACTTTCTTGCTACCAGAGAGTCTGGATCCACTGGCACTCGGCGATCTCTTGCTCGTCTGGGAGAAGGACTCCGAGATCTCCGACGCTTTCTCCTCGGCGGGGGAGATCTTGGTCGGCGGGCTTCTTCTAAGGCTCCAATTCTTGCGTTCTGCTGGAGGATATGAAGGTTTGTCTTGTTGAGGGCCTCGAGTAGGGCCGCCATGGCCGGATCAACGTTGGGCGGACTTGGGACATGCTGATGGTCTTCGGAGGGCTGGACCTCAACGTTGTCAGCGCGATCAGGGGAGGGAGACACGGTGGCCCCATTTCTCTGCTGATGGATGTCGCTCCCAAGAAAAGAGGTTGCTCCCTCAGCGTTTGTCTTGCTGATGGGGAAGAGGACAGTGTTGCGAGCATCGTGGACATTGTCATGGCTAGCCAGGATCAGAATCTTGAAAGAATTGCTTTGGTCTTGGATTTACGAGGAAAAAAAGATGGGGAGAACAAAGTTTCCCACAGATGGCGCCATTGATCTTACCGGCTGATTAGAACCTGAAGTAGGCCAAAGACTTCGTCTGCGATGCTTGGTTTCAAAGATGAGGAAGGGGTGTACCTGCAAGGTGTAACGCCCCACTTTCCCATTTTTCAAAATGAACAAATCATATGAAGTAAATCAGAATTTCCACCAAAAGTAGGATGCCACATTTTAAAATCAACAAAACAAATCTCTTTTATTTTTAATAAAATCAAACAGCGGAAATTTTTATTCAAATATTCAATTTACGGCCATCTGCCTACAACACCAAAACTCCACATATATCGTGGTCCACCATAATATTCATCAATTAAAAGATACGTAACAAGTATACAACATAAAATAGATGGTAAAAACCCCCAAATCCCGTGTTTCGTATCAGAGCGACTCTCTAAACTCGAACCCGCTACACAAGCTCCGAGCACTAACCTGGCACCTGGATATATGTACTTCCGAAGAAGCACAAACACAACAACAACAGAGAGGTGAGAACTACATTCAATATAAAAAGGTGAATAATACGTATAAGGAAGTAGTATCTCACACCAACAACAACAACATATAATCACGGCCTACTGTCATGTTCAATCACCAACAATCAGCAACATATAATCACGACCTACTGTCATATTCAATCACCAACAATCAACAACATATAGTATAATGCAACACGACACCATGCATGCGGTACTGACTCATTGGTTCATTCAATCGAACCCGGATAGATCACATACACCTCTACTTGGCAATGATCCATCCCCACCATTCTCCATATAGGAGTACGGATGAATCGCATACACCCCTCCTGGGCAACGATCCATCCCACCAATCACCATGACACATAATGCATTTAAAACACATGTATTATAGCATAGATACATGCTCACGATCCTCCTGATCACATCATCAACATACTATCAACAATCAACACCATAAGATTATTTCACACTATATAACACATATATATAACAATAAATAGATCAATTCACGATCCTCCTGATCACAACAATAATACATATAACCCACACGTATATCCAATGATAAAAAAATTCACGATCCTCCCGATCACAACAAACATACATATAACACACATAGGTAATAACAGACATACATAGTTACGATCCTCCCGATCCCACACGAGACACCTAATCGTCCCCACTTGCACCATAATCATTAAATTCTAACAAGTCCCGTAATTCATCAATTACTAATTAATTCCTAAAAATTATCAAATTAATTAGTTTCATCACCCACTGCGTATTACTCAGCATCTGACTCCCAATCCCAACCTCTCAAACCAAGAGAAACCGAATCCAACGCGAAAACGGGAGAGAAATCGCGAAACGGTAAAATTCTGCAACTCCGCTAGCCATACGCGTATCGCCCCATTCCATACGCGTATGCCAGCTCGCTCGCCCAACTCGTACGCGTATCGCCTCCTTTTGTACGTGTATTGGCTCACAATGCCCAATACCCTACGCGTATGCCTTGTGTCGTACGCGTACGGACAGAGATGTTTTACCATTGAATTCCCAATTTCCAATACCATACGCGTATTGCCTTCCAACTACGCGTAATGCTGCTTCCCATACGCGTATGGCCCCCTTTCCTTCACTCCCATACGCGTATGGCCTAGCCCTATACGCGTATGGCCAGATCTGATACGCATTTCACCAGAAACCTCCCTATTCTGCATTCTGCTACGATTTTCACATATTTCCACTTCTAATCAGTCCTATAATCGTTTCTACATTGATTTTAGGTTCTATTTTCCTTCTTTCACTTGCATCCTATGATTACTACATCAATTACAAGCCTAGAATCTTAAATCGTTTCTCCCAAATCGAATTCAAAATGACAGATCTGCAACAATTATTCATGCAACAACAACAACAACCAGAGTTCATCAAAATACACACCAATTCAGACCCGATTCTCAGAATCACAACCAGCATATTCAACAATAATCAATTCAACAGTTTGCACATCAATTTTCTACGGGGTTAAGGACTCCCCACTACCCTTATACGATCAATTCACCAAATATGAACCCGTTCTCCTCCCTTACCTCGAATCCTGAAGAATTCTTGCGAAAATTGGTGAAGATGGGTGCCCTAGCTCTCCCTTCTCCTTAGCCTTTTCTTGTTCTTTCTCCCAAAAATTCTGATTATCGTTAACTCCTCCGTAATTTCTCACTAAACCAGCTTAATGACTAAACTACCCCTATTCCTCCACTAGCCCACTATCCAACTAATTAAATTAGATTTTAATTAACAAACAAAAAAAATAATATTATTAATAATAATAATAATAATAATAATAATAACACACCAATAGTATTAATAATAATAATAATAATAATAATAATAATAATAATCTTCACCATCTCAATAATAATATTCACCTTACTATTGTTATTAACTATGCCCACACATGATCCAACATTACGTTATCGATATCCCGACATCTCCAATTACCGGTTCCGCTAGGGACACTACGCCTACGCGCTCAACAACACACCCTAACCAAGGCCAACAAACAGAAATAAGAACACGACGATTAATAATTTAAATTGGGGTGTTACAACTCTCCCCCACTTAAATTATTTTCGTCCTCGAAAATACAGCGGAAATGAATCGCTCAGGGTACAACCCTTGTAATCGACCACTAATAATCACACCAACAAAAGGTACACCACGAATAACACAACTAACAGACGACCTTGCTCACAGCAACTACAACAACGACAAGATGCAATTGCCCATACAATGCCCTTGATGAATAGTTCACGACTCAAGGAATGCCCAAGTTACGAACACATAGGTTCACTCATATAACCAGAACACAACAATATCGTTACCCTCACCATAGGCAACGCTTCACTAATTCCTCAATAGAATTAGCTACTCGCACTTGATCCCCACCATAGGATCAAGGCACACCAAAATTGGATCGAGGTCCGTACACCATGATGCATGAATTCATAATAACATGCAATGTCACCAAAATAGTCATCCAATTAATCACCAAAATAATCACCACAATTATCACTAAAATAATAACCAAAATATTCACCAAAATAATCCTCAAAATAATCACCAACATTGTCACCAAACTATCGTTCAATAGTATAATCAAAATCATCATCCAAAATTATAACTCCAGAAGGTTCTTGAGGGACTCTAAACAACTCTACATAACCATAATATCAACATCCTTGTCACACCACATTACAACAATGCTACAATTTGCCAATTAACATAAGACTAAAGCATCCATCTACTTAATAGTCTAAGAATAATATTTAAACTTTTCCACCTCCATTCTGAAACGTCCAATGGTCTCCTCGCTCCTACATATTTTCACTGTTCAACCTGTGAACCCGTACCAGTCACGCACACCTATACGAAAGGTACCATATCATGCTTCCGATGCGCACTCTGATTACTCGTAACAATCAATTTTACCAAAGTCATATCCAACTTTTTACTCTCTCTAATCTTCACCAGAAAATTATAGTTCATTACTAATATACCCAACCTCACACTCTGCTGTGTTATCTCACACACCAGACGCAAGTCTCTGAACTGCTCAAATAGTTCTAATCCATCTGGTCATCAAACAGACATGTATAAAAATTTCCAACTTAACTCATCTGGCACGACATTAACTTCTCCAATAGGATGATTCCAGCTAAGGTCATAACTCATCCGGAATTTCAATATTCTTGTGATCATTAAATAATTTGAACTCCAAAACCATCAAAATAATATTGCTAGATCCTCAACACAAAAATAATCGTAGCCATCTTGAAATCATGGATTCTCAATTGTCGTAACGCATAAGCGACGACTTTTCTATTTCGCTTCCACCCACCGACTAAATTCATCATGGACACATCCCAATACCTCACAATGGTTCATTAGGGTCACGAAGAAGCAAAACTGGAGCCGCAAACAATTTCTACTTTAGCCCCCTTAAACTTCTTCACAATAAACATCCGAAGCAAATGACTTACCCCTTGCAAGTCAACTGAAGTAACAAAAATTCCAACTTGGAAGAGCCTTCCACAGCCTCCGGTAATCACCCACTAAAGTCCAAAAGCTTCTAATCGCCTTCACCGACTTCGGAGCTTCTCATTGTAGAACTGCATCTACTTTTGATGCACTCCTACAATACCATCATCAGAATTAACATATCCAAGAAACCAATCTCTCTTTCAACCAAAATTCTCATCCGAATAGTTTAGCATAAAAAATCCCCTTTCTTTTCAACACTTGCAACTCAATTCTCAAACACCCTACAAAGTCTCCTTCTGACTGTAGTTTAGGTCCAAAATTCTCCGATGAACACCATTACGAACTCATTCCGTCTTGTCCAGACTCATATACAAGCTTAACCGAGTAAATAACAACCCATTCCGATGATAACAAACATAACCGGTCACAAGAAATCGATCAAAGCCTCGACCCACACCATTCACCACTCTTATCAAACGTTCCAACAATTATAATTCCAATCAAACTCAATCAAACCATTCCAACCCTCCATTCTTGAAAGTGGACACTTATTCTCAATCGTTACCTCATTCAACTATCCGTAATCCATACTCAATTTCATTCTCTGAACAATCCACATTCCACAATTTCTAACATGAATTCAACAATCCGCCAAAAAGAACTCTCAATCTTAATATTACCTCCAAGCCCAAGGGTTTCCCCCAAATTTCCATTAACGTCCTAAAATTCTAAGAACTCCAAAATTCATCCAAACTCTAAGTTTGCTTCCCATAGCCTCAATACCCTTATACACATCACGCTGTTATTCCATCCGGAACCACATCTGGGGATCATGCACAACCCGCAGCCCTTTACTGTGGCTTTCCTGTCAATTTTAGAACGATACTATCACAACCATAGCAAACATCTTGGTTCCCTCACCTAAGAGTTTCTCCCTCAGAGACATCCCGACCCGACCAACATACCAAAACCTCTAATCCGCCTCATTTTCTGATGTAAGGATCTTCAATGATAACTTACTAAGTCTAAGACACTCTTAGTCTCCGTCACTGTCTTCAAAAGGTTTCCACCGAAGCACTGCTCCAATTTCCCGATGGATCTACTACAACACCCTCACCAAAATAACTTGTTCCAATAAACTCACCGTCTATAATCAAAACTCCCAATTCGAAACTTGCGAATAATTCATTATTCTTCCATACCTACAAAACAATTCTCTTATGCTCTGCGTGATCTTCCTCCGATCTGGAATACTCAAATACCATCAACAAATCCTGACGGTTTAATTCCTAAATTCCACAATTACACCCCGCATCTACTTTCCGTACGGAGTCATTGACATCAGACTCGTACCAAGTGTTGGATCAATAATCACCTCTATCTTCTTAACACGCCTATAATCCACTTATCTCGCCTGGAAATAAATCCAAAAAGAAATTCACAAACAACCATAAACTCGACACGTGCAACTTCACTACTAACTCGTCACAACGCGAACGTTAAAACACTGAGGCTCCACACCTCAGAAGACATCAAGGATTACTCAACACCGGCATCTCTCTAGCCATCCCCTTGTCCTCTACTCCCTGACGAGCAATCACTAACTACACCTGATTGTCCCTCTTCGGAGATATTCTTTAACCCGACTGACAAGTACTCCTCTTCTACATCCTCTTTTAGATAATAAGGGTCTCCACCGACTCAACACAACCATCCTCCACATTACATGCTATCTTTCATCCTGATTTCCGACTACTATCAACAATAGATTAAGGGTGATCAGTTCCCCAATTTGTTCATAGATAGCCAGTCGTCCTGATGAAGTATAAACCCTTCCTTACCAACTATGATAGCACTCCATTACTCACCAAGCCATCCTTCCGTAGGGGAAGCATCCTGGGGAGGCACCAACTTCTCCCCCACTTATTTCATTCTCAACTCCTGCAAACAACAGTTAGAAAACAAACACGTGTTGACCGTGTTCTACACACGAGTCGTATACAAGGACACAAACTACACTCGACAACCTGGCCGGACGGACCGACCTGCTCTGATACCAATTATAACACCCCACTTTCCCATTTTTCAAAATGAACAAATCATATGAAGTAAATCAGAGTTTCCACCAAAAGTAGGATGCCACATTTTAAAATAAACAAAACAAATCTCTTTTAATTTTAATAAAATCAAACAGCAGAAATTTTTATTCAAATATTCAATTTACGACCATCTGCCTACAACACCAAAACTCCACATATATCGTGGTCCACCATAATATTCATCAATTAAAAGATACGTAACAAGTATACAACATAAAATAGATGGTAAAAACCCCCAAATCCCGTGTTACGTATCAGAGCGACTCTCTAAACTCGAACCCGCTTCACAAGCTCCGAGCACTAACCTGGCACCTGGATATCTGTACTTCCGAAGAAGCACAGACACAACAACAACAGAGAGGTGAGAACTACATTCAATATAAAAAGGTGAATAATACGTATAAGGAAGTAGTATCTCACACTAACAACAACAACATATAATCACGACCTACTGTCATGTTCAATCACCAACAATCAGCAACATATAATCACGACCTACTGTCATGTTCAATCACCAACAATCAACAACATATAGTATAATGCAACACGACACCATGCATGCGGTACCGACTCATTGGTTCATTCAATCGAACCCGGATAGATCACATACACCTCTACTTGGCAATGATCCATCCCCACCATTCTCCATATAGGAGTACGGATGAATCGCATACACCCCTCCTGGGCAACAATCCATCCCACCAATCACCATGAAATGCATGACACAGAATGCATTTAAAACACATGTATTATAGCATAGATACATGCTCACGATCCTCCTGATCACATCATCAATATACTATCAACAATCAACACCATAAGATTATTTCACACTACATAACACATATATATATAACAATAAATAGATCAATTCATGATCCTCCTGATCACAACAATAATACATATAACCCACATGTATATCCAATGATAAACAAATTCACGATCCTCCCGATCACAACAAACATACATATAACACACATAGGTAATAACAGACATACATAGTTACGATCCTCCTGATCCCACACGAGACACCTAATCGTCCCCACTTGCACCATAATCATTACATTCTAACAAGTCCCATAATTCATCAATTACTAATTAATTCCTAAAAATTATCAAATTAATTAGTTTCATCACCCACTGCGTATTACTCAGCATCTGACTCCCAATCCCAACCTCTCAAACCAAGAGAAACCGAATCCAACGCGAAAACTGGAGAGAAATCGCGAAACGGTAAAATTCTGCAACTCCGCTAGCCATACGCGTATCGCCCCATTCCATACGCGTATGCCAGCTCACTCGCCCAACTCGTGCGCGTATCTCCTCCTTTCGTACGTGTATTGCCTCACAATGCCCAATACCCTACGCGTATGCCTTGTGCCGTACGTGTAACGCCCCAGTTTTGCCAATTTTATTTTATTGAGTCTTTTGATTATTTTATTTTATTTTCGACTTTTATGTGAAAATATGTTATTTTTCGTCGTGATTATATCTTATCGCGTTTTGGGAACGTTTGTGAGATATTTGAGTGTGGGGGTATTTTGGTCTTTTCCCACTTATTTTCATTAAGTTAGTAAGAAAGAAAGAAAAAGAAAAATAGAAAAGAAAAGGGAAAGAAGAAAAGAGAAGAAAAGAGGAGAAGAGAGAAAAGAGAGAAATTGAAGAAAAGTGTGGAAAAATCATCAAGAACAATTTCTAGGAATCGATTAATCGGGTAAGGGTGCGAAACTCGATTATACTATGATTGTGTATGATTATGTATGTTTGTGTGGAAGTTTTGTTGTTTTTTTTCAAATATAGGTTGAAATGAGATAAACGAGTAGAAATCGAGGTTTTCACGGTCGGAAATCGATATAAACTGTGTTGTATGATCACACTGTGTGTATGAATAATCGTTGATGTTTGTTTTGCTGTTGGAATTGAATTTGGGTGAAAAATGGGATTTTTGGGGTGGATTCTCGAAGAGGGTTTTTTTTCTGAAAATCGCAGAGCCCGCTCAGCGCGCAGGTGCCCGCTCAGCGCGCTTTTGAAAAAATGTAACCTCACCAGGTAGTAGCGAGCCCGCTCAGCGCGCTCACGGACCCGCTCAGCGCGGTCTGGGACTTCAAAATTTTATCTGTTTTCTAAAATTCCGTAACTTTTGATCCGTAACTCGGATCGGGACGTTCTTTATACCGTTGGAAAGCTTATGAAATGTTCTATCTAATAAAAATGGGTTTTGAGGATTGTTAGCCGATTAAATTATGCCGGGAAATGTGAATAGTGTCGGTTATCGATTTTTGTCATTTTAATGGTGTGGAATTGACGTGTATTATGCCGTATGTTGTTGTTTTGTACGTGAGATGACTTATGTGCTGTTGAGATGATGCTTTGTGGCCGAAAGGCAAGAAAATACTAAGTGTGGTATTTGATAAATGTGCATGATTATGAATGTGTGTATGGATGCAATGTGAATGTCATGAGTCATTGTATGCCAAGCATCATGATGTGCATTGTGGAAACGTCCTGAGTGGCGGTTTGGTTCCTGATGGAATCTGCTATAACATCGTGTGCCTCGAAAATATGAGGCGCTGCATGAGGACTTAAAGCGATGGGTATAGACGATTGTGGGCTCCTTTGGAGACTTAAAGCAATCATTAACGTCGCGTGCCTCGAAAATATGAGGCGATGCCTGAGGACCTAAAGCGACGGGGTGAACATCGTAGGCCCGACGGGGAGTTACTTGAGATTCTCAGTAACGAGCGATGGTTCCAATAGTTCCTGAGTGGACTAATAACGTGACATGACGTGACAAAGGAAGTCGGTACCGCATGGCATGTGCATAGAGTCGTTGTGTCGATCTATGTGCATTTGCATTCATCATGAGTCATTTGTGCATGGAATTGTGAATGTGATTAATGAAATGGAATATGTGTGATTGTATTATGAATGATTGATGTGCAGTGGTAATTGATACGTGTGAATTGTACTGTGTGTTGTTATAATTTATCTGTGTGCTTTGGTGGTGAGAATACGTTACTTGTGAATGTTTGTGTTAATATATAATTTTATACAATTATATTATGGTTGTTTTTCTCACCCTTCTACTATTTTATAACGCTCTATGAGGCGTTGCAGATTAGAGCTGCTGGAGGTATTCCTTTTTGTGAAGCGTTGCGTCTTCATTATTTTGGTCGGTCGGCTCTGATATGTGACTCCGGGTAGCATAGGGTGGCCGTTGGTGATTGTTTTATATATCTGATGATATATTTTGGTTGTACAGTTATAACTTGATGTATGACAGCCAAGTTTATGTGTATATATGTATATGTGTTATTCAGATTTTAGATCTTTCCGCATTAATTCTAATTTCTGAAAAGTGGGTGTAAGTGTAATACCCCAAAATTTGCCCTCTCTTTCCTCATATCTTTTAGCATGAGCTTTCATTGCATTGCATTGCATTCAAGCATAGAAAAACAAAGCATCAAGCATTTAGCATTGCATCTTGCATAAGGGCATGTGATCAGGTGGTTCTCTAAGGTGTTGATCATCCAAAGAAGAAGACCAAGTGTTTCTCACAAGCTTCAAAGACCTCTTACATCATGTTTCATCTCCATTTGATCTCACAAGTCATGGAAAGAGGAGAATTCATCAAGAAGATTGGACAGTGCATGATCTCCTATACAAGGCAGTCAAAAGTTGGGATCTGACCCCCAAACAAGCAAGCTCTTTGATTCTTTATCATCTCCAAGTGGCACATGTCATCATTGGTGGACATGATACACATCATATTCAGAGGAATTTGAATTTGGAGAATGTGTTATCTCCTCCTAACCAGAGGGTACCAAAATCAGGGTTGGCTTTAAAATCAGTTTATTTCTGATTTTTTGGGCAAGGCTTGATCTCATGGTATCCCTTATGTCCTCAAGTGTCTAGGGATGGAAGATTGCCCATCAATTTGTTTCAGAAGGTTTTCAATTGATCAGAAATTTCAAAATCAGGAGAATTGGGAATAAAGTCAACTGTGCAGTGGAAAAGTCAACCCTTGACTTTTTGAGGTCAACATCTCGATTTTCAAGTCAAATGTGATCATTGCTGAAGATTTTACCAAGAAAATCCAAGAGGTTCATCAAAAATCAAGAAATGTGAGAAGTTGCCATATTTGGAATAGTAGGGTTTCCAAAAATAGTAAGTTTTGGCCATTTTAGCACCTCTATTTGAGTCAAGTTTTCTCAATTTTAAAGCATCAAGTCAAAAATCCACCAGGCCACAACAAAAGATCTTGTTTCAAGCTTCAAATCCATATAAAGAACTCCTCCATTGGATCAAAATTGAGTGAGTTATGATCCATCAAAGTTTGACAAAACTAGGGCAAAAATCAAGTCATGGCAAGGCAATTTCAAGTCACCCGGCCATAATTTCATCAAACATGTGGCGTGCCAAATGTCAAGCCAATTTTCTCCATCAAGAAAGCTTCAAATGAAAAAATTTTGAACATCAAAGTTGTTCATTGCTATGTCCTCTTCAACTTTGATGTCAAAATTTTTTTCATTTGAACAAGTTATCATAGAGATATCAAGGCTCAAAGAGGAATGGTTCATGCTGAATTTTTCATGGGCCATGCTGCCATGCACGTTTTGCCATGATATGCCCACGGGGCCAGCTTGTTTTTTTGGATTTCTTTGTTGATTTTAAGTGTGTTAGAGACCTTTTCTCATCAAGATTCAAATACCAAAGTTGTTCTATCATGTGTAGGCTTTCCAAAGAGTATAAGCATTCCTTATTTCATGTAGTATTACTTAACTTATGGTTGCTTAAAGTCCAAGGTTCTCATTGATGTTTTTCAATGGTATTTCTTGCAATATGATGAGATAACAAGGTCACATGAATTTTAGTTCTTTTGTTGTGCCATTTCTTTTGCCAAAATGGGCTAAACATTTTCCATGTACCATACATAATACATGTGGGCACTTCACCAAAAGAGGAAATGTGAATTTTGAATTTTAAACTTGCTCAGCAAGTAGAATCATTGCCAGCTCACCTCACACGAATTTTACACCATCATCCAACCCTAAACAAATGCACATGGCTTTGGTTCCAAGCCTACATCCAAACCACCACCTTTCATGTACAATTTTCATCTTTCTCTCTCCCAAAGCAAAAAACAAAACCACAAGCCTCTTGCTTCGTTTCCACTCCTCATTCATACCCTAAGAATCATCTCTCTATAAATAGAGACACATTCCACCTCATTTGACAAGCTTGGAGAGCAAAAGAAATTCTGTCGAAATATTGTCTAACACCTCTGGATTTTTATCTCTTGTGAGCTGTACAAGCAACCATAACAAGAGTTATCTACCCAGACATCAAGTAGGAAGTTTGAGGAAGCCATAGAAAAAAGAACCAGACCAAACGGAGTCCTGAGGAAGGAGAACGAATCTCGTCTTTGAAGCACGTTCCTCACGGCGGTGTCGGTAACTTCGTGAGCTTTCTCAATTTTTTTGATGTTATTATGCTTATCTCATTTTCATGATTCCAAATCTATGTTTATTTTTCATTTTTATGCCTAAAATTCTTATAGCTAGCTTGTTTATGTTTTGATGCATTTTGAGTTTGTGTGAATATCTTGAAAGTTGGTTCGTATGAGCATAAACCGGTGTCATTTTTGGATTCTACGCGAAAAACTGAGGGGGGGGGGGGGTGTCCCGGTTCTTCCATTTCCGGCCGGACCAGCCGCCGCCGGCGGTGGCCGGCCGGACCGGCGTGGTGCTGCATTTCTCCATTCCAGCCACTGTTCACGTGAAGTTTGCATGGGTTTTATGAGGAAGATGATGAGGTGGCGCCTCATCATTGGTTTATTGGTTTTTTATTTTATTTTTTTGTTTCTATTTTGTCTTTTATGATTTAAAAAAAATGACCAATTGATGGGTAATTCACATGTTATACGTTACAGCTTTTGTTCCATTTCTTTTTATGTTTTTGTTTTTTATTTTATATTTTATTTTATTTTATTTTATTTTATTTTTTTTCTGGTGATTTTACATGGGCCTTGAGCCCGGTTTCTATCCACACCTCCTCACGGCCCAATTTATGTTTTTGCTTTCTAAATACACACCCTTTTTTATACACTTATTATTATTATTTTTTTCCATTCTATTTTCGTTTTATTTTTAATTATTAAAAATATTTATTTTTATTAAAAAATTTCAAAAAAATTCATGAACGAATTTTAATGTCTTATTTAATTTTATATGAATTTTATTTTCATTTTCCATTTATTTTCGTAATTAATTCCGATTTTATTTTTCAAAGTGTCTTCCATGTTTACCCTTGTGATTAGTGCTTATGTTTGATGATCTTTTCATGCCTTATTGAGCTGGTCTTTTTGCCATGTTTTGACACTTAATTAGGGAATGTTTTAATGTCATGTTTCTGCCTTGGTGAGCACTTTTGTTTGCTTTTCATGTGATTTTTGATGCCCCTCGATCATTGCTCGGTTATGTGCATATCTTGACTTGTGGAACACCTTTGAACATGTTCTTGAGCTAATTCTGTTCCAATCTTTTTACACATGTTAATTGGATGTTTAAGATTGCCTTGGATTATTTTTTGGGAATTTATTGAACCACTTTTCTATTTTTGGTTGATTTTTACTTGTGGCTTGAAGTTCATTGAAGCATGCTTGGACACTTGACCTAGTTTGAGTGCAT
Source organism: Lathyrus tuberosus (assembly GCA_022829125.1). Classification (NCBI taxonomy): domain Eukaryota; kingdom Viridiplantae; phylum Streptophyta; class Magnoliopsida; order Fabales; family Fabaceae; genus Lathyrus; species Lathyrus tuberosus. The sequence continues at coordinate 1,639,301 of JALAZF010000164.1, forward strand.
TTGTTTACTTGTGATTGATTGATGCTTGAAGTGATTATATGGTGTGATCCTATTCTGTTTGAGATTGTTTATGGCTTTGGAATCATCTTCATTGATTCATTTTCCAATTTGATCTTGATTTTCTAAGTTGATGTTATTTTGACTTGAATTTTGTGGTATGTTTGACTTAATCTTGTGAAATGTTTCCTTGTTTGATACAATCAATGCATGAGGCTTTTTTGTTTGACTTGTATGACATGCTAGAGGTTCTGACCCTCTTGGTTTAAGGTGCTTTATGTGACATGTTCTCACTCTTTGCTTCACATGTTTCTTTGTTTGTTGGCATGAATGATAAGTGGTTGTTTGGATTAACTTTGATGCATGTTTGGCGTGTGTTGCTTAATGATTCATCTTGTGTGACTTGAGTTTGATCTTGATATGTTGTGGATGCATATGCTACTGCCCCTTGAGTTCATTACTTGGCTTTCATCTCACTTGATCATCTTGGTTTGATTTGTATGATGCATATCATCATCATTGGATTTGTGGTTTCTTTGGCTCATAATGCATCATAATGTGAAACATTCTTACATGTTTAGATTAAATGATCATGATATGAATTGAATTCTGACTTGATTTCACTTTCATCTTATTTTGTTCATGTCATCTTTGTATGAGGCCTTAGTGTGTGAAATTGTGAATCTTGTGCAAGTTTACTTGCATCCTTTCTTGTGTGTTTTCACTTGTATACTTGAGGTTTGTTTGTATGGTCTTTGAAGCATGTTTTTATGATGTGATTTGGATATGATTATTATGATGTGCTTGCTGCCCTATTTTTGTATCTTATCTCTCTTCTTCTTTTCTTCTCTTTCACTCTTTCACATCCCATGAATCTCAAGACTTGTTCAAGTCTTGGATTCTTTTCCCCTTAGAGCTACCTAGTCCAACTTAATTTTTGATTAAGTTTGGAGTAGGATTAGCATTAGGTTTTAGCTAGGCTTCCTCTTTCAAACCTCACTAACCATAGGACCTCCATGCATGATAACACTAGGATCCTTTAGTCTCCCTTTAGAGTTTCCTTTGCGTTTTCTCTTCTCATCTTCAAGCAAAAAGTAAAAAATACTTAATAAAGGAAAACCAACATTGTATTTAGGCCTTTCATGCAAGAACAAGATAGTGAGGGATCTTCTCTCATTTTCTTGGAATGTTTAGCGTGCGTCCCATCTCGGTTCGTTATGCGAGGCATTCGATCTTACATGAGGGACTTAAATACAATGCGCGTTACAAAACACAAAACAATCAAAACACTTCTTTCTAAAAGACAAAAACAAACAATAACGTCTTTCCTTCGGGAATTCTTTTCTCATCTCACTCACTCTTAACGTACGAACGTGCTCCTACTCGTTCTCTTGCAAGATGGTAACGCACTCGGACCGGCGAGCCTGCAACACCTGAGCTAGAACGTAAGCCGTTCTCTAAAAAACACAAACAAAGCGACCCTCGTTGAGGGGAACTACGTCGCTCTGATTCTCATGTTCCCGATGAGATACGTAGGCAGTGGGGTAGGGCCCATTCGAGCACTTCTTTTATTTTCCCTACATTTGTTTCTTTTTCTCTCTCTTTTCCTTTTCCTTTTTTTCGTTCCTTTCCCTTTCCAGTAGCAGTGGAGCTCCAGTTGACGACACCCTTTGATCAAGACAAGCAAGCGTGGATCCCATCGGGTACGATGGACGCGTGGGGGTGCTAATACCTTCCTCACGCGTAACCGACTCCCGAACCCAGTTCTCTTGGTCGCAAGACCATGCTCTTTCCTTTCTCTTCAGGTTTATGCGGTGTTTCCTTTCCCACTCTTGGGATAAATACACATTGCTGGCGACTCTGTTTCGGTGCCACTTTCGCGTTTGTACTAGGATGAAAATCCCGGGAGCGACAGTAAGGAACAAAGTTTCCTCTGTATGATTGTTACCCCACGTTGCATATCATTATCGTTAGGTGTTGCATGTTATGTGTGTGTTTGGTTTCAAGATTGATGTGATTCTCCCTTTCTATGCCGTGCTTCAAATATACTCTGATCAATTTTCGAATTTTCTTTTTACCGCTTTAATTGCGTGTTAATTGGGGGTATAGATTGGGGGCGTCACATTAAGTGGTATCAGAGCCAGTCCGTGTCAGTTGTGTCGTTTGTGTCTGTTGTGTCTGGCATATTGGGCGAGTTGTGTTGAACAAGTTGTTGTTTAACCATAGTTTCTGCATTTGGACGAACAGAATATGGCTGGTCGTAATGATGCTGCTTTGGCTGCTGCGATGGAAGCGATGGCACGAGCTGTGCAGGGTGCACCGAATGCTGCAGGAAATGATGAGTTTAGAAAGAATAGGCCGCCAGTCTTTAAAGGGAAGCATGATCCGGATGGTGCGCAGTTGTGGTTGAAAGAGATTGAGAGGATTTTTAGGGTAATGGATTGTGATGACGATGATGATAAGGTGAGGTTAGGCACTCATATGCTACACGAAGAGGCTGATGACTGGTGGGTCAGTACTCGTCAGGTGTTGGAAGCTGAGGAGGAGGAAGAAGAGATCACTTGGGAGGTGTTTAGCCGAGAGTTTCTAAGGAAGTATTTTCCGGAGGATGTCCGAGGAAAGAAGGAGATTGAGTTTCTAGAGCTAAAACAAGGTAATATGTCGGTTATTGACTATACTGCTAAGTTTGTGGAACTTGTGCAGTTTTATCCTCATTATGTGGAAGCGACTGCTGAATTTTCAAAGTGTGTGAAGTATGAAAGTGGCTTGCGTCCTGAGATAAAACAGGCTATTGGATATCAGAGGATTCGAAGGTTTGCTGATTTGGTGGAATGCTGTAGGATTTATGATGAAGATAGTAAGGCTCGTTCTGCTCACTATAAAAGTGTAAGTGACAGGAAAGGGAAGCAACAGTTCCGTGGTGGTCCTTATGTGTCATCGGCTGATAAAGGTAAACAAAGGGGTAATTTTGATCGAAGGTCAGGTGGAGGAGGTATGTCTAATTCTATTAGGTGTTTTGGATGTGGTGAATTGGGTCATCGCCAGCATGAATGTAGGAAGAAGTTGGATAAGTGTTCTAATTGTGGTGGTATCGGACATGTTTTAGCTGATTGTAAAAGGAAGAATGTGGTGAAATGTTACAACTGTGGGGAACCTGGTCACATTAGCTCGAAGTGTCCGAATCAGAAGAAAGCTCCGACTAGTGGGAAAGTGTTTTCATTGGCGGGAACTCAGACTTCAAGTGCTGATCGTCTGATAAGAGGTACTTGCTTTATTAATAATACGCCTTTAATTGCTATTATTGATACTGGAGCGACTCATTCGTTTATTTCGTCTGAGTGCGCGGAACGTTTGAATCTTGGGTTGTCTTCGATGGATGGTGAGATGGTTATTGATACTCCAGTGATGGGGTCAGTAACTACTTCTTTAGTGTGTCTAAGTTGTCCTTTGACCATTTATGGCCAAGACTTTGCGATGGATTTAGTGTGTTTACCGTTGGAAGGTTTAGACGTGGTGTTGGGAATGAACTGGTTGCAATTTAATCGGGTGCACATTGATTGTTATCATAAGCTTGTAAGGTTTCCTTCTCTTGTGGAAGATGAAGACTCGAGTTTCTTATCTACCAAAGAGTTGAAGAAACTTTTGGTGGATGAAGCTCAGTTGTTTGGGTTGTTTGCTTCATTGGCTGTGGATAGTCAAGTTTCTCTTGATGTGTTTCCTGTTGTGTGCGAATTTCCTGAGGTGTTTCCTGATGATATTTCAGATGTGCCGCCGGTGAGAGAGGTTGAATTTTCTATTGATCTAGTTCCTGGTACTAGACCTGTTTCTATGGCACCTTATCGAATGTCGGCATCTGAATTGGTGGAGTTGAAAAAGCAGTTGAATGAGTTGTTGGAAAAGAGGTTCGTGAGACCAAGTGTTTCTCCTTGGGGTGCTCCAGTTTTGTTAGTGAAAAAGAAAGATGGGAGTATGTGATTATGTATTGATTATCGCCAGTTGAACAAAGTGACGATTAAGAACAAGTATCCGCTTCCAAGGATTGATGATCTGATGGATCAGTTGGTTAGTGCTTGTGTATTTAGTAAGATTGATTTGAGATCGGGTTATCATCAGATAAGGGTGAAAGAAGAGGATATTCAGAAGACGGCCTTTAGAACACGGTACGGTCATTATGGAATACATGAATCGGATTTTCCACGAACAGTTGGATCGTTTTGTCGTGGTGTTTATTGATGATATTTTAATTTATTCTAAGTCTCGGGAAGAACATGCAGAGCATTTGCGTATTGTTTTGCAGGTTTTGAAGGAAAGGAAGCTTTTTGCCAAATCGTCCAAGTGTGAATTCTGGTTGTCTGAGGTGAGTTTTCTTGGGCACGTAATTTCAGGTAATGGTATTACTGTGGATCCATCTAAAGTAGAAGCAGTTCTACAATGGGAGGCTCCTAGATCCGTTACCGAGATTCGAAGCTTTTTGGGTTTGGCGGGTTATTACCGGAGGTTCATTGAAGGTTTTTCTAAGCTAGCTCTTCCTTTGACGCAGTTGACTTGTAAGGGCAAAACATTCATTTGGGATATTCAATGTGAAGAGAGTTTTTGTGAGTTGAAGAGAAGATTGACGACAGCTCCGATTCTTATTTTACCTAATCCTAATGAACCATTTGTTGTGTATTGCGATGCTTCTTTAATTGGTTTGGGTGGTGTTCTGATGCAGGAAGGTAAAGTTGTAGCTTATGCTTCAAGGCAATTAAGAGTTCAAGAGAAAAACTATCCTACTCATGATCTTGAGTTAGCGGCGGTGGTTTTTGTGTTGAAGATTTGGAGGCACTATCTCTATGGTGCAAGGTTCGAGGTCTTTAGTGATCATAAAAGCTTGAAATATTTATTTGATCAGAAAGAGTTGAACATGAGGCAGCGGAGATGGTTGGAATTCTTGAAAGACTACGACTTTGGCTTGAATTACCATCCTGGTAAAGCTAATGTGGTAGCCGATGCATTGAGCCAGAAATCGTTGGATATGTCCGCATTGATGGTGAAAGAGTTGGAACTTTTGGAATCGTTTAGAGATTTGAGTTTGGTTTGTGAAGTGACATCGGTTAGTGTAAGGCTTGGAATGTTGAAAGTTACTAATGAATTTATGTTGTCGGTAAGTGAGAAACAGAAGTTGGATTTGAAATTTGTTGATTTGATGAGGAATGAGAATGTGGATTTCAAGGTGGATAATTTTGGTGTTTTGAGATTCCGTGGTCGTATTTGTATACCTGATGATGCGGAGTTGAAAAGAATGATTTTGGAGGAAGGACACCGGAGTAATTTAAGTATACATCCGGGTGCGAATAAGATGTACCAAGATTTGAAGAAGATTTTCTGGTGGTCTGGTTTGAAAAGAGATGTGGCTCAGTTTGTGTATGCATGTTTGACTTGTCAGAAATCGAAAGTGGAACATTTGAGACCTAGTGGTTTGTTGCAACCGTTGGATATTCCTGAGTGGAAATGGGATAGCATTTCGATGGATTTTGTGACGGGATTACCGAACACTCAGCGTGGGCATAATGCTATTTGGGTGATTGTGGGCAGGCTGACTAAATCGGCGCATTTTATTCCGATTGACATCAGTTTTTCTTTGGAGAGGTTAGCTGAGATCTATATCAGTGTGGTGGTGAAATTGCATGGGGTTCCTTTGAGTATTGTTTCTGATCGAGATCCTAGGTTTACATCGAGATTTTGGGAAAGTTTACAGAAGGCTTTGGGTTCTAGATTGAGGTTGAGTTCGGCTTATCATCCGCAGACGGATGGTCAGACCGAAAGAACTATTCAGTCTTTGGAGGATTTGTTGAGAGCGTGTGTTTTGGAACAAGGTGGGGCGTGGAACGGTTATCTTGCTTTGGTTGAGTTCACGTATAATAATAGTTTCCATTCTAGTATTGGAATGGCACCTTTTGAGGCCTTATATGGACGAAGATGTCGAACGCCGTTGTGTTGGCACGAAACAGGTGAAAGTTCGGTGGTTGGACCGGATTTGGTGCAACAAACGACGGAAAAGGTAAAGTTTATTCGTGAGAAAATGAAGGCTTCTCAGGATAGACAAAAGAGTTATCATGATCGGAGACGGAAGGATCTTGAGTTTCAAGAGGGTGATCACGTATTTCTGAGGGTTACGCCGGTAACGGGTGTTGGTCGTGCTTTGAAATCTAAGAAGCTTACTTCTCGATTTATTGGTCCTTACCAGATATCTGCGAGAGTTGGTGCTGTAGCGTATCGTGTGGCGTTGCCGCCGAATCTGACGAATTTGCATGATGTTTTTCATGTTTCACAGCTACGGAAGTATGTTCCGGACCCTTCATATGTTATTCCAATGGACGAGGTTGAGGTAAGAGATAACCTTACGGTTGAGACTTTACCGGTTAGTATTTTGGATCGCGAGGTGAAGCGGTTGCGGGGTAAAGAGATTGCACTTGTGAAAGTGGCGTGGGGAGGCGCTGCTGATGGTAATCTGACGTGGGAATTGGAAATTAGGATGCGGGAGTCGTATCCAGAGTTGTTTGTATCAGGTAAGATTTTCGAGGACGAAAATTTCTAAGTGGGGGAGAATTGTAACGCCCCAGTTTTGCCAATTTTATTTTATTGAGTCTTTTGATTATTTTATTATTATTTTCGACTTTTATGTGAAAATATGTTATTTTTCGTCGTGATTATATCTTATCGCGTTTTGGGAACGTTTGTGAGATATTTGAGTGTGGGGGTATTTTGGTCTTTTCCCACTTATTTTCATTAAGTTAGTAAGAAAGAAAGAAAAAGAAAAATAGAAAAGAAAAGGGAAAGAAGAAAAGAGAAGAAAAGAGGAGAAGAGAGAAAAGAGAGAAATTGAAGAAAAGTGTGGAAAAATCATCAAGAACAATTTCTAGGAATCGATTAATCGGGTAAGGGTGCGAAACTCGATTATACTATGATTGTGTATGATTATGTATGTTTGTGTGAAAGTTTTGTTGTTTTTTTTCAAATATAGGTTGAAATGAGATAAACGAGTAGAAATCGAGGTTTTCACGGTCGGAAATCGATATAAACTGTGTTGTATGATCACATTGTGTGTATGAATAATCGTTGATGTTTGTTTTGCTGTTGGAATTGAATTTGGGTGAAAAATGGGATTTTTGGGGTGGATTCTCGAAGAGGGTTTTTTTTCTGAAAATCGCAGAGCCCGCTCAGCGCGCAGGTGCCCGCTCAGCGCGCTTTTGAAAAAATGTAACCTCACCAGGTAGTAGCGAGCCCGCTCAGCGCGCTCACGGACCCGCTCAGCGCGGTCTGGGACTTCAAAATTTTATCTGTTTTCTAAAATTCCGTAACTTTTGATCCGTAACTCGGATCGGGACGTTCTTTATACCGTTGGAAAGCTTATGAAATGTTCTATCTAATAAAAATGGGTTTTGAGGATTGTTAGCCGATTAAATTATGCCGGGAAATGTGAATAGTGTCGGTTATCAATTTTTGTCATTTTAATGGTGTGGAATTGACGTGTATTATGCTGTATGTTGTTGTTTTGTACGTGAGATGACTTATGTGCTGTTGAGATGATGCTTTGTGGCCGAAAGGCAAGAAAATGCTAAGTGTGGTATTTGATAAATGTGCATGATTATGAATGTGTGTATGGATGCAATGTGAATGTCATGAGTCATTGTATGCCAAACATCATGATGTGCATTGTGGAAACGTCCTGAGTGGCGGTTTGGTTCCTGATGGAATCTGCTATAACATCGTGTGCCTCGAAAATATGAGGCGCTGCCTGAGGACTTAAAGCGATGGGTATAGACGATTGTGGGCTCCTTTGGAGACTTAAAGCAATCATTAACGTCGCGTGCCTCGAAAATATGAGGCGATGCCTGAGGACCTAAAGCGACGGGTGAACATCGTAGGCCCGACGGGGAGTTATGTAACGCCCCAGTTTTTGTCAGTTTTAGTTAATCGAGTCTATTTGATTATTTTATTATTGACTTTTATTTGGCAATATATTATTTTTCATCGTTGTTGATGTTTTATCGCATTTTGAGAGCGTTTGAGAGATATTTGAGCTGAGGGGTATTTTGGTCTTTTGCTTGGGTAAGTTTTATGTTTTTATATAAATAGAAAGAAAAGAGAGAAAAATAGTAAGGAAGAGAAAAAGAGAAAGAAAGAAGGAAAAGAGAAAAGAAGAGGAAGAAGAGAGAAAAGAGGAGAAAAGGGAAAAAATCGCGGGAACTCCGTTTCAAGCGCGAATAATCGGGTAAGGGTGAGAAGTTTCAATTATATATTGCTTGTGTATGTATATGTGTATGTTTTCTTGATTGTTTTGGATAGTTTCATATAGTTTTTATTTTAGGTCGAAATGGTAAAAATGGTTAGAAATCGATGTTTTCACGGATGAATTTCGAAATAAATTGCGTAGATTAGTCGTATGAGGTTAGACCGAGATTATAGAAACTCGTTTGGTTGAAATCGGTTGATATTGTGAGTTTTGACATTTTTGGGTTTTGAGAATGTGAGATTTTGGTGAAAATCGAACGTCGTAGAATTATCGTTTTATGGTCCTAAAACGTTGATATATATTTGGTAAGGATTATTGTGTATTTGTTTCGTATCATAGAATTGAATCGGTCGGATTTTCGGGCAAAATAGCCGAAATCCGTAGCAGCCCGCAGGCGTACGGACGCGTGCTGTAGGTGGAAAATCCTGATTTTTCGGAAAACTTCGGAAATTCATATCTCTTGAACCGTAAGTCGGTTTTGATCCCCGTTCGAAGCGTTGGGAAGCTAACGAGATGTTCTTTCTAGGAAAAATAGTTTTGAGGTCTGAACCTAGTCCAATCGGTACAGTTTTTTTGAACCGTTTCGTAGTGTCGGGCGTCCGGTTTATGTTTTTGCGTTATTTTGAAATATTCATATCTTCTTCGTTGTTTATCGTATTTAAGTGTTCTTTATACCGAATCGAAGCTGTCGATGAGCACTTTTTGATGATGATAGAAAATATTATTTTTGACCGACTTTTAGCCGACTTTTTCGAGAAACCGTAAAAATGGAATTTTGAGTTATTTTTCAATATTGTAAGACATATTATGATATGTTATGAGATGGCTTGTGTGATGATTCTTTGATGGGAATTTGATGTTGTGGAATGGTATATTGGTGTTTGTGGCCATTTTGGGCAATTGTGTGCATTACTTTATATGTACTTGAAATACATGATTATTGTTAATGCATGAGCATTTGATGTTGGCATGAGTCATTAATGTGTCAAGTATCATGATATGCATTCTTGCATTGGAAGATTCATAGATGAATCAGTTTTATCGTCTTACGCCATGAAATACTGGTAGAAGCGATTAATCACATGTTTTATCGTCTTACGCCATGAAATACTGGTAGAAGCGATTAATCACAGATTGATTGTGCGTCCTGAATTAGTGGACTATAGCAATCGGATTGTGCGCCTTGAAATAGTGGTCGAAAGCAATCCATAAACGTCGTTCGCCCTGAAATAATGGTTTATAGCGACGGGGAACATCGTAGGCCCGACGGGGAGTTACTCTATGTAACGAGCGATGATTCCAAGAGTTCCTGGGGGACTAATGTATCACCAATTGAGTCGGTACCGCATTTGCATCTATATAGAGTCGTTGGTCGATCTCTATGGTATGCATTGATCATCTTTTGTATATTTGCATTGATGAATGAATATGGAAAAGTATGCTTTGTGGAAGTATGGAATTAATGGAATATGCGTGATTATATGCTTGGTTTCGTATAGATATATATATTGTGATGTATATGAGTGAGTTGTGATGAATGGTGGTGTGAATTGTGAAGGGATGTGTTATGTGTGGAAAATCATGATTCGATTTATTATGTGTGATATATTATGTATTGGTGCCATGCTATATGTGTTAGTATGTGATGTATGCGGTGAGAAATATTATATATGTGAATTTATCTGTGTTGTGGCATATTATTATGCAATCTTGTTATAGTTGTTATTTCTCACCCTTCTGCTGGAATATGCTTTTTATGGCATAGTGCAGATTGTCAGCTTTAGAGGCGTGGAGGCAAGTGGAAGAGTTAGATCTTCGTCTTTGCTTAGGTCTTGGTGTCTGCTCTGATACGTAGCACGGGAGTCGGGGAAATGATTATTTTATTTATGTATATAATTGTTGAATATATTTGGTATTACCTTTATATGGAAAAGTTTCCCAATTGAGGGTAACCTATTTTATGCTATGTATCAAATTTATGAGCAGGGAGTGTGTATTCTTATTTTAAAATGTGGCATCCTTGTTTCTGTCGGAAAAATAAATTTTTAGTTACTCTGATTTTATTAATTGTTATTTATTTATGATGGGGAATTGGGGTGTTACATTAGTGGTATCAGAGCAGGTCGGTCCGTCCGGCCAAGCTATTGAGTCAGTTGGTGTGACAGTTGAATACTGTCGTTGTTGTTTATCTCTTAGTACGTGATAGGTGTGTGGAACACTGTCAGTACTTTCTGGGTTTTCTAATCCTTTGTTTTCAGGATTGAGTTTGAGATAAGTGGGGGAGAAGTTGGTACTTCTCCATGTTGCTTCAGGTGTGGAGCGTTGGCTCAGTGTATTGTGAATTGCAAGATTGTAAGTGTTGTTCGGACAATGTTGTTCTCAGTTCCGAAGGGGATGCGGAGGTAAGGTTTATGTCAACTAAGGATTTGTGCCTTAGGTAGTTTTGTGTACAGGATGTAAGAAATGTTATTATAGTTTGGTAAAGACGGTTTATGCCCCATCGTGATTGTCGGCTATCTATTGACAAATTGAGGAACTGATCACCCTTAATCTCTTGTTGATAGCAGACGGAAATTATGTTGGATGGAATAGGCGGGTCTTTCCGGCTTTGATAGTGTGTGAAATGAATTGTTTAGAATTTAAGGAGATGATTACAGATTGTTTTGATGAGTCGATGAAGATGCTAATATCGGAAGATGAAATGGATTAGAGGTTTTGGTGTGTTAGTCCAGTTGGGAAGTCATTGAGAGAGAATGATTGGGTTTTATTTAAGGACTGCTTCACAGAGAGTAGAGATTGAACTTAATTGGACGAAGGTGAATAGTTGAGGTTTATATCTGCTAAGTAAGTAGGAAACTCTTAGTAGATGGGAATAATATGTTTGTTTTGTCTGTGATGGTAGTGTTCTGGGAATTGGCAGGAAGTCGCAGTAATGGGCCGTCAGTTGGGCATAATTTTCAGATGTGTTTTTGGATGTAACATTGTGTTTGAGAATTCTTTTTGGTTGGTTGTTGATACATGTTGGAATTGCGGAATTGGACGGTCAGGAGAAGAAATTGGGTATGGATTACTAATAGTTGAATAGGGTAATGATTGAGAATAAGTGTCCACTTTCATGAACAGATGACTAGAATGGTTTGGTTGAGTTTGAGTGAATTACAATTGTTTGGAATGTTTGATAAGAGTGGTGAATTGTGTGAGTTGAGCCTTTGATCGATTTAATGTGACTGGTTAGGTTTGTTATCCTCGGAATAGGTTGTTATTTACTCGGTTAAGCTTGTATGTGAGTAACCAGTTACCCAGTGAAAAGTTTTGCAAAAGCTTTAAGGATTTATATCTTTTGGATTTTGGTTGGGAATTGCAACGTATAGTGATGGTATTTGGTGTTAGTAACGCGTCTCTAATGCTTATGGAGTAGAGGAATCGTATCTTCCATATTTAATTGGATAAGTTCGTAATGGCTTTGATGAAGGATATTCGGATCTGTTGTAAACTCAAAGGAAGAACAGGTAGAGTGTTTGGGATTTGAATTACAAGTGTCAAAAAGAGATGAAGTTTTATGCTAAGTTATTCAAGTGAGAATTTGGGTTGAAAAAGGTTAGTTTTCTTGGATATGTTATTTCAGAGGAGAGTATGGTAAGGGATTCATCGGAAGTAGATGTAGTTCTACATTGAGAGGCTCCGAAATTGGTTAAGGAGATTAGAAACTTTTGGACTCAGTTGGTTGTTATTACAGGTTATGGAAGACTTTGTTAAGTTCGTACTTCTGGTATCTCAGTTGACTTACAAAGGGTGAGTCGTTTGTTTGGATGTTCGTTGTGAGTAAGTTTTGGTGAGCTGGAGTAGAAGTTGTCTACGGCTCCAGTTTTGATTCTGTGTGATCCTAATAAACCGTTTGTGAGGTATTGTGATGTGTCTCTGAAGAGTGTGGTCAGGTGTTAATGCAAGGGGGTAAAGTCGTGGCTTATGCTTTATGACAATTGAGGATTTATAAAAGGATCTATACTCTTTTGGGTTTGGATTTGGTCGCGGTTGTATTGTGTTGGAATATTTGGAGGTATTATCTTTATGGTTCCAGATTCGAAGTGTTTAGTAATCACAAGGATATGGATTACTGGTTTGGTCTGAAGGCATAGAGGGTGAGACAGCGAGGATGGTTAAAATTCGTGACGAGTTATGAATTTGGCTCAGATTATCCTATTGGTAAAGTTAATGTCGTGCGGGATAAGTTAAGTTGGAAGTTTTTATACATGGTAGTTTTGATGGTTGCGAGTAATCAGAGTGCGCAGCGGAAGCGTGAGGTGACACATTTTGTATTTACGTGTGAGACTTGTAAGAGTTCATAGGTTGAACATTGAGAACATGTAGGAATGGTGAGACTATTGGACGTTTCAGAATGGAAGTGTTAGGTGGAAGGTTTGAATATTATTCATGGGCTACTATGTAAATGGATGTTTTGATTGTATGTTCGATTGGTGAATCGTAGCATTGTTGTAGTATGGCTGTGTGACAAGGATGTTGGTGTTCTGGTTTTGTTGATGTTGTTGAGACCTTGTGGTGTCGTGTAACTTTATGTTCTTGTTTGTGTTGATTGCCTCGTTTCCATGGTGATGGTTCGAGTGTGTGTAGCTAATTCCTGTGTGGGGAATTAGGGGAGTGTTACCTAGGGTAGGGTAACGATCTTGTTGTGTTTCGGTTCTAGAGTGAACCTGTGTGTTGGTATCTTGGCTTTTCTTTGAGTTGTGAGTTTGTCGTCAAGTGCATTGTATGGGCTTTGCATCTTGTCGTTGTAGTTGTCGTCGTTGTCGTGTCGTTGTGGTAGTTAGCAAGGTGGTTTGTCAGTTGTGTTATTCGTGGTGTGACTTTTGTTGGCATGTTGGTTTGTTAGTCGGATGCGAGAGTCGTATCCGGAGTTGTTCGTATCGGTTAGATTTTCGAGGACGAAAATGTCTAAGTGGGGGAGAATTGTAACGCCCCAGTTTTTGTCAGTTTTAGTTAATCGAGTCTATTTGATTATTTTATTATTGACTTTTATTTGGCAATATATTATTTTTCATCGTTGTTGATGTTTTATCGCATTTTGAGAGCGTTTGAGAGATATTTGAGCTGAGGGGTATTTTGGTCTTTTGCTTGGGTAAGTTTTATGTTTTTATATAAATAGAAAGAAAAGAGAGAAAAATAGTAAGGAAGAGAAAAAGAGAAAGAAAGAAGGAAAAGAGAAAAGAAGAGGAAGAAGAGAGAAAAGAGGAGAAAAGGGAAAAAAATCGCGGGAACTCCGTTTCAAGCGCGAATAATCGGGTAAGGGTGAGAAGTTTCAATTATATATTGCTTGTGTATGTATATGTGTATGTTTTCTTGATTGTTTTGGATAGTTTCATATAGTTTTTATTTTAGGTCGAAATGGTAAAAATGGTTAGAAATCGATGTTTTCACGGATGAATTTCGAAATAAATTGCGTAGATTAGTCGTATGAGGTTAGACCGAGATTATAGAAACTCGTTTGGTTGAAATCGGTTGATATTGTGAGTTTTGACATTTTTGGGTTTTGAGAATGTGAGATTTTGGTGAAAATCGAACGTCGTAGAATTATCGTTTTATGGTCCTAAAACGTTGATATATATTTGGTAAGGATTATTGTGTATTTGTTTCGTATCATAGAATTGAATCGGTCGGATTTTCGGGCAAAATAGCCGAAATCCGTAGCAGCCCGCAGGCGTACGGACGCGTGCTGTAGGTGGAAAATCCTGATTTTTCGGAAAACTTCGGAAATTCATATCTCTTGAACCGTAAGTCGGTTTTGATCCCCGTTCGAAGCGTTGGGAAGCTAACGAGATGTTCTTTCTAGGAAAAATAGTTTTGAGGTCTGAACCTAGTCCAATCGGTACAGTTTTTTCGAACCGTTTCGTAGTGTCGGGCGTCCGGTTTATGTTTTTGCGTTATTTTGAAATATTCATATCTTCTTCGTTGTTTATCGTATTTAAGTGTTCTTTATACCGAATCGAAGCTGTCGATGAGCACTTTTTGATGATGATAGAAAATATTATTTTTGGCCGACTTTTAGCCGACTTTTTCGAGAAACCGTAAAAATGGAATTTTGAGTTATTTTTCAATATTGTAAGACATATTATGATATGTTATGAGATGGCTTGTGTGATGATTCTTTGATGGGAATTTGATGTTGTGGAATGGTATATTGGTGTTTGTGGCCATTTTGGGCAATTGTGTGCATTACTTTATATGTACTTGAAATACATGATTATTGTTAATGCATGAGCATTTGATGTTGGCATGAGTCATTAATGTGTCAAGTATCATGATATGCATTCTTGCATTGGAAGATTCATAGATGAATCAGTTTTATCGTCTTACGCCATGAAATACTGGTAGAAGCGATTAATCACATGTTTTATCGTCTTACGCCATGAAATACTGGTAGAAGCGATTAATCACAGATTGATTGTGCGTCCTGAATTAGTGGACTATAGCAATCGGATTGTGCGCCTTGAAATAGTGGTCGAAAGCAATCCATAAACGTCGTTCGCCCTGAAATAATGGTTTATAGCGACGGGGAACATCGTAGGCCCGACGGGGAGTTACTCTATGTAACGAGCGATGATTCCAAGAGTTCCTGGGGGACTAATGTATCACCAATTGAGTCGGTACCGCATTTGCATCTATATAGAGTCGTTGGTCGATCTCTATGGTATGCATTGATCATCTTTTGTATATTTGCATTGATGAATGAATATGGAAAAGTATGCTTTGTGGAAGTATGGAATTAATGGAATATGCGTGATTATATGCTTGGTTTCGTATAGATATATATATTGTGATGTATATGAGTGAGTTGTGATGAATGGTGGTGTGAATTGTGAAGGGATGTGTTATGTGTGGAAAATCATGATTCGATTTATTATGTGTGATATATTATGTATTGGTGCCATGCTATATGTGTTAGTATGTGATGTATGCGGTGAGAAATATTATATATGTGAATTTATCTGTGTTGTGGCATATTATTATGCAATCTTGTTATAGTTGTTATTTCTCACCCTTCTGCTGGAATATGCTTTTTATGGCATAGTGCAGATTGTCAGCTTTAGAGGCGTGGAGGCAAGTGGAAGAGTTAGATCTTCGTCTTTGCTTAGGTCTTGGTGTCTGCTCTGATACGTAGCACGGGAGTCGGGGAAACGATTATTTTATTTATGTATATAATTGTTGAATATATTTGGTATTACCTTTATATGGAAAAGTTTCCCAATTGAGGGTAACCTATTTTATGCTATGTATCAAATTTATGAGCAGGGAGTGTGTATTCTTATTTTAAAATGTGGCATCCTTGTTTCTGTCGGAAAAATAAATTTTTAGTTACTCTGATTTTATTAATTGTTATTTATTTATGATGGGGAATTGGGGTGTTACAAGTTACTTGAGATTCTCAGTAACGAGCGATGGTTCCAATAGTTCCTGAGTGGACTAATGACGTGACATGACGTGACAAAGGAAGTCGGTACCGCATGGCATGTGCATAGAGTCGTTGTGTCGATCTATGTGCATTTGCATTCATCTTGAGTCATTTGTGCATGGAATTGTGAATGTGATTAATGAAATGGAATATGTGTGATTGTATTGTGAATGATTGATGTGCAGTGGTAATTGATACGTGTGAATTGTACTGTGTGTTGTTATAATTTATCTGTGTGCTTTGGTGGTGAGAATACGTTACTTGTGAATGTTTGTGTTAATATATAATTTTATACAATTATATTATGGTTGTTTTTCTCACCCTTCTGTTGTTTTATAACGCTCTATGAGGCGTTGCAGATTAGAGCTGCTGGAGGTATTCCTTTTTGTGAAGCGTTGCGTCTTCATTATTTTGGTCGGTCGGCTCTGATATGTGACTCCGGGTAGCATAGGGTGGCCGTTGGTGATTGTTTTGTATATCTGATGATATATTTTGGTTGTACAGTTATAACTTGATGTATGACAGCCAAGTTTATGTGTATATATGTATATGTGTTATTCAGATTTTAGATCTTTCCGCTTTAATTCTAATTTCTGAAAAGTGGGTGTAAGGAACAAAGTTTCCTCTGTATGATTGTTACCCCACGTTGCATATCATTATCGTTAGGTGTTGCATGTTATGTGTGTGTTTGGTTTCAAGATTGATGTGATTCTCCCTTTCTATGCCGTGCTTCAAATATACTCTGATCAATTTTCGAATTTTCTTTTTACCGCTTTAATTGCGTGTTAATTGGGGGTATAGATTGGGGGCGTCACAGTACGCGTACAGACAGATATGTTTTACCACTGAATTCCCAATTTCCAATACCGTACGCGTATTGCCTTCCAACTACGCGTAATGCTGCTTCCCATACGCGTATGACCCCCTTTCCTTCACTCCCATACGCGTATGGCCTAGCCCCATACGCGTATGGCCAGATCTGATACGCATTTCACCAGAAACCTCCCTATTCTGCATTCTGCTACGATTTTCACATGTTTCCACTTCTAATCAGTCCTATAATCATTTCTACATTGATTTTAGGTTCTATTTTCCTTCTTTCACTTGCATCCTATGATTACTACATCAATTACAAGCCTAGAATCTTAAATCGTTTCTCCCAAATCGAATTCAAAATGACAGATCTGTAACAATTATTCATGCAACAACAACAACAACCAGAGTTCATCAAAATACACACCAATTCAGACCCGATTCTCAGAATCACAACTAGCATATTCAACAATAATCAATTCAACAGTTTGCACATCAATTTCCTACGGGGTTAAGGACTCCCACTACCCTTATACGATCAATTCACCAAATATGAACCCGTTCTCCCCCCTTACCTCGAATCCTGAAGAATTCTTGCGAAAATTGGTGAAGATGGGTGCCCTAGCTCTCCCTTCTCCTTAGCCTTTTCTTGTTCTTTCTCCCAAAAATTTTGATTATCGTTAACTCCTCCGTAATTTCTCACTAAACCAGCTTAATGACTAAACTACCCCTATTCCTCCACTAGCCCACTATCCAACTAATTAAATTAGATTTTAATTAACAAACAAAAATAATAATATTAATAATAATAATAACACACCAATAGTATTAATAATAATAATAATAATAATAATAATAATAATCTTCACCATCTCAATAATAATATTCATCTTACTATTGTTATTAACTATGCCCACACATGATCCAACATTACGTTATCGGTATCCCGACATCTCCAATTACCGGTTCCGCTAGGGACACTACGCCTACGCGCTCAACCACACACCATAACCAAGGCCAACAAACAGAAATAAGAACACGGCGATTAATAATTTAAATTGGGGTGTTACACAAGGCACTCCGATGCTAAAGTAAGAATCGGGAGAAGAGAAGACAAGTACAAAGTGAGTATGTCTTAGGATGATTTTGAATATCTGACCCTCTTAAATGAGAGGGTTTTTATAATGCCCCCAACGCTTGACCATTGGTCCCTATTTTTAGGGCGAAATGTTCGCTCCCAAAGAATAGTTAACTGCCAGAAACTAGCAGTTGGGACGGGCAGAGGTGCTCAGAACTAGCCATTGTCGCGGGCAAGGGCGTGGTCGCGTGCACGGGCAGAAATGTGACGAGGGACAGATGATCATGTGGGTCTGCTGGCCAGCCTTCCTCAGCAGAGGAGCAGAGGAGAGAATGCTTCCTTTTGCCCTTAACTGGCAGGGCTTAAGCTATTGGGCCGTTCTGGGAATAGAAGTGGATTGGGTCGTTCTGGGAGCAGAAGTGGATTGGGTCGTTCTGGGAGCAGAAGTAGATTGAGCCATGGCTAACCATTGGGCCAGTCCGGAACAACTTCAATCTTCATTTTTAGATTTTACTCCAAGATCTTCATCTCACTCCTCCAATAAAGACATCTCCAAAACAACCTTCTTTTATTAGGTTCATTCTTACGTTGATATAAAACTATAGGAATCTGACACCCATAAAACTTCCCAACTCACGATTTTACAGAGGCATACGATATTAGATTAGGTTAGAACAAAGCTTTCATGGTAATACGAAGCTTTTAGGTTAGAAAAAATTGATTAAAAATAATTTTGCATTACACAAATGAATCAATTTGAACATATTTATAGTAAAATTATACAAAATCTATACGTTAACATTTTATATCCATTATTATTATTTTTTTTTAATGTCAAATAATCTATGTCAATTAGCGTTGCAATTTTAAAGTGGGAGTTAAACAATTTCAAACCAATTAATGTTGTAATATTTAAGTGACCGTTACACAATTTTTTAATGTCAAATATTTGGTACATATATCGGTAGTTAACATATCCACATTCATTAATTATACTTATTCGGATTTTTAAAATAGATCTCACTTAATTTTTTATATTATTACATACTTAATAATTATTTAAACAACTTATTTATATTTTTTAAATATTCATACAACTAATCAAATATTTTATAATAGGACCCCTTAAATAAAACAATAAAGTGACGTGACATTGAATCATAGTTTTTGATTAGTTGAGGATATCAGTACCTAATTAAATCTAAGAGTACCGAAGTGTTTACCTTTTAAGGTAAATTCTTCGGTATCCATAATTCTAAGTTGGGTACCGATACCTTTAGTGTAAATTATAGTAAAATTTTAATTTATTTTAAAATAAAATAAAACAATAAAGTGACGTGGCATTAAATCATAGTTTTTGATTAGTTGAAGATACCAGTACCCAATTAAATTTAAGAGTACCAGAATGTTCACCAAATTTTAATTCAATTTTAATAACAAAGTTGTTATATTAAAGAATGTTACCAAACTTAAAATATCTATATGCTTCAGACAAAATATCTTTGGTAGTTGTGAAGAAAGGGTGACATTGCACCGATATTCATGCTCTTAGCTATGAAAGTCATGATATCAAATTACTCCTGCCACATAGATTTACTTTAATGGTAGTAGGCTATAAATTTTATATTTATATTCTCTCCGTTCTATAATGATAGACCCATTTAAAATAAAATGATGTTTTAAAATATATGACCCATTTTAATTTTTAATATAATTTTTTTTATTTTATCCTCTAATTAATATTACTTTTATCATTCCCAATATATTATAAGAGTACTTAAGTAAAAATATCTATATGCTTCAGACAAAATATCTTTGGTAGTTGTGAAGAAAGGTGACATTGCACCGATATTCATGCTCTTAGCTATGAAAGTCATGATATCAAATTACTCCTGCCACATAGATTTACTTTAATGGTAGTAGGCTATAAATTCTATATTTATATTCTCTCCGTTCTATAATAAATGACCCATTTAGAATAAAATGATGTCTCAAAATATATGATCCATTTTAATTTTTAATGCAACTTTTCCTATTTTATCCTCTAATTAATATTACTTTCATCATTCCCAATACATTATAAAGGTACTTAAGTAAAAATATCATTCTCTCTTTTTTATTTATTCTTTTTTTCTTAATATGTGTGAAAAATCAACTGAGTCACTTATTGTGAGACGAAGGGAGTAACAAACCAAACCTTTAACTTACCACGTTAAAGTTGCTCTTATGCCTCTAAAACTAGCATTACCCTTAATTTAATCTCACCAAACCAATTCTAAGATGAGGACTAGACTGATTTATAACTCTATAAACACGTGTTCATGCATTATGAGATTCATGTGACTTTGTACACCTTGCTCTATACTCCTTTTCAATCTTTTTCCTCTTCAACGTTCTGAAATATCAAGGAACGTGTTGGGAAAGTGCTGGCTCAAATGTTTGGCCACGCATTTCACATGGAGTTTCAAAAGTGTTGTTAATTGTGACGCCACTGCAAAAAGAAAAAGCGCTGCGGTGGCATGTTGTTAGAACTCAAACAAGATACTAAGAAAATCAAGAGTTAGATATTCCAACCATTATATTTTATACAGTTGACTAACTTTACGTGAAGTAATTGAACTTCACAAAGTTTAAGTCGGTTTAAAAAAGAAATATCCAAATTCATGTACTACTCATACAAAACGTCATTTTATTGAGGGAAGTGATTTGAGTTGATTTAACATGAAGCTAAGTTTGCACTTTATAATTAAGTATGTCTTTTTCATTCGTGTTATGATTGTAAATAAAGAAGATAAAATAAGAGGTTTCCCGCATAAAAAGGAAAAAGGAGGTGAGAAAGAAATAGTACGCGTGTGGATAAAAAGAAGAGTGTGAAGTAGAAGGCAAAGCGTCACGTGCGATATAGACACAGATGAGTAATGTCGTGTCGTCGTCGGAAACACACGGAGACAAAGGTTTAGGTCGGTTTCTATGTTGAAAATACAGCAACTTGTTTAACAATAAATCAATGGGGACCATTTATCCGCACGCCATTAAAATAAGAATTGAAGAATAATCCAAATATCATGAGTTAGGATATACATGTACTAGTATACTACACACATACCAAATGTCTGTTCTAACTGGACAGGTTCATTTGACATTCATGTACATGTATAGCATAGTTACTATGTCCATGTCCTATTTATGTTTTGACGCAGATATCAATACCATCCAATAATTTTGCTTGTTGGGTGATTTATACTTCCTCCGTCCCATAATGAGTGATCCAGTTGACTTTTCACACAAATTAAGAAAAAGGGAATAAATGAAGGAGAGAGAATGATATTTTTACTAAAGTACCCTTGTAATGTATTGGGAATGATGAAAGTAATATTAATTAGAGGATAAAATATGAAAAGTTGTATTGAAAATTGAAATGGATCATACATTTTGGGCACCATTTTATTCTAAATAGGTCACTTATTGTGGGACGGAGGGAGTAATATTTATTTCAATAGGAGAAAATTGATCATATCTACAATATAGAAAATTGAATGTTTCAAACTAGGGTAGGTCAGTAACACCATTCATAGGAATTGGCTCATTGTGGTGGATAGTCAACATTTAATATAATGAAGACCCAATAGATTCATAAATGAGGTGGTGATCTCGCATTATATAAACATTTAAAAAATGTTAGAGGTGAGTATAGAATCCATAACTTAAATATGACATGAGAGAGACACTACCATTCGGTTAGTTTATTTTTTTTAATATGATATGTTATTCAAATGTATATATTACTTATTTTTTTTAATATTCAGTATTTAATTATTTTTTTGATATTTAGTATATGTTATATATTATAACTAAAATATTATTTAGTATATTATTTATTATTTAATATTATTTAACATTATTAACGTTATTATCGTTATTATTACTAAAATATATTAATGTTATGACTAAAATATATTATGTTTTAATATTAATATTAATTTAGTTAAAATGTTTAAAAAATATATTAAATTAGATAAAACGTTAAGAAAATTAGTTTATACTATACTGTAACATTAGTTTGGAAACATTACTAAAAATATTACTGTAAAATTACTATACTGAAAATTAATCAAAAATTAGTTTATTAAATTAGTTTAACTAAAAGTATATTAACGCTTATATTAAAATATTTTAACTTAATTAATATTAACATTTATATTTAAATGTTAATTACTTACCATATTAACATACTAAATTAATATACTAAATTAACATACTAAATTAATATTTTATTACTAAATTAATATTTTATTATTAAATTAATATACAAAATTAACATACCAAATTAATATACTAGTAATAATATTAGTTTAATAATGTTTTAAGTAAAACCCAAAATATTCAAATAAAACTAAAAATATTCAATTAAATTACTGTAGCATAAATTAAATTAGTTTATTAGTATTATTAAAAACTATTAAACTATTAATAGAAACTATTAGTGTTAAACTAAATTGAATAAATAAATTCTAACACGTTAGTAAATAAAAACTAAATTGAATAACTATATTAAACTATTAGTATTATTAGAAACTATTAAACTACATACTATATTCAAATGTTAAAATAATTTAGTTTATATTAATAGAAAAAAATACTAAACATATAATATATACATTTTAAAAGCATGGCATAACAAAAGAAGTGGATTGGCTTAGTGGTAAAGAGGGGAACCTATGAAAGAAATGGGATGAGTTCAATTCTCACATTCAAAAAATTTTGAACATGTGACATATTTTTTAAAATAAACCAAAAATAAATAAATAAACGAAATGCCAAGGTGACATTAAAATAATTCAAAAATAAAATTAAAGAGCCACTTGACCTTCCACATCACCAAAAAAAAAACCTGATCCGTCAGCATTTTTGCTGACCGGGCGTGATGAAGGTCAAAATTGAGAGAATCTTCAAATGTTAGGGTATTTTTTGCAAGTTTTTTTATATGGGGGTTTTTCGAAAAACGCCTATATGACAGGGGGCAAAATGACTATTAACCCTAAACATTATGATGCATATCTCAACGAGGATCAAACGTGAAATGTATTTTAGAGTTAAAGTAGTATGTACATGAATTTATTTTAGAGTTAATGTAGTATGTAAATGAATTTGAGATTTTTTTCCCATTAATAGTAGGGTTTTAGATTCTTGGAATTTTCTATTCCGAGATATTTGTCCGGGATGATATAGATTTGATATTCCAATTCACTCGCTTGGTGAAGCGGTACCTAGTGCTTCAAGAAATAATATGGGCCTTTTTCCTTTTGAATCAACTGTATCATTGGCCCTTTGAACCGAGGATATCGGTTTAGACGGGAAGAGTAGCCCCCAATAACTTGGTATGATTGTCGTCTAAGAACCATAATTGTCAGTATGACTTTGATGATGAAATCCTTATTATATGACACTAGTTTACAAGTAGGTGAGCGGTCTCAAGGATTTTTGATCTTGCCTGATGAATTTTTGTAAGTTCTTTGATTTTGGGATTGACAACAATTTTGATAAAACAAGTATCACAGCAGGATGTTGAGCAAGATGTCTTGACACGTTCGTCAGACATCACTGATGGTCAGCATGATGTTGTGACATGATATCATGACATATTATACCAGAAAAATAGGGTTTTACTTATTTGGAAGATTTAGTTTTAAAGTGTGAGATTTTATTTGTTTTTAGGTCACACTCTGTCGGAATCCAAGGAATGTTATTTTAGGAACTCAGGTTCTGTACTAGCAGTGCATTTGTTTCATAAAAAGGATCTTAGAGACTTTTTAAAAAAAACTTTCGATTTTGTTTCTATTTTCATGCAGAAGATTGTGCAGATTATTTGCAGCTGCTGTTTTGGATTTGCGCCCAAGCCCATGCTGATCAGAAGATATTTAAAGGGTTGTTCTAAACCTAATGCACCAGAGAAGCCATGTATTGAAAGAAGAGTTTTAGGGTTTAGTGTGTTTTTGTTATTTGTGATCAACTCTTATATCACTTTGATATCTGAGTTGGACTGTGTTGTTTGTGCATTTGTGAACCATTCATGTACCTCTTAGGTGCTTGAATTGGACTGAGTTTGAGTTGTAATCACTCCTAAGCTTTTAAGCAAAGAGTAGATTCTGTGTCATTAGAAGTGTATCTTCTATTGTTCATTGTTGTTGAGTTTACCACTATTGTGTGATTGAGGAAAGTGAGAGGGGTCTTGATAAGTGCAAAATGTACCTATTTTTGTAAATAAGTTTTGTTGCACTTATCATTACTTTGTGTTAAAATTGGTTGAATAAACCCCGCTTTGTTCGTAATTACGTTTACTTTACGTTTTAGTGTATATATTGCGTATTGTGTAAATATCATTGAGTTTAATTGATTTTCTATCATTTTTGTAGGTATTCAAGTAAAGATATTTTTCCATATTCATAAAGAGCATTGAATAAGCTTTCCAACGCTTCCGACCGTGCGTCAATCGGAGTTACGGTTCAGAAGTTATGATCAAAACAAATTCTGGTTTGCTGTAATGTTCGCACTGCGAACCCCCGTGGCGAGCACTCACTGGCGAGTTCGCACTGCAAACCCGGGGCGAATAAAAAGTGCCTGGAAGCATGAAAAACACTATTCTGGAGGAAGTTAAGGCGGCATATGTTCGCAGTGCGAACCTGGGCAGCAAAAACCACCTATAAACTTCATTTTTCAGCATTTTTTAGAGGATGGTTTTGGGGATTCTTGCTCCAACTTCATCAAACTTCATTTTTTCAGTAGATTAGCTTAGAAAACATCATGGAAGCTTGCATGCGGATGATCCGAGGTGGATTGATCGTCGATCGGCGCCGACAAACCGCGAGATGTTTGGTTAATTTCTGATTTTCTTTATGTCTTTCTTCTTTGTTGGGTTTGTATATGTTTGTGCTATGAACTCATGTATATTTGTCGTCCATGGCGTTGTATAAAACTTGCTTTACAAATCTTTATTGGTGATTGTCTCTGATTTTTGCTTTATGCGCGGGGTTTGGGTTGCGTTAGAGATAACCGTCGCAAACTTCGATTAGGGATGATTGTCTGTTAGTTTCTGGATTCTAGAGATAGATTTAGAGCTAACAATCTTCAATAGGCGTCGAAGCTTAATGCCTTCTGTGTTTCGAGGCTCGCTCGCGAGAGTGACGAAGAGAGTGACACGGTTGTTATCTCAACTGTGCGTTAGACATAACCTTTGTTGTGAGCGATGTTAGGTGATATTGAGGAGTATTGTAGGTGGAGTATAACTGGTCGGTAAGTTTAAGTTTGTGAGGAGTGATTTATATGCATTGCCGGACGAGTTTTTCTTGCTGAAGAATGAATTTGTTTTATGTTTTAATGTTTACTTTTCTATTTTCTTGTTTGAAACCATTTTAATCTAAACTCATTACCGCGAGAGATTGTCGAACGACATTCTTTCCCTCGAACCGATCTCTGTGGACACGACATAAATCCCGGAGGGAATTCTTCCGAAAATAAATATTTTTGCTTGCTTTCCCTATTCTGCAGTCAACAAAATGGCGCCGTTGCCGGGGATTGGTTTTGATATTGAATTGCATTGCGATAGTTTCTTTGTTTTTGAGTTTTGTATATATCGTATATATTGTCTGTTTCCATTATGTTTGTTCAAGTGTTGTATACATATTGTTCCCGTAATGTTTGTTCAAGTGTTTGGTTAGGACGCTTGCTTTTGGTTTGCGCGGTGAGGCATCACCATGGCATGAATGAAGGAAGTTTCTAGCTAAGCACCGTAAAGGCGTCGAGCTTACGACGTAAAACAAGCATGTTTTATAGTTTTTCTTTTCGAATGTTTTTGGTTGTTGTTTGCTCAGAGATTTTGATTGACTTATTTGAGGATGCTTTTGTGATTTTCCAAGTTGGTTCGTTTCAACTTGCGGATGTATGGTAATGATTTTGTTAAGTTTTGTACACGTCCGAGGTATGTATTTATCGCTTTCTATACTTTAGCATATTCATGATACTTAGGCTTTTTACAAACTTCCATGCCATCCATTCTTTTGTATACTTGTTCTATTGTGAATCACTTTAGTTCCCAACCTTTTTGTGAGGTGGCTTTCCATTGTTCTTATATGCGCGGAGAACCAACATTCTTGTTCTAACTGGATTTTATTATGTTGAATCTTTTATTTGTGTTGATTATATGAATGCATGAAAAGGATCAAGGCAATTGTTTCATTTTGAGCACAACCACCTTAGCCAAATAGTTAATTCACCTTGTGAGTGTGTGAGAATTCGTAACCCCTTTGAGCTTTTTGATCCATGTTTCTATTTGAACTTAATGCTTGTCTATGAGTATTTAGTTCACTTATTTTTGAATGGATTTTGTTTTTTACCTGGACCTCAACTTTGTGTTGTTGTATGGATTTTTTCCTTGCCTTAGAAAGTAGGGAGTATTCACATGATGGTGCGGTTGAATTCAAGTTGGGGAGAGGATGATTGTGTGTACTCATTGGTTGGATTCTATGCGGATTGAAAAAGAAAAGAAAAAAGAGAAAAATTTGTGAAAGAGAAAAAGAAAGAAAAAAGGAAGAAAAAGAAAAATCCTTGAAAATGGAAACAAAAGAGTTTCAATAATTGTGCTAAATAAGTATTGTGTGTTGTGTAGCACTTGGGATTTTGGAAGAAGTTGGTTGAAATTTTGTGTGTGAATCTTTGTGAGTTTTCACTCCCTTAGGTTTAGGCAAGTTTTTGTTTCAATTACCTTTAGAAATTGCCCCTTGTTTGTTTACCCGACCACGTTACAACCTTGAAAAGCCCTTGTGATTCTTGCCTTTGTATTTTCAATGTGAATTTGTAGATGTATGCATAATTTAGTCTTTTATTTGCATGAGTGTTGTGTGAGTGTAAAGTACCTTATTGTGTGTTTTTCATCTACCGATGATTGTTTTTACTAGGTGTGATTCACTTTGGAACTTGTGTTGTTTTAGAATTTTTGGCATGATTTTTGTATTTTGCATTTGTTTCGTGACTATGTTGTCGTCGTAGTTTAGTGGTAAGTATTTACTTCTTGTGTGTACCGTTTTCATTTGAACCATTCATTCGATTCCGTTTTTCAAAACCTGTTGATTCGTCATTCTTTGGATATTGCTTGTGCATTTTCAAGTTTGTTTGATTCTTGTTTGTGGACAAACAATTATGTAAGTTGGGGAGAGTTTGATAAGTGCAAAATGTACCTATTTTTGTAAATAAGTTTTGTTGAACTTATCATTACTTTGTGTTAAAATTGGTTGAAAAAACCCCGCTTTGTTCGTAATTACGTTTGCTTTACGTTTTAGTGTATATATTGCGTATCGTGTAAATATCATTGAGTTTAATTGATTTTCTCTCATTTTTGTAGGTATTCAAGTAAATATATTTTTCCATATTCATAAATAGCATTGAATAAGCTTTCCAACGCTTCCGACCGTGCATCAATCGGAGTTACGGTTCAGAAGTTATGATCAAAACAAATTCTGGTTTGCTGTCATGTTCGCACTGCGAACCCCCGTGGCGAGCACTCGCTGGCGAGTTCGCACTGCGAACCCGGGGCGAATAAAAAGTGCCTGGAAGCATGAAAAACACTATTCTGGAGGAAGTTAAGGCGGCATACGTTCGCAGTGCGGACGAGGGTTCACAGTGCGAACCTGGGCAGCAAAAACCACATATAAACTTCATTTTTCCAGCATTTTTTAGAGGATGGTTTTGGGGATTCTTGCTCTAACTCCATCAAACTTCATTTTTTCAATAGATTAGCTTAGAAAACATCATGGAAGCTTGCATGCGGATGATCCGAGGTGGATTGATCGTCGATCGGCGCCGACAAACCGCGAGATGTTTGGTTCATTTCTGATTTTCTTTATGTCTTTCTTCTTTGTTGGGTTTGTATATGTTTGTGCTATGAACTCATGTATATTTGTCGTCCATGGCGTTGTATAAAACTTGCTTTACAAATCTTTATTGGTGATTGTCTTTGATTTTTGCTTTATGCGCGGGGTTTGGGTTGCGTTAGAGATAACCGTCGCAAACTTCGATTAGGGATGATTGTCTGTTAGTTTCTGAATTCTAGAGATAGATTTAGAGCTAACAATCTTCAATAGGCGTCGAAGCTTAATGACTTCCGTGTTTCGAGGCTTCGCTCGCGAGAGTGACGAAGAGAGTGACACAGTTGTTATCTCAACTGTGCGTTAGACATAACCTTTGTTGTGAGCGATGTTGGGTGATATTGAGGAGTATTGTAGGTGGAGTATAACTGGTCGGTAAGTTTAAGTTTGTGAGGAGTGATTTATATGCATTTCCGAACGAGTTTTTCTTGCTGAAGAATGAATTTTTTTTATGTTTTAATGTTTAATTTTCTATTTTCTTGTTTGAAACCATTTTAATCTAAACTCATTACCGCGAGAGACTGTCGAACGACATTCTTTCCCTCGAACCGATCTCTGTGGACACGACATAAATCCCGGAGGGAATTCTTCCGAAAATAAATATTTTTTCTTGCTTGCCCTATTCTGCAGTCAACAGGTCTCATATTTAGGAGCTCTTAGATAGAAATAGCGCGAGTAGTGATTAGGTGAGAAGATTGTAAACTGAAGGTTGTTTACTGAGACTTCAAACTAATAATATTATAGTGGATTTCCTTTCTCGCTTGGATACCCCCAGATGTAGGTGATGTTGCACCGAACTGGGTTAACAATTGATTGTGTAATTTACATTCAAGCATTTACTTTAACTGCATAATTATTTGTGTTGTCATACTGTGCTAATCCCAATGTCATGACATCTTACTCGACATCTAGTGTCAGTGTACCAAAATTTCAATTTTTTGTTGTTGTTACCTTCTGATTCCCATCTAAAGGGTATAAATAAGAGTAAATTGTTTCTTTTTTATCTTTTATTTTGTTATTTAGTTTTCATTATCCTTTGTTAGCGTTATCTATCTCAAAGTGCTATTTACCTCTCTCGAGTATCTCCCAGCCTTCTCCACTGATAATCTCCTTTACATTGCTACATTTTTCCCTATTTTATTTTGTCTATTTCCTTTCTTTTTTATGGTGGTTTCCTCATTTTGGGGTTTTGGGGGGTTGATTTTGACCCCATTATGGATCTATGTGCTTGCAGGTACAATCAAATAGTGGTCCAAGATGACATAACTTATGGATAGCAAAGATGCAAGTCAACTAGTAGCTACTTAGTTTTGATGATGACAATAGTTAAAGTCAAGAAA
Source organism: Lathyrus tuberosus (assembly GCA_022829125.1). Lineage (NCBI taxonomy): Eukaryota > Viridiplantae > Streptophyta > Magnoliopsida > Fabales > Fabaceae > Lathyrus > Lathyrus tuberosus. The sequence goes on from JALAZF010000164.1 coordinate 1,668,186, forward strand.
TTTCCGAAGATAGCTCAAGCGATCAAAGATGCACAAGATGGTTGATAAAGCTATTCTTCCAAATCAAGCTATGCTCTTGAAGATCAAGACATTTGTTTAAAGTCAATATTATAGTCCAACGAATTTATAGTGAAGACTTCGGTTTCAAGGATTATCGATGGTTTAACCTCTCAATCTCTCAGATGATAGTAATTAACATGGAGATATCTCAAGCCTTATCAAGTAGCTTCAAGGTTCTTGTGTGATACTAAAATCAAAGACAATGATGCCAAGACTTGAAGCTTCGTAGTTGTGAAAGAGAGGAAGTGTGAAAGTTTGTTTGGCCATGTCTATTTGTGTGACCAATGTCATGTAAAGACATAAGGGTATTTCTGGAAACATTATGGATAAATCACACACGCACACAAAAAAAAATCTTGAGAAACCTCTCGTCTTTTAGTTAAATCACCAAAAAATGTTTTTAAGACGTAGCCAGTTAATTAGGGGAATGTCTAATTGATTGCAGAACTTTGTCTAATTGTCTAATCGATTAGATCATACATCTAATCCATTAGATCATGCTTGATTGAGTCTAAAATAGATTGGAATAGTCTCTTAATTATTGATAATAACTATATGTCAAAACCTTTCATTTGTGGCATTAGCAATCAATTATTTTGGTTGCCTAATCGATTAGAGCATTGATTTTTCCCATAGATTGTTTCTAAACTTATACCACGTCTTGACCTATAAATAGAGAGATTCTATATCACTTTTTCACATCCTGAAACGTGAAAAAGCCTCACTTTCATTTCTCTCATCACCTCTCTAAATCTCTCATATTTTCTCACATATTTTAGCCATAATGCATCAAGAGTGTTCTTGAGTCTAAGTGAGGATATTTGTTATGGGTGAGGGAAAAGTTGTAAATTAACTAAGAGTGTATTTTCTCTTGTGTAAATAATTCCTTTATAAAAAGTTGATATTTTGGTTGTGACCTAAACCAGTTAAAAGCTCTTGTTTATATTGAGGAATTATCTTAGGAAGTCTTTGTTTGGTTTGTGAGCTCTGCCTTAAAGAAAAATCTCTCTTTTGGTTCGTGAAGAACAACCAGTAAATATCTCCACAATGGTTCTTGGGTTCATCCCGGTTAAAACCTTTACCGGTTCAAGATCAGTCCAATTAAAAACTCTCTTGGTTTCTAAGTTTAGTTTGGTGTAAAAGCTCAATAGGTTCAAGATTAGCCTGATAAAAATCAAGGTTCGGTTCGTGGTCAGCATGTGTGAAACATCGGTTCAATTTGGAGGATAGTCACCTCAAAACTCTGTCTTGGTTCAATATAATCCCGTGCAAAATTTGTGTTTAGTTTGGAGATTAACTGCTCTAAGCCTTGTTCGCTGTTTGGTTGGAAGTTAGTCAGAAAACTTCATTTTTTTGTATAAGGAGGTTTGTGGGAAAATCCTTCTAAAAGATCGTAAGTTTAGTAGATACTCTCAAGGATAATTCTTGGGGACATAATTAGGTCTTCTTGTCCGAACCTCTATAATTTTTTGGTGTCATTTCTCTTCCCTTAACTCTTTTACTTACTAGTATTTTTCTTTCCTTTGGTTTTCTGTTGCGTATTTACTCAAAATATTTTCAACCTCTGCTTTTACCAATGAATTTGTTTTAAAACAAAGTTTTTCAAACCTACATAGTTTATTCTCCCTCTTGTGTATGGAGTTACATGTCCAACATCCATTCCTCCCATTGTCAGTCATCGATTAGGAAGAAAGCTTTGCCTCTGAGCGGTCAATGATGTAACAAATTTCCAACTTTGAACTCTTTCACTCAAAATAGAAGGGTGAATAAGTGGAGTTGTCTTCCTAAAGTTCATAATTCTCTTTGTGTGGATAAGTGCCATGGGGCAAGTTGTTAAATACCTTGGTTCTGGGACTTTGGCTGATCAACATATGTGTGACTCATATCCTTAGGTTAATGACGCCTATTTGAATACATTCTATATTTACTCCGACCCACATGAATTGGAGAGTTATGAAACGGTGGCACAGGTATGCACCCCCTGGGGACTTGGTCGCTTTAATTTTTACTAATTTAAATTGAATTTGTCTTGAACTTCCTTATTCTCATTTTCAAATGTATGTTGTAACACCCCAACTTATAATTAGAGCATTTTATTTGTTTATTCGTGTGATTATGGATTATATTGAATTTGGTTGTTTTTGGAGCGTATGGGTATTTGGTCATTTATTAATTACCGGGGATCTGAGATTTGAGAGCAGATGAAATAATATTATTTGGATTATTATAGATAATTATGCATATTAATTATTTTGTAATAAAATAAAATAATAGAAAATAAATAGCCCTGATTAAATAATTATTTAAGTTGAATATTAATTTAATTTAATTAATATCTTAATCAAAAAAATAGGAGAATGGGTCATTTTGTGATTAGTGGGGAGTAAGATGTGAAAGGAGATAGATTTATATTTAATTGAACAAAAGTGTGAATTTGAGAAGTTAACCCAAATAAATACTAAAAGGTAGTGGAAAGTTAGGTTTTTGAAAGTTTTCTAGCATACGTGAAAAGAGGCAGATGGTTCTGGGAGAATTTTGGGAAGAAGTGTAAGGTTTGAGAGCAGAAATTCAAAGAACTCATTAGAGCATCAACCTTAGTGCAATCTAAGGTAAAGGGAGGGGGAATTATCTACTCGTGGGTGAATTTGTGCTTGCAGGATAGTGAGGTTTCCTTATCCTCCTATCAGCATGTTAGGGGTTGATATGAGTTTTTCCTTATTTTTCCTTTTGTGTAATGCTCTGATTGTGAATTGTGATGCGTGTTGCTCTGAGACCCTAATTGGGGAATTTGAGATAAAACCCCCAAGGTCTCTATCTGTGATGAATATTGTATGAGCTATGTGTTTTCTAGGCTGTTTTGATTTCTATTCAATTGGAATGTTGATACGTGTTGCTTTGAGACCCTTATTGGGGGATTTGGGATAAAACCCCCAAGGTCTCTGTTGCACCCCAAAATTTTCCCTCCTTACTTTTTTACTAACTGGCTTATGTTTCATTTCATTTTTTGCATTATCATGTATACATATCATTAACATGGGGTCAAGGTGCTTGAGGCAGTTCAAGAAAGTCCTATCTGGTCTACTACATCATCAAGAGTTCACAAGTGGCAAGTGGATCACACTCTCCTAACCAGTGCATGAATTAGGGTTTTGAGATTCTTGGGTTTATTGCTCCAATGGGCAAGCTCCTTGGGTTTTTATCATCACCAAATGGCATATCTTATCTTTGTTGGAGAGGATACACATTGTACTCAAAGGAATTTGGATTTGGAGACTGTGTTATTTCCTCCTAGACTGAGGGTACCAAACTAGGGTTTGCTATAAAGTCAGTTTATTTCTGAATTTTTGGGCAAGACTTGATTCCATGGTATTCCTTGAGTCCTCAAGTATCCAGGGATGAGAGGTTGTCCATCAGCTTGATTCAGGAGAGGTTCAATTGATCAGAAGATTAAGAATCAAGAGAATTTGGGGGAAAAGTCAACAGTGAAAGGAGAAAAGTCAACTGTGAAATTTTGAAGTTCTCTTCAGGGATTTCAAGGTCTCACATCCTCATATGGTCTCCAGAGGTCAAGTTTCATACATATTTGTCAGGAATCAGGAGTTGGTGCAAAGTTTCCAAATTTGGAAAGTGACCTATAATGAAAAGTTTCCATTTTTGGCAAGTTTCTACACTTCATTCAACCTAATTTTACACCATCAAGGAAGCTTCAGATGAATTTTTCTCCAACATGAAAGTTGAAGATATTTTTCTCCTCTTTCCAACAAGTACTAGTGGGTCTCCATATCATTTGTGAAACTCCAGTTATGATCAAAAGGAGGCAAAGTGGTTTTTAGGGTTTCTCATGATGCCATTTTCATAATTTTGGGCATAGTGACCTATAATCAACTCCATTGCTTCATGTCACCTTTTAATATCAAAGAACATTCCTTGAGGATTATTTTGGGCCCAAGAATGAAGTAATTCCATGGTTTATTTTTCACCTATTTTCCATTATTCAAAATTTCCCAAAATGTCTAAAACTCATGAATCATTTGTTCTCAAGGCCCAAGTTGAATGTGGTGTGATTAGTAATCCAGATGCAAGTGATCCATTATGAATTTAAGTGCATGGAAGGGGTGTATTTTTCACTTATTCAACATAATGCCAAATTCTAAAATAAGTCAAAAATCATTAAACAATGGATTACCCAAGCCCAATTCATATTCAGTAGAAAACCCTAGTCTTTATAAGCTCAATCATGCATTGGTTAGGGTTCAGACACGTGCATTTGGAGGAGTTCTCAAGAAAACCCTAAAAGAGGATTTCTCATTCAAACTCACGATCCACAAGGAGTTTCTTCAAAGTTCTTCCACAAACCTTCTCCTGGGGATTTCTAGAGTACAAATCAACCACCATTCGCAGCCAAAGGCAAGGATTGGAGCTGCTCCATCTCAGGTTGAGAGGTTTTTTCGTGCTCTTAAAACTCCTATTTTTTGCATGAATATTGATGTGTGATGATTGGTGATTACCCTGGTATAATTATTTTTAATTATGGACGTGTGGTTTGCTTGTAATGTGGATTTAAAGTTTTGTGCCCTAATGGTTTTTCATTTGTTTTTTATTATACACCAACAATTTGAAATTTTTAATGCCATATTTGAGATCCTGACGAAATTCTGGTCAGAATGGTATACCCCTTTGCATTTTCTGGAAAAATACAGGTTGCAGGGTGGCGGCCGGCGGTGGAGCTCCGGCGAGGGACGGTGGTCCGGCGAGGCAAGGGTTTGGACGGAGAAGACGCAATCCCAGCCGTCCATTCTCTCCATCCAACGACTTGGATCACGCCACCTATTTTTTCTTTTATTTTTTTTTCTGAATTTAAATTAATGATCCTGTGGTTATAACCCCACGCCATTACCGTGTACCACCCAACCATTTTATTTCTTTGTTTTACTTTTATTTTAAGTTGACTGCATGTGGACCGTATGATGCATCAGGCGAACAGAAACATGCCACCGCATTAAAAAAGCCACATGCGATGCACATGGGGGGAGTACGGTGGACTCTTTTTATTTTTGCTTTTTTTTCTGAGTTTATGGGCGGGCCGTGCTATTCGCACCCCCCATTCTCTGGCCCAATGTCATTTCCTCTTCATTTTCCTTGCTGTTCGCACCCCCCATACTGTTTCCATGATTTATTTTATTTAATTCATAATAATTTCATTTTTTAATTATTAAAATATATTATCGCATTAAAAAATTACTAAAAAATTCATGCATCATTTTTATCCTTTTATAAAATTTTTACAAATTTTATTTTTTATTTTTATTTTATTCTTATCATTTAAATTAATTGTTTGATCTATCTTCTTTTTCAATTACACATATAATGCATACTTGAACTTCTTCATTTTAATTCTCCTCATCTACAAAACATTTTTGATCCGTTCTTTTTGCATTCATTCATTAACATTCTAAAGTGATTAAAAATATTTTTCTTTCATTTTTAAATTTATGTCATGTTGCATTTAGGTCCTTCTCTTTGGCACATTGAACCCTATCCCTTATTTGAATTTTGTGTGATCATTTGAATGGCTAACACTTTGAATTTTTGCAGGGATTTTTTATATGTTGTTTGCCTCTGGTTGAGGAATCCTAATGTTTAATTTGGGAATTTTAGGAGTCATTTTCCTAATTATCTGATTTATTTTCACTTGAGATTTTCTTGTGTGTACATCTTTGATCTTATCTGATTTGAAAGGCGCTTGTGCCATTTGCTTTGGGGTTGTTTCTTTGTTTCTTTGATTCATGTTTGGATTATTATTATCATTGTTTGTCATTGTGTAATTTTCATTCACCTCCTTTCTCTTACTTGTATCTACTTTATACTAATCTTTTATGCAGGGACTAAGGTAAGTTCTTTAAGGGTATGGATAAGTATCCATGGTCTCCCTTATCCTTTCTCTCCTATCTTCTTCCTCTAGGGTTTAGGTTGTCGTCAAACTTCACTAACCGTAGGTCATCCATGCATGATAACTTTAGGGTTCATAGTCTCCCTTTAGAGTCACCCTTGTGTCTTCTCTCTTCTCATCTCGAATTTCTTTAAAACATTTAATAAGAATAAGGTGTATTGCGCACGAGCCTTAATTATGGGGAATGAGAAATGAGGGACTTCCTCTCATATTTCTAGAGTGCTTAGCGAGCGTCCTGTCTTGGGACGATGCGTTAAGTATTCGCCCCTGTGCCCTAGACTTTGGTGCAATGCAGCTTAGGAACTAACTTAAGCCACTTCTGTCCTAAAAAACACAAACCAACTTCAAACCTTTTTTGTCCTTCGGGACCTTCAACTTAAAGGCTATTTTCAAAAAGGGCACGTTACCTTCCGTCTGAGTCGCAAACAGGCATCGACCTTAACTGCCGGACGCGAACTTAACGTCGCTCATAAAAAACACAAAGAGAACTTGGTCCGAACTACGTTGACTCTGAATTCCCCATTGCACAAAGGGGGTACGTAGGCCTAGGACGTCGACGTCAGACCGAGTCGGTCTTTGTCTTCCCCTCTCCGTTTTAGCACAGCCATAGATGATAGGATAACTCGCCCTTAGAATAGACAACAAGCGTGGATCCCATCGAGTACGATGGACGCGTGGGGTGCTAGTACCTTCCCCTCGCGTAACCGACTCCCGAACCCAGGCTATGGTTGCAATGACCATTCCTTTCCCTCCTTCCTAAGGTTTATGCAGTGTTCCCTTTCCCTCTCTTGGGATAAATTTACACGGCTGGCGACTCTGTTTTTCCGCGCCACTCTCGCGTTTGTACCTGGATGGAAATCCTGGGAGCGACAGTCTCTATCTGTGATGAATACTTGTGAATTATGTGTTTTTCCTTGTTGTTTTGATATCTGTTGTGTTGGAATGTTACCCCTAGAATTTGACTTTGTTAGGGTCGTTTGTGTTCCCATTTGAGTATATTGAGACCTAGGTTATTTTTCCCAAACCTTTTATGGATCGATCGATTTGACATTTTTCCCAAATTATTGAGAAACTTAATTTTCAGCTTATTTTACGAAAAATATCTTTTTAACCGAAAATTTAAATTTGGAAAACTTTTTTTTTTGAAAAATTGGATTTTTGGGAAAATTCGAGAAAAATCACTCGGAAGGGGATTTTCGGGCGCGCCGCATTGGCGGCAGTTGACGATCATAGCAACCGCAGCCACGCAGTGGTTTCCACTGTGGAGGATCGTGCCGCGATGCGGCAGTCGGGGAGAGCCTCGGCGCGCTCTAGAGGCGGCGGAAGAGGCCGCGCGACGAGGAGTCGTATCGCCAGGCCGCAACGGACGTGGCGGCGAGGCCTCGGCAGACTAGTGGCGACCGCACGATTTTGCGACGACAATTTCGTGAGCGATCAAATTTTTTAGGATCGAGGGTGGGCCATACCACACTCTTGCGACGGTCGACGGTAGTCGATTTCAGCGTGCTTTCCCGATTTTGACTTTTTCGATGTTTCAGGCATTTTTGGCATTTTCTGAGTTTTGAGCATTTTCTGGATTTTTAAAGTTCAGAAGTCTTAGAAGTCTTTCATTGATGTCCCGCTAGGAACGATGGTCGTTCTCCAAGATTTACCTAAGTGGTTCTATATGGTGTGCTAGTTAAAGCTTTATTAGATTTTGGTGATGACAAGAGGACAAGGTAAATTTAATCATAAGCACCATTAAACAATAAGCTATAACAAATAAAATTTATCAAGTTCCAATGATGAACGCAAACAAGTCAAATCAAATTCATAAAGACCAACTTTAGAGGAACTGAAAAATGTGAAAGCTTGTCTGTTCCCACACTTTAGTGTTTTAGTCTTTTTAATCAGTAGTTTGTAAAATAAGTAAGAGTGAGTATTGAAGTACTAAGGCGATGTACACATGAACTAAATTTTTTCAAACTTTTCATCTAATTTATATGTCTTCTAAAAACCAATGCTGATAAGAGCTTAATTGATTAAGAAGTGATTTTAACTAATAGAGAAAGTAAAACTCATTATCTAATTGATGAAAGCCTTCTTCTAATCGATTAAGGAGTGATTCCCCGTCTAATAAATTAGGAAGTAAATTAATCGATTAAGGAGCAACCTAATTTGGGATTTCCTATTCTAGCTAATTCTAAGCGATTAACGCTGCAACCTAATTGATTAGAGAGCGATAAGGCCCATAAATTGTTGCAATTTTTTAGATAAAACAATTTCATATATAAAAGAGTGTTGTGCTTACTTTAAAAGAACAACTTTTTTGAACAATCCATTATCCTGTCTCACTTACTATTATTTTAAAAACAATTTCAGTTACTACACATTGTTAGTGCTGAGTGAGTGAAAGACTTATATTGAGAGTTTTATAATTCTGTTATTATGCTAATATGGTAATACAAGAGCCTAGTACTCTTGTGAATTTGTAATTAACATTAAAATTTTAAGCTAAAATTGATTAAAAAAAAGAAGCTTTGTGTAAGGAAGGTTGTTAGGTTGATCATGTGTTTAAGCTCAAGTTACTGATAGTGGAAATCTCAAAAGGAAAATCTTGGGGACTGGAGTAGGTTGGGTGGTTTAAGGCCGAACCAATATAATTTTTGGTGTGATCTCCCTAACTTTATCTCTTTACTTTTTATTATTTATTTTTTCGTTGCCTAATTTGTGCTTCTTCTCTCTTATTAAAATAAATCAACTTAAAATTAGCCTTTTGCAATTTTTTTTTTCAAAAACCAGTCAGAACAACTCATGCCCCTCTTGTGTTTGAAGTTATTTGTTCAACAAGTGGCGTAAGAGCCTAACTCTTATTATAATACTAATCATCTCACGAGGTAGGAATGCCTTCAAATGATTCACTAAACAAACTCTGTCCTTTAATGGAGAGGGGTATGTTTATCGGAAATAGAAGTTGAAAATATTTATAGAGTGGGTGGATTATGATATTTGGACAATTGTAAAAAAAATCCATTTGTTCCCACACATCTAGTTGATAGTGTTGTGGAAAATAAATCTAGAGAAATTTGGACCAAAAAGGATAAGGAAAAGGTGGAATACAGTTTGAAGGAAAAAACTATTTTCACTACCATTCTCGGTATTAATGAGTTTTTCCGTGTTTCTCATTGTACATATGCTGAAAAAATGTGGGACACCATTCAAATTACCCATAAAGGTACAACCGAGGTAAATGGGATAGAATGAAAACATTGATTCATGAGTATGTGTTATTTAAAATGGGGATTTGATTAACAAAGTCCTAGATATCTAAACCTCAGTTAGCAACCTAGAGTTACTACAATTTCTAAATCTAATGACTTGTCTTCTATGGATTTAACTACCTTATTTAGAAAATCTTAGGAACATAAAATTAAACTAAAAAACCTAGCTGAAGATGAAGAGGGCAGCAAAAGAAGAAAAGTTCTGCTCTCAAAGTTGAAGAAGCAAAAGATTCATAAACTGGTGAAGATATCAATTTGTTAGTTTGAAAATTTAAAATTTCCATAAAGCATGACAAGAAACAAGACTTTCACAAAAAAATTAAGGAAGATCTTTGTTTGTGCCAACTTGCTACCAATGTGGAAAGAAAGATCATATAAAGCCGAATTTCCATCAGAACCAGAAAAGAATTGAAAAAGTTCCTAAAACCTCAAAGAGAAACAAAGAATACATACATAGCTTGGGATGAAAATGATATGGACTCTTCAGTTGAATGTGAAAAGGAGGAAGAGGCAAACATAATCCTTATGGTAAAACGTGAAGACAATGAGGTAGATAGTGTAACTTCCTATTTTACCAATCATAAATTGTTTTGTATTTGTGAAAAGTTAGATAATGAGTCAAGTAAATTAAAAAATCTTATTTCTGTCTCCAAATCTACTATTTCATCTCTTGAAAAAGAAAGTAAAAACCTGCTAGAAGAAATATAATGTCTTAGAGAGAGAGAGAGAGAGGGGGCGGGGGGGGGGGGGGAGAGAATTGTTTTAATTCAAAACTCTCCTTCCCATTCTTCTTTTTTTTCATATGGAAATTATGGAAAAAGTATCAAGTGTAAAAAATGTACCTCTGGTGAAAACAAAAATTATCACACATGGATACCCTAGGCCGAAACCAATCCTGACGTCATCTCCAGTGAGGTAAATTTTCTTTCCAATATGATTCAATTGGTTAGTAAATGCCACAATTTAAGAGATGGTGATGTAGAGTTGTGGGTTCTGAAAATGCTCTTTTCTGTTGTAACTTCGATTTCACCACAATATGTTGTTGCATTCAAAGGATCATGACTTCCAAGTGCATAATTACGCAAAGTTGTGGCATTCATTTTTCTATCATTCCAAAGCGGAAACTATATGAGTGAAGTGGACATTACACTATACATAGCTCTAGTCTCGTGAGAAAATTAAATATTGCTTATCTTTTCCGTGATAGTTGGGATTTACTAATGCGGACATCAAGTTGAACATAATGCAGGCTTATAAGTAGGTTTGGCAAAGCATAAACGATAAAAAAAATAACTATGTTGTCACCACCACTAACATAAAATCAAATAAAGTGCTAAGAACCTAACACAAGTCTCGACAAAATCTTAAAGTGCTATGAACCATTTTTTTTTATTAATTTGAGTATCGTTTATCAGTTATCAAGCTCGAAAATGGACCTATGTGCCACTCAGACAAGAAGATCGTGAACCCAAAAGGATCTCCTGGAACAAGTCCATAACCCACTGGGCTCTTTGCGTCAATTAACCTAAGACCTCAATATGAGGCATTGGCTGAAACCCACTAGACTCTTTGATTTATTTAAACCAAGACCTCTACAAGGGAGGCCATCAGAACCCACTAGGATCTCTGAGTTATTTAACCCTATATCTCCTTAAGGGGCGGCCATCATAACCAATTAGGCTCTCCAAGTTATTTAACTCAAGACCTCCACGGGGGGCGACCATTGGAATCCACTGGGCTTTTCTAGTCATTTAGCCCAATACCTCCACAGGGGCGGCCATTGTAAGCCACTAAGCTGTCAGAGTTATTTACCCCAAGACCTCCGCAGGGGGCGGCCATAGAAACCCATAGACTCTCAGAGTATTTTCACCCAATACCTCCATATGAGGTGGCCATTGGAACCCATTGGACTCTCCGAGTTATTTATCCCAATACCACCACAGGGGCGGCCATCGAAATCCACTAGGCTCTCCGAGTTACTTAACCTAAGACCTCCATAAGGAGCGATCATTGGAATCCAATAGGTTCTTCGAGTTATTTAACCCAAGACCTCCATATGGGGAAGCCATCGGAACCCCCTAGGCTCTCCGAGTTACTTTACCCAAGACCTCCACAGGGAGCGACCATCGAAACCCACTAGACTCTTCGATTTTTTTCACCCAAAACCTCCACAGTGGGTGGCCATCAAAATCCAATAAGCTCCCTAAGTTGTTTATCCCAAGGCATCCAAAAGGGGGAGGCCATTGGAACCCACTGGGTTCTTGAGTTATTTAACCTAAGACCTCTATTGGGGGTAGCCATTGGAATCCACTAGGCTCTCCGAGTTATTTAACCTAAGACCTCCACAAGCTACGACTATCGAAACCTTTGGACTTTCCCTTCTTAAATGTCAAGACTCTTAGAAAACCTAAAAAGTCGGAACCTTTGAAATCTTTGTGTGTAAGCTCAATGCTCTCAGAAGAGCACAAAGCATGAACCTATCAGACTCTCAGAAGAGCTCAATGCTCTCAGAAGAGCACAAAGCAGGAAAAGGGGTGGAGGTACCTGCAAGGTACTCCGATGCCAAAGTAAGTATTTGGTCAAAAGAAATGGGGAAAGCAAGTAAGAAAGTCAAGTATATGATTTGTGATACCTGCCCTTCTCAAGCGAGGGGGTTTTTATAGGGAGATTGTTGGCGAGCAAAGCGCCTGATCGACCAATGAGATATTACCAAATGGAGGGCCAAGCGCGTGGTCTTCCTAACTGTTTCCGTGATATCCGGAGAGGCAGTTGGTCGCGTGAACTACTCTGCGCGTGAAGGGGACACGCCCAACGACTATATTGTGCCCAACGACTATATTGTGCTCATTGGGCCTGTTCGCCAATTATGATGGATTGGGCCTGGCCCTTAAGGGCAGGAAGCCTTGCCCGGTCCAGAACAGGAGCCCCCGAAGTCGTTGCTCTGTTGGAGAGTAATGACTTTAGATAGCTGTGACTTCGACAGTACTGTCGGGGAAGTGGTTGCTCGCGTGGAATGTTCCATTCGTGCCCGACCAAATGTGGTCGTTAGCTACTAGCGCGAAATGTCGATCAGGGTTTGCAGCGTCCTCGGAGAAATGGGAGTTTTGGCGAGCAGCCCTGCACGGGCATGTTCACTTTGACGGGGAGACTTGCTCGTGGGAGCTAAGGGCTAGTGTATTTTTTGCACTAAACCAGGCGAAGAGTTCTAGTGACACGTGGTGAGCATTTATGGCCTTTGTCAGTCCTAGGGGCGCATAGGCTATGATGACCTTCACGATTCCCCACGATCAAGTGGTTATAAAAAGGTGGGGGAAGGTTTCATTTTCATAATTTCACAAGTCTTTTACTCTTTGCTCTTATTTGCTCTGCAATTAATTCTTCACCGGAGCTTCTCTTCGCCACCGTCAACCTCTTGTTTTACTTGTAAGTTCGTTCTTCCCTTTCTGTATATTTTTATGGGTTTTCCGGTTGAAGTTCATGTTTTCTGGTTGAACTTCATGTGTTCTTCGATGAACACATGAATTCCTGGAAATTTTATAAAGAACATGATGAATTTCAGGATTTTCTAGGATTTTGTAGAATCTTGTTAGCGTAGATCCTTGTAGAATCTGGTTAGGTGTAGAATTTCGTTTGTAGTCGGGCACTAGGCCTGTTCGGAGCTTTGACGTGACTGTGAGACGGACATGAGTCCTCGTATGTATATCTGTGAGTTCTGGTCGCGGAGACATCTCCTAGCGATTGGTAGGTAGTTTATACGGGCACGCGGTTGTCCTCGGATTCGTTAACGCCCTTTCACTTGATTAGTGTTGGAAGGGTAGATTTGATCGCGGATGTCGAATTCACTTCTCTTCCTCTGCTTTTTCAGGTGAAAATGGCTGAACCCCACGATGAAGTTGTGCCCGACACACAGGAAGTACAAGAGGGGCCCAGTGTGTCCGCAGATTACTCAAATATCAAGGTCGTAGGAGGGGACCTTGACTGGCTCGCATATGAGCCTTTGTCGTATCGATCAACTTTCTCCGCCGAGGAGATACGGGACTTCGACTTGTTGGAGAGACGTGACGAAGACGCTCCACGGGCATGGAAAGCATTTCACCCCGGGGAGTATGACAAAATCTGTTCCTCGTATCCGGGACTGCACTTCCCTATGTACGAGTTCGCGTTTACGGAGGCCAAGATACGTCTCCCTTTCACTGACTTCCAATCCTCCCTGTTCACCCATCTGGCCTTGTGCCCGTCTCAACTTCACCCAAACGCCTTGGCTTTTATCCGGGCTTTTGAGTTAGTGTGATGTTATCTCAATATCAGGGCGACCACGGATCTCTTCTTCTGCCTCTTCCAAATCCAACGGAGCACGGCGGGGACGAAACAGAGTTGGGTATCATTTAAGCAACAGAGTAGGTTGTTCTGGCCGTATTCTGATTCGATACGCAATTTCAAGGATAGGTTTCTGATCGTGAAGCCTATTACTGAGGAGGCAAAGAGGAGCATCTCGACCATTGAGAAGGTGATGGTGGATGGTCGGGAGAGGGATGGTGTGGTGTCCATCTTTCCTTTGGAATGGGTCTACACCCATTTTAAGCGCAGAACAGATCAGTTCCTGGTGAAGCATGAGCAGCTTTGCCCGGCGGATAAGGAGTCGTATAGGATCCTCCATGCTTACGTATAGAGTTTTAGCCCGGCCTTCGTCGTTGATCGGGATGGGAAAGAGTTGGTTGGGGATGATGGGCCCGTCCGAGCAGCTAGATATATTAATGTCAAAGCTCTCCTCGAATGTGACAACGACGATGATGCGATGAGCTTGCTCGGTATGCTCCACTGTTTAGTTTTTTCTTTGAATTCTTAGTCCTGACTTGATATATGTGTTCGCAGGTATGATGGCTGACATGCGAGAGCGTCTGATGAGGTCGCAGGCGGCGAAGGTTCACAAGATGGCGACCACAGGTAGCAAGGCCGGGGCGCCTAAGCAGACAGTGATGGAGAGTTTTGCTGCTAGATATACCCCCGTCCCGGAGAGAGCCTCAACGCCGCTGACCTCGGAGGGTTCCCTTAAAAGGAAGAGAGATGCCGCGGGGACTCCTGTGGCCGCTGGTCCCGGGGGGTCCGGTGCCGGTCATCTCGTCCTGCCCGCCTGCTACACGCGCCGAGATTTGTTCACTAAAGGGGATTCGATAGAGGTCCATGATTCTAAAGCCGTGGCTATTCTGAACGCCAACTCTAAGGTGAGGAGAAAACAGTTGTGCCAGGATACGGCGAGTATGTTTAGGGTCCTTGAAGCTGCCCTTGTCCTCGTCGACGATGAAGCTGCTACTCGGGCGAGCCTCGTGACGTCCCATAATAGAATAGCCGAGCTGGAGGCGGAAAACAACAAGCTGTTCAACGATTTAAAACAGTTTGAAGGTCACGAGGAGGCCAAGGTGCTGCTCCAGACGGAGGTGACCCAGCTGAAGTTAGCTGCGCTTAAGGCTGACGAGGAGAAGGCAAGTCTGCAGGCGAGGATCACTGAATTGGAAGGTTTGACTGCCGCCGTCCAGGATGAAAATGACGACGAGAAATCCTTGAAGTCGCGGGCTGACTTGATCGGGAGGATTAGGATCCTTGGCGAGGATAACCTGAAAGCAGCTGAGTTTGGCTTCAGTGCAGCGAAAGAGCAGATGGTGGCCCTCAACTCCGACGTGCAGCTCATGACGGATGGGATGGGCTTGTTCAACAAAGTGGTGGACGGTCAAGTTGTTCCTGCCGAAGAGGAGAGTGAAGTCGTAGAATAGGACAGTTGTTTTTAACATGTTTTGTGGGCCTGCGTGCCCTTATCAATTTGTATGGGCGTTGCCCCCTTTTTTTTGTATTTATGACATTGCCCGGTCATGCCCGGTACTTTAATATACTTGGATTTTGTGAATGCTTTATCATGGACTTTTGCTCTTTTTGTTTATATGTATGCGTGTGTGCTCGGCGAGGTGTGAAACCTACCGAGGAGGGCGAAGTGGTTCCGCCCATGATGAGGCTAGGACTTCGTTTGAGGTACTAATCTCATAGGCTTGGACTGTTCCCATCGCGAGCTGGGTGTCCTGCCTGAATGGTGCGGCAACGACGGAGCTTGGTTGAGGTATCCCCGTTGTGCGCAGGATCTGCTCGTACAATGAGCAGAAACTGGCCGGCATTGTAATGCGTGTCATGCTTCACCAGGGCATGACACGATGGTCGCGCAGTTCTCCCCGTTTTGGGGTGATTATGTCGGCGACTTGTCTATCCTCGTGGTTAAGGACTTAGCTATAGTACTGCTTGAGTTTTTCAGCATTCCACGGTCGAGCAAGTTGTTTTTCGTCCAGTGTTTCCAAGTAATACGCTCCCGTGCCCGTTTTGGACTTGACCCTGTAAGGCCCTTCCCAGTTCGCTGCCAGTTTCCCTTCGCGAGAATCCTTCTGATTTCTGCGCAGGACCAGACTGCCTATGGGGAAGTCGCGCTTTGTGACTCTGGCGTTATGTCGCAACGTTATTTGTTGTTTCAATACGGCCTCGCGGAGGGCAGCCCCTGATCTTATTTCTTCGACCAGATCGAGCTCCTCGCGTAGAGCCTCATCGTTCATTTCTTCGTCGAGGGGAGCTTATGTCCTTCTGGAGGGCTCCCTTATCTCCACCGGTATTACCGCCTCTGTTCCATACGTTAGTCGGAAAGGGGTTTCCCCGGTGGTGGAGTGAGGTGTTGTCCTGTACGCCCAGAGGACGCTGTGGAGCTCCTCGACCCACCTTTTCTTGGCCTCGCCTAGTCTTCGCTTCAATCCGTGTAGGATTACTCTGTTCGCGGCCTCTGCTTGCCCATTGGTCTGGGGATGCTCGACCGAAGTAAAGTGTTGTTTCATTCCCAATTTGGCGACGAAGTCTTGGAATTTTCTGTTTGTGAATTGGGTTCCATTGTCGGTTACGAGGGCCTGGGGTACCCCGAATCTGGCGAGGACGTTTCGTTTGTAGAAACGCAGTATGTTGAAGGCTGTGATCTTGGCGAGCGCTTCGGCTTCAATCCATTTTGTGAAATAGTCGATGGCCACGATTAGGAATTTATTTTGATAAGATCCCATTGTGAAGGGGCCAAGGATGTCCATCCTCCACCAGGCGAAGGGCCACGGCGAGGAGAGGGTCTTCAACTCGTTGGGTGGTGCCAAATGCATGTCCCCGTGGCGCTGGCAACGGTCACATTTTTGCACATGTTCTTTGGCGTCGTGCTGCATGGTCGGCCAGTAATATCCTGCGCGCAAAGCTTTTCGAGCCAGGGATCTTCCCCCTAGGTGTTGTGCGTTGATGCCCTAATGGATTTCTTGTAAGATTTTGGGGACCTGGGCCTCGTCGACACATTTCAACAGGGGGATGGAAAATCCTCGTCGATACAATTTGTCCTCGACCAGTACGTATGAGCAGGCTCATCGCTTAGTTACATTGGCCTCCTTACTGTCTTCGGGAAGTTCCCCTTTGGTGAGGTAATTGTATACCGGGGTCATCCAACAATGGGGCTCTCCGATGACGTTAACATCTAGCAGGTCGGGCTTTGTAATGCTCGGGCTAGCCAGTATTTCTTATATGACGGATTTGTTCCCACCTTTTTTTCTGGTACTGGCTAATTTAGAGAGGATGTCTGCTCGGGTATTCTGTTCGCGCGGGACGTGCTGAACTTCCCATGCTTCGAACTCCGTCATTTTTTCTTTCACCATGGCCAAGTATTCGGCTAGTTGGTCGTTCTTTGCTTGGTACTCTCCTCGTACTTGGGATGCCACGAGCTGGGAATTAGTGCAGATTTTTATTTTCCTCGCGCCGACGTCTTTGGCCAGTCGTAATCCTGCGAGGAAGGCTTCATATTCGGCTTGATTGTTGGATGTTTTGAAGGAAAGGATCAGGGACACTTCGATCAGGGTCACTTCCTCGTTTTCGAGGATAATTCCTGCTCCGCTGCCCGAGGGGCTTGACGCGCCATCCACGTAAATGATCCATTCTTGTGTCCCTCCCGGAGGGAACGATTCCGGAGTCATCTCTGCCACGAAGTCGGCCGGACCTGTGCCTTGAGGGATTTCCTTCCTTCGTAGTGAATGTCGAACTCGGCCAGTTCAAGGGACCATTTTAGCATCCTGCCCGCCAAATCTGGTCAGCTTAACAGCTGCCTAATTGGCTGGTCGGTCCTGACGACGATAGTCTGCGCCAGGAAGTAATATCTGAGTCTCCTCGCGGAAATTATGAGAGCAAGGGCCACCCGTTCTATTTGTGTGTACCTAACTTCGGGTCCTTGTAGGGCTTTACTGGTGAAGTAGATGGGTTTCTGCCCGTCAGTAGTCTCGCGAATAAGTGCTACACTTACTGCTTCGTTGGCCACAGAGAGATACAGGTATATGGTTTCCCCGCGGTCTGGTCAGGACAATACTGGTGGTTCAGACAGATCTTGTTTGAAATGGGCAAGGGCCTGCTCGCACTCGTCCGTCCACTCGAAATTTGCCTCCTTCCTGAGTAATTTGAAAAAGGGCAGGGTGTGCTGGGCGGACTTGCTTACGAAGCGAGCAAGGGACGCGAGCATCCCGTTGAGAGATTGTATCGCCTTCTTCGACCGTGGCGTGGGGAATTCCACGAGTGCTCGGCATTTGTCTGGGTTTGCTTCTATTCCTCTTTCGGTGAGGTAAAATCCGAGGAATTTTCCTGCTCGCACGCCGAAGGTGCATTTTTCTGGATTAAAACGCATTTTACATTTTCGAGCTTGGTCGAACACCTTGCGCAAGTGGGTGGTATGGTCGGATTCCTCTTTGGATTTCACGATCATGTCATCCATATATACTTCGAGCATGTCACCGATTTCTGATTGAAAGACTTTGTTCATCATGCGTTGGTATGTGGCCCCGGCATTCTTTAGTCCAAAGGGCATTACTTTATAGTAATAATTCCCCGAGGAGGTCATGAATGCCGTGTATCTCTTATCCTCGTCTTCCATTGGGATTTGGTTGTATCCCGAATAAGCGTCCATGAAGGACAAGAGCTTGAAACCTGCGGAATTATCTACGAGTTTATCTATGCTCGGCAGTGGATAAGCGTCTTTCGGGCAAGCCCGATTGAGATCGGTGTAGTCAATGCACATGCGCCACTTTCCATTACTTTTCTTTACAAGTACAATATTTGAGAGCCAGGTCGTATACCTGGCCTCGGAAATAAATTTTGCCTCTAAGAGGTCTTGTACAAGTTTTTCGGCAGCCTGTGCCTTTTCCTCGGATTGTTTCCTTCTTCGTTGGGCAATGGCGCGGGCAGCTGGATTGATTGTCAAGTGGTGACATGCAGTTTCTGGATCAAGGCCGAGCATATCCGCTGCACTCTAAGCGAACACGTCGGCGTTGTCGTCGAGGCATTTCTTCAACTCTTCCTTTACCTCTTTGGGGAGACCAGCGCCTATCTTCACTCCCCTGTTAGGGTTGTTGCTGAAGGTGATGACCTCGAATTCCCCATATGGAACTGGTCACAGGAGTGTAGGTGACAGGGAGCTTGTCACTCTTAATTTTTTGTCATCGTCCCGATCTTCGTTTCCATCTTCAGTAAGCCTGCTGTCGAGGTCGATGGTGTGCACGGGAAGCGTGGGTTTTTTCTCTGGCTGGCCATCTTTGGCTGGAAGCTCGTCCTCTCTGGTGCGCTTTGCCGACTTTGCTGTTGTCGCGATCTGGTTCTGCCCTTCGGTTGCAGCCTCGAAGCATCTGCGAGCAGCCTCGATGTCACCATGTAGAGTTGCGACGTGTCCTTTCTCAGTATAGTACTTGAGCTTGAGGTGGACCGTTGAGGGGACAGCAACGAGTTCGGCAAGAGCTGGTCTGCCGAGGATGCACTGATAAAGCGATGGGCAATCAATGATTAAGAACTGCGTTTTGATTATCCGAGATGCCTCTTCTTCGCCAAACGTGATTGGTATCTCCACGTAACCCCAAGGTCAGGCCGTTACCCCGTTGAATCCTTCGAGATCAGATCCCACGTACGGGGAGAGATTAGACTTGTTCAATTTCAGTGCGCAGAACAGACTGGAGTACATGATGTCCACGGAACTACCCTGGTCGACCAGGATTCTCCGCACATCGGTAGATGATAATTTGGCCCTAATCAGCAGAGGAATGTGGGAATTCGGCGATCCTCCGGGGACTTCTTCTCTGTAGAACGTGATCGGCTGTGACCGCCCTTTACCCTTGCCGATCGTGTACAACTGGTCGGGGCTGCAGTCTATCAGCTGTTCAAACTTCCGTTTGATGGATCCTATCGTGAGCTCATGGTACCCCCCACATGAGATAACCATGGCCGTAGGAAAGGTTTCCCAGGTGCTGTGTATGAATGCCTGGGAAGTCGGGTCGATGTGATCAGGAACGAGGAAGTCCTCTGGTCGGCTGATGGACATCGCGACCTGCGGGGGAGGACTGGAGGGGGTCGATTCTGCTTCTTTCTTTGGATCAGACGTATCTCGTCGGGAGGATTCTCCCTTCTTCACGTATTGCTTCAGGTGACCCTCTTTGATGAGGATCTCTATAGCGTCCTTGAGGTGCACGCAATCTTCTGTTACGTGCCCGTGACTACGGTGGAAACGACAGTATTTGCTTTTGTCGACGTTTCCTTTGGACGTGGTCGGTTTAGGGAACCTGACACCCCCTTGTTTGAATTCGGTGTTGATACAGTCGGAGAGGATACGCTCGCATGAGGTTGTGAGCACAGTGTATTCATTGAATCGACCAGCTGGCCCTTTGCCTTCACGGGGACGCTCCTCCCGCCGCTTCTCCTTCCCTTTACGGGATGGCTCTGGCTCCTCCTTCTTGGGTGCCCGGGGTGCTTCACGATCTCTTACGTCCCGGGCACGGTATGCGGCTTCCTTCTCCTCGTAGCGGATGTAATCTTTGGCCATGTGAAGAAGCTCTGTCAGCATTCGAGGAGCTTCGATCCCGACAGCTTTGCGAAAGTCACTCTTTGGTCGGAGTCCTTTCTCGAGGAGGTACTTCTTCATGTGATCGGAAGTTCTGACTTCCACTGCCTCTTTATTAAATCTCTCGATGTAATCCCGCAGAGGTTCTTCCCTGCCTTGTATGATCGCTTCCAACGTTGCCTCCGTTTTCGGATGTCGTCGGGAGGCTGTGAAATGGCGGGTGAATTGGTCTTTGAGCTCGCGCCAGGAGGAGATGGATCCTCGAGGGAGTCTTTTGAACCATGTTATCGCACCCTTCCTCAAGGTGATGGGGAATATTTTGCACCTGATGGCTCCGGAGACACCATGGTACTGGAGCATAGCTTCGATGTTCTCCAGGTGCTCGTGAGGATCTGACGTGCCATCGTACGTAGCCAGTGTGGGAGGTTTCTCTAACCCGCGGGGGATCCGGGTGTCCACAATGTTTCTCGTGAATGGGACCTGAGCTTCGTTGTCATTGCTAGAGCTGTGAGAGAACGACGGAGAATGACTGTGGTCTCGGTTTTTACTGTGGCGAGGAGAGTGTCCGCGGGTATGCCTATGCTCGTACTTGTCCGAATGTCGGTGTCTTTTGGAAACAGGGGAGTTCCTAGTTTTCCTAGGAGAACGACGATATCGGTGAGGGAGATCGGGTGTTGGGCTCCCTGATCTTGAACGTTCTTTGACCGGGGAAGGACTGTCACGTCTCCGCTTTGAGTGAACTCGCAGAGGCGGGGAGAGGTTCAGCATCTCCGGGGTGTGATGCTCTCGAAGGGTGTGCTCGAGGGCACTGATTTTTTCTCCCTGCTGGAGGATGAAACGATTGGAATTGTTCAAAGAGGCGATGAGCGCCGCGGTGGTCGGATCAACGCCTTGAGGAACCGAAATGGGTTCGAAGAAAAGTTCCGCGGCTGGCGCTCGTGGTCTTTGTTCGTCAGGCTTTGGGGAAGCCAGCCCACCGTTGCGCTGGACGTTTTCGGACGGGATGTGCCCGACGACAGCATCGTTGTCGATATTGTCTGCGGCGGTCACATGTTCTTGGTGGATGTCACTCTTGATGAAAGCCATGATGATCTGGGGTTTTGGAGAGAGATGAAAGCTTTGGTCTTTTGGGTGAAAAGATGAGGGATCTTGATTCAAAAAGACGGGGGAGCGAAGTTTCCCACAGACGGCGCCACTGATCGGAGAGGACCAGAAGGAGATCGTCGCGGTCTTCGTGTAGGGCAAGAGTTGATGCTCGTAGGAGAGGAAAAGGGGTGGAGGTACCTGCAAGGTACTCCGATGCCAAAGTAAGTATTTGGTCAAAAGAAATGGGGAAAGCAAGTAAGAAAGTCAAGTATATGATTTGTGATACATGCCCTTCTCAAGCGAGGGGGTTTTTATAGGGAGATTGTTGGCGAGCAAAGCGCCTGATCGACCAATGAGATATTGCCAAATGGAGGGCCAAGCGCGTGGTCTTCCTAACTGTTTCCGTGATATCCGGAGAGGCAGTTGGTCGCGTGAACTACTCTGCGCGTGAAGGGGACACACCCAACGGCTATATTGTGCCCAACGACTATATTATGCTCATTAGGCCTGTTCGCCAATTATGATGGATTGGGTCTGGCCCTTAAGGGCAGGAAGCCTTGCCCGGTCCAGAACAAATAGATTTAAAAAATTGAAATGATAATCTAGAAAAATAGGTTGTTCATGGAAATGAATTTCTTATATAAAACATTAATTTTCATAGTTGTTAATCATTGAAAGATGCAAAAGAAATTATAATAATGTTTATAAGATACATCGTATAACATGAATTAAATAAATTTGATTACAAAATTTCATACTTCAATGCATGAGTGTAAGCCCCTAACAAATATGACATTCAAAATATGTTGTTTTCATATTAAAACCTTTAAATAAATCATAAGCATACAACTAAGGCTCTGAAACCACATGTTAAAATTTAGCATATGTCACAAACAAAAAATTGATCATAGAAGCATGAATTGGGATACCATGTATATATTTTAATGAAGAGGGTTTAGAACATAGCTTTTAAGACCGTTAATTATCAATGTGTGTTGTCGATATGTTGAATACAAATAATTATTAAGATATGATATTCTTCTCATTCTTTCTCAAAATTTGATGGATAAGTATGCAATAATGTTATAAAGTTTTGCATATGTCCCAAGACATATTTATAAAAAAAGTGAATAGGAGACCCTTTCAATAGCGAGTTAGAATAATTAACTGTATCAATTCAAATATGAATAACAATTTAAATCATAACTTTTATGAAAAGTTAAAATAATTTCATCCATCATAAATTTATTCAATAATAGATTACATTATTCAAATATATCTACCATGTGATGTTTAATATCTATTGATCATATTATAGATATTTCAAGATCCGATATCAATCCATCAATGTTTTAATTTTATAAATCAATGGAATACATTAAAAAAAAAATTTAATACATCTTCCGTACATATATATATATATATATATATATATATATATATATATTTTTTTTTTTTCTTAAAGCCAATGCATTAACGAAAGAACACAAAACGTGTTCAAATTAGAGAAACACTATACAGAGAAAGTCAAGTTTCCAAACAGTGAGATTTTCAACCAACTCTGATCTAGCTATCCTTTTAAAGGATCCCTACAAAAAGCTAGAAAATCAGAGTTGGGATAACAAATTTCACTCCCCCTAAGCCACTTCCAAGCGTTAATTTTAATACTCCAACAAAGATCATCCAAGTTAAAGATTTTACTTTCAAATATAATGGAATTTCTGCAGTTCCAGATACTCCAAGCTATAATAAGCCATATAATTCCTAACCTCGGCGTCCCTTCTCTTGAACGACCCAATCCACCCCAATCTAAGAAGAAGTTGAAAATGTTGCCTTCATAAAAGCTCCCAAAGCCGCACCAGTCACCGATTCTATCCCAAACGGACACTACCGGATCACAAGCAAAGAATAAATGATGAAAATCTTCCTCCTCACCATTACAAAAAACGCAGCAGGGGTTCACAGAAATTCCCCTCTTTATGAGTTCCGTCTTCACAGCTAATCTCCCCCAAAGAAATCTCCAGCCGAAACACAACAGTTTTGGAGTAGCTTTGAGTTTCCATAACAAAGAGACAGCTGAGTAGAAAGAAGGATCAGAAGAAGGATATCCAATCATATTACCTTGATTTTCCATCAGAGATAAATAGACCTCTTTGACACTAAAAATGTCTTCAACTTTATTCTTCCAAGAGGCGAAGTCCCTCTTACCAATGACTGGAGAAAAAGCACCTACAGCTCTCAATAGCTCATCAATTCTTTCGCTTTTCTGCTGTTGAACGTAAGCCGACAGTCCAAAATTACCCCACTTCCAACCTTCAGAGCCAAAGTTCCCCATATCACTCACATTCGCGTCCTTCAACGAACTGATTTTGTAGAGGTCTTCATACTGATTTGCTAAGATCAGACCGTTCGACCATTTGGCCGTCCAAAAAGGTACAGACGTTCCTCCTCCCATTTGATAGAACGCTTTATCTGCAAAACAAAAACTTAAGTTAGAAAGAATTTTCCCGCTGCTGATTAAGTCCTTCCACCATTGAGACGAAGTTCCAGCATAGTTCGAAATATCCGCAAGAACATGGTTTTGAATTGCTCCATATCTAGCAGATAGAACTTCCTTCCACAGAGAAACTTTGTCCGCCACTATCCACCACTTCCATTTGATTAATAAAGGCAAGTTGAACTCTTCCATTTTTCTAATACCAAGCCCTCCTTTATTCTTCGGACTACAACAAGTCTCCCATTTGATCCAATGGATTTTATCTTTATCCTCTTTACCTCCCCATAGAATTCTACTTCTGATCGAATCGATTTTCTGAAGAACCGCCTTGGGCGCCTTATAGAAAGAAAACCAGAAAGTAGGTAAGCTCGATAGCACATAATTGATGAGAGTAATCCTACCAGCTATAGTTAAGAATTTAGCACTCCAAGAATTTAGCTTCCTTTTAATCTTGTCCACTAAAGGATTCCATCCACTAATCCTTCTAGGATTGAAGCCGATCGGGATACCAAGGAAGGTGAAGTTAGCTTTATCTATCTTACAGGATAAAAAGAAGGATGTAGCCTGCAGGAAATGCATACTGACGTTAAGCCCAATAATTCTACTTTTGTTAAAGTTAACCTTCAACCCCGAAATTAATTCGAATCCCCTCAAGATTGACTTAATAGCCCATAAATTACTCCATGAACCCTCTCCCATAATAAGAGTATCATCAACATATTGGATCATTTCCACTGTTACTTCTCCTCCCACTCTGAAACCTTTAAAGTTGCCAATCGCTACAGCTTTCGACATCAGCCCTTTCAAACCCTCAGCAACCATTAAGAAAAGAAAAGGGGCTAGTGGATCCCCCTAACGAAGACCCCTTTCAGCTTCAAAGTCGAGAGTCGGACTTCCATTAACAAGGATAGATAAATAGCTTTTGAATATTGTTGCTTCCATCCATTTTCTCCATTTGATTCCAAAACCCAGTTTTTCTAACATAGAACGGAGAAATTTCCAACTTACGCAATCATAAGCTTTGGCAAAATCCACCTTAAAGAGGATACAATCTTTAACGTTTCTAGTAGCCAAATCCACCGTTTCGTTGGCAATTACCACACCATCCAAAAGGTTTCTCTCTGGCACAAATGTTGTCTGGCAAGGAGATATGACTTTACCAATCACCTCTTTCAACCTAATAGAAAGAAGTTTTGAAATAATCTTGTAAAGGCTCCCTACTAAGCAAATCGGCCTAAATTCACCAAGATTCAGTGGGTTGTCTACTTTAGGGATGAGAGAAATAAAAGCAGACGTCAAAGCTTTAGGGAGAAAAGCATTATCGTAAAAATCTTTGACCAAACTGTAGATGTCACCCTTCAAAAAGCTCCAGCACTTCTTAATGAAATTAAGATTATATCCGTCGGGGCCGGGGCTTTTGTTTCCATCACAGCTCCAGACCGCAAACTTGATTTCTTCTTCTGTGAAAGGCCTCTCCAAGAGAGAAGCATCCTCAGCCGAGAGTCTGCTAAACAAACAATCTTCCAATACCGGATGATACATCAATGGTTCAGAATAAGCACTTTTAAAATACCTCAGAACTTCTGCCTTCACTCCTTCCACCGAATCCACCGTCCCCTGAGTTGTTTCCAGTCTACCAATATATTTCCTTCTTTGTCTGCCTCTTATCCATTGATGATAGTATCTAGAGTTAGTATCCCCGTCTTTTAACCATCTCCTTCTGGATTTCTGAAAAAACAAATTGTCCTTAAAATGTAACCTTCTCCAAAAGGATTTACACTTCGCTGCTCTTTCAGAAACAATCTCTTCTATCTCATTGTTGCAAGCAGAAGAGAGGAGCAAATCTGCTTTGTTCAGATCTTCAACATCCTCTTCTACTTTCAAGTCTATCCATCCAAAAGTTTGGTCTCTCCAAAGCTTGATTTTATTTTTCAAGATCCTGAACTTCTCTTTGACTACAAAATCACTTCTTCCCATAATCTTCATAGAATTCCATTCCTTCTCCACGAAATTATAAAAATCAGGATGCTCGAACCAACTGTCATTGCTTTTGAAAGGTTTATGACCCCGGTTAATCGATTTGATCTTCACCCAAATCGGACAGTGATCCAAAATATCCCTATTACCAATAATTTGGTCCACCATACCCCATTTCTGAATAATATCGTCTTCAATCAAGAATCTGTCGATCCGACTCATAGAGTTGCCATCTCCACTGTACCGCGTAAATTTTCTCCCTGATATAGGAAGGTCAACCACCCCCAAGCTAGTGATGAAATCTCCAAACTCTGTCATCTCAGTTGTTCTGATAGTAGAGGATCTACCCTTTCTTTCAGAAGCTGCCACCGTTGCATTAAAGTCTCCTCCCAAAATCCATTTCTCATCTGAATGGATTGACTTCAATCTGCTCAATTCCCCCCACAGTTTTCTTTTATCACTTAACTCACACCCAGAGTAAATGTTGATAACATAAAAAATACTATTGTTCCAAACTAGTTTAACTCCCAGAAAACCTGCACCTTTGAAAGAGCCTAACGCTTTGATAGTTTCGACCTTCCATAGAGTAATTAAACCTCCCGACAGTCCGCTCGAACCGGAAAAGGACCAACCCACCTCTCCTTGACTCCACATACTAGAAATGAGAGACTCATCAACTTTGCAAGTTTTTGTTTCTTGAATGAAAAATACATCAGCTTTACCTTCTGAAATGATGTTACTAATTCTTCTCCTCTTAGAAAAAGAACCACTCCCTCTGATATTTAGTGATCCAATAATCATTTATTAAACTTGTTAATCTCCTTCTGACCCATGATTCTTCTTCTATCCTCTTCTTCAATTTCTTCAATCTGTCTAAGAATATCAGTTGAGTTCAACCTGGACAATTCTCCCTTCTTAACCCCTAATTCTGAAATCGCTCCCCAAATTCTATCTCCCATCTTTGATTCTACGATCTTCCAAAATTTCTGATTGCAACACCTCACGTCGGAATCTGAAGTTTGGTCACAACAGAGAACTGCGTCTGCTGA
Source organism: Lathyrus tuberosus (assembly GCA_022829125.1). NCBI lineage: Eukaryota > Viridiplantae > Streptophyta > Magnoliopsida > Fabales > Fabaceae > Lathyrus > Lathyrus tuberosus. Next base: position 1,694,977 of record JALAZF010000164.1, read on the forward strand.
GAAGTTATCTAAATCCTCAAGCCTGATAACTGGTTCCGATTGAATTTTAGCATTTTGGGAGGAATTAGGGTTTTTTCCTAAATCCTCAAAATAGGAAGGATGCGAAAATTGTTCAATCGGGTCTTCCAGCAGTTCACAACGTTTCTCAACAACCCGATCCACCTTTCTTTTAGCTTTGGGCTTCCTAGCCAATGGCCCATAACTTCATATACCTTTTTCATTTTAACCTTTTTAAAAGTTGCCTTCTTTTTTGCCGCTTCCTTGGGAACAGATACAACCTTAAAAGTAGGGTCCACTAAAGACAAAGATAACACATTCTCAGCTACCAAATCTTCTGATCCATTCCTTTTTTCAAAAGACTTCTCAACAAAAAGGTGAATATTGGCTGTCTCGACTGTATCAGCTTCATCGTAGGTCCTGACAATAGGTTCAGCTACCTCCTGCTCTGAACTACTTTTTTGAATATCGATGTCGTTGGAAATCCCAACATCCCGGTCCAGTTTGTCCTCCGCCGAGGAGGTTGCCGGAGCTTGCTCTTCTTCTTCTTCCTCTCTAAAGTTGCTTCTCCCATCTAAACCTTCTTCCTCCCTGTCTTCAAAACCATCTTCCTCCCCGTCAAAACAACTCCAGCTGGATTCAGATTCCGATGACGAATTGGTTTGCTTGACTGGTAGCTCTTTGTTATTTAAAACAATACGCAAAGGTCCATGATAATCCTCGCACATTTTAATGTTAAAAACCACTCCATTAATCTGGACTTTGAAGGTTTCGTTGATTACCACCGCACAATAAGTTTTCACCATAAACCTTGCAACGTCCATACATTCTCCCTTGAGAGTGTTGTTATCCGCACAGACATAGCTTCCTACCGTTTTCGCTAGAACTTCGAAGAAGGATAAATTCCATGCCTGGCATGGAATCCCATAGCATCTTAACCACGTAACTCTCTCTTTATCCACAATATTTTCATTCCATTCCTTAATCTCAGAAAACCACTGTCTCCACCAATTTTCAGCTTCCCTAATAATATCGTTTATCTCTCCCGGCTCTGATTCTTCCAAAAGGCAAAGGTTGGATCCAAGTGGCATGACTCTGATTGTGAAATACCCTTCCAACTCAAAGCTAGTACGGATGTTGTATGTCATTCCAGATTGCAGAACAACTCCCACATAAGCCTTCTTGAGTCTTTCAACATCTTCTTTCTTTGGATCATATTTCAGATGAATGAAGTTAGAACGACTGGAAACAACGTTATTTTCCTCTCCAACATTGTTGACCACGTCTGCAAAAGATCTTCTCCCTAATCTTACTGATCCCTGCTCATCTCTTCTCCTTCTACCTTCTACCACGAGTTTTCCTTCTAAAATGTCCGCCTTAGGTTTGTAAAAGTTCCTTCTACTCCTCTGGTTCTTATCTGATCTGTTGAATTTGGGGACGTTTGCATGTATCTTCGCCTTATCTATAAAAACGTTATCCAATTGAATTGCTAATAATCTAACATCTTCCACCTCCGAAAATCTCGCAAAGCCAAAACGACGACCAAATTTGTTTCTTTTTTAGGGAATAACAACCTCCTCAATCTTTCCATACTCCACGAAAATCGAACACAGTTTCTTCGCCGTCATGTAATCCGGAAACTCCGAGATATAGAAAGAACAAGTTTCAGCGGCTACTGTACTTCGTTTGCCTTCGGCTACTGTAAAAGAATCTCATTTACCATTCACATGGCCCTTATGGTGTCTCCTATAGCACACCTTATCTTTTAATTAAATTGACGTTGGTTATAATATTGAATCACTTTCCAAACCAACACCACCACTTTTATGTTGTGTTTGGTTATAAAGAGAGAAATTGATAAGCGAGAGTGGAAGAAGAGAGAAAGATGTAAGAAATATAATAGATTTGAAGTATTGTTTGGTATAAAAGAAAGAGAAGAGAGAATATAAATAATATTTTAAATTGACTAATAAGCCCTTGTTTAAAAATGTAATATTTAATTAAAAATAGGGTTAATAGTCATTTACCCTCCTGCAATATTGGCGAGTTTTGATTTGCCCCCTTTAAAAAAATAATTTTGGATTACCCCCCTGAAATTTTGGGGTACCCCTCTAAGCGTGTAAAAACCAGGGGGGTAAATAAAAAAAATATTTTACATGGGAGTAATTTTTCTACCTGGGGGGCAAAAAACTTAGAATTTTAAAATTTTAGGGGGGTAATTCTAAATTATTTTTTTAAATGGGGGTAAATCAAAAGTCGCCTATATTGCAGGGGGATAAATGACTATTAACCCTTAAAAATATAATAAATAAACTTTTAAAAATAGCTGTTAAATTTAATTTATATTAGACTAAAAGAAATCATAATTTTTTATTTAAAAACAATTATCAAAGAAGTGAATATTTTATAAACCAAAAAAAAAATTGAAATATTGATTACCATAAAATAAGTTATATTATTTTAGCATAAATATCAATCTTTAGTTTTTCATAAAAAAATAAAATGTCTTTGAGTTCCATTATCCAAAAATGGGCTGCTTAATCCCTCACTCACACCTGTATGTATGTAGGCATGACAACATAACCCATACTCGCGGGTTCCCACCCAAACCCGCCCCGAAGTTGACGGGGAAAAACCGCTTTGATTGGGTTTGGGTTTTCCCCGATTAAAAAATATGGGGATGGGTCGGGTAATGGTGACACTAGTACCCACCCCGAACCCGCCCCGTTTATTTCATTATGTACATTATTGTTTAATTTTGTTAATTTGGAATATTAAATATGTGGCAATGTTTTGATATTTTGATTTGTATTAATTATATAAAATATTTGATATGTATGCATGAAATTTTTTGAGATTGTTTTATTTTATTATTTGTAATGTAATATGATTTTGGAAAAAATAAATATTTCTATTTAAAAAATTGATTTTACTAAATGGATGGTGGCGGAGCAGGGATACCCGAACCCATTTGGGACGGGTTTGGATTTTAGTTCTCCATCCTCGTTTGGGTTTGGGGCAGAGAATGGGGATTGTTTGCGGATTCGGGTTTGGGTTTGGGGAAGGTAAAAACCGTCTCCGACCCGCCCCGTTGCCATGCCTATATGTATGTATCCTATATAAATTCAATTGAGATTTTGAGATAAATTAATTTACGGTACCATTAGAACTATTAATAAGAAGCATTGTCTCAAATTTTCAATTTATCTATAGTTTTGAAGATAGGTAACACAGACTAATGAAGAAGACATGGGCAAAAAAGTAAAATTCAAGAAATATTCTCTTTATCTGCTCTTTCTTCGCTGATCTGGGAAGAAAAGAAAAAGACATGGGTCCCATGCTTTTGTCTTCTCTCTTTCGTGTTTCTCTTCGTACCAAACGGAAGAAGTTTAATATCTGTCTTCAAACTCTCTCTCTTCAACCTCTCTCTTCTTTATTTCACTCAAACCAAACGCAGTGTTAATGAAACATTTTCGTTCCAAGCAACTAACAAATTTATGTTAACATAACTGTCAATTCCAAAAATGATATGATTATAAACTTCTTTTTTTTTAAGTGAGGATTCCAATAAATGAGCACTAGGATACTCAAACCTAATTATAAAATGAATCGAAAAGGTACGAGGTGAGATTAACTGTCAATTGAAACTTAACAAAGAAAATGTAAAGGAAGTTTGTAAAAATCATAAAAATTACAATTGAGAAAATTAATATTACCTACTAGAAACCATCTCCAAGCTAAGAATTTAATGTTTCAAATAAGATCCGAATAGGTGAATTTACCGTCTTTGAACACTATTCCGTTTCTCATCAACCAAAAACTTCAAACCACCGGAAACCAAATTGTCCCAACTTGATTCTTTAACATAAAAATTTATTGCGCTACCCCAAGTGTCCTACTTCTTAGTTACCAAATTAACTTTTCTAATATACTCTTTAATCACCTCTTTTTAATTCATTCTTTTCGAGACAACATTCTGATCCATCTAACATGAGTATTCTACTTATCTTTTCCTAGAACAAACAAATAAATAAAAACCTTTATGTTTTTTTCCCTTCCAACCGAGTCTAGCCATAAGAACGAGTTTCTTCCATCCCCTACTCTATAGTAGCTTATAGTAGTTTTTAACACCCCATTTAAAACCGTTCTGCAAAAGCATGTAAAATAATGGACATGACAAAATGCACATAATTGAGAATGAGAGTTTGAAACCTGTGTTTACTTAAAAAAAAAGAGAGCGGAGCAGAAAAAGTCTACGGACACTACATATTTTAAATTTAAAAATACAAAATTTTAAATTAATACTCATGTCTGTAAAAGTTCGTGAAAAAAATAATACAGGACGGGCAGCGGAGCTAAATTCTTGGCCCACCCCTCACTAATGCCCTTTTTTGCCAACCCTACTACTACACCATCATCCAAACAAGTTCGTTCAATTCTGAATAAAGTGGACGCAAATAAAGAATTAGACTGTTGCTTATTTGGTACTGCCAAAGCTTTAATTTTGTTTGCCCCTCTTTTTATTGAGAATCAATGCTATGGTCCCTCCAATTCTCAATTAGACACAATTCAAATGTGAATCGATTCCCACGCATCACAGAAAGAGAAAAAAAGCATAGACAAAAAAAAAAGTGCATAAAAATGCAGGAATTGTCAAACATCTAGAGTTGTCCATTCTAAACAGCAAGCATTTTAAGTTTCAACATTGTTTCTTTGTCAAAATGGGTGGCAATTTGGTATTGGTGGGTTCATTTTTATTCATTGCCTTCCAATGATTGGCATGTACAAATATTATCACAGTGCACGTATTGTAGGCCCCTTTCATCATTGCAATGCAATGCAAGACACAGGTCATGAATCACAAACGCTCTAACAAAACAAAACGACAATTTTAATGCTATAAAGCTCTCGTCATAGTGGATCACACAGAAGAGCAAGATTTATAAAAGAGACTTATTGTACAAGCGGATGCCACAAAACTTTTTTAGTATGGATATTGTTGAGATAATTATAAAAAAAAATAGTTGTTTGTTGAGGATAATTGAGGATTAGAGTTTAGGTAAACTGAATTCAAATATATATATATATATATATATATATATATGAACTGTGTTAACAAAAATCAATTGTGTTTATTGTTTTTTCCTTCATTTATCTTTAATCTTCTATATCGGTTGTTGTTATAACAATTAGTATAAGATAACGATTAACTCTGGTGCGAAATTCGAACCAATAAGGATCCATGGGAAAGGAGAGTTAAGACGAGGTGATTCAAATATGTATTTCAGACGAGGTGATGTATCATATCCTATACTTGACGACTCCACGGGAGGTTTGGGACAAATTGGATTGTTAGTATATGTCAAAGATGCCGATGAACAAATTGTTCGCGAATCAGCGACTATACAGTCTGAAAATGCAAGAAAGATCTGATTCGTAACATGTCAATGTATTCAACAGCATAATCATCGATCTGGTGAGGCTTGGGGTAAATATTGATGACGAAGATAAGGCAATTATCTTGCTCTACCTGTTACTATGTTCTTATGATCATTTGGTGACTACTCTTACCCACGGGAAATGTACAATCAGTCTTGATGTGATTACTATTACACTTTTGTCTCATTCTCAAAGGAGACAAAATGTAGAGGAAGGAACTCAAGGCGACGGTCAATATGTGAAAGATTGTGAGGGAAACAAGGGTAATGGAGGTTTTGGAAAGAAGAGGTCTAAATCCAATAATCGTAAAACACATGAGTGTTATAGTTGCAAATAGATTGAGCATTAGAAGAGAAATTGTCCAAATAGAAAGAATGGTTCATCCAGTTTTACAAATATGGTTTAAATCGATGATTATGGAAGTGAAGCAAATACATTGTGTGTTTCATCCAGCAAGTGCATAAATGTGAGGATTCTTGACTCTGCTTATTCTTACCACATGACGCCGATCCAGAAGCATGTACTATCAATGGAATGGAATAAATTAAAATTGACATGGATGATGGTGGCGTGAGAACATTGAACAAAGTCAGATCTATTTTAGAATTGAGGAAGAACTTGATTTCCATAGGTACTCTACATGTAAATGGTTTCTCATACATGTCTAGTGGAGATAGAGACATTATAAAGGTTACAAGGGTGCATTGATTGTGATGAAATTAAGGATGACTGCAGTTCTCATCTACAAATTGTTTGGGAATATTGTTCTAGGTGATGTTGTGTTTGTTAAGTCTGATAATGATGCAATTAAACTTTGGCATAAACGCTTGGATCATCTTAGTGAGTATGGGATGATGAAACTTCATAAGAGAAATTTGTTGAAAGGTGTTCATAGTTGGAATTTGGAACTATGCAAGTATTTTATATTTGAAAATAGTGTTTTATTCGGTTCAAGACCTAAAAGTACAAAATAGAGAGATTTTAGACTATGTGCATGTTGATCTGTAGGGACCGACAAAAGAGATTTCCATTGGTGGTTCCAGGTTTTTTTCAACTTTTACAGGTGACTTTTTTATCAAGGCTTGGGTGTATTTCTTGAAGTAGCAATCTTAATCCTTTAACGAATTCAAGTTGTGGAAGGCAGGGGTAGAGAATCAAACAGGCAGAAAAATCAAGTGTTTGAGGTCGGATAATGGAACAAAGTACATTGCTTTAAAATTTAAGAGAATCTGTGAAGAACACGATATTCAAAGACTTTTATCAGTTCACAAGACATCACAACAAAATGGTATGGCAAAGAGAACAAATAGGTCTCTAACAGAAAGGGCAAAATGTCTATTGTTTAATATTGGACTATCAAAAGGTTTATGGGTATAGACAGTTAACATGGTGTGTTATCTTATCAACAGGTCGCCATATGCTTTATTGGAGGGAAAGGTTGTCTATGAGGTATGGACGGGAAATTTTATAGTGATCTTGACAATTTAAGGAATATTTGGTGTCAAAATTACGTGCATATAATGAAGATCGATCCAAACTTGATTCAAAGTCAGAGAAATGTGTCTTCATTGGTAACACAAAAGGTGTGAAGGGTTTCAAGTTATGATATCCGACTAAAATGAAGATGGTAATTAGTAGAGATGTTGTTTTTTATGAGCATTTAAACAATTGCAACAAATATATCAGCATCTAAAAGAGAAACTTCTAACAAACAGGTATTAAGGTGGATGTTGATCTACCACCGGTGAATAATATGTTGGTAGTTCCTGAAGAAAAGAAGGAACCATGCTCTGATACTGAAATTGAATATAGACCAGAAGTTTCAGGTGGAATGTAGGATTATATTCTTGTATGTGACAAAGAGCATCGTTTAATCAAGCCTCCAGAAAGATACGGGTATGAAGACTTTGCAGCTTATGCACCTCTTACTAGTTCAGAAGATCTTTCTACGTTTTGAGAGGTTATAGCAAGCCACAAGAAAGATAAGTGGATGGGTGCAATGATGGAAGATATAGAGTCCTTGAAAAAAATTAGACATGAGAGCTTGTTCAGCTTCCTAAGGAAAAAGAGTCATCGTTTGTATTGGAAGTTTGATTGGTTAAGTTGCTTTTAGGTAGAGACATACATTCAAACAGGGATCTCTATAGCAGTATCCAAACACCCGAGAAAGGAAGAGGCCAATGCCCAATCACTCTATTTTTCATCCAAAAGTTATTATGAAAATGTGAAGCGAATACAGTCGTTATTTTTTAACGAAAGGAAAGCATTCACACAGTGAGCTCTACAGCAATATCTGAATGCTCAGGGAGGGAAGAGGCCTACACCTAATCAATCCTTTTTTGTTTCATGAAGGAACATACTAGATTCGTTTAATTTACTGTGTTTTAATATGGAAGATAAGTACCCGAACAATGAGCTCTACAACAATATCCAAGTACTTGAAGAAAGAAGAGGCCTACACCCAATCACTCCTCTTTTTGTTCTATTATTTATTGGAAAAAAAGCTTTTGAAAACGAACAACTTGACATTGGATAAAGTGTATTATTATATTATGAAAGTGTTTGATGTTATTTTGAAGTGGTTAGATGAAAGGTAACGCGAGAGTATCGGAGAATGAAACGATGCATGAGATGAGTTAACTTGAAAGCACAAATTGTAACATAATGCAATGTCACAAAAGAAAGCAATAAGAGATAGGAGAAGTAATGCACATACGATAATTGCAACCTACACGTTTATTACAATCAAATTAAAAAGAAAAATGTACCTAAAGTGAAGTGTTGCATCGTAATGAACAATAGCGTTAAATGATAAAACATAGTAGGGAAAGCAAAATGCATGTTGATGTCGTGCCAAACTACCGATATTGTACACATATCTGAGCTACCATGACAACAACACAGTGGAATGTCGCATACTAACAACAATACGGCAAGTCGCTAACGCCAAGTGCGCTCATCGCGATCAACTCGAAATATGAGCAAGGAAAAACACATATTGTATTGTAACGAGAGGTTAATGTTACATGACAAAAATTAGAAGCGACTATATTGTAAACTAACCTGAATTAGCTTAACGGCAACAAGTTGAAAGGTCGTCCACTAACAAAATTATAGCAAATTGCTAACGTGAGAAAGCACTCATCGCAATCGAAACAAAAAGTACATGAGACAGATGATATAATACGGATCAAATAACATTTTATAGCATTAATATAAAAGCTTTACAATATCGAAATCAGCATAACCTCCATGCACGCGACATAATCTAAACCAACCGGTGTCGAACATTTATCATAACATATCCGATTTCGACACAATAAACGTAGAAAGAAGTGACATAACTCAAGCATACAAGTTTTCATTGCTACAAAACCATGAATCCATCAGCACATACAATGACTATAATGCCAATGCAAAGCGAAGATAACCGAAACATAAACCAATACACATGCAGTTGAAGTTGTTTTGTTGATCGAAGTGTAGCTTGTCACGGATCTGAAGTTGTTGCATAAACAAAAACGAGATGGGGAGCTTCGTGTTGAATCGAAACCACATTGAGGGAGTTGTTGAAAGCTTGGTGAATCTTGAACGGTGAGATGGTTATGAACTCTCGAAGTTGGTTTGTTAAAGGTGGAGGGTGATAGTTCAAAGGAAGATTGAAGGTGGAATAATGACGCACGTTGGAAGAAGAGTAGGAGAAGTGGTGATGTGAGTGGCGGAAAGGACGAGGTGGTCACGCATATATGTTGTTCTTTACATAATTTGCTATATTCGTTGTTATTTTTATACATTTAAATACCCTTATTCTAAAACAATGTAAATTTTGTCTTATTAGGTACAAGATTGAAATTGAGGTTGAACATAATAGAGTGACTGCGAGTTTTATTTATGGGACAAAGAATGCATACCAATTGTTGGTATGTCTGCTCATTCTTTAAGAGAGATAATGAAAAAGGTTCGTATATAATTATCATCAATTTCATATTCTTGTCCCATTCATGTAACCAATAATACCAATTTTGTTTTCAATCTCCATTTATCTTTTGCTACTCAAACTAACTGACATTTACCTTTTTTTATCCATTTTTTGATGGCTGATATTTACAAACATGTTTATGACATATATCATTTATTTGTTATAATACATTCAACATTACCTTCCAATATTTGGATACTTTACACACAATTATGAATCATTAACTAAATACATACAACAACTCCTTACTCATTACACATCTATACAAACCTTTCCAATATTATGTTGTGGCATTGTAGTATCATCTGAAACTTTGGAAGCTATTACTTAATATAGATTTATCAAATATGTACTATTTGTTTCTGAAATTTAACATTTGTATGCCAATTGCTTATCATAGATCAATGAAGACCATCCATTGATTTACCCCGTTCACCTTGACAATCTACTGGAAAAATCGTTTGCCTTCTATGTCAAGTATTAGCCTTTCTACAAACAAGCATCTGTTGTTAGATTAACTCAAGATGAAGACGTGTGTCAAAAGATTGAAGATGCCATGAATCCTACTGAAGTATGTTTGTTATACTTTTCAACATATTTGACATTTTTTCAATTTAGAATGTTATTAACTAACCATACTGATTAATGATTTTGTGATTAGGATGCTCAAATATTCCCACCCAGCGATGTTGATTGCAAGGGAAAGACCATTAATTCAGATGAAGACCACAACCATAACCTCACTCTGACTCACACTTCAAATCCCCATGTAAGCTTTCATCTGTTATATTTATCGACCTAAATAATACTTTCAACTCTAACATAAATTTATATTGAAACTGCGAAGAGTAATGTATCTGCTGCCTAAAACTGGAGCCCCGAACCTAGCTACAACAATACGCCTTCAAAAAAAGCATCACCCAATGATCAAACTTAGGAACACAAAATAGCAGATATGTTGGCACCAAAACTATCTGTCACAAAGGGAGCAAGACCCAAAAGTGCAAGGCATGCCAAGAACAAATGAGATCCAGTTATATGTTACTTATTTCCTGAACTTAAGTTTAGTCTTTTGAACATCTAATTAAATGATGTTTGTGTCAAACTTATTATCTACTTCTACTTGAACACTCTTGGAGTTGTTACTTATGAACTTATTCTGAAAAGGATGTGTTCCTTTTCTTTTGTAATGAATATCCATTCTAATGGAAATATTTTGTGATTCCCATGAAAATTTCTATCTTAAGCAACCATGAGTATAATATAGTAACATATGTTTATGATCCAGCAAATTCCTGTCATCCCTGTTAAACTAAATTCTTTACAGTGAAGGAAAAACAATGCTACCTTACATTTGTTAACTTTATATTTATAAAAAATAAAAGAGCAGCAACAAAAACACATGAATACAACAACCACATCAAACTGAATTTTTTAATCGCTGAATATATGTTAAGGTACACTAATACTCGATATATAAAATTGTGGTATACCCATAAATAGTTTAATCTATTAAAGCATCCTACCAATTATTTAATTCATAGTAGAACTGCAGTTCCTTCCCTATATTGCAAGAGCTACCTATAGCATCAATCTTGTACGAACTATATTTCCATTCACTAATTTTGTGTACTTTATATACCATTGGGTAATAAGCAAAACACATTAGTATGGTGATAATGATATATTTTTCAATTGCAATGCTTTGTTTCTTAGGTAATTAAATGCAATGCCATTTCGATTTGACGTGTCATGCAAAACTTCATCATTACACTCAACACCACCTACCCTTTCATGACTCTGTACTTTGTTTCATTTTCTACCTAAGACCAAAGCAGTCTGCTCTTGCTTGCATTTGGGACTGACTTTTTCATGAGCTCTGCAACAACCAATAAATGTTGGCGCATCCTATATGCACATGCTTCTCAATATCCAGCTTTTCACCTTTTGTGCAAACTCGTCTACATACTGAAACAAACTTTTTGGCCGTTTTCGTTGGGACCAGTTGAACCACTATTACTTCAATTGTTCCACTTCATACAGATTTAAATAAAAACTAATATTTTCCATTATTATAACTTTTATAATATTCCTATTAAAATACAGACCTATCATTATTATTAAAATTATTTTTCATGCAGTTGGTTTCACATTCTACATTGTCACAATATTCATACTCAAGTCTTTCTTGGTGCTGAGAAGAAGGAGGTTGACAACTTACTTAAAGTTCTTTCTCAGCTTATTAACTGTTAGTTTATAAAACCATTGCAATTCCAAAACTGTTTTTCAACTCAAACCTGACTCTACCCTTTTCATACATCTTTTGCGAACCAGACCCAATGCAATTCTAAGATTGTTGATATATCTTTGTTTTCAAACCATATAATACATTCTTCAACCTTACTTTTAATGGACAGTGATTTATAGATGACATGAACTTCATATACGACACTCCATGCACTTACTTACACAAACTTTAATTTTGCATGCTACCTACATCTACTGGAAAATTATCACAGCAACATGCTTCAACAAGAGAAAAACAGGTTTCATACCTTTTTTTTCTTTTCTTTTTATATTGATAACAATGTTGTCTAATGGATGTACAGTTATGTAAACAATACTTTCTGTTTAATATATGCAGGGAAAGCAATCACAGTGCAATAATAAATGATGTTACGTTGTGGAAACAATATTCAAACAAGCGAGCTAGATTTCGTAGATTTCAGCTACTGAAACAAAAGAAATCCAAACGCTTTAAACATGACAGCCTGAATAACATAATTACTCCTACCAACAATAAGATCCCTCTGTCTCAAATTCCGTTAAAAAATATGAATCAAACTTCCCAATCTAACTATATACATTCACAACCTTCTCATCCTAATAATGTTGTACACACTCCACCAAAAGTCTTCAACATTAACAATATCAGTACAAACCTGTTAAGTAAGTTCTCTAGTGTCCAAGACAACATCGACGATGAAAATCATAATTCATATCTACTGTTGCATCCACATGGACCTCAAGTGCATGCTAATTCTAAATAGACTTCAACTTCATCGGTTAAGCAAGCATTAGATTTCCATAACAAACTATTTTATTTCTTAAACAAATTCATGTTTTCACAATATGTTATTTTTCAGAACATGTCAACATACCACAATCTCAGATCATCAACAATTGAAACCACCAAGAGGTCGTCCTAAAGTCGGGCTCCGTTTACCTGAAAGAGCACACAACCTTATGATAGACCATGTGTTGCGGTGAGAATTGGATAACAAGTTATTAATTAACTTGCATCACAAAACTTTGAAATTCACCACCGAGCTTTGATTTATCCAAAGGAATGGGTAAATAACGAAAAACCTTTTGCGCCATGTGAAGACACATCTAAGAGATCAGAGATCGGGGGTTGGTTATACTAAGGGAAGGTATTAGCACCCTAAGTATCTGTAGTACTCTATAAGAACATCTTGTTTAAGTTTGTGTTATGTTATGTTTGCTAAGGATATCTATGCTAAAGGTGAAGGTAAAGACCTAAGGGTATGTACACTAAGTTTGCTCGCCAAGACGTCACATCTTGTGCCTACATATCTGACTAAAGAATCAGAGCAACCGTAGTTCACCTAACTAAGGGTGAGAGAGGAACCATTGACTATGGCCAAAGTTCCAAGGGGAATGAGTATAAGCTCATATAGAGTTTAAGAAACTCTCTAAGTCTAAGTTGTAATGGGGTAAAGTAAGTACTCAAGGTGATGAGTCCCACATAGATTCCAAGAACTCTAACTTAATTCTAAGTTGTAAGATGATTGGTTATGAGGCCAAAAGGAAAGTATCCTATGACTATGAGGTCAAAGAGAAGGTGGCCATGACTATGAGGTCAAGGGAGGATGGCTATGACTATGAGGTCAAAGCTGATGTCCTATGACTATGAGGTCAAAGGAGGGAAAGAAATACCTATGACTATGAGGTCAAGGTTTGAAAATGGCCCTATGACTATGAGATCAAGAGGGAATCCTATGACTATGAGGTCAAGGATGAAGATGGCTATGACTATAAGGTCAAAGCTGGTAATGAGCTATCTATGACAATGAGGTCAATAGAGAGACTTTCCTTTGGAAGGAGGGGGTGAAGTAACTTCTTGTGAACAAGAGTTAAAGTGGGGTTTGAAATTGAAGTGAATCAATATGAGTTCAAGGACTCAAGGGGATAACAGTTAAGTGTAAATAACATCAAAGCATGATATATACATCTATGAGTATGGCAAAGTTTTGAAATTGAGAGTGAGACAATCATATTAACACAAAGTCATCTTGCAAGAAAAAATTCTAAGAGGTGTCACAAATTGTGGCCAAGGCTTAAATCCAAATTGATGTATATGGATAGGTGAGGGGTTAAAAAAATTCAAACTAGACCCACTCCAAAGTTTTCAACAACGTTGATGATCGCACTCAAAATAAACTCTTGAAAATAATCGTGAAACCAACTTAGAAAATTATCCCAAAAGGGTTGAGAAAATGAATTCAAAATTAGGATTGAAACAAAGTTCTAAAAGTCCATCAAAATAATAATATTAAAGTGGAAAATAAAATGAAAATTAGAAAAAATAAAATTGAATATCAAAATATTAATATGAAATTTTTTTGGGAAGTTTTTGGGTTAAGGAAAATATTTAAATAATTGAAATTGAAGTGAAAATTAAAATATAATGAAAAAAAGGAAGACAAAATGAGACAGGGGGTGTATTAGAAATCTCAGTATGAACTGAGTTATACTTGTTGTGCGTTTGGGCTTAACAGGGAGGGGTGGCTTTAAGGAAATGATGAAGCCCACGGTTCAAAAAAGGGATGGGGTAAACTCAGGCAGGTGAAATATGTATGTCCGTGTACAAAACATTATGCTGAATAAATGTCAATTGGTCACTTTGAAAATTAAATAGCAAAAAGACAAAGTAACGATTCCCCATTCCCTCGTCGCCACGTCGTTGCCATCTTCATGCAATGCAAATCTTTCATGCCACTTGTTCGTGAAAACCAGAGAAAAAAAACAGTGACCATGCTCTCCTCTTGTTCAATTAATATCAAGCTCATTTTTCACCAAATATCAAGAAGTAAAACACCAATGTGTTGTACTCAGAACATAGAATGACTCTAAACTTAAATAACACAAAACAAACAACCTTAACTGGGAGAAAAGAGGGCGTGAAAGTGATGTATCCAAACTGTTATGAGCATATGGAAGCATAATGTACCACACAAGCTCAAATCTCCATTCATATAATCATTCAAAGCTGACTTACATGCAAAGTAAAAAGCATGATAACAGTGTGTGAAGATCATTGAAACCTATGAATATGGCAATGGAATCATGAGTGTTAAAGGAAAGAGAGACTTACCAAGTGGAGTAAGTCCACTGCCCCTTAAACTTGGAAATCTTGAAACCTTTTCTAGCCCAAGTCCTTTCTCCCCAAGCTGATATGCTGCTGATGCGCTGATCCTAGTCGCAAGAAAAAACTCACGAGTTCTAATGTTTTGGAGGATGTGTTGTGGACAATGTGTGTTGTTCTGATGTGTTGTTCTCCTTTGAACAAAGAAGAATGATGTGTACAAGTGTGGTGTTGATGTTTGCTCTCACTGTTGGTGTTGTTTTGTTGATGTATTGATGGTGTTTAAAAGAGATGGAATGAGAAAGTGTTACAATTTTCTTGAGTGAAGGTTCTGATATATGTTGATTGTTGGTTTTATGGAAGTGTAGTGCTCTGATATTGTGTTGATTCTTGGTGTCCAAGAAGTGAGAAATCATCCTCCTTTTATAGTGGAGTATGCTGGTTAATGGCATGGAAGATACAAAGGGCAAAGGCTTTGCATAAGAGAGAAAGCAAAACAAAAGGGGCTGCTACACGCATGATTTTCCTTGAGCCAAGTGAGAACTTGTTGCAGCTTGTTTCAAGGTTCAAAATCAGAAAAAGAAAAGGGAAGATCCAAGAGATTAAAGCACAAGAATGGTTTACACGATGGTTATCCTTATTACAACATGGAACCCTTCAAAAGTTAACTTGTCAAATACAACATAGTTGTACTTCTGGTCCAGTTACAAAGCTATCTTTGTAGTTCCCATGATGCGCTCTATTCCATGCCCTAGCCATGCCCTTAGAGCAGTTGGATGATTCAGAACCAAAATACAACTCCAATGACACGATCTTTCTTGTGGTGCAACAAAAAAAGCATGGTTCATGAGACAACATCCAAAACTTTTAGACAAAACACCAAGGACTCTTGTAACTTGGAGGATTATGGAGAGATCAACAAGCAACACTCCTGTCATATGAAATCTTGGATATTTTAGAGGACATTTTGATTAAAATCTGGCTCAAACCTTTGGCATGATGTTGTGCATCACAATCGTGCCTACCATTTTGGCACATGATAAATTTAAATTCCAATGCATCAAATGACATGGTTCTTATCCCACACAATGGAATATCCTTGATGTGAGGGAAAGTTTGGAATTGAAACTTGAAAACATGTAAGAATTGGTGGTGAAATTTGGTGTGCCAGCATTTTAGAAATTGAGTGCATGGTGTAATTCCATCGTGACAATTTCAAAGCATTATATCTTGATAACCACTCCACCAATCTTTGAAATTTTTGATCCTATATGAAGTGGGCATTTGATAGCTCATTTTTCATGTGGAATGTGGTTGGAGATAAGGCTTGCAACAATGAGAAAAAGATCCATAAAGTCATGCACATGGGCTGTCCAAAAGAAACTTAGAAAAAATTCTAAGTTATGGAAATTTCATCAGTTGAAACACCTAACTTTAACACATCATAACTTGAGATTGGTTTATCCAAATGAGGAGTTCTACACATACTTGGAAAGCTTGAAGAACAAGGAACAACTTTCATGTCCAAAGATTTTTTATTTGAAGCTTGGAACAAGGTGGAAAATTTCCATGAATTTGGACGAAAATTAGGGTGAAAAGACCAAAATTTCACTAAGTTAAATTGGCATATTATCTTCCAAGTCTCATCATGCACTTTTTTGAAGAGAGGTCCTTTTATACACTTTGAAGTTAATGGAAAGAGCTTCCATTTGAGCTTTGAGTCACTCAATTTGGATGTGTGGTTTGAAAGTTATGACCTTTCCAATTTTGCACAAGAAGTGAATTTTCCACACTTAGAAAGTTTCAAGGACTAAACATTGCCCTCTTTGCAAGATACCTCTCAAAACTTGATTTCTCATGCCCTAACTCAACAATTGGACATGTCATGATGAATTGTGGCTTGATTGGTTCATTTTGGGATCAAAATCTTAAAAGTCAAAGCCTCAGTCAAAACCCTAATTCCTTCAGAATACAACTGGATGATCTTTGATGATCTTGCTTCTTCAATCTATTTCAATGCTAATAGATGGCTTCTAGGGATGTCTAACATCATGTGGAATCATGTCCCAAGACTTGGGAACATGTCCTGATCAATATCAAAAGCAATGGTTGACTTTTTTGACCAAAACCCTAGTTTGAGGTATGGTGAACTTGTGGCTCAAGACACTTGGTAATGAGATCCAATTACACTTGAATCCTTGTTGAATTGGACCTCTAGGATGTATGTGAACTCAAATAGTTGCATTTGGAGCCTCAGTTGTCCATCTTGAACAAATGACTTCTCATATCAATCTCACTAAAACTGGTGAACACTTGTGAGAATTGTATGGAGCGAAAGAGTATCTCAGGAGACCTTTAATCATGTGAGAGCTTGGCTTAGGAGACTTTGTGTAAACCCTATTTTTCACATAAAAGAACAAACTAGCAAGATATGGTGATTAGATAATAATGCAAAAATGATTGAATCTAAATGTCAATGCAATATGTTATGACATCTAAGGGGTAAAATTTGGGGTACAACAGTTTCCCCTATTTAAATAGCTTTACCGGATGGCACGAGGAATGGAAATCCTCGGGACATCAAGGTGAAAGGTGTTTAAATATTGCAAACCAAAAATGTTTGCCCTTAGATGGAATGCAAATGCTAAGGACAAGCAACAAACATGAATGTTGACATGCCAAAAACTGCTAGTATGATGATATGATGATAATGCAAAGATGCAAGCAAGCAAACCACCAAAGATAAAGAGGAAACCACCACATAGAGCCTACTAGGAAAGGATGAAGGTTAGTATCCATGAGGAAAACTCACTGGGGATACAGACTAACCAACGTAAGAGACTCAATGGGGAGACTCTGAGGCAACACTGGGGATGGAAAAATAAAACTGAGGGGGAGACCCTACAGATCCTCATTGGAGATAGGAGCCAGAGAGGTATTCTCTACTGGGAAAAGATCCCGAGAGATGGATGACAGGTTCATATGTGACCAGACGACACTGGGGAAAAACACATTCTTACTGGGCATGAAACCAGAAAGAAGACATGATCTCCACTGGGGATCAACTTGAAATAAAAGGATAGACATCCTACAAAGATTTTTTGGGGATTTCTTATACTGAAGAGTTCAAACGGGATCTTCAAGAAAAGCCAGAAAAGACAGAGACAAACTCTGCGTGTGCCAAATGATGATCAATCACAAGGACTTTCAAAGAGATATTGATAATGACTGAACCTCTGCTGGGAACCAGATTAATGTGCCAACAATGATTGGACTCAGAAGTGACATGTCAGTATACACCAATTTTAGTTGGATAAGATACCAATTTGAGTTGGTTTGCCAGTAAAGATTGGACTTTAGACACCAATATGAGTTGGACTTTGGGTACTAGTATGAGCTGGATTTTGAATACCAATATGAGCTGGATTTTGGATACCAGTATGAGCTGGATTTTGACTGCCAATATGAGTTGGACTTTGAATACCAGTATGAGCTGGATTTTGACTTCCAATATGAGTTGGACTTTGAATACCAGTATGAGCTAGATTTTGAAATGCCAATATGAGTTGGACTTTTTGGAATACCAGTATGAGCTGGATTTGGATTGAGGTTCACAACTGACCAAAGTTCACATCGTCAAAAAGGGCTGACGGCAAGGAAACCAAAACAGGAATCACATCATCAAGAAGTTTGATGGCAAGGAAACTAGAACAAGGATCACATCATCAAGAAGTTTGACAGCAAGGAAACCAAAACAGGGATCACATCATCAAGAAGTTTGATGGCAAGGAAACCAGAACAAGGATCACATCATCAAGAAGTTTGACGGCAAGGAAACCAAAACAAGGATCACATCATCAAGAAGTTTGACGACAAGGAAACCAAAACAGGGATCACATCATCAAGAAGTTTGACGGCAAGGAATAAAACATATCTGGAGATTCCCATCATCAAAAGGTTTGACGGCAAGGAATAAAGCATATCTGGAGATTCACATCATCAAAAGGTTTGACGGTAAGGACTAAAGCATATCTGGAGATTCACATCATTAAAAGGTTTGACGGCAAGGAATAAAGCAGGGATCACATCATCCACATCAAAGGATTGACGGAATGAAGAAATTAACTTCATCGAAGAGACACTCGTCAGAGATTTGACGGAAAGAAACGGATCACCAAACATCATCCACGTCAAAGGATTGACGAAATGAAGAAATTAACTTCGTCATAAAGGGTTAACGGGAAGAACACCTCAAAATAGGGATCACATCAAACGGTTTGATGGAAATTGGCTGACTGGAGATAACACCATTGGTAACTGTAGAAGTATGAACAAAACCAAGGACGGATAAGCTTCTCGTGAGAGAGATTGCCACTTATCGTTGTAAAGGTGATGATAGCAAAACAAGCTTCTCAAGGAGATTGCCACTTGTTGTTGGGTATAAATTCCAAAGAGATGTTGATATTACAACACTGCTGGAGAAATAATTGTCTTTAATGAGGATCTGCAAAAGATTCTTCTGCGAGACACAGTGCAAAATAAATGCACATTTAAAGATAGGTTTGAAAACCATACATGCCAGGGACCAAAGTTCAATCTAGGAACAAGCTAAAAAGAAACGGTCAAACAAGACTCCATTTGAGGAATGAACTCAAATGGGGATTTATCTGATCCAAATGTGGAAAAGATAACTGAACCAACCATTATCCACGAGAACCAATCTCTGTGGGGAATTCAGAAGGATGGGCACTTTATGCCTAGGGCTGACAACTCTATTGGAGAGAATAGACAAACCTAGTCACTTGGGGAGATGAACACCAAAGTGAACCAAAACAGGTAAATACCAGAAAAGGAAGCAGAAATGCTAAGATGCTATGCATATGAGTGCTTATGTCATGCTCATGCCATGCTTATGCTGACAAAACAGACAAGAAATGAAACTGGAGATAAAATAATCATCTCGACAAGGATACCCAGCCAAACTCATCAGATTGGACCATCACTGGGGGTGAACTTGCAGAATCAGTAGTTCTACTTCAAGATTAAGATCTTCTCTGGTGAGAACTACTCCACTTGGTATAGCATCATGACTTCACTAGGATTGCCATCATGAGCTTGATTTCTTTGCTGGAGGGAAATCCGTGGAGAATTTCCAAGATTAGCTGAAGTAACAATTTACTGGGGAGCTAGCAAAAGATGTCACAAAAGTTGAGTAGTTCTGCATAACTCATCTGCCCTAGAGTACATGGTCTGTCAGAAAAAAATATCAGGAGGATTTTACAGAAGAATTTGCATACCGGATGCTTCAATACCTTCAAACTTTTGAAGAGGAATTCATGAATCTCGGCATAACTGCCCCAGATTAACTACATTTGCACAACAAAGTCTTCGAACTTGTTCTTCAGACTGACTGATCTGTGAAAGAGATGTCATTGACTTTTTAGAGATTTATCGAATCTCGACTTGACTGCTTCTGATTAACTGATCTATGAAAGTAAGTTATCAAAAGGATTTTACAGAAGAATTGGCAAACCAGGTGCCTCAATATCTTCAAACTTTCGAAAAGATTCAAGAGTCTTGACATAACTGCCCCCGTTTAACTGTATTCGCAATACAAAGGCCTCAGACTGCAGTAGAAACACATGGGGAACAAACTTGCCCCCGTTGATGGGTCACTGGAATCCAAATTTACCATAAGATGACCTTAAAAAGACTTGCCCCAATATTTTGAACTTTGAAGAGTTCTGCCCCTGATTCAATAGTTCTTGGATTGGTTGATTGGCAGATCCTTCCGCTTGGTTGCCCCTGATTGAGCTTCCTTGATCAAGTCGAATCCCTTAGCTGGCTGCATTTGTTGGGAGTTCTTTGATATTAAATTGTCTTCCGAACAAGTATTGTTCATTTAAAAATTGGCAATTTCAATGTAAAATTCGTGCAAGCTTTAGAAAACAAAGTTTTATTGATGAAACACACACGGTGGAATGATTAAATAAAAAACAAAGTGGATCTAATTATTTACGGAATGACAGATGAAGTGATCAACACACGTAAATAGCAAAGATCATTAGGAGTCAGGTTAATCAACCTTGCTGTAGTATGCTTTCAAAACAACCTTACCTCAATTAGGTCTTTTAAGGGTTGTAACGTGGTCTGGTTCACGGTTCATGAAACAAAGGATAAAGGCTCAAAGTTTATTTGTCCCCACCCAATCTTCGTGATGAACTTCAATCCTAAACTCAGTTAACTCGAGCTATGCATTCAGATTCCCATAGGCTAGGAATTGAATTGATGATAGTTGATGATGATTCAGACACCTTGGTAGTCATTACTCCCTTTTGATTGTCCTTTATTACTGAGGTTTTGAGACCTCTTCTTCTTGCCGAGGTTATGAGACCTCTTCTTTTCTTCGTTGAGGTTTTGAGACCTCTTTTTCTTCGTTGAGGTTATGAGACCTCTTTTTGATTGAGGTTATGAGACCTCTTATTGTCTCTGGTTGAGGTTATGAGACCTCTTCTTGTTATGTGTTGAGGTTTTGAGACCTCTCCTTTTTTATTGTCATTTGATTTGAGAGAGTTGATTGGTGTCTTGCATGAAGCGCTTGCATTCGAATTCATAACCAAGTTAAACTGAGAACTACCCACCCAAGGTTGAGATTACGGGTTTTTTTGTGTAAGGAAATAAAACTCCTACTTCTAGGCTCGAAGGGGTTAACGAGGGATTATCTTTCTTATTTCTCCAGTGTTTGGGAATTGAAACAGTGCCTTATATCCTCGGCAAGGTTTAATCGAAAGCATACCACAACAATTATGGATAATATTTTCATCATCTTCCCCAATCTTTGCTTGAACAATAGTTTGGAAAGAAAAAAAATTTGTCTGTTTTTTGTTTTGTTTTGTTTTATGACAGAAAAAGAAAGAGAATGAGTGAATACGAATGGACTTAATCAAAAGATGCATAAACACTTCATTAATCTTGCCAATTTGAAACAACAATAACTTATAAGCAAAAACAGATTCAAACATGCAAAGAAAAAAACAACAAAATGCTAAACAGTCAATAGTTTGCTGGATTCGGGGAACTGGAATTTCCTTCTTGTTTTACCAAGCTGAGATAACCGTCTTCAGAGTTGTTTGTCGAGATCAGTCTGAGAATCCTCTTCACATCCACTCTCAGCAATTTCTTCCATTTCAAAGTCTGATGAATCCGCTTGATTAGGTGCAGGATTGTTGATTTGAATGCCTTGAGGCGTGAATGAGATCATATTGGAGTCGAGCAGAGCCTGAACCTTGTTTCTAAGCACTCTATAATCTTCAGTTGAATGCCTCTGTGCCCCTGCATGGTAGTCACAACGGGCGTCTGCGACAGAGTCTGGCGGGTACGGAAAAGGCACTGGATCTATTTCCTCTGGCACTATCAATCCACCTTTGATTAAATCTGGCAAGAACTGACTGTATGGTATTGGTAATGGAGTGAAATTCCTCTTTGGCTTTCTTGGCCTTTGTCGTGCATGCTACCGCGGCTGATGGCGGTAGGATCATTGATACTGAGGAGGTCTTTAATTTGGAGAAGAATATTGTCTTTGTGGAGAGGATGGTATCTGACGCTGAGACGCAAAAAATTACTGACTCTGAACACTTGAGTTGCATGAGCGTTGAGGCTGAAGTGTCGGAGCTTCCCAAGTGGAATTACTTTTTTTCTCCCATTCTTCTTGAGAACTGGAAATTGACTCACTCTCACTAGCAGGGATCTTTGAGATGCATCATATTTTTCCGTTCTTGAGACCGCTCTCAATGCGCTCTCCAGCTATTACCAAGTCAGAAAAGTTTGATGTCGCAATGCTAAATAGCTTTTCTCGGTATGGACCTTGCAAAGTATCCACGAACCAGTCAACCAATTCCTTATCTAAGAGTGGTGGTTGGACGCGAGCAACTATTTCTCTCCACCTCTGAGCATATCCTCTAAAGGATTCATTGTCTTCTTGAGATAAGTCTAGCAAATGAAAATGACTGGGAGTCAAGTCAAGATTGTAGTTGTATTGCTTCACAAAGGCATGGGCTAAGTCTGACCATGATTGGATGTGATTGTTTTCTAGCTGCATACTTAGTGATGCCCCACTCAGACTGTCTTGGAAATAGTAGACCATAAGCTTGTCATTGCGGACATATGAGGTCATCTTTCTGCAAAACATCACCAAATGTTGTTTTGGACAGCTATCCCCTTTGTACTTCTCAAACTTCGGCGTTTTGAACTTTGGTGGCATTACAAGGTCGGGTACCAAACGTATGTTCAAAGCATTTAGATTAGCAGTGGCACGACTCTTAATGGCATCAAGTGTTTCTTCCAAGGCACGGCATTTTCCATAATCTCAATGTCTCGTGGGTCCTGGGTTTTCATCACAGGGACTACCTCTTGGGAATCGGGCTTAGAGAATGCGAAACTACGATATTCCACAATGTCAACAGAAGAGGAATGTCCATCTCGGACAATGGCATGTTCTTGTATAACCTGGTACTCAACAGGAATCTGCACAGGTTGAGCTTGGGCAACATTGTTCACAGACATACCCTGAATATTGTCATCTCTCTTTGCCAAGGCTGTCACAATCTGATCCAACTGGTTTCTCAACAAGTCAAAATTCGCTCTGGTCACAAACTGGTTCTGCTCTTCTGAGTTTATGACCCTTCAAAAGCTACTTCAAGTCCAATGATGGCTTAGGGAAGTCAACAAGTGGGTTACAGACAGAGGGTGGATGAGACTCAAGGCTGAGAAATCCAAATGCAAATGCGCATGCAATGCTAATACGAGCCAAATGGTTTCAAGGAGCTCAAAAGCAAGTTGCAAACTTTTTTGGAAAGTTGAAAAGTTTTGTTTTGACATCCATGATCTTTGCAAAGGAATGAATGCCTGAGTTCCTTGAAACCAAAGGGCTATCATGAATGAATGAATGTACGCACAAACACACATATACATGTATTCATAAATATGTACAAGCAAACAAAAGAGGGCTTAGGTTTGAAGATCACGAGCATGAAGCCATGGTCTACCCATCCCAAAAGGCGTGTAATAGGGTTTATCAACTATAGCACAGGGTTCTAAAAAAGTTCCCAGAGTCGACAACCCATCTTTCGGATATTATCGATTTCCCGAATGACTCGGTAGTCAAAAATATTCTCAAGAGAATCTCGTCTGAGTGTAGTATCGCGTAGCAACCAATTCGGGAATAGACTCCCTCATAGTCCTCGCACTACATCCTAAAGGCCAAGTGGGGTTTGGGGATAACTACGGTTCTCAATATCAATGGCACCTAGGTAGAGAGTAGCACATTTTCATGAATGGACCCGTTCAACATGACTAGACTCTCAAAAGGGCCTCAACTAAGTGATGGTGTCTCAAGTCAACTTTTTTGGGAATCGACTCCCTCAAAGCCTCCTTGAATATACCATCGTCCTATAATAAGTGCACTCAAGTCCGGGTATAGGACTTATCTCACCACTCAATAGTAGCACCCTGCACACAGAACAACCCAAGCAAAATAGGTATACTGATATATATACAGATATGTACAAATATAGCAAACAAATAAACACAAGCACAAGCAAGGTGGGCTTAACCCTCCAAAGTCTCCCCAGTGAAGTCGCATTCCTGTTGCGGTGAGAATCGGATAACAAACTATTAATTAACTTGCATCATAAAACTTTGAAATTCACCACCGAGCTTTGATTTATCCAAAGGAAAGGGTAAAGAACGAAAAACCTTTTGCGCCATGTGAAGACACCGCTAAGAGATCAGGGACCGGGGGTTAGTTATACTAAGG
The DNA here is from genome assembly GCA_022829125.1 of Lathyrus tuberosus. NCBI lineage: Eukaryota > Viridiplantae > Streptophyta > Magnoliopsida > Fabales > Fabaceae > Lathyrus > Lathyrus tuberosus. Next base: position 1,719,595 of record JALAZF010000164.1, read on the forward strand.
GAAGGTATTAGCACCCTAAGTATCTGTAGTACTCTATAGGAACCTCTTGTTTAAATTTGTGTTATGTTATGTTTGCTAAGGATATATATGCTAAAGGTGAAGGTAAAGGCCTAAGGGTATGTACACTAAGTTTGCTCGCCAAGACGTTGCATCTTGTGTCTACGTAGCTGACTAAAGAATCATAGCAACTGTAGTTCACCTAACTAAGGGTGAGAGAGGAACCATTGACTATGGCCAAAGTTCTAAGGGGAATGAGTATGAGCTCATATAAAGTTTAAGAAACTCTCCAAGTCTAAGTTGTAATGGGGTAAAGTGAGTACTCAAGGTGATGAGTCCCACATAGAGTCCAAGAACTCTAACTTAATTCTAAGTTGTAAGATGATTGGCTATGAGGCCAAAAGGAAAGTATCCTATGACTATGAGGTCAAAGAGAAGGTGGCCATGACTATGAGGTCAAGGGAGGATGGCTATGACTATGAGGTCAAAGCTGATGTCCTATGACTATGAGGTCAAAGGAGGGAAAGAAATACCTATGACTATGAGGTCAAGGTTTGAAAATGGCCCTATGACTATGAGGTCAAGAGGGAATCCTATGACTATGAGGTCAAGGATGAAGATGGCTATAACTACGAGGTCAAAGCTGGTAATGAGCTATCTATGACAATGAGGTCAATAGAGAGACTTTCCTTTGAAAGGAGGGGTGAAGTAACTTCTTGTGAACAAGAGTTAAAGTGGGATTTGAAATTGAAGTGAATCAATATGAGTTCAAGGACTCAAGGGGATAACAATCAAGTGTAAATAACATCAAAGCATGATATATAGATCTATTAGTATGGCAAAGTTTTGAAATTGAGAGTGAGGCAATCATATCAACACAAAGTCATCTTGCAAGAAAAATTTCTAAGAGGTGTCACAAATTATGGCCAAGGCTTAAATCCAAATTGAAGTATATGGATAAGTGAGGGGTTAACAAAATTGAAACTAGACCCACTCCAAAGTCTTCAACAACGTTGATGATCGCACTCAAAATAAACTCTTGAAAATAATCTTGAAACCAACTTAGAAAATTATCCCAAAAGTGGTGAGAAAATGAATTCAAAATTAGGATTGAAACAAAGTTCTAAAAGTCCATCAAAATAATAATATTGAAGTGGAAAATAAAATGAAATTTAGAAAACATAAAATTGAACATCAAAATATTAATATGACTTTTTTTTGGGAAGTTTTTGGGTTAAGGAAAATATTTAAATAATTGAAATTGAAGTGAAAATTAAAATAAAATGAAAAAAAGGAAAACAAAATGAGGCAGGGGGTGTATTAGAAATCTCAGTATGAACTGAGTTATACTTGTTGTGCGTTTGGGCTTCACAGGGAGGGGTGGCTTTAAGGAAATGATGAAACCCACGGTTCAAAAAAGGGATGGGGTAAACTCAGGCAGGTGAAATATGTATGTCCGTGTACAAAACATTATGCTAAATAAATGTCAATTGGTCACTTTGAAAATTAAATAGCAAAAAGACAAAGTAACGATTCCCCATTCCCTCGTCGCCACGTCGTTGCCATCTTCATGCAATGCAAATCTTTCTTGCCTCTTGTTCGTTAAAACCAGAAAAAAAAAACAGTGACCATGCTCTCCTCTTGTTCAATTAATATCAAGCTCATTTTTCACCAAAAATCACGAAGTAAAACACCAATGTGTTGTACTCAGAACATAGAATGACTCTAAACTTAAATAACATAAAACAAACAACCTGAACTAGGAGAAAAGAGGGCGTGAAGGTGATGTATCCAAACTATTATGAGAATATGGAAGCATATTGTACCACACAAGTTCAAATCTCCATTCATATAATCATTCAAAGCTGACTTACATGCAAAGAAAAAACCTGATAACGGTGTGTGAAGATCACTGAAACCTATGCATATGGCAATGGAATCATGAGTGTTAAAGGAAAGAGAGGCTTACCAAGTGTAGTAAGTCCACTGCCCCTTCAACCTGAAAATCTTGAAACCTTTTCTAGCCCAAGTCCTTTTTCCCCAAGCTGATATGCTGCTGATGCGTTGATCCTGGTCACAAGAAAAAACTCACGAGTTCTAATGTTTGGGAGGATGTGTTGTGGACAATGTGTGTTGTTCTGATGTGTTGTTCTCCTTTGAACAAAGAAGAGTGATGTGTACAAGTGTGGTGTTGATGTGTGCTCTCACTGTTGGTGTTGTTTTGTTGATGTATTGATGGTGTTTAAAAGAGATGGAATGAGAAAGTGTTACGATTTTCTTGAGTGAAGGTTCTAATATGTGTTGATTGTTGGTTTTATGGAAGTGTAGTGCTCTGATATTGTGTTGATTCTTGGTGTCCAACAAGTGAGAAATCATCCTCCTTTTATAGTGGAGTATGTTGGTTAATGGCATGGAAGATACAAAGGGCAAAGGCTTTGCATAAGAGAGAAAGCAAAACAAAAGGAGCTGCTACACGCATGATTTTCCTTGAGCCAAGTGAGAACTTGTTGCAGCTTGTTTCAGGGTCCAAAATCAGAAAAAGAAAAGGGAAGATCCAAGAGATTAAAGCACAAGAATGGTTTACACGATGGTTATCCTTCTTACAGCATGGAACCCTTCAAAAGTTAACTTGTCAAGTAAAACATAGTTGTACTTCTGGTCCAGTTACAAAGCTATATTTGTAGTTCCCATGATGCGCTCTATTCCATGCCCTAGCCATGCCCTTAGAGCAGTTGGATGATTCAGAACCAAAATACAACTCCAATGACACGATCTTTCTCTTGGTGCAACAAAAACAGCATGGTTCATGAGACAACATCCAAAACTTTTAGACAAAACACCAAGGACTCTTGTAACTTGGAGGATTATGGAGAGATCAACAAGCAACACTCCTGCCATATGAAATCTTGGAGATTTTAGAGGACATTTTGATTAAAATCTAGCTCAAACCTTTGGCATGATGTTGTGCATCACAATCGTGCCTTCCACTTTGGCACATGATAAATTTAAATTCCAATGCATCAAATGACATGGTTCTTATCCCACACAATGGAATATCCTTGATGTGAGGGAAAGTTTGGAATTGAAACTTGAAAACATGTAAGAATTGGTGGTGAAATTTGGTGTGGCAGCATTTTAGAAATTGAGTGCATGGTGTAATTCCATCGTGACAATTTCAAAGCATTATATCTTGATAACCACTCCACCAATCTGAAAATTTTTTGATCCTATATGAAGTGGGCATTTGATAGCTCATTTTTCATGTGGAATGTGGTTGGAGATAAGGCTTGTAACAATGAGAAAAAGATCCATAAAGTCATGTACATGGGCTGTTCAAAAGAAACTTAGAAAAATGCTAAGTTATGGAAATTTCATCATTTGAAACACCTAACTTTAACACATCATAACTTGAGATTTGTTTATCCAAATAAGGAGTTCTACACATGCTTGGAAAGATTGAAGGACAAGGAACAACTTTCATGTCCAAAGATTTTTTATTTGAAGCTTGGAATAAGGTGGAAAATTGCCATGAATTTGGATGAAAATTAGGGTGAAAAGACCAAAATTTCACTAAGTTAAAAAGGCATATTATCTTCCAAGTCTCATAACTTAAGAATCATGTATTTTTTGAAAGCCAAAGCCTCAGTCAAAACCCTAATTCCTTCATAATACAACTGGATGATCTTTGATGATCTTGCTTCTTCAATCTATTTCAATGCTCATAGATGGCTTATAGGGATGTATAACATCATGTGGAATCATGTCCCAAGACTTGGGAACATGTCCTGATCAATATCAAAAGCACTGGTTGACTTTCTTGACCAAAACCCTAGTTTGAGTTATGGTGAACTTGTGGCTCAAGACACTTGGTAATGAGATCCAATCACACTTGAATCCTTGTGGAATTGGACCTCTAGGATGTATGTGAACTCAAATAGTTGCATTTGGAGCCTCAATTGTCCTTCTTGAACAAATGACTTCTCATACCAATCTCACTCAAACTGGTGAACACTTGTGAGAATTGTATGGAGCCAAAGAGTATCTCAGGAGACCTTGAATCATGTGAGAGCTTGGCTTAGGAGACTTTGTGCAAACCCTGTTTTTCACATAAAAGAACAAACTAGCAAGATATGGTGATTAGATAATAATGCACAGATGATTGAATCTAAATGTCAATGCAATATGTTATGACATCTAAGGGGTAAAATTTGGGGTACAACACCATGATATTAATGTCGACATAACTCAACCATCAATGCATTTCCAGAATACAAACCCTACCATGTAAGTTTATATATGTTTATCTATTCTTCTTTGTTTGGTAACGTAGTGATAACATAGCATAGTGAACTTTTGCAATAATCTCAGGCAAGCCTATACACTTCCTACTTCACCTGGGATAATCATCATTCCAATGTAAGACTTTGTTTATTGCAGCAATCATGCTACTAATAAAACGACACGACAAAAATACAAGAACAAGTCAAACGCAGCAGAGGCCGTCCAAAAAAAGCTATTCTACACAATCAAATGCAAATCAACTTACCGAACCCATCCATACGTTGCACTTTAAAAACTCTTCATGTGTACGACTATATATTGCATGCACATTTTTTAAAAATATCTTATAATCAATAAGTCTCAGACTAACACAGTTTTTTTTGGTAGGAATGCTGCCAATGTTGTTTACCCGCTAGTTAACATTAAATCAACTACACAGACATCCACATAGCATGCCACTACACCTGTTTTTAGGCCTACTATAAACATGGATTTTGAAAGTGATGATGAAGAAGACTCAGACTATGATCCTTTCTTAAGTATGTGTTTCTTTCTATGGTATCTTAGTGGTTTCTAGAATGTAAACAGTTAAACCAGACATTGCCCAAAATATTATTTAGAAATTTTCTATATGCTTCTTCCATGTGGATCAGGTCAAAACTCAGATGACGACTCAAGCTTTGAAAGTGAAGACATTGACCCACCTTTTTCAAATGCAAACCAAGTTGACCATAACAACCAAGGTATACCATACATAATTCATTCTTCCTATATATATGCCTCTTTTCATTATTTATAGTAATTATCGAAGTCTCCATTTTACTAGAGTATTCTGATTTGGGTGATGGGGTGATTGAGTGTCGACATTGCAAGGCCTTGATGTGGTACCAAGAAAGAATGGATAAACATAAATATACACCGAATCCCAATTACACATTATGTTGTGGAAATGGCAAAGTTGAGCTTCCATACTTAAAACATCCTCCTCGAATTTTATCACATTTACTCTTTCATAAAGATGCAAAAGACAGTAAAAATTTCCAATCTAACCTACGCACCTACAACATGTTGTTTGCTTTCACTTCACCTAGTACAAAGTTAGATAACAAATTCAATAACGGACGAGGGCCACCAACAATACAAATTCAAGGTCAATCTTGCCATCGGATAGGGAGTTTATTACCTCCTGAAGGACATCCTCCAAAATTTGCACAACTGTACATATATGACACAGAGAATGAAATTAAACATCGAATGGAAGGCCTTAGGTAAGCAACTTTCTAGCTGTTGTATAAATACCCTATTACATTCCTATATTCAATATCATATATTTTTCATACAACCATTTCTAAATGACCATATTATTGATAATCTATTTTTTCATCTCTCTTAAGGGAAAACCACAACATTGATCCCAACATAGTCAAACAGCTTTCTGAAATATTGTACAACAATAATACACATGCAAAGAGTTTCCTAATGGCAAGACAAAGACTTAATCAAGGGAATGTCCACAATTTGCAACTCCGATTAATTGTAAATAGAACTACAGACGGAAGAGTGTACAACCAACCAACTGTTTCCGAGATAGCCGCATTAATTGTTGGTGACATTGACACAGCTGAAGAGAGAGACATAATTATGCAAAGGCAAGGAAGAAAGCTAAAACGAATAGATGAGTATCATGCGAGATATATGGCTTTTCAATATCCATTGATATTCCCATATGGAGAAGATGGTTATAGACCTAATGTTGCACATCGTGATCGTGATCTTGATGCAGGATGGGAAATGTACCAAGTATTACCCAAAGAAGTTTCAAGATGTGACTATAGTTGATCAAGATGGTTATCTGGTTTATAGAAGAAGAGATAATGGCCATACAATTGAAAAGAATGGAATAAAGCTTAACAGCAGTCATGTTGTCCCACACAACCCAAGTTTATTAATGAAATATGAAGCACACATCAACATGGAATGGTGCAACCAGAGTACTTCGATCAAGTATCTCTTCAAGTACATCAACAAAGGTTCGGATAGAATTTCGGCTGTTATTGTTCCAATAACTGATACTGGACGTGGGGATGTTGATGAAATCAAACAATACCTTGATTGTCGGTACATTTCCCCAAGTGAAGCATGTTGGAGAATATTTTCTTATTCAATCCATGGACGAAAACCGGCCGTAGAGAGATTGTTCTTTCACATGGAAGGTGAGCACTCGGTTTATTATAAAGATTTTGAACAAATTGGAAATGTACTTCTAAAGGCAAGTGTGACAGAGTCAATGTTTATTTCATGGTTTGTGGCAAATCAAGAATATGAGGATGCCAAGTTATTAACATATGGTCAATTTGTGTCCAAATTTGTTTACGTGAAAAAAACACGAAGTTGGAAGCCAAGGAAGAGAGGTTATACTATTGGTCGCTTAATTTGGGTACCTCAGACAACTGGTGAATTATATTACATGCAGATGTTGTTAATAGTGAAAAAAGGTCCAACATCTTATGATGATCTCAAAATAATTGACGGTTTTATACATGCAAGTTTTAGAGAAACGTGCTTTGCATTAGGGTTTCTTCAAGATGACAAGGAATTCATTGATGCTAAAAAGGAGGCTTACGATTGGGGTTCTGGTGTATTCTTGAAAAAACTCTTTGTTACTATGTTGCTATCAGCTTCAATGAATCGGCCAGAACATGTCTGGCAGAACACATGGAAATACTTATCTGATGGTATTCTTTATGAGAAAATAAGATTGTCATTGAATCCAAGTACTTTTCCATTCCCTTGCTAATTTTTCTCTACATACAATCTTTTGAATGTTTTACTACTTAACCATAACTCATATTATTCCTTATAACCATTTTTTGTAGATTTATGTTTGACTGATGAAGAAATTCAGCAATTGACATTGATAGAAATTGAGAAGCAACTGCAAAAAAAAACAAATGAAGCTTGAATGAGTTTAAGCCAATGCCATATCCTGATTCTTACGTCCTGGAATTTCTTGGAAATCGATTTATATATGATGAAAGGCAATATGATATTGCTGAGCAAAAATCAAAATACCAGCAACTGTTTCAGACATTAACAGGTACTACATAATCTTCATCTTCAGTTCCTTATTTTTTCCTTACATAAAACTTATATACAAATTCAGATTCTTGGAATTTATTTTCCTTTTTTTTATATTACACTCTAATACTTTAACCAATGTGCATTAATATCCATAATTTACACAAAACAAACATACATAACCTATTACATATATATAACACTCAAATATTTTACACAAAACAGACATAGCTTTTTTAACCAACAATACAACTAACTTACTTTTATCTAAAATATAACTAAACCGACAATACAAAATGAAACAACCATGACATTGACTTCTGTAAGACCCTAATTTTTGACCCCTAAGATTCCACATATCATTCACATCACATTTTACATCTTATACCACAAACAAGATCATGCATTGGTTCCTTTATCCCTCTCTTCTTTGGGTTTATGCCTTGCAGGGATCACTGAGCATCTGTGTCTTTCTTACTTGCCTTTATTTGCTTATGTTTACTAACCCTTTAATCAAAATCCAAAAATATTCTGTTTTTCTCTTTATTGACATTTTCAGGGGAAGAACAGGTTAAAAATGCCAAAATAACAGTCCCTCAGCTCGAATGAATTTCATCTGAACAATGTCAAAGTTGATCTGTAAACAATTCAAAAAGCCAAGGTTCATGTGTTTATTTACATGCCTTCTTTGATAAGCAAGAAAAATCAAGCCAGAGTCAAGACAACGCATCAAAAAGCCATTTTTCTCATTTTTTCATTGTGTTAATCGACTAACCTAATTGCATTGTGAAATGGTTAATCGATTAACACGTGCAATTTTTGAAAAAAATGTGCCAAATTCAAATTCTGCAGCAATTAGCACCAATTTTCATCATTTTGATCACATGTGGAATATTCTAGACCATCTCATTTTAATTCCCTACATCACTTTGATCATTTCCTACCATACACCTTCACTAATCACCACTCTTTTATGAATTTCCCTCCCAATTCAAATTCCAAGCCTAATTTTCATTTCCAAACCAAACTCCAATCCACCAAATTTTCCAAGCCTAAACTCTATAAATAGAGCCTTCATTTCATTCATTCTTCAAGCTTTTGAGAGCCAACAAACCTCTTGCAAATTCTCTTCGCAACCACAAAATTCACCAAAGCTCACTTTTCTTCTTTTGAAAGTTAACAAGAATTCAAATTGAATCTTGATCAACTTTGAGCTAAACCTTCATCCAAGCTTGTTTTTCTTCACCAATTCTTATAGATCAAGGCTTTGGAGTTTGGATCTTGGATTAATTTGAAGTAATTTTCAGATTTGGAGTGGTAATCTCATTTTCCACCATTTTTGTTCAATTTCATCTTTCATAATGTAGATCCTTTGTTGATCTTGTTTGCTTGATCTTTGGATCTTACAATTTGTGTTGATTACTGGTTTTTGCTGTTGTTTTACTCAAAATTTCATGCATAATTGCATCCTTAATCATGAGGTGTTTGAATAAATGATTGATCAAGGATTATGCAATTTTCAAACTGATTTTATGGTTTTTTTTACAGTGTTAATCGATTAACCAAAACATGCACGAATTGGTTAATCGATTAACAATTGAATTCTGCGCAAAAAATTGGAAGTTTACACTGGTTAATCGATTAACATAATTACATTGTGAGTTGGTTAATCGATTAACCAACATCCAGAATGTGAAAAAAGCTTGTTTTTGGGAGTGTTTTAGTTTTTTTGCCATTTTCTCCCCTTTCCTTTGTTCTTAGCCTTAGATCACATATTTTTGTGGTTTAATTTGGCTTTCTCTTCATCTATTTCTCTTTTATTTGGATCGATGAAAGTCTTATGGATCTTAGAATTTCTTCGTCGAATTCTTGATCAAGACGAGATCGTTACCTTCTTTTCTTTTTGTGCGGTATTGGTTTCGGATGACGATCTACATATCGTTCATCTAGCATGCATTAGCACAAAGAGCTATTGACCGGCCTCATTGTAGGGTAATTACTCCGTAAATTGCTCGGCGATTGCTTAACATAGCGCAACATATGTCCCGTATCGGAAAATAACTCAATGTTGATTGATTTTTTTGTATTAGGTTCAAAATATTTGAAGCTTGTTGTTGTAGAGGCTTTGATTCTATCAATCTTCTAACAAGTCTTCATTAACCTTGACCTAAGTACACTATTCAATCATTATTGATCACTTACTCTAACAACTAACAACTAATCACTAACTTCTAGCTTTTATTTTTACAATTCCTTCTCGCTCCCTATCTCTCTTTTACTTTTATGCTCCATTATTATCATTTCATATCATGTTTATGCCTCCGTAATTTTTCCTTTATCCGTTGGACACATGTTTATGCTTCCGTAATTTTTCCTTTGTCCGTTGGACACATGTTTATGCTTCCGCAATTTTTCCTTTGTCCGTTGGACACATGTTTATGCTTATGCCTTTTTCTCTTTGTCCACTTGGACCAAAAACATTAATAAAGGCCAAAACCTCTAAAAAACTTGTGCTTCTAATCTTGGACTATGGTTACTATCCTTTGCAATGGACATGGAATTTTGCGCCTAGACCTTGGACTTCAATGCTATTCTTGAATCCTTGGACTTAGAACTTGGACATCCAATATAATTCTTGGAACCTTGGACTTAGAACTAGGACCTTTTCCCTTTGCTTTGGAATTATGGTTCGAAGACTTCGAAGACTTGTGCTCTTGTAGGGTTTATGGTGAAGATAACTACATTTGTGGTTAGATCTTTCTTATCCTTAGCTTTTACTTCATGCTTTAGGATAGTCACTTCTTCTCCACCCCATTCTTCAATTTTCAAAACTCTCTCCCTTTTTAAAAACCTTCTTGATTTCAAACTATCACCTCTTTCATAATCAAACCTTGACTTTGTCAAGTGATTTTACTCTTTTCTTTTCATTTCTTAACAAATGCTAAACTACATAAGCATGTTGACATCTTTTTCAAAAGACTTTAAAAAACATCAAACTCATTCAAACTCTCTTTTTGTGCCCTCGTGCACTTTTTCCTTTAACATTTTCGTAAGTTTAGACATGATTCATTTCTTTAAGCGGAACTATTCGCTTGGAAATGATGACTTGTCTTTACATTTAAAATCAACCAAAACAAACAAATTTCATTCTTTGTACCATGAACTACGGGGTTTTGATCCTACATTGCACATCGTGGGTACGTAGGCATGAGACGACAAGTCTCTCCAAACACAAAAATCTTAAAAAGTATTTCTCTTCTCATCTCCTCAATCTCTTTTCAAGCAAACCCTTTTCAGACCAAAAGCGGTAGATATTTCAAAGGGCTCCTATAGAGTACTATAGACGTTTTGGGTGCTAACACCTTCCCATTGCGTAACCAACCCCCTTACCCGGTTTCTCTTCACTTGTACTTGTTGTAGAGCTTCTGTAGGTTTTGTTCGCTCTTTTTCCTTTCCTTTTTTGGATAAAATAAAAGTGTGGTGGCAACTCTTGCTTTTCGAGTTAAGTTAATCAATAGCTTACACTCACGATTTTGCCGCTACTGGAAAAGTGGCGACTCTGCTGGGGATATCCTCCCTTGAGGGGTTTAGCCTACTTTGATTTATTTACTGCCTTTTGCCTGATTTGCTTGTTACTTGATTGTGGTGTTTGGGAGTTCCTCTGTGTGTGCAAGATAGGTCCTATACCCGGACCAGTGTGTACTTTGAGATAGGAGGATGGTATAGTCAAGAGAGCTTTGAGGGAGTCGAATCCTGAAAAAGCAGAACTTAAGAATCCATCCGCTCGGTGGTTGCCTCTTTGGAATTACTGATGCCGATCGAGCGTTCGTGAAGGCATTACTTTTTCCATAGAAGCCTATAACACTGAGGACCGTAGTAACCCTTAACCCATCTTACCCTTTTTAGGATCGTGGCACGGAAGCTATGAGGATGCAAATCCGACTTAGCTATCATGCGATGCCACACTCAGGTTAGATTCTCTTGAGGATAACTACCAACCTCCGAGCAAATCGATGCGCTGGTGTGTCTGATAGTGGATTGTGGACCCTGGGCACTCTGTTAGAACCGCTGTTTTCTGCAGGTACAATGAAGACAAAACCTTAGCATACACCTTTTGTGGGATTGGTTCTTAACCTTGGCTTCATGCTCGTGACTCGGACCTTTGGACCCGTGTGCTTTGCGTGATCTTGTTTGTGGTTGTTGCATCCATGCACTCTTGCATCCATGAGCATACATATGCATTCTTCCCAGTTGTCTCAGAAACTCATTTCAACTGTCTCCTTCTTCAGTTATCTATTCACCGTCAAGCTTTTTCCTCAACACAACTACGAAACTAGAGCTACTATCAGATTGAGAATGGAAAACCAAGAACAACACAACGCCGAAGTCAGAATGGAAATTGATGAGTTGAAGGCCGATATGACCAAACTCACAGAAATGCTGCAAGTTCTGATTGCTAGAGGTGAACCACCTCAGAGGACTGTGATTGTTGAAACTTCACATGCTGTTGTTGACCCTCCACTGACTCAGCAACTAGCTTTTACTTGGCCAGAATTTGGGTTACCTCCGAATTAATCACCACCCTTTGCAACTACTCCTGTGTTTGTCTAGCCAGTATCTTCAGCTCCATTATTCACTGAACCTCGGCCTGTTGTGCATCCTGTTGCTCAAGCTATTCCTGAGAATCCTTTCGTGTACCATGCTGCTGGTCCACAATCTGAAAGTCAAGGAGAACCTGGATACATTGAAGAAGTCAGGGAGCAATGGCAAACTCTAGACAAAAGGATAAGAGCCGTGGAAGGAAGTGATGTCTTCAGTGCTGCCGCAATGGACACGTGCTTCGTTTCAGACTTGGTTATACCTGCAAAGTTCAAAACTCCTGATTTTGAGAAATACAAGGGGCACACCTGTCCCAGAACCCACTTGGTGATGTACTGCCGCAAGATGGCTGCCCGTGCCAAAAATGACAAACTGCTCATTCACTGTTTCCAAGACAGCTTAAGTGGGGGTTTAATGAAATGGTATATGGGACTTGATAAGCACCGTATCCAAAGCTGGAAGGACTTGGGTGATGCTTTCTTAAAGAAATACAAGTACAATCTAGACATGGCACCAGATCACCGTCAATTGCAGAATATGTCTCAGAAAGAAAAAGAATCCTTTAAGGAGTACGCTCAGTGCTGGAGAGAGCTGGCTGCTCAAATGGAGCCACCTTTGGCTGAAAAAGAATTGACTGGTTTGTTCATGGACACTTTTCAGCCACTCTTTTGGGAAAATATGATAGGCAGTGTATCATCTGGTTTTGCTGACCTAGTCACTATTGGAGAAAGACTAGAAGAAGGTATCAAGGAAAGATTACCAATGCTGAAGCCTTTAGTGGTGCTAAAAAGTATGCTGGGAATTTTCAAAAGAAAAAGGATGGTGATACCCATGCTGTTTCAGTTGAAGGTAAACCTCATCACAGACAAAACAATATGTAGCTGCAGTTGCTCCTGTTGTCAATGCCCAACCAGTTCAAGCTCCTCGTTAGGCTATTAGACAGAATCAGAATCACAATAGGGTTAACTTTGATCCTATCCCGATGTCCTACAATGAGCTATATCCATGTCATGTGCAGAAAGGATTGATTACAACAAGGGATCTACCTCCTCCTCTAAATCCTCTCCCAGCCGGCTATAGGGCTGATCTTCACTGCGAGTTCCATCGAGGTGGGGCAGGCCATAACTTGGAAGGTTGCTATGCATTGAAAGCTAGAGTACAAGAATTGGTGAACGCAAAGATTATGACTTTTCTTGATGATAATCCCAATGTTATCAACAATCCTTTGCCAGAACATGCCAAGTGAAGTTTGAGTCAGTTTAGACGGATCATCTCCTAAAGTCAGTGTTTCAGACAGGACAACTCATCCTTGTTGCTGATTAGTCACTAGGCCTTGTTTCTTTCTGTTTGCATTTTTATTTGATTGTATTGATTGTTTGCTTTTGAACTTTATTTGTACTTTCATGGTAATTTCAATGAAATGAGCATTACAATGTTTTGATTCAATTCATTTATATCCACTGTGTGCATCTTTATGCTTTCTTTTTCAAAACAAAGATATATCTCCTGTTCACTTTCTTTATCAGTTTTTGTTCATGCAAAGATTGGAGGGAGGATGATGAAAAACAAAATACCTAAAATTGCTGAATTGTATGCTTTCAATTAAAACTTGGCTGATGATGTACAGGCATTGTTTCAACTCCCAAACACTGGAGAAATAAGGAAGTTAATCCCTTGTCAATCCCTTTGAGCCTAGAAGTTGGAGTTTCTTTCTGTACGAAAAAACCTGCAATCTTAACCTGGGGATGGGTAGTTCTTAGTTAATTTGACTGTGTATTCAAACACAAGAGAATCATTGCAATCTAAAGCTTTCCTTCACACATCAAAGAAGTGTCGAAGATGTATTTCAAGTCAAAAGTCAATGATGGTTCACCGTAATCATTAAGCCAAGCAATCACTATCTTTAACAAAAAAAAGAATGAAAAATCAAAAGAAAAGCCCGCTAAGTCAAAACCTATGAAGGAGACTTAGGCAAAAATTGGGGCATCCCGCTGACTGTAAGCTCAAATGAGACAGTTTAGGCAAAAGATAGGGATAACAAAAAATCAATCAAGAGGTTACCAAAATCCTCAAAGACAAAATGAGTTTACTGAGGTCCTCATCAAAAACAACAAAATGTTGTAAGAGAGTGACTGCCATTTCAAAAATCCCTTGAGCCATCATCATAACAGTGTTGCAATTCCAAAATCTCCCGGAACCTGAATGCATAGTTTGAATTAACTGAGCATAGGACTAGAGATCATCATGAAGAATGGGTTGGGTACAAATAAACTTTGAGCCTATATCCTTTGTTTCAAAAACCGTGAACCATACCATGTTACAACCTTCAAATGACCTAATTGAAGCCAGGTTTCTTTTGAAAGCATACTACAGCAAGGTTGCGTAAACTGACTCCTATGTTTGTTGCCAATCATTTGCTTTGATGTCATACCTTTGCTTTCTCTTTCATTTTTGAATGTCTAAACCGCCGTGTTTTGACAAATGTTTCATTTGCTTTACATCAATAATATCATTCCAAAAATGATTTTTGATTTCAAAATTGCATGAGCTTTGCATTAAAATTACCATGTTTGTCTGAATGATCTTATTTGCAGACAAACTTTCCTCATCAAGAGATATTCAAGCAGTTGAGAAACATGGTCAGTGATCCTATCAGGGGCACATTACTTCCTGATCCGGTTGTGAATCCTGTTTAAGATTTATTGCTTATTGCAAGTTATTTTCATAATTTGTTAGCCAGAAGATCTCCTTCAAGACCCATACTGAGTTTAACCTTCTCAACATTTGTTTCAAGAACTGAAGCCATGATTAGTTCATCCCCAACAATAGTCAAGCTGAAGCCATGATCAGTTTATCCTCAACAATCATTTCAAGAACTGAAGCAATGATCAGTTTATTCTCAACAATCATTTCAAGAACTGAAGCCATGATCAGTTTATTCTCAACAATCATTTCAAGAATTGAAGCCATGATCAGTTTATTTTTCCCCTACAACAGTCAAACTAAAGCTATGATCAATTTATTTTCATCAGTCAATCAGTCTGGGACAGTCTTCTTCAAGAATCCTCAAGATGTCTTTCCTCTAAAGACCATCAGCCCGATACGATTCATAAGTGTGACAGAGATGTGTTCAACATCTTCTTTCCAAGCAGAGTGAGCAGTGTTCCCTGTGTTGAGGAATCAGAGTTCCATTCTTCCCTCACAAAAGAGTCTATCTCAGTTGTCTCTATCATCTGCATTTGCATACATAAATCATTCATATATCATTGCATAGAAAGATTTTCATAGATCGAAGCGTGCTTCGTGCTCATATGCATTTTTTTGAGGTCCTGTTGTTATCAACATCTTACCTTGTGGTCAAAGTCCAACTTACTTGGCGCCTACCAAAACTTTTACCTGCCTTTTCATTCAGTGCCATTCCTGAATGTTGACTTTTACATGCCTTCTCATTTAGTGCTATTCCTGAATGTTGCTGTTTACCTGTCTTTTCACCCAGTGCTATTCCTGGATGTCTTGTTTATTTTCTTTCTTTCCAGTGCCATTCCTGGATGTTGTCGTTTACTTGTCTTCTTTCATTCCAGTGCTATTCCTGGATGTCTTGTTTGTCCTCCAGTGCCATTCCTGGATGTCTGTCTCTTTTGATCTTCAGTGCCATTCCTGGATACCTTGTTCCTCTTGTTTCTCCCAATGCTATTCTTGGAAGTCTTTTCTCTCTTCTGTAATCCCCATCATATTTGCTTGGATATCTTTCAGTGCCATTCCTGAAAGTTTTATCTGTTCATTCAGTGCCATTCCTGAATGAGTTTTCTCCTTTGCATTCAGTGCCATTTCTGGATGTCTTTCTCACTACCATTCAGTGCCATTCTAGAATGTAGTGATTTACCTTTACCTTTCAGTGCCATTCCTGAAAGCTCTTTCTCACTATCATTCAATGCCATTCTTGAATATAGTGATTTACCTTTACCTTTCAGTGTCATTCCTGAAAGTCCCAACTCTTTTTATCAAATGCCATTCTTGGATACTTCTGGTATTTTTCCAGAACTTTTCTCACTTCATTCAATGCTATTCTTGGATGTTGAGATTCTTTTGTCCAATGCCATTCTTGGATACCTTTTCCCCATCCAAGTCCAATGCTATTCTTGGATGTCTCTGATATTTAACCTTGCCATCCAATGCCATTCTTAGATGTCCCCAGTGAAGTTTTCAAATGGAAGTTTGTTTCTATCCAATGCTATTCTTGGATGTTTCTGATGTTTATTGTTGCCTCATTCAATGCCATTTTTGAATGTTGTAGCACCTTTATCCAATTCCATTCTTGGATATCTTATCCCCAATAGAGTGTTTTTCACCTTCCTCCAATGCTATTCTTGGATGACGTTGTTGTTTTTACCAGAAACTTTCCTGTTATTGTCCAATGCCATTCTTGGACATCTATTGGCATACTTTTGTCTCGTTTGTAGTTTCCATCTAATGCCATTCTTGGATGTCACTACCCATCTTCCAGGGTCTTGTCCCTCTGTTTCCAACTATTGATGGATACTTCTTGTCACCTTGACAAATATTCAGAAATATCTTGTGTTCCCCGGCGTGTCTTTTTGCGTCATCTCTCTCAGTTTACCGTAAATCCCTTGTTTCGAGTTTCCCTGCAGAGTGTTTCATCCTTTGCATTCATATCATCTTGTGGCATCTTAGGGCTTAAAAATTTCACTTTTTGTATTTAAGTATCTTCATATCTCCCGATAGAAGAGACTTAAATAGGGGCAGTTGTAAGACCCTAATTTTTGACCCCTAAGATCCACATATTATTCACATCACATTTTGCATCTTATACCACAAACAAGATCATGCATCTGTGTCTTTCTTACTTGCCTTTATTTGCTTATGTTTACTAACCCTTTAATCAAAATCCAAAAATATTTTGCTTTTCTCTTTATTGACATTTTCAGGGGAAGAACAGGTTAAAAATGCCAAAATAACAGTCCCTTAGCTCGAATGAATTTCATCTGAACAATGTCAAAGTTGATCTGCAAACAATTCAAAAATCATCTAATCAAGAGTTTCCAAGATTTAATTGATTATTATTCAAGAAACTCCCAAGTTCATGTGTTTATTTACATGCCTTCTTTGACAAGCAAGAAAAATCGAGCCAGAGTCAAGACAGCACATCAAAAAGCCATTTTTCTCATTTTTTCACTGTGTTAATCGATTAACCTAATTGCACTGTGAAATGGTTAATCGATTAACACGTGCAATTTTGGAAAAAATGTGCCAAATTCAAATTCTGCAGCAATTAGCACCAATTTTCATCATTTTTATCACATGTGGAATATTCTAGACCATCTCATTTTAATTCCCTACATCACTTTGATCATTTCCTACCATACACCTTCACTAATCACCACTCTTTTATAAATTTCCCTCCAAATTCAAATTCCAAGCCTGATTTTCATTTCCAAACCAAACTCCAATCCACCAAATTTTCCAAGCCTAAACTCTATAAATAGAGCCTTCATTTCATTCATTCTTCAAGCTTTTGAGAGCCAACAAACCTCTTGCAAATTCTTTTCCCAACCACAAAATTCACCAAAGCTCACTTTTCTTCTTTTGAAAGTTAACAAGAATTCACATTGAATCTTGTTCAACTTTGAGCTAAACCTTCATCCAAGCTTGTTTTTCTTCACCAATTCTTATAGATCAAGGATTTGGAGTTTGGATCTTGGAGTAATTTGAAGCAATTTTCAGATTTGGAGTGGTAATCTCATTTTCCACCATTGTTGTTCAATTTCATCTTTCACAATGTAGATCCTTTATTGATCTTGTTTGCTTGATCTTTGGATCTTGCAATTTGTGTTGATTACTGGTTTTTGCTGCTGTTTTACTCAAAATTTCATGCACAATTGCATCCTTAATCATGAGGTGTTTGAATAAATGATTGATCAAGGATTTTGCAATTTTCAAACTGATTTTCTGCTGTTTTTACAGTGTTAATCGATTAACCAAAACATGCACGAATTGGTTAATCGATTAACAGTTGAATTCTGTGTAAAAAATTGGAAGTTTACACTGGTTAATCGATTAACAGAATTACACTGTGAGTTAGTTAATCGATTAACCAACATCCAAAATGTGAAAAATGCTTGTTTTTGGGACTGTTTTGGTTTTTTTTGCCATTTTCTCCCCTTTCCTTTGTTCTTAGCCTTAGATCACATATTTTTGTGGTTTAATTTGGCTTTCTCTTCATCTATTTCTATTTTATTTGGATCGATGAAAGTCTTATGGATCTTAGAATTTCTTCGTCGAATTCTTGATCAAGACGAGATCGTTACCTTCTTTTCTTTTTGTGCGGTATTGGTTTCGGATGACGATCTACATATCGTTCATCTAGCATGCATTAGCACAAAGAGCTATTGACCGGCCTCATTGTAGGGTAATTACTCCGTAAATTGCTCGGCGATTGCTTAACATAGCGCAACATATGTCCCGTATCAGAAAATAACTCAATGTTGATTGATTTTTTTGTATTAGGTTCAAAATATTTGAAGCTTGTTGTTGTAGAGGCTTTGATTCTATCAATCTTCTAACAAGTCTTCATTAACCTTGACCTAAGTACACTATTCAATCATTATTGATCACTTACTCTAACAACTAACAACTAATCACTAACTTCTAGCTTTTATTTTTACAATTCCTTCTCGCTCCCTATCTCTCTTTTACTTTTATGCTCCATTATTATCATTTCATATCATGTTTATGCCTCCGTAATTTTTCCTTTATCCGTTGGACACATGTTTATGCTTCCGTAATTTTTCCTTTGTCCGTTGGACACATGTTTATGCTTCCGCAATTTTTCCTTTGTCCGTTGGACACATGTTTATGCTTATGCCTTTTTCTCTTTGTCCACTTGGACCAAAAACATTAATAAAGGCCAAAACCTCTAAAAAACTTGTGCTTCTAATCTTGGACTATGGTTACTATCCTTTGCAATGGACATGGAATTTTGCGCCTAGACCTTGGACTTCAATGCTATTCTTGAATCCTTGGACTTAGAACTTGGACATCCAATATAATTCTTGGAACCTTGGACTTAGAACTAGGACCTTTTCCCTTTGCTTTGGAATTATGGTTCGAAGACTTGTGCTCTTGTAGGGTTTATGGTGAAGATAACTACATTTGTGGTTAGATCTTTCTTATCCTTAGCTTTTACTTCATGCTTTAGGATAGTCACTTCTTCTCCACCCCATTCTTCAATTTTCAAAACTCTCTCCCTTTTTAAAAACCTTCTTGATTTCAAACTATCACCTCTTTCATAATCAAACCTTGACTTTGTCAAGTGATTTTACTCTTTTCTTTTCATTTCTTAACAAATGTTAAACTACATAAGCATGTTGACACCTTTTTCAAAAGACTTTAAAAAACACCAAACTCATTCAAACTCTCTTTTTGTGCCCTCGTGCACTTTTTCCTTTAACATTTTCATAAGTTTAGACATGATTCATTTCTTTAAGCGGAATTATTCGCTTGGAGATGACGACTTGTCTTTACATTTAAAATCAACCAAAACAAACAAATTTCATTCTTTGTACCACGAACTACGGGGTTTTGATCCTACATTGCACATCGTGGGTACGTAGGCATGAGACGACAAGTCTCTCCAAACACAAAAATCTTAAAAACAATTTCTCTTCTCATCTCCTTAATCTCTTTTCAAGCAAACCCTTTTCAGACCAAAAGCGGTAGATATTTCAAAGCGCTCCTATAGAGTACTATAGACGTTTTGAGTGCTAACACCTTCCCATTGCGTAACCAACCCCCCTTACCCGGTTTCTCTTCACTTGTTCTTGTTGTAGAGCTTGTGTAGGTTTTGTTCGCTCTTTTTCCTTTCCTTTTTTGGATAAAATAAAAGTGCGGTGGCGACTCTTGCTTTTCGAGTTAAGTTAATCAATAGCTTACACTCACGATTTTGCCGCTACAACTTCAAGCGACACCACTTGACAATGGAACTAACTTAACACCATGAAACAACCCACCATAACACTGCCACTGCCATTAAACAACTTCCTGATATCAAAACAGCCATAGCCTATCTTCAAAACAAACCACACCAATACCCACTGATTTTGACATACAACCTGTCTGGAGGATTCACTAGAGTGAAATAAACCACGTCTCCTCTCTTGAGTTTCCTTGCCCGAGCTAATTTGTACCAAGCCCTACCAATAAACTTCTCAAACACATTACGCTTCGTACTTAAAATTTCACAATCATATCTGGTCTCCAAATCCAGATCAATCATCTCAATGTAACTTTGGTTCCATAACAAGCATTCTTCCGAACATTTTCTTAGAAAGTGCTGGATATAAAACATACAATATTGATTAATAAATATAACAAACTATCTCAGGACCTGTTTTGTAAAAATACTTAAGTGTAAACAAATAGCATGCATGTAAAGAAACAGACCAACACATTTTTCATAGAGACATGAATGTACAGAAACAAACCAACACATTTTTCTTCGCGGATTTTCCCAATTTGATTTTTACTCTCCACGTATAGTTTCCGTCAGTGTTATATCCATCATCACTATCATCAGTTTCATAGCTGTCTGACAAAGATTCATCCCAGCTGAAACCATATACAACAAAACTGTGTTAGAACAAAGTCTGATGTTTAAAGACAAAAATCTAAATAAACTTTGCCAAACATTAACATGCAAACCTGCTATGACTTGAAACTTCGATTGCGAATGTCTCCATGATGACTTGAATTCTTACTGTAATACCCTTGCAGAGAATTCGCTTCACAAAAATAGCCAAACCTAATGGACAATGTAAAGTAGATTTAGTCCTTTTATAGGCATCCAAATGGGTAGTTGTTACACCACCTTACTTTGTAAGTTCAACATTTAATGCATTTGGTAGCATTTTTAATATGAGCAGATCCTTTAAGCCATTAATTTCCCTTTTTGACATAATAGATCCACCTACAATATTTACCTGCTACTGCCCTGATACTTTAATATTTCCAGTATACTTATATTATACATTTAATCTATAATCTTACTCTCTCATATCCTATAAACAATTTACTTTATATTTCCACTATACATGCTACTGATTCAAATTATTATGAACACTTATTTTATTATATTAATCATATCAATCCCACATAACTACTAATTTCTACTATAATACACTTATTTTATCATGCAGATGAACAACACCAGATATTTAAAAAAATTATGGATGTTGTAACAGAACAGAAAGAAGGAGTCTTTTTTTATATGGTTATGTTGGAACTGGAAAAACATTCATGTGGAACACACTATCAGCAGCTCTACGTTCACAACGTGATATTGTTTTAAATGTTGCTTCAAGTGGAATATCTAGTTTACTATTACCAGGAGGAAGAACAACTCATTCCAGATTCAAAATTCCAGTTCCATGTTTGGAGTCATCCATTTGTAACATTGCCAAAAAAATTGACCTTGCTGGATTATTACAAGTCACAAAGCTCCTAATATGGGATGAGGCTCCAATGGCAAACAAATTTTGTTTTGAAGCACTCGATAAATCTTTGAAAGACATCATGGGTAATGGGAAATGCCCATGTAAGGAGATATTTGGAGGAAAAGTAGTTGTCTTCGATGGTGATTTTAGACAAATTCTACCTGTTGTACCGAGAGAAACTAGGTCTGATATCGTTCATTCAAGTATTAATGCCTCATACCTTTGGGAGCATTGCAAGGTTCTAACACTTACCAAAAATATGCGTCTGGAAACCGGGTATGTCACAAACAATACAAGTGAGGTTGAGACATTCTCAAAATGGATTTTACAAGTTGGTGATGGAAAAGTCAACGAACCAAATGATGGTTATGCTGAAATCACAATTCCAAGTGAGTTGTTGCTAATCGATTATGTGGATCCAATTCATAAGATTGTTACAAGTACATATCCGAATCTACTTGAGAATTATAAGGATTCAAATTTCCTTCAAAGTAGAGCTATTTTGGCATCCACTATTGAGATAGTAGACGAAATAAATGAATATATTACAAATCTCATTCCAGGAAAGTATCATTACGCTATAGTAATCATGAATAACATTATCTAATTTTATTCTCATTCCTATATTTCATTTTTTTAGGTGACGCTAAAGAGTAATTGAGCAGTGATTCCATAGACAGATCAGGGGTAAATGACAATGAAGCCTTCGAGCATTTGACTCAGAAATTCTTAAGTTGTCTGAAAACTTCAGGATTACTAAACCATTTGTTGAAGTTAAAGATCGGAACAACTGTCATGTTAATATGAAATTTAGATCAATGTGAAAGAATTTGTAATGGGACAACATTGACTGTCACAAGACTTGCAAATCATGTGATAGAGGCTAGGATTATTTCTGGTACACATGTAGGAAACACTATTTACATTCTCCGCATGTCGATGTCTCCATTGCCATTCAAGCTTATTCGACGACAGGTCCCAATTATTGTCTCATTTGCAATGACAATAAACAAATCTCAAGGACAATCTTTAGATTACGTCGGTCTATATTTTCTGAAGGATGTATTCAGTCACGAACAACTCTATGTTGCAATATCAAGGGTCAAAAGTAAAGCTGGTTTAAAAATCTTAATTCATGACAAAGATAAAATTCCATTAGATTACACAACTAATGTGGTTTTCAAAGAAGGTTTTCACAACGTCGTCTAGGTATTGCCTTACCTTTTATTACTTATTGTTATGCTTTACTAACATTTACTATTATACTAATTCTTAAACACTCTACCATTGCCTCTGCAGGATCTTGCTTAAAGGATTTCTATCCTGCCCTTCTCAAATTCAACAGTCTTGGATTTAGTTTTTGAATTATTGACCAATTGTATTGTTTGTTGAAAATACTGCTATTTTATTACAGCCTCAATGTCGTTTGATACATTCTTCAATACATTCTTCTAATTCTGCCCATACCATGCTACTTCCATGTAATACATTATCACCTAATGCAATGACACTTCTTTGTTTGTTAGTTTCATACTTTTACTGGTTCTATTTTAATTAAATTGGACCATTACACATTTCATTTTTTTGACAACTTATATTTTCTCTAAACGCAATAAATATTTTTATTAATTATTAGCAATTTCGAAAACGTATGCCACTACATAAACCAAAATGGCTGAGGTAGTAAATTCCTCAAAAAAAAATTGTCCTTCAAAATACCACAATATCACTTATTCTTTGTAAGTGACTACACAATACCACAATGTCATTATTTCTATTGACTACCATACCGTTTTATAAAATACTTATTACTCTTTAAATATAACTTTAACATTGAATAACACAACAATATTAGTTACTTTTACGTAAAAGAAGGAAACAACCAAACATGTCTTTACCCAAACATCAATATATAAAACACTTGTTCAATACTTAATTTATATAAAGCATCATACACTGTTTTTATAACTTCACTGTTAAGGAGCATAAACATCACAGAAAACATCATTCAAAACTTATAAAACTGTTTCAAAAAACTTGCAATTTAACTTCATCAGCAGACCACAAAAGGCTGATGATTCAACATGCTGAACAACCACTCCTTCATCTTTTTAACTTCCTACATGCTGAACAACCTTTACTGATTCAACTTTTTCACGACAATTTTGTTTGCATGAGGAACCCGAAGAATAAATGCAAGTCTGTCACCATTTTTTAGACGTCTGTTCCTCATAAATTTATACCAACCACGACCGATGAACATTTCAGTGTGGTACTTCCTCTCCGAACGGTGCAGCTCGGTATCATACCTTTGCCTCATATCTCCATCAACTAGTTGCATTTGACCATCGTCGTTTATCAGACATTCACGAATCACTTTCTGAGGTATTTGCTATAAACATACAAGACATAACATATTAGATAGCAATTACACACTTCAAAAATTTAATAGAATATTTAGATATTACAAAAACGTTTTTCCGAGCAGTCTTTACCGAACGAATAGTCCTTTTCCATATATAATACTTTCGGCGGGTACCCATTACTTTAGCACATTCCTCTTCTTCAGACCTGCAAAATAAATGAACTCAGCACAACTACAACATTTTAAAAATTTCAAATATTACCACTTCTTTACTCCATAAAATATTTAATACGATCCCATACCTATCACTATCTGATGATATAGATATGTGAGACAGGGCAGGTACTTCACTTACAGGTTTTTTACCCTTCTGATCTACACGGTCTTCATTTTCCAGCTTCTTCCCCTTCGTATCTTTCCCAACACAAGATGAACCTCCGCATATTCCTTCAGTCTTACAACCATTAACAGGACTTGACACTCCCATGACAGAATCTCCAGTTGTCCCTTTCACTGTTTGTGATTTACGACCGGCTTCCTCTGCTTCGAGCATCATTGTGTCCATTACCATCCGTCTGCAAGCATTTTCTGTATCCGGATTTTTAATTCCTCTCCTAAGAAAACCAAACAATAACATCAATTATATCATAGACAATCAAACAACATATCATACTACAATCCAACATACCTTCCTACTGCACTGTGAATCTGGTCTCTCTCCAAGTGGACTTTGAAGTCTTGGTACGACATTTCTTCATTTTTCCATTACTGTGACATTTTTCTTGGTAGTTGCCGTAACTCGAAAAAAATGAGGACGACCTCGCGAACCGCAATCGCATGCCCGCGGGATGGACTTAACTGAGTCGCCACCGATCTTTATTTATTCCATAGAGGGAAAGGGAAAATATCGAATAAAACCCCTAAAAGAAAGGATTAGAAATGGTCATTCCAACCATTGTCTGAGTTCGGGAGTCGGTTAAGCAAGGGGAATGTATTAGCACCCCTCACGTCCGTTGTACTCAATAGGAACCGTTTAGTTAAGGTTAAATGTATGTTAGCTTAAGGTTCGTATTTAATCTTCTACTTAATGGGAAAGGAAGGTAAATGATTATTGTTAAACGAGA
Source organism: Lathyrus tuberosus (assembly GCA_022829125.1). NCBI lineage: Eukaryota > Viridiplantae > Streptophyta > Magnoliopsida > Fabales > Fabaceae > Lathyrus > Lathyrus tuberosus. The sequence goes on from JALAZF010000164.1 coordinate 1,744,548, forward strand.
GAACCTAAAGAGGTTTTACTACTAGGGTGCTCGCAAAGACTTCACAGTCTCGTGCCTACGTATCCTTATGAGGATGGAATCAGAGCAATCATAGTTCACCTAACTAAGGTGAGGAACCATTGACTATGGTCAAAGTTCCAAGGGGAATGAGTACTCATGATCATGATACTCACATAGAGTTAAAGAACTCTCTAATTCTAAGTTGTGATGGGATTGAATGGCCGTGAAGTCAAAGGGAAGAAGATGTCACCAATGACTATGAGGTCAAAGGTTACAGATGTTTTGGTTCCTTGATGAGAATCAAGATTTGTCCATAAAGATGGAGTCTTGAGTATGATTGGATGCATTTTAAGAATGATGATCATCAAATGATCAAAGAGTTTATGCTAAAGTGTTGAACTCTAACACTCTCTATCATTCAAGATTAGTTTAAGAAATTTGTTTGTCGGACAACGAACATTGATAAAGATCAATGGTTCAAAGAGTTGTGCTAGAATGCTAGACTCTAACATCTCTTAGTCCAAATTGTTTTTAAGTGTTTTAAGGATGAAAGAAAGAAGTGATCGGCTATCTCAATGTGCAAGACTTGAGACCAATCTTTCAAAGGGTTATGCTAGAATGCTAGATTCTAACAATACTTTTCTTTCAAGTTTATTTTGAAAAAAGATTTGATGTACTTTGAAGTATTGATATCCTTAAAGAAGGATGGATTCTTGAGATGACGATTGACAAAGGTAAGAGGCGGCAAAAGAAAAAAAGTGAAAGGTGGCTCGCCAAGAATTAGAATTCCTGTGCCTACGTATCCTCATTAAAGAATGAGAAATCAGAGCGTCCGTAGTTCTGATTACTACGAGTTGTTGGTTAAGGTATGTTAAGTGACTGGCGAACACTTGAGAAAATGTTCAAAGAGTTATGCTAGAGTGCTAGACTCTAACGGCTCTTATTCATACAAGTTGATGATGAAAAATAATTGATGGATAATGAACGCATGATGAAAATCAATTGTTCGAAGAGTTGCGCCAAGATGCTAGATCTTGACGGCTCTTATTCATCCAAGTTATGATTAAGATCATTTTAAGGACAACGAGCTTCTGACGATAATCAATTGCTCAAAAGGGTTATGTCAAGATGCTAGATCTTAATGGTCCTTACTTGTCCGAGTTGATATAAAAGTTATTTGATGGACGGTGAACGATTGATGAAAATCAATTGTTCAAAGAGTTATGCCAAGATGTCAGATCCTGACAGCTCTTATTCGTCCAAATTAAATGTTTTTGAGGAGCGAAAGAATGAACGAATGGCTATCCCAAAGTGCGAGACTTAGGACCAATCTTTCGAGGTTTATGCCAGAATACTGGATTCCAACAGTCCTCTTCTTTCGTTTTTATGAGAAAAATCCTTGATAAGACTTTAATCGGCTTAGTATTAATCGAGAGAAGTTTTGAAATTGGTCTCGTCTTAATCATAAATTATCAATGAAATTGACAACCATGATTCTTGACTGTCATCGACTAAAGTGAATGAAACTGAAATGAAAAGAAAGTGGTCTCATATTGATCAAAGTTTTGTCGCTTTAATGATATCAACCAAACCATGAAGTTTGTTATATCATCGACCAAAATAAAGATAATGAAATCGAAGTGGAAAATAAGGTTGGTCTCGTCTTAATCGAGATTTAATCGAGAAACCGATAATCTATGATATTCGACTTTCATCGACCGATAAAATAATGAAGGTGGCCTCATACATATCACGACTTTAGTGATTTTGAATAGATCGACAAGTCGTGATTTTTGTGATATCATCGGCCCGAAAATAAAGAAACGAGCTCGAAATGAAAATAAAATCGGTCTCATCTAAACAAAGATTTAGATCTTCATTGACCAACAAAAATAAAATAAAATGGCCTCATATAAATCATGATTTTTTTAGTGACTTGAATAAATCAAAAAAATCAAGACATGGGTAATGTCATAGGCCCAAAAATGAAATGAGATATAAAATCGAAAAAGAGTTAATTAAAAACATAAACATGAACAAAAGATTAAAATACTAAAAACCCTTTTTTAGGAAAAACCTAGCAAAGGAGAAAGGGTGTGCATATCAACCGAGAAGATCATACGGGCTATGTAAAGCCCATCACTTCATCAAGCAACCAGTTCGAAAAAAAAACAAGAAAAAAACACAAGGGTGGATTTAAGCAAGCTAGTGGTAATTCTAATAGGTTATGTGTCCCAGTATATGCCTCGCGGTCAAAGAATGATGTCCCATCATAAAATAAAAATAAATAGTAAAATAGAAAGAACAAGATGGTCGGTTTAAAAACTACATCAGCCGCATAAAACAAATGGCTGTGATTATCATGTTATTTCAAAAGTAAAACAATGAAAAGCAAGGGAGCTCAGCGTCACTATTATCGCACAAATCAGAAGAAGAAAAACATGGCCACATCATCTGCATAAACATGACGCAACGAAGAATGGCCGCGAAATCGACCTTCTTGTTTGATGAATCTTCCTTTTCCGTCATCGGGTTTTCGCTTGCTTTGTCCCAGGTCTGTCCGTTTGCTTTTAATTTGGGTTTTCGTATTGGATCATTCCCTCTACTTCATCTTGCTTCTGTCTGGTTTGAAAAAAAGTTTGTTCTATTGGTTTCTTGTTTCTGCTTTTTGGGTTGATTGAAGGAAGATTTGTAGGGTTTATGGTTATTGAGGAAGAAGGTTGTCTGTTGGTGATTTAAGTGGGTTTTGTGCTTGTGTACGATTTGGGTTTTTGGAGATTGATTTGGTTTGTGGTTGTTTGGTGTTTTGAGAGCGTGGCCGGATTGAAGTTTGATTTTAATTTGGTTTTGGAAAAGGGCTTAGGGTTTTGAGGAAGAGATTTGTAGTGATGAAGATTTTTGGAGAAGGCTGAAGGTTTAGAGGAAACAGAAAACCTACGGCTGGGTGAAGGTTATGCTTGTGAGTTGTTGAGTTGTGGTATGTTGGAAGGAAAGAGTGTCACGATTTGGTGAGAGGGAGAAGATAGTTATTGGAAGTGGAAGGTTTTGTCGTGAATGATGAGGGGCGTTGGGTTTACTGGTTCCTCTCGCATAATCCGTCCTCCCTTTTTATTCTCTTGCTTCCTTCTTCACAAAACTTGTTGATGAAGTCTTTGGTACAACTCCTTGTCTTGTTATGGTTGACGAGTCTTTTTCAACTGAATTTGCAGGTCTGTGGTGTTGTAGAGTGTTAAGTTGTTTTCAAGGTAGCAGGAATTGTAGTCTTGGACGGTTGTGTAAAACGTATACAGCAAGATGAAATGAACCTTACATAATGTAGTGACCCTCTTTGTGATTTGTACCTTATTATAACTAAAAGAAAATAAACTCTATTTTTAAAATGATTTTTGTTTTTTTTTTTTAAACAAAAGAAAATGATAATAAGAAAACTAATTGAAAACTAAACTTAAATTAGGAATGAAACGAACTAAACTGAATTAATCTAATTGAATTAAAATAAACTAAATTAAAAATTAAAATTGAATTAAAAAAATATAAACTAAACTAAATTCAAAATTAAACTAGATTAAAAATAAAAGAAAAAATAAATTAATATGGATAAATAAAAATTAAACTAATTGAATTAAAATATAAACTCAACTAAAATGTAAACTATATTAAAATAATTATATTAAAAATTGAACTAAATTGAAAAATTAAACTCAGTCAATTCCAAGTAAATCTAAAAATAAGATAAATTCTAAAATGGAAAGATAAAAATGGCTAAAAAACATGATTAATGATCAATGGCCCAAAAGACCGCAAATGCTAAAATGACCGGCAAAAAAAATGACGTGCAGACAACCATAGTATCTGAGGGTAAAATTTGGGGTGCTACAGTTGCCCCTATTTAAATATCTTCACCGTATGACAAGGGAGATGGAAATCATGGTGGAAGATATTTAAATATAGATAACCGAAAATTTTGCCCTTAGATACACCGATATGCAATGATATGGACAAAACTAGTCTATAATGCAGATATGCCATGAACTCTAGCATGATGTTATGATGCTATGATAGATGCAAAGATGCAGACAACCCAAACTCTAACAGACAAAAGAGACTTACTGGGGAGACTCCAAGGAAACACTGGGGATAGAAAAACTGAGGGGAAACCCTACAAGTTCTTACTGGAGATAGGACACCAAAGAGGTGTTCTCCACTGGGGAAAGATCCAGGGAGGTAGACGACGCGGTTCAAAAGTAACCGGACGATACTGGGGAAAAGACACATTCTTACTGGGCATGAAACCAGAAAGAAGACATGATCACCACAGGGGATCAGTTTGAAATAAAAGGATAGACATCCTACAAAGATTTTCTGGGGAGTTCCTATACTAAAGAGTTCAAACGGGATCTTCAAGAAAAGCCAGAAAAGACATAGGTAAACTTTGCGTCACATGATGAAAGATGACTGGACCTTTTGGCTGTGAATGAGGTTAATGAATAAAAAATGTCCCAGAACTGGTTGAGATAACAAATATGATTCCGTTTATGGAGGATGCCAGCGATGACTGGACTTTAGGTTCAAGCTTGACACGATTCAAGCAGGAACAAACTGAAATAAAAGCCTAAGGTGACTCGATTCAAACCAAAGACGGTGCCAACGATAATTGGACTTTGGGTTCAAGTTTGACACGATTCAAACAGGAACGGGATCTTAAAGCAAGAGACAATGTTCGACACGATTCGAACAAGGACTCGGTTCAAGTTTGACACGATTCAAAAAGAACAAGATCTTAAAACAAGAGACAATGTTCGACACGATTCGAACAAGGACTCGGTTCAAGTTTGACACGATTCAAACAAGAACAAGATCTTAAAACAAGAGACAATGTCCAACACGATTCGAACAAGGACTCGGTTCAAGTTTGACATGATTCAAACAAGAACAAGATCTTAAAACAAGAGACAATGTCTGACACGATTCGAACAAGGACTCGGTTCAAGTTTGACACGATTCAAACAAGAACAAGATCTTAAAATAAGAGACAATGTCCGACACGATTCGAACAAGGACTCGGTTCAAGTTTGACATGATTCAAACAAGAACAAGATCTTAAAAGCCTAAGGTGACTCGATTCAAACCAAAGACGGTGCCAATGATAATTGGACTTTGGGTTCAAGCTTGACACGATTTAAGCAGGAACGGTTTTAAACAACAGGAAAGATGTCAGTGATGACTGGACTTAAGGTTAGACTTCTTGGGGAATACCAATTATGGTTGCAACAAGGACTGACGGCAAGGAAACAAAACAAATCCGAGGGTACAGAACCTGAACTCGGAACACCTCATCAAACAGATTGACGGAAAGGAAAAACACATATCCGAGGGTACGGAACCTGAACTCGGAACACCTCATCAAACAGATTGATGGAAAGGAAAAAACACATATTCGAGGGTACGGAACCTGAACTCGGAACACCTCATCAAACAGATTGACGGAAAGGAAAAAACACATATCCGAGGGTACGGAACCTGAACTCGGAACACATCATCAAACAGATTGACGGAAAGGAAAAAACACATATCTGAGGGTACGGAACCTGAACTCGGAACACCTCATCAAACAGATTGACGGAAAGAAACAAAACATATCCGAGGGTACGGAACCTGAACTCGAAACACCTCATCAAACAGATTGACGGAAAAGAAATAACACATATTCGGGGGTATAGAACCTGAACTCGGAATACCTCATCAAATAGGTTGACGGGAAGGAAAAAAAAATAGGGATCACATCAAACGGGTTGATGGAAAGGAAACAAGAATAAGGATCACATCGGAAAGGAAACAAGAATAGGGATCACATCAAACAGGTTGATGGAAAGTGACTGATTGGAGGTAACACCATTGGTAGCTGTAGAAGTATGAATAAAACCAAGGACAGATAAGCTTCTCGTGAGAGAGATTGCCCCTTGTTGTTGGGGTAAAAATTCCAAAGAGGTGTTGATATTACAACACTGCTGGAGGAATAATTGTCTTCAATGTGGATATGAAAAAGAATCTTCCTGCGAGACAACGGTGCAAAATAAATGCACTTTCAAGATGGGCTCAGGAACCACACCTGTCAGGGATCAAAGTTCAATATAGGAACAAGCTAGAAAGAAACGGTCAAACAAGACTCCAATTGAGGGATGAACTCAAATGGGGACTTATCTTATCCACATGTGGAAAAGATAACTGAACCAACCATCATCCACAAGAATCAAACTCTGTGGGGAATTCAGAAAAGATGGACACTTTATGCCTAGGGTTGACTTTCTATTGGAGTGAATAGACAAACCCAGCCACTTGGGGAGATAAACGCCAAAGTGAACAACACAGGTAAACACCAGAAACATGCAGCAAAAATGCTAAGATGCTATGCATATGAATGCTTATGCCATGCTTATGCTTATGCTGACAAAACAGACAAGAAGCGAAACTGGAGATGAAATAAACATCTCGACAAGGATACCCAGCCAAACACATCATATTGGACCATTACCGGGGATGAACTTGCAGATGAAGCAGCTCTACTTCAAGGTTATGTCCTTCTCTGGGGGGAAAGAGTACTCTACTTGATATAGCATCTTGACTTCACTAGGAATACCATCATGAGTTTAATTTCTTCATTGGGGAGAAGAGATCCATTGGGAAGTGCTAAGATTAGCTAAAGAGACAACTTACTGGGAGCTGGCAGAGACGCCACAAAAGCTGAGTAGTTCTGCATAACTCATCTGCCCCAGAGTACATGGTCTGTCAGAAGAATACATCAAGAGGATTTTACAGAAGAATTGGTACACAAGGCATTTCCATGTCTTCTAACTCTTGGAGAGATTTACCGAATCTCGACATAACTGCCCCTGATTGACTGCTTCGTACGACAAAGCTCATGAGCTAGTTGTGAGTCTTGATCGAAGACCAAGATTGAAGCTAAGAGGTTAATTGGGTTCCGTTGGGGAAAATCATTATACAAAGCCTAAGAGGAGGCTGGATTCCACTTGGGGAAATCATTATACAAAGCCTAAGAGGAGGCTATCTGTTGACTGACTGACTCCGCATGGGAGAATCCTTATACAAAGCCTAAGAGGAGGCTGTCTGATAGTTTATACTCATCACGGAGTGTACAGAGCCCAAGATTAATAGCATCTGCACAATAAAATCCTCGAGTTAATTATCCAGTCTGGTTGTTGACAACTGGGGAATAAACTTGCCCCTGTCAGCTTGGTTAATCTGTGAAGAAGATGTCCTAGACTAGTTGACCTTTGAGAGGTTTTTCGAATCTCGACTTGACTGCTTCTGATTAACTGGTCTTGTGATGATAAGTCACCAAGAGGATTTTACAGAAGAATTGAAATGCCAGATGCTTTAATGTCTTCAAACTCTTGAAGAGATCCATGAGTCTTGACATAATTGCCCTACTTCAACTGTATTCGCAATACAAAGTCCTTTAAACTGTGGTAGAAATAACTGGGGAACAAAACTTGCCCCTGTCGATGGGTCATCGGAGTCCAAACTTGTCATGAAATGACCTCAAGAAGGCTTGCCCCAATATTCCGAACTTTGAAGAGTTCTGCCCCTGATTCAACAATTCTTGAAATGATGGATCAGCAGAACCTTCCGCTTAGTTGCCCCTTGACTGAGCTTCCTTTATCAAATCAAATTCTCTAGCTGACTGCATTTGCTGGGATTCCTTGATATTGAATTGTTTTGCAAACAAGTATTGTTCATTAAAAATTGGCAATTTTAATGCAAAACTCATGCAAGCTTTTGAAAAACAAAGTTTATTGATGAAACACACACGGTGTAATGATTAAATAATAAAAAACAAAGTGGATCTGGTCATTTACAGAATGACAGATAAAGTGGTCAACATACGCAATTAGCAAAGATCATTAGGAGTCAGGTTAATCAACCTTACTATAGTATGCTTTCAAAACAACCTTACCTCAATTAGGTCTTTTAAGGGTTGTATCGTGGCCTAGTTCATGGTTTTATGAAACAAAGGATAAAAGCTCAAAGTTTATTTGGTACCCACCCCATCTTCGTGATGAACTCCAATCCTACACTCAGTTAACTCAAGTTATACATTCAGGTTCCCACAGGCTAGGAACGAACTGATGATAGTTGATGATGATTTAGACACCTTGGATAGTCAGTACTCCCTCGCAGAATTTGGTTAATCTTTGAGACTTTGAGATTCCTCCTTGTCTTTGCTGGTTGAGGTCACGATACCTCTTCTTTTGATTTGATTGAGGTCACGATACCTCTCTTTGTTTGCGGTTAGGACCTCCTTTTTGTTTGATTGTTGCTTTGAAACTCCTTTTTTGGTTGTTGTACAAGTTCTTTTTGTATAAGGCAAAGTTCTGGGCTTCCCATCTTTCTTGGCTTTTGCCTTGAAAGGGACTCGGCTCATCCTTTGATTAAGGATTTTTCAGCTATCTTTCCTTATTATTGCTTGGATGAACAACTTGCACAACGCTAACTCATTTGATTTGAGAGAGCTGATTGGTGTCTTGCATGAAGCGCTTGCGTTCGAATGCGTAACTAAGTTAAACTGAGAACTACCCTGCCCCAAGGTTGAGATTTAAGGGTTTTTTGCATAAAAAAAGAAAACTCCTACTTCTAGGCTCGAAGGGTTAACAAGGGATTATCTTCCTTATTTCTCCGGTGTTTGGGAATTGAAACAATGCCTTACATCCTCGGCAGGGTTTAATCGAAAGCATACCACATCAATTATGGATAATATTTTCATCATCCTCCCCAATCTTTGCTTGAACAAAAGGATTGATATGGAAAAAAAAATTTGTCTGTTTTTTTGTTTGTTTTGTCTTTATGAACACAAGAATAAATGAGTGAAACGAATGGACTTAATCAAAAGATGCACAAACATTTCATTAATCTTGCCAATTTGAAAGTACAACAATGCTTATAAGCAAATATAATTCAAACATGCAAAGAAAATACAACAAAAATGCTAAACAGCCAAATGATTGCCAGCTTTAGGGAATTGAAATTTCCTTCTTAATCTGCCAAGCTGAGATAGTCATCTTCAGAGTTGATTGTCGAGATCCGCTTGAGAATCATCTTCACACATACTCTCAGAAAATTCTTCCACCTCAGAGTCTGATGAACCTGCCTGATTAGGCGAAGGTTTGCTGATTTGGACGCCTTGAGGCGTGAATGAGAACATATCAGAGTCAAACAAAGTCTGAACCTGGCTTCTGAGTACCCTAAGTCTTCAGCTGAATGCCTCTGTGCCCCAACATGGTGGTCACAACGAACGAGTCTGAAAAAGACAACTTCAAAAGCTACTTCAAGTCCAATGATGGCTTCAGGAAGCCGCCTGGGTTACAGACAAAGGATGGACAAGACTCAAGGCTGAGAAATGCAAATGCAATGCAAATGACATGCAATGAGAATGCGATGCTAATGAGAGCCAAATGGTTTCAAGGAACTCAAAGGCCAACTGTGAACATTTTTGAAACTGAAGAGTTTTGTTTTAAAATCCATGATCTCTAAGGATCTTCGCAAAGAAAAGAACTTCTGAGTTCTTTGAAATCATTAATGGATGCGAGGAGATGTATGCAATGCACAAACACAAACACATAAAACATAGATATGTACATACAACGAAGCACACAAGTCATCAGTTTAGAGGTCTCATGAATGCACGGAAAAGGTTTGGGATAAGGTAAACACCTCATAATCCCTAATTGGTAGGCTTCTTAAAAGACGGTTCTACGGCAATTTACCCTTAAACCCACTCACATGATAGTTTCTAGGGTTTTGATAAAGGTTTCAGATTCACGGACCTTAGTCGTATCAACGTTATGCAATGGGCTAGCCATTTTACAACGAGAGTGACGAAAAGGTCTCTTCTGATTTGGGTTTTCATATTGGTTGGAGCAAGGAGATGTCCTTGAAGTCCAATATTACGCAACCACCGAAATAACACTGGTTCTAAATGGGGGACCTAGAGTCACGGACCCTTCATGAATCAGCGTTATGCGACAGGCTAGCTGTTTTATAACGAGATCTACAAACAGGTCTACTATAGAGGAGCCTTCATATTAGTTGCTACAAGGAGCTTGCCCTCGTAGTCTAACACTACTAACTGCCAAATCTAACCTTATGTTTTCTCTCTGCTTTTTCCAAAACTCGGGTGTAGAGCTTTATTCATGATATTAGATCCCCAAAACCCACACATGGATATATAGAGATATATATGAAAAAGCAATAAAGCAAGAGCAATAAAACATATAATAAAGGAAGAGAAACAAACAAAAGCTAAACACACATATGAAAACCTAACTAAACTAGGCTTGACTCACTTAGGGATGTTTATTCCCCAGCAGAGTCGCCATCTGTCGTACCTCGAAAAAAATGAGAACGACCTCGCGAAGCGCAATCGCACGCCCGCGGGATGGACTTAACAGAGTCGCCACCGATCTTTATATATTCCATAGAGGGAAAGGGAAAATATCGAATAAAACCCCTAAAAGAAAGGATAAGAAATTGTCATTGCAACCATTGTCTGAGTTTGGGAGTCGGATACGCAAGGGGAAGGTATTAGCACCCCTCACGTCCGTTGTACTCAACGGGAACCGTTTAGTTAAGGTTAAATGTATGTTAGCTTAAGGTTCGTATTTAATCTTCTACTTAATGGGAAAGGAAGGTAAATGATTATTGTTAAACGAGAGAACCTAAAGAGGTTTTACTACTAGGGTGCTCGCAAAGACTTCGCAGTCTCGTGCCTACGTATCCTTATGAGGATGGAATCAGAGCAATCGTAGTTCACCTAACTAAGGTGAGGAACCATTGACTATGGTCAAAGTTCTAAGGGGAATGAGTACTCATGATCATGATACTCACATAGAGTTAAAGAACTCTCTAATTCTAAGTTGTGATGGGATTGAATGGCCGTGAAGTCAAAGGGAAGAAGATGTAACCAATGACTATGAGGTCAAAGGTTACAGATGTTTTGGTTCCTTGATGAGAATCAAGATTTATCCATAAAGATGGAGTCTTGAGTATGATTAGATGCATTTTAAGAATAATGATCATCAAATGATCAAAGAGTTTATGCTAAAGTGTTGAACTCTAACACTCTCTATCATTCAAGATTAGTTTAAGAAATTTGTTTGTCGGACAACGAACATTGATAAAGATCAATGGTTCAAAGAGCTGTGCTAGAATGCTAGACTCTAACATCTCTTAGTCCAAATTGTTTTTAAGTGTTTTAAGGATGAAAGAAAGAAGTGATCGGCTATCTCAATGTGCAAGACTTGAGACCAATCTTTCAAAGGGTTATGCTAGAATGCTAGATTCTAACAATCCTTTTCTTTCAAGTTTATTTCGAAAAAAGATTTGATGTACTTTGAAGTATTGATATCCTTAAAGAAGGATGGATTCTTGAGATGACGATTGACAAAGGTAAGAGGCGGCAAAAGAAAAAAAGTGAAAGGTGGCTCGCCAAGAATTAGAATTCCTGTGCCTACGTATCCTCATTGAAGAATGAGAAATCAGAGCGTCCGTAGTTCTGATTACTACGAGTTGTTGGTTAAGGTATGTTAAGTGACTGGCGAACACTTGAGAAAATGTTCAAAGAGTTATGCTAGAGTGCTAGAATCTAATGGCTCTTATTCATACAAGTTGATGATGAAAAATAATTGATGGATAATGAACGCTTGATGAAAATTAATTGTTCGAAGAGTTGCGCCAAGATGCTTGCTCTTGACGGCTCTTATTCATCCAAGTTATGATTAAGATCGTTTTAAGGACAACGAGCTTCTGGCGATAATCAATTGCTCAAAAGGGTTATGTCAAGATGCTAGATCTTAACGGTCCTTACTTGTCCGAGTTGATATAAAAGTTATTTGATGGACGGTGAACGATTGATGAAAATCAATTGTTCAAAGAGTTATGCCAAGATGCCAGATCCTGGCAGCTCTTATTCGTCCAAATTAAATGTTTTTGAGGAACGAAAGAATGAATGAATGGCTACCCCAAAATGCGAGACTTAGGACCAATCTTTCGAGGTTTATGCCGGAATGCTGGATTCCAACAGTCCTCTTCTTTCGTTTTTATGAGAAAAATCCTTGATAAGACTTTAATCGACTTAGTATTAATCGAGAGAAGTTTTGAAATTGGTCTCGTCTTAATCATAAATTATCAATGAAATTGACAACCATGATTCTTGACTTTCATCGACTAAAGTGAATGAAACTGAAATGAAAAGAAAGTGGTCTCATATTGATCAAAGTTTTGTCGCTTTAATGAGATCAACCAAACCATGAAGTTTGTTATATCATCGACCAAAATAAAGATAATGAAATCGAAGTGGAAAATAAGGTTGGTCTCGTCTTAATCGAGATTTAATCGAGAAACCGATAATCTATGATATTCGACTTTCATCGACCGATAAAATAATGAAGGTGGCCTCATACATATCACGACTTTAGTGATTTTGAATAGATCGACAAGTCGTGATTTTTGTGATATCATCGGCCCGAAAATAAAGAAACGAGCTCGAAATGAAAATAAAATCGGTCTCATCTAAACAAAGATTTAGATCTTCATTGACCAACAAAAATAAAATAAAATGGCCTCATATAAATCATGATTTTTTAGTGACTTGAATAAATCAAAAAAATCAAGATGTGGGTAATGTCATAGGCCCAAAAATGAAATGAGAGATAAAATCGAAAAAGAGTTAATTAAAAACATAAACATGAATAAAAGATTAAAATACTAAAAACCCTTTTTTAGGAAAAACCTAGCAAAGGAGAAAGGGTGTGCATATCAATCGAGAAGATCATACGGGCTATGTGAAGCCCATCACTTCATCAAGCAACCGGTTCGGAAAAAAACAAGAAAAAAACACAAGGGTGGATTTAAGCAAGCTAGTGGTAATTCTAATAGGTTATGTGTCCCAGTATATGCCACGCGGTCAAAGGATGATGTCCCATCATAAAATAAAAATAAATAGTAAAATAGAAAGAACAAGATGGTCAGTTTAAAAACTACATCAGCCGCATAAAACAAATGGCGTTGATTATCATGTTATTTCAAAAGTAAAACAATGAAAAGCAAGGAAGCTCAGCGTCACTATTATCGCACAAATCAGAAGAAGAAAAACATGGCCACATCATCTGCATAAACATGACGCAACGGAGAATGGCCGCGAAATCGACCTTCTTGTTTGATGAATCTTCCTTTTCCGTCATCGGGTTTTCGCTTGCTTTGTCCCAGGTCTGTCCGTTTGCTTTTAATTTGGGTTTTCGTATTGGATCATTCCCTCTACTTCATCTTGCTTCTGTCTGGTTTGAAAAAAAGTTTGTTCTATTGGTTTCTTGTTTCTACTTTTTGGGTTGATTGAAGGAAGATTTGTAGGGTTTATGGTTATTGAGGAAGAAGGTTGTCTGTTGGTGATTTAAGTGGGTTTTGTGCTTGTGTACGATTTGGGTTTTTGGAGATTGATTTGGTTTGTGGTTGTTTGGTGTTTTGAGAGCGTGGCCGGATTGAAGTTTGATTTTGATTTGGTTTTGGAAAAGGGCTTGGGGTTTTGAGGAAGAGATTTGTAGTGATGAAGGTTTTTGGAGAAGGCTGAAGGTTTAGAGGAAACAGAAAACCTACGGCTGGGTGAAGGTTATGCTTGTGAGTTGTTGAGTTGTGGTATGTTGGAAGGAAAGAGTGTCACGGTTTGGTGAGAGGGAGGAGATAGTTATTGGAAGTGGAAGGTTTTGTCGTGAATAATGAGGGGCGTTGGGTTTACTGGTTCCTCTTGCATAATCCCTCCTCCCTTTTTATTCTCTTGCTTCCTTCTTCACAAAACTTGTTGATGAAGTCTTTGGTACAACTCCTTGTCTTGTTATGGTTGACAAGTCTTTTTCAACTGATTTTGCAGGTCTGTGGTGTTGCAGAGTGGTAAGTTGTTTTCAAGGTTGCAGGAATTGTAGTCTTGGACGGTTGTGTAAAACGTATACAGCAAGATGAAATGAACCTTACATAATGTAGTGACCCTCTTTGTGATTTGTAACTTATTATAACTAAAAGAAAATAAACTATATTTTTAAAATGATTTTTGTTTTTTTTAAACAAAAGAAAATGATAAGAAGAAAACTAATTGAAAACTAAACTTAAATTAGAAATGAAACAGACTAAACTGAATTAATCTAATTGAATTAAAATAAACTAAATTAAAAATTAAAATTGAATTAAAAAAATATAAACTAAACTAAATTCAAAATTAAACTAGATTAAAAATTAAAGAAAATGAAATTAATATGGATAAATAAAAATTAAACTAATTGAATTAAAATATAAACTCAACTAAAATGTAAACTATATTAAAATAATTATATTAAAAATTGAATTAAATTGAAAAATTAAACTCAGTCAATTCCAAGTAAATCTAAAAATAAGATAAATTCTAAAATGGAAAGATAAAAATGGCTAAAAAACATGATTAATGATCAATGGCCCAAAAGACCGCAAATGCTAAAATGACCGGCAAAAAAAATGACGTGCAGACAACCATAGTACCTGAGGGTAAAATTTGGGGTGCAACAGTAGTCTATATACGCCAGTTGCATTTTCATCTCTCTCCGCTTCTCATCCTGTTCCTGCTGAGAACTACCATAACAAAACAACTAAATTTAATTCATATATATACTATTTCGAAACATGCAATTTTAACAACTTGAATGTTTCACTCCTTTTATATTGAAGCTAATAGGAAAATCAATATACATGCATAATATATTTACCATTCTATTTTGATTTCGAATCTACTAAATCCATAACAACAACAGCAACAAGATTTCACCAAAATCAGTTATCATATACTTTCCCAATACGACTCCACATAAACAACACCAACCAAATCAACATGCATTCAACCCATTTCTTTTCCATTTACCCATTTATAACTATATATCTCAACATATAAATATCATTTAAACTCTAACAGAAAACCCTAAATGTACAACATTCACAAACCCTGCAACCGAAAGAACAAGATGGCGAAGATTTCTTACCTCATCACATATGATGTTCGCTCCTTGGATGAATTTGAACCACTTCCGACCATCTTGCTGGGGTTTCTGGGTCGCTTCATCTTTAGCTTCAGTTTTGCTATGGCTTTGTTAGTATCACACTTTTTTCCAATACTTAATAAGTAACCCTGCCAAATTCGGTGGCCCACTATAGGGTAAACATTGTAATGGCCCACTAAATTTTGGACTATCTGATCTGATACTTCACATATCATATAAGTCTATTTGATAAATCAAATATTGATCAATTCTATCAAAAATAATTTGTACACTAATTCTACATATATTTTTAATACACATATTTAATGTTAACGTTTTTTTTAATAAAATTCATAATACAATTTACTCTTTATATAACACACCATTTTGTACATTTTACACGTTAACTATTTCGTAAATTTATTTTTATACACAACAATCATTCTTAACACTTCTGCTAATGCTTATTGAACCTATCATACATGTAAATTTATTGTCTACTCATATTTCATGTTAACTTTTTTAACATATCATATTATTGGAATACATTTTAATTTGTAATACTTTTTATTTTAATACTAATATTAAATATCATAAACCATTTTTTACAAAATTATTTATACAACAGACAATATTATTTATAAACAAATGTAATTACAAATTCAATTCCAAAAATATCATTTTAAACAAAACTACTTACACTCGTGCAGACGCACAGGCCGTTTACTAGTTATCTTTATTATGAGATCAATATTTAAATGTTTCAACTGCAACATACTGACGTGAAAGGAAATGGTAATGACTCACGAAGAATGATAGGTGTCAACTTTAAAATGGTTTTTCGTATCAATTTACGGCAATTTTAAGCTCTTTTTCATACTTCTGATTGTGAAACAGCTTATTTATTAAGTGATTCTTGCATCAATGTATATATTTGGTATTTTTGATATTATTGTTAGTTTTACAGTATACTTTGTAAAAAGGGTGCGGCAAAAATCGGAAGAAAAAGCAATGAAACGAAGAAAGTTGCGTGTCGAAGAATTCAAGACCTTCGCATGGCGAAGGAGAGGCGAAAGGGAGTTTTTGCCCGATGAAAGCCTGGCGAGAGACCAGGCGAAAGAGGTTTCAAATTCCAGTAGCTACTGGAAGTGTTCACTGAAAGATTCTCCTGGCGAAAGAGAGGCGAAAGGGATTCACCCGACGAAGCTTTATTTCGCCTAGCGAATTCAGATATTTGTTTCCAGCTTCTCTGCATTGTTTTATCACGTGGCTTGACTAAATGGTTTTGCCCGACGAATTTTGTAGCTCGCCCGACGAATTTGCCTGGGCAGAACATGTCTATTTTAACACTTTGTGATATTTTTAGAAACATAACTTACTTTTAAGAATCTTTTTGTGACCTAAAAACTTTTGTGAAGAGAGAAAAGTCATCTTCTTCATTTTTACTTAGAAATCAAAGCTTTTAAGCTTCAATCTTTTATCCTTTCAAGTTTGATGCTCCAAAAGCTTTGTTTGTTACTTGTTGCTCAAGCTACCATGGTTATGGGTGGCTAAATCTCTCCTTGTGTCAATATTAGAGGTAGATAATCCTCACTTTTGTATGTATTTCTCTTGATATGTGTATGTGAACAAGTTGATGATGAATATATGGTGAAAAACCTTGTTTTTATTGTATATTTGTGTTGGATCATTATTGAGAAATATGTTTCAACCATTGAACTAGCTTTTTCATCTTTCAATAAACAAAGTCTAGAGATAATTTTTTGAGTTGATATTCACTAATATCAATCCTTTAATGTTATCATATTGATAGTTAGGTTGAGAAATCATCTAAGGATCAATATGATAAAAATCACAATTTGTTTTAGAGATGAAACATATTGAGAGGATATGTGATTATATTTGTTGTTGATGATTTCACATGCTATGTTAAGAAAATATGTATGAAATGGATTATTGAGCCCTAATCTTGACATGTTTTTACCAATTGTTTAAAACCGAAACTTTTTACCATTGATTATAATTTTATGCAATCGTTGTGATACGAAATCAAACCAACCACTTTTTATGTTCTATGTTTAAAACGATTCCAATTGTAGAACGACGGTAATATCACACAATCCCGGCAGATACGATAACAAAAACCCACACTAATACTCTTTCAACAAAGAACAAGTTGTGACAAAAACTAGGTCAAGCTTAATTAAGCCGTAGCTAATGAAGTGTTTAGTAAAAAAACAAAGCATAGAGAAAAAAGAGGAACACAATCACAACACAAGAGATTAACGTGGAAACTCCAAAATCGGAGAAAAAACCATGACCATTGTCAAATGACAACCAGAGAATAACACTATGTGAAAAATGTTACAACACATAATATACCCTCAAATAACCCATCCCCCAGTACACCCACACCCTCCAAAACAAATATTTAACTACATCTCACAACACTCTAATACAAGAGCATAAGAGAACAAAGAAAGTCAAATACAAGCTTAAGGTGCTTTTGACTGGTGCGTATTGGAATGAAGAATTTGAATCCAATATATAACATTGGACTCCCATTTCCTTCACAAAACTAAGCGATATGGGACTTGTATCATATATATAGCTCTGGACTCCCTCTTCATTCACAAAACTAAGCAATGTGGGACTTCTTCAACATGTATATTTTCAACCAACCCCAACAGTGAAATGAAAGCTTAAGTCTTAAATTACTAATTAGACTAATTAATCACACCATCATCAATTTTTTTTGAAACAGAAAAAATTATATGCATTAAACTAAGACACATAGCCTGCAGAAACATAGAAAAATGAAGCAACATAAGCTAATCTCACACACCAAAATCAGATCCTACCACTTACATATATTAAAAGTACAAGAGAATTAATATCAATACCGTTGTTAATGTTGTCGTTACTTTAGAATTTTTAGGTACCATTTAGAGTAAGAGCGTTTAGATGAAGGAGCTTCTTAAATAGATTACCGTCGAGAGAACAATTACTTTGGCGCGATATTGCTTTTAACTCTGAAACTTCCTGAGTTTTTTGTAATTCTGAGTTAGATTCTTTGAATCATGTTCTTCTTGGATTTCAAATTTCAAATTCAATTTGGACTGAGGTAGCCGTGTGGATTGGGTTGGATTTATTTCAAACTGTTAATGTGTTAAATAACTTTGTCTGTTGGGCTATGTATGCATCCAAGAAGAAGGTGAAGAAGGTAAAGTTAGTTGTATTTGGCTGACTGTGTGTTGGACTTTATGGAGGATGAAGAACGATATAGTGTTTAATAACACGCCTTGGAATGTTCCAGACATGTTGTGAAACATCAAATCTTTGGTTTGGAGATGGTTCTTTATCGGAGAAATTAATAGTTTCAAATGTAACTTTTTTGAATTTTGTAATTTTCCATTACATTATTTAGCGTAAGTTTTATTTGGTTTTAATTCCCCAGTTGTTTTGTACTTGGTCTTCCCCTTTTGTAATCGGGTTTGAGTATCCCTAGTACTCTTATAATTCATTTCTTGCTTACAAAAAAAATAATACACATACAAATACAAGTCAACTGCATATTTCAATAAGCTTGCGACAACTGCAGGTACCGATAAAATTGCAGACACACAGACCCCTAACCATGCATCAAAATTGGACAAAATTGCTGCCAAAAGCGGAACCCCGCGACTCCTTTATATACCCCTATACTGACAAAAGAAAACTATTAGTTTACTATAGACGATCCACACCACAACTGCGCCGAGAAATCTACAAAAAGAAACAACATGCTGCAACAAGCTAAATTAGTTTAATCTAAATCAAATTATCTTTTGTTGGAAAAATAACAACAACGAAAAAAACAAATTTTTACGCACGCGAAAACATACCCATGAAAAAAAAATAGCAAAAAAAAAAAATTCAAAACCAAAACTCACTAATTCATTATTCAACTTCTAATCTTTACAAACAGAATTACAAACTCTCTCGTTAAATTATAATTTTTAAAGAGAAAATTGCAAATCCTCCAAATTGTAATTTTTGAACGAAATAATAGAAAACACTTCTTAAACACATAACTACCCAAATTTCAAATACACTCAAAATATTAGATTTTGTTGAGAATAATAAAGTCAAGTGTGAGTTGGAGTCCCATATTGATTATAAATGTGGATAGTTGAGCATTTATAGGTGGAAGAACCCATACACCTATCACCTTAAGGTTTTTGATAAATATGTGGTGTCTCTCTCACTTGTGTTGCTCTTGGCCCAATGATGATGCTCCTTCTCATACCCCCAACACATTTTGTATTTGTTGTATAGAAAAATAAAACTAACTATCTCTTATTTTGGGCCCGTTTGTTTTGGCTTTTTTTAAAAATGATTTTTATAGTGTAACATAATTTTGTAGAAAAAAATTTTACAAAGAAACTTTTCATAAAAGTTTCAAATGAAAATTTGGTTTGAATAGTTATTCTTAAAATGTTATTTTAGGTATTTCATCATTTTATCGAAAAAAAATTTGGATATCAAAATTTTAAAAAATCACTTAATTTTGAAGCTATTTCAAATAGCTTTTCATGAAAATCATTTTTGAAATACAACTTTTTGAAAAAATTGTGATTTTGACTATGTTTTGGTCTTCAATAATGTATATTAATGTTATAGAATGTCAAAATTAGTCTTTTAATTTATAAAAAATAAATTTTAAAAAACTTGTAATATTTTGAAAAACATTTTTGTAGAATCCATTTTTAAAAATACAAAGAAAAAATCTATTTTTTTAAAGCTGAAACAAACTGCCCCTTTACCTTTAAAGAAAATAGATTTTTTCTTTGTATTTTCAAAAATGGATTTTGTAAAAATGTTTTTTAAAATATTACAAGTTTTTTTATATTCGTTTTTTCTAAATTAAAAGACTAATTTAAACATCATATAATACAAATATACATTATTGAAGTTCAAAACATAGGCAAAATCGTAATTTAAAAAAAAAAATTATTTCAAAAATGATTTTTATGAAAAGCTATTAGAAATAGCTTAAAAATTAAGTATTTTTTTTGAAATTTTGATATCCAAAAAAAATTTCAATAAAATGATAAAATATTTAAAATAACATTTTAAGAATAATTATTCAAACAAAATTTTCATTTTAAATTTTTATGAAAAATTTCTTTATAAATTTTTTTACACAAAATTATGTTACACTATAAAAATCATTTATAAAAAAAGGCAAAACACACGGATTTTATATTAATATTCAAATTATATTTTTTTCCTACTACCCGATATAGGACTCAAATGAATATACTATTTGATCCAACAAATCCTCCCTTCATCCAAAATCTCACATATCTTCACGTTGTCTTCAATTTCATCTTCAAAACAATCATTATAATTATAATGATTAACCACATTTATAAAATTGCTATTCTTCAATCTTTTTGTCATCTTCCTCCCTTGATAAGAGTTTTTTGTTACTCTTTCTTTTTCGCTTGATCAGAATTTTTGTGACTCTTCCTTCATCCCTTGATCAAAACTAGGCTTTGATACCAATTGTTGGGAAAATAACAAAAAATAAATAAATTTATATGCACGGAGAAGCATATCCACGCAAAGAAAAGAGCAAAAAATTCAAAAACAAAAACTCACTAATTCATTCTTCAACTTCAAATCTTTACCAAGAGTATTACAAACTCTCTAAACTGTAATTTTTGAACAGAAAAATTGCAAATCCTCTCTCAATTACAATATTAGAACATAAAAATTGCAAATCCTCTCTCAATTATAATTTTTGAACGAAAAAATTGCAAACTCTATCTCAATTATAATTTTTGGACTGAAAAATTGCAAACCCTCCCAACAATCTATTTTTGAATGGAAAAATAAAAAATCTTCTCAACAAATTATTTTTAAACGGAAAAATAAAAAACATTTTCTAAACATACAACTATCCAACTTTCAAATACACCCAAAAACTATATTTTATATTTGTTGGATATAAAATTAAAACTAACTATTTTTATTTATTTTAATAATCGAATTCTATTTTCTTCCTACAATATGGAATTTAGATAAATATAATATTTGATCTAACATATTTTTGTTATTAAAATACTCCCAACTTTTATATGTATTTTTTAATAGCAAATTAGAACTTATATATTAAGAAAAAGAAATAGCACTAGCAGTTCGCTAAACTTAAAAAACAACAAAACATCAGAGGAATTTAATAAACTATAAAATATTTTGAAAATTTTGATATTGTTAAATTTTTTTTTTGTCTATCAAATATAAACTATTAACTTTTAAATATTTAAAAAATTATTAAAGATATCAGATATATAAAAAAAATATGGTATTTAAATTCATTTTTAAAAAATCGATAAAAATGCATATAAATATTTTAAATATACTATCGAATTTTTCAATTTATACCTGATTTTTTTGACAAATTTTTTACAAAGACTAGCGTCCAAACGGACACTAGTTTGTCCGCTTTTTTTTACTACGCTAACACGTTGAAACATAAACGAGTATTTATTTTATTTTATTTTAATTTAAACTAATTATGTGATAATTTTTATGAAAAGCTCTCTCTCTCACTCCCGTGCCCGTTTGTCCGCATTTTTTAGTACATACACAAGTTAATATATAAATAATAATATATAAATAGATATTTTTTATGCGTAAATTTTGTGATAAGCATTCTCTATCGTTTTTTTAATTCTTATCTGTGCGCACTACGAAAAAATAGACACACAATGTTTATCACGAAGTTTATGCACAAAAAATATTCGTTTATATATTGATCTATACTGTACTAAAAAAAAGCGGACAACCATGCCTGCAAATAACTAATTTCCAACCCAAATAACTAACTTGGAATTGGGCAAAGACGTCTCAAGATTTTGGAGGCTCTGTGTAAATTAGTCACATTTAAAAAGGGAAAAATAAATAGCGATTCTATTTCATCACAATTTAATCTGACAAATATTTTATAAGGTCCTATTTAACTATAGTATAATCTTGAAAATTTTAAAACCATGTGTGGTAGCCTGTTTTCTACGCCCTCAAAGACAACTCTAAACTTGGGCTTGAGTTTGGGTTATATAAAAAAAAACATTACCAATAATAATTATTTAAAAATTAAGTGACATTGTCACAATTGTTTATGTTGCAAACCATCTAAATGAGTAATAACAACGAATCCTCTAATATTCAATCCATCTTTTTCTCCTTCTCTTAATCAATGGCTTCGAATCTTTATTTTAAAAAGTGAAATTTTGTTAAAAATTTGCGTGAAACTTGGAGAGAAATAGTGAAATGGAATTTCTTTAGTCCTATGCTGCATCCATGAAATACGAAATTCATCATTTTCTTCTCTCTCATTTGGCCTATTGTTAGCGTAGTCACAACACAATTTCACTTTCTTCTTTTGATAAACAATATCATTTTTTTTGTTTTCTTTTTAATAAATAAATATAATAAATAAAGAAATAATAGTAGTCAAAAATGAGTTTGAAGAAGAAAGAAAAACAAAGAGAGAGAAAGATAAAGCAAAAGAGATAAAATAGGAAAATGAAATTCATATTCAATATTTAACAAAATAAACACTCTTTTTTATTTGTTTTTTGCACTGATATTTGTAGTGTCTTTGAAGGATCTATTCTACCACTTTTTATTCATTAAGACCTTGAGAATCTTTTTCCAAAATGAAATGCTTCCACACTAAAAACAACAAAAACAACAAATAATTAAATAGCAGAAAATAGTCAGAATAAAAAATTTAAATATATCAAATATATTTAGACGTTAGAACAAAAATGTGTGAGAATTGACGGAGACCAAAAAAAAAGAGAGAAGAATGTAGTCCCTAATTTTTTACATTTTCTTAACTTTGTTATATCGTTGCCGTTAAGGGCAAGTAAGCATATTTTCTCCATTTTCATTTATCTCTGTTAGATAGTGATTTGAAAATAAAAAAGATGAAGAACAGTAAGCTATGGCTAATGAATCATTCATTTATCTCAATTTATCTCAACTATTATAAAAGAATTGGGGTAGGATATTTGTTTTAATAGTAGAGCGACTGGTTAACAAATTAGAAAATAGTTTTACTCTCTAACCATATCATATTTTTACGGTTATAATAATACTTCAATAACCGCCCAACTTTAAACTTCTTATTTGTAACTTGTGGTTTTTAAATAATTAAATCAAAAAATTAAGAGATAAATAATTATTTAAAAAAGTACAGTTATTGAAGGGTAATAATGGAAGAAAATTAGTTCAGTCCAAAATCATCTATCCCCTTTATATATAGTTATAGAGTTATAAATAACATAGGTATTATGAAAATATATGTGATGTCTTGTCAAACTGAACGGTGGCAAGATAAATTCTCCCGCAACAAAGAAAAAAAAGAGAGACGAGCAACAAGTTCGAAACAAACACGAAACAACCAACTAACAATAACTATTATCTAAACTCAAGTCCCACGCACACCAGATCTATGGAGAATACAAGTTGGAGGGAGGAAGATCCAAACACATGCCCAAACAAAAGGAGAAAAGTTTGTCTTCTAGCACACTCTAAACATCTAACCACTTGAGCAAGTTTTATCTCTAGCCTAGTTGGAAAAAAAAAAATCAAAACTTAAAATATGGATATGAACCGACCTCCACATCAAACTATTAATTCAAAAGATCTAGAGGTTAATCATCAACCATTCCCATCTAAAAATCAAATTATTTTGTATTCTCTAAATGATTCAGATCACATAATATCATATCAAGGTCTGGCGCGCATTCTCTTCTCTTAACAACTCTAAATTTTTACATATATTATTACTGCATCCGTCTTACAATATGTGTTTTATTTTTAGATTTTCACATTTTTAAAAATGATAATTAATTGTGTTGATTTTAAGAATAAAACAAATGTTATTTACTAAAATAATTTTATTAATATTAAGTTGTGGAATAGTTACATAATATAAAATACAATAAATAAGAATAAATTAATGAAAATAAATAATAAATATCAGATTGATATTTTAAAAAAATAAATAATTTAAAATAAATAAAAATTAACAAAAATGATACTCCTTCTGTTTCATATTATAAACAAAAATTATGTTTTAAATATATTAAATAATTAATATATCTGATATAATACATAGACCAAATACATTAATTATTTAATATATCTTAAAAATAATTTTTGTTTATAACATAGAACGGAGGAAATACCTATATATGAAATAATTGAGGCATTTAGAAAACAACAGCACTTGTTGACAAAAACTAAAATTAATTAAACATCATAAATTGACTAGTAGTCGATGATTGGATAGGCGTAAAGTGAAATCAATTATTTATGATTCACTTGACTTTCATTTTGGATGCTTATGCTTTCCAAAATTATTGAAATCTAAGTCTTGGAAGAGGACAAATAATCAATGGAACTAAGGGTGTGAATGCATCATACCTACAGACATGATGGACTTGTAGTCACCAAATTAGACTCTTTTCTCCTTCTAAATTTAATGGCAATTTAGGGTTTAGTCGAATAACGATAGCTTGTAGACTAATTTAATTTGAAATAATTAGATATAAAAAGATAGTAACATCATAATAAATGATTGGAAGAAGGATAGTTATTCAACATACCCTTATAGCATTTGAGTGTTCACATTTATTTATAGAAAATATCCAAAAAAAAAAAAGTTTTTAGAATGGTTGTGTTTGATAAAAAAATAAAACTACAAATTATTATAAAAATGTTTTCATAGAAAATAATAGAGCATTTCTTAATACACCATCCAAGTTTCTTAGGCACCACGTAAAATTATTTTTTTGCCCCTGTTAGCTCCTAATTTCGACGCTACATGATTTCAAACAATTTGGCTTTAAAGGAAGTTATTCTTTAAAATAATAAGCTAAAGAAGAAGGCTTCGACTAGAAGGCCTTCGACCATGTTTGTTGAAAGCCTGAGTCGAATAAGAATGATTTCAAGACTTCAAATATTTCTAAGTTCAAAGAGTCAATTCGACAGGATAAAACTGCTATGGATAATGCGCTGCGGTTACAACTAGATAGTGGAGGGAAGTTCTACTATTTGAATTTGAAAAGAGGACAGGTGGCGAAGATCCAGAAGTTGAAGACATGCGAAGTGTCAAGTGGCGTATTCTAGGAGTAAAACCGTCAGATGGTGGTTACTTTAGCGTATTATAAATAGGTTAGTCCTAGAGTTAGAATATGTGTGAAAAAATCATATCTGTACAAGTAACTCTATATTCACTCAAAGTATCCAGTGTGTCGAGAAACAAGTGAAGTGAGAATGTACGTGATTGTAATCACCATTATCCTTTATTGCAATGCAATTTACTTTGAAGTTTCTGTTTTAGATTCTTTACTTTGAAGTCTTTTCACAAACTTTTACCTTTTAAGTCATTTACAGTACCGAGTCTTTACTTTGCAGTTTTACATTAAAAAGTCTTTACTTTCAAGCATTTACATTTCTGCATTTTAAGATCTTTATGCATTTCTTTCCAACATTTAACTCCAGTTTTTACCAAACCTTTACATTCAGCATTTCTTTTCTTTGATGTGTTGTTCGACTTAAACATTTCTTTACGTTTTATCACTTTCCCTGTCATTTCAAAACACGTTCTTTTATTTACATGCACTGTTGAAATGTATACTTTGCCCAATTGTGAGATATTCTAAGATACACTTATAGAATATGTCCTAGGATCAATCTGATCGATCCTGTAAGTTACTAGAACTTTGTTGTTTTAGAAGATCAGCGGTTGTTTACCAATTTTCAAGGTAAACAAATTGGCACGCCCAGTGGGACAGTGTTAAACGTGTGTTTGGAAGTTTGTAAATTTTAGATAACTGTCAAAAGGAAGTTTTATAACCGCCTTCTTGAATATTTTTGTTTCATTGGTCGAGATTGTGGTAAACTTTATTGTATGCACTTGATAAGTGGAAAGGTAGCCAGTTCAAACGAATATAGACCAAAGAGCAGAAACACGAGGAGAATGGCATCTGGCCAATGGAATTCGAATCCCAGTTCTGCTGGGACTAATCCTCAACCAAGCAGTTCAAGCATTCAGAACAGCACCATCAATCCTCAAGAATTGCCAAGAAGTACTGTGGCGCCAACTGTGACGCCCCCAATCTAATACCCCCAATTAGCATGCATTTAAAGCAGTTAAAAGAAAAATTCAAAAATTGATCAGAGTACATTTGAAATCACGACATAGAAAGGAGACATCCCATCAACGTAACCAAAATATACACATAACATGCAACACCTGCCCATAATGATATGCAACTGTGGGGTAGCAATCATACAGAGGAAACTTCGTTCCTTACACCCACTTTTCAGAAATTAGAAATAAAACGGAAAATCTAAAATCTGATTAACATATACACATATAAACAGTTTGTCATACATCAAGTAGCATATGTACAACCAAAATATAATATATCATCAGATATACAAAACAATAGCACGCGGCCACCCTAACTACCCGGAGTCACATATCAGAGCCGACCGACCAAAATAATGAAGATGCAAAGCTTCACAAAAAGAATACCTCCAGCAAACCTAATCTGCAACGCCTCATAGAGCGTTATAAAACAGCAGAAGGGTGAGAAAAACAACCATAATATAATTGCATAAAATTATATATATTAACACAAAAATACACAAGCAACACATTCTCACCACAAATGCTCAACAGTCGCATATAATATCACACGGTACAATTCTCACTTATCGTATACCACATCACATCAATCATTCACAATACAATCAAACACGTTCCAAGCACAATTACTCATGATTTATGCAATGCACATAGACCGACACAACGACTCTATGCACATGCCATGCGGTACCGACTTCAAATCTTGTAATTCATTAGTCCCCCAGGAACTCTTGGAATCATCGCTCGTTACATAGAGTAACTCCCCGTCGGGCCTACGATGTTCCCCGTCGCTATAAACCAATATTTCAGGGCGAACGACGTTTATGGATTGCTTTCTACCAGTATTTCAGGGCGCACAATCCGATTGCTTTCTACCAGTATTTCAGGGCGCACAATCAATTGGGATTAATCGCTTCTACCAATATTTCATGGCGTAAGACTATAAAACTGATTCATCTATGAATCTTCCCATGCAAGAATACATATCATGATACTTGACACATTAATGACTCATGCCAACATCAAATACTCATGCATCAACAATATTCATGTATTTCAAGTGCACACAAAGTAATGCACACAATTGCCCAAAATGGCCACAAACACCAATATACCACACTTAGCATTTTCTTGCCTCTCGGCCACAAATCGTCATCACAACAGCACATAAGGCATACACATCCAAAGCACAAACATATAACACAATACAAGTCAAATACGCACTATTAAAAACGACAAAAGTCGAGATTCGACACTATTCACATTTTCCGACCAAATTTAATCGGCTAACGATTCTCAAAACCTCATATTCACAAAGTACAGTTCGATACCTTTCCAACGACACCAAGAATGCAAAAATCGGATAAACGGAACAAAAGTTACGGACAAAACCGAAAACACATTTTGAAAAATCACATTTTTGACATTCTCCTGTCCATACGCGTATCACTCATGTCCATACGCGTACGGACAGAACCCATTTCCTTCACAAATTCCTCGTTCCAAAACCCATACGCGTATTGGCCCATGGCTCGCCCATGTTACGCGTAATGCCAAGATTCATACGCGTATTGGCCCAAAAACAAGCCAATGATACGCGTATCGCCTTGGCTCATACGCGTATGGACATGCCCCTTACGCGTATGGCCAGAGCATACCCAGAAAAATTCTGCAGAACAATTTCTGCGTTTTCCTACCCAACATCAACCAATTTCTTCACCTAAAACTCAGAAAAACAGCAATTTGAAGTGTAATAGCATACCACAAACATGTATGAACAATCAACAATGCATTCAACAAGATTTTTACCACAATCAAATTCATTTCTAATCAATTCTTACACAATCTAAGTTTTACTAATATTCTCCAAATCAATCCAAAAACAACAACAAAACACATACATAATCATATACAATCATAGAATAATCGAGTTTCGCACCCTTACCCGATTAATCGATTCTTAAAACTTGTTCTTGTTGAATTTTTCCCACTTTCTTCTTCTTTCTCTCTTTTCTTCTCTTTCTCTCTTTTCTTCTTCTTTTCTCTTTTCTCTTACTATTTTTCTTTCTATTTTCTAACTTATCAAAAATAAGATGTGAAATGCCCAAAATACCCCTACACTCAATTATCTCGCAAATGTTCCCAAAACGCGATAAAATATATTCACGACTAAAAATAACACAATTTCGCACAAAAGCCGAAAACATAATAAAATAATAACAAAATAATCAAAAAGGACTCAACAAACAAAACTGGCAAAACTGGGGCGTTACAATTCTCCCCCACTTAGAAATTTTCGTCCTCGAAAATCTTACCTGATTCAAATAACTCTGGATACGATTCTCGCATCCTACTCTCCAACTCCCACGTCAGATTACCATCAGCAGCGCCTCCCCACGCCACTTTCACAAGTGCAATCTCTTTACCCCTCAACCGCTTCACCTCGCGATCCACAATACTAACTGGTAATGCCTCGACCGTAAGGTTATCTCTTACCTCAACCTCGTCCATAGGAATCACATGTGAAGGGTCTGAAACATACTTCCGCAACTGCGAAACATGAAACACATCATGCAAATTCGACAGATTCGGCGGTAACGCCACCCGATACGCTACAGCACCAACTCTCGCAGATATCTGGTAAGGACCAATAAATCGAGGAGTAAGTTTCTTAGATTTCAAAGCACGACCAACACCCGTAACCGGCGTAACCCTCAGAAATACGTGATCACCCTCTTGAAACTCAAGATCCTTCCGTCTCTTATCATGATAACTCTTCTGCCTACTCTGAGAAGCCTTCATTTTCTCACGAATAAACTTTACCTTTTCCGTCGTCTGTTGCACCAATTCCGGTCCAACCACAGAACTCTCACCTGTTTCGTGCCAACACAACGGCGTTCGACATCTTCGCCCATATAAAGCCTCAAAAGGTGCCATTCCAATACTAGAATGGAAACTGTTATTGTACGTGAACTCAACCAAAGCAAGATAACTGTCCCACGTACCACCTTGTTCCAAAACACACGATCTCAACAAATCCTCCAAAGACTGAATAGTTCTTTCGGTCTGACCATCCGTCTGCGGATGATAAGCCGAACTCAACTTCAATCTAGAACCCAAAGCCTTCTGTAGACTCTCCCAAAATCTCGATGTAAACCTCGGATCTCTATCAGAAACAATGCTCAACGGGACACCATGCAATTTCACAACCACACCGACATAAATCTCAGCTAACCTCTCCAAAGAAAAACTGATGTCAATCGGAATGAAATGCGCCGATTTAGTCAGCCTATCCACAATCACCCAAATAGAATTATGCCCTCGCTGAGTATTCGGTAACCCCGTTACAAAATCCATCGAAATGCTATCCCATTTCCACTCAGGAATGTCTAATGGTTACAACAAACCACTAGGCCTCAAATGTTCCACTTTCGATTTCTGACAAGTTAAACAAGCATAAACAAATTGAGCCACATCTCTTTTCAAACCAGACCACCAGAAAATCTTCCTCAAATCTTGGTACATTTTATTCGCTCCGGGATGAATACTTAAAATACTCCGGTGTCCTTCCTCCAAAATCATTCTTTTCAACTCCGCATCGTCAGGAATACAAATACGATCACGAAATCTCAAAACGCCAAACTTATCAACCTTGAAATCCTCATTCTCGTTCATCATCAAATCAACAAATTTCAAATCCAGCTTTTGTTTCTCACAAATCGACAACAAAAACTCATTCGTAACTTTCAACATACCAAGTCTCACACTCACCGATGTCACTTCGCAAACTAAACTCAAGTCTCTAAATGATTCCAAAAGTTCCCACTCTTTCGCCATCAATGCGGACATATGCAAAGACTTACGGCTCAATGCATCGGCTACCACATTAGCTTTACCAGGATGGTAATTCAAGCCAAAGTCGTAGTCTTTCAAGAATTCCAACCATCTCCGTTGCCTCATGTTCAACTCTTTCTGATCAAATAGATATTTCAAGCTTTTATGATCACTAAAGACTTCGAACCTCGCACCATAGAGATAGTGTCTCCAAATCTTTAACACAAAAACCACAGCAGCTAATTCAAGATCATGAGTAGGATAGTTTTTCTCATGAACTCTTAATTGCCTTGAAGCATAAGCTACAACTTTACCTTCCTGCATCAAAACACCACCCAAACCAATTAAAGAAGCATCACAATACACAACGAATGGTTCATTAGGATTAGGTAAAATAAGAATCGGAGCTGTCGTCAATCTTCTCTTCAGCTCACAAAAACTCTCTTCACACTGAATATCCCAAATAAACGCTTTGCCCTTACAAGTCAACTGCGTCAAAGGTAATGCTAGCTTGGAAAAACCTTCAATGAACCTCCGATAATAACCAGCCAAACCCAAAAAGCTTCGAATTTTAGTAACGGATCTAGGAGCCTCCCATTGTAGAACTGCTTCTACTTTAGATGGATCCACAGCAATACCATTACCTGAAATCACGTGCCCGAGAAAACTCACCTCCGACAACCAAAATTCACACTTAGACAATTTGGCACAAAGCTTCCTTTCTCTCAAAACCTGCAAAACAATACGTAAATGCTCTGCATGTTCCTCACGAGACTTAGAATAGATTAAAATATCATCAATAAACACCACCACAAAACGATCCAAATGCTCGTGGAAAATCCGATTCATGTATTCCATGAACACACCAGGCGCATTAGAAACCCCGAACGGCATCACAGCAAACTCGTAATGCCCGTAGCGTGTCCTAAAGGCCGTCTTCTGAATATCTTCTTCTTTCACCCTTATCTGATGGTACCCCGATCTCAAGTCAATCTTACTAAATACACAAGCACCAACCAACTGATCCATCAGATCATCAATCCTTGGAAGCGGATATTTGTTCTTAATCGTCACTTTATTCAACTGGCGATAATCAATACATAATCGCATACTCCCATCTTTCTTTTTCACCAACAAAACTGGAGCACCCCAAGGAGAAACACTTGGTCTTACGAACCTCTTTTCCAGTAAGTCATTCAACTGCTTTTTCAACTCCACCAATTCAGATGCCGACATTCGATAAGGTGCCATAGAAACAGGTCTAGTACCAGGGACTAGATCTATCGAGAATTCCACCTCTCTCTCCGGCGGTACATCTGAAATATCTTCAGGAAATACCTCAGGAAAATCACACACAACAGGAAACACCTCAAGAGAAACTTTACTCTCCACCGACAACGATGCAAACACACCGAACAACTGAGCCTCATCCGCCAAAAGTCTCTTCAACTCTTTGGTAGATAAGAAACTCGAGTCTTCGTCTTCCTCCAGAGAAGGAAACCTTACTAGCTTATGATAACAATCAATGTGAACCCGATTAAATTGTAACCAGTTCATTCCCAACACCACATCTAACCCTTCCAATGGTAAACACACCAATCCATCACAAAATCTTTACCATAAATGGCTAAAGGACAATTTAGACAAACCATAGAAGTAGTTACTGATCCCATCGCTGGAGTATCAATAACCATCTCAACACCCATCACAGACAACACAAGATTCAAACTCTTCGCGCACTCAGACGAAATAAACAAATGAGTCGCTCCAGTATCAATAATAGCAATTAAAGGCGTATTATTAATAAATCAAGTACCTCTAATCAAACGATCTGCATTCGAGGTCTGAGTTCCTGCTAGTGCAAACACTTTTCCTCCAGGTTGAGCCTGTCTTGGTTTCGTACACCTTGTACTAACATGACCAACTTCCCCACAATTATAACATGTAACTCCATTCTTCCTCCTACAATCAGCAGCCACATGACCTTTCAAACCACAACTAGCACACATATCCACATTATTCATTTTCCTCTTACATTCCGATATACGATGTCCTAAACCACCACAATTGTAACATTTCACAGCAGAATTCATTCCTCCACCACTAGGCTTCCTATCAAAAGCAAACTTTTGTTTCCCTTTGTCAACAGGGGTAACATAAGGCCTACCTCTGAACTGCCCCTTTCCTTTCTTATCATTCAGATTCTTGTAATGAGTAGCACGTGCTTTGCTATCCTCATCAAAGATCCGACTCTTGTTCACCAACACTGAAAACTGTCTTATCTCCTGATAACCGATACCCTGCTTGATTTCTGGCCTCAAGCCATTCACAAACTTCAAACACTTCGACCTCTCTGAACCCGCTGTATTATAATTAGGACAGAACTTCACAAGTTCCTCAAACTTAGCAGCATAATCCGCAACAGAGGAATTATCCTGTTTCAGTTCAAGAAATTCAATTTCCTTCTTACCTCTCTCATCTTCCGGAAAATACTTTTCGAGAAAAGCATCTTTGAACACAGCCCACGTAACCACTATTTCATCCTCCTCAAACCTCTGAGAAGCATTTATCCACCAATCTTCAGCTTCCTTTTCCAGTACATGAGTACCAAACTGCACTTTCTGATCCTCGGAACACTTAATGAAACGGAAGATCTTCTCAATCTTCTTCAGCCAAATCTGTGCTCCCTCAGGATCATGAGTACCATTGAAGCTCGGTGGGTTATTCTTCTGAAACTTATCCATACTACGCGACTCCTCGTCCGCCGCAGCATTCGGTAAATTCTGCATCGCCTGCGCCATAGCTTGCATGGCCGCAGTCATAGCAGCATCACGTCTTCCAGCCATAATCTGAACGTTTCCAATGATAACAAATTATGGTTAAACAACAACTCGTCCAACGTAACTCGCCCAATATGCCAGACACAACAACCACAACTGACACAAACTGACACAAACAGCTCTGATACCACTTAATGTGACGCCCCCAATCTAATACCCCCAATTAGCATGCATTTAAAGCAGTTAAAAGAAAAATTCAAAAATTGATCAGAGTACATTTGAAATCACGGCATAGAAAGGAGACATCCCATCAACGTAACCAAAATATACACATAACATGCAACACCTGCCCATAATGATATGCAACTGTGGGGTAGCAATCATACAGAGGAAACTTCGTTCCTTACACCCACTTTTCAGAAATTAGAAATAAAACGGAAAATCTAAAATCTGATTAACATATACACATATAAACAGTTTGTCATACATCAAGTAGCATATGTACAACCAAAATATAATATATCATCAGATATACAAAACAATAGCACGCGGCCACCCTAACTACCCGGAGTCACATATCAGAGCCGACCGACCAAAATAATGAAGATGCAAAGCTTCACAAAAAGAATACCTCCAGCAAACCTAATCTGCAACGCCTCATAGAGCGTTATAAAACAGCAGAAGGGTGAGAAAAACAACCATAATATAATTGCATAAAATTATATATATTAACACAAAAATACACAAGCAACACATTCTCACCACAAATGCTCAACAGTCGCATATAATATCACACGGTACAATTCTCACTTATCGTATACCACATCACATCAATCATTCACAATACAATCAAACACGTTCCAAGCACAATTACTCATGATTTATGCAATGCACATAGACCGACACAACGACTCTATGCACATGCCATGCGGTACCGACTTCAAATCTTGTAATTCATTAGTCCCCCAGGAACTCTTGGAATCATCGCTCGTTACATAGAGTAACTCCCCGTCGGGCCTACGATGTTCCCCGTCGCTATAAACCAATATTTCAGGGCGAACGACGTTTATGGATTGCTTTCTACCAGTATTTCAGGGCGCACAATCCGATTGCTTTCTACCAGTATTTCAGGGCGCACAATCAATTGGGATTAATCGCTTCTACCAATATTTCATGGCGTAAGACTATAAAACTGATTCATCTATGAATCTTCCCAT
The DNA here is from genome assembly GCA_022829125.1 of Lathyrus tuberosus. NCBI lineage: Eukaryota > Viridiplantae > Streptophyta > Magnoliopsida > Fabales > Fabaceae > Lathyrus > Lathyrus tuberosus. The sequence continues at coordinate 1,778,662 of JALAZF010000164.1, forward strand.
GCAAGAATACATATCATGATACTTGACACATTAATGACTCATGCCAACATCAAATACTCATGCATCAACAATATTCATGTATTTCAAGTGCACACAAAGTAATGCACACAATTGCCCAAAATGGCCACAAACACCAATATACCACACTTAGCATTTTCTTGCCTCTCGGCCACAAATCGTCATCACAACAGCACATAAGGCATACACATCCAAAGCACAAACATATAACACAATACAAGTCAAATACGCACTATTAAAAACGACAAAAGTCGAGATTCGACACTATTCACATTTTCCGACCAAATTTAATCGGCTAACGATTCTCAAAACCTCATATTCACAAAGTACAGTTCGATACCTTTCCAACGACACCAAGAATGCAAAAATCGGATAAACGGAACAAAAGTTACGGACAAAACCGAAAACACATTTTGAAAAATCACATTTTTGACATTCTCCTGTCCATACGCGTATCACTCATGTCCATACGCGTACGGACAGAACCCATTTCCTTCACAAATTCCTCGTTCCAAAACCCATACGCGTATTGGCCCATGGCTCGCCCATGTTACGCGTAATGCCAAGATTCATACGCGTATTGGCCCAAAAACAAGCCAATGATACGCGTATCGCCTTGGCTCATACGCGTATGGACATGCCCCTTACGCGTATGGCCAGAGCATACCCAGAAAAATTCTGCAGAACAATTTCTGCGTTTTCCTACCCAACATCAACCAATTTCTTCACCTAAAACTCAGAAAAACAGCAATTTGAAGTGTAATAGCATACCACAAACATGTATGAACAATCAACAATGCATTCAACAAGATTTTTACCACAATCAAATTCATTTCTAATCAATTCTTACACAATCTAAGTTTTACTAATATTCTCCAAATCAATCCAAAAACAACAACAAAACACATACATAATCATATACAATCATAGAATAATCGAGTTTCGCACCCTTACCCGATTAATCGATTCTTAAAACTTGTTCTTGTTGAATTTTTCCCACTTTCTTCTTCTTTCTCTCTTTTCTTCTCTTTCTCTCTTTTCTTCTTCTTTTCTCTTTTCTCTTACTATTTTTCTTTCTATTTTCTAACTTATCAAAAATAAGATGTGAAATGCCCAAAATACCCCTACACTCAATTATCTCGCAAATGTTCCCAAAACGCGATAAAATATATTCACGACTAAAAATAACACAATTTCGCACAAAAGCCGAAAACATAATAAAATAATAACAAAATAATCAAAAAGGACTCAACAAACAAAACTGGCAAAACTGGGGCGTTACACCAACTCCAGTTCCTTCGACAGGAGGGTCGACAGTGTTAACCATGGTGACAGAGCCAGCGCCTTCGACAGCAGGACCAGGGGCGACATACGTGAGGCCTTACACTCAGCCAGTCCTAGAGTACATTGGCCCATCAGTGACAAATCCTCAGACTCCACCAGGAGGAAGTTCGACGTATAGGCAGTTTCCTCCCCCAGGATTTTCACAGCCTTTGCCTAGGAACCCAATATATGGCATGCCAACGGCAATGATGCAGAATCTGCATACTGCACCCCCAATATATTCAGAAAATGTGATATCTTCCCCTTTGCAGGAGTCAGGTTCTAGAATTAACATAGGTCGAAACAGCCAGTCCATAGGTTTGGGATATTCTGCTCAAGGACCCAACTTAACAAATGAGTCTGCAGCATATTTGAGGCAACAGATGGATGAGAGCAATATGCAAATGGTACATACTTTGTCTCAGACAATGGGAGAGATTTTCCAGCCCTTAATCCAGAATACTACTCAAACCAATCAAATGATGACAGCCCAGATGGCGCGTATAGCAGAATTCATGGGAATGTCCGCTCCTGTTCAACACCAAAATCAAGGAGTCGAGAGGAGGGAAAACGCTCAACAAGTGAATCCGGTGAATCCAGAGTTGGTCGAACCACCTAGGGAGGAGCCTCCTAGAAATCAAATACCAATACTTGAAGAGGAGGAACCAAGGATGGTGCTAGTAAACAGAAATCAAAACGTTGATCATGTGGTGAATCAGGTTCGACGCAACAATGTAGCAGCAGAGAACAATTTGGCAGCCATGGTCGAAAGAATAATGGCTCGAAATGGCTTGAATATGGTTTTTTCTAGGCCAAACTTTACTTCTCCTATAGTGGACTATATACTTCAAGCTGAATTGCTTCCTAGGGAAAAAGTACCAAAGTTTACTAAGTTCTCAGGAGATACTACAGAATCTACCGTCGAACATGTGGCACGCTACCTGATCGAAGCTGGTGAGATTGCGAATGATGAGAGTCTGAGGGTGAAGTATTTCCCTAGTTCCCTCACTAAAAATGCATTCACGTGGTTCACTACATTACCATCTGGTTCGATTTGTAATTGGACCCAGTTAGAACGTTTGTTCCATGAGCAATTTTACATGGGGCAGACTAAAATTAGTTTGAAAGAATTGGCTAGTGTGAAACGAAAGTTCAATGAGCCAATAGATGATTACTTGAATAGATTTCGACTACTCAAGGCTAGGTGCTTTACACAAGTGCCTGAGCATGAGCTTGTCGAAATGGCCGCTGGTGGCCTTGATTACTCTATCAGGAAAAAACTGGACACCCAGTATTTAAGGGATATGGCCTGGTTAGCTGACAGAGTTCGACAGCTAGAGCGTCTCAAAGATAAGAAAGCTAGGGTGAACAAAAACAAGAAGGTAGCTTACGTCGAATACCAGGAGGGCATCGAAGAATTGTATGACGAGCCTGTTAGGTTCGACGAAAGTGAAATAGATCTTGCTGAACTTAAGCAAGGTCCTCCATATTCTTGTAAATTATTAGTCCCTTCGAATGGAAAAAACCCTGTCGAAACAGAAAAGAATGATAGGTTCCCAAAGAAAACATACACTTTCGACATCACTAAATGTGACGAAATTTTTGATTTGTTAGTTAAGGATGGTCAAATACTAGTGCCTCCTGGTGCTAAAATACCACCTTTAGAGCAAAGAAAAAAGAGAGGCTTTTGTAAATACCATAATTATTTGGGTCATAAAACTTCTCAATGTTTTCTTTTCAGGGATCTGGTGCAGAATGCTATTCAGGAAGGTAGACTCAAATTTGGGGAGAAGACTAAGACCCAGATGAAAATTGATACCAACCCTCTTGAAGTAGCTGAAGCAAATTACACAGAGCCCGAAGAGGTTAACATGGTCGAACTAGTGGAGGAATCTGACAATAGTTCAGATAGTGTTAACACCAACGAAGCTCTTGGCAGAAGTGCCACAGTGGTGGAGGTTACTGAGGACCTTACCAATGATGTTGTGTTCATTAGAGAAGTTGAGGAAGTGGATGGATACCAGCTTGAGCATTTGATATGTATGGCTGCTGAACACTACTTTAGCACATCTTCTGAAGTTCAAAGGTTCGACGTTGAGACTACAGTCGAGACCCATGCTGGAGCTGAAGCACCAAAATTGCAGATGGCGACGAAAGAGACTGCTGACCGTTTCAGACAGATGGACGAGGCTACTGAAGGCCTTGATGTCAACTTCTCCAAAATGTGTTTAAAAGATGAAATTAACATAAACATGGTCGAAGTGACTGACATACAGACCATGGATATTGATGAACATGCCCATCAAGAAGATTGCAACAAGTTGGGTTATCCCAGAGAAGATGAAACTATTGTTGATTTTCTCCACAGGTGCCAGGGAAAGAACTCTGAAGTCATGTTGTGCCCTCGATACAGCGCTATCTTCGACAAAGAAGCTGCTCATAGTATCCAAGCGGGGAAAGAAGCCAAATCTGAACGTGAGAAAAAAGCTGCTCAAAGGCCAGGGCGTTTCGACCCAAGGAAAGCTACTCAAAAACAATATGGCCAAAGGCCACAAATGCCAAGGGCTAAGCAGGCTACTTTCAAGCCTAGCAGTGATGTACCAAGTAGAAAGTGGGTCAAACCAGTGGAAGCACCAGGGAAAGGAAAACAGAGATGGAAGAATTTCAACGTGGCTAGAGGTTCTTCAATTGAGTACCGGAAAGAATTCGAGTCCTCAAACAAAGCTGCCTATATTTCTGAGAATTACAAAGGAAAAAATCTTATGTCCAAGTCCCAGTGGAGAAGGGAACAGAGACGAAGGAAGGCTTTGAGAGAGGCTCAGGCCAAAGACTTGACTGAGACTAGTAGCAATGTCCTGCCTGCCAGCAATAAAGGTGTTGGGACGAAAATAAAAAACCAGGTGCCTGTGGGGCGAAGGTTGTTTTCTGACAAGAAAGAAGAAGCTGAGAGGTTTGCAGTCGTAGCAACTGAGGACGAAGATTCGACTCACAAATTTGATTCCGACTCCGATGCCTCTTTAAACATCATTGTCAATGTAGTCTCAGTAATGCCAAGAGAATATGATAGAATAACTGAGGTGGAAAACTTGGATGCCAACGCTGAGGCTGAAATGGCAGCACATCAACCTGTGTGCTACTATGTGATGAACAATGGTTGTGTCAAAGAATAGAATGCTTTCTTTGAACGGCCAACTGAGGTCATGAAAGGGCACTTAAAACCTCTGTACATTACAGGGAAAGTAGAGAATGTGGCTGTGAATAAGATCTTGGTGGATTGTGGGGCTACTGTCAATTTAATGCCACACTTTCTGCTAAGTAAGATTGGTAAATTCGACACTGATCTTAAACCCCACAACATGGTCCTTTCTAACTATGAAGGGAAGATTGGGACCACTCTAGGTGTCTTACAGGTTGATTTGAATGTGGCTACAATAACAAGACCTACCTTATTTATGGTAGTCGAAAGCAAAGCTAACTAGAACCTTCTGCTGGGAAGGGAGTGGATCCATGGCATTGGAGCAGTACCTTCATCAATGCACCAACGAATAACCATTTGGAGGCCTGATGGCATAGTTGAAAACATTGAAGCTGATCAAGGGTACTTTAAGGTGCCTGTTAATCATGTTAATGGTGTTGAGTTCGACAAAAACTTGGCGCATATTGCGCCTTGTACTCCAGCAGAATTTGATTTCACCCCAGATGACCATGCCTTCTGCTCATTACACTTGCACCCAATGGAGGGATTTCGATGGGACAGAGAGGTCATAAGGGAAGAAGGCAATGCTCCATACTATGGGTTGCCTGAAGTAGACCCCACAGGATGGGGAAGTGAATTCAGTAACAATGACTGAATTCGACGCACTACAAAGAATTTCAGCCTATGTGGCCGAATCTAAGTTACAAGCGGCCTTGGAGGATGCACACAATCACTGGCTGTCGAAGCCACAACTCAGATTTATGGAGTAGGCCCTGGTAAGGACTTTGAACCTGAACCACCTGATGGGTCTCAAATCGAAGACCAAAACCAAAGGCTTGATGCTATTTATGATAATGAGCCTTTAGGTTTTGAAAAGGATCCACTGTCATACAATATTAAAATACTGGCGCAAGATCCTTTGGAAGAAATTGACCTGGGTGAAGGGGGAGTAAAAAGGCCTACTTATATTAGTGCTAGTCTCGACCCACAACTCAAATTCGAAATGGTCCAACTATTGAAGGAATTTAAAGATTGCTTCGCTTGGGACTATGACGAAATGCCTGGTTTGAGACGAGAGCTTGTTGAACATAAGTTGCCAATCATACCTGGAAAAAAGCCAGTCAAGCAAAATCTAAGACGGTTTGCCCCAACAATCCTTTCCAAAATCAAAGAGGAAATTGAAAGGCTACTTAGATGCAAGTTCATCCGTACAGCTAGGTATGTCGAATGGCTAGCTAATATTGTACCAGTCATTAAAAAGAATGGTTCTTTAAGGGTTTGTATAGATTTTAGAGATCTAAATTCTGCAACCCCTAAGGACGAATATTCTATGCCTGTGGCAGAAATGTTGATTGATTCTGCTACAGGACATGAATACTTGAGTATGTTGGATGGTTATTCTGGTTATAACCAAATATTCATTGCTGAGGAAGATGTCCCAAAAACTGCTTTTCGATGTCCAGGGGCATTAGGCACTTATGAATGGGTAGTAATGCCTTTTGGTCTAAAAATGCTGGGGCAACTTACCAAAGAGCAATGAATTCGAGCTTTCATGATTTTATTGAGACTTTTATGCAAATCTATATTGATGATATTGTAGTTAAGTCTTTCTCAGGGAAAGATCATTTAAACCATCTTCGACATTCCTTTGAAAGGATGAGAAAGCATGGTCTAAAAATGAATCCTCTCAAATGTGCTTTTTGTGTGCAGGCAGGGGATTTCTTAGGCTTTGTGGTCCACAAGAAGGGGATCAAAATAAACCAGAATAAAACCAAAGCCATTATGGAAGCAAAAGCGCCATCAACAAAGAAGGAATTGCAGTCTCTCTTGGGCAAAATAAATTTCTTAAGGAGATTTATATCCAACTTAAGTGGGAAAACGCAAGCCTTTTCACCATTGCTTCGAGCTAGCAAGGATGGGTTCGACTGGGGGCAAGCTCAACAGGAAGCTTTCGACAAGATCAAAGAGTACCCGAGTCACCCCCCGATTCTCTCACCACCTTGTGGCAATAAGTGTATGAGATTGTACATAGCTGCGTCAGATAGAACTTTAGGGAGCATGTTAGCTCAAGAGGATGATGATGGTGTCAAAAGGGCCGTCTATTACCTTAGTAGAGCTTTAAATGATGCAGAAACTAGATATAACATGATTGAAAAATTATGTTTATGTTTGTATTATTCTTGTACAAAATTGAAGCATTATATAAAACCAGTTGATGTTTATGTTTCTTCTCGTTATGACGTTATTAAACATATGTTGTCCAAACCTATTTTGCATAGTCGAATTGGAAAATGGGCATTAGCACTAACTGAATATTCTTTAACTTATAAGCCTTTAAAAGCTGTTAAAGGGCAAGTAGTGGCAGATTTTATAGTTGACCACTCTATGAATGAAATCCCTCTGAACTATCTTGAAATGGAACCTTGGAAGTTATACTTCGACGGGTCAAGCCATAAAGATGGGACAGGCATAAGAGTACTTGTTATTTCTCCTAATAAAATTCCAACAACACTTAAGTATAAAATTGAAGGCCGTTGTTCTAACAACGAAGCTGAATATGAAGCTTTAATTGCTGGACTTGAAGTATTGTTGGAATTGGGGGCAACACATGTCGAAATAATGGGAGATTCAGAACTGGTCATAAAACAAGTTACCAAGGAGTACAAGTGCATAAAAGAAAACTTGATTATGTACTTTGTAGTTGTGAATCGACTGTTGAAAAAGTTCGACGCAGTTAGTTTTTGACACATCCCTAGACTGGAAAACCAGGTAGCTAATGACTTGGCTCAGATTGCATCAGGGTATAAAGTTTCAAAAGACAAATTACAAGATGCAATCGAATTCGAAGTCAGAGGAAGGGTGGTGTCAGTAGGATTAGCCCCATCAGATTTGGAAGAAACTAAGCTTGGATATGTTGATGAAGACAATTTTACAATTCTGGCAGTTGATAGTATAACTGACAAGGATTGGAGAAAACCTATAATGGATTATTTAAAGAATCCAATGCCTTCGACAGAAAGGAAAATCAAGTATCAAGCTTTAAGTTATGTCTTGTTGGGTAATGAATATTCAAAAAGACTCATGAGGGAGTATTGCTTAAGTGCCTCAGTGAGGCAGAAGCATACTTAGCCCTTTCAACTGTCCATAGTGGGGCATGTGGGGCACATCAAGTAGGCCATAAAATGAAATGGTTGTTGTTTCGACAAGGCATGTATTGGCCTACCATGTTAAAAGATTGTATGGAATTTGCTAAGGGTTGTCAGGAATGTCAAGTTCACGCTGGCATTCAACATGTCCCTGCAAGTGAATTACACTCTATAGTGAAACCTTGGCCTTTTAGAGGATGGGCTTTGGATTTGGTTGGAGAGATTCGACCAACATCATCTAAAAATTATAAGTACATTTTGGTGGGTATTGATTATTTTACCAAATGGGTCAAAGCTATCCCATTACCAAATGTTGATCAAGAATATGTGATTGAATTTATCCAAAAACACATCATCTATAGGTTTGGGATCCCAGAGACAATTACAACAGACCAAGGATCAGTCTTCACTGGTCGAAAAATGCAAGAGTTTGCTAAAGAAATGGGATTCAAGCTTGTAACGTCCACACCTTATTATGCTCAAGCTAATGGCCAAGTCGAAGCAGCAAATAAAGTAGTTATTGTGTTGATAAAAAAGCATGTGGGAAAAAGGCCAAGAAATTGGCACAAGACATTGGACCAAATACTTTGGGCATGTCGAACGTCCCCCAAAGAGGCAACTAATACTACCCTATTTCGACTGACTTTTGGTCGTGATGCAGTTTTTCCTGTGGAAATTTGTCTTCAGTCGATAAGAATTCAAAGGCAACATGAGATTCCATCTGAATCTTATTGGAATATGATGCTTGTTGAATTAGTAGATTTAGATAAAGAAAGACTCCATACATTAGAGTTGCTGAAAAGGCAAAAGAAAAGGGTGGAGAAGTCCTATAATAAAAAGGTCAAGAGTAAAACCTTTTCAGCAGGAGATCTAGTTTGAAAAGTGATCTTGCCTATGGATCGAAAGACCAGATCTTTAGGGAAGTGGTCTCATAAGTGGGAAGGTCCTTTTCAAATTATTAAGGCATTCAGTAATAATGCTTATGAGATTCAAGAGATTGAGGGTGATCTAAGAGTCTTAAGGGTAAATGGGAAATATTTGAAGAAATATAAGCCTATTTTACAAGAAATTCATATTAAGACGTAAGTTTTATTCAGATTATAAACGCCAAAATAGGCCATGTGAGGCCAAAATGGCATACAAAGGGGAGAAAACAATTACAATAACATAAAACCCAGGAGAAAGATCATTCATAGTCTCTCCAATTGATAGAGTTGAGGAAGGCAACATAATCTTCGTCAGCTTCATCATCAGAGTTTGGGGCTTTGGAATGTCCTTTCTTGGGTACCTTCATCTTAGTTTCTCTTTTCTTGGCGCGAGATGTTGCTCCAGTTGAAGTGTCATTGATAGCAGTAGTTGTTGCCTCAACTTTCTTTGTCTCCCCAGCCACCTTCTTGGTCATTGCCTTCTTTGAGGAAGTACTCATGCTTGCTTCAGTAGGTGCAAAATATCCCAAGAGTGAAGAGGGTTTTATAGAGGCAAGGCCTTGTAAGGATTGGCCAGTCAACGATGGAGATACGTGAAATTACCCTTGGGAGTATACCCTAGGGTTGCGCTATTAATATTCCTTTATGGAATAGAAACTTGTGTCGTTGGAACACTAAGTTGTTAAAAGCTGCGCTATTTTCATGGTTTCCAAGAAAAGAGGCAGAGTACTTTAATTACAAAGACTAGCAAAGTTTAAGAGAAACTTTTGCAAGTCGAAGAGTTAATAGTAAACAGAAGGATTTAGATAAATGAAAGGGCATTGAGATCATAGGACAATTAGAAAGGGAGCTTCGACTTCAACTCAAGAAAGTTGACCTTGTGATTCTGAAGGCGTTTCTCACACAGAGCTTTGTTGAGCTTAGCTGCTGAAAGTTCCTTTTCAAGCGTTTGGGCCTTATCAAGGAAGTCTATAGTGCGCTTTAGCTCTCTGGCCATTTCAGTATCGTCGAAGTCTTTCAGCTCAAGGTTGCGCTATTCAGCGTTAGAAATCTTGTTTTGCAGCTCTTCAATTTGCTGCTTTCAGTCATCAATGTTCTTTTGGTTCGACTCCACCTCTGTCTGCCTTTTCTGTTGGTCAATCTCTAGACTTTTGACCCTAGCTTCTGATGCGTGTGCTTCATCCCAAGCTGAATGTTCCAGTCCAGTTGTGACTTCAATGTTGTCTTGGATCTTGGGAAGGAGTTTGAAGTCCTCAGACATCTGATTTATTAAAGCAGTTAACTCCACAAGGAATTCAGAAACATCTTTACTAAGAGTCGAAAGGTCCCATTTTTGGAGGCTATCTTTCAGAAAGAGAGGAGCAGTTCGATCTGAAAGTAAGACATTGTGGATGTCTCCCTTGAAGAATTTGTCTTTGATCTTTTGAAGGATAGGGCTGGCAAAGTCATATGGAGCTGAACCCCCAGAACTGGTCGAAGTACTGAGGCTAGTACCTGAAGAGCTGTAATTCTTCCCAAGTATCATCCTGGCATACTCTCGAGGATTTGACCATTTGAGGGAAGCCAATGGGTCTCCAGTGGGGGATCCTCTAGTAGTCGAAGTGACTGTAGGTCCAGGAGTTGGATTGTTGGCAGGACCTATTTCAGTCACAGGTGTATGGGTTTGATCTTGCTCAGTCCTCTCCCTCTCTTCTTCTTGGTCTTCATCATCTTCGACTTCCTCCTCTTCTGCTTCAGTTGGCATTCCTTCTATGTCCATGCCAATGGTCTCTGTTTGGTCGAGAGGTTATTGGTGAGAAACATCATCCTCTTCATGTTCAGAGCCATCGGTCTGGGATTGTTGAGTGTTGGTCCTAGCAGGCAAATTTTTGTTTGTTTCATCTGCTTCAGGAGGAGGAACTGTAAGAGGGATAGGTTGGTTAATTTCTCTTAGTGAACTATATCCAGAACCAATGTCAGAGGTAGGGTGATAAGTTGGCTAACCTTGGCTATTCAGGAGAGTTGTTGCAAAGCTGAATGAAGATTGTGGTGGGTTAGAACCACCTACATCAGCCTGAAAACCACAAGTAAAGAGAATAAGATTGGGAGAAATCTGAGTAGGGAATTCAAATACTGAGTGAAGATAGTATGCATACCTGTACAACTGCGGCGTCAGGACTTGAGTTTGCACTCTCAGGATCACCAGCAGTCATTTTCGACGCAACCCTGGAGAGTTGTTTCTTGACACCACTTTCAGCAGGTGTCTTCTCAAGAAGTCTGACGGCCTTTGAGGAGTATTGGGTGGTGGCTCCAGAAGCTTTAGTAAGCTTCCTTTTCTTTTTAACCACTATCTCTTCAGGGGACTCATCATCAGTATCTGGAGGGACAACTGTTTGAGCACCTTTCTTGCCCTTTTTTGAAGGCGTTGGAGGTTTTCGAGCAGTCTAAAAGGTGATGCAAATATTAGAAGTTGGTTACACAAGAAGATGTAGGCAAGGGATATAAAATACCTTTGTGCCTTCAGTCTCTTTTTCGACTCCTGCAGCACCCTTCGATGAGCCGGTCTTCCTGGCCATAGCTGAAAGATAGATGATTATTACAAGATTAATAATTGAGTGGTTAGTTAGAAATCACAAATCAAGGGCCTCAAACCTTCATATATTTTGGATTCGACACGAACATCCTCGACCCCTATATGAAGCTGTCCTTTGAAACTGTCCAGTGTATGTTTAGTCGCAACCATCTGTTGGGCTTTCGGTTGAGACTGCTGTCGAAGGAGTTTTAGGTGCTCACCACAGACAAACCAGTCTGGAAATTAGGGGGCAAGTGCCACTCCAAAATCAGCGTTAGGAAGTCGAGGAAACTTTGGAGGAAAGAGTTCAAAAGCCACCTCATAACGTTTCTCAAGAGGAACGTTTGAAGGGATTTTCAACTGATTTAATTTTTGTAGAAATTTCTCCTTCAAAGTGACAGCAGCCTCACGAACAGTTCGACTAATATCATCTGGTCGATAGACAGTTTCAAAGTACTTTTGGAAGGCCTGAATTTCTTTGACATGAATGAACTTACTCTTCTTGGTCTTCTCCTGCACATCAAGAAAAGCTTGGTCAATTAAGGAAGAGAAGGCAGCAACATCAAGAAATTGTTCACTATAGTACTTCGACCACCAGTTGTGAAATGGTATAGTGCACAAAAATGTGGGTCGAAAGTGCACAGGGGAAAGAGTTATTTTTCTCATGTTCCACCGGTCGAAAGCAACTGCAGCACTTCCCTCATCAAAACTGGCAGTATGAAGGACTGCATGGCCTTTCTTCCCATACAGACACTTGGGGAAAATCTGAGCCAACCCAAACTGTCGAGAGACAAGATTTGGTTGGTAAGCAATCAAGGCTACCATGTCTCTTCCAAGATTCAGCCTCTGAATTATAAATCTAGGAATAAAAAAGGCTTCCCAGATTGAAACAGATTCAGCGTCGAGTTTGTTGGATGAATCAGGGAATGGCCTTGTAAACCACTCAGGTCCACATTTTCTTTCAGCAAAAGGGGCCATACTGGGTGTGAAATCATATCGCTTGGCGAACATCATAATGTAACTAGAGAAGGATCCTTTGAGAGTTTCCCCATCATCAGTAGGTGTGAGTTTCACCAGGCAAGTACCTTTGACCCTCCTTTCTTTGAGCTCAGCAGAGTCCTCATCGACTTGCCCTTTTCTGGGAAGGCTAGCTTCGAAAGTTGCATTAAGCCACAATTGAAGCAGCCAGAGGGGGCCATTCAAGTGAACAGTACCCTGGGCCTCCAAGTCTTTGAGTCGAGCCGCCCCTTCGCTGAGAGACTCATAGAGATTTGCCAAAATCAACCCACTAAGGAAAACTCCTCTGTTGTTTTGAAGTTGATTGGCCAGAGTGAGATATTTCTTGGCCACCTGCAGGGATTTGGAGCAACCATATGGTAAGGAACGCAATGTGTTCCTTGTCAGTTATTTCGTCAGTGTCACGTTTGTGGTGATTTATAAAGTGGGTGTATGTGAGCTTGGAGTCAGAGATCCCTATGGTATCCTCTGCATCAGTATCAGAATCATATGAAATGCCATCTGGTCGACGACCTGCAATGGCAGCAAGGTCGAAGAGTATGGGAGTAACCATCCCACAAGGAAGATGAAAGGTGTAGTGGGTACTATCCCAAAAATAGAGTGATGCTGCCAGCAGGTTCAAACAATAAGGAATGTTGGTCTTCAACAGCATAAGCAGATCATAGATTCCAATAGTTTTCCAATGATCAGCTTTGACCTTTTCCATTCTGGTCATCCAGAGGTCAAAATCCTTTAACTGGTTAACAGCTCTTACCAATCTAGTACCATCATGAAGATACCTAAGATCCATCTTAGTTAAAGTGGGTTTATCAGGGGAAGCTTCATTTTCTTTAGGGTTGCTCTTTTGCCCTAAAGGTCTTGATTTACGGTAAGAAGGAAAAAACTCACTAAGCTTCTCATCAGTGGGTTTAACATCAGCTAAGGGGCCACCTAGAGCATAAGGTGTATCAGAAACAATGAGAGGGATCATTACCTGAGACTCGTAAATACTCCTTGCTTTCGCAAGAAGGGGATCTGGTATGAACTGTTGATTCTTCGCCACCTTAGGTCCTGGAATGTTTGCAAATGGCGGAAGGGTTTGCTTGAATGGCGTGCCTTTACCTTTTTGACCTTTCGTTGCTTGGGGAATGGTTTGAGAAGACGCCATTGTTGGAAGTTGAAGAGAAAATGAGAGTGCGTTCTGGGTTTTCTTGAGAGAGTTTGAAGAACGAAGAAATAAGTTGCAAAAAAGCTTGAGAATGCGAAAGCTTGTAAATTGGAGAAAAAGGGTATTTATAGGCGTTTGGAAGATAAAGGGATCGTGAATCCACCGTTAAAACAAATACGATAGTGGGACGCGTGTCCTCTTCTGAAATCGTTGGATGGTGGTGGTTATGAGCAGACTACAAATGCCTAATCCCAAGAAAGGTGATGATGAAAACTGTTCGCAAATATGGCTAAAAAGACGTTTGAATATTTGCCATCATGACATGACGTCATAAGCATGGTTGAGAGAAACTGAATAGTTTCTAGATCGTGGGATGGTCAGTTATGACCATGTCTTTTATAGTTGAATGAGCAGGCGTCGAAAATTGTTTTATCAAAAAATGACCTTCCTACCAACACTGGCGAAAAGACATTTTTGGGGGGCAATTTGTTAGCTTCTAATTTCGACGCTACATGATTTCAAACAATTTGGCTTTAAAGGAAGTTATTCTTTAAAATAATAAGCTAAAGAAGAAGGCTTCGACTAGAAAGCCTTCGACCATGTTTGTTGAAAGCATGAGTCGAATAAGAATGATTTCAAGACTTCAAATATTTCTAAGTTCAAAGAGTCAATTCGACAGGATAAAATTGCTATGGATAATGCGCTGCAGTTACAACTAGATAGTGGAGGGAAGTTCTACTATTTGAATTGAAAGGAGGACAGGTGGCGAAGATCCAAAAGTTGAAGACATGCGAAGTGCCAAGTGGCGTATTCTAGGAGTAAAACCGTCAGATGGTGGTTACTTTAGAGTATTATAAATAGGTTAGTCCTAGAGTTAGAATAGGTGTGAAAAAATCATATTTGTACAAGTAACTCTATATTCACTCAAAGTATCCAGTGTGTCGAGAAACAAGTGAAGTGAGAATGTACGTGATTGTAATCACCATTATCCTTTATTGCAATGCAATTTACTTTGAGGTTTCTATTTTAGATTCTTTACTTTGAAGTCTTTTCACAAACTTTTACCTTTCAAGTCATTTACAGTACCGAGTCTTTACTTTGCAGTTTTACATTAAAAAGTCTTTACTTTGAAGCATTTACATTTCTGCATTTTAAGATCTTTATGCATTTCTTTCCAACATTTAACTCCAGTTTTTTACCAAACCTTTACATTCAGCCTTTCTTTTCTTTGATATGTTGTTCGACTTAAACATTTCTTTACGTTTTATCACTTTACCTGTCATTTCAAAACACGTTCTTTTATTTACATGCACTGTTGAAATGTATACTTTGCCTAATTGTGAGATATTCTAAGATACACTTATAGCACATGTCCTAGGATCAATCTGATCGATCCTGTAAGTTACTATAACTTTGTTGTTTTAGAAGATCAACGGTTGTTTACCAATTTTCAAGGTAAACAGCCCCCTGATTCCGGATGTACACATCCGGACGCACCGTATCCTTAAGAAATAAAAAGTTATTCCGGATGTGCATATCCGGAATGCCTCCAGATCTGTATATCCGAAATAATTGTTATTATATTAGAAGCTGCATGATCACTCCCCCTTCTCATAATCAACCTTTCTTCTTCTACACTCACTCCCACCAACCCAAAAAACCCTACTTCATCAATCCCATTTCTCACTCAAAAAGTTCAAGTTTTTGGTGCAACAAATCAAAAGGAGCAAGGAAAGACTTAATTTCAGGTAAACATTCAACTTTATCCACTACATTGCTCACATTATCAATCTACATTTTTGAAAAAACAAGTTACGCTACTTCCGGATGTGCACATCCGGAACAAATTAAGCATGAACTTTTCCGGATGTGCACATCCGGAAAAATGCCTGAAAGTTTTCAGCATTTTTGAATATATCTTATTTATACATATTAATTGTTCTATTCTTGTTTATAAATAGATATGGTGCATCCCGATAACATGGCAAGAGAATTAGTTGCGCCGATTTCCCCGAAAGATGAAGGTATGCTCATAAAGTCGGTTGATGTCGGCGGTGACTTTAACAACAAGCAAGACTTTGATGATCGTGAAAGCACGGTCGTATACATTCGTAGGATGGCTATTGAGCTTGACTTCGGTGTAAATATCGAGAGATCGGATAATGGGTCGGATAGAAGAAAAGCTTTTGTAATTTTGGGTTGCGAAAGAAGCGGCAAATATCAAGCACCTCTACGAAAGTTTAAGAAAGACGAGACCAGTACTAGAAGATGTGAGTGCCTTTTTAAGATTTGTGGTTACATGTTAGTTTCCAAGAAATGGAGATTTACCGTTCGTTGTGATATACATAACCACGAAATGTGCTCAAAGCTTCAAGGTCATCCAAGTGTATGCCGGCTCAAGGCGGAAGAGAAGACATGTATAGCCGACATGACCTTGAACCTTGTCCAACCGAAGAATATACTTACGACGTTGAAACGGAAAGAACCCGGAAATGTTGCAAACATAAAGCAAGTGTATAACATTCGGTATCAAACGAACAAGGCAATTAGGGGAGATATGAGTGATATGCAACAACTGTAGAAAGTGTTGGAGGACAACAATTACGTGTCTCGGTACAGATATCGCGATGATGGAATTACGGTCCGAGATATTTTTTGGACTCATCCGAATTCCATCAAGTTGTTCAACATGTTCTCGACAGTGCTCATTCTCGATAGCACCTACAAGACAAACAAGTATCGTCTTTCATTGTTTGAGATGGTTGGCGTTACGTCTACGGATAAGACATATGTCGTCGGTTTTGCCTTTTTGGAGTGTGAGAAAGAGGACAATTTCACGTGGGTGTTGGAGACGTGTCGGTCACTTTTGAAGAAATATGTTCAAATGCCAAAAGAAATTGTTACGGACCGCGACAACGCCTTGATGAATGCGGTTGCAAAGGTCTTTCCTTCTTCCAATGCACTACTTTGTCGATTTCACATAACAAAGAATGTGCGAAGTCGGGTTAAGACCGCGGGGGGTGCGAAACAAGTGGAGTCGGAAGACGGAAAAGTGGTCAAGTCGGGTGTCATTGTAGAGAAAATTATGGATGCATGGACTCATATTCTAAATTCTTCCACAACGAAATTATATGCCGATTCGGTCATTAAATTTCAGAAAGTGTGTGAACGGTACCCCTCTTTGTTGAAATATGTTGAATCCACCATTCTTGATCAAGTGAAAGAAAAGATTGTTTGTGCGTGGACCGATAACGTACGACATCTTGGAAACACTACCACCAATAGAGTTGAGTCGGCACATGCCACTTTGAAGAATTGGTTGGGGAATAGCAAGGGGGATTTATGTCGGGATTGGGACTCCGTGCATCTAATGATCAAAAACCAACACAATGAGATACAAACCACTTTCGGTCGGAGCATCACGGTTTTGGAACATCGGTTTAAGCGTAACTTTCTGTACTCTCAATTGATCGACAACATGTCTCGGGCGGGGTTGGGCTATATTTTTCACGAGGCCAATCGAGCCGAAACGGTAAGTTCCGATAGTGCAAAGTGTGGTTGCACTATTATGAAAACCTACGGTCTTCCTTGTGCTTGTGCCATTGCTAAAAAGTTGAAACTAGGTGAGCCAATACAAATTGACGAAGTTTGCCCTCATTGGATGAGACTTAGTTTTGATGATGATGCTTGTAAGGAAGGAGATAAACCGGATATCTCTATTTTGGCCGAATTGGAAGCGATTCAAAAGAGATTTTCGAAGGCTGACGACAATATGAAGCTACACATCAAAGAAGAGTTGAGGAAGATTGCCTTCCCTGAAACAATCACAATGATACCTCCGTCTCAACCGGTTAAGACAAAGGGTGCTCCGACGAAGTTGAAGGTTACACCAAATGACAACTCAACAACTCAGTATCCTTTGTATTATGAGCACGTTAACCAAATCTTTTCGGAATCTCTGACTCCTAAATCTCTACAAAGTGTCATGAAAGGAGCTCGCATTTCCAAACCGGCTCTGACACCGATTCCACGAGTTCCGACTCCGACTCCAACTACACGTATGATTTCCTTTATTGATGAGATGCCGGTTTTTATGCCCAAGTATGTCGACGGTATAATCGATGTTGTAGGGGATGGTAATTGCGATTACCGAGTCGTGTCGGCACTACTCAGTAAAGGAGAGGAAGGTCGTGCACTTGTACGTCATCAACTTATCCTAGAGTTGGAGACGCATAAAGAAGCATACTTGCGTCTCTATGAAAATCAAGAAAATTACAACAAGGTTCATGAGTCACTTGTTCTGTGGTTGAGTGGTCCGGCACCGGTATCGAAATGGATGAGCTTCCCCGAGATGGGTCATCTTATTGCATGCGCCTACGATATGGTGTGTATCGACTTGACGAGATATGGATTTTCGGAAACCTTTTTTCCACTCCACACCGCACCTCCGTCGAATCCAAATGATCGCATCATGTGTATCAGATGGCTTGCGAAATCAAGACATTTCGTACAAGTTATCTTGAAACCCGGATGCCCGATACCACCTAAATCACCGCAATGAGCGACGCATACAACTGCAATTACCGAGTCTTGGCCGGATAGTTTTGTCAAAAGGATGCTTGAATTCGAAAGATTTCACGCAATTGAAAAGGCATCAAATGCGGAAAAATCGAAAGTTCTAGCTCCAATAGATTTAGACGGAGAATTTTGTTTTAACTCTTTTGTATAATCATACGACACAATGTACATTATTGAAGTGAAATATATTGTATTTTTATCCATATGTCTTTTTAATACACTTACGAATTTTATTGCACTGAGAGTATTCCAAGTGGCTGCATAAGCTGTTCCATTCTGTTTTAAAATTGTATCAGTAAAACATTCTGATTTGCAGATCCGGGCAATTTCCGGATTTTCACATCCGGAACCAATATTTGTAGGGTTTGTCTGGATCTGCACATCCGGAACGAACTTAGGCAGATATAACTTTACCCTAACTTTTCTATAAATTAGGGGTTTCATTTTATATCATTCACACAAACACTAAATGTCTCAATTGTATCATATCAAGATCCATTGGTATGTCGCAACTGTATCCTACATCAACGGCAAAACACGTGGTCGCAAGTATAAGTTAACGAGGGACACCTCCATCGGCGAGATCATTGACGACATCGAACATCTCCTACCTTACGGAGACAAACGGAAGGTTACGAAGATTCAGTATCGTTCACCTTCCGTTGATAACGAAGGGAACATCGCTTACAGCCTTGTTGAGCTCAAGAATCAAGCGGATGTTAGAGCGATGTGGCAAACGTTTTTGGGCTACGAAGAACGATTCCCGCTCGAGTTCGAGGCGACCGTCAAAATCCGAAGAACGGTCGATGACATCTTAGAGATGTGCAAGCGTCCACCGGGCTATTGATCTTGTAATATTTAAATTTCGGTCGATGTCATGGCGATTTTCTCAATGTAATCCCGATTTTATTTTATGAATGTGAGAAAGATTGTTGGATTTCTGGTGTTCTGCTTCAGCATTTATTCCGGATTTGCAAATACGAATTTATTTCGGATGTGCACATCCGGTAAAAACTAAAAATTAAAAAAAAAATGGTGCGTTCGGATGTGCACATCCGGAATCAGGGGGCAAAACCGAAAATTCAGATGCTGCCTAAGAAACAAGGGTGGTGTGATAAGAAATTCTCAAATAATATTATATTTTGTTTTATATTATACTAGCTTACATTAAATTTTAACAAATTGAAAATAATAATTATAAAAGAGAATTCAAATAAAATATTGTATAAAGTTATATCATATAAAATAATTTTAAATTCCAAAACAGAATTTAATTTAAACAACATATTTTTTAAAGCATTGTAGATTTAGAAATAACAATAATTTATTTACTACATAAATAAAATAAATGTTGTCGTCAGAAATTAAACTCTACACCAATTGATTACGATCATTTAACTCAATTATCAGAAAAATTATCTTCCTCCAAAATTGTTCACATTAAACTATTTCTTTAAATAATTTATAATTTTTTAAACTCTTCAGAAATTTCAATAAAAGTCATATCATCAAAATAATTAGAAATTATAGAAAATTATTTTTCAAATACTTTCATAAAATTACAAGTACAAATGGATTTATTTGTATATCTCTTCTTTAGTAAATACTCATTGAGAAAATATTTACGTGCCTCGGTTAAATTAAACCTTTTAGAAAACTTCATGTAATGTTGTAAATATTAGATGCAATCTAAGAGGGGGAGGAAGCATGGATTAGGTTGACATATTTTTGTGAGTTTAAGCGCTAATTTTTTAAACTATTATTTTGTCGGAGCCGAGTTTATGATTGTTTAACTTGTTCAGAAATTATACTAAGTTATGTGTGCTGGAAAATAAAGTACATGTTGTGCATTTGATGTTGTTAAGGACAAACTAAAATATGAGAAAAAGATTGAGTTTGTCGTTAAACACAAGAAACCCTATTAGGTTTTACAAAAGATAGAGATGAAGGAAGAAGAAGAATAAGAATTGGTTAAAAATGTTTTACTATTCACTTAATCAATAAGGATTCAAAGATTACAAGTGAATACCAACAATTAATGTCTCTCAACAATCTGAGAGAGCTAGTTTATTTAGAGACTACTAAATTAACTTAGGCTACAAACTAACTTAACAATTGGCCTAACATGCTAACTTAAACACAAAGCTAACATATTTCGACAACATGTTTAAACAGACTTTGACTCCAGCATGAACAACTCATGTTGAACCATGAAACTACCCTTGTCGATACTAGAGTTCGATCCAAATACCAAAAATCTCCACCTTGGAGCAAACTCTACACTAACAATTGAACAAACTAGTTTTCATCATGCAACTTTATCAACTGCATACAATGGAAAAACTTGTTACTCGGCAATTTCTTAGTGATCATATAAGCAGCATTGTCATCAGTCAAAACCTTCAGCACTTAGACTTCTCCACGCTCGATTATCTCTCTAACAAAGTGCAACGTCACATTGATGTGCTTGGTTCGCTCACGATAGGCTGAATTCTTCGACAGGTGTATTGTACTTTGACTATCACATTTAACAGTGATAACTCGACCTTGACGTTTCAGCTCCTTAGCAAAACCTTCAAGCCACAATGCTTCTTTCACAACTTAAGTGAATGAAATACACTCTGCTTCAATGGTTGATAATGCAACAACCTTCTGAAGTGTTGCTTTCTAACTAATTGATGTGCCAAACATAGTGAACACATATCCAGAAATAGATTTTCTGGAATCCATACAACCTGCATAATCAAATTCAACAAATCTTTTGATTTCGACTGTGCTATCATCATCACAGGCTCCACTATAAATCATTCAAGACTTTGCTCAGACACCCATTGATGTACCTAAGAATGCACTTTAATGTTTTCCAATGTGCCTTCCTTGGATTGGCCATATACCTGCTTACAAGGCTCACTCTTTATGCTATGTCTGACCTCGTACAAACCATAACATACATCAAAGAACCTACTATACTATCATATGGAATGGTATTCATATAGGCTCTTTCAACTTCAGTACTAAGACTTTGATTTGTACTTAGCTTGTACTGAGGATTAGTCGGTGTTAGAACAAGCTTTGAATTCGACATACCAAACTTGTCGAGAATCTTCTTCAGGTATGCCTCTGGAGATAAGCATAATCTTGATTGCTTTCTATCTCTCAGGATGTCAATCCCGAGAATTCAGGAGGAAGCTCTTAAATCCTTGATGTCGAACTCCTTATCGAGTTTATCCTTCACCTTCATAACATCTTCGACATTGTTGCTTGCTATGAGGATGTCATCCACATAAAGCAACAAAATAACAAGTGAATTTCCATGTCAAAATCTGAAGTAAACACAGTGGTCGAATTGGCACATAGTGAAACCAATGTGTGTCATGAACTTGTCGAATCTCCTATTCCATTGTCGAGGAGATTGTTTTAGGCCATACAAAGACCTATTCATCTTGTATACATAATATTCCTTTCTCTTTTATGCATACCTTTTAGGTTTCCTCATCAGGATTGTTTCATCTAGATCACCATACAGGAAGGTTGTCTTCACATCCATCTGTTCAAGTTTTAGGTCAAACTTTGCCCCCATGGCTAACAACATTCTAATGGATCTATTATTTACAACAGGTGAGAACACATCATTGAAGTCAATACCTTCTTTCTGAGTGAACACCCTAGCAACCGACCTTTCCTTAAAGTGCTTGACACCACTCCTTCAAGTCTTTCCTTAGCCTTGAAGATCCACTTACAGTTGACTAACCTAGCCCTACAGGTTTCTCGATCAGCTCCCAAGTGTTATTATCATGAAGAGATTTCATCTCATCGTCCATGGCTTTCAGCCATTCAGTCTTGTCTCGACTCCTCATAACTTCCTTATAGTCTCTAGGTTCTTCGTCCAGAACCTCACTTGCAGAGATTAATGCATAGTTATAATATATGCATAACCAAGTCTCTGAGGAGGCTTGATGACTCTTCTCGATCTGTCTCTTGCCAGCAGTTAGTCCTTATCAGTCTCCTCAGCTTCGACAGTAGCTTTTGCATCTTCTTCGACTTCATTTGAGTCATGCAATTCAACATCACTATGATCCACTTCAACAAGAATCTCTTCTTGTTCCAGCTCTTGTTCAGAGATTTTCTAACTTCGACCAATGTCATCAATTTTTTTGAAAGCCATCTCAGCTTCATTGAAAACTACATCTTGACTTATTATACACTTCCTATGACCTGGCTCTAGGCACTACAGGCTATAAGCTTTGACTCCTTCAGGGTATCCAAGGAAACATACATCTCAGAGCTTTAGGTTTGACCTTGTCTTGCCTAATATGAGCATAGGCTAAACAACCAAATACTCTAAGTCTATCGAGACTAGGTGGATGTCCCGACCAGACTTCTTCAAGTGTCTTCATTCCTAAGGCTGTCGAGGGACACCTATTTATCAAATATGTTGCAGCTATAGCAGCTTCTGCCCAATACACCTTCTTTAATCTTGCACTTACCAACATACACCCCAAATATTCCCCGCGTAAATTAAATAAAAATCAGAGTTAAATTTATCAAAAATATTATTTAGGATGCTACCTACAACAAACATTGCTCATACAACATGATATGTAACACTTACATCTTTTAAAATATTATTTATAATAACTATAACAACCAAACATGTCTGAAACATCAAAATCAAATAATTATTCATAACATATTATGTTTTCAAAGTAAATATAAGCAACTAAAACACTAGAGATATCCAAAAATCTCCATCAAAACATAACAAACATAATGTTCCATAACCTCGGTGTTACACATCAGAGCAGACAGCGACACTAAAAGTAAAATGGAAGACTTCATCTTCCACTCACATAAACTAAACTCCTCTACTGCGATTTATCTGCATGATGCCCATGTAAAGGCAACATTCAAACAAAGGGGATGAGATATCATAACTATATAAAGGAAATCATGATAATAAGAAAGCATCAGATTATCACATGCACATCACCCATTCCATACATACCCCACACAATCAATACAATCAATATCCAAACACAACAACAAGTACAATCAAAATGCAATGCAATGAGACTTACAAATTGACTCAATGCATGTGGTACCATTCGGTTCCTATTTCAGAAACCCGATCCCTTTTTCAGAATCACAATTCTCGTCAGAATTTCTATTACATCGCTCATACCCCACACAGGCATACGACCTCCATGATCGTTCACACTCCACATGGGCACACGACTTATCTCACAACTCATGCAATCATGAAATGCATGACAACAACAACAACAACGACCTTCATCTAATCAATGCATCACACCACTAGAGGCCACAACACAACATGCCATAACAGTCCAACAACATCGACATACATCATAGCAAGCATCTACAAAGGCATTTACAATTATGTCACACCACAACATAACGATAATATTGCGCTTAACACCATCATACAACAAAATTATTCAACTTCTAGTATAGAAACCATTTTTAGTATAAAGTCCGTCGCGTCAGCTTCCTAATGCTTTGAACATCACTCGAATCGGACACCCAGAACAAAAGTTATGAATTTTCAAATATTTTTCAAAAATGGTCCCAGTGTAACCAGTTACTCAAAACGAGGTAACCGGTTACACCCCTTGTAACCAACCACCCTTCGTTACTGCCTCATGGTGTAATCGATTAGCAAAATCAGGGTAACCGGTTACACCCTCACAAAAATGCCCAGAAATTCCTTTTAAAAGTAGTGTAATTGGTTACTCCAAATCTGGTAACCGATTACACTGTGCACATAAGCACTTTTCTGCAACTTTTTGAAACGAATAACACTTTTGAGCCAACCCAAAACCCCATTTTTCTTAGGAATTAATTGTGCGACATTTTAATATGAAAAAGTACTTTTCTATAGTTCCAAACTCCAAATTTTTTTCACTAAAACTACTCATAAAATTCGTTCCGACTCTGACTCGAAATCAACATCAACTACACAACAACAACACCACTACATCATACAATTCATCAATCAAATGATTTCAACAACAAAAACTACAACGATTCATCATACTAACAATAGTCACAACATCAACATACCATACGAAATTCATCAAGAATCTAATCAGTCCACAAATACCAATTCATCAAAAGTTCATGAATAGAGAAAGAAAACACAAACCCTACATGGCATAATCTACCCACCATTATCATGTTAACCCTTAGATAATTAGAGCAATGGATTCTTCTCTCTTCCTTGCCCTAGCCTCTTCTTCTTTCTGTCTCTTTTTCTCCAAAACACGTTCTGACAATTCTCTCTTCCAACTTCCCTTTTTCTTATCATTATATTATCATTATTATTTAATCCAACAATTAAAATAATAACAATACTAATTATTTATTCCAAACAATATTTATCCTATATCATTTTAAATAAATAATTATTAACTAATTTTACTAATTAGTTTACTCATCTCACCACCCATATCTACACAATTGGTCACACACCCCTCGACCCTTAAATTCCATTCTTAAGGCCGCTACCCAACATACACCTCACCCTTTCTAAAATGGTTCGATTAAACCTTCCAGCCAAACCATTTTGTTGGGGTGTACCTGCAGTAGTTTTGTATCTTGCAATACCAGACGCAACACAATAGCTGTCGAAAGCCTCATTGCGAAATTCAAGATCATTGTCGTTCCTCAACCTCTTCACCTTCCTTCTAGTTTGGTTTTCGAATAGAGTCTTCCAATTTTTGAAATTTTGAAAAGTTTCATCCTTAGTCTTCTGGATGAATACCCATAACTTTCTGGAATAATCAAACACTATAGATAAGAAATACTTTGCACTTGAGTGTGAAAGATTCCTTGTAGGTCCCCAAAGATTAGCATGAATGTAATCAAGGAATCCATGTATTCTTTGTTTACCTTTGTTAAACTTCATTCTACAGGATTTACCAAATACACAAGGTTCACAAAAACTCCAGTTTTTCGACCTTGTCACCACACAGCAGATTTTGTTTCGACAATTCGACCAAGCCCCTTTTACTGACATATCCAATTCTCTTGTTCCATAGCTCAGTCTTTGACTCAGGTTTTGTGGATACCACATCTGCTGAACCACTTACAATCTCAGCCTCAAGGGTATACAAGCTTTGTTTCTTCACGCCTCTCAAGACTTCCTTCGACCCCTTTATTACTCTTAGGATACTTGGATCTCCTTTGAAAACATATCCTTTCTTGTCGAATTCACCAAGAGAAATCAAAATTCTCTTAAGATTAGGTGCATACCTAACATCAGTCAATAGCCTTATTGACTCATCATAAAGCCTGAATCTCACAGATCAAATACCTGCAATTTTGCAAGCTTTGTTGTTTCCTAGCAACACTGATCCACCATCTTGAATACACAATTCCTCACATGTCTTTGTTTGGAGTCATGTTCCAAATACACCTTGTTTCCATAATTCACTCCTTGCTAGAGTCACTGCTTAAAATCACCAGAACATCAGATGATTCATAATCATCTTGCATAATGGCTGCATTACCATTATCCTTTCCACGATGATTGTTCAGTCGATTAGGGCATACTTTTCTTGTATGACCCTCATTCTTACAATGATAACACATAATAGTATGAGCATTACCACTATAAGATTTCTATTGAACTTTACCCTTCTTCTTCTCAAACCTACCATTTTTCTTCAAGAATTTCCCCTTAACAGATAAACCTTCACCAACAGAAGATGGCTTGTGCTCCTTTCGTTCGTTCAAATCCTTAGAGTACAAGGAAAATTGAATACCTTCAAAGGTCAACGACTCTCTTCCATCAAGAGAGTTTCTTTAAAGTGAGCATGAGACTTAGGTAAAGAGCACAACAATAGCAACACTTGATCTTCATCATCAATCTTGACCTCAATATTTTCAAGATCAAGATTCAATTTGTTGAACAAATCCAGCTGCTCAGCCAAGGCTTTGTCTTCACTCATCTTGAATGAATACAAAGCTTGCTTCATGGAGAGACGATTAACCAAAAATTTCTTCATGTACAAACCTTCAAGTTTTGTCCATAGACCAGCTTCAGTTTTATCCTTTGAAACCTTCCGGAGAACCTTAACACCAAGGCTTAATACAATGACACTGTGGGCTTTTTCGACCATCTGTCTTCTCCTTCTCCGATAGGGAATCGTCCATCTTCTCTAATCCTTTCAACGCTTCTAACAAACCTTGTTAAACAAGAAGGTCTTGCATCTTCAAGCGCCACAAACCGAAATCATTCACACCGGTGAATTTCTCAATCTCATACTTTGTTGACGTCATCTTCTATTCCATGCTCACCGTACTAGTTTATTGTGAATTGATGTCGTCAAGAACAAACTAAAATATGAGAAAAAGATTGAGTTTCTTGAACAAACACAAGAAACCTTATTAGGCTTTACAAAAGATAGAGAAGAAAGAAAAAGAAGAAGAAGAAGAAAAAGAAGAAGAAGAAGAAGAAGAAGAATTGGTTAAAACTATTTTACTGTTCACTTATTCAATAAGGATTCAAAGATTACAAGTGAATACCAACAATTAACCTCTCTCAACAACCTGAGATAACTAGTCTATTTATAGACTACTAAGCTAACTTAGGCTACAAGCTAACTTAAAAATTGGGCTTACGAGCATGGCAAAATTCGACATGCTAACTTAAACACAAAGCTAACATATTTCGACAAAATGCCTGAACAGACTTCGACTCTAGCATGCACATCTTCTGTCGAACCCGAAATTACCTTTGTCGATACTAGAGTTCGATCCAAATACCACAGTACATAATATAAAATGACATAAATATTTATCTTAGTTCTACTTTCCAACTTAATGGTACATCCAGCCTTTCTATCTCCTTAGAGGATTTTCCAATACATATCAAGATATTCAATTACAAGCCTAACACCAATACCCCTCTCAAACTAATCCTTAATACTCACAGAAGAAAGCACGTCACTTTCTTGTTTACACAAAAAACACCAAACATTATGGTGGACTATGAATCATCCCAACTCAAAGAAATTTTTCTACAATCACCAAACAATACGATGATCTTCACCAAACATTATTGTGGAACAAGTAACACTAGATTTATTGTAGATTGTACAATAATCATATCCAAACTATAATGGTAGATCTTATCAATATCACCTTTCAATTGTTTAACACTTAAATGATCAAAACCTATTATGCTTTTGAAACTTTTTTCAATTTATGAAAGTTCAGAAAATTTCATACCACTTTAAGAAATGAAGATCACTTGAAAAAGATATGTTGATTCTTATAAATCTGATTTTAAAGTTGTTCTCATTGTTGTTTTGTTTTATATTCTAAAATAACATTTATACACATAAAAAAATTACCATGTACAAAGACACCACTTTTGAAAAGCACCATGAACCATACACACTCTTGCGTTGCCATTGATACTTGTAAAATTGTCTTTGTTCATGTGGTAATCAATTACACCGACCTGGTAATCGATTACTTGTTCCCTCTATTTTAACATATTGGATTTTGCAAAGCGGTAATCGATTACATGTTATGGGTAATCAATTACTAGTTTATTTTCTTTGATAAAATTTAACTTTAAATGCTTTGCTTCAATGGTTTCTATGATTTAACTATGAAAACAAGTTAGCATATTGATCTTGACGGCTGATCAGAACCTGGATTAGGCCAAAGATAACGTCTGTGATGCTGGGTGTGAAAGATGAGGAGGGGGTTGTACCTGCAAGGCACTCTGATGCTAAAGTAAGAATCAGGAGAGAGAGAGAGAGAGAGAGAGAGAGAGCAAGTACAAAGTATGTGTTTCGTAGGATGATTCAGAATACCTGACCCTCTCAAAAGAGAGGGTTTTTATAGTGCCCCTAGCGCTTGACCAATGGTCTCTATTTTTGGGGCGAGATAACTGTTTCCCGAAGAATATGTAACTGCCAGAAACTAGTCATTGGGATGGGCAGAGGTGCCCGAAACTAGCCGTTGCTACGGGCAGAAGCGGAGTTACGGGCACAGGCGTCTTGGCTGTTTCTGGATGGTGGAACCTTGCGTGACTGGAAGGAACTACCGAGGAGGGCGACTGACCCATGGGGTCATCCGACCAGACTTTCCCTGCAGAGGGACATAAAGGTAAATGTTGCCCCAATTCGGCTAGACTTAGGTGAAATTCTGGTATCAGACGTGTGATGTTAAGGTGTGATGTCACAACAACACACTCTGCATATGGACAACAATAACAGTAAAATAACACCAAGAATTGTTGACCCAGTTCGGTTACAACCAACCTATAATGGGGGCTACCAAGCCAGGGATGGAATTCACTACTTGTAGATATAATTTACAGACTCAACAACCCGTTGACAATCTCCTAAACTTATACTCTACTAATGACTTCCTACCTAAGAAACCACTTAGGTATGAGAACACCACTCAATCCCTTACAAACACTCAAAGAAACCACTTTGAGTAACCTTGATCTTACTTCACAGCTTTGATCAAGCAACCACTCTCTATTGCTTCACAGCTTCTAGAGAGGACAGAAACACAACACCTATTCAAACCCTAGAATAGTGTAAATACAAGCACTCTAAACAAACTCTAGACACTAAGCCTCCAGCTCCTGATCTTCTGAATGTTTTCTGTCACTTTTTCCTTTGGTCTTGTGCGCTTTATATAGCTCCTTGAATTGGTCTTGGACTTGCTACAATATCTCCCAGATTTGTTATTTAAAACTGAATATTTAAAACAGATTTTCTCCTAAAATCTTTTTAAATCTTCAACCTTTTAAATCTCCTACAAATCTGCACCAGATCTCCTATGCAGCAGCAAATATCTATCCCAAGATATAAACATCCAATGAGACAGCTTGCTCTCCACAATTCCAGCTAATACGCAACCCTAACAACATCACATCCTGCTGTTGTTAATTCTGCAGGTCTGATGTTACAACATCACCTATATGACATCAGGCATCCAACTTTAGCAATTAATTACTTAACACAGCCCAGTGTTAAGACTTCAATGTTGCAACATCCGCACCTTGACATCAACATTGAACATACCTTGTTTTACCAAAATTCCAGCCAATCCAAGACTTAACAATCTCCCCATTTGGCTAATTTTGGCTAAAACAATCTCTGCACTCTACATCTTCAAAGACTTTAGCAGCGGAAAAACACTTCAAAAATTTGAAACTCCATCAGCAACAGTTTGACAATTCTCATAGTCTTCATCACTTGATCTGCTGCAGCACTATCTTCATTATTGACAACAGCCAATTGGTGCTTCCCCTCAAAAATATGAACCAGCATCACAGCTGTTCAGTAGCTCACAATGTGCAGCACTTCTCTCCCCCTTGATGTCTGCTTGGCTGCACTCTTCAAAGGCTATAATATCTTCACTAGCTCAGTCAAAACTCCCCCTTAATATCTGCATCACATTAGCAGCATTTGGCAGTAACATTCTTTGATACTGTAGACTCTCTTGGCTATTTTCTCCCCCTTTTTAGCCACAATTAGGCAAACTTTAGTTAGAAGCCCTATTAACTATAGTCAGACCAACCTAGCTCTCATTGTTAGCCTCACAGATAGCAACCAGGCAAAACAAATCATAGAAACCAAAACTAGTGCATATAACAGCACAATATTCAAATTACAAAACCAGCATAACAAGTGCAAACAAAAAAAAAACTAAAACTACTATCTAATAACAGCAGATGGAGGCTAGTCTTCATCCGAGCTGGTACCATCAGCATCTTCATCACCCTCATCTGACCTGGAATCCTCAGTGTCGCCATTCCCATTATCTTCCCCCTGTTCCAAGTCTTTAATCATCTGCTCAATCTTCATTTTCCTGACAGTGCTGGTCTTGATAACCATATCAAGATCCTTGCAGGTTGCCTTTAATTCTTCAATCAGCTCAGATTTTGTACTGACCTTCTTAACCCCAGAACTTGATGTTGTAACAATGTCTGGAACATGACTCCCAGCAAACAGTTTGGGATGCAAAGATAAAGCTGACTCCCTCTTACATGCTACCTCTGTACTGATTAAGATTCCAGGATGTTGATCTAAGATCATTCCACAGATAAGGGAAGGGAATGATATAGGCATTTTGATAGCATTGGTGGCACCATGCTTCACTACTTGATCAAATATCTAGCTTCTATAGTTGAACTTGACCTTTTTCCCTACAACATAGATGAACCTTCCTAATCCCACAGTTATGGTGGTTTTGTGATTAGTAGGTACCCAGTTAGCCGCACCAATTATGTGCAATATAGCATACTTGATACTGAGTTTGCTAGATGTTAATTTATTTTTCAGTGGCCACACCTTAACTTGAGTAGCAGTGATCTCTCTACACACTTCATTATCAGTCACCTCCAGCTCACACTCCTCTTGCTCATCTCTTCCCAGATATTTATTGACAGTACTAGGAGAGAAGTCAATACACTGTCCCCTAACAAACACCTTCATGTAGTTCACACTTCTATTGTCAGAAATGTCTATGGGAATGTTGACAACAAATTCCTTAACAAGTCCACTATAGCACTTGGAGAATCTAGTCACAGTCTTTAGAAGTCCAGCTCCATGAATGAGGTCCATAATTTCTTTCATCTCCAAGACATCTTTTCCAAGCTCCCTTTCTAGAGCTAACCTCATTTGGCATACAAACTTCCACAAGGAAGCACTGCTCGCATAATGAAAGGATATGTTGTCCACTGGCACTTCAGGGACCTTATCAGAAATTCTCTTTAGAATGGTCTTTCTGACTGGTGTGATGTCATGGACATCTTCCTCAACTTCATCCTCAGACTCAGATTCTTCTCTAATCTTTCTCTTTTTGGAAGGTGTAACAACCTTGCTCCAAGGTTTTGTGGGACCAGCAACAGTTTTCTTCTTTCCTTCAGTAGGCTTCTTAGGAGAGGATTCATTAGTCTTTCCTTTCCTTGTCTTTAGTCTCTTGGCAATACTTGGAACAGCATTTCCAATGACTTCATTATCAGATAAGTCAACCACATTGATCACGTCCTCACTCTTTTCTTCTTCAGGAGTAGTTCTATCATTAATTTCCTCATGGACATCTTCTTCTTCCCCTCCTCTTTCAGAATCCTCAATGATAGACACAGCAAGTCTATGAAGATCGGATTCTTCTCCTTGCATGTCTACCTTTTCTGCTGGCATCTGATTCAACGGTATAGAAATTCCTTTCACAGGTATTCCTTTGTCCAGTATTTTGGTTGCCAGATTACCCATACTCTTGTCAACATCAACCTTTTCTACCACAGTTTGAGACGTGGATGACCTAGGTGTTAATTTATCACTAAATAGGATACTGGTAACAAGCTTCTTTGTTTCAGTATTTTTAAAAGTAGTTGCGGCCCTTTTTGAAGCAAGTTTAGATGGTCTAGGTTTACCTGACTCTGGTAACATTACATAGATGGGTTGTATATTCAGAGCTTCGTCTTCAGAGTACTCATCTGTAGAAACCCTAGCGTTATTCCGCGATGAACTTTTTGAAGGAGAAGCTGTCTGCTTTGACATGGTTCCTTTGAGGGAGTATAGAGTGAGATGATTCTTCTTGTTGAAGGAGACGAACATAAGAGAGATATGAGTTTTGATGAACTGTGATTTTGCTATAATAGGAAATGAGGGTCTGAGGTAAGGCGCCAGATTTTGTGTACTCTTTAAAGACCAATTACTAATTTTCTTCCTCCATAAAGACTTTCCTTTTAAACAATTCACATCAGGACTCATTAACTCTGAGTGACCTTTCAGCATCCTGATGTCATAGTCTGATGTTATAACATCAACTTGAACATCATTAAGAGAAATCCACTGATAGCAGTTATCCTTGGTTCTGGCACCCTTCATAACAATCTGATTATGCTCATCAGAAACCACACACTGATGCTTAGTGTAGTTTACCTTGTAACCTTCATCACACAACTGGATTATGCTGATCAAATTTGCATTTAATCCACTGACAAACAGAACATTGTCAAGTTCAGGTATACCATCACCTTTCACTTTCCCAACTCCTGCTACAACACCTTTTTCTCCATTGCCAAACATAACTTCAAGAGGGGGGCAAGGTCTAAATTTAGCAAACATGGATCTACATCCAGACATGTGTTTGGAACACCCACTGTCAAAATACCATGTTCCTTCTTCAACCTTCTTGTCAGCCATGTGAGCCAATAAGCACTTCACCTTCTCCTTAGGTACCCATTGTTTAACAACTTTGGGCCAGTATTCTCTCCATTTGTTTTGGGACTGAGGGTATCCATGCAGCTTATAGCAAGAGTACTGCATATGTCCAAACCTTCCACAATAAAAGCATCTCACCCTTTCATCTCTGAATCTTCTGTCATGATGAGATTGCTTAGGCTGCCATCCATAATGTGGTCTCCTCCTACCATAACTGGCCTGCCTTCTATTATGTTGATATCTTCTCCCATAAGAAGGCTGAGAATGCTGTTTCCTGGATTGTCTCCCATGATGGTGTGGCTTTCTTCTTCCATAGATATGAGGAACAACATTGGTGTATCCATATCCATAACCATACCAGTTGTCCTGATGTTGAGACACCTGATGAGACATGTGTTGTTTGAACTGAGCAGCTTGCATGCTCTTGTGGTATTGTGGGGGCATATACTGACTAGCTCCTTATGGCTACTTTCTCTTCTGATAAGGACCGGTCTTCTTCTCAATCTTCTTCGGTTGTGAAACATCAGCTTTCTTAGGGGTAGGATCCTGCTTCTTTGGCTGATGTTGAGATAAAAGTTGTGACACGTCCTTCTTTGAACCTGAAGTGCTTTCTTCTGAATTTCCCTTATCCTCAGCCACATAACCTATCCCAGCTTTGTCTCCAGCAGCTTTTTCTGACTGAAGGATCTTGTCAAGTGTGTCTGTACCACAGCTCAGCATCCTAACCGACTTGGTCATTTGATCAAGGTGAGCTCTAACTAGCACCACTTCATTTTCCAGATCAGTCTTTTCATTCTCTAGCTGAGCAATTTGTTGCTTGTGGCACTTGTTTTCTTGACAAATCTCAGCACTTTTTAAACACAGCTCTCGATAGGTAGAAGCTAACTCCTCATAAGTTACTTCTCCATCACTAGAATCATCATCAGAAACCACAGCTCCTGTTAAAGCTCTCACATGCTTTGCTGACTCACCTTCACTTTCACTATCAGAGTCAGACCAGGAAACTGTCATGCCCTTCTTCTGCTTTTTCAAGAAGGTGGGACATTCTTTCTTGACATGTCCATACCCTTCACACTCAAAGCACTGAACTCCTCTATCCTGGGTAGTCTTCTCTTCATCTTTCTCTTTTGGCTTGCTGATGTCAGAAGAACTGTTCTTGACACTAGGCTTGTAGTTATTGTTCCATCTTTTTAACACTTTGTTGAACTGCCTTCCCAACATTGCAATGGCTTGTGACAAATCTTCCTGAGAATCTTTGACTACCTTATCTTCTGCACGAGTGGAGACCAAAGCAATACCCTTGGACTTCTTTTCTGGTTCTTCTTCATTTAAACCAAGTTCAAAAGTCTGAAGAGATCCAATGAGCTCATCTACTCTCATCTTGCTGATGTCTTGAGCTTCTTCAATAGCAGTTACCTTCATCTTGTACCTCTTAGGAAGGGACCTAAGAATCTTCCTTACAAGTTTTTCTTCAGACATTTTCTCTCCAAGAGCACTAGATGCATTGGCCAGCTCAAGAACACTCATGTGGAAATCATGAATAGTCTCATCTTCCTTCATCTTCAGGCTTTCAAATTTTGATGTTAAAATCTGAAGTCTTGACATCTTGACTCTAGATGTTCCTTCATGTGTAGCCTGCAAAATATCCCACGTTTCATTAGCAACTTCACAGGTATTGATTAACCTGAAGATATTCTTATCCACTCCATTGAAGATGGCATTTAGAGCTTTGGAATTTCCAAGTGCAAGCTCGTCTTCCTCATTGGTCCACTCTTCTTCAGGCTTTAGCTTAGAGGTGCCTTCTTTATCTTTACCAGCATCATCCTTCTCACATACAACAGGTGCTTTCCACTCTTTAATAACAGCCTTCCAAGCCCTACTGTCCAAGGATTTTAAGAAGGTGGTCATCCTTGGCTTCCAATAGTCATAATTGGATCCATCCAAAATAGGGGGTCTGTTGATGAATCCTCCAACTTCTTTGTTCATCTTTACACCAGAAAGTAACTTCCCTAGATCTCACCCAGAGACAGACAGGATGCCTGCTCTGATACCAATTGAAATTCTGGTATCAGACGTGTGATGTTAAGGTGTGATGTCACAACAACACACTCTACACAATGGACAGCAATAACAGTAAAATAACACCAAAAATTGTTGACCCAGTTCGGTTACAACCAACCTACTATGGGGGCTACCAAGCCAGGGATAGAATTCACTACTTGTAGATATAATTTACAGACTCAACAACCCGTTGACAATCTCCTAAACTTATACTCTACTAATGACTTCCTACCTAAGAAACCACTTAGGTATGAGAACACCACTCAATCCCTTACAAACACTCAAAGAAACCACTTTGAGTAACCTTGATCTTACTTCACAGCTTTGATCAAGCAACCACTCTCTATTGCTTCACAGCTTCTAGAGAGGACAGAAACACAACACCTATTCAAACCCTAGAATAGTGTAAATACAAGCACTCTAAACAAAATCTAGACACTAAGCCTCCAGCTCCTGATCTTCTGAATGTTTTCTGTCACTTTTTCCTTTGGTCTTGTGCGCTTTATATAGCTCCTTGAATTGGTCTTGGACTTGCTACAATATCTCCCAGATTTGTTATTTAAAACTGAATATTTAAAATAGATTTTCTCCTAAAATCTTTTTAAATCTTCAACCTTTTAAATCTCCTACAAATCTGCACCAGATCTCCTATGCGCAGCAAATATCTATCCCAAGATATTCGCATCCAATGAGACAACTTGCTCTCCACAATTCCAGCTAATACGCAACCCTAACAACATCACATCCTGATGTTGTTAATTCTGCAGGTCTGATGTTACAACATCACCTATGTGACATCAGACATCCAACTTCAGCAATTAATTACTTAACACAACCCAGTGTTAAGACTTCAATGTTGAAACATCAGCACCTTGACATCAACATTGAACATACCTTGTTTTACCAAAATTCCAGCCAATCCAAGACTTAACATTAGGCAATTGGGCCATTCTGGGAGCAAAAGTGGATTGGGCCAGTCCGGAATAGGAGCCCCCCAAGTCGTTGCTCTCGAGCATGGTAGTGATGACTTAAGGGTAGTTCGCAGTCCCGGAAAGGTCCTGAAATGATCTTCGCCCGTCGACGAGATGAGGTTGCCTTATGGTGCCCGAGGGAATCTGTGCCCGCGGGATATGTAATGTTGTTTGGCATGCCTGACATACGGGGAACCCAATGATTTATGTGATCTGAAGAGATGAGATGCCACGTGTGCCTCGAGCCATGTGTTGCATTTAATGCGTCATGATGGCTAGGCTAGGGTCATGATGATGCCCCTAGCCGCGCGTGCTTGTGCACGTGCACACAGGTTGCTTGTAAATAGAGGGAGAAGCTGCTCATTTACACTTTTTACATCTGTCTCTTCTTTGTTTCATTGCTCTGCATCTTTCCATTTGCTACCGTCTAGCCGTCGTCCAACCACCGTTTAGCCGTCGTACAAGCACCGACCAGCTTTCTTCGACCCCCTAACCTTTTCCTCGACCATGTAAGTTACTTGACTTGACCTTTGTTTTAGGATATTTTTGCTTTCTGTTCTCTTAGAATGCATGCTGTTAGGGTGAAACTAGGTAGTGTAGGAGCAGTCTCCGGTGACTGTTGGTGGTAGGTGGTGGTTTGGCCATTTTTGCCGCTGCTGTAGTCACCGAAACCTTAGGAACTTAGGACTTTAGGTTGATTCTGACGTCGTTGCGACGAGGCAACCGTTTGTCGCCGGCGGAGCTCATAAATTTTCTGGTGTACTCATAAATTTTTCCACGGATTCATGAGTTTTTGGGTAGGCCTTCAACGATATTCTGGGTAGCAAACCGGGGAGGATCTCCCCGCATGCATTGGAAGAGTTGCCCCGGGCATCTCCTCGCGCTATAGCTGTGCCATTTGAGTAGGGATTAGGTCGGGGACGTCGTCCTCGGGCCTTCACGCGCCCTTTCACTTGACTAGCGGTAGAAGAGTGGATTTGATTTTGTCATCGAATTCACTTTTGGCCCGCGAAACTGAGGACAAAATTCTTATAGACTTTTATAGACTTTTCCGCGGAGAGCTCCTCGGAAGATAGTGATACCGAAGACACCGCTACTCCCCGCGATGCCGACGGGACCCCTCCCTTGAGTACTTTCGTGGAAGAGTGGTTTGTCATGGAGCATGCGGAGCATGCCTCCGTCTTTGCCTCGTATACTGGAGACGCTTTCACGACTGTGGGGGCTGAGGGGGAGTGAAAGGTCCATTTCCCCGGAGAGGACGACCATATCTGCTCAGACTACGGGAAAAGGTTCCCGATGTATGAATATGTCTTCAAGGAGATAGGGATAAGGTTGCCCTTTACTGTTTTTCAGAGGTAGATTTTCGTGCATTTAGATCTGGTCCCCTCACTGCTGCATCCCAATTCCATAGCCTTCATTCGGGAGTTTGAATTGACGTGCGAGTTCTTAGAGATAGGAGCTACCCTCCCCCTGTTCTTCATAGTCTTCCACCTCCAGCGACAAGTCTCGGGGAGGAAGTTCGACTGGGTCTCCTTGAAGCAGGGGAGGAAGTTGTTTGGACCATTTTCTGAGTTCATACGGATTTTCAAGGAGAGGTACTATATCATTGATCCTGTGTCGACAAGGGCCACTGACTCCACGTTCGTCTGGGAGGTTTCGACAGGCGAGAACGGGGAGGATGTCGTCGACGAGGATGACAAGATAGTGGGGCAAATGTTGTTGAGGTTCCCCTTCTACTAGAGTGGGGACCATTTTACCATGGGAGCGGATGGTTACACCGCCACCTCTGAAATGCTGAACGAGGATGACAAGGCCGACTATACGAAGCTGGTGGGTTTTGTCAACAGTTTTACCCTTGCACAGTGCGTGACTAAGAGCGGGGAGCCAATCTATGAGGAAGATGGGGGCTCAAGGTGGATAATCGTTTTATCAATACAAAGGAGCTCCTCGAGTGCCGCACTCGGGATGATGCCCTAGCCTTGCTTGGTAGACTTTATTTCTTAGCTTTCTTGGACTGTTATTCTTTCTTTATGCTAATGTGCTCGTTATGTTTTTGCAGGTAAAATGACTTCTGCCCATGAGCGGATGGTAAAGAATGCCCAGGCGAAGGGAAAGGATGGCACAAGAATTGGGAACAGTCGGCTCAGCCAACGGGGGTTGGGGACCTCCTCGTCAACTCCCCCATCCGTCCATACCTCCCCTATGCCCGTAAACTCAAGGCCCAAGCGTACATGGCTGACTGAGCTGGTGGACCTCAGTAAGGAGGGGAACAAGAGCAGGTTCAAGCTGCCTCCGTGCCTCCACAACAGAAGGTTCTTCGAAGGTTCCTCCTTGGTGATTCCTCGGGCGAAGTCCCTAAAGCTCGAGGAGATGGATCACCCGAGCAAAAGGGCAATGCTATCCCAGGATGCTTCTGCCCTGATTAGGGTCCTCTAAATGGCAGTGGTCTACACCGAGGAAGGTTCCCACCAAGACTCTGAGCTGAATAAGGCCCAAGCCACAATTACGGAGCTGAAGAAGAAGTTGAAGAAATCTAGGGATGAGCAGGTTAGGGTCGTTGAAGAGGCGCTGAAGAAGTCCCAGGATGCAATGACCAAACTTAATGGGGAGAAAGATACCTTTGCCACGGAGAAGAAAGCCGAGGAAGATCTGGTCGAGCAACTGAGGAGTGTTGCTGCCCCTGCTGAAGATGAGCACAAGGAGTTGTAGAAGTTGAAGACTCGGGATGAGCTGGTCGCACGCATCGGGCGGAGGATGGCGTGGAAGCTATTGTCGAGGACTCCTTTAATAACGTTGTGGCGCAACTGAGGATCCTAAACCTCGGGGTCGAATTTACCACCGAGGGTTCTAGGTTCCTCAATAGCATTGAGGACGGCAAGATCTTCGTCCCTGAGTTTCTTCAGATTGGTGAGGAGCATGCACAAATTCTCCACGACGAGCCCCAGCACATGGAGGAGTGATTTCTTCTTTGTTGTATCTTCGGCCTGCGTGCCGTATTTATGTAACTTTATTTTTTGTATGGGGCATGGTCCCTTGTTGATTTAACTGGTACACGTGTGGTCCTCGTGGCCATTTTTTATTGTAGTATTTTATTCCTGGACGATCTGTTCGATTTTTTATGATCTGTATTCGTGCATGGCTTTACTTTTCTTTATTTTTGCTATATGTTGAAATTTTGCTCGATACGCGCGTGTGCCCATCACTAGGGTAACTTTGAATGATTTGTTGTTTCAAGGTTTGCTCGACTTAGATGTGTTCGGCAGTGAGGGGGACTGGTCGAACGGCCTGGGTGGCTTCCGGGCATGAGAGCGGAGCTCAGGTCGCGTTTGAGGCCTGAGTTCGCAGCGTGAACTTCCCATCACGATCTGGGTGTTCTGCCAGTCATGGTACTTGGACGACGGTGGGCTCGGTCGAGGAACCATTATCGGGCATGGGTTCTGCTCGTTCTTGAGCAAAACCCTACCTCAATTTGTTTTGTAATGCAGCACTTATACCTGGGCGCACACATTTTGGTCGGCACGTGCTGCTCGTCGGGGTGACGGAGCATGTCGATAGTTAGGCCTTAGCTGTAATATTGTTTTAACTTTTCAGGGTTCCATGGTCAAGCAAGTTCTTCCCCGTTGAGTTGTTCTAGGTAGTAGGCCCTATTCTCTGTTTTCGCTCGAACGCGATAGGGTCCCTCCCAGTTTGCGGCGAGTTTGCCTTCTTGGGAATATTTGTGATTTCTTCATAAGACGAGATCGCCTACTTAGAATTCTCATTGTATCACTTTGGCGTTGTGCCTAATTGCGATTTTTTGTTTAGTGAGGCTTCGCGGAGGGCTGCCCCTGACCGGACTTCTTCGATGAGATCGAGCTCCTCCCTTAGTGCCTTGTTATTTGTCTCCTCGTCCAGGGGGGATCCAGTCCGCCTAGAGGGCACATGTATCTCAATGGGGATCACCGCCTCGGTTCCGTAAGCTAGATGGAAAGGGGTTTCCCCGGTGGAAGAATGGGGCGTAGTACGCTAGGTCCAGAGTACGTTGTGCAACTCCTCGACCCATTGTTTCTTCGTTTCGTCCAGCCTTCGTTTGAGGCCTCGTAGGATTACCCTGTTCGCTGCCTCAGCTTGCCCGTTGGTCTAGGGATGTTCTACGGACGCGAAGTGTTATTTGGTGCCCAGTTGGGCGACGAACTCCTGAAACTTTCTGTCTGTGAACTGCGTCCCGTTGTCGGTGACGATTGCTTGGGGGATGCTGAAGCGGGCAGGGATGTTCTGCTTGTAGAAGCGGAGTATGTTGTGGGCCGTTATTTTGGCCAGAGCCTCTGCTTCTGTCCACTTGGTAAAGTATTCAACACCCACTATCAGGTACTTATTCTGATTTGACCCCACGACGAATGGTCCTAGAATATACAAGCCCCACCATGCGAAGGGCCACGGGGAGGACATTGTGTTGAGTTCATTGGGTGGTGCCAAGTAAATGTCCCCATGCCGTTAGCATTTGTCGCATTTCTTCACATGCTCTTTTGCATCATGCTGCATAGTTGGCCAGTAATATCCTGCTCGCAGGGCCTTCCTGGCGAGGGATCTCCCCCCGAGGTGTTGGGCGTTGAACCCCTCGTGGATCTCACACCAGACATGGGCGACCATCTCTTCCTCGACACGTTTGAGTAGAGGGATGGAGAAACCTCGCCTGTAGAGCTTATTTTCGACCAGGACATAGGATCAGGCTCTGCGCCTGACTACGCTGGCCTCCTTGGGGTTGGACGGTAGTTCGTCCTTGGCGAGGTAGTTGTAGACGGGGGTCATCTAGCAGTTGCTGTCGCCGATGACATGCACGTCGAGGATCGCAAAAGCTTTCTCGATGCTGGGTCAAGGAAGTACTTCTTGGATGACGGACTTGTTTCCGCCCTTTTTCTTCGTGCTCACCAGACATCTGCTATGACGTTATGTTCGCGAGGAACATGCTTTACTTCTACCGATGCGAATTTCGTCATTTTCTCCTTGACCAGGGTCAAGTATTCAGACAAGTTGTAGTTCTTGGCCTGGTATTCTCCTCAAACTTGTAGGGCCACGAGTTAGGAGTCGATGCAGATGACGATTTCCTCGGCTCCCAGGCTTTCGGCGAGACGCAGACCTACGAGGAAAGCTTCGTATTCAGCCTGATTGTTGGAAGTGGGGAAAGATAAGGTAAGTGAAACTTCGACGAGGATTTCTTCCTCATTTTCCAAGATGATACATGCCCCGCTTCCTGCCGAGCTGGATGCCCCGTCAATGAAGATTGTCCATTAGTGCGCCCCACAAGTGGGGAAGTCGGGAAATGTCATCTCCACGAAAAAGTAGGTCAGTGCCTGAGCTTTGAGGGCTTTTCTACTCTCGTATTGGATGTTGAATTCGGACAATTCCAACAGCCACTTGAGCATTCTTCCGGCCATATCTGGTCGTCCTAACAGTTGCTTCACGGGTTGGTCCGTTCGTGCCACGATCGTTGTGCTAGAAAGTAGTGTGGTAGTCTCCTTGCAATGTTGATGAGGGCCAGGGCTACTTTCTCTATCTGCTGGTATCTTAGCTCTGGTCCCTGCAGCGCTTTGCTTGTGAAGTATATGGGTTTCTGCCCATCGGGCGTTTCACGAATGAGGGCGGCACTGACGGCCTCGGCTGCCACTCGAGATAGAGTTATAGGGTCTCACCGTTGTCTGGCCAAGAGAGAACGGGTGGTTCTGAAAGTGCTCGTTTTAGGTGGAGGAGGGCCTGGTCGCATTCCTCCGTCGACTCGAAAGCTGCCTCCTTGCGGAGGAGTTTGAAAAAGGGCAGTGCATGATGGGCAGACTTCACCAAAAAATGGGATAACGAAGCGAGGATCCCGTTGAGGGATTGGATGGACTTCTTTGAGTTTGGCGTGGGGAACTCGGAGAAGGCCCTGCACTTGTCGGGGTTAGCTTTGATTCCTCGTTTTGTTAGATAGAAGCCGATGAA
Organism: Lathyrus tuberosus; assembly: GCA_022829125.1. Taxonomy (NCBI): domain Eukaryota; kingdom Viridiplantae; phylum Streptophyta; class Magnoliopsida; order Fabales; family Fabaceae; genus Lathyrus; species Lathyrus tuberosus. The sequence goes on from JALAZF010000164.1 coordinate 1,819,779, forward strand.
TTTTGCCGCTCGTACCCCGAACGTGCACTTCTCCGGGTTGAAACGCATACGGTACGTCCTGGCCTGCTCGAAGACTTTCCTCAAATGTGCCGTGTGATCGGATTCCTCGTGGGACTTCACAATCATGTCGTCCATATAGTCTTCGAGCATGTCGTCGATTTCTCCCTGGAAACCTTGTTCATCATTCACTGGTAGGTAGCGTCGTCATTTTTCAAGCCGAAGGGAATTACGTTGTAGTAATAATTGCCCTATTCGGTCATGAAAGCCGTGTACCTTTTGTCGCTTTTCTCCATGGGTATTTGATTATAGCCCGAATATGCGTCCATGAATGATAATAATTTAAAACCAGCAGAATTATCAACTAGTTTATCTATATTGGGGAGGGGATATGCATCTTTAGGGCATACCCTATTGAGATCGGTATAATCAACACACATGCGCCATTTTCCATTAGATTTTTTAACGAGTACAACATTGGACAGCCAAGTAGTGTAGTTGGCCTCCAAAATAAAATTTGCCTTGAGGAGGTCTTTTACAGGTTGTTCGGCAGCCTCCGTTTTCTCCAGAGACTGCTTTTGCCTACGTTGAGCTACTGCCCTAGCGGCGGGGTCGATGGTGAGTTGGTGGCAGGCGACATCAAGATCTAGGTCGGGCATTTCCATGGCCCTCCAAGTGAACAAATCTGTATTCTTTCGGAGACAGGCTTTGAGATGTTTCCTCGCTAAGTCGGGGAGTCCGGTTCCGATCTTCACTCCTCGCTGGGGGTCTTCGCCGAGCATGACAAGTTCGAACTCGCCATTCGGAATTGGGCGCACCGGATGAGAGGTCTCTTCAGTGCTGGTTGATGTTGAAGGGTTGCTCGAACAATGTTGGATCTCATTCCCCTTCTTCTTCTGCTCCTTCTGGTCGTCTTCGGAGAAACGGCTGTCAAGGTTGACGCGGGGCAGCGGCTTTGCCTCCTCGGAGCTGCTGAGCAAGGCCGGGTTGCTGGAAGTGTTCAGCTTGGCGGAAATAGTGTTAAGTCTTTTGGTGGCTGCCTCGAAACATCTCCTTGCTGTTTTGATGTCTCTGTGCAGAGTGGCGACGAGGCCCTTAGAAGTGTAGTAATTCATCTTTAGGTGCACGGTTGATGGTACGACCATCAGTTCGGCCAAAGTTGGCCACCCAAAGATGTACTGATAGAGAGAGGGGCAGTCGATGACCAAGAACTTGACTTTAATAGACCTGGCCATCTCTACAAATCTGAAAGTCACGATCAGTTCCACGTAACCCCAGGGCTTGGTGACCGACCCGTTGAAGCCTTCTAGGTAAGAGCCTACGTAGGGCGTTAGGTGAGTCTCATCTAGCTGGAGGGTGGAAAACACCTGTGAATACATGATGTCGACTAAGCTGCCTTGGTCAACTAGAATTCAGCGAACGTCGAAGTTGGCCATTTGTGCTCTCACGAGCAACGGAATACTCGAGTTGGAAGCCTTACCGAGGAGTTCCTCACGGTAGAAGGTGATGGGTATCGACTCTCCCCAGACTTTGTCGAGCTTGGTACTCCTGTTTAAGCTCATGCTGAGAAGATGCTCAAACTTCCTTTTAACGGAAAATACCCAAACCTCATAATAACATGTATGATGACTTGAAATACCCAAATATGTCCCAAGAACTCAAGAGTTGACTTTTGTAGGGCAGCGGTTGACCTTTTGACCAGATGAATTCAATGTCTTCCCTATCCACTTCAAAAACCCTAGAAATGATTTTTGCTGAACCATGAGGCCTTTATGAATGGTTTGAGATGTATGAAGACCTTTGAATCTTGTCTTGCTCAAGAAAATGATCATAAGTGGCCTTTGTCCAAAACCTTAGTTTAGAGCCACTAGGATCTTGATCAGATGAATACCTTGAAACCAAAGAAACTCTAATCGCCAGATGATTAGGTGAACTTGTTGAGATGCTTTGATATATATGAAACCTTTGTGTTTTTCTTGATGTGATAATGTGATGAATTTACAAGGAGGCGATTAATCAGGTGTTGAAAACCTGAATATTCCTGCAACAAAAACACAGAGAAAAAAGTGTGAGTGCTTATGCCAACGATGCGAATGCACGTGCTTATGCAAAAAAGAAAAACAAGGAGGTCAAATTTCGGGTTACGACATCGGGGCGAGATAATCGTTTCCCGAAGAATAGGAAACTTCCAGAAACTAGACGTTGGGACAGGCAGAGGTGCCCGGAACTAGCCGTTGCCACGGGTAGAGGCGGAGTTGCGGGCACATGCGTCTTGGCTGTTTCTGGATGGTGGAACCGTGCATGACGTGAGGAACTACCGAGGAGGGCGGCTGACCCATTGGGTCATCCAACCAGACTTGCCTGACAGAGGGGCAGAAAGGTAAATGCTGTCCCAATTCGGTTGGACTTAGGCAAGTGGGTCATTCTGGGAGCAGAAGTGGATTGGGTCATGCCTAGTCATTGGGCCAGTCCGGAACACTTATGTTTATATGATATTTTCTTATCTTTTAAGCAATATAAGAGATAAATATTGATATTTTAAAGATAGAGACATTCTTAACTTAAACTTTAAAGATCTTTGCCAATAGTATTTGATCAATCATTGTCTTTAACTTTATCTTTTTTTGTTAATGTATTTGTCTTTGTCTTTTTCTTTTTTTATTGATGTAATTGTCTTCATCGAAACCCTAGCCAAGGTCAATGAGAGAATTGTCTTCATAAATATCACTATCAAATGAACCATACAAATACATTATTATAACAACCATCATGTGCAAAATTAGTCCTTCATGTGCTATTAAAAAAATTACATATTGAAAAGTGTTTGCATCCACTACAGGTGAATATGTCTCATCAAAATCAATCTCAAGTCATTACAAAAATCCTTGAGCAATAAATCAAGCTTTATATTTCACAATTTTATCATTCTTATTTCATTTTTCTTAAAAACTCATTTATATACAATTGGTTTCACACCTTAGTATGCTCGAACTACATATCCAAAAACTAGTTACTTGTAAAATGAGTTTAATTATGCTTCAGTTGCATGTTTTTATTTCAGCCAATTCAAACTTTGTCAAAAGTCTCTAATACGTTCGAACTACATATCCAAAAACTGTTGGAGAAATTTCCAAAATATTAAATTGATAAATAATAATGGTTAATTTACCAAAATAAATGGCCAAAAGTTGCAACTCTCTAGAATTGAACCAAAGACCTTATTGTGATAAGGTGCGTGGTCAAAAGGTGCAACCACTAGATCAACACACCTTTTCATGGAAAAGTTTGTTGTGATTGATTACAAAGGTTCGTGAATGGTCATGTTGGAATCAAATGAAACATTGTTTCTCCCCACCAATCGGTACAAGTTTTCTTATAAATAGATATACTTGTCAGCCATAAAATAGACACAATTCAAGTGCCAAAAATTATATCTAAGTCATTCTTTTATTTTTCTAGTGCACGAGAATAATTGAGAGAACTTTATTCTGTAAAATATCGTTGATCGATATGCTTAATGTGAATGTGCGATTCATGTTAAGGTTTCCAAAGTATCCTGAAGGAGATTCGCCGGTTAACCCTTTTGCATCCAATTTGTATAAATTGGTGGGGGCGAATCGAACCTAAAGCTTAGTGTAAACACACGCTTTGGAATTATTTTGTGCAATTTTCATCGTACCGTCTTCGTCACCTTCTTCCAGTTGATATTTTGTAGCAGACCCCCAACACAAGATCTAACAATCTTTAGGTTCGATTTTCAATTTTGATCCATACTTTATTTATAATTAATATTAAAGTATATAATTTTAAAGAAGAATTCATCTCAAGAATTCCGGTACATTTTATTATTTCTCATGAAAAGTATATATACATACAGTATGTCACATATTAATATGTTTTATATTGTGTTATATATGCGTGTATAATTTTCTCTAAAAAATTATCGCTGCCTTTTTATCATGTATTGTTGTGTGTACAAACAAAACAACATCATTGCATTATCTTTAGTACTTCCTTCTGGGATGAAAGATTAAATAATATATAATTCATGATGTATATATTATAATATGAACGTTTATTTTTTATTTAACATAAGTATATATCATGATTTGGTGTGGTACGGTATTACAAGAAGTTTGAAAATATGTAAGCAATTGAAACGATGCACTACTTCAATTACAATTCATAGAAAGTAACTTGAAAAAAGTGCATAATGAAAAGTGATTCTGTAAATATACAACACTTTATGGTTTATTGGGCAGTATTGAAAATTATATGGAATATGAAAGTCAAATCTATTAAAGTTTTTAATTTCAATTTTTACAGTTTAATAAATGATACTATTTTAATTTATTTGCTGAACTTTGTAATTTTTATTAAACGTTGATGACTTCAAATTATAATTGAACTTTGATTTGGATGCTATGTGAATTTTTTGTATTCAATGAGACTTATAATTAAGTCATATAAAGATTATCTTAAGATGAATCATGACTTATATAAATGTCTGAGTTTAGAGTCTAATGTAACTATTGAATACTAAGATGTGGAACTTTGAGATCTTTATCACGGAAAATAAGAAATTTGAAATTTAGACAACTGAAAAATCTCGTGAAGAATGTTCTTCCAAAATTGTTAAAACATAAACTGAAAGTTGGTCACTAATGAATGTTGTGAATCGGATACCTTAGAAACAAAGTATAATTGGTTCCTTGATCAGTCAAGAAACTCACAAGGGTTAGGGTTAACAAAGAAAACAAGAGTAAACAACAAGGATTGGTTATAAAACTGTTATTCTTTCCTTTCTCCTTAAAACAAGGATTACAAGTATACAAGAATAACAAACTAACCACTCTCACTCTTTCTATATTTTGTCACACTTTAGAATGGGAGACTAGCATGCTATTTATAATAAAACCTAGCACACTAAACTAATGGGCCTTTAACAAAATACTCATTACAAGCTAACTTAGGGTACAAGCTAACTTAACCAATTGGATCCTTAACACAAGGCCCAATTCAATATGCTAACAAACCTAGCAATATTAACTAATACATGTTAGAACAATCTTCGACTACAATCATGCATTATTTTCGACAGCAGCATGTGATCCAACTTCGACGGCATGCTTCTTCTAGAGTTCGATCCAAATTCCACAAATCTCCACCTTGGATCTAACTCTAACAACAAGAAAAACAAACTAGCTTTCTTCATGCAGCTTTATCAACTGCATACAGTGGAAAAACTTGCAACTTGGCAATGTCTTGGTGATCATATCAGCAGCATTATAATCTGTCGAAACCTTCAGCACTTGGACTTCTCCACGCTCAATTACCCCTCTGACGAAATGAAGCCTCACATCAATGTGCTTGGTTCGCTCATGATAGGCTGAGTTCTTCGACAGGTGTATTGCACTTTGACTATCACATTTAACAGTGATACTTCGACCTTGAAGTTTCAGCTCCTTTTCCAAACCTTTAAGCCACAATGCTTCCTTCACAGCTTCAGTGAGGGCAATATATTCAGCTTCAGTGGTTGATAAGGCAACAACCTTCTGGAGCGTCGCTTTCCAATTGATTGCTATGCCAAACATTGTGAAAACATATCCAGAAATAGACTTTCTGGAATCCATACAACCTGCATAATCAGAGTCAACAAATCCTTCGACTGTTGCTTTACTATCTTCACCCAAGGCTCCACCATAAATTAGGACTCTATTCAGAGACCCATTTATGTACCTTAAAATCCACTTCAATGCTTGCCAGTGTGCCTTTCCAGGATTCGACATGTACCTGCTCACAAGACTCACTGCATATGCTATGTCAGGTCTTGTACAGACCATAGCATACATCAAAGAACCAACTATATTAGCATATGGTATGCTATTCATATAAGTTCTTTCGACATCAGTACTGGGACACTGATCTATACTCAGCTTGAATTGAGGGTTTGTCGGAGTTACAATAGGCTTTGAATTCGACATACCATACTTTTCGAGAATCTTCCGTAGGTATGCCTCTTGAGATAAGCATAATTTCGACTGCTTTCTATCTCTTCGAATGTCAATCCCAAGAATCCTGGACGCAGCTCCCAGATCCTTCATTTCGAACTCCTTACTGAGTTCAGCCTTCACCCTCATTACCTCTTCGACATTGTTGCTTGCTATTAGAATATCATCCACATAAAGCAACAAAATAACAAATGAATTACCCGGTCGAAATCTGAAGTAAACACAGTGGTCGAACTGACTTCTGATGAAACTTATGCGTGCCATGAACTTGTCGAATCTCCTATTCCACTGTCGAGGAGATTGTTTCAGTCCATATAAAGATCTCTTCAGCTTGCACACATAATCTTCCTTCCCCTTTTCGACATACCCTTCAGGTTGCCTCATCAGGATCATTTCATCTAGGTCACTATACAAGAATGCAGTCTTCACATCCATCTATTCCAGTTCAAGGTCGAACTGTGCCACCATGGCAAGCAACATTCGAATGGACCTGTGCTTCACAACAGGCGAGAACACATCATTGAAATCGACACATTCTTTCTGAGTGAACCCCCTAGCAACCAATCTTGCCTTGTATCTTTTCGACGCCACTCCTTCGATTCCTTCCTTGACTTTGAAAATCCATTTACAGCTGACTAACCTGGCTCCAGCAGGTTTCTTTATCAGTTCCCATGTGTCGTTATCATGAAGAGATTTCATCTCGTCATCCATGGCTTTCAGCCATTCAGTCTTCTTTCGACTCCTCATAACTTCCTTATAGTCTCTAGGTTCTTCGTCGAGAACCTCACTTGTAGAGATTAAGGCATAAGCTATAAGATCTGCATACCCAAGTCTCTGAGGTGGCTTGATGACTCTTCTCGACCTGTCCCTTGCTAACAGGTAGTCATTATCAGTTTCCTCATCTTCGACAACATCTTCTGTTTCGTCTTCGACTTCATCTGGGGTATGCACTTCAGCATCAACATGCTCTACCTCAACAGGAATCTCTCCTTATTCCAGCTCTTCGCCAGCAACATCAATTTTCTTGAAAGCCATCTCAGCTTCATTGAAAACTACATCTTGACTGGTGATACACCTCTTGTGACCTGGCTCTAGGAACCATATCCTATAAGCTTTGACTCCTTCAGGGTATCCCATGAACATGCACTTCAGAGCTCTAGGTTCGACCTTGTCTTGCCTAATGTGAGCATAGGCCACACAGCCAAATACTCTCAGTCTGTCGAGACTAGGTGGATTTCCCGACCAAACTTCTTCAGGTGTCTTCATATCTAATGCAGTCGAAGGACATCTATTTATCAGATATGCAGCTGTCGAAACAGCTTCAGCCCAAAACACCTTCTTCAATCCAGCACTAACCAACATGCATCTAACCCTTTCAAGGATTGTTCGATTGAATCTCTCAGCTAAGCCATTTTGCTGAGGAGTACCTGCTACAGTCTTATGCCTTGCAATCCCAGACTCAACACAGTAACTGTCGAACGCTTTGTTACAGAACTTAAGGCCATTGTCAGTTCTCAACCTCTTAACCTTTCTGTAAGTTATAAATGAGCCTAAGAGGGGGGGTGAATTAGGTTCTTAGACAATTATCCCGATTTTTGATGATTTTGAGTTATTACTTTCCTAAAGATTTCTAAGTGATGAAATGCGGTAAATGCGGAAAGTAAAAGACACAGCGATGTATAGTGGTTCCCCTCACAGTCCGAGAGTACTCCACTCCCCTTTCAACATGAAAGAGAATTTACTATAGTTTTGGACAAGACAATACTCTTCCTAGTCTTTCTATACAAGTCACTAACTATCAACCACCAAGAACACCCTCTTGGATTTTACAAGTTTAAAGTCCAACCAAGAACAAATCTTACAATGGACCTCTTGTATCCACAATCCGGATAACAAGGATTCTAAAAAACCCTATAAGAGAAACAATCCTTCCCTTATAGTCAACACCTAAAACCAAACACTTGTTGGACCATTAGGATTTTACAATAGTTCTGAATTTTTGAGTAAGTAGTTGAAACTTTGATTCTTCAATATATCAATCCAAAGATTGATCTTCTCTTTCAATGACAATAATTCATAAACAATAAAGTGTTTAGATTGCTCAAGTACTTTCTGGTTAGATGATATGAAAATGTTAAGAAAAGTTCTTGAATGAAAGCTTAAGAAACTTGAAGTGTGAATATGTGAGAATTTAAAAGTTTGGTTGAAAGAGTTGAAAATTTGATTTGAAATATCATGTATTTATATGCACATAACACCCTTAGGAAACATGGTAAAAACTGTAAAAAATTCATGAACAAATGCCATTGCATAATGAAAAGGTTCCATGAAGAGAGGCATGAAGAGGTGTTATGCAAAATGATGATTTTTCAATTCTGTTCAGGTGCAAATCGATTGCACCTATGTGTAAATCGATTGCACAATGCTTAACGTAACAAAATTTCAAAAATGAACAGCATGCAATCGACTGAACCAAAGTGTAAATCGACTGCACAGTGAAAAAGTGTGAAAAATTCAGCAAACAACAGGTGCAAATCGATTGGACCCTTCATGCAAATCGATTTGCATTAGGTAAAAAGTGAAAAAAGATTATTCTAAACAAGTCATGATCATGAAACAAGTATGCAATGAGGTTTGTTTGATTGAGCATCTAAGACTTTAGTATTTGATTAGAATTGTCATTATACCTTCATGAAATGTGAATTTCTTGAACACTAAGTCTTGAAATATTTGAAATTCTTTAAGTAGCTTGACTTGTTTGATCCAAATTCCTTTTTGTATATGCATAACATCTTGAATAATGTTGTCTTCATCAAAACCATTGAGAAGCTTGCCTTCACATTCTCCCCCTTTTTGATGATGACAACCCAATTTTGAAAATTTGCTTTAATATTGTTTCTCTAACACAAAAGGCTCCCCCTTCATCAAAGCTCCCCCTAAATTCATGATTTTTAGAGAGTCTTTGCTAGCTGCACTTTGTTAGAGAAAAACAAACACAAACACATATATCTTCTCCCCCTTTGTCATTAGCAAAAAGGATGGGAAAAAATTTGAAATATATAAAGAAATCTTGAAAAATTAAAAAAATAATTTTTTACCTATGAGATTTTACCTCAAGATTGACTTCATCAAAACATTTATCCTTGGTGAACATGATCTTGAAGCCTTTGTCACAAAGTTGGCTTTTGTTTAAAAGACATTCCTTTAGTTCTTTAACATAAAGTACATCTTCAATGAATGTGAAAGTTAGTGCTTCAACTTTGCCAATGCCAAGAATTATTTCTTTAAGGGAATCCTCATATGTGAAATAACCCTTGGACTTTGGAACTAGATTTGAAAGTTAGTTTATGTCTTCCACCAAAAGCTTAGAGCCACCACTTATCAAAACTACATAGATTTAAAGTGGCCCTCAAGCAAACCTACAAAACAAATTAAGTTTGATTTGGTACCCAATGTGCTTTGGGTCCATCATAGTTAGTACCTTTCTTTACCAACACATAATGCCCACTTGCAACACTAAAGTTTCTTACATAGCAAGCATTAGGTGTATGGCCAACAATACCACAATAAAAACAAGTAGGTTCAAAGTTGCTTTTATATCTTGGAACATAAGATTTCTTTTTAGGAAATATTTTCTTTTTAGGATTAGGATGCACATTCCTAGGTTTGTTCACTTTCTCTTTAGAAGTTTGGTTACTAGCCTTAACAAAGATTGTTTTATTAGAACTTGGTTTAGAAAATTTTGAATAACCAAGCCCACTTTTATCATTAGAATACCTTTGTTGGCTAAGAACATTTTCCAATCCAACTTGTCCCTTTTCATACCTTTCAAGGATTCTTTTTAGTTGAACAATTTGGAAAGAAAGTGACTCACAATTTTTGCATACCAACTCTTGTTTTTCTTCACTAGTTTTCATTTGTTTTTCATCTTTTGACTCTTTTTTCATAACATCGATTTTTTCTTCTAAAGATGTTATTTGTCTTTTTTGTGAAGAAATTGTTTTACATAAGACCTTACATTCATTTAAAAGTTCATTAATAACTTCTTGTGCATCATTATCAAAAAAATTATTACTAACCTCATCTTCTTCATCATCGGAGTGGTGTGATGCTATCAAAGCAAGATTTACATGTTCTTCATCTGAAGATGAACTTGTTTCGTTGTCTACATATGTTTTCCTTTCCTTTTTATGATTCTTTTTCTTGAATTTATTTTTCTTTTGAAGTGTAGGACATTCACTTTTAACATGTCCTCTTTCTCCACATTCAAAGCATTTAATCTTTCTCGTTGGTGCTTCCCCTTTAGTGATCTCTTTTTTTCTTTCTTTTCTTAGAAACTTTTCAAACTTCTTGATAAGATCATCATTTTCATCACTATTGGACTCATCCTCTTGATTGCTATCAAAATCTTTTACTTTTGTCTTTAAGGCAACGTCTCTTGAATCTTTTACTTGTATTTCATGCTTCTCCAATCTTTCAAGTTCTAACTCATGCTCTTGAAGTTTACCAAATAGAGATGCGGAAGTCATCGTAGAGAGGCTTTTCTTTTCCGATATTGCCGTTACTTTTGGTTGCCATTCTCTTGTCAAAGATCTTAGAATTTTGAGATTTAGTTCATCATTTGAGAATGTTTTACCAAGTGCTATTAAGTGATTAGTCAAATGAACAAATCATTTTTGTAATTCAATAATGGTTTCTCCGGGCTGCATTCGGAACGTTTCATATTCTTGACTTAGTGTGTTTAATCTGGATCTTTTAACTTCAGTTGTTCCTTCATGTGTTTCTACCAAGGTATCCCATATTTCTTTAGCAGATTTACATTGTGAAACTCAGAAAAATTCATCCATACTTAATTCACTTTGAAGAATATTAATAGCTTTCTTTTCATCGAGCACTTTCTTTCTATCATCTTCATTATAAGCAGTTTTAATCTTTGGAGTTGCAACATTGTTTACAACATTCATTGGTTGGTGTGGACCATTTTCAATAGCTTCCCATATACCTTCTCCTTGTGCTTCAAGATGTGCTCTCATACGAATCTTCCAAAAATCAAAATACTCTCCAGAGAAAAGTGGGGGCTTGTTACTACTACCACCGTCTTTGAAAACCGGGTTTGAACTTGCGAAAGCCATACTGGATCTGTAGGAACAGGTTACCTATAACCTGCTCTGATGCCAATTGTAAGTTATAAATGAGCCTAAGAGGGGGGTGAATTAGGTTCTTAGACAATTATCCCGATTTTTGATGATTTTGAGTTATTACTTTCCTAAAGATTTCTAAGTGATGAAATGCGGTAAATGCGGAAAGTAAAAGACACAGCGATGTATAGTGGTTCCCTTCACAGTCCGAGAGTACTCCACTCCCCTTTCAACATGAAAGAGAATTTACTATAGTTTTGGACAAGACAAGACTCTTCCTAGTCTTTCTATAGAAGTCACTAACTATCAACCACCAAGAACACTCTCTTGGATTTTACAAGTTTAAAGTCCAACCAAGAACAAATCTTACAATGGACCTCTTGTATCCACAATCCGGATAACAAGGATTCTAACAAACCCTATAAGAAAAACAATCCTTCCCTTATAGTCAACACCTAAAACCAAACACTTGTTGGACCATTAGGATTTTACAATAGTTCTGAATTTTTGAGTAAGTAGTTGAAACTTTGATTCTTCAATATATCAATCCAAAGATTGATCTTCTCTTTCAATGACAATAATTCACAAACAATAAAGTGTTTAGATTGCTCAAGTATTTTCTGGTTAGATGATATGAAAATGTTAAGAAAAGTTCTTGAATGAAAGCTTAAGAAACTTGAAGTGTTAATATGTGAGAATTTAAAAGTTTGGTTGAAAGAGTTGAAAAATTGATTTGAAATATCATGTATTTATATGCACATAACACCCTTAGGAAACATGGTAAAAACTGTAAAAAATTCATGAACAAATGCCATTGCATAATGAAAAGGTTCCATGAAGAGAGGCATGAAGAGGTGTTATGCAAAATGATGATTTTTCAATTCTGTTCAGGTGCAAATCGATTGCACCTATGTGCAAATCGATTGCACAATGCTTAACGTAACAAAATTTCAAAAATGAACAGCATGCAATCGACTGAACCAAAGTGTAAATCGACTGCACAGTGAAAAAGTGTGAAAAATTCAGCAAACAACAGGTGCAAATCGATTGGACCCTTCATGCAAATCGATTTGCATTAGGTAAAAAGTGAAAAAAGATTATTCTAAACAAGTCATGATCATGAAACAAGTATGCAATGAGGTTTGTTTGATTGAGCATCTAAGACTTTAGTATTTGATTAGAATTGTCATTATACCTTCATGAAATGTGAATTTCTTGAACACTAAGTCTTGAAATATTTGAAATTCTTTAAGTAGCTTGACTTGTTTGATCCAAATTCCTTTTTGTATATGCATAACATCTTGAATAATGTTGTCTTCATCAAAACCATTGAGAAGTTTGCCTTCACACTTTCTGCCAGTTTGAGTTTCGACCAGAATCTTCCAACTTTTGAAATTCTCAAAAGTTTCATCCTTCTTCTTCTGAATGAATACCCATAGCTTTCTGGAATAGTCATCAACAATGGATAGAAAATACCTTGCACCTGAGTGTGAAGGATTCCTTGCAGGCCCCCAAAGATCAGCATGAATGTAATCAAGGGATCTGTGTGTTCTTTGCTTGCCTTTGTTGAACTTCGCCCTACAGGATTTACCAAATACACAAGATTCACAAAACTCCAACTTTTCGACTTTGTCACCACCTAGCAGGTTCTGCTTCCCCAATTCGACTAGGCCTCTTTCGCTGACATGGCCCAATCTCATGTGCCATAACTCTGTCTTCGACATAGGTTTCGTGGATACAACATTAGTCGAATCACTTACAACCTCAGCCTCCAGGGTATACAAGCCTTGGTTTTTCACGCCTCTCAAGACTTCCTTCGACCCTTTCATGACTCTCAGGGTACCTTGCTCTCCTTTGAAAACATATCCCTTTCTGTCGAATTCACCAAGAGAAATTAAATTTCTCTTCAAGTCAGGTACATACCTAACTTCAGTCAATAATCTTATTGACTCATCATGGAGCTTGAATCTCACAGATCCAATACCTGCAATTTTGCAAGCTTTGTTGTTTCCCAGCAGCACTGATCCTCCATCTTGATCACATAATTCTTCAAACACATTCTTGTTTGGAGTCATGTGCCAAGTACATCCAGAATCCATAATCCACTATTTTCTTGAGTCGCCGCTTGAAACTACAAGAGCATCAGATGAGTCGAAGTCATCTTGAACAATGGCTGCGTTGCCATTATCCTTACCTCCATGATCTTTCAGGCATTCAGGGCACACTTTTCTTGTGTGACCCTCCTTCTTACAGTGGTAACATCGAAAACCAGATGTTTCGCCACTAGAAGACTTCTGCTGACTTTTACCTTTCTTCTTGTCGAACCTACCATCCTTTCGCAAGAATTTTCCCTTAACTGCCAAACCTTCACCAACCGTCGAAGGTTTATGCTCCTTTCGTTCGTTCAGGTCCTTAGAGTACAAGGCTGATTGAACTTCTTCAAAGGTCAGGGACTCCCTTCCATACAAGAGAGTTTCTTTGAAGTGAGCATGTGTTCTAGGCAAAGTACACAACAACAATAGTGCTTGATCTTCGTCGTCGATCTTCACATCGATATTTTCAAGATCAAGAATCAGCTTGTTGAACATATCCAACTGCTCAGTCAAAGCTTTGTCTTCACTCATCTTAAACGAATACAAAGCTTGCTTCAGGTAGAGTCGATTCACCAAAGATTTGGTCATGTATAAGCTTTCAAGCTTCACCCATAACTCTGATGTCGTCGTCTCCTTTGATACCTGTCGAAGAACCTTATCACCAAGGCTAAACAATATTGCGCTGTGTGCTTTCTCTATCATGGTAGTCTTTTCTCTTTCAGTTAACGCAGCGTCCATGGCTGCCACTCCCTTCAACGCTTCCAAACAACCCTGTTGAACCAGTAGGGCTTTCATCTTCAAGCGCCACAGACCGAAGTCGTTCACTCCGGTGAACTTCTCGATCTCATACTTTGTTGAAGGCATCTTCTCCACGCTCACCGCACCAATTTGTTGTGAATCGGATACCTTAGAAACAAAGTATAATTGGTTCCTTGATCAGTCAAGAAACTCACAAGGGTTAGGGTTAACAAAGAAAACAAGAGTAAACAACAAGGATTGGTTATAAAACTGTTATTCTTTCCTTTCTCCTTAAAACAAGGATTACAAGTATACAAGAATAACAAACTAACCACTCTCACTCTTTCTATATTTTGTCACACTTTAGAATGAGAGACTAGCATGCTATTTATAATAAAACCTAGCACACTAAACTAATGGGCCTTTAACAAAATACCCATTACAAGCTAACGTAGGGTACAAGCTAACTTAACCAATTGGATCCTTAACACAAGGCCCAATTCAATATTCTAACAAATCTAGCAATATTAACTAATACATGTTAGAACAATCTTCGACTACAATCATGCATTATTTTCGACAGCAGCATGTGATCCAACTTCGACGGCATGCTTCTTCTAGAGTTCGATCCAAATTCCACAATGAAAAATCTCGTGAGGAAGATTCTTAATGGATTGGTGAAATTCAAACCACAAATCGTATTTTTAAAGATGATGCTCTAATCAAGAAATTCATAAATTCTTGAGAATGGAATGGAGCTTTGAATGTGGAGAAATAGGACATGTTAAAAATAAATGCCCTACACTTCAAAAGAATAATAAATTCAAAAGCAAGAAGAACAAAAGGTTGGTAAATTTAGAATGACATAAAAATTGTGTATATGACAAAATAAATGACTAAAGTGTCATGGTGATAGTTTGTCAAAACTATCAAGAATATAAATATACGTTGTATATGGAAATTGTACGAATATGACAAAAGTGTCATAGTTTGATGATAGTTGGTAAATACTATCAAGAGTACATAAAGTAATCATATGCATGATTAGTTAAAAAATTGAATATTCGAAAATTATTAAAGTTTGGAAAAATATTGCAATTCTTTGACGAAAGAATTGACAAAGAGATGATGTCCTTGGATATAATTGAATATAATGAAGACATCATTAGGGATGTGGAACAAGCCCATATCTATTTAATCATCAATAGTGGAAACTCAACTCACACTTGATTAATATTAAGTCTTGAGTTCAATGGTGAAAGTACACTATTAGAGTGATTGAAGTACTTAATGATAGATACATCCCAAGGGGTAAAAGTACTTGGACCATAAGAATAAGTGTGAAAGGATGAAGTTTTCTTCTTAATAGACGTATAGCATATGTTTGCTGGAATGCATAATTATGGGTGCATTTCTGATATAGTCTACCTATATGAGAATGAAGTGGTGCTGCTTCATAGAGTTCAAGGGCATGACTCTTAAATTCTCATGAAAAGGATATGAGACACAAGGCCTTATTAAATGTGTCACATTAATAATTCGATCAATGGAACCGAGATTTTATGTGTGAGTTATGCACGCTTGTTCTAATGAATAATTGGTTCAAAGCTTGTCTACCAATCTATTCGGGGATGAGTGAAAACTTAACTTACTAAGTATTGGTTCAAATCGTAAGATACCTTTATCTGAAACCATGAAATTTCCTGAATAATGGATTTAGATATATTTTGAAAATGGTGGGGGATTGTTGGAGAAATTTCCAAAATATTAAATTGATAAATAATAATGGTTAATTTACCAAAATAAATGGCCAAAAGTTGCAACTCTCTAGAATTAAACCAAAGACCTTATTGTGATAGGGTGTGTGGTCAAAAGGTGCAACCACTAGATCAACACACTTTTTCATGGAAAAGTTTGTTGTGATTGATTACAATGGTTTGTGAATGGTCATGTTGGAATCAAATGAAACATTGTTTCTCCCCACCAATCGGTACAAGTTTTCTTATAAATAAATATACTTGTCAGCCATAAAATAGATACAATTCAAGTGCCAAAAATTATATCTAAGTCATTCTTTTATTTTTCTAGTGCACGAGAATAAATGAGAGAACTTTATTCTGTAAAATATCGTTGATCGATATGCTTAATTTGAATGTGCGATTCATGTTAAGGTTTCCAAAGTATCCTGAAGGAGATTTGCCGGTTAACCCTTTTGCATCCAATTTGTATAAATTGGTGGGGGCGAATCGAACCTAAATCTTAGTGTAAACACACGCTTTGGAATTATTTTGTGCAATTTTCATCGTACCGTCTTCGTCACCTTCTTCCGGTTGATATTTTGTAGCAGACCCCCAACACAAGATCTAACAAAAACTCATTACTTGTAAAATGAGTTTAATTATGCTTCAGTTGCATGTTTTCATTTTAGCCAATTCTAACTTTATCAACAATCTTTAATAGTCATTAATTCATTATCCTAGTTATTATTTATCACATTTAGCACTATATTATTTACAAAGACATTGTCAACAATCACTTTATTTTGGCTATATTAATTTTAGTTCCATCGCATTCTATTTATAACATAATTTTGTTAGAATTTGAATCAATAACGGTCAATCAAATATACATGCTCAACAAAGTATAACACATAATTTAGTACGGAAGTCAGATAGTCATACAAGCATGTATAAAATTAAAGGACCTATAATATGATTTTAGGAATACCTATATCCATTGAGAAAGTTTTTGTTGGCATTAATCTTGAAGGTTAAGAGATGAACAACGAATACCAGATGGCTTATGTGCTTCCTCCTTAACCGATACTCCTAATGCCTTTTATACTCTTCAAATGGGAAGAGTAGATAAACTGCTTATGTATTGTGTATTAGGGACTATAGCCTATTTATAATGTGATGGCCAATTAGGATTCCCATTATTCCAAAATGGGTCATCCTGACATCCACTAATATTTAAACTCATATTCAATTAATTGATTAATTTTTAAATGAAATCCAATTAGCCTTTTAAACTTATTTGATCACTTAATTGTTTAAGGCACTTAATTTAATAAAATAGCTAATATAATTAAGGCTAAAATACAGTTTTGGTCCCCCTGTTTTTCAAAATTTACAGTTTTGGTCCCCCTGTTTTTTTTTTAACAGTTTTGGTCCCCCACCCCAATTTTGGCCCAAAAAAAGTGATGAACAGTAACTTGTCCGTACATGAACAGTACACGTCCGTACATGAACAGTGAGAGGTGGGGGACCAAAACTGTGAATTTTGAAAAACAGGGGGACCAAAACTGTATTTTAGCCTATAATTAAAATATATATGCCCACATAATAATTATTGGAATATTATATAAAAATATTCCAACAATATCCCACTTGGACAATGAATCATAATAATTATATCTGAGTTTTTTAGGCACGCATCTGAATTCTATTTATATTTAGATTTCAACTTTACAATCTGGTCAACCTAATACATCAATAATGAGACCACAACGACTATCGTCACTGATGTATAACGTGACAGAACCTCGACAACCACCACATCAATGTACTTGATGACATAGATCGATATGGATAAGTGGCATGGAAATTTCATGGAATGTGATCTCAAAATCATGCATATTTCCAACTGGTCCTACTAAAGTCTTTAGTGAGATCAAACTGAAGTTCCTTAGGTGCAATTCAAAATTAAATATTTGCACATAACAAAAAAATCTTGATATTGTTATAACAATAGTACCTCATAAGTTTTTATTTCTGCATAAAATTAAACATAACATCAAGTTTGTACCAAAATAAATCCAAAGCATAGAACATAGAAAAATAAGGAAAAGACTCTCATTAATTTAACACAATCTCAAAACCAAGACCCGTATTAGAAACATACCCATGAAAAGCCTTCGGTGTGAAACCTTTGGTTTTTAGATCAGCTAACATTAAGTCTGTCCCTATATGTTCTATCAAAATTTTCTTCTAAAACTCTTTCTTTCACAACAAGATACTTGATATCAATAAATTTTTATTTTGTAGAACTCATATTGTTGTTGGAGTAAAGCAAAATTGCACTATTGTCATATTAAACCTTCAAGGTCAGTTCAATGCTCCCAACAAAGTGTAGGCTTGTGACAAAGTTCCATAGTCAAATTGCATTATTTGATGCCTCAAAGAAAACCACAGATTATCCTGCCATGGTGGGGGAATCCTCTAAAGTCTGTTTGGAAGACTTCCAAGAGACAGCTCCTCCAGCCAAGAGGAAAATGAAACCAGATCTAGAACATATGCTATTCGGGCATCCTACAAAATTAGAGTCAGAATACCCAACGATCTCCAAGTTATCTGAATTTTGATAAGTGAGTATGAAGTCTTTAATTCTCTTTAGGTAGCACATTACAAATTTTACCTCTATGTAATGTTGCATACCAGGGTTACTTAGATATCTTTCAAGAACTCCTACAATGAATGCTAAGTCGGGACGTTTGTAAACTTTAACATACATAAGACTCCCCACAACTGAAGCATATGGGACCCTATGCATTTTTTATTTTCAAGATCCATAGTGGGGCACTATTTAAGACTAAAAATGTCTCCTCTAGCAATGAGTGTGTCTCCTGGTTTGCTATATTTCATGGAGAATCTATCTAGAACTGTATCAATATAGCTCCTTTGTGATAATCCTAAAATACCTCGAAAGTAGTCTCTAATTATTTGAATCCCTAAGATAAAGAAGGTGTTCCCAAGATCTTTTATATAAAAATTATTTGTGAGAAATCTCTTGGTTTCATGAAATAAACATATATTGTTGCTTTCCAAAAGGATTTCATCTACATATAGTACCAAGAAAATGAATTTACTCCCACTGAACTTTTGGTACACACAATTATCAATTGGATTAGCCTTAAAACCAAATGAGGATATAACTTGATGAAATTTGTAATACCATTAGAGGGAAGCTTGTTTAAGTCCGTAGATAGATTTCTTGAGTTTGCAAACAATAGACTTTGGGTCTCGTGACACAAAGTTTTCTGGTTACACAATATATATTGTCTCTTTAATGTTTCCATTTAGAAGCCCAGTCCTTACAACCATCTAATGCAACTCTAAATTAAAATGAGTTATTAATGCCATCATGATCTTAAGAGAGTCTTTTGAAGAAACTAGAGAAAAATTCTCTATATAATGAATGACTTCCTTTTGAGTAAAGTCTTTGGTAATAAGACGGGCTTTATATCTCTCAATGTTACCCTTTGAATCCCTTTTGGTTTTAAATATCCATTTACAACTAATGGCATCATCTATTGCTAGCCATTTATTTCATCTCATCCTTCATGGCATCATCCCACTTAAGAGAGTTTGGACTCCATATAACTTAGTTAATAGGATCTTCCTCAATCAAACCAATGACATCCTAATGTTCTTGAAGAAATACAACATAATCATATGAAATTTCACTCTTCCTCTCTTTAGTGGATCTTCTGAATGGAGGCGCTTGAGGTTGTTGAGTTTAAACTATAAATGTTGCTTGAGGAAGAAACTCGGTACTGTCTTATTCTTGAGGGATGTTAGGAATAACATCATTGTTTATTTCAGGATCTGATTCTAGAACAAAGATAGGTACAAAGACTTGATCATTGTGAGAAATAATTTCTTCATCAAATACAACACTCCTTATGCTTCCCTCCCCTCCAAACTCTACATCCTCAAGGAATCTAGTATTTCCCGTTTCAAAAATTATTCTAGTGGTGGGATTATGAAACTTGTACCCGTAAGAGCATTTGGCGTATCTAATAAAATAACAACTAACTCTCTTTACATCCAAGTTACCTTCATGGGGCCTATAAGACCTCACTTCAGCTGAACATCTCTAAATGTGCAGGTGCCTAATGTTGGGCTTTTCCCCACTTCATAGCTCATAATGAGCCTTAGCTACTACTTTACTAGGTACTCTATAAACTACGGTATTTAATGTCTCTCCCAAATTGACTCTAGAAGAGAAGAATGACTAATCATACTCCTCACCATATCCTTAAGAGTTCGGTTTCATCGTTCTGCAACTCTATTCATGTTAGGTTTTCCTGGCATTGTATATTATGGAACAATTCCACACTCATCGAGGAAAAGCGCAAACGAACCAGGATGTTGTTCCCCCGATCCATCATACCGACCATAGTATTCACCATCACATCCAAAATTAACAGACTTAATTTTATTTCCAAGTTAAAGTTCAACCTCGGTTTAGAATGTCTTGAACACGTCCAAAGATTGATATTTTTTATGAATCGAATATAGGTAACCATACCTCGAGTAGTTGTCTAAAAGTGTAATAAAATACCATTGCCATTCCATGAACCTGTAGGGAAAGGACAACATATATCAGTTTGAATTAGTTATAAGACCTCCTCAGCTCTTCCAGCCTGGAAATTTCTCTTGTTTGTCTGCATACCCTTATTACATTGAATGACTTCTGACATAAGCCTCTAAACTCTCTATTTAGAGATATGTCCTAATTGGTTATGCCATAAAGTAAAAAAAATCTAATTTAATTTTTGTTTTGTACCATGTGACTTTATTTACATTATTTTGTTATAAAGACATTCAATATCAAGCATATAAAGATTATCATTCAAAAAATATGAAACAATAACATTTGAATCATATGAAAGACTAAATTTATTATTTCTAAATGAATATACATAACCTGATTTGTCCAAAATATAAATACAAATTAGATTTTGTATAATAGATGGTGCAATAAAAGTCTCAACAAAATTGAAATGAAAATAAGTCTTTAATTATAATCTAAAAGCTCCTATAGCCTCTACTGCAAATTTATTTTTATCACCCACACAAATGAATATGTCAACATTACTTGGCAGACGGCTCCGCATACAACCATGCATGGACATACTTATGTGAATATTAGCACCAGAATCTACTCACTAAATTAATTTTAGAACAAAAAAACTGAGAAAATCACTCCTCTTTTCACACCATGTGGCACGCTTAGAACATTCATTCTTCATGTGTCCAACCTTCTTGAAAAATAAGCAAGTGAACTCCTTAGGTTGTTCCTTTTCCTTCTTATTTAAGCAAAAATTTCCCACAACCTTATCATTTTAAGTAAATAATTGCTCCATAATTTTGAGAAACCTCTTGGTGCTTTTGCTTTCAGTAATAAAACCCCTAATCATTTCAGGTATGAATCTTTTGATCATTATGAGGCACATCCGGTTAGATTGTGTTGAGAAATAATCAAATAATCATAATATTTTTCTCAAGCAAAATACTTTCCCAAACCTGTGCAATTTAAACAGAAAGCCAGCTGAACCACAATAATAATAACAGAAAAATAAAATAGCAAGAACACCATATTTTTAACGTGGAAAACTTTCCTCAAAATGAGTGAATAAAAACCACAGGACCTTGTCCAGTAAAACCTTCCACTATATCAATAATGGGTATACAAAATTCTTCTTATTATCACTAGGGAATAACAATCTTCACCGATAAATAATTAAGGTGAGAAAAAACTTCACGCAACCCCTCCATAAAATTTGGGTATACCAAAATAACTCTAAGAGAAGCTAAAAATAATCAACTGGAATATA
Source organism: Lathyrus tuberosus (assembly GCA_022829125.1). Classification (NCBI taxonomy): domain Eukaryota; kingdom Viridiplantae; phylum Streptophyta; class Magnoliopsida; order Fabales; family Fabaceae; genus Lathyrus; species Lathyrus tuberosus. The sequence goes on from JALAZF010000164.1 coordinate 1,841,377, forward strand.
AATAAAATTAGCTAAGTGATAGGAACAACATACTGAATTTGTAGCTTAAAATGATAAGGTTTGCTACACCATCTATCACTCGTGCCTTTGCCATTTCCTCCTTTATACTGTACAGTTTTATGAAACCCTTCTTAAGTTGCTTATTTGTTGTGGTGCTTTAGGGATTAAAGAATCTCTTTCAAATACATCCCAATTTGGGCCTGCCCCAAATAAAACAATTCACATAAAGAACTTTTTTCTTTCTTTTTTTTCTTTTTTTTTCTTTCATTTTTCTAAATAAATGGTGGAACCCACTTTAAGAGTGAACCCACCCTACAAATCTACCCCTCAAGACTTAAGTGGGAAGGAACTTCTCCACCATATATGCCTTCTTTCTTCAGTTAAATATCTTTGTTACCGCCAAAGTCTTTATCATCATATTTGAACCATTCTCGTCATTATGGATCTTCTCAAGTGAAAACAACTTAGTCTCCAATGCATCTCGTATCCAATGATATCGTGCCTCAATGTTCTTTGATCTGAAATGAAACATTGGGTTCTTACCAAGATGAATTGTGTTTTGGCTGTCACTGAACAACACAAAATTATTTTGCTCAACACCCAATTCTTGTAGGAATTTCTTCATTCACAAAAGTTCTTTAGACACTTATGTTTCTAAAATATACTTAGCCTCGATATTAGATAAAGCAACACATTTTTGTAACCTTGATTGCCAAGACACCACTCCCTTACAAGAGTCATCATGTATCTAGCAGTAGATTTTATGGAATCAATATCAGCGGGCATATCTCTATCTGTGTATCCATCTAACACAGGATCATCACTCCCAAAGAATAAGCACACTTTGGAAGTACCTCTAAGATATTTGAGAATCCACTTCACTGTTTGCCAATGATCCTTACCAGGAATAGAGAGACTGGCTAACAACACCAATAATATGAGCAATATCGGGTCTTGTCCATACCATAACATACATACAACTATCAACTTCATATGCATAAGGAACATTCTTCATATATTCTTTGTCTTCTTAACTTGTAGGGCATTACACATAATTTAGTTTGAAATGACTAGCAAGTGGAGTACACACTAGCTAGTTTTGAATTTCTAATGTTAAACCTTTCTAACACCTTCTCAATGTAATTGTGTTGAGACAACCAAAATTTACCTTTCTTACTATCACGAGAAATTTTGATGCCAAGGATATGTTGTGTAGGACACAAGTCCTTCATTGCAAATGACTTGCTTAACTCTTCCTTTAAGCTTTGAATTTTCTTAGTGTCGTGACCAACAATCAACATGTCATCAACATATAACAAGAGAATAATATAACCACCATTAGAGAATTTTTTTTCACAAACACACAATGATGAGCAATATTTTTACCATAACCATTTTTTTCCCATGAAATAATCAAACTTTTTGTACCATTGTCGCAGAGCTTACTTTAGGACATACAAACTCTTCTTCAATCTACAAACAAACTATTTACATTTAACTTTGAAGCCCTTAGGTTTCTCCATATATATCTCTTCCGACAAATCAACATGAAGGAAATCATTCTTCACATTAAGTTGTTCAACCCCTAGATTCAAGCTAGCTACTAATTCCAGCACAACTCGAATAAATGTCATCTTACCACAGGTGATAAAATTTCTTCAAAGTCAATACCTTTTCTCAGATTAAAACCTTTCACAACAAATCTTGCTTTCTATCTTGGTTGAGATTTATTCTCTTCAGAATTTATCGTGTATACCCATTTATTCTTGAGTGCTCTTCTACCCTTAGAAAATTTCACCAACTCAAATGTGTGATTCTCATGCAAGGAATTCATCTCTTCTTGCATGGCCTTCATTCTCTCTGCAACTTTGTTATGTTGAGGCGTCTTTGGAATAATCTTCTCAAACTTTATTCCATGCTCTTTACAATATTCTTCCAATGGACCTCTATATTCACCACCATTATCAGCTCTGACACATTTCAAATTCCTTCCTTTTTCTCTTTCAACACTTGCATGAAAGTGCTTGAAAACACCGAGTACCTGGTCTTTAGATTTCAAAACAAAAACTCACACTTTTCTAGAGTGTTCATCAATAAAAGTAACAAAACATGATGCATCACCTAAAGATTTACAATCTATCATGAAAACATTAATGTAAACTAAATCTAGAATATTTGCCCTCCTATGAGGACCATTACTATTAAAGGAAACTCTATGTCGTTTACCAGAAAAACAATGTCTGCATGTTTTTAGAGGAGTACCTTTCACCTCAAGAAAAATTTTCTTTGCAAAGATGCTGAGTCCTTCCTCACTCATGTGACCAAGGCGTGTATGCCATAAATCACTAGAGGTGTCTTCAACTGCATTCACTTTCTCTTTGCATATCTTTACAGGCACCCTATATAGAGTTGTCTAACTTTTCTCATTTGCTACCACTAGTAACCCTTTGGTGATCTTACATATGCCACCACTACCAAATTAAGTGTGATAACCTTCAATATCCAAGGCTTTGGTCGAAATTAAGTTCAGATGAATATCATAAACATGTCTCACATTCTTCAATTTAAGCTTGCATCTAACACCATTTTCAACCCAAACATCTCTCATGTCAACAATTTCACAAACTCCCTAATTTCCCATTTTTGTCGTTCCAAAATTACCAATAGTATAAGATGATAAGAAATCACCACTAGGAGTAACATGGTAGGAGGAACATGAATCAATAATCCAAGTTGAATCTTGACATGTAAGGTTTATGGAATTATCATCATAAACAATGTTGACATCACTGTCATGTGCAACTGTTGTCGTGTCTTTATCATTTTTATTCTCATTACCTTCATCTTTGTCCCTTGAATGTTCTCTTTTGAGAAACCTGTAATTTATTTATAGGTGTCTCACCTTGCCACAATTGTAGCATATAATTTCTTTTCTAGTTCTTGACTTGCTTCTTGACTTGCAGATTCAGATTTGTCACGCTTATGAAAGTTTATGGTTTTGCTTCTCCTCTTTGACACGATAACTAGAGCTTCAAACTGATTAAGAATAACAATCAAACCATGTTCCTTTCTTCTAACTTCTTCATTAAGCATGTTATCTTTAACTGTTGACATTACCAATTTTCCTTTTAGAGCTGAATTAGTAAGTGTCACAATAAGAACTTCCTAGTTATCAGGCAAGGAGCAAAGAAGTAATAAGGCTTGCAACTCATCATCCAACTTAATATCAATAGCCTCCAACTGATTTACAGTATTCTGAAACACACTCATATGCTCTGCCATTAAGTCACCATCCTTGTATTTCATATTAATCAGCTTCCTGATTAAACATGCTTTATTTTGCACGTTCTTGTGCTTATACAGTTCTTTTAATTTATTCCACATTTTTGGCTTAACAGTTTCAACTTCACATTCGGATATATACTCAAGTCCAACCATTGTCTGATTATAGTAACTGTCTTTTGATTCATCTTCTTCCATTAGACATCATACTTATCACTTGGTTTACCTTTCCCTCCTCAATATAATCATACAAATATTTGCTCTATAACATATCTTCCATGAGAGTCTTCTAGAGCGTATAATTAGTAGAGTTAAGTTTAATGATATTGGGCTCTTGATTTTTCTCCATTTAAAATGCACAAAACAAACCAACCATAGCTCTCGATACCATTTTATTGGGAAATAATCAAATAATTAGAATATTTTTCTCAAGAAGAATACTCTCCCAAAACTTTGAAATTTGAATACACAACAAATAGAACCATAATAATAAGGGTTAAATAAGTATTAGGTCCTTCAAAATAACCCAACATTCAAGTTTGGTCCCTAGAAAAATTTTCTTCAAGGTTTGTTCCTCCTAAAATTTTCCGTTTGTAATCGTAGTCCCTCCCGTTAGTTTCCACTAACGGTGGATGATGTGGCACGCCATGTGGAAATTTTTTGATGACGTGGCTTACATGTGGCAATGCCAACGTGGCAAAAATTGCTGACATGTATGCCACGTGGCAATAGTTTCAATTTTAATTTTTTTTTTATATTTATATCATATTTGAATCCAGAAATTGTAGTTAATTTGCAGCTACTTTCTAGCTAATCTCTAGTTAATTTAAACGCAACATTTTTGTAGCTAATTCATAGCTAAGCTCTAGCTAATTCATAAAACCTCCAGATTCTTTTTCCATTCATACTGAACACTCACCTTACAAAATTAAGCTACAAAGCTTCTCAAATTAAGCTTTCAATAACGAATAAATTTCTAAACAGAAACTTCTTAGTTTGAATCCCATACACTCAACCAAACTTGCTAAAGAAATTTAACCGCATACTAAGCGCAAGTGCTCAGAAAGTTTAATTCATTCAAGTTTTTCTGCCTGGCTATGATTTTTGACCAGGTCCGTGTGGATACATGGAGTAATCAGAAAGTTGATAACAATAATTTGAGTAACATATTCCAGTTTTTCCCAGTAATTCAACAAGAGTACATTTTTTTTAACTTAGTTCTCAAAGTATCAAAATAAGAAAATCTGTAAAGAAAGGTGTAGCAAAACGCCAAGGCTCCATGTCCTCCATTTGAGTCGTGCCTTACAATCTTCACCACATCGAGAGGAAGTAGGAAGCTTCCATGGTTTGATGCCCCTAGGAATTATATACCGGTTAGAATCTGGAACATACACGGGCATGAAGATAGCCATGATCAGTTCTGGCCTATATCTTTTTTCAAGTATGTTTCAGAAAGAGAAAAGTCAAGTAGCAACAACATTTGCAAATAAATCATGAAAAAACAAAGCAATTTTGAGGTATTTTAAAATTGTTGTTGTTATTAACACTTCAACACAGTTCAACGGCACACCAAACAAAGACAAACAAAAGGATACAGAGAAACCCCACCTTTTCTTTCAATATGTTCAATCTCTTTTCTTTCTTCTAGAGTTCTTCAAAAATTCCTTGTTTTGGACTGATAATGAACTACCACGGTTGCCATCTGAAAAAGCCTTGCAACAAAATCTAATAAACAAATGCCACAAGGGGATGTTGTAGTATAGTTTAAAAAAATTTGAACGATATATAAAAAAATTGTATTGCCAAACCTCTGATAAGATTGAGTTCAGATCTACAGCTTTTGAGTTACTGAGCGATATTCAAATTTGAACGATTGATGTTGTAGCTGTTGAGATTCGAACAATAGATGTTGAAACTTCGAGTGATTTGAGCGAGCTGCAACAGTTGAGATTCGGACGAATGATGTTGAAAAGTTTGAACGATTCAAACAATTTAGGACGAAACTGTTGAGATTGAAATCAAAATGTAAATCAAGGATTAAGAAATCCAACCGTGTTCTCTCTCAGTTCCAATTTTCCTTGCTCTTCTTCAGCGATCTCGTGCTCCCTCCGTCTCATTCTGCGTCTCCCTCCGGCGAAATCCCTTCGTTCGTCGCGTTGTTGTGCGGTGTCTGTTCACCTCTGTCTCTGCTCCGCTCGTGGGTGGTGGCGATCGCGGAGGTTAAAGGGTGGTGACCGCGTTTTCCGGCCGTTGTTCCTTCTTCAGTGCGTCGAGCTCTGAGATAAGTGTTTTTTTGCTCATCTTCTTCTTCTACCGTTGATGTTTCTCTGGAAACAAATGAAATTTAGGAAAAGGTTTAGGGTTTTGAATGAATTGAAAATCTCAGAATTTTGGGATTGAATTATTTGTTTTCATTTAGAGGAAGTTTAGGGATTTAGGGATTATTTGTTTTATTAAGTTGGATAGAAGGGGAAAACCATTTCTGACGTGGCATAAGAATACACAGTTGGCAAAGTATTATTGCACACTTGGCGTGCCACATCAGCCTCTGTTAGTGGAAACTAACGGGAGGGACTACAATTAGAAACAGAAAACTTTAGGAGGACCAAACCTTGAAGAAAATTTTTCTAGGGACCAAACTTGAATGTTGGGTTATTTTCAGGGACCTAATACTTATTTAACCCTAATAATAATAATAATAATAATAATAATAATAACAGAAAAATAAAATAGTGAGAACACCATATTTTTAAAGTGGAAAACTTCCCTCAGAGTTAGAGAATAAAGACCACAAAATCTAGTCCAGTAAAACCTTCCACTATATCATTAATGAGTATACAAAAGTTTTCCTAGTGTAATGCCCTAATTTTTACCCCTAAGATCTCACTTATCATTTGCATCTCATACCACAAACAAGATCACAAGCTTTGGTTCTCTTGCTCTCCTCTGTAGGTTTGTTCTTGAGGGAGATCACCAAGCATCCTTGTTTTCTTGTTTGCTTTTTGTTTGTTTATGTTTTTGTGTACTAACCTTTAACTAAAATCCAAAAAATATTTTTGTTTTCCCTTTACTAACTTTTTCAGGAAGAGGTTGGGATCAAGAACGTCAAATACCAGTTACTCAGCTCAAATGAAATTCATCTGAACAAAGTCAAAGTTGATCTGCAAATAATTCAAAATCATTTAATCAAGAGTTTCCCAAGATTTGATTGTCCATTATTCAAGAGAATACAAGGTTCATGTGTTTATTTCCATGCCTTCTTTGACAAGCAAAAAGGATCGAGCCAGAGCCATAACAGTGCAACAAAAAGGCAAATTTTCACAAATTTTGCTGTGTTAATCGATTAACACTATTTGGTTAATCAATTAACCACGTGCAGAATTGTGAAAATGGGCCAAATTCAAATTCTGCAGCATTTTGCCAGCAATTTTCACTTGTTTCATCATGAGAATATTCTAGAACACTTCATTTTAATTCCCCTACATAATCATAATTATTTCCCACCATACACCCTCATTAATCACCACTTGATCTTGATTTTGCCTCCAAATTCAAATTCCAAGCCTAATTTTGGCTCCAAACCAAGCTCCAAGCCACCAAAATTTCTAAGCCTAGATTTTATAAATAGAGGCCCCATTTCATTCATTTGATAAGCTTTTGATAGCCAAATTCACCTTATCAAAATTCTTCCTCATTCCCATTTTTTCTTCATCTACCCAAATTCACCAAAGCTCTTTCTTCCATTAAAAGTTAGTAAGCTTTTCATTGAAGCTTACTAATCTTTGAGCTAAACCTCCATCAAAATACTTTTTCATCATAAATTTATGTAGATCAAGGCTTTGGAGTGTGGTTCTTGAAGTTGATTTGAAGCATTTTCAAATTTGGAAGTGGTAAACTCTTGATCCACGATTGTTGTGCTTAATTCATCTTCAACAATGTGATCTCTTGTTGATTCTTGTTGCTTGATTTTTGGATCTTGCAAATTGTGTTCCATTGATGTTATTTGTTGTTGTTTTACTTGAATTTTTGTGTACAATTGGATCCTTGATCATGAGGCATTTGAAGAAATGATTGATCAAGGATTTTGCATTTTTCAAATTAATTTTCTGTTGTTTGAACAGTGTTAATCGATTAACCTCCTGGTGTTAATTGATTAACATCTGTTCCTGCATTCTGGAATTGCTATTTTCACTGTGTTAATCGATTAACACCAGGATGTTAATCGATTAACCAGTGCCAGAATGTGTTTTTGGCTTATTTTGGGACTGTTTTGAGTTCTTTTCTTCCCTCTTCCATTTCCTTTTGATCTTTGCCTTTGTTTGCAATTTTAGAGGTCATATTTCTCTTTAAATTCAATGGACTTAGGGTGTCGATGAAGTTGGATAAACATTCACTAATTCAAATCTATCTTTAAAGTGAATTGTTTAATTTATTTTAGGTGCTTTGAGTTGGTGATATGTTTAGTGCTTTAATCCACCAAGATGAGTGGTTGAACTTAAAGATGGAATGATTTTAGAATTGTGATTCAATTTGGCGTCCTTCTCCCCTCCTCTTTTTTATTTTTGATCGATGAAAATCTTCAATATCATTAGAACTTATTTTAAGTTCTTGATGAAGATGAGATCGTTACGTCTTTTCTTTTTGTGCGGTATTGCTTTCAGAGAGTGATCTACATATCACTTCTCTAGCATGCATTAGCAGTAACATTGTTATTGACCAGCCTCAGATAGTCGTGGCTTCTATATAATTTCGATTACGATTGCTTAACATAGCGCTAAATTGGACTCGAAATCAAAAAACCGTTGTGTTTTGTAAGTGAATTACCAGTCTCCTACTCTTCCATGGCGTGGTTTGAAATAAATTGGATTTCTCTTGTTACCCGTGGGGGTTAGTTAGCATACTCGTTGATTTTATCCGAGTTGGAGCCCTCCCCATGGTAATGTATGAGACCATGTTTTCATTCTCATGGATGACTAGTTGAGCATTTCCGAAAAAAAACAAAACTTGTTCTTTCTTTTTGGATCACAATTGCTCTATATTGTTATATTAATTATGCTATGTTTATGCTTCCTTCTTGCTCCATATCTCTCTTTATTTTTTATGTTTTATGTTTTATGTTATCATATCATATCATATTATTTGTTTATATTTCCGCCATTTTTCCTTTGTCCACTTGGACCATTTGTTTATGTTTATGCTCTTTTTCTTTTGTCCATTTGGACCAAAAACATTAACAAAGGTTAAAACCCCTAAAAAAATGTGTTCTCTTAATGGTAGACTATGTTTACTATCCTTAGCATTGGACATGAGATTTTGGACTTAGGACTAGGATCTTAACCTATGCTTGGAAGTTTGTGATGGTAAACTTTGGATTTTTGGGTACTTGGAGTACTCTTTTGAAGACTTTCTTGATCAAGGCCTAATCTAAAGGAAGAATGTTTATGTTATGGAGCTTACTTGTGTGGTTAGACCGTTCTTATCCTTAGCTTTTATCTTTTTGCTTTAGGATAGTCACTTATTCTCCACCCCTTCTTTAAGTTTCAAAATCTTCTCCCTTTTTCAAAACCTTATTGTTTTAAAAAATGAACCTCTTTCATAAATATACCTTGACTTTTGTCAAGTGATTTTCAAACTTTGTTTTCTTTAATAAATGTCAACCAATGTTAATCATACTTTGACTAATTTCAAAAAGACATAAAAATACAAAAACTCATTCAAACCTTTTTGTGCCTTTGTGCACTTTTTCTTTTAAAACTTTTCAAAAAGTTTAGACATGAGTCATTTTCATAGTTGAGATATAAATCTCTCATTCCCCATAGTATTTAAGATGTTGACATTTTCCACTTAGATGCTGAGTGATAGACTTGTTGATTTTAATCCAAGCAAAATCCTCCATCTTATGATGATGCAAATGTTTTCTTATACTTGTGGGCGACTAGTCGTAGTTTTCTCCTTAAAATGACGACTTGTATTTTCATTTAAAATGAACCAAAACAAACAAATTTTGTTATTTGTACCACGAACTACGAGGTTCTGATCCTATATTGCACTTTGTGGGTACGTAGGCATGAGGCGATAAGTCTCTAAACGCAAAAATCTAAAAAAAATATTTCTCTTCTCATCTCCTCAATCTTATTTCAAACAAATCTTTTCAAACCAAAAAGCGTAGATATTTCAAAGGATTCTTATAGAGTACTATAAACGTTTTGGGTGCTAACACCTTCCCTTAGCGTAACCAACCTCATTACTCATTCTCTGTTCATTTGTTCTTGTTTAGAACTTGTTTAGGTTTTGTTCGCTCATTTTTCTTTTCTTTTTGGATGAAATAAAAGTGCGATGACGACTCTTGCATTTTTTAGTTAAGTTAATCAATAGCTTACACTCACAATTTTCCCGCTACAACTCGTCCTCAAAATGTGGGTATACCAAAACAACTATAAGAGAAGTTAAAACTACTCAATAGGAATATAAATAAAATTAGTTAAGTGACAAGAACAACATACTGAATTTGTAGCTCAAAATGATAAAGTTTGTTACACCATCTATCACTCGTGTCTTTTCCCTTTCTTCTTCCCTACTTCAAAGTTTTCAGAAACCCTTTGTTAAGTTACTTATTTATTTTGGTGCTTTATGATTAAAGAATCCTTTTAAATACATTCCAATTTGGGCTTGGCCCAAATAAAATAAATTACATAAAACTTTTTTTTTTAATAAATTGTGAGACCATTTGGTTCAATTTTTTTACTTTAATTTTGTTTATGTTTTCAACAATAGAGGTAAAACATACTTTACTATGGACATTCTTTGCTCTATAACATATCTAACATATATGAGGATCAAACTTAGCCATGTTTGAAAAATAGTAAAATAACACGTATTCTTTCTTTACCATTCAAAGATTCCATACTTGGAGTAACATCTAAAATCACCCAAATGTCCGAAGAAAATTCGGTATTAATTCTTAAAAAATTAATTAGATAATTTAATTGATATTTGTTAGTTGAATTAAATGATTGCGAGTTGTTAAAGGTTTTGATAGCGTTACTTTTTCTTATTTTTTTGTTTTGTTGTAATCGATATTTTTAAAATAAGATTTAAAAAAGAATTAAGATTCAATCAATGGGTTGCATATATAGGAAACAAATTAAAAAGAAGATTCGTTTTGTGTTAAGACTTAATTAAAAAGATATTAGTTAAAACTAAATAAATAAGAAATTAGTGGCCTTTCTTTTCTGATAAGAAAATTTTACTCCATACTCCCACAATTATACCCATACCCCCACAATTATACTCATACCCCTACACTATTTTAAATATTTCAATTTTACTCTTTTAATTTTTAATTTTTAATTTTTTATGTTTTTACCGCACAGTCAATTGAGTCAAAAGTAACTATTTGAAAGTGTACGACAAAAACCGGATAACTAAAGGTAAATAAATCCGGTTGGTTTTATTTTCACACCGAAAAACTTGATGTTAACACTTCCGGTGTGTTTTTTTTACTAAGCCGAATAACTTGTATGCTAGTTATCCGGTTTGATTTTAATTGACATAAAAGCTCCAGATAACATTGCCACAAGTCATCCGGTTTAAATTTTTAAAAGATCCGGAAAACTTATCTTGATGTATTCCGGTTTAGAATTTTTTAAACCTGATAACTCACTAGTACAAAAAGATAAATTTACACCCCTTTTTTTATACAATTTACACCCGTTATTGGAGAGTGTAAATTCAACGGGTGAGAAATGTCTAACGAATTAGCACCCGTTTAAAAATGGGTGTAAATACTTGCTAAGTTACAGCCTTTTTTATTAGAAAACGAGTGTAAATTGTTACATATATAAATTTAAATCAAACAAATTTACACCCCATTTGATAATATCGGGTGTAAACAAAATAATGATAACTAAGAATGTCAACAAATTTACACTCTATTTTCTTTAAATAGGGTGTAAAAATATGGTATATTACACCCTATTTTAGTTATCACGGGTGTAAAATATGATTATTAAATTATATTTACTTCATTTAGACCTTATTTCATTTGGTATATTACACCCGATTTTAGTTATCACGGGTGTGAAATATGATTATTATATTATATTTAATTTCATTTACACCCTATTTCATATGATATATTACACCCTATTTTAGTTATCACAAGTGTAAAGTATGATTATTATATTATATTTAATTGCATTTACGTCCTATTTCATTTAACCAAATATTTTTGTATACTGCTGAATCATATTATCTAATACTAAAAAGTCATACATCAAAATCATATTTCATATACTAAGAAGTCATAATATTTCTTCATATTTTGGTATAACGCTGAATCATATTTCATGTACCAAAAAGTATACAAAATCATATTTTTATACTAAGAAGTCATAATATTCAACAAAATATTATTCATGTAACAACAAAATATTCAACTAAGTCATAATATTTCATGTCACTTTCTTCATATATAATGTTTTGTTTTGGCAACATTTCTTTATTCTAAAAATTATCACAAACATGTCATCAACCTAAAGTATCTTTACATTGAATAATCATATATAGGAGCAGGAGTCTTGCATTTGTGAATAATGACTAGGAATAATAGATGGTGGGGACCGTTGATCTGGAAGCATGAGAAAGTAAGTGGTCATTGCTTTCCTGAACCTTTTCTGGTACTGCTTTGATGATATAACTGTTGGTGGTGTGTTCTTTGGTCCTCCAAGGATTCCTAGGCTTTCACCCATGTTTCTAGATGCTTGTCCCATGTATACTGCCTCATGAAATCAATTATTCCAAGAACTAACTCATCCTTTTCTTCATTCACCCCAACTAGTATTGAATAGTCCATTACATCAAATGACTGCAAAAAGAGAAACATATGCAAGCAGTGGCAGAGGCAGAAAAATTATAAAGTCTGGGCAAAATTTTAAAGATTACAAATTCACATTATATATAATAGAGACTCGTCATTTTATCAACACAAGTATAGTTTAAAATAAAAGAGATGAAACATAACCTTACAATAGCGTGTTAAATAAAATCACGAAGCAAATGTCCTTTCTGAGACTTCTTTGCTGTGAATGTTCGAATAATATAAATATCATCAAATGACTTGAATATCTCCCGCTCGATATAACATACCATCAAGTCATTCAACCACGCATCGTTGATCTTATTGTGCAATTTAGAAATGTAAAAACAAACTATATTAAGATAGAGACAAAAACTTCTATAAATCGACTAATGAACTCACTATTATCATACTAGCAAGCCTTCATTTTTCACAAAAAATTCAAAGTTAACATACAAATTAATGATTTAAGAGATAATGACAAAAACAGTAACAAAAAATAAAAATAATTAGTGGCAAGATCACCTTTAAATTAATATGTCTTGAAGTCTATTTTGTGGTGAAATACTTTTTGATGCGTTCAACTACATACCTGCATAAGCAACGCACATATCTTTGCTGAATTATATATAGAGAAAATTAACCTTTGGTTTTCTTTAAGTGTCAGATGGATCTTTTGTCACAAACCACCAAGCCTTGATCCAATTGATATCCATATCATAGGAAATTCAAGAGGAAATAAGCCACCTGGCAATAGTCAATCTTCTAAGATAACAAAAATTAATTAACACTACACATATTCTTTTATTCAACCCAAATAGAAGAGGCAATATAACTTACAGTATGTTAATGATTATACATTTGAACTGAAGACACATTAATTATATATAAATAATTGCAATTTCATAAGTCAAAATCGTACTCCAATTTTTTCAACTACACAAACAGAGGTTTAATACTATCAATAAACTTCTAAGAACCATATAATTGATACCAACATCCTACAGTATATAATGGGTAATATAAAATCTAAAATAACATGATTTTTTATGAGAAAGAAAAGGAGCTTAAGTAAACAAAAAGTAAGGCTTGTACACTTTTTTAGTGAAAATATAAAATGACACTCAACGCCAAATTATATCCTCTTTAACTTCTATAGCATAGTTAAATAGAAAGCTAGTAAACGTTACTGTCAAATTAAGATTAAATTTATGCAACACTCAAATTGCAGAACATTGTTTTTTCCTGTACTGTCTGGATTATACCGAGACCTGGAAGATCTTTTGAGATTGTAAAGTCGTGTCACGGTCCTCCTAAATAGAAGATTCTCCATAACCAAAAGGTCTATCTTTGACTCTTTACCTCCTATGAGATGCTTTGAAGTAAACTTTTTCCAACCAAAAATTACGCGGTTAAGATCCAGCATTATAAATTAACAATCTAATTCTAATTACCAATACATTCAAAGAGATTATTTATATCATGATCCTTCCATCGGTGGTTGCGAGTTGTCTTGCTTGGTTTCTTACTCTCCAAAAGATAAATAACCATCTAAACTTCTTTCAATGATTTAGTTAGGCAAGTTATGATGCTTGGTTTTTAATATAATTTCACAACTAGACTCGGTAGTTTCCATCTTTGCAAACGAAATATGATGACTTAGTTACTTCAACATTTAAGACTCTAAGAACAAAATAATAAAAAATGTAAGGCATGAAAGAGAAGTACCTGGTATATGCCAAGAATATTTGCCAAGCATGTTGGACTTCCTGTCCCTATGGATCCAGAAAGGTATTTGAAGTATTCAGGACCAAATTTAATGAATGATTCAAGTTCTGTTTTGGTAACTTGTTTGATGATAAATCAATCATCCAAGGTTTTTGAAAAGAATACATTACTCTTCCCACCTTGAGCTCTCCATTTCTTACAACGAATTAGAGGCCTTATGTAGTCAAGCTCTGAAGGACATCATACTCTTCTTAAGGCTTCAAATCGCTTCGCATAGTAAAATGTCACAGAATATTTTACCTTTCCAAGGGGACCGTCTTCTCTAAAGGAAACTCTGGCATGCATAGCTTTTGTATACATCTCTGGGTCCAACATTGATGAGTGACGAGAACCAGACATTGACAATATCATATCCTCGATTGACCCAAATCAAATCAGTAAAACTAAGAATCAAGGGATAGTTAAGTTGTGTAAGAATTTGCAATGTGTCGAAAAGAACATAACAACAGAGTAGATGTCAAAAAAAATTATGAAACTAACCTTAATTCCACTATCATGTGGCGCATCAAAAACAAAGAACGTGTCATCTAAAATCATCCGTCTTTCAATAGAGTTAGACATTCTATGGCCCTCAACGGCAGCTTCACGGACTATAAAGTTATTATTATTTCCCTGAAACTCAAATAACACTTTTTGCCCTGCTGTCATTACCTGAATTAAATAAGATCCACATTAATTTTTTATAATTGGATTTAGCATATCAAACAAGAGGAAGGTTACATAAGAATAACATATCTATATTTCAAGTTACTAAAAAAGTAACAACACTAGTAGTTAACTGAAGGGTACAACTAGCCATGTGAAAAGACCCTACCTGGTCATTAAGCGCAGATGAACTTCAACAAGTTCTCTAAACTATTTACAGCTACTAACAAGCTATTGACATATAAGCAGATGATTGTTATATCTTGTGCCACAACCTGAACATAGACAACATACTCAGATTTGCATTTGATGAATCACAATTCAACTAAGTATGAGTCGGTCTTCTTGTTCCAAGACATAGGTGTCTGCTTTATACCATAGAGGGATTTGTGCAACTTGTACACTTTCCTCATTTCCTTCTATAACACAAATCCAGGAGATTGTGTGACATATACCTCTTCATCTAGAGGACCATTAAAAAATGTTGATTTCACATCTAAGTGAAATGTCGACCGACCTTGCTTACATGCCAAGGCTACCACCAATTGAACAGTCTTCAATCTTGCTACTGATGTAAATACTTTAGAGTAGTCGAGTCTAGCTCTATGAAGAAATCCTCGAGCTACTAATATTTCCTTATGTCTTGCTATCAATCCATCAGCATTATGCTTCAACTTGAACACACATTTCACTTTGATAGTTTTTGTGTGTGCTGGCAATTCGACTAGCTCCCATGTGTAATTTCTCCCGATCGCTTATAAATATTCAACCATAACTTCCTTCCATTATTTATCTTTGAAGGACTTGCTATAATTGATTGGTTCAACACCTCCAAGTAAACAAAATGAACCAAATCTCCATCTGGTGGGACTTCATCATCACCAACCACTTCACAGTTTTGAAGCCTTGCTAGGAGTACTCTAGTTCTTTGAGGTCTTTGGCTTGTGCTAGACACACCCTCTCGAATATCTACTTTGACTTCAACTTTATTATCATCTTCGACTTCGACTGTTGCTGGAGTGTCATTAACTGGAATTTCTTTGTGTTCTCTCCTTTCTTCATAAACTCCAATGCCCATCAATGGCTTGTTAGTCGCATCACTTGAATTCCAATCCTAGACAAAATTCCCATCAATCACAGTGTCTCGACTCATCACGATCTCATCATTGATTGGATTGAATAGCCTGTAAGCTCCAGTTTTGTGATATCCTTCCAGAATCATAGGTTCATTCTTATCATCAAGTTTCCTTCTCCTATCATCAGGAATATGCTTATAGCAAATAGAGCCAAACACCTTAAGATGACTCACTGATGGTCGTTTGCTACTCCACACTTTTTCAGGAAGCTTGTTCTTCAGGTTCTTAGTAGGGAACATGTTCATAATATAAACAGTTGTGGTGACATCTTCACCCCATAAGGACGCAAGTTCTTCTGCTTCAGCATGTATCTCGCCATATCCAATACGTTCATGCTTCTTATTTATGCTATTCCATTATGTTGACGCGTGAAAGGAGCAGTTACCTCGTGATCGATACCATGTTCTTCATAGAGCTCCTCAAATATCATGGATGTGTATTTGCCACCTCCATCTGTTTACAGAACCTTAATCTTCATTTCACTCTGGTTTTCAACAAGCATTTTGAATCTCTTAAAGATTTCAAATACTTTGTCATTTCGCTTGATCACATAGATCCATAGCTTTCGACTATACTCAGGAACAAATGAGAGAAAATCCATGTTTCCACCAATGGTATGATCCTCGAGCTGGTCACATACATCTGAATGTACTACTTCTAGTATGCAAGAAGACCTCATTGGCATAGTTGAAACAAAAGACCTTCTAGATTGCTTTCTTACTAAGCAACCTTCACAAAGTTTGTCGGGCATCTCAAGACTTGGTATATCAGTTATCATATCTTGAGTAATCAGTTGATTGAGTGGCCTAAAATTCAGATGACCAAATCTTAAATGCCACAACCAACTGTTCTTGTGGTTGACAACTATTTTTAGGCATTGTACCTCAGTCGAATTGATCATGGTCTTAAATGTATTATTCTTCGACAAAGGAAATTTCAAGACCAAATTATTCTGAATGTCGAGTAGTTCCAAGGCTCCATCTTTCATAACCACTGATAAACCTTTTTCGACCAGTTGTCCAACACTTAGCAGATTGCACTTCATTCCAGGTAGATAGAGTACATTTTTTATCATAGATTTTGCTCAATTGATCCTTTAAATAACTATGTCTCCAATACCTTCTGCTTGCAACGAGTTATTATCAGCAAGTTTGACCTTGCTTTTCTTCGACTCGTCAAAATCTGTTAACCACACTTTTTTACCAGTCATGTGATTCGAACAACCTGATTCGAACACCAATGTCGATATGTTCATCTGCAACTGCAGCTATAACTACCATGTCTTAGAATCATCTGAATTTTGGGGTGCAAGGTTTACTCCTTCATTCTTGTCTTTCTTGTACCAACAATTATTGGCCAAGTGATTCCATTTTTCACTGTTATAGACCTGCACACCTTTTTCCATATCTTTGTCCTTTTGATAGGAGTTTCCTTATCCTTTTTTCAAGGATTCGGAAGCCATATCATCGACTTTATGTTTTTGAGGGTTCGACCAAGACTTCTTGCTCTGAGTCTTGTCTCCTTTGCCCTTGAACTTGTTGGAACCACCATGTTTCTTCCATGTTTGAGCCTGTAGAGCTTGTATCGATTCTTGAATACCTTTCCTTTCTACAATCCACATCTCATGTGCTTCCAGCGAACCAACCAAATATTCCAATTTCAATGTTTCAAGATTGATGGATTCTTAAATAGCAACGATAACATGATCGAAGTGAGAGGTCAATGTACGCATTACCTTCTCAACTATTATCTTATTAGTTAGAATTTCAACACAAATTTTCATGAGACGAACAAGCTTCCGCACCTTCAAGACATAGCTTGCAATCTTTTCTTCTTCTCTTATCTCGAGGAAAGGTTGTGACCGCGGCCCGTTACATAAACACCCGGGGTCTCCTTGAGTGCAAGTCTCCCGAGGAGGCCAAGAGGTTCTTAGGTAGGAGCTCCTTGTCCTGTTCGGGCATCCATTTAGTCTTGCTTCTTTACGCTAACTTTTTCCATGTTTTCTCTTGCAGCTCAAATGTCAAATGCCACCGAGCGTATCATGAAGTTGGCCGCCGAACGGGCACCCAAGCGAACCAAGAGCCGCGTTCGAGAAGTTATTCAGACTGCGGCGTCGGATGGGACGACGAATGGCTCCGCCTTTCCACAGTGTAGCCAGTCTCCCCCTCCGGAGGGCACCCCTGCCAAGAAAGCGAGGATCGAGGGACCTGCCCTCGTGGATCTCGTGGACCCTACCTCCCCGGAGAAGTTTCTGATGCCCGCCTGTCACCTTCAGCGGAATTTCTTGTCATTGCTGAGGCCGAGGTGAAGGCAGTTTTGGGAATGGACAGTGCGGCCAGGAGAGAGGCACTTGTCGAAGACCTTGCGACTATGATGCGAGTCTTCGAGACTGCCCTGATTTTGAACGAGGAGACCCCCTCTGCCTCCGAGCTACAGAAGCTGAAGGATGAATGTACTGCCCTCAAGAGGGAGAAGAACGAGGTCGTGGCTGATCTGCAAAAGGCCCAGGCTAAGTTCGAGGACTACGCCAACACCCTCCGCGAGCTGAATGAGGCCAAGGCTTCGCTGAAGGCGACTCAAGAGGAGCGTGATCGCTTTCGGACTAGGGTTGGAGAATTGGAAGCTGTTGTCCGTCCCGCAGAGAGCGAATCCGCCGCAGAGAAAAATCTCGCCAACCGCGCAGCCTTGGTCGCCAAACTTCGGGAACTTCAGCAAGATAGTCTGGAGGCCCTGGAGATAGGCTTTAAGAATACAGTGGAGCAGGTCGGTGCCGAGAATCCAGGTGTTCGGCTTGTGCTCGACAGAATCAGCCCATTCCTTCGTGTGGTCGATGGCAAGTTGGACCTGCCAGAGGAGGAGGAAGAGGAAGATGGAAGCCGGGTCGAGGATGAGATCGCCGTCTAGTTCTTTTGCTTGTTTGGCCTGCGTGCCACTACTTTTTTTGGTCTTTTGTTTTTGGCCTGCGTGCCATTTTTTCTTTGTATTAATTTGTGCCCGGCCTGTGTGCCAGGGGCTTTTGATACCTATGTTATACCTGTACACTGGACTTTCGCCCGCTTTAATGCATTTTTGTTTATCTGCTAGTGTGCTGTTTGTATGGTTATAATTGTGTGTGATGTTATTGCATTTGTTGTACTTTGTTTGTTTTTGTCTAAGTAATAGACTTTGGGGATTTGCTCGACTTTGATAGCCCCTGACCGCGTGGAGAGCTGGTCGGGTGGTCGGAGATGTGTTCCGACCTTCAACGAGGCTAAGAGCTCGGTCGAGGTCTTAGCTTCGTGGCGTGAACTTCCCATCGCGAGCTGGGTGTTCTGCCTAATTGGTACAACGACGGCGGAGCTCGATCGAGGTATCCCCGTCGGATCAAAAGTTCTCGCGCACACACAACGCGGCCTTTGATCATCGTGTTCTGTATAGGGGTGTCGCGCTCGTACCTTGGTGCGTCCCCATAATCGCGGTGCTAGTGAGTCGCGGGCAGTGCTTAACTGTAGTATTGTTTGAGCTTCTCAGCGTTCCATGGTCGAGCAAGTTCTTCCCCGTGCAGATTTTCGAGGAAGTAGGCTCCTATCCCTGTTTTCGCGCGGACGCGGTACGGGCCCTCCCAGTTCGCGGCGAGTTTTCCTTCTCGCGAGCCTTTCTAGTTCCTTCGTAGGACGAGGGTGCCCACCTGAAAATCACGTTTGATAACTTTGTCGTTATAACGTAGTGTTATTTTCTACTTAAGTGAAGCTTCTCGGAGAGAAGCGCCCGAACGAGTCTCCTCGACGAAATCGAGTTCTTCCCTCAGGGCTTCGTTGTTCGCGTCCCCGTCGAGGGGGGCTTCTGTCCTCCTCGAGGGTTCCCTGATTTCCACGGGGATCACTGTTTTCGTTCCGTAGGTTAGACGGAAAGGGGTCTCCCCGGTCGTGGAATGTGGGGTTGTCCGGTAGGCCCACAGGACGCTGTGTAGCTCCTCGACCCACCGTTGTTTGGCGTCGCCTAGTCGACATTTCAATCCTCGGAGGATTACTCTGTTCGCTGCTTCAGCCTTCCCGTTCGTTTGAGGGTGCTCGACCGACGTGAAGTGCTACTTCGTGCCTATCTTGGAGACGAAGTCTTGGAAATTCCTGTCGATGAACTGTGTTCCGTTGTCGGTGACAATAGCTTGAGGTACGCCGAATCGGGCGAGGATGTTTCTTTTGTAAAAACGCAGTATGTTGAAGGTCGTGATTTTGGCCAATGCTTCCGCCTCAATCCACTTCGTGAAGTAGTCCACCCCGACGATGAGGTATTTGTTTTGATACGACCCCTGGATGAAAGGTCCGAGGATATCCATCCCCCACCACGCAAACGGCCACGGGGAGGACAGTGTTTTGAGCTCATTAGGAGGAGCGAGGTGCATGTCCCCGTGTCGTTGGCATCTATCGCACTTCTTGACATGTTCCTTGGCGTCCTGTTGCATGGTGGGCCAGTAATACCCTGCTCGAAGCGCCTTACGGGCTAACGATCGACCGCCGAAGTGCTGTGCATTGATTCCCTCGTGGATTTCCTGGAGGATGTCGGGGACCTTGGTCTCCTCGACGCACCTGAGGAGGGGGATAGAGAACCCTCGCCGGTATAGCTTGTCCTCGACTATCGTGTATGAGCATGCCCGCCGCTTGACCATTCCTGCTTCCTTGGGATCTTCGGGCAGTTTGCCCACTGTGAGGTACTCGTACGCAGGGGTCATCCAGCAATTGCTGTCACCAATGACGTTTATGTCCGCCACTGGAGCGGGTTTGTCGATGCTCGGCCGGGAAAACACTTCTTGTATGACGGATTTGTTCCCGTCTTTCTTCTTTGTGCTTGCCAATTTGGACAAGACATCTGCTCGAGCATTGTGCTCGCGGGGGATGTGAGTTACTACTGATCATACCTGGATCAGACAGTATTTGGTGGCCAGCAACGTCTTGTGGACTTCAGCTCCGGTGAGGTTGAAAGACGGCCGGGGGGGGGGGGGGGGGGTGGTGTACCTGCAAGGTACTCCGACGCTCAAGTAAGGCAAAGGTCAAGTAAAAGCAAGTACAAGGTTAGAGTGTAAAAGAGTGTGTACCCTGACCCTCTCAAGTGAGAGGGTATTTATAGAGAGTCCCCAGCGCGGGGCCAACGGTCACTAGCACTGGGCTGGATCGCCAGGCCCAATCCAAGTAACTGTCAGGGCTTACATGGCGTAGTGAAGACCAACACGTGGTCTTCGTCCTGGGGTAACCGCTCCTAGATCTCCGGAATTAGGGCAGACCGATTCCATCGAGAGTGGGCGGTTACATGAGAACGTGTCCTCACGGGGAGAAGTCTTGCGTGTCGGGGAGAGACGTGTCCTCGCGAGGAGGACTCTTATGTGCAGAAGGAGATGGCTCCTCGCGAGAAGGAGCACCTGGCTGTCGAGGAGGGCTGAGCTCGGAGAGACTTAGCGCCTCTGTCCGACGCTCTATGCCGCGTGTGCCCGAACACCGCCGAGGTGTGGCATGTGTCTGACACTGTTGATGACGTTGGTTGTGATAAGAGGCCTTTGTTGGGCCACCCCAGGACGTGTGGGTTGGGCCTGCTCGATTGAGGAGCAGACCCCGGCCCAGTCCAGAACATTAACCAACTTCATAACTTCATTAACAAATTTTTTATATTTCATTAACCAATTTTGATTTATTACTAAAAATTATTTTTAATATCTTGACGTTTATTAACCAACTTCATCACTTCATTAACCAATTTTTTATATTTCATTAACCAATTTTATTTCACTATTTTAAAGGCACTATTCGCGCATTGTTCATGTACTGTTCATGCACTGTTCACGCAATGTTCCCGTATTATAAATATTATTTTTTATTTATTAAAAAAAATAAAAAAACACTGTTCACCATATATATACGCTAAACAGTGTTTGGTGTAGGAAATGAATGAATGTAGGAATAGCATACCTGTAATTCTTATCAGTAACTTCTTAATATCAAATAAATCAAGTAACCTAATCAACTAAACTTGTTAGAAGATTTTGATAAGGCAGACAAATATAGTTGAAATTATATTTGTTGGTGTGACTTTAAAACGCATGTGTAACGCCTCATACAAAGAGGTAGAGTCGATAGATGGATGTGGTGTCTTTGATATAAACATGAGATGGTCATATCTATCCAAATCCATATGTTTATCTAATTACAAATTTTCAAACACAACAACATCGATTATGATTTACAAAAACCAAGTAAGTGATTCACTATAACATAACCAACTCCAACAAATTTAACCAAGTAACTTATTAACCACTTAAAAATTTCAATTGCAAAACCAAACTATTATAGTTATCATAAGAAGACCCTCCAATTGTTGTAGCAACCTCAGCCTTATGCTTCCACTCCACACACTTTTCCTTCATTTCTTTCCCTTTCTCACCCCTCATAAGTTCCTTCACTAACCCTTCAACTTGTTCTCTACTAACATCACTCTCAATTTCTATTCCCACCCTCCATTTACTACATGCAAAAAAACAATTAGTTTGTTGCTCAGCAAAGAAAGGCCAACAAGCCATAGACACACCCTCACAAATACTTTCCAACATTGAGTTCCATCCACAATGAGTTAAAAAGCCTCCAATAGATGAATGACCTAGAACTTTCTCTTGAGGGGACCACTCCAATATTAATCCTCTATTTTCAATTTCTTTCACAAATTCATCATTTGATATTACCTCATCTCCACATTCCACAAGATTAGGCCTAATTACCCATAAGAAATTGTATTTAGTATTAGCTAATCCCCATGCAAATTCTCTTAATTGCTTTGTAGTCATAATCACTAAGCTTCCAAAATTCACATAAACAACTGAACCTTTCTCTTTTTTATCTAACCATTTCATGCAATTAACATCTTCCTTCCATAAACTAAAATCAATAGACTCCAATTGATTATTTGAATTTGATGAAACATTTTTAAAGAGCATTGATAATGGACCAATAGGATAAAGGTTAGGGTAGGTGATTTTGATTGCATCAAATACCTCGGATTCTAATTCTTGAAAGGTGTTAAGGATGACACCTTTTGCTTTCATTGCATTGTTCACTGAATCTCTGTTGTAATTGAACATTGTATCTGAAGAATTTGTAGTTCTAAAGAAGGTTGGAAAATCTTTTAGTCTAATGCCACTCATTGCTGGTATCCAATCAACTTCAGTTTCAAGATATCCATCATTGATATTCTTCTCATCTATTAACCATAAACAAATTGATTTGTGTAAAATGAGGGAAATAAATGAGAATGCCTAATATAAATTGGTAATAAAATATGAAATTTAAATGTAATAAAACCACACATCATTTTTAAAGATTAACTATTACTTATATAGAATTTAATATATTTATAATCAGTAATATCAAATTTATTTTATTTGTATATTTTATTTAGGATGAGATGTCTCGCTATATAAAGTCTCTCAAATCTCCATATCTGAACAGTCTAGAATATAGAAGATTTTCAATGCTAATATATATATATATATATATATATATATATATATATATATTAAAAAATACAACTATTTGCGGTAACTACAATAGATTTTATCATGTTTGTGATAAGGTACACAAGATGACATATTTAGTTATGATATATAAAAGCTGAATGGTTTACTCAACTTCCTAATTGAATATTTATAGACTCAGCTTATGAGAGAGAAATAAGTGGGGAGACCGATTTTTACGTCTACAAAACCGATTACACATTTCCTGACCATGAATCGTTATAGGAATGATTAAGATGAGTTGAATACTTCATTTATTCCTTGATTGAGTCTTATTCTGCTGGTTTAGGACATGACACACCATGTCTATTGCGAGAGAGCATGGGCTAAATTGGATCAGTCAGATACTCACAAGTGACCTAGCCATTTTCCACCAGGATATCCACTTTGTTACTTAAATGTTTGAGAGTTGGTGGGCAGAGCCCTTTAGGTCTTTATCAAAGATACCTCAAGTATGAGGTTTGAAAGGGGGATGTAATTTAAAGAGGACATTCCAATCCAATTATATTACCACCAGTCACATTTTATTATTGGATTTTAATCAAGCCGTTTATATTTTATGTTCGAATTTTAAATTTAAAAACAGCTAATGAGTTTAAATTTTAGACCACTCAATTAAGATCACTTGCATGTTAGTCACATGGACCAACAAAATAATTGTCCAATAGATAAGTGATTGCATGCATCTAATTGAATGACACTACATTGTCACGTTTTTAAGATAATGTTAAAAATATTTCATAAAACATTTAAATAATATGGTTTAATTTAAATGCAATTGTAAAAGTGTTTGTGCTCTGATTAAAAAACAATCAATCAAACCTCATCAAGTACATTATTTCTAATGAACATTTGCAAGTACTTTATCCAAAAACTTGTAAATTTCAATGTACCACCGAATCCAAAAACATGCAAATGGAGTAATAGATTTGTTTAATAGAGAGAGATGTTTGTTACCTTTAAGTGGAAAGTACCCTCTTTTCTGAAGCTCATCAAAGTTTAGATATCCCAACATGCCACAACCACTAGGAGTAAAAAACTTGAACACAGGAATATTAAATTCTTCAGCAACTTTATATGTAAAATTCATCACACCATCAGAAACTATGCAACTAACAGGAGGCACATCACCATTTTCTGAAGAAACAAGCTTTGCTATAAGACCTCTAAATGAAACCAACCCACCAACAGGCATAGCTATGCATAAATCCGGTAACTCCATTATCCCTCGTTGGTTTTCTGGTGGCAATCCATCAGATATGGTTTCGAATCTAAAATCTGGAAGACCCTTTAAGGAATTTGAGCCATTAGATTTCATCAAACGATCAAAGTTGACTTTTGTGTGGACAAAGGTTATGTAGAAGCCACTGTGATGGAGGAGTTTTGCTAGTTTTAGCATTGGGTTTATGTGACCTTGTGCTGGGAGAGGAACACAAACCACATGGGGCTTTAGTGGATTCATTTTGTTATTCATGGTCTCAACCTCAACATTTTGTTACTTATATATATATGATTAATACTCTTTAATTTTAGTACAAGGTGAGTTGAACCTGGTTAGTATAGTTGTGAGATAATTTTATACGATTGAAAGGAAAAAGATAGGTCAATAAATACAATATAGATGATATAAGCAATGCAGGCATTGAATATATAAATAAGTGTGACATGCTAATGAATGATGCGTCTAATGTGATATAAAGTCAACTAAAATTTCCAAATTCCATTAAAAATGAGAGAGAAAGAGAGTATGAAATGAAATACGTTCTTGTAGGAATGGATAACTATGACATGAGCGAGGGACATTAAAGTATGAGAAATGCTATTGTGACACTGATTTTCTTACACCGTATATTACAACTGAGTTTATACTACAAAGCAAACAAGCCTTGGCACAGATTCCAATATAATAAATTATTAGAAAAACATAAAATATATATATATATATATATATTTTTTTTTTTTTTTTGAACCAGCAAAAAGAAATGATATATTAATGGATAAGGCATAAGCTATGCCAACATACAAATGTCCATGCTACACCAGAAACTAATAATATCAGCACCTGAACTGCATAATGGTAATGCTACACCAGTATGAAATAACTGATAAATACATCCCCAAAGCAACAAAATATACCTGCCCAACAAATATATCTAGGGGTGTTCAATGGTTCGGGCAAATTCGAACTAAACCGGAATCCAAACCAAACCAATGTGTTTGGGTTGGGCATTTTTTTAGTTCGGGCGAAAACCGAACCAAACCAATTAAAACCGATGTTAATTGGTTCGGGCAACGGATTTCTAATTTGCTACCCGTAAACCCGAACCAAACCAATAACAATCAACATAATTAATTTATATAATAAATTATTAATTTTAATTAAGTTATTACTTATTTATTGAATGAAGAGAAACATTGTTATAGCAGTTACCAAGTACAAACCATAATGAAAGAAACAAAAAGGTATAGTCTCTAGACATTTTCAATGCAAAACGGAACGACAACTTTCAAATTATCACAAGCATATCAATCATTGATGAAATATAGAGAAACTAAAAATTACAACCATTATAAATCAAACTCACAAATTGCAAACTACAAGTATTCACAAATCACAACTTTCTTCCCAAATCACAAAACCTCAAATCACAAGTATCTGCAAACTGCAAACCTTTAATTTTATATTATGGAATGTAGTATGAGTATGCAATAAAATTATTTTAAGTTATTGAATATTTAAGTAAAATACAACAACTATATGACTAAGGTGCTCATAACTTGTTTAAAAATATGTGTCATGTGTTCAATATTTATTTTTCATAGTGTGTAAACAAATAATTTTTAAAAAATATTTTTGTATAGTTATATTTAATTTATCCGATCAATCCAATCCAATCCAATCCATTATTTTTCGGATCGGTTTGGTTTGGGTTTTATTGCAAAAATATAGAAATCCAATCCAAACCAATCCATTTATTTTTCATTGGTTCGGGTATCGGATTCTCTCAAAACCGAACCAAACCGGCCCGCGAACACCCCTAAATATATCAGTAAAAAACTGTCACATAATATTTGCATGAAGATCCCCAAAACCAACTAGAACACCACTGCTCCGACGCCGGGAACCTAACCACCACAAGATTAAACCGAGACGATCAAAATAGAACTGATCCGATTTGCTCCCCACTACGTCTGAACACCTCGACCATTAAATCTGCTGCACACCAAAAGCTGTTCGCAGAATAAGGTTGGCGCCAGACAACACACGAAACCATCTACGGATCCCTTCCAAGCAGATTCAATTCTGGAGCAGCAAAGAACTAAGTTTCAGAGCAGCCTAGGCAGGATCTAGGATCTGATATCCATTGAGCAACGTTCATTTTTACGTTGATCGATTTCTTGGACAACCACCTGCGAGAGTAATCCTTGACTTCCTCCATAAGCTTTTCATGTTCAATCTCCGTATTGCGGAACAGTTTTCCATTCCTGGCTTTCCATAAGCTCCAAATACACGCTGCCCAGATCACTTTGGCTTTTGACTCCATCTCCCTCCCGTTTCCGATCAATCCTTCGAATTGCAAAAAGTGACTGTATCCATCTCTGTGATATGCGGTTTGAATCCTAAGCCATTTGCTGATGTTATGCCACAGACCTGCAGAGAAAGAGCACTCGAAAAAAAGATGAGGTAATGTTTCTATGTGACCACACTCCCCTACACAGTCAAGTGATTCGGTTCATATGACGCCTCTTTTATTAAGGTTATCCTTTGTTGGTAACCTATTTTGAAACAATCTCCATATGAAACAAGATACTTTCAACAGGATGAGATTACACCAAGCCTTAGACCAAGCTGGGTTAGCTTGATTAGGGACTGACCTCAGCATCTCCCTATATATTTCCTTAACAGCGAAAAAAATAGAATTTTCTCGATCTCCTATGTCTATATCCGAGACATCTTTCCACCACTGTGATACCTTATTCCTCTCAATACCTCTTACATCATCTAAGTTACCGTATCTATTTATCAAAGCCTTGCACCACAACCCACTCCTCTCCGATTTTATACGCCATTTCCACTTACTTAAGAGAGCCTTATTAAATAATGTCATGTTTTTTATCCCCAATCCTCCCTCGTCTATGGGCCTGCACAACTTTTCCCAAGTGATCCAGTTTATGCTTCTTTCTTTCCCACCCCCACCCCATAAGAATTGTTTGAAGATTGATTCTAGTTTCGAAATAATACCTGTCGGAGCCTTGAAGAATGAGAGATAGTAAACCGGGAGAGCTGTAAGGACTGATTTTAAAATCACCGCTCTACCGCCAAATGAGAGATATTGGTTCCTCCATCTAGAAAGTCTTGATTTCACCACTTCTATCACCGGATACCACGACTCGATCCTCTTGTAATTGCACCGAATAGGAATACCTAGGTATTTGAATGGTGTGACTCCCGTTTGACAGTTCAGTAACTTTGCAGCTTCTTCAAGCCACCTCTGCTCAATGTTTATCCCCACTAGCTTGCTTTTATTAAAGTTCACCTTGAGACCCGACATGGTTTCGAACAAAAGAAGGTTTGCCTTAATTATACGGATGTTCGACCAACTTTTTTCACCTAATATCATCGTGTCGTCCGCGTATTGCAGATGAGAGAAAATATCTTCACCATTCTCGAATTTGTATCCTCTGAATAAACCCCTGTCCACTGCACTTTTCATTAGGATGTTGAATCCTTCCGCAACCATGAGAAAAAGAAACGGTGAAATAGGATCTCCTTGCCTTAATCCTCGCTCCATTCTCACTTCCTTAGTCGGGCTGCCGTTCACGAGGACAGAAACAGAAGCCGATCTAAGGCATTCGGTGATCCACCTTCTCCATTTATCGTGAAATCCCATCTTTGACATTACGAAATCAAGGAAACTCCAATCCACCGAGTCATAAGCTTTCTCGAAGTCTACTTTAAACATTAACACTTCCTTATCCATTCTCTTAGCCTCGTCCGCGATTTCATTAGCTATCAGAATTCCATCCAGGATATGTCTTCCAGCTATGAATGCAGTCTGTTGTTCTGAGATGACCATGCCTATCACTTTTTTTATCCTGTTGGTTAATACTTTAGAAAGCACCTTATAGATACATCCTATCAACGAAATTGGCCTGTAATCTAAAATTTGCAACGGATTTCTCTTCTTTGGAATCAGGACAATGAAGGCGCTGTTAGCCCCTTTTACAATCCTCCCGTTTTCATGAAATTCAGCAAAGACTCTCATGAAATCTTGTTTTAATATGTCCCAAAAATCTTTCACGAATTCTAAACTCACTCCATCCGGGCCTGGACTCTTGTCACTGTCGCATTCCCATATTGCTCTCCTGACTTCCGCTTCGGAGAATTCTCTAATCAATTCTTCATTGTACTCTGTTCCTATCCTTTTGAAGGATAGGTTCTCCGGGATTGCTTTAGTGTCAGAAGCTGTGAATTTCCATCTAAAGTGTTCAAAAATTTCATTTTTTATTTCCTTTGCTTCCGTTATCGTCCTACCGTTCGACTCCAGACTAACAATTTCATTATCTTTCCTTCGTTGGCTTATGCATCTATGAAAGAACTTTGTATTTGCGTCTCCTTCCTTCAGCCATCTCGAACGAGCCTTTTGCCATTGAATATTACAATTTAATCTCGAGAGCTCGTGAAGTTTCGCTGTAATTTCTCTTTTGGAAACTATTTCCTCCTCCGAAAGATTCGAAACTTCTCCCTGAATCTCTAATCGTTTGAGTTTTTCCTTCTCCTCCAGAATTCTTCCTTCCATATTTTGGGTATGCTTCACATGCCATTCTTTTATATTGTTCTTGATTCTTTTGAATTTTTCCTTTAGAACATACATTCCTCACCCTTCCACTTTGATCTCTTGCCAACATTCAGTAACGAAATTCTGATATCCCTGCACCTCCTTCCAACATTTCAGCATGCGGAACGGTTTAGGGCCCCAATCTTGAACATAATCTGAGAGCATGATGGGATTATGATCAGATAAACCCTTATCTAGACACCACTGAGTGCTCTTCGGCCAGCTTCTCCACCACTTATCTGAGATGAGAAATCGATCCAGCCGACTCATCACTGAACCCCCACTTCTAGCCCACGTGAACCTTCTGCCTTGGAGTGGGAGATCTATCACCTCCGTCTCAACTATAAACTTGTCAAAATCTTCAATATCTTCTGTTCTAATGCCTTCGTTGCCCCCTTTTCTTTCATCGGTTACCCGAATAGAATTGAAATCACCCATAATGCACACTTTCTCTCCTTTCTTCCTTTCTAGTCTTGAAGCTAAATCTGTCCACAGTGCTCTTTTTCTTCTCCCGTCACAAGGCGCGTATACGATAGCTAATCTGACTGGTGTTTTGTCCTTGTTGCATTCTCCTTCCAACCACAGGAGAGTACTAGATAATACGGTGTATATGTCAAAAGTGGGTGTAAGCATAGTTTTTCTCTTAAAGTATCCACCATTCATTGACATTGAGAGATATAGAGGGCTTACAATGATATAAAGGGGGGAAAGAAGATCTAAGCGTGGAGACTTTGAAAACATGAGGCAAGATTAGTAAGTTTTTGTATATTGGATTTTTTTTAATTGATTTTTTTGATTTTTTATGGCAAAATAATATTTATAAAATTAGGTGAAAAATTACCAGAGTATAAGAGATTAATTATCAAGTCACAAAAGAAGTGTTATACTGATCACCAATAAAAAGAGAAATAGTTATACAAAAGTAAAGGTAAAAAAGGCGGGAAAATTAAAAAAACAAAAAGCTCAGGAGAATAATGGGAAGTTAAAAACCACACCCCCAAGTATCAAGGATCGGAATCACTATCGACAAATCAAAATTCACCACAAAAGCACTAAAAACTAGAAACCAAAATCAATTCCACACTTACTTCAAAAAAAACTCTGCATATTATTAGTTAAGACAACGGAAGAATTATGAAGTCAATTAGAGAAAATATACGAGTTCATCTATAATCTACTTAAAAATCATTTTTAAGTCAAAAAAAAAAAATTCTCCAAATCTTTCACAGTTGTTGAAACACCATAAAAAATATTATCATTACATATCATCTAAATACATTAGACAACTGTTGGTAATTCGTGGAGAAAGAAGGAGTTTGTGTGAATTAGGATATGTTTGAAATTATTATATGATATTATCTCCTAAAATAAGTATTTAAGTATTTGTGAGACTCTTTTAAAGATTTTAGAGAGATTGGGAAAGCAACTTATGTTGTGTTTATAAGATGTTTTAATTTATTCTTATAAGTTTGTTTTAATATAGTTTATGAAAATAACTTAAAACAAATATCATTTCACCCTTACAATTTATTCAATTTTAACTCGGTCTTATATACTAGTGACACTTTGTCATATTAGTATTTTTTTTTAATAGCTTTTATTGTTTGTTAGATAATTTTTTTATTATTGTATGAATTTTAGCAAATTATAAGACATGCCAAGACAATTTTGTAAATTCTCATTACACTTTAAATCACTCTAATCATACATTTATAAGGCATATATGTACAAGGTGGATTTTACAGTGGTGGGAGGAGGAGCAAGAAAGGCACACAAAAGCATGAAGAAGAGAAAAACCATTCCTTAAAACTCGTCCCATGATTACGAAGGATCGTGGCACGATGGATGCCTATGCTAGAAAAAGAAAAAGTCAGTGAAAATCATCTCGCACTAGTATGAGATCATGGTGCGATTTAACATTGAATCGTACGCTGTCAATTGGATTAAATGACAAATAGTGGCACAATGGGAAAAAAAAAAGTTGTAGCGTGGTGTGGCCCGTTGAAACCTACATTATAAAAGGAAGGCTTGGAAATTTCGCAAGGGTTCAAAATTTTTACAAAGAATAAGCGGGTGCAAGGTTTTCAGTGATAGGGATTGATGTCATTACACCATTAAAGCTTAGTTTCATATGTAATCCATGTATTATTTCGTACTAATCTATGCAATTAATCATTTAGTATTATTCAATTAAGTTTATGCCTAATGCTATAATATATTGACAAATGTGTAAATAGATTTCAAGTTGTGAATGATTAGGTATTATAATAATTACAACTCGATTTAACTTAATTGTTTAACAAATAATATCTTTAGACATAATGTATTGTGCGCTTGTGATTTAGGGAGTTAACATTCGGTAAAACATTTCTTAATTGATACATTTGTGATTTAGGGAATTAACTGTGGAACTATGTGCTTGCAGGTTTAATCAGAAAGTGATCAAAGTTAAGCAAGTCATGTCTAGACCTATCAAGGTTTGGATGATGACAAAAATGAAGATGCAACATGACTTTAATGACAATTCATGAAAATGTAACTTGAATTTGATGGCAATAAACCATTAACACAAGCAAGTTCTAAAACTGTTTCAAGAGGTCAAAGATGCACAAGATAATTTGATCAAGCTCTTCCTCCGAATAAATTTGGAGATTTAGGGTTTAATGTTCACCATGACATCCTCTGATGATGGCATCTGACTTGAATATATCTTAAGCCTCATCTCCAAGAAGACTCAAGCAAAGTTTTGGTTATTGGGGTATTCGGCAAAGACTTGAAGCTTTAGAATGTCAAAGAGAGGAAATGTGAAAGCTTGCTAGATCTTGTTTGAGTGATTAGTATTTTGTAAAAACACAAAGATGATTTTCGTAAATTAATATCGCTAAATCACACACTCACTAAAACTATTTTTAAAGTATTTATTTCTCAATGAAAATAACCTAAAACTGTTTTGGAGCCGATCCAAATGAACCGAAAACTGTCATAATTATTAGGACATGATTTTTGAATTGTCCAATCGATTTGACCATATACCCAATCGATTTGATAATGGAAAAATGAATCTATAATCGATTATGACAATGTCTTAATGAAGGGTAATGATTCTCTATCAAATGTTTCTGAACTGGGCACAAATAATTGATTATTTAGATCATCCAATTGATTGGAATAAGGATCCAATCTATTGGACAATTAATTTTGTCCATGGATCATTTCCTTTTTGGAATCAACCTTTGGCCTATAAATAGAGGTCTCTCATTTCACTTTTTCATATCCAAAAATGTGAGTTCTCTCTCTCTCTCTCTCTCTCTCTCTCTCTCTCTCTCTCTCTCTCTCTCTCTCTCTCTCTCTCTCTCTCTCTCTCTCTCTCTCTCGGACAGGTCTGATTTAGAAAATGAAACCATAGATAAGGAGTTGCGGGTGAATCCTCCACCAATGCCACCTAGGTGTACCTTAGGAGATTTTTTTTAAAAGGACCAACCATAGACATATCACTCACGGGTTCCAACCGGCAAACCTAGCTACCTTTGATATCAAGAATTTAATCCTTGTAGGTCTAAAACAGATTAAGTATGATAAAGGATTAGTTATGGATCCATATAAATATTTGAACGAGTTTTATGAGACTTGTTCATTATGTTGCCCAAATGGAGTAACTGGAGGACATAAGAAGTTAAGGTTTTTCTCTTTCACTTTGATTGGGAGAGCAAAAGACTAGTTCAATGTATTTCCTGGTGGTACCATCCGTACTATGGATGATTTGGAAGAAAAGTTCTTGAAATGGATTTATCCAATTAGCAAGTTTGTTGACAAGATGGATAACATTACCAAATTTGAACAAGGTGATATTAAATCTCTCTATGACTCATAGGTGGGGTTCAAATTGATGTTGAAGAGATGCCCATCACATGGTACGGATGACATGTCATAAGTACAATATTTTACACGGGATTAAACTGAAAATGCGTGTATGCTCTTTGATGCCTTATATAGGGGAACTCTGAGGAACAAATTAGAAATTGAAGTGAACGGACTCATAGAGGATATTGCTTGTGATGAACATCATGCACTCCCTAATAGGAGTGTCTGAAAAAAAGAAGATTTAATAATTGATACTAAAAATTCATTTTTATTCAATCATAAGCTAATTAGTGCATAAATTGAAGTCCTAACAAAACAAATTGCATATTCCACCATACATCGTAGCTAGTACAACAAGCTCAAGCTCTAAGTTGTGATTTTTGTGATGTTGGAGATGCAAATGGATAATATGTTCTTGAATGTGAAGAAACACCCAACTATATGGTTAACTTTTAGATATGTAATATGTTCTCTGGAACATACAATCTAGGATGGAAAGACCATCCTAATTTCAGGTGAAGGAACAAACAGGGTCAAGCCTCAAATCATGGAGCACATCAAAACTAATAAACTTAAAACCAACAACCAAGGAAACCATCTCCCCTATAAGAGTCTATAACTCAATTCATGGAGATGGATTAAAAAAACTTTGAATCAATCTAGATAAATCAATATACATCTAACCAGAATGATGAATCCATTAGAAAACTAGAAACTTGGATTAGGCATTTGTCAAAATAAACGGCTACTTAATTGGTGGAGAGTTCGCTGGAACTAATCTTGATAATCCAAAGAATGGAATTTTAAAAGTGGTTTAGTTGATAAACCATAAAGTGCTTACGAAGATAAATTCTAAAATAACTAAAAGAAAAGGTCCTGAAATAGTGAGTAAAAAGTGAGTTGAGGGAGACTTTGAAAACGAAGGAGAAATGGAAAATGAAAGAGATGTTGAAAAAGGTGAAAAGGTGAGAAGAAAAGAAAAGAGACAACAAGAACAACAACAACAACAACAACAACAACAACAATATCAACCAAGCCTTATACCACTAAGTGGGGGCGGCTACATGGATCAACTTCCTCTATAATGTTTTATCCAGGACCATGCTTTTATTTACATTGTTAAGCTTGAGATCTTTCTTAATAACTTCTCTTATAGTTTTCCTAGGTCTTCCTCTACCTCTAACTATTTGACCCCTCTCCGTCTGATTTACTCTCTTTACCACATAATATAAAGGTCTTCTCTCTACATTTCTAAACCATTGAAGTCTATTCTCCATCATTTTTCCTACAATTGGTGTTACACCAACATTCTCTCTAATATTGTCATTTCTAGTCTTATCATGTCTAGTATTACCACACATCTACTATGACATCATCATATCTGCTACGCTTACTTTATTCTCGTTTTGATTCTTAAACATCCAACATTTTCCCCATACAACATCATAGGTCTTACTGAAGTCCAATAAAACTTTCCCTTCAACTTAAGCGGTACTTTTCTATCACATAAAATCTTTGAAGCCCTCCTTAATTTCAACCACCCAGATTGAATTCGATGGTTTACATCCTCGTCTATTTCTCCATCGTTTTGTATTACATACCCAAGATATTTAAACCACGTGACTTATGGAATGATATGGTCTCCAACTTTCACCTCTTTGTTAAAAACGCTTCTCCTTTTGCTAAACGTATATTCCATATATTTTGTCTTACTTCTACTTAGGCAAAAACCATGAGTTTCTAAAGCTCACCTCCAAGTCTCCAATCTCTCGTTTAAAACATCATTCGACTCTCTCAGTAGGACTATATTATTGGCAAAAAGAATGCATCTCGGTGCTAACTCTTGGATGTGCTTCGTGAGTACATCCAAAATTAAAGTAAAAAGGTAGGGGCTTAGGCTTAAACCTTTGTGCAGACCTATTATAATAGAAAAATTAATTGTCTCTCTACATTGTGTCCGCACACTAGTCGATACCCCTTTCTAATGTGGAAGAAAAAATAAAAGAAGAAGAGAAAGAAATTTCACAATATGATAAGTTGCCTTATCCTTACTTGAAAAAAAGAAAAATAAAAAAATATATGGGAAATTTATGAAGCGTATGGAGGTGCTTACAAAGTTGCACGTCATCATTCATTTTGCCAAATTATTGGAACAAATGCATGTTGATACCAAGTTCATGAAGGGTTTGTTGACTAGAAAGACGAAATCACTTGATGATGAAAATGTGGACTTATCATAAGAATGTAGTGCAATCCTCCGTTTTAACTCAAACTAAAAGATCCAAATAGCTTTACAACTCTATTTACAATTGGAAAGTTATGCGTGGAAAAAGCACTTAGTGATTTGGGGTTAATATTAATTTGATGTCGCTTTCCATGATAAAGAAGTTAGATTGGGGATGCCAAGTATACAAATATGACATTGACTTTAGATGACAGACCGATTACATTGTTCTTGGTACGCGTCAGCCAAAGAGCTTTGGGAGAAACTTGAAGGGCTATATCAAGGAAAGGGTATATCAAATCGTTTATTGTTGAAGGAGCACTTCCATAGCTTGCGTATGGATGAACATACAAAAGTATCTCATCACCTAAGTGTTCTAAATGGTATTGTTTCTGAATTAGAAACTATTAAAGTCAATATTGATGATGAAGATAAATCTTTGAGACTCATATGGTCTCTTTCATCTTCCTATGAGCATATTAAACTTGTTTTAATATATGGGAAGGAAACTTTGAGTTTTGAAAAAGTTGCTAGTAAGATTATTTCTGAAGAAAGAAGATTGAAGGATGAGGATAATACTTCATCAAACTCAGCGTTGGTTGCTAGATGAAGGTCGTATATGAAGAAAAACAATGAAACAGGTGTGAGATGTTGGAAATGTGGAAAGCTTGGACATATAAAGTATAAGTGTCCCGATGAGGCTGTGTTAGAGAAGGGCTCTGAGTCAAATGCTAGCAATGTCTCTCTCGCTGTGAGAGAGGATGATCTTCTATGAAAATTGAGAAGTGTGTCCTCGTGACATTTCCGCTGTCATGGAAAAGGATGAGTTATTGCTAGCGGATTAACACATGGGCATTAATGCAAAGTGTGTTGTGAGATTATGTCGATGGTTGAAGAGCTTCCTGCCAACAAGGAAGTTGCACCATAAAGTTTTAACCTGATTTTCGACATGGGAAAATTCTTGAAGTGGTTTAACTTCAAGTGAAGTATACTTTTCTTTAGGTGGAGTATGATAGTTTTTGAAAACTATGATTGTCGGTGAAGATAATGTGAAATTCTTGGAGTGGTGTAACTTCAAGTGACTATACTCTTTATGGTGGAGTATGATTGTCGGTGAAGACAACGAAAGCTTATGTATTAATTTTAGTCAAGGTGGAGATTGTTGGGGTTGGTTGAAAATATACATGTTAAAGAAGTCCGACATCGCTTAGTTTTGTGAATGAAGAAAGAGTCTAAGGCTATATATATGATACAAGTTATTTGAAGTCCCACATCACTTAATTTTATGAAGGAAGTGAGAGTCTAAGGCTATATATAGGATTCAATTTCTTCATTTCAAGATGCACCATTCAAATGCACTTTAAGCTTGTATTTGATTTTCTTTGTTCTCTTATACTCTTGTTTTAGAGTGTTGTGAGATGTAGTTAAATATTTGTTTTGGAGGGTGTGGGTGTACTTGGGGTCTGGGTTAGTTGAGTGTATATTATGTGTTATAACAATTTTCGCATAGTGTTATTCTCTGATTGTCTATTGACAACGACCGTGGTTTTTTTCTCCGGTTTTGGAGTTTCCACGTTATGTTATTGTGTTGTGATTGTGTTCCTCCTTTTTTCCTCTATGCTTTGCTTATTTTTTCCAACATACATATCTTTATGGAATAATAGAATATGTATTAGTGAAAGTCAATGGTTTAGTGTTTCTAATTCATGTATGATCATTGACATTGAGGAAGATTTAAAGGTAATTTGTTTGAATCATGTAATTTGTTTTGTACTAATCTATGCAATTGTCTATCTACTATTATTCAATTAAATTTATGCCTAATGCTTTTATGTATTGGAAATGTGTAAATGAATTCCAAATTATGAATACTATAATTGTTACAATTAATGTTTTAAAAACTGGACTGGAGATCGAACCGGTGAAACTTATGGTTTAAGGTTTAATTGGTTAAATCGGTTAAATCTACCGTCGACCTGTTTATTAAATAAACTAATAATATAAAACTAAATTTCATAGATGTCACACATTATTATATGTTCTCAACTTAATAAAATAAATATTTCAAAAATCCAAATTTAATACAACAATATCAATAATACATAACATAACATAGTTCTACACTTCATTTCAACCATCATTTAAGAATATTTTGACCAAACTAAAGAATTACAATAAAATAAATTAAACTAATTCAAATCAAAATTAAAATAATATAATATAATAACTAAAATAAAGTTCAAATAATTATGAATGCCTAAATTAAATAAGATAGAATACCAAAATATAAATAATACAATATACTTCATTAAACAACAAAAAATCGAATTTGAGTTAAACTACGACAAACAAGTCTTAATTGACAACAACAAACAATATTGATTTGAACGATAATCAATAGAGTTGGACATCGTGACTATGTTTGAAAAAGACGGCATGATGATGATGAAGTGTAGTTGAAAGAAAAACTATAATGGAGTAACAAAACTTAGAAATTTGTATGGTTGTAAAAAACACACGAAATTATTTTTTGTAATTGGAGAATTTATGTTAAGTTTTGATATTAACATAGTACTTTTTTTTTAAATTAAAAAAATGGTCAATTTGATGATTTTTTTTAAACTGGACGGTTTTACAAAACCGATTCCAGTTCTTTGGTTGAAATGGTTTTGGACGATTCAATCCCGTTTTTTCGGTTTAACTCTGATTTTAACCTACTAGCGATTTTGAAAGGTTGAACCAACCAGATTAATCTCTAGTTTCCGATCCAACCGGTTGAAACTATATAGTTTGATCTGATTTTTAAAACATTAGTTTAAACTCGATTTAACTTAATTGTGTAATAGATAATATCTTACATAGTGTATTGTCTATTTTTAATTTAGAGAATTAACTAGTAATTGTTGCGTAGAAATTAGAACATGTAAATATGATTCTTATAAATATTTTCCTCTACACATCTTACATGGGAGCTGGAGTTACTCTATATTCTATTTTGGTAACTTTTTGTTACTCTTTGAATCCAAGATTCAAGCCAAGTTGAAATGCACGATACTTTAGAAAGAAAAAAAAAACAATTTCTTAATACACCACCCAAATTTTTTATACACTACGTAAAATTATTTTTTTGTCTCTCAGTTTCGGATGTGCACATCCGGACGCACTGTTTTTTTTAAAAACGTTATCTTGTTCCGGATGTGCAAATCCGGAATGACAAGTTACGCGTATTCCGGATGTGCACATCCGAAA
The DNA here is from genome assembly GCA_022829125.1 of Lathyrus tuberosus. Taxonomy (NCBI): domain Eukaryota; kingdom Viridiplantae; phylum Streptophyta; class Magnoliopsida; order Fabales; family Fabaceae; genus Lathyrus; species Lathyrus tuberosus. Next base: position 1,879,790 of record JALAZF010000164.1, read on the forward strand.
AAATGGCTGAAACTTTAAAAAGTATATTTATTTTAAGAAATAATAATAATATGTATTTTAAAAGAATAACGATCAACAGTAAAACATTACTTCTAATACCAGAGTCGACACAAAGTTGGTGGTACTCCTATTACCACTTGCAGAACCAATGAACTGACTTTGGGTCACAAGATACAGAAGAATTATTTTTGCTCAGGTTCATTGCGAGGAGATAATTCAAGATCTCTTTAGAATAACAGTGGATCCTTAGAAGGGAAATCGGCCCGCTGGAATGATAAGATAATTTTGTTAGATTTGTGTATTCCTCATGATAGGATAATTCAGGGAGTGGCGTGTGGCTTTCTATAAATCAACTGGGTTTAAGCCTAAAAGGATTATATTTTACAGGTTCGCGTTGGTTTTTTCTAAATGATACATACTGATGTATATTGATGTATATGTATATATTACAACTTGTTTATTATGCTTATTATGCCCACTTGCTAGCTTATTATGCACACTTGCTGATGTCTATTGATGTATATGTATATATTATAACTTGTATATTAATGATACAGTTCCTCCTGCTTATTATGTACACTTGCTAGAGTTTGTTATAACTTCTGATGACATTACTGCTACTGGTGTACCAGCCACATTACTTATTTTCAATAACGAAAAAGGTTTATCTCCGAAATATATTGAGTCCATCTGTAGTGTTAGACGATCAACAAAGAAAGATAACAGGAGCAATGGTTACACCGGAGAGAAATGATCAACAAAGTTTTCTATTGAAGAGATACGAAGAACAAAGTTTTCTATTGGAGAGATACGAAGAACAAAGTTTTCTATTGGAAATATACGAAGAACAAAGTTTTTTATTGAAGAGATACGAAGAACAAAGTTTTCTATGGGCGGGAAACTTAATCCCTTCTCGCTCCCCTCATTCAAATGTATATTAACTTGCGATGATATATTAACGTATGCGACCAACCGACAAAGTCGATTTAAAAAAAAATAAAGTTATGCTATTTTCCGGATCTGCAGTTCCGGAATTTAAAAAAATAAAATTATACTATGTTTTCGGATGTGCACATCCCGAACACATCAGCGTGTTTTAAAAAAACGGTGCGTCCGGATGTGCACATCCGGAATCAGGGGGCAAAAACGAAATTTTACGTGGTGTATAAGAAATTTGGGTGGTATATTAAGATGTGGTAAAAAAAAATTACTTTTGTAAAATCAAAGAAAACAATACACATTTGGAGCAACTAAAGATATTAAATGTGAAGGGTACCTGGTTCTTGCTTCTTTAATTTCGAAAGAATAACTAACAAAAGCATATCTTTAATTGGACACAATTGAGATACACCATCCAAAACACATATTCTGATTTTCCACTCAATTTGTAAGTTTCTCTATCAAATGAATGAAATATAATATAAATATATGTTTATGCTCCATAGAAGGTATATATTATCTTATAAATCCGTTTTGTAAAATTAAATTAGATAACACAAATTTTAAAATCGTACGCATTAGAGTATATTCAATGTCCATTGGATCATTCGGATCAAGTTCAATATATCAAATCCTAGATGTAAGTGGATATATTGAAAGTATCACATCAAATGAAATGTGACTTTAAAACTTATTTATATAAAAACACAAATTTGAAATAGTCCCAACATAAATCCTAACATACATTTCTCTTGATGCTGCCTGCATGCTTGGTCTACACAACAAACACTGATATACATGGTTCCATTAATACTTGCAGAAACATTTGCAGTTCTCATCACAAAACCAACCTGCAAAGGTTGTTTTTGCTTTTCATGTAATATTTGTAATTCAACTTTGGGACATAAGTAGTCTAGGGAAAATTGTTTGGTTGGTCCAGTGAAAAAAATTGGAACCAGCCATTCTTGATCTTTTACATGTCTATAACTATCAAAGATAAGTCTAATTTTATGGTACGTTTTTAAATCCATTGTACTTACTAAATAGGAAGATCTCATTAATTTCCAGAAATCAATAGAATCAAGAGCTTATGAATGTTTTCAATAAGTTTTTTATGTTGTTATTGTCATTTGTAGCATGAACAATTTCAATCTTCCATACATTTTTTTTTATTTTGTGCTTACAATTATAGAGTATTACAGAGGAATTCGGGAGGATAACAAACCTCCTTCTAGAGAACCTATGAGAATGCATGACAAATGGTGGATTAGCTGGATTAGCTATTTGTCTCGGCGCTTGTGAGGATAGTCAGATAGCTACTGATAGTGCAGTAAGTACACTGGAATCAGGTCGTAGGAAGAAAGCCTACCGGCGGATATGAAATACAGGAATTCGGCATTCAAGAACTCCTGATTTGATAAATTAATAAAAACTCTAAAATTCTAAACTATGAAGAAGAAATAAAACAACTAATTAAAATAAAAGATATTTTTCATTCTTTGGATGAATTACAAGAAAGGAGAATGCACTTTGTTAAATATTATTCTAAACAAATGCTAACTATTCAAGTATATGCTTTCTAGAAATATTTTATGAAACATAATATAAAATAATTCCATTCAATACAAAATACTAATAAAACTAATTTAACTAGTAATAAACTATTATATTAAACTTCCTAAAAATAGCTAAATAATTAATTTAATTGTAATTTTTTTGCTCTATCACATATGTGATTACATTTAGACTATATGTGTTACTAGTGTCTGTGTGTGCTCATAGTTGTATTCACATTATACTACTACTTAGGTTATGACGAACTATATACTTAGATTTTTGGTGGGAAGGGAATGAATGGTGTTTTGACTTATCTTTTTGACAAAAACAATTAGAGAATATCCAGCTGGAATTACTTACAGGAGTCTACTGGTAAAGATGCATGAGGAAATTAAAAAGATTAACAGAAGCAGCATCTTGCATCACCTCTTCCACAGTAAAATTATTGCACAGGTTGGATTCCATCACTACCTATTTATTTTCCATGTTTATTTATTAATGTTTTATTTACCTTGTACCATAATGACTATACTCCTTTGAACTCATATATAAGTAAAAATAACCAGGATGCTCTTTTATCATCATCTGAAAAACTTGATGTTTCCTCAACAATATTCACAATGTGGTCATGAGGAGGATACAAGTTATATATTTGCAATTTGCAAGTTCATGCATATCTTTGATTTTTACTTTCTTTTTTTTCTTTACAAGAATTGTCTAAGGACAGAAAAACAAATAAGTCAAGATATTCACTCTCCACTAGCTAAAGTCATCAGAATCCTATTCTTCTTCATCTGACTCATCAACAAAATAGAGTTAGATGAAGTTTACGTACACTTTTTGTAAACTATTTCTTATTAATCCGTTCATAACTTCTAAGCCTCATTTTTGCATTCGTTGCCTCTACCATTCTTCATATACAAGAAAAGCAAAATATTACAATGGCAAGTAAACAACAAAGATGCAACCATTGTGGAATACTACTATTTATTCCACTAGAAGTTCAAGCCTTTAAGTGTTCAATATGCAATGGCATCACTCATGTTCAATCCACAGGTCCAATGAATCAAGCCTACAACTCTCTTAATCATATTGCAGGTCTTTTTAGAGGCTTCGTGAATACTATAACAACTAGTTCAGCAATTAACAGCAACTCAGGTAATTATGGAACAAATAATTCCGGGTATTATCCTCAGCCTTGGCCACAAAGGCCTTCATACCCTTTGAATCCTCCTTCTCCATATGGCTCAAAAAGGGCAGTTTTGTGTGGAATCTGCTACCATGGGAGGAGTTACAGGCTCAAGGGCTCCATCAATGATGTGAAGTGTATGAAATATTTTCTGATTAAGGAGTTTGGGTTTCCAAGTGACTCCATTCTCATGCTCACAGGTCCTACCACCTTTCTCATACTTTATAAGAACATTGTGTTCTCTTTATCTGTGTTTCTTATGAACCAGGTTTCTGATCTATCAGTACTATCTATATATAAGCAATGTAAGATCCCTTTATTCTAGATATGAACATTGAGAACTTACGTGCAGATGATAAGGAGGAGAGAAATCCGCTGAAAATCCCAACAAAATATAACATTCAAATAGCTTTAAGGTGGCTGATTGAGGGTAGCAAATCAGGGGATTCGCTGGTGTTCCATTACTCAGGACATGGCACACAGGAAGTGAACATGAATGAGATTGATCATAGCTATAGGTATAATAATGCAATTTCTCCTGTTGATCATGAGCTCAAGGGGAAGATACTAAATGATGAGATTAATGCAACAATTGTTAGGCCACTACCATTTGGTGCTAAACTTCATGCCATTATTGATGCATGTCATAGTGGGAATGTCCTTGATTTATCATTTGTGTGCAAGATGAACAGGTCAGTTTAGGAATTTGTATTAAGTGTTAAGTGTTAAAACTTAATACTCTTTTCTTGTGAACTGAATTTGTATTAACAGGGAAGGGTATTATACATGGGAGGATCATACAAGTTCAATAAATCATAAAGACACAAAAGGAGGGGTAGCAATTTGCATTTCAGCTTGTGAAGATGGTCAAGTCTCTGTAGATACCTCTGTTAGTAATCATTTTCCCCTTTCTATATCTTTTTTCTTCTTGTTTTAGGATATGTCTGGATTGTTGATGTAATAAATTAAACAGCAATCCAAACACGGAGAAAGAGATTGATGAATTTATTTATGTTGTTTGGTATAGATAGGCCTTAAGTGGCAAAGAAGTTACAGGTGCCTTGACTTATAGTTTCATACAAACAGTGCAAAATAAACCTGGATTGACTTATGGTCACTTGCTTAGTACCATGCGTTCCACCATTCATGGGACTAAAACAGGCATAGTTACTCTAAATGGACCGATTGCTTCACTCTTAAATAGACTTCTTGGCCTACGCATCAAACAGGTATTATTCATACTCACACACATAAGTTTCATATGATAGAATACTATTTTTACTATTAAATATGAAGTTGATGCTACAAAATTGTTTGTAACTGGATTTGCAGGAGGCACAATTATCATCCTCAGAGTTGTTTGACATGTATAAGAAGCAGTTTATACTATGATATGGTATAATTCTTGTCACAAAATAATGAAACAATGGAGATTCTTGAATGCCACTTTAGGTTGTAATATCTCTTGATAATGTTGTGTGTTTCTCTATAACTTGTATTTGATTATCAATTCTATATTTCAAGCACGCTCTGTTGCTCTCAAGTAAAATTAGAAATGGTACAGATATTCCAATTCCAATTCTAGAAAAATGCTCTCTATTGTAACAAATTCTTATTCTTACTATATGCAACATTTAAAGCAAATATGATGAGACGTATGCTTTAAAATGTACAGGGGCGATTAGGCCAATCTTATATATGCAGGTGCAAAATTATTAGCATAATCCAACAGGGTTGAATAATATTTCTTACAGGATATATGCACAAAATGAGAACAGAACAGTGCGTCACCTCATCAACAGAGGTTTATCTTTCCTTTCCTTTCAAAATACCTTTACTTTGAAAGTAGTCGGTGTAAGAAAAGAACCATAGTCACATATTTCCTCCACATCAACAGCTATTGATTTTCTCTAGGAGGGAGGGAGGTCAGAAGAGAAAAAAAACCCACTCAACTCATAAATTTTTTGACTCTGCGCTCAGCAAAGCTTGCGTCCTTGTTCTGTGGTTCAAGAACAAGTGCATGCTTGAAATCTGCAAACATAAGAAAAATAGAGAAAAAGGAACTTCATTAAGGATAAATTATCCAACAGTTGTGTTTGTGCCTCGACCAACCATTTTTCACTACTTTGCAGGAACTAAAAATATTTAAGCTTATACAAAAAAATAAAACTAGCAGAAACCAAATACATTTACATAAAACTTAAGGCTCACCTTCAAGAGCCTCCTTATATCGTTTCAGTGATTCTCTAGCAGTTCCACGTCTCAGATATGCCTTCACATTCTGCATGGAAATTACCCACTATTTTTAGTACCGCAGATTAGTATGGTAGATATTAAATAGATTCAGCTTGTATCATAATCTAAATAAGCCCTACAGAGTAAAGGAACCTATGAATTAAACATCATCAAATCAATCAACATCAAGGTACACAAATAATCAGATCCTATCAGGTAAGGTGGTGCAGACAGCACTTTGATTTACTTGAGAGGGGAATGGGTATTGTAAGATCTCAAAACATGAGGAAGACTCCATTCGTAGAACCGGTTGTTATTTAGTGCAAAAATTAAAAATTAGACATTAAATATTAGAATAGAAAATAAATGTTCCATAGCCACCGTCATATGCCCATCTTCTCACCTTCTTATCAAGCAATATTGCCTTACTGCAGTCTTCTTCTGCTAGCTGAAAGCTGCATAAGTTAACAGGTGAGAAGAACAATCACAGGGAAATGGTTAAAGTGTGAGGGCACTTGCTGACAGACACGAAAAACCTCATACCATCCTAGCTTTAACAAAGCAGCTGCTCGGTTGCAGTAGAAAGTTGCATTCGTCCCATTCAATTCGATAGCTTCAGTATAGTAAGAGACTGCCTTATCCCATTGCTTTTCTTTAAATGCTGCATTTCCCTGCAAAGCATTTTTTTAATAGCTTAAATTAAATTATCCAATCCCAGTTTATGACATAAAGCACGCTAGATCAAGAAATAAATACTAAACGATGCCAAGACAGTTTTTGGGTTACTCATTGATAAAATTTGAGCAATTAATCAGGAACTGTTTCATGAATAATTACCATAGATTTCCATATAAAATTGCATCATCGCTCATCCGCCATATTTTTTAATTGGGTAAAAGGAAAAAGAGACTGGCATTTTAGTTATAAGGGGATAAATCCAAGTGTACTTTGAATGGGCATCAACAAAGGTTAGATAAAATTGAAATCCGCATGACAAATCCACCGGATCTGGTCCCTATAGATTACTAACAGGGAATTGAAATGGTTCATTATAAATAGTTGAAGAAAAAATAGATGGAAGATAAGGGGCTTTCTTCAAGAAAGTAGCGTTAATTTTATTAGATACTCGCAAATTACATTCGGATAAAACTTGTCTCGTCGTCTCAAAGGGAAGTCCCAGTCTGCAATGCCGTGTAGCGAACAAAGGGAGTGGAAACCACAATATTTAAAGCACAAGTATTGAAAGTACAACAGTGGAATTCGTATTAGTATTTGCAAGATGAATACTTTGTACAAGTGAAGATGCTGAAATAAACTTATATGCATGTTAAATTGAATTTATATTAGAAATTGAAGTAAACAAAGCAGCCATCACCAATAGTATAGTTAAGTCTTGAACTTAGCATAATGAATGTAGGATGCAAGTGGTCCAACAATGTAGATTTGACTTTTATGTTATATTTTGTTTAATAGTATTTAATATATATTATATTAAAAGCTAGAATATATTTTGTTTAATACTTTTTAATTATCACCAATTCGACCGGTGTTGAACCCCGAACGAGCATTTAAAACAGTACCTACACAGATTCAATGACTGGTCCTGTTTTCCAAACATTGGTTTTACACCAGATAACTGAACTGACAAACTTAGAAGAAATAATATCCTGCTGAAAAATGTTCAGAGAAAACTAACCTTCTCCTTTAAAAGTTCAGAAGGTTCCCTATTTCCATTGATATTTGGTAATGGAATGGAATGGAAGCCAGAGCTAGCTTGCTCTTGAAGAGTTGCATGCATATCCAAGATCGTGTCTAGAAGAAATTTGTCAGCTCCGTGTGCTGAGATGAATGAAACCGAAATACAACAATCATCATGATATCCTAACGGAATCGTAACCTGGAAATAATGTAAGAGCAATACATAAGTCAAAAAAAGTTTGAGCAATAAATAAAAATTGAGAAAAGAAAATAATATTACTCTATGTCTAGAACTAAAAGGATAAAAAATTACCTGACAACATCCAGACATACTAGCAATGCTGGATAATGCGAATGTTTTATCATGGAACTCAGAACAAACACTCTTCTTTGCATTGAGCTTTAGTGGATTGTCTGCTACAGAGGGAATAACTAGTATTCCACCAGCCTGTTGGACAATCAAAGCCAAGAGATAGTAGGGCAGCATGGATACATAGACTAGACTTGTTTAAATTATTTTGGCCACTTCATTTTGAGAATCATTGATCTAGGTTATCTTGCAAAATATACATGCATCGAAGACAATCCTATTGTGCACAGGTGGGCTAAGTCTTGCATCATGCGCAAATTAGTTTGCACTATTGGATCAAATGAGATATGATGGGACTAACTATTCAATGGTAAAAAAACACTTATGCATGGTTCAAGATTATTTACTTGTGCACATTAGGCATTAGGCAAAGCCATGTATTGAAACCACCTATCAAGACGATCCAAAAGTTCACAAAAAAATAGTCATACTGGGTTACTGGCTTGTCTATTTTCCAGTTTTTTTTCTAATCTAATTTATAACAACTTAAAAAGGATTCCTTACCATAAAATAATTTGTACAAGTAAGGACGGTATGAAACTAACAGACAAGTACCTTTAACAGGCTTTGAAGTGCACCACGCATCTCAGTCCTGACTTTATACAAGGCTTTTATATTATCGTGTGTAGAACTAATGGCTTTAATAACATTATTAGGCATGCCACCGCGTAACCTACGCTTGACTGATTTAACCCATTCTTCATAATTGGCTTTAAATTCATACCTGAACAGACGAAACACATTCGTCACATACATAAATGGCTGTCGACATAAAACAATGATGCAAACATATTCTATCAAACTAAATAACTACACAAAGAAATTCCGACACACTGTATGGCATGTTGTAGAGTAGAGAGAATTATCTGTTAATTGCAAAGGACATTTCCTCTGGTTAAGAACTTTTCGAAAAAATTTAGAATAATATTCCAGGCACTGGCATCCCCAGTAATACATTGGATTCAAGCATGCTAAATGATACTAGGACTAAATAAAGAAAAGAAAATTAGGCCACTGGAAACAAAGAAGTGATGGAAATGAATTTTTTTCCGAAAAATTAGATGAAATCTTTTCCACTTAATTCCTTACCCATGCACCTTCATCCTCACTGCCATATAATTTTTCTATTATCAAAATGACAACTATTTCAACATACAGTACAAAGTCATCTATTATAACAAATCAAATGATATTGTTAAAACTGAATATTATATTTCGGTATGAATAGTATACGGGCACTAATCTCTTTATATAGAGTATTCTAATCTCATTGGGTTTGACTAAAGGTCCAAACATAAATTACTACTAACAGCATTAAGAATAACGATAGTAAAATATAAATTATTTACAACAGACATAACTTTATGTTATAACATTAAATAGAATACCTTTGTAATGAAAGCATAACCGAAGAGAGTGTTTCCAATATAGATGTTCCATTTTGTTGTTGTGCTGATTGCTCATGAAGCTTTAGACTGGGCACTTTTGAAACAATATACTCGCAAAGATTCATATGCTTTGGAGCTTGATCTGCAAAACCAAAATGACCAAAACATTAAATAATTACACGATATTTCGTTAGTTTGGTAATTTGTTTTAAAGACCAATTTTGTCTTACAGAATACATGCATTATAACAATCAATTTTACTAAATCTCAAGGACAGTAAAATGATCTTAAGAGACCCAAAAACTTACATCCCGACATACTCTCGATAGCTTTACCAATGACATTAATTGTCTTCTGTGTAGCATCTTTGGATAATTGAAAGAGATCATCAGCAAATACGATACACCTTGACCTTTTGGCATCCACTGAATTCGATTGAAGTAAAACATGTCCAACACGATGTAGGATAGTTGGATCGCGGGCAAACCATCCTGCAATGCAATTATGCAATGAAGTAATCAGCAATCTAAGAAAATATAATGAAACATTTATTCAAAAAATGTTAAAAATATTAGAGTCCCATTCACCTCACTATGCGTAATTTCTTATTAACTTAATCAATTTTTCAACTGGAATGGCAGATCAAGACCTGGAGCATACAGAAGATATTCAACCAAAGAAAGCACTACCAAACCATATATTGTGCTATAGAACTAGTCAAATTTTTATTACGTGTATCTAATTGCCCTATTCTTAAAGCAAGACACAAGGAAAAGATGATGCAGAATCTAAAGATTTGAAACATATAATTTATAACTAATCAAAATCATAGCAAAAATAACACAATTATGCATCTTACCAATGGTATCTAAGCTTTGTGCATTTGGAAAAACTCCGATGGTAGATACAGCCCCGTGGGATGGTCTAAAACCAAAAATACCACATAGTGATGCTGGAATTCTCACACATCCTGTAGTATCAGTACCTGCAAAGACGCAATAACCTTCCATGTTCATATAAATGTTAAGATATTAAAATCAAGCAAAAAGTTATCAAGGCCACGATACTGTGTAATTGCAAGTGCTCATTATGTCTATCCTAGTTTTAAAAAGAAACAAGATTATGCATGGCAAGCTTTGCAGCAATGATCACGATAACAGACAAAGACTTGGAATCATGAAACCTTTACAGCCACTATATTGTATAGATCATAACAAAAATTGAAAGCAATTCTTCAAAACATGGTCACGATGACATTTCCCTCACTACCGCAAAGTCTAACATTAATAACTAAATTCAAAGCTTAAATGTATGAGCAACAGAAAGTTGAAATATTGTTAGATATAACTATTATTACCATATTAGCATACAGGGATGGATCCAGAAAGATTATTAAGTGGGGGGAAAATTCACATATAAATTTGTAACACTAAAAGTATAAATCAGTAACTTTCAAGCAATTAGAGGTAGAAATTATAGATACGACACAAACCCACCAATGGCAAAGTCAACAAGCCCCGCAGCAACTGCTACTGCTGATCCACTAGAAGACCCACCGGGAACACACAAAGGCATCTTAGGATTAGTTGGAGTTCCATAATACTTGTTCTCACCTGAAAACCTGAGATAATAACACCTCAAGTAAATAACATGTGAACAACTGTTTCCGATAACTACACATACATAAAAAATTTTCAAAAGGAATCCTAACCCAAAAGAGAATTCATCCATAACAGTCTTGCCAACACAAGTAGCCCCATTGAAGAGCAGAGCAGTCACAACAACTGCAGTCTTCTCTGCTTCCTCGTGCGTTCTCTTCCACAAAGGATTTCCAAATCCTGTCACATAGCCCTTCACATCAAATCTGAAAAACCCCAACAATAAAAATATCACATACTGCAAATTTTCTCTTCAACCCCAAGAAACCTAAAACATAAAAAAAAAAAAATGATCTTTTCGACTCAACAAATACTAAATAAAAATGAACCAATGCTTAAAAATCATTAACAACAACAACAATTATGCATAAAAACTAACACGCCCTATATGGAAAATCAAATTCTGTTATGATAATAATGTATTAATACAAAAGGTGTCATGAAATATCAGCAAATTTTCTACAGAAATCACATCAAAAAATTAAGATTTTCTACTCAAATTGAACGAAAGCTGAAAAGTAAAAACTAATAATTCTTGCTTATTTTGCTGGAGGAACGAACATGTCGCTTATGGCAAAGGTGAGAGAAGAGAGCGTTTGTTTAGCTGATGGAGGAGGAGGTTGAGGGAAAGGAAGAAGCTCAAAGCGTTCAATGAAAGCACCAAAATCTTGTTTAGGAGTGTTTCGGCGGCGTCTTCTACGGCGAGTCTCCGAGAGAACTACGATCCCGCCGGCAAGTCCTAGTCCTACTATCAACCATAGCTTGGGATTGGAGGCGTGTTGTTTGATGAGATTCAATGATTGCGACATGGCGATCGTTGATCAGAGAAAATGCCTGGAAATGGAGAAATGGGGTTTGGAAGAAGAAGAAGAAAGAATGGGTTTTGGAAGGGTTTTACTTTTACGAGAAGAGTTTAGAATCTTAGGTTTGCGACGGCTTCAATTGCTTGAGTCTTTAATTGGAAATTTTTAAATTAAAAGAATTGTTATAGTTTGTCATTCTGGCACCCCTCTTTTTATTACAAGAACATATTTTTATCATTTTTTTTTCCTTTTTAAATTAGTATCTACTATATATAGTGCGGGTGGATTCTATTCTTCTTACAAGCTTAACATGTTATGCATGTCACTTGGATAGTAAAAGATAAACATATTATATATATATATATATATATATATATAGAAAATGCTAACACACACCCAAAATTGATGGGCCCCATACAAAAATACACTATATTTATTTTTTTTAATTTTTTTTCTTCATCTTTTTAAGGTGGGTCTCACCCAAAATTGGTGGACCCCACACAAAAATACATTAAGATGTACTCCCTCCGTCCCAAAATATAAGAGAAAAAATTAAAAACACACTTATTAAGAAAAGTAAAAAGTATAATAGTTTGACTAAGATTTTGTTGAAAAAAATTGCTTTGAAAGATGTAAAAACAATTTTAATTGGTTGTTAGTTATAGAAAAGATGAGAGAGAAAGCAAATTAAATGCAATTTGCATTTAATTTTACCTTGAAAAAGATGAAAGTTGTTTTTTTCTCTTATATTTTGGGACAAGAAAAATGCATTTTTTCTCTTATATTTTGGGACGAAGGGAGTATGTTGCTAATGCACACCTACATATGTGTGCATTAGCATAACCCTAATATATATAATGTTTATCTTGTAATATTCCGCTGATACTCATTACATGTGTTAGCGAGGTAAGGCGGTTTAATGGTGATGTGGCAAAAAAATTCACGGTAAAGAAAGATCATCTCGTTAGGCGAGATAATTGGTCCCTAAGCGAGTCTATGTTTTCAAGAAAAGTATAAATACCATTTAAAACAGAATCAAGGGAAAATGTCATATTTTTTAGAGATAGAAAAACAGAGAGAAACGGGAGAAAGTCAGAATTCATAAAAGTGAAGGTGGATATGCAACAATCGTCGAGAAATCAAAATTGATGCTCATTCATCTCTCTTTTTCTCGTTTGTACACATATATCATGGTAATAAGTAGCTAAATCTCCCTCTCTTGTTGGAATTAGATGTAATTGACTGTACTCATATGTATCTCTTGATCAATGTTATATATGAACGAGTTATTCATCGATATTGATATTATCTTTGTTTTAATGTTTAACTTTATATATTGGAATTGCTATTGAGAAATATCGTTTGAATCTCAATTTAAGATAATCATCTATTAGAAGCTAAACTCTAGAGATAGATTTGGATCTAACATTCACTACAAGTATCGATTCTTAATGATATTGTATTGTTCAATAGGCTAAGAGATCGTCGGTTAAACAATACGGTTGAACTCCCATCATTATTCAGACATAAATGATGTTGGTGAGAAATACGTTATAATATTGAATAATAACTAGGACATATATAATCGATCAGGAAGATATATGTGAAATAGGTTAACAAAATCTAATCCCAACAAGTTCATATCGCTGTTACCTAACTATTCATCTTCCGTTATTATATTTCTTTAATTTACACAATTAAATATCTTACGATCATCACTTAAAATCCTATTAACTGTTGAACGACGGTAATACCTCACTAGTCACTGTGGATACGATAAACAAAATACTTACTTTTGATTCTACATATCACATATACATTAGGTCATGCTCAACATTTCTTAGTGGTTCATACCTTTTTCCTTCCTATCTTCAATCTAAAAGGATGATCACACAAAACACCATTATCGAAGACCCAACACCTGAGGCCTTCTTCGACTTCTTATACTTCAACAACAACCTGTGTAAATTGCTCAATATATATTAGACCGCAAGCTCTCCTTCTTCCCTTGAACGATCCCACTCAAAACAATTATTATCACAGGCTGCCTTTTTTGGGCGTTAAAGTGAGTAAAGAATCGTTTGCAAAAATCTGTCCATGATTCAATTGAACCAAAGCTTGGTCGCCCCGGCCATATTTAATGCAAACAACTTGCATTTGGAGGCTTCATCAGCACTTAAGTAATTCAATCAGTCCTTGACGAGCTGAACAAGTCTGTCTAGATCTCCCTCAACATTGTACCCACTCAGCTTGAGAGGATTCTCCATGGATTTTGCTATTTTTCAATCCAATAGCATAGAGGATGGTTCGGCTGATTCTTCAATGGTTGATTTTCTGCCTGGTTTGGATGAGGAGCATGATTGCCTTGATCTCCTTCGGGACTTTGGGGAGGTCTTTGATGTTTCTTGCTCTTCTGTTGATTCTTCAACTTAGGAGCTTAATTTTTCTTCGTTGCGGTTTGCTCGGGACGACTGTATGATTTTTCCTTGATATGTCCTCTTAAACAGAGTCTCCTCATGGGGAGCATTATGAAGGCTTTCTTCAAGGCAAGGCAATCTTTCTTCTATTATTAGTGATTCTATTATCCGACCATGTTGTACATGTTGTTCAGCAACTCCTTGGTCTCTTACAATATAAGGTTAGCTCATAGCACTTGGAAACTGGGTAAGGCTTTAGGTTGTGAAACTAAAGGTGGAATCGAAGGTTCAACCGGTGGCGGTTGTACAAATCCAACTATCTGAGGAGCATGTACTAGATCTAGATGCAACAAAACTTTTGCTCCTAGATTTGCACCGCTTTGCGGCGGTGGTGGAGGTGGTTCATTTATCGTTGTTTGAGCGGTGACAACTTATCACGCAGTGACGAAACAAGTAGCTTTGGATCCAGCCATTACCTACGAGTGTGGAAATCAGAGATCTGGAAATTCTAGAAACTAGAGTTGAAAGGATACTTGATTAGATCGAATGAGACTGATCTTCAAGTTCAATTTTGAATGCTCTCGATTCGATGACTTGAGAAGGTTTCAAACTAATGAATCAATCAGCGAATGTGAAGTCGTGGAAAATGTGGGAATGAGAATTTGATTCCCATAAACGTCACCATTATTCCATACTGGAACCAAAAATGGAGTTAGGATCGGTGGTAATGGTGGATCTGAGCTTCCGGTCGGCAAAGATGGTGCTGACCTGCAAGGTTGGCACTCCAACGCTCAAGTCAATATATGAGGGATAAGAGTGAATTAAAATTAAATTTGAAAACCGGGCAACTTACTTAGTGTCTTATTTATATATAGTAGAGAGGGAATAACAAACTTATTATATGTCAGACGTGGATCATGAAGTGTCGCTGGATGCACCTGAAGTTTAGATCTCATGTGGTCATCAGTAGGATAGTCCTCGTGAGCTAAGAAGATTTTGGAAGGATTAAAAATCCTTTAAAGTGGTCAATAGAGACCAATATGATCGGCCCAGAACAAGGGGATTGGGTAATACTTCTAAACAACTTGGGCTTCAATGATTAATATATAGATAGTTAGAGAGATTGGGAAACACTTGGGTAGAAAATAGGATTTTTTTTCTTGGAAACTTAGGTGATTATTTTCTTGTAAATCATTTGTAATCTTTTGTTACAACTCTTGGAATATAATGAATCTCATAGTTGCACTCTCCCTCATAGTAGATCGTTTGATCAAATTGGGTAATATTTATTTTGGTTGTTATTATTCTTTGTTCCCACACATCAAATTTCTTGGTGTGATAGAACTCTAAATAATTATATTTAAGTGCTTTTAATTTTTCAATCAATTTCACAACAAGTGGTGCCCACCGTGGGGCAAATGGGTTTTATTTACAAGTGAACACCGTGTAATCTAAGTCACATATAAAGAGGTTTTCCAAAGACAACAATTTTGGATTTCGGAAAGCGAAAATTCAAGCAGTCTTAACTCAAGAGAAGTGTATTAAAGCATTAAAGGGTGAGGCAATGATGTTTAAATGCCTAAGAGAACTAGAGAGGATCAATATGATGGATAAGGCCATAAGTTTCATTATATTGTATCTTAAGAATAAAGTTCTAAGGAAAGTCGAAGGGGAGAAGACTGCGGCTTCGATGTGGGAAAACTTGAACCATTGTATATGACAAAGTCTTTGGCTCACAGACTGTGTCTGAAACAACAATTGTACTCATTACAAATGGTAAAGAACAAAACTATATTGAAGCAGTTGATAGAATTTCACAAGATCATTTATGATCTTTAGAATATTGAGATGAAGTCCAAACGACACTGAGATCCAGAGAATTTTCTAAGGTGGAAAATTTGAAGATTGGCGATGGTGGTGAAGTTTTAGTGTCTCAAGAGGAATAAGCGAGTATAGAGGGATATCAAAATCAAATAGGTTTGACAAGTCAAGGTTAAAATGTTTTATTTGTCAAAAACTCGGGCACATCAAAAGGGGTTGTCCCAAGAGGGGGGAAATGAAGATTATGTTTAGATTGTAGTTTCCTTATATGAGGATAGTTATGAGAGTGTTAGTGTATATGTGGTGTATAGTTTGGAGACTAGAGAGAGTTGGGTCATGGACTCAAGTTGATATTATCACTTGTGTCTAAGAAAAGTATACTTTGAGACTTTAAAGTTAGAGCAAGGTAGAGTTGTTTTCCTTGGTGACAATAAAGCTTTCAAGGCTCATGGTATTAGTATGTCATACTTAAAATGATTGTGAGTTTCTTCTTCAAAATGTGAAGTATGTTCCAGAGCTCATGCAAAAATTGTTATATGTAAGCATGTTTGTTGATCTAGGATATTGCACTAAAGTTGAACACAGGGTGTTGAGCATTTCGCATGGTGAGGTGATCATAGCTAAAGGGTATAAAATATACTACCTCCATTCCTTTTTATAAGAGACAACTCACTTTTTAGGTTCATTGAATAATCAATGTATCTAGTCTATAAACTGACCAAATACATTAATTAATCAATGAACCTAAAAAGTGAATTATCTCTTATAAAAAGGAACGGAGGTAGTATGATTTATGTATTTTAAAAGGTTCGAATGTCATTGTTCATTAATCATCAACTAACTAAGACTTTCATGACAAGAGAAAACTATGGGATTTGAGATCAAGGCATGGTGGATGTTTGGAGGTCGTTACATGGCACTTTAATGAATTTTGCAAAATACAAGGGATAAAATGCAAGTAATCATTGAGTTGTCATTTACACGAATAGACTTCTGAATACTTATAGACGTTTGGAGTAGGAAGATTATAACCTACTATGTTTTAAAGGTCGTCAAAAAATTTCTTATTGATCAAATCATGCCAATTAAGCTTTATGGTAAAGTTGTGGATTGTGTCTTCAATGCTTATCCAACAAGTAGGAAGGGTTATAAGCATTAGGAGTGGAACATGGAGGTTTGAAGTTCATTAATCGTGTATATATTACATTTAGTGAGTCTCATCACAGGAAAAAAATAAAGACCTAGGGATGAAGCTTTTAGAAATTATGCTGAAGAAGATTCAGTTTAAGGTGGGGGTTTCTACTATGGATACTAGTAGTAGTGAAAGAACAATTATAGAAGCCTCGGATTATCATGTGACTCGTAATAATGTAAGGGGGGAAACTTTACATTTCAAAGGTACGGTTATGCAGGCCTTGGGTGTTATGTTTTTAATGTGGAGGAAGGGTTGTAAAACTAAAAAACAACGACCTTTAGGAGGCTTTCGAAAGCTGGCAGAGTCAAAGATGATAAAATAACTTCAAACACAAGAGGGGGAAGGGTAAATTGTGATATTCAAAAATCGCGATTAATACCAAAAATAACCTTTCTTAAAAACAATTTATGTTAGTTCAATAGATAAACAAAGATAAAGCGGTTGAAAATTAGAAGAGAAAGATTCAGAGAATAAGGGAAATTAGACAACAAAATGTAAATAAATAGGGATAGAGATATTGCATCGGGATTTATACATGTTTGGTCTAACCATTTAGCCTACTCTTGTCCCAAATAATTTCTTCTTGAGAGTTCCACTAATAAAATGTCTTAAGCTTTTAAGGATATGCTCAAGAACCTTTTTACAACAGCTGGGAGATTTCACGCAAGTTGATCCCCCAAACTAAATTGAAGTTTTAACGGATGAGCTTACGAACCAAACAAAGTTTTTGAACGGATAATCTCAAGAACCAAACCGAGATTTTATTAGGATAATCTCAAAGAACCCAACAAAGTCTGAATGCTTGGTCACCAATGAGAAGAATGAAGTGCTTATAAAGGGATTCAGATCTAAGGACAATTGTTACTTGTGGGTTCGTCAAGAAACAAGTTATTCCTCCACATGTTTACTAACCAAAGAAGATGAAGTTAAATTGTGGCACAAAAAACTAGGCCACTTGCATCTGAAAGGTATGAAGAAGATCATCTCTAAGGAAGTTATCAGAGGCATTCCAAAGCTTAATATTGAAGAAGGAAAAATTTGTGGTGAGTGCCAAATTGGGAAGCAGACCAAGTTGTCACATCAGAAGATCCAAGATCTGACTACTTCAAAAGTTTTGGAACTTCTTCATATAGATTTAATGGGACCTATGCAGGTGGAGAGCCTTGGTGGAAAGAAGTATGCCTATGTGGTTGTTGATGAAATTTCAAGATTCACTTGGGTGAATTTCATTAGAGAAAAATCAGAAGTGTTTGAAGTTTTCAAAGATCTTTGTCAAAGACTTCAAAGAGAAAAGGAAAACAGTATTATCAGAATCAGAAGTGACCATGGGAAGGAATTTGAGAACAACGAATTTGCTGAATTTTGCTCTTCTGAAGGAATTGGTCATGAGTTCTCTTTTCCCATTACTCCTGAGCAAAATGGAGTTGTTGAGCGCAAGAACAGAACTCTCCAGGAATCTGCTAGAGCTATGATTCATGCTAAACATTTACCTTACCACTTTTGGGTTGAAGTTATGAATACATCCTGCTATATTCATAAAGATTAACCTTGAGAACATGTACTTTAGCTACCCTATATGAGTTATGGAAAGGAAGAAAACCTACAGTCAAATACTTTCATGTGTTTGGAAGTAAGTGTTATATCTTGGCAGATCGTGAACAAAGGAGGAAGATGGATCCAAAGAGTGATGAGGGAATATTTCTGGGCTATTCTACCAACAACGTAGCTTATAGGGTTTTTAACTCCAGAACTAAAGTGATGATGGAGTCCATTAATGTTGTAGTTGATGACTCAACTATGAATAAGGAAGCAAATGCCCTAGAAGATGTTGGAACATCTATTCAGATGAATGATGCTCCAAAAGAGGGCACAAACATAAGTATAAGCTCTAAATCTACAGGTGATGAATATGGAATAGATCAAGTCAACAAGGTAACCTCTATCAGAATTCAGAAAGATCATCCTAAGGAACTCATCATAGGGAATCTTAATGAAGGAATAACTACTAGATCAAGGGAGGTTGTGTCAAATTCTTGTTTTGTTTCAAAGGTTGGACGTAAAAATGTTAAGGAGGCTCTAACTGATGAATTCTGGATTAATGCTATGCAAGATGAGCTAGGTCAATTAAAGAGGAATGAAGTATGGGATTTGGTCCCTAGGCCTGAAGGAACAAATGTGATTAGAACTAGATTGGTGTACAAGAATAAATATGATGAACAAGGTGTTGTCATTAGAAATAAGGCAAGACTTGTTGCTCAAGGTTATCCTCAAATTGAAGGGGTAGACTTTGATGAGACCTTTGCTCCTGTGGCTCGTCTTGAATCTATGAGATTATTGTTAGGAGTGGCAAGTATTCTGAAGTTTAAGTTATTTCAGATGGATGTTCTTAAATGGATGCTTAAATGAGGAGGTCTATGTTGAACAACCTAAGGGTTTTATTGATCCAACCTTTCCAAACCATGTGTTCGAATTGAAGAAAGCTCTTTATGGGCTAAAGTAAGCTTTAAGGGCTTGGTATGAAAGGCTGACAGAGTTCCTTGTTGAAAATGGTTACAAAAAAGGTGAAATAAACAAAACTATCTTTGTTAAAAAGAAGGATAAAAAGCTAATGATTGCTCAAATTTATGTTGATGACATTGTGTTTGGTGGGATGACTGATGAGATGGTTCAACATTTTGTCAAGTAAATGCAATCTAAATTTGAGATGAGTCTTGTGGGTGAATTAACCTACTTTCTTGGGCTGCAGGTCAAACCGATAGAAGGCTCTATATTCATATCTCAAAGTAAGTATGCAAAGAATATAATGAAGAAGTTTGGGATGGAGAATTCCAGTCATAAGAGAACACCTGCTCCTACTCACTTGGAGCTCTCTAAAGATGAAAATGGTGTTAATGTGGATCAAAGTCTCTACAGAAGCATGATAGATAGCTTGTTATATCTTACAGCCAGCAGACCAAACATTACATTTGCAGTAGGTGTTTGTGCAAGATATCAAGCTGAACCTAAGATGAGTCACATCAATCAAATGAAAAGAATATTAAAGTATGTTAATGCTATATGTGACTATGGCGTGCTAATAAAGTTTTCTCTTTACTCCATCAAGTGGCACACATCTATCAAAGGAAATCATTTCACACATTCTAAATTTGCTCTCCTTTTTGTTATCTCTCTTTTTCTCTTGTTTCTCTGCTCACCGGTCCTTTTCACTTCCAAATCAAAAAGGTTACTTTTTTACTGTTCTCTATCATCTCCACACAAAAAAATTTCAACTTCCGCTCAAGATGTCTCAACATCCTGTTTCATCTCCAACAAATGCTTTTGCTAAGAATATTGACTTGTCCCCATCAAAAGATAGGGTTGATCCTCTCTCTGCTATGTAAACTACCAATAAAAGGGTGCTTGATGTCATTTCGCTGACAGTTGTCCCTTGCTCTTAGACCATGCAAGAGAAGGCTAGAACCCCCTTCCAAGAATACAAAGACTCATGCGAAGAGTAAGTCCCCTAAATTTTCCTCTGCTGTGAAGAAGGTTCACACCATGTCTAGCTTATATGTTGACCCCATTGAAACTGGTACTACTAAGTCTGACATTAATAAAACCACTGAATCTATGCCTACTAGTAAAATGGAATCTTCTGGTTTTTCTATGTCTGAAAACCCTAATCTAGATGAATTTGAGAAAAAGGCCATAGATATAAGCATTTGTAAGTTTATTGCTTCTGTGTTGAAAGAGGTTAGGTCATAAGGTGCGCCAGATGTTGAAAAATATTCGGCACAAGAAGATACTTCTGTTGTTACCACCATTATTAGCCATACTATTGATGTGTCTGGTTCTGCTAAAAACCAAGCACCAGAATGTGTTGAGAATTAAGGTGTGTCTGAGAAAGAGAAGACTCCAAGTGGGAGGAAGGATGTTCCTACTGATGTTGTCAACATTGATGAATTGATATCTGATGATGAAATCATTACTAAGAGTCTTGCTCCTGGTATTGCCAAGAGGCTTAAGAGTAGGAAAGGTAAAGTCGTCGCTGTTGAGAACACACCTTCAAGGAGTGTTAAGAAGAAGTCTATTGTTGGCCCTACAAAATCTTGGAGTAAAGTAGCTACTATAACACCCCAAGTTTCGTATTTAATTATTTATTAATTATTAGTAAGTAATGGTGAATTTTTATGAATTATATGATGTTTTGTATGATTAAGGGTGTGTTGTGGGGTAGTGTTGGGCTAATGACTAAGGAGACTCTTATTATAATTTAAATAATCTAGTTGGAAATTATTTAGAGTTATAATAATAAGTTAGTGCATAATTGATTATGTGGAATTTCATAATAATAATTAGAATATTTTTTATATTTAAAATTAGAAACAAATGTGTAGAGATTTTGAGGGTAAGATGGTAATGTTGGGCGGACTAAGTGAGGGTAAGATGGGAAGATCATAATAGGCCAAGGGATAAGAGTGAAAAAGGGAAAAGAGAGAGTGAAGAAGTTCACTCTAGTACGACCGTGAACAGTTGGAAAGAACTGAGAAATGAGGGTTAGGGCACAGAGAACCAAGAAGTCATCCGTAGAACGCATAGACAGAAATCCATTGCTAAGAATTCGAGGTACGGGGGGTGATCCAGGTTATTATATTTGATATGGGGTTTAAGGTAGATATAGGTTTTTATCTATTATGTGTTGATTGTTGAAACCATGATGAAATTCTATGAATATGTTAATGTCGTGAGGTGATGAATTGGGTGTTGATAATTGATTGAGATTGTACATATGAATGGTATTGAATCTGTAAAAATAGGTTATGCATTGCTTGATGAAAATTGGATTTGTGGAAAAATGGTGGAAAGGGTTTTCCTATGAAGAAAACGCTACAACTGGTTGTTGTTCGCATAAAATCGTCGGGCAAGGAACAATTTCGCCAGGCAAAGTGTGTTCGCTTGGTCCTCGCCGAGCGAAAGGAGGAGCGAGCGAAGGGTGAAATAACAGTGCTACTGGAAATTGTATGGGGGGGATTTCGCCCCTGCTTCGCCGGGCAAAACCCAGGCCAGCGAGCTGCTTCGCGGGGCAAACACCAGGCGAGCAGGAGCGGTAGTTTTATTTTTTCCTTTTCGTGTTGTCTTGTGTCTCGTTGTTCGTATGCCTTGAGTACTTGATGTGCTGTATTTTGATGACTATAACGTAATGATTTGTGATGTAATGTGAAGAATTGTGACGCATAATAATGATGTAATACTATGATGTTTTGATGAATTTTTATGAATGATGATGCAACTTTGACGAACTGTGATGATGATTGATTATGACGTTTTACATCATGCATTCATAGCATATTAGGACTTCGGTCCAGTGATGATGTTAGGACTTCGGTCCAGTGTTGATGATAGGACTTTGGTCCAGTGTGGCTTTAATCCCATTATGTGGATTAGGGTGTTTATGATGTGTTCGCGTTGTTGTGTAGAATCGATCCTATAGGTGGGGATATTTGGAGGGTGATGGCCCAGTGTCCATCAAAATGATGATTTTGGTACCACACGCATGAGTCTATGTTATTGCATTTCATGCTATGTGGCATTGCATATTCGTGAATAAATGATGTTATTGACGACGTGATTTTAAATGATGTATGACGATGATGACTTCATGGTGATTTTGTTGTTTGATGATGCTATGACGATGCTCATGAACTGTTGATGCTGATGTATATATATGTCTTATCTTTATATTTTGTATAATGATTTGTGATTACTCACCCTGCCTGTTTGAATGTTGTCTCCACGTGGGTAACGTGCAGGCGATTAGGATTAGCTCTCTTGGTGCGTGAAAATTTAGCTTGAAGTATTTTGATTATTTTCGTTGATTAGAGGGTCTTGCTCTGATATGTAACATCATGTCGGAACGTTTGAGGAACCATTATGTTTTATTTTCCTGTTAACATCATGACACTGTGGATTTCTTGTTTTTAAGACTTTTGAGTTATAAACTATGTTGAGATTTTGATTTTTCTACTGCGTAGTATTTGATTGAATTTATGATGACAGGACCCGTGTTACGGATTAGGACGTTATTATGAAGTTTTATGACGAAATGTGGCACCCTTGTGGTGATGTACTCTGGTATAATTATTTATAATTATCATGAATGTTCTTTGGGGTAGAAGGGTGTTACATTAGTGGTATCAGAGTAGGTCGGTCCATTCGTCTAGGTTTTGTATGATGTTAGTCCCCTATCAGTCGATGAGTATGTGTACACTGTCGATGAATTGTTTCTTCTAACGTTGTAGATGGTATGCATAATGGCTGGAAGAAACGATCGTGCTATCGATGATGTGTTGAATCACTTACTCAAGTGATGGCTCAGAACAATCAGAATGGTGGAGCTCCTTATGATTTTTGTGCTTTGGGGAAGTTCCAGAGGAACAATCTGCCAACTTTTGTGGGCACTCATGATCTAGAGAGAGCACAGAAGTGGCTCAAGGTGATTGAGAAGATCTTTTGAGTGATGGCGTGTACTGACACTCAACAGATTCAGTTTGGTACTCATATGCTATCAAAAGAAGTTGAGGATTGGTGGGATAACACACGTCAGAGACTGGAGGATGTTGGTACTGAGATAACATGGGTTGTATTCAAGAGAGAATTTTTGGGGAAGTATTCTCCGGAAGATGTTAGCGGCAAGAAGGAGATAGAATTCCATGAATTGAAGCAAGGAAACATGACTGTGGCAGAGTATGCTGCAAAATTCGAAGTGCTGATGAAGTTTTGTCCGTATTACAACCGTGCTGATGTTGAGATGTCTAAATGTCTCAAGTTTGAGAATGGGCTGAGACTAGAGATCAAACAGGGTATTGGATACCAACAGATTCGTGGGTATGCTGAGCTGGTGGATAAGAGTAGGATCTATGATGAGGATAGCCGAGCTCGTTCTTCTCACTATAAGCATCTTAGTGAAAAGAAAGAGAATGGACAGTTTAGAGGAAAGCCTTACGTGACTCCAGCTGACAAAGGGAAATAAAAGGCTTCAGATGGGAAGAAGACAAGTTGGGGAGCAGCTCCCGCTTCTGTTAAGTGTTACAGGCGTGGCGAGCAAGACCACCGTGCTGAGGTTTGCAAAAATAGTGTGTTAAGGTGTTACAGATATGGTAAGAGGGGCCATAGAGTTACCGATTGCAAGGATGAAGGTCCAACTTATTTCAACTATGGTGAACAGGGTCACATCAGTACCCAGTGTCAGAAGTCGAAGAAGACTGTTACTGCTGCTCATACTAATGGCAGAGTGTTTGCTTTGAGTGGTTTAGAAGTCCCCAAGAAGGATAACTTGATTCGAGGTACTGTTTTATTAACAACGTTGAGTTGGTCACTATTATTGATACTGGTGCTACCCATTCGTTTATTTCCCTTAAATGTGTTACTAGGTTGGGTTTGAAATTGTCTGATATGAATGGTAGTATGGTGATAGAAACTCCTGCTAATGGTTCTGTTGCAACTACTTTTGTGTGTTTGAGATGTCCTTTGACGGTATTTGGGAAGAGTTTCGTGATGGATTTGGTGTGTTCACCCTTACACCAAATCGATGTAATCCTGGGAATGAACTGGTTGGAGTTCAACTATGTCCATATCAACTATTATAATAAGACTGTGGAGTTTCCTGAGTTTGGTGATAATGGGGAGTTGATGTTCTTGTCTGCTAAGCAAGTAGACAAACTCCTAGAAGACGAAGCCTCGATGTTTGCGCTGTTTGCATCGTTGCAAGTTGATCGTGAAGCTGCGAGTGTCAAATTACCCGTTGTCCATGAATTTCCAGATGTGTTTTCGGATGACATGAGTGATTTGCCTCCAGAGTGTGAAGTAGAGTTTGTAGTGGACTTGATACGAGATACGTGTCTAGTGTCAATGGCTTCTTATCGGATGTCCACTTCTGAGTTATGTGAATTGAAGAAACAATTAGAAGAATTGCTTGAGAAGAATTTTTTTTGACTGAGTGTTTCTCTGTGGGGCTCTCCTGTGTTGTTATTTAAGAAGAAAGACGGTAGTATGAAGTTGTGTGTTGATTACAGGAAGTTGAACAAAGTGACTATCTATAACACCCCAAAATTTGCCCTATATTTTTCTAACCTTTACTGGCTTTTGTTTCGCATTCATTTGCATCTTCATTAGGTCATAGCCCATAATCATACATTACATTGGTCTTCTAAGACATGGGATTATGACGGTTCTTTGAATAAGGGTTACCTGTTTACTTTGAGGTTCTTCCATTCAAGTTTGAAGCAAGGGTTAAATTTTCATCGTCATAAACATCTTTGTCAAGATCATCAAGCTCCAAGGTTTTCCTATTCAGAGGATTCATCAAAAGCATCGGGTCAGAATTTCTTTGGTGTGAATCAGGGTTTGGCTATTTCTTAATTCAAGTAATTTCATCATTATGAGTGTATCTCAAGGTGGAGTGGGATTTCATGTCAAAGGCATCTTGGTATACATGGTGTAAGAGATCAAGTTATGGATTCATATTTTGGTCAAGGTCATTGATGATATTTGTTGATTGTCATGAAAGTTGGGTATGGATTAGAAGATTGCATTAAAGATAGGATATCTTTGTTCACCCTCAAGAGGAAGGTATGTTTCTTAAGGCCAAAGCAAGAGATTCAGTGTACTAAATATTGTGGTATTCTCAAGCTTCAAAGTCCTATTATCCTCAAGGCATGCTCAATAATCTCACACAACTATCTGGGTTAGGGTTTTGAGCTTGGGTCGACATCTCATATCTTTTTGAATTGAAATTAGGGTTTGTGATAAAATCAGTTTATTTCTGATTCTTTGAGCAAAACTTGATTCCATGGACTGCTATATGTCCTTAAGCATCTATGGGTAGAAGATTGAGCGTCGATTTTAATTAGAAGAGGTCCAATGGCTCAGATAATTGTTGAATTAGTTGAATTTGGGAAAAGTCAACTATGCAGAGAAAAAGTCAACTCTTTATTTTTATGGTCAAAATTGTGTCCCATAAGTCAAACATGATCAATGGATGAGATTTGATCAAGAAAAAAATAAGAGAATCATCAAAAATCAAGAATTGAGGAAACTTACCTAATTTGGCAAGTTAGGGTTTTCTAAAGTTTCCATTTTTTGGTAAGTTTGCATGCATGAATCGTCACTTTCCATGGACAATTACACATTGAATCAAGTTTCAATTCAAAATCTCTTCAACACTAGAGTTGTTCATTTTCCTTTGATCTTTCCAACTATATCAATTTCGTCATCATGGGATCATTAGGGAGTAAGATATGATTGATTAAAGTGAGGCATTTCAAATGGCAAATTTCCAACACTTAGAATTTTTCTAAGTTTCAAGATGGTTAGAATTTTGTGCAATTTTCATGCCCCATTTCAAGTGATTTCCAAGCATTGTTTCAAGATGTTATCAACACCAATATTGTTCCTTATTGTTCCGGACTGGGCCAGGGCCTGCCCTACGGTCGGGCAGGCCCAAGCCCAATGACCAACGAAGGCCCAACGAGGTCAAAAGTCGCCTCCGTGTCGGGCACGTACCAATCCCCTTGGACGTCGGGCACGCGAAGCAAAGACTGTCGAGCAGAGGCACGTAGCTCCTCTCCTCGACACCCACGTGCTCCTCCCCGCGAGGACACATTCTCTTGTAACTTCCCACTCCCGAAGGAATCGGCCTGCCCTACTTTCGGAGATTCAGGGACCGTTACACCAGGGCGAAGACCACGTGATGGTCTTCACTACGCCACGTAAGCCCTGACAGTTACTTGGATTGGGCCTTGCAATCCAACCCAGTGCAGGTAACCGTTGGCCTCGCGTTGGGGGCTCTCTATAAATACCCTCTCACTTGAGAGGGTCATGTTACACAACATATTCTAACTCTCACCTGTTTTTCTGTACTTGCTTACTCCCTTTCTTACTTGAGCGTAAGAGTACCTTGCAGGTACACCCCCTCCCCCCCCGGTCGTATCATCATCACCGGAGCTGAAGTCCATACGACGCTGCTGGCCACTGAACAACTGTCTGATCCAGGTAAGATCAGTGGCACCGTCTGTGGGAAACATTGCTTCCCCGTTTTTCCTTCAAAGATAAACCAAAGCAATCCTTTCGTTCATCACAAGCATGGTTAATAACCCGTCTGCGAACAAAGCTCTGGACACCGTCCTCGCGCAACTCGAGAATGTAAACCACCGTGAGGACGCTGCTGCCCTCAACGTCGAAGAAGGCGATGTAAGAGATGGGCATACCGCCTCCCCAGACTCCCAAGACACGGCTTACGACGCCGCCCGCCAGGACAACCAGCAAGCTGTCTTTCAGCCAGTTGCTCCTCCGCCTGATGCAGATTCGAGCACCATGGCCCTATTTGCCTTGGTCAATCAGACCAACCAGCTGATCATGCACCAGAATCTTAGAATCGAAGCACTCGAGCGAGGGCGGGTACGACGATCTTCCCCGCGAAGACATTATCGCCCACCTTCGCCTCGCCGTTCTCCTTCCCCGCGAAGGGCTACTTCAGAAGAATCTCGAACCCCCCTCGCAGGTACGCGAGGGCCGTTGGCCTGCCTCAAACGCCCCCAGCCGGCGATCTCCCAGAAGCGTCGTCGTTCCCTGCCTCGGAAGGAACCCAGGACCTCCTCAACTACCAAGAAGACTAAGACCACCGAGGAGAGGCCGAGGAACCGTTCAAGGAATTCCCCTCCACGACAAGAACCTGGTCGACATCACCGATCCCCTTCGAGGTCCCCGGCCTGAAGCGACGACAACGACCAGAGGACCCCCTACGTGGGAGATCATGGACGCCCCAATTCCTGCGGGCATGGAGAAACCCCCGCCACTGGGGACCTACGACGGCCTGGGCCGACCCCGGCGATCACGTCGAAATTTTTGAAGCCATGCTCGACTTCAGAAACGTCAGGGGAGCCATTAAGTGCAGGCTTTTCCCCACCACCTTGCGGAAGGGCGCCATGACTTGGTACAAGGGTCTGGCACCCGGGTCGATCACATCCTGGAAGCAACTAAGACAACGCTTCACCAAACACTTCACAACGTCTCGTCGACACCCAAAGACGGAAGCTGCACTAGAGAGCATCTTCTAGGGAAAGAACGAATCTCTTAGGAACTACATTAAGAGATTCAACAGGGAAGTTGTCGAGGTTCATACGACCGACGACATGAAGAAGTATTTAATCATCCACGGACTATGTTTTGGATCCGATTTTGCCAAGTCCGTGGGCCTCCACAGACCTCGACGTCTGGAGGACCTCCTCCAACGAGCTCAGCCGTACATCGAGCTCGAGGAGTCAGAGGCAGCGCAGATCACCCTTGAGTCGAGGCGAAAGGAAGGCCCTCGCGGCCACAAAGAAGAAGACTCTCCTCCCCGACGAGGAGGCGAAAGGAAGAAAGAAAATCGCCCCCGGGATCCTCGTGAACTGCGCAGACCAGCTGGCCGTTTCACGGAATACACTCCACTCAACACTCCCCGCGCGCGAATCCTCTCCGAGTGCTCTAACTCGGAATTTCTCAAAGGAGGCATCCGCTTTCCGAAGCCAACGACCCCCAAATCAAACACGGACAGATCCAAGTATTGTAGGTTCCACCGGAGCCATGGACATATCACGGAGGATTGCATCCATCTCAAAGATGCAATTGAGATCCTGATCAAGGAAGGGCACTTAAAGAAATACGCGCAGAAGAATGACGATTCTCGTCCCAGCTCCCGGGAAGCCCAAAACGTCGAGGAAATGACACCCCCTCCCGACGAGAGTCGGTTTCAGGTCGCCCTCAGCATCACTCGACCCGAAGGCTTCTTTGTCCCCGAAGGCATCGAGGGCCAAGAATCAGTTCGCATCATGTGGGCAAACTTACCCCATGAAGACCCCGTCGCTACCTGCAACACACGGGAAGGTTTCCCCAAGACTATGGTCATCTCCGGGGGTGGTTACGAGAAGGTGTCCGTCGGGTCAATCAAGTGGAAATTTGACGAACTAGAGTCCGCAACATCGGCGAAGACCACTACTCTCAAGAAGGTGCAAGGGAAATCAAACCCTATCACCTTCTACCTTGAAGAGCTCCCAGGCGGAGCGCCCAATGCCACCATCCCCCTCTTGGTCAGGGCACATATGGTGAATTTTGACGTTCGAAGGATCCTCGTCGACCAGGGAAGTTCGGTCGACATCATGTATGCCCATCTGTTCGGGACTCTCCAGCTCAACAAGAGACATCTGACCCCGTACGTCGGTTCAAATCTGCAGGGGTTCAACGGCACCACCACCAGACCATGGGGCTACATTGAACTGATGGTCACATTCGGGGCCGAAGACATCACCCGCCAAGTGAAGACTCGTTTCCTGGTGGTTGAATGCCCATCCCTCTACAACTGCATCCTCGGGAGGACCACCCTGGCCGAACTCACAGCAGTACCATCAACGGTCCACCTCAAGATGAAGTACTACACGGCCAGGGGACGTGTAGTTACAATGCACGGGGACATAAATGCGGCCAGGAGGTGCTTCGCGCTGCGATCAAAGGCATAAGTTCCATCGGCACCAAGCCCAAGACCGGAGCAAAGCCAGCCACGAACACCGTACAAAGGCCTCCCCGCGCGTCAACACAGTTGACCTCGACAGCAGGTTCTTGGACGAGCACGAAGAGGGCGGAGCAGCGGACCTCGACCTCCAGGCGGAAAACAACGGGCGACCTCTCCACCCAACGCGCCCCATCCCAGACGGAGACTTTGAGCTCGTGGCCCTCGGGGACGATCCAGACCGTAACGTGAAGATTGGCACCGGGATCCCCGACCTGGCGAAGGAGCAGCTGAAGGAATGTCTCCGGGAGAACGCTGATCTGTTCGCATGGAGCGCCTCCGAGATGCCTGGCCTTGACCCTGAGGTGGCTTGCCATCAGCTCGCAGTAGATCCGTCCACTAGGGCCATAGCTCAACGTATACGTAAGCAGTCTCCCGAAAAAGCGGAGAGTGCTGAAAAAGCTGTAAAAGACCTCCTAGAGGCGAATTTTATTTCAGAGGCCAGATACACAACCTGGTTGTCCAACGTTGTACTCGTCAAAAAGAATAATGGAAAATGGAGGATGTGTGTTGACTATACTGATCTTAATCGGGCATGCCCGAAAGACTGTTATCCCTTGCCTAACATCGACCAACTGGTCGACAACTCTGCAGGTTACAAACTATTATCCTTCATGGACACCTACTCGGGATACAACCAAATTCCCATGGATAAGGTCAACAAACAGCACACGGCCTTCATGACCGAGTCGGGCAATTACTACTACAATGTAAAGCCCTTCGGCCTGAAGAACGCTGGGGCGACCTACCAACGGATGATGAACAAGGTTTTTTGGGCCAAAATCGACGACATGCTCGAGGTCTATATGGACGACATGATCGTCAAATCCGCGGAGGAAGTCGACTATGCCGCGTACCTCAAGAAGGTGTTCGACACAACGAGGAGATGCCGCATGAGGTTCAATCCTGACAAATGCACCTTCGGCGTTCAGGCAGGTAAGTTCCTCGACTTCTACCTCACAGAGCGAGGAATCGAGGCCAACCCCGACAAGTGTAGGGCTTTCTCCGAGATCCCTACTCTGGACTCGAAGAAGTCAATATAATCATTGAACGGGATGTTCACCGCCCTCTCCCGCTTCATCGCCAAGTCTGCACAATACGCGCTCCCATTTTTCAAACTTCTTCGACAAAAAGCGACGTTTGAATGGAGCGAAGAGTGCGAGCAGGCGCTCCTCCACCTAAAACAAGTCCTATCACGACCCCCGGTCCTCTCACGGCCTGATCACGGGGAGACACTGTTCTTGTATCTCACAATCACGAGTGAAGCGGTCAGCGTCGTCCTCATCCGGGAAACCCCGGACGGTTAGAAACCGATTTACTTCACGAGTAAGGCCCTCCAGGGCCCCCGAGCTCAGGTATCAGCAGATAGAGAAAGTCTCCTTGGCCCTCGTCACCGCAGCCAGGAGGCTGCGTCATTACTTCCTAGCCCACACTGTCGTCGTGAGGACCGAACTGCCTATAAGGCAACTCCTTGGATGACCAAATATGGCGGGGAGGATGCTCAGATGGTCGCTCGAACTCGACAAATTCGACATCCAATATGAGGGAAGGAAATCCCTGAAGGCTCAAGTATTGGCCGACTTTGTGGCGGAGATTACAGTCCCAGAACCTTCGACCAACAGATCCCAAAAGTGGACAATCTATGTCGACGGAGCATCTAGCACGAAGGGAAGCGGGGCAGGCATTATCCTCGAAAACAAGGAAGGTATCCTGATCGAGGTATCCCTCAAACTATCCTTCCCGACGTCGAACAACCAAACAGAGTACGAGGCTTTCCTCGCCGGGCTTCAGTTGGCCAAGGACCTCGGTGCCAAGGAGGTCAAAATCTTCACCGACTCCCAGCTCGTGGCCTCGTAAGTCTGAGGAGAGTATTAGGCTAAGAACGATAGCCTCATCGAATACTTGACCTTGGTGAAAGAAAAGATGAAAAAATTCACCTCCGCGGAGGTAACGCACATCCCTCGCGAGAACAATACCCGAGCAGATGTCTTGTCCAAATTGGCAATCACAAAGAAGAAAGGCGGAAACAAATCCGTCATACAAGAAGTGTTTTCCCGCCCGAGCATCGACAAACCCGTTCCGGCGGCAGACATGAACGCCATCGGGGACAACAATTGTTGGATGACCCCGGTATACGAGTACCTCACGACGGGAAAACTGCCCGAAGGTCCCAAGGAAGCGGGGATGGTGAAGCGGCGGGCGTGCTCGTACGCGATAGTCGAGGATAAGCTATATCGGCGAGGGTTTTCTATTTCCCTCCTCAGGTGTGTCGAGGAGACCAAGGTCCCCGGCATACTCCAGGAAATCCATGAGAGAATCAATGCACAACACCTCGGTGGACGATCGTTAGCCCGTAAAGGACTTTGGGCAGGGTATTACTGGCCCACCATGCAACAAGACGCCAAGGAACACGTCAAGAAGTGCGATAGATGCCAGCGACACGGGGACATGCACCTCGCTCCTCCTAACGAACTCAAAACACTATCCTCCCCATGGCCGTTTGCATGGTGGGGGATGGATATCCTCGGACCTTTCGTCGTGGGATCGTACCAAAACAAATACCTCATCGTCGAGGTGGATTATTTTATGAAGTGGATCGAGGCGGAAGCGTTGGCCAAAATCACGGCCTTCAACATACTATGTTTTTACAAGAGGAACATCCTCGCCCGATTCGGCGTGCCCCAAGCTATTGTCACCGACAACGGAACACAGTTCACCAACAAGAACTTCCAAGACTTCGTCACCAAACTGGGCATGAAGCAGCACTTCACATCGGTCGAGCACCCTCAAACGAATGAGAAAGCCAAAGCGGCGAACAGAGTAATCCTCCAAGGAGTGAAACGTCGATTGGCGACGCCAAACAATGGTGGGTCGAGGAGCTACACAGCATCCTCTGGGCCTACCAAACAACCCTGCATTCCACGACCGGGGAGACCCCTTTTCGTCTAACCTACGGAACGGAAGCGGTGATCCCCGTGGAGATCAGGGAACCCTCGATGAGGACGGAAGCCCCCCTCAACAGAGACGCGAACAACGAAGCCCTGAGGGAAGAGCTCAATTTTGTCGAGAAGACGCGTTCGGGCGCTTCTCTCCGAGAATCTTCACTTAAACAGAAAATAACTTTAGATTATAACGACAAAGTTATCAAACATGATTTTCAAGTAGGCACCCTCGTCCTACGAAGGAACCAGAAAGATTTGCGGGAAGGCAAACTCGCCGCGATCTGGGAGGGCCCGTACCGCGTCCGCGCGAAAACGGGGACAGGAGCCTACTTCCTCGAAAATCTGCATGGGGAAGAACTTGCTCGACCATGGAACGCTGAGAAACTCAAACAGTACTACAGTTAAACACTGCTCACGACATACTAGCATCGCGGTTACGATGACGCACTAGGGTACAAGCGCGACACCCCTATACATAACACGATGATCAAAGGCCGCGTTGTGTGTGCGCGAGGACTTTTGATCTGACGAGGATACCTCGATCGAGCTCCGCCGTCATTGTACTAATCAGGAAGAACACCCAGCTCACGATGGGAAGTTCATGCCACGAAGGTAAGACCTTGACCGAGCTCTTAGCCTAGTTGAAGGTCGGAATACACTTCCGGCCACTCGACCAGCTCTCCACACAGTCAAGGATTATCGAAGTCGAGCAAGCCCCAAAATCTCTATACTTAGACAAAAATAAACAAAGTATAGCAAATACAATAACATCACATACAAACAAAACAAGTAAACATCACATATATATAAACGCAGCGATCAAAATATAAATCCGGGCAAAAAGCCCATTGTACAAATATTACAAATATTCCAAAAGCCCTTGGCACGCAGGCCGGGAAAACAAAAGAAACAAAATGAAATGGCTCGCAGGCCAAGCAAAATAAGAAAACAAAACCTATTCCACAGCCATCCCCTCTGGCTGCTCACGCCCGATCACGTCCCCGTCAACCTCTTCCTCTTCCACCAGCCGCACGATTAGACCATCAACCACGTCGTAGTCAGAGTGGGCTCCCTCCATAATGAGGCCAGGGTTGAGGATCTGAAGCTGCTGCACAGCATTCTTGAAGCCTATTTCAGCGGCCACAAGGTTGTCTTGCTCAGTCTCTCGGAGTTTAGCAATCAACGCTGCCCGCGATGTCAATAATCTATCTTCCTCGGCGGGACGAGCAACATCTTCTAATTCAGCGACCTTCTCCAAGAGGCTTTTCCTTCCCTCCTCGTCTTTTCTCCACTTCTCCTCAATCTATTTCAGGTTTTCGGCCTGCTGCTTCTAATGCTCGGCCTGAACTCGGTTCAGTTCTTTGCACTCAGCCAGCTCTTTGCCCACTTTTGTCACCTCGACAACAACGGACTAGAACCTCTCTTGCAGCCCGGTCAGCTCAGCTGCTGGACAAGTCTCATCGTTTAAGAATAAAGTTGTCGAACAAACTCGCATAACGGCGGACAAGTCCTCAAGCAGGGCTTTCCTCCTCGAAGCTTGAGGAGCACCCAGGACGGCATGGACTTCGGCAGCAGGGATACCTGGAGAGTTGGCACCCGAGAAGAAGTAGGGCCTCAAGTGACAAGGAGGAAGTATGAACTTCTCAGAGGGAGGACGGTTCTCAACCGTCAGGTCGACGTCCACCTGCCCGTCTGTGCACTGTCGTTTCAAAGATCCTTGGCTACTGGGAGACTGACTCCCTTGGGGAGAGGTCGAAGAATCCGTGGGCACTGAAGTCGTGGCAGGATGCTGTGCTCGGAGTTGTTCGACCCGACCCTTTTTTGAAGCACGGGTGTTTTTCAGTTTCTTGAGACACTCCTCGACACTCGACATCTTACATGCACAAAAAACAAAGAGGTCAGTAATTCGAAAAGTAAGACGAAGGGAAAGGAAGGTCGGAGAGGCCACCCCACCTAATAGCTCGAGAACCTCCTCATCAGAAAACGTCTCGAGGAGAGCCCTAGTGTTGATCAATCGACACTTCGTTAAGACCTCCCCGTCGTCGCCCAGAAGGAAGTCCCCGTTCGGCGTCACGAACTTGTCTTTGTTAAACCCACCGACGAACTTGACTATGGCCTCGTGAGCCAAGCGATCCCCTTCACAGAGTTTACCAGGGCTGACAATATAGCTATCCGTTCCCCTCTTGAAGTGTTCTTCAGTGCAGAACAACTGGAACCTGGGCACCAGGGCCTCCTCTCGCCGCCCATCTGCTTCTTCGACGACCCGATGGTACACTGAATTTATGGCCTCAAGGGTGACCGGCCTCACAAGGTAGTACCGGTACTTGAAATCTCGCACAGAGTCCATATAAGTGTGAAACAGGCTGCTCACCTGCTTGAAGGGCACCCAGCCATGCTTGTCGTCGACGACCTGCCGTTAAAGATGGAAAATGCGAAAAAATAGGAGCACAGTCACCCCGATCTTCAGGTATTTGCACACGAGCTCGAAAGCCTTGATGAAAGCGAGAGAGTTGGGATGGAGTTGAGAAGGGGCCAAACGCAGCCAGACAAACACTGACTTTTGAAAATCCGTGAAGGGCAAACGCCACCCCGCCTTGTCGAACATGAACTCGTATACGGGAAACCGCATTCCGCTATATGTCGAGCATATTCGATGATGTGGCAAAGGCCTGAACACGTTCCACGTCTTCGATGAACCCACTAGATGGTGCTTGACGGTGCAAAATATGTCGGCCTCGTCCAAATCGACAAACTGGGAGATTATGTTTACAGCCTCCTCACAGGCCCAGTCGTCGGGTGACCTCTCCCCGACACTGGTCGTCTCCACCATATATGAGTCGGGCTCATCGTAAGTATCTAAAGATCCCTCGGTCACTTGTAATACATCCATTTATCTGAAAAGCAGAAGGAAATGGTGAATTTGATGACCCATATCAAATCCATCCCTCCACCGTTGATCAAGTGAAAGGGCGAGGAAGGAACGTCGGGAAACGCGAACCCACGACCAACCTCAGGTCTGCGGGGAGCGGCGTTGGGCGGGACCCCCGAGATATTCGACCCACGTCCCCGTGACATTCTTCGTGTCCCCGGGGATTTCGTCAGTTATCCCCGGGAGACTCAACAAAAGAACTGAGAGATGTTCATCTCACGACCCTGGGGCATTCTTCATGTCCTCGGGGATCTCATCGTCTCTCCCCGCGAGATTCAATGAGTAAACTAGGAAATTTTGCCGGTTTCGCCGGATATTTCGTGATTTCCATGGGAACTTCATCGGTTCACCATAGATTCACCCTACAAATGCAAGCAAAAAAGGAAAAAAGAGAGAAACTTACTTCGAAGGTGCTTCCGGTAGAGTTCCGGTGCGACTGTCAGTGGCGGCGAACGGGGGTTAAGAGAGAACGAAAGAAGGCAAAGTCTGAGCAGAGGGAGAGCGAAAATTAAAATGAAACGAGATGACCCCTATTTATAAGGGTCTCACGAGCCTCAAGGGCTCCTAGGCAATCGATTATGCTACCCTAGCGTAGCCGCCCTAGGCAATAATGAGATGCGACACGTGGCACATGCTCTCCCACACATGTCTCTTCATTCCCCAACACGCGTCCTTCTGTTCTCCTCAGTTCAAACTTCTCGTATCCCCGCGACGGCGCTCATCCGCAACCAGCCTAGCCCGAGCAGAGTGATTTATTTTTGAAATTCTGGTACCAGATGTGTGATGTCACACACGATGTCATAACAACACACTATGCATAATGGACAAAATAAACAATAGAAGAACACACCAAATTGTTCACCCAGTTCGGTCTAACTACCTACGTCTGGGGGCTACCAAGCCAGGGATGAATTTCACTACTTGTAGAATTAAATTACATAATCAACAACCCAGTTGACAATCTCCTAATCTTAATTCCTACTAGTGACTTTCTACCTAATAAACCACTTAGATATGAGAACACTACTCAATCCCTAAAACTCTTCAGTGTTATAATTCAAAGATCACACACTTTGAATAACACTACTTGATTCTGCTTCACAACTTTGATCAAGAACAACTCAAATCAACAATACCAATTCACACTCGAATGGTTTACTAAACATACACGAAGACACAAACGACACTCAGTCTTTAGCTCTCTTTCTTTGTTCTGTACACTTTCCTTTGGTCTTATGCGCTTTATATAGCCACCTGAATTTGGGCTTGGACTCCTGCAATATCTGACTTGATTTGTTATTTAAAACTGAATCTTTAAAACAGATTTTCTCCTAAAATCTTTTCAAATCTTCAACCTTTTAAATCTCCTACAAATCTGCACCAGATCTCCTATGCAGCGAAGAATATCTAACCCAAGATATTCGCATCCAATGAGACACCAGCTCTCCACAATTCCAGCTAAAATGCAAACCCTAACAACATCACAAACCTGATGTTATTAATTTTGCAGATCTAATGTCACAACATCGCTTGTGATATCAGACAACCAACTTAACTCTTAACACAGCCCAGTGTTAAGACTCAATGTTGTGACATCACCCATATGACATCAAACATTGAATAGCTTCATTACTTAACACAGCCCAGTGTTAAGACTCAATGTTACAATATCACCACCTTGACATCAACATTGAACATACTTTGTTTTACCAAAATTCTAGCCAATCCAAGAAACTAACAATCTCCCCCTTTGGCTAATTTTGGCTAAAACAATCTCTGCACCTTCAGAGACTTCAGCAGCGGAATAAACTTGAATATTTTTTGAAACTCCAAGCAGCAGCAAACATAAAGACTTCACTTCACACAAAACTCTGTTGCAGCACCATCTTCAATAGCTACAATTTTCAACTAACAACAATGGTGCTCCCCCTCAAAATAAGAACCAGCATAACAGTTGTTCAAGAGATCAGAACTTACTCCCCCTCAATATTTGCACTTTTGTACTATAACATCAGCAATCAGCTACATCCTCATGTTATTCCTTAACTTCATTCCTTAGTAGCAACAGCCATCAACTCCTTTGACAGCATTTGACACAGTACTCTTTGATACTCTTGGCTCTCTTGGCTATTTTTGGCTCTCTTGGCTATTTCTCCCCCTTTTTAGCCACAATTTGACAAACCCCATCAAGTAAGTCTAACTACAGTTAGTACCACCCTAGCTCTCATTATCAGTCTCACAGACAGCAAAAAGACATAACAAATCATAGAACAAAACAGGTGCATATACTTGCACAATATTCAAATTACAAACCAAGCACAATAGTGCAGAATAAAAAACAGCATAAATAAAACTAAAATTACTATCTAAGAAAAACAGTAAAAGCTTTAATCATCTGAGCTGAGATCATCATCATCTTTTTCATCTTCTTTTGAGCTGTCATTATTAGACTCATCTTTCTTATCAGCAACTTCTTTCTCACTTTCTTTTTCTGTCATCTTCAGAGTCATAAGTAATCTTTTAAACTTCTCATTTCTTTCAGTGCTTACTCTGATGACTTCATCTAATTCTTTACAGGCTTCCTCCAGTTCAGAGATCATATCAGTCTTGACATGAGTATGATGAGTAGATGTTGAGGCAGATGTCTTGACATGATCAGCTACATGTTTTCCTTCAAACAACTTCTGATGAAAAGACAAGTCAGGCTTCCTTCTACAAACACTATCATACTGGTGAAGAATCCCAGGATGCTGAGACAGAATTATCCCACAAATGAGGGATGGAAATGCAATAGGCAATTTCACAGCCCTTGTTGCAGCATGCTTGATAGTCTGATTATAAATGTAAGAGCCATAATCAACTAGTCTCTTTGTTCCAATGGCATAAACTAATTTTCCCACACCTGCAGAAACAGAGGTCTTGTGGTTTGTAGGAACCCGGTTAACAGCACCTATTCTATGAAGAATAGCATATTTCACACTTAATAAACTTGTTGATAACTTTCCATTTGAGGGCCAAACTTCTACCTGACCAGCTGTGATTTTTTTGCAGATAACATTATTAGAAACTTCTAATTCTCCATAATCTTCCTCACTTCTTCCTAAGTAGGCATTAATCACCTTAGGAGAGAACCAGACACACTTACCCCTAACAGTAACTCTTCTGAAATTCAGGCTTCTGCTGTCATTAATGGACTCAGGTATATTTACTATGAATTCTCTGTCCAATCCATCATAGCATCTTGACAATCCAGAGACAGTCCTCATAAGACCAGCAAACTTAATTAGATCTACAATTTCAGTAGACTCTAAACCATCTGTAACCAGCTCTCTTTCCAGAGCTGTCCTTCTCTGGCTCACACAATTCCACATGGATGCACTACTGGCATAGTGAAATGAGATGTCATCAGGAACTTAATCAGTAGCTCTGTTCCTCACAGGGTTGATGTTTTGAACATCACACTCTGAATCTGATTCTTCCCTGATTCTCCTCTTTTTGCCAGAAATGGCAATTTTGCTCCATGACTTGGGAGAGCCTGCAACTGAAGTCATTTTCTTATCCTTGACCATATTTTCATTAGGAAGAGACTCCACACCTTTCCCTTTCATATCCTCCCTCCTTCTTGCTATCGTATTACCAATGATATCACTATCAGATGAGTCCTCAACATCTATAACCTCAACCTGATCCTTCCCTTTATAACTGTGACTTTTACCCATAGGGGAAGATGTTCTGACATCAGGGATGACATCAGTATCTTTAAGATCTTCTTCTTTACTACCACCTTCAGCATCTTGAATCACAGACAAGGCCAGTCTATGAAGATTTGTGTCCTCACTTTGAGAGCCCACCTATTCAGCAGGCATTTGCCTTAAAGGGACAGAAATCCCTTTCACACGTATTCCCTTCTCAAGAATTTTGGTGGCAATCTACTCCAAATGCATGTCCACATCATACTTCTCCTCAACAACTTGAGAGGATGATGACCTAGTTTCAGTTTTATTCAACTTGGTTGAAGGTTTAGAGTTACCTGAATCTGGGAGTGCCAAAGGAATGTGTTCTTTGTCAACATATTCTTTTTCCGATGAAACCCTAGTTCGTTCATGCGCAGGTCTTTGAGAATCAGAGTTCTTGGATGAAGAAGACATCGTTCCTTTGTAACAGACTAGGTTTAGTGAAGATTTTTCTATTCTGTTGAGATTAAGGGAGATGAACAGTTGAGAAGAGAAGGCTTTGATGAATCTTGATATAGAATCAATATGGTAAGGCGCCTGATTTTGAGTACCTCTTAATGACCAATCACTGATTTTCTCCCTCCAAATTAAATTACCTTTTAAAGTTCAAAATGATTCACATCAGAGCTCA
This sequence comes from Lathyrus tuberosus, assembly GCA_022829125.1. Taxonomy (NCBI): domain Eukaryota; kingdom Viridiplantae; phylum Streptophyta; class Magnoliopsida; order Fabales; family Fabaceae; genus Lathyrus; species Lathyrus tuberosus. The sequence continues at coordinate 1,919,876 of JALAZF010000164.1, forward strand.
TTAAAACCGATTGACCTTTCAGCATCCTTTCACACCTGATGTTATAGTTTGAGGTTTTAACATCAACTTGAACATCATCAGTTGAATTAGCTTCAAGAGGTATCCACTGATAGCAGTTATCTTTGGATCTGGCACCCTTCATAACAACCTGATTTCGCTCATCAGCTACCAAACACTCATCTTTGGTGTAGTTAACTTTGTAACCTTCATCACATAGCTGACTTATGCTAATCAGATTAGCATTCAAACCTTGGACAAGGATCACACTATCAAGAGTAAGACCATCATGATTCTTCACTCTTCCAACTCCTTCTACTACTCCTTTTTCTCCATTGCCAAACACAACCTTATTTGCACGGCAAGGATTGAACTCCACCAAATGCTCCTTGGATCCAGTCATGTGCTTTAAACATCCACTGTCAAAGTACCATGCATCCATGGCAAAATGTCCATCTGAGGTATGAGCCAATAGACAAGTGACCTGAGCTTTAGGAACCCATTGTTTCATCACCTTGGGCCTGACCTCCTTCTGTCTGGGTTGAGGAGCAAAATTTGGATAACCATGAAGCTTGAAGCACGAGGACTGCATATGTCCAAACCTGCCACAATAGATGCATCTGACTCTGTCATCTCTGAAGTGGTTAAACCTTCTGCCACTTTGATGATGATACTGTTGGTGTTGCCACCCATAATGATGTCCCATTCTACCATAGTTGGCATGTCTTCTATGGTGCGGTTGTCTTCTCCCGTACTGAGGATCCTGTCTCCTAGGCTGTCTCCTATGGCGATGAGGCTTCCTTCTTCCATAGTAATGAGGCACATCATTGTTGTATCCATATCCATACCAGTTTCCCTGATGTTGAGACATCTGATGAAACATGTTCTGTTTGAACCTGGCAGCTTGCATGCTCTTGTGATATTGGGGAGGCATATACTGACTAGCTCCTTGGGGCGACATCTTCCTCTGATGAGGACCACTCTTCTTCTCAACATTCTGAGGCTGTGAATGAGCACCCTTCTCAGGTGTAGGATCCTGTCTCTTTGTTTGATGTTGAGACATTGGTTAGGACACCTCCTTCTTTGTTCCTGAAGTGCTTGCTTCAGCAGGAACCTTTTTCTCAGCCAAAATCCTATACATGACTTATCACCAGCAACCTTTTCTGTCTGAAGGATCTTATCAAGTGTGTCTGTACCACAGTTCAGCATCCTAACAGATTTGGTCATATGATCAAGATGAGCTTTGACCAGTGAGACTTCATTTTCCAAATCAGCTTTAGCAGTCTCAAGCTGAGCAATCTGTTTCTTTTGACTCTTATTTTCTTGACAGATTTCAGCACTCTTCAGACAAAGCTCTTGATAAGTAGAAGCTAGCTCCTCAAAAGTTAATTCCCCATCACTAGAATCATCATCAGAAACAATAATTCCTGTCAAGGCTCTGACATGCTTTGCTGACTCACTTTCACTTTCACTATCAGAGTCAGACCAGGAGACTGTCATGCCCTTCTTCAAGAATGTGGGACACTCTTTCTTGACATGTCCATACCCTTCACATTCAAAGCACTGAACTCCTTTATCTTGGGCAGTCTTCTCTTCATCCTTCTCTTTTGACTTGCTGATGTCAGAAGAGATGCTCTTGCCATTAGGCCTGGAGTTATTGTTCATCCTCTTGAACACCTTGTTGAACTGCCTTCCTAACATAGCTATGGCCTGAGATAAATCCTACTGGGATTCAGTATTCTTCCCTTTCTCTTCTTGAGCATTTGAAGTCAAGGCTATACTTTTTGGCTTCTTTTCAGGCTCTTCTTCATTTAACCCAAGCTCAAACATTTGAAGAGATCCAATGAGCTCATCAACCCTCATCTGGCTGATGTCTTGTGCTTCTTCAATGGCAGTCACCTTCACCTTGTACTTCTTAGGAAGGGACCTAAGGATCTTCCTTACAAGCTTTTCATCTGACATCTTTTCACCAAGAGCACTGGATGCATTAGCCAGCTCAAGAACACTCATGTGGAAGTCATGAATAGTCTCATCTTCCTTCATCTTCAGACTTTCAAACTTTGATGTTAGAAGCTGAAGTCTTGACATCTTAACTCTAGATGTTCCTTCATGTGTAGCCTTCAAAATATCCCACGCTTCCTTAGCCACTTCACAGGTATTGATCAACCTGAATATATTCTTATCCACTCCATTGAAAATTGCATTTAGAGCTTTGGAATTTCCAAGGGCAAGCTCATCTTCTTCCTTGGTCCATTCTTCTTCAGGCTTTAGCTTTGAAGTGCCCTCTTTATCTTTCCCATCATCATCCTTTTCAAACACAACAGGTGCTTTCCATTCTTTAATGATAGCCTTCCAAGCCCTGCTGTCCAAGGATTTCAAAAAAGTGATCATCCTTGGCTTCCAATAATCGTAATTCGAGCCATCCAAAATAGGGGGTCTGTTGACAAATCCTCCAACTTCTTTGTCCATCTTTACACCAGAAAGTGACTACCCTAGATCTCACCCAGAGATAGACAGGATGTCTACTCTGATACCAATTGAAATTCTGGTACCAGATGTGTGATGTCACACACGATGTCATAACAACACACTCTGCACAATGGACAAAATAAACAACAGAAGAACACACCAAATTGTTCACCCAGTTTGGTCTAACTACCTACGTCTAGGGGCTACCAAGCCAGGGATAAATTTCACTACTTGTAGAATTAAATTACATAATCAACAACCCAGTTGACAATCTCCTAATCTTAATTCCTACTAGTGACTTTCTACCTAAGAAACCACTTAGATATGAGAACACTACTCAATCCCTAAAACTCTTCAGTGTTATAATTCAAATATCACACACTTTGAATAACACTACTTGATTCTGCTTCACATCTTTGATCAAGAACAACTCAAATCAACAATACCAATTCACACTCGAATAGTTTACTAAATATACACGAAGACACAAACGACACTCAGTCTTTAGCTCTCTTTCTTCGTTCTGTACACTTTCCTTTGGTCTTATGCGCTTTATATAGCCATCTAAATTTAGGCTTGGACTCCTGCAATATCTGACTTGATTTGTTATTTAAAACTGAATCTTCAAAACAGATTTTCTCCTAAAATCTTTTCAAATCTTCAACCTTTTAAATCTCCTACAAATCTGCACCAGATCTCCTATGCAGTGAAGAATATCTAACCCAAGATATTCGCATCCAATGAGACACCAGCTCTCCACAATTCCAGCTAAAACGCAAACCCTAACAACATCACAAACCTGATGTTATTAATTCTGTAGATCTAATGTCACAACATCGCTTGTGATATCAGACAGCCAACTTAACTCTTAACACAACCTAGTGTTAAGACTCAATGTTGTGACATCACCCATATGACATCAAACATTGAACAACTTCACTACTTAACACAGCCCAGTGTTAAGACTCAATGTTGCAATATCACCACCTTGACATCAACATTGAACATACTTTGTTTTACCAAAATTCTAGCCAATCCAAGAAACTAACAATTTCTCCCCGTTTGACCGACCAATCCTCGTCTAGAATCCCTTCCCCGACGGGATACGTCCTTGACATATTATTGGCCCTTAAGTCATTACTCTGACACCTCAGAGCAACAACTTGGGGGGCTCCTATTCCGGACTGGGTCGGCGCCTGCCATACAGTCGGGCAGGCCCAAGCCCAATGACCAACGAAGGCTCAACAAGGTCAAAAGTCGTCTCCGTGTCAGGCACGTACCAATCCCCTTGGACGTCGGGCATGCGAGGCAAAGTCTGTCGAGCAGAGGCACGTAGCTCCTCTCCTCGACACCCACGAGCTCCTCCCCGCGAGGACACATTCTCTTGTAACTTCCTACTCCTGAAGGAATCGGTCTGCCCTACTTACGAAGATTCAGGGACCGTTACACCAAGTCGAAGACCACGTGCTGGTCTTCACTACGCCACGTAAGCCCTGACAGTTACTTGGATTGGGTCTTACAATCCAGCCCAGTGCAGGTAACCGTTGGCCCCACGCTGGGGGCTCTCTATAAATACCCTATCACTTGAGAGGGTCAGGTTACACAACATATTCTAACTCTCACATGTTTTTCTGTACTTGCTTACTCCCTTTCTTACTTGAGCGTCAGAGTACCTTGTAGGTACACCCCCCTCCGTATCATCATCACCGGAGCTGAAGTCCATACAACGTTGCTGGCCACTGAATAACTGTCTGATCCAGGTAAGATCACTTATCATGCCAACTTTCCAATGCTTCAAGAATCTCATCATTTGGTGCATTCATCATGCAAATATTCTTCATGAAAGTCATGCTTATGGAATCATTCTCATGGTGACTCAAAATAGAATTTTATGGCTCAAGAGTGGTATAATTTTGTAGCATGTATATTATGATTCCATACACCTCATGCATCATTCTTTACCTCATTTGAACTAACACACCATGTACCATACATGCCATGAAATTCAAATAATTTGCCATATTGATAAAATTTCCAAAACTCACCAAAACTTGTTCCCATTCTTTTCATATGATGCCACCTCACTTCATTTGTTTCTCACACTCTCACTTTGCTTCATAACAACATTATTTTCACCTCATCACCATCAAATTCGTGTGCCATTATTTACCACCCTTTTTGGCCAAATTTTCCACCAAGCTCATTTCTTGTCTTAGGCCCATTAAAGCTCCCTCAACCCATCATATATAAGCTCTAGTAAACCCTAAAAATGAGTTAGAGGCTTCATTGTGGAAAATTCATATCAAAAACACCTCATTTTCTCTCAAACTTTCATTTTCAGATTTGGATTTTCTTCACATTTTCTGGTCATTTCTGGATTGCTTCTTCCTTGTGTGGTTCATAAAAGAGTATAGGAGCTTCTTTCTTCCATTTTTGCTAGCAAATTCAAGGGGCTGTGGACCCTCTCCTCTAGGTAACACCATGATTCTTTCTTGTTGTTCATGCTAGATTTATAGGTGTTAAACATGCTCATGCATCTGCATCTGAAGTCCTACATGGTAGGCATTAGTTAAAACTTGTTTATGTGTATTTTCATGAAGTTTCATTTTGGTGTGCAAACTTTAATGTGCTTTTTCATGAGGCATTATTAATTGTTTTTGAAAGATAATATGATATTTGGAATCTCCATGGAAAGTACTTGAAGTTAGTGGTTATGTTGTTTTGATTTATTTACATGAAAGTATATGTGTGTTTTGTTCATGCTGGATTTTCATGATGTTAGAGTGAGAACTAGTGAAAAATAATGTCAAAAACGGAATCTACGCGAAAAATCGAGTGAGAAAACCCTTTTTTTATTTTTCGACGACCGGACCACCTCCGGTGGTGGCCGGCACCAGCCGACGGTGGGCCACGGTGGCCAGAGCTGCCCGCGGCGGTGCTGCAAGTTGGGGGAGGAGGAAGATGAACAATGCTTCTTTTGTCCTGTTGTGTTTTGTCTCTTCCTTGTTTTGTCTTTTGTGACTTAAGTGATAGTGTGACTAATTGATACATGTTCACATACTTTTGTTACATTTCCTTTTTTCTTTATTTTACTGAGACAAAAATGAAGTGGATTGTTTGTTTGTGTGTTTGGGCCCTACGTATTACTATTCACACCCTCCCTAATCTGGCCCAGTTTGCATTGTTTTTGGTTCATGTGTAACTTGTTTTACTACTGCACCCCTCATTTTCTTTGTGTTTTAATTTTTTTTTAATATTCTGTTTTCATTTTGGTTTATTAAAAATAGTTCCAATTGTCCAAAAAAATACAAAAAAATATGTTTTATTTTCCTTGAAGTCTTATTTAATTTTTTTATAGTTTTTATTTTTAATTTAATTTATTTTTGCTATTTTAATTTGAATTAATTGTATGGTGAGTCACTTCGACCTAATTTGACACTTAAGGCTTTGATTCTTGATATTCCCAATTGATTTTTGATCCAAACTTTTGCACACACTTAGGTACATGTATATAGGGTTTTTGAATGTTGATTTTATGCTTTGATCATTTAATTTGATTCATGTTTGGATTCCCTTTTGATGCCTAATTTGTGTGATCAAGGTGTGTGATGTTGATGAATGTTTGAGGCTTACTTTGAGCCATTTTTTGTGCACTCTTTAGGCAATTTTAAGACCATGTTAGGCCACTGAATTCTTGATTCTTTGGTTATTTTCTCATATTTTTTGAAGCCTTCTAACTATTTTTCTTGAGTGATATAATGCATGCCTAATTGTTTGGATGTACTTGAGCTTTGTGAATTGTTTAGAGGTGCACTTGTGCAATCATTTAGGGATTTTTCTTCCCTCTTGTTCTTTATTTAAATTACATGTGGTAAAGCCTCTTTCCCTTATTTTATAGGTCATTCCATGTCTCCTTGTTTGTGGTCGCAATTGAATGAAATTCCTAATGTTTGTGTGCCTACTTTGTTGCCTTTCCTTGAGCCTATCTTGTGCCATTATCTCTTAATGCTTGAGAACTTTACATGACATGACCAATATATGTTTTCATCTTACTTGTGTCCTCTAAGTGCCCTATCACATGTTTACTTGTTCATTAATTTTATCATGAATGAATGATTCCTCTTAAGGATGACATTGTTGTTTGAGATTGCCTAATTATTTGGACATGTCTTGATGTGATGCTTATGTTTCTTTCTTGACACCTTGAGGTTAAGTTTGGATTGATCCTTTCATGTATGCTACTACCCCTACTTGGATTCATACCTAATTTCACATGATCATACTTTTGAGGTGTGTTTTGCATGAGCTATATTTTGACAATTGTTTAAGCATTGATGAGGTACATGTCTTGTATGTTTTTGCTTTTCTTTTAATCATTCATATGAGTTGAACATGATGTGATATTGCTACTTCCCTAACTTGTTTCTCATCCTGTTTGATCTTATTTGATGACATGTATGCTTATGCATTGCTTGCTTGACATTATTTCACTTCTTCAACTTCTTTGATCCCTTTCTTTGGTGACATGAGACTTCTTCTTCTTCATCTTATTAGATTGACATGACTTATCTTTCATTTTCTTTCTTCTTTCTTTATTCTTTAAGTTTTGAGTTGTGATTGAACTATTTAATGTTTACTTGTGTTTATTCACAATATCACTTAGGACTCCTAGCTCCACTTTATTTCTGATTAAGTTGGAGATAGGAGAGACATTAGTCTTTCAATCCTTTGCATGATAACGATTAGGATAGTCCCTTTCAAACCTTAACCTTAGGTCCATATTTTGCATGCTAACATTAGGTAGAATTCCTTTTTTATCGCAATTTTAGGACCATTGTGCATGACAACATTAGGAGTCAGTTTCCCTTAGTTGTTTTCTTTTCAACCTTTGAGTCCTCTTCTTTCTCATCTCAAAACGAAATCAAAACATTTAATAATTATGATGTGCATTGTGCACCAAGAGCCTTAAGCACATGGGAAAAGATGAGCGGATGCATTTCTAACTTCATCTTAGGGTATTTTGCACGAGAGATGTTTGGATCGTTAGCGCAAAGTACTCGATCCTATGTCATAGACTTTAGTGCGATGCACATTTCAAACCAAAATCAATCCACTACTGTCTAAAACTCACGAACCAAATTCAAATCTTTTATCCTTCGGGATTGGTGTCAAATCATTTTCAGAAAAGGGTGCGTTATTTTCCATTCTACCGCAAACATGCATCAACCCTAACTGCTGGAACGCGAACTTAGCGTCGTTCATAAAAAACACTTAACCAATTTGTGGTTGTAACAACGAACTACAGACGCTCTAACTTCCTTATTCTCATCAGAATGAGAGAATGAGGATACGTAGGCATAAAACGGAGATCTCTTGGCGAGCAACCTTCCCCCATTCACCCGTAGTCCTCTGAACTATGTTGACTCTGACTTTCCCATTGCACGAGGGAATACGTAAGGCTAGGGCGGCGATGTCCTATCGAGTCTCTTTTTGATTTTCCCTTTCTGTTTCTGTTTAGCAGTAGAGCTTTAGATAACACACCCTTTGATTAGACAACAAGTGTGGATCCCGTTGAGTACAACGGATGCGGGGGGATGCTAATACCTTCCTCTCGCGTAATCGACTTTCGAACCCTGTACTTGGTTGCGATGACCATGTCTTCTCCCTCTTGAGGTTTCTTCGATCGTTTTTTTCCACCGTCGGGATAAATTACGTTCGGTGGCGACTCTATTTTTCCGCCAGTTGTTTTTTCGCGTTGGGACAGCTGGCGACTCTGCTGGGGACTCTAGTTCCCTATGCGAGTCAATCCTAGCGCTTGTTAGTTTTTGTTTCACTGGGTGCTTACTTTTTTGCATTTATTTGTTGTATCTATTGTACATTATCTATTGTACATTACTTGCATTTCATTTGCATTTGATTACTGTTATCATATTGTTCTGTTGCTGCTGTGATGTTGGGTGGGTTTGTTCCACGGGAGATAGGCTCATTACCCAGGCTTAAGTACACACATAGGATTAGAGTGGGCTCTTGTTGACATGTGTGGCATTTGACACGTATTGTTGGCTTGAGTTTGCATCCAAACGAGGTTTTCTTAAGGATGCTCTGAACTGCATGTTTATGTGGTAACCAGGGTGGTATGATAGGAGCTTATGACTCTGGAGACTATTCATTGGAAATCGGTTGAGGGCTCCTTGATTGAAGATGATGCCAAACTAGAAATGGTGAATGTATCATCATTTCTTGACATGAGAGTCTGTGATACTGAGGACCTGTTAGGATTGCCTTGTCCAAGAATAGAACCCACATGTGAGAGGGAATGGGTTTTGCAGGAAACCTTGACTTTCAACCTACCCGATATTCTGGTTTTCTTATTAGTGTGAACTTATGAGCCTGGTATTCTGGTATTCAGATATTCTGGTATTCTGATTATTCAGGTATTCTGGTATTCCAGTATTCTCTTCAGAGCAGACTCGTGAACTTACTCAGTCAGCATCACAGTTATTCAAAGCATTTGAAGGCCTTGATCCCATGTCTCCGCATCCATATCATCATAACATGTCTACATTCTGACATACATGTTCTTTTATTTTTGAGGATCTTAGCTTTAAGACTCGCTGTCGAGTATTCCATCTATTTCTTGTGGGTCTTCTGTGAAAAACTCGAATTAAAGCAGGAATATTCCTTGGAAATATTCGAACATGGCATTTGCATTGCATTTTCATACTCATTTGCATAGCAGGTGTTGTGAGGTTGGCCTTCCCATCCTGATCTGGTTTTCTTCAGAATTTCAGACTTAACTTTTCAAGGAATCCAGAAGTTAACCATGGAGCTAATTCAAGCAGAGTTGAAGGAAGTACGAAGCCAAGTGGGGCAATACATGGTGGACATGCAAGCTTTGTATCATGATCATAAAATGCTGAGGGAGGAAGTCCATCAACTGAAGACGCAGTTGGGCCTAATCATGGAAGTTATGAGAAACGTGTTAAGAAAGGAAGGCAATCTTATGCCTGAGGCTGCAATAGAAATTGTCATTACTCCTTTGCCTGTGAGATCTTTCTCAAAGCGTGATGTGCCTCACAGATTTTTGGCATAACCCGGGGTTCCAGAATTTCCCCGTCAACAGCTACCTCCTATTTCCCAAGACAATCCCAAGATTAAAAAGTACGCAGAAAGGCCGGAGCAGCCCAAAAGAATTTTTATCAGCTCCCTATGCCTTATGCTCAGTTGTTACCACGTCTACTTCAGCTTCATTTAGTTCAGCTAAAGACTTTAACTCCTCCTGTTGGTAAGACCCCACCAGGTTATGATGCAAGTGCCCATTGTGATTTCCATTATGGGGCACCGGGGTATAATGTGGAGAAATGCAAGGCCTTTAAGTACCAGGTCCAGGATCTGATTGATGCAAAGGAAATTAAGTTCACGCCGGGCGGCGTGAGCATACAAGGTGGTCTTACTCCTTCTGCTGCAATAGAAGTGAATATCCCTATTTTCTCTCCTGAAGCTACATCAAGTCAGGGACATATCTTGCAGTCCTTGGTTTTAGAATCTCCACGTCCGCAATTGTTTCCTGTTCCTCGACCAGATCTGAGGAGGAAAGTGCCTGAACGGGAGGACTTCCCAAATCAGTATCAGCAACAGACTATCTCCCAGAAGAAACAACAAAGGTCAAGAAAGCCAGAGAGATATTTTGCTTTGCTACCGATGTCATTGTCATACCCCAAATTTGTCCTACCTGTGTATAACTGACATCTGTACATCCCTTTTCTTCCAAACCATATCCATATTATATTCTTCTTCCATTCCCATTTCAGTTTACAAATACATGCTTCATATCCAAGATATCATATCCAAATTCATTTCCTAAATCCACATTTTTTATATATCCATTCATATTTTGTCCAAGTCCACGTGCTAGGTTCATCTATCACCCGTTCAAGTCCAAAAGGCCAATCTCAAATTCATTTTAATCTCTCATTCAATTTACCATTTCATTGTCAAAAATCCAATCTCAATTCAATCTACAAGTTCATTTCAAATTCACAACCAAATTTTAAATTCCATGCCCATTTGTTTTTATCCATTTAAATAAATATATTATCCATTTAATCATTTTTTTAATCCAATCCAATTTAAATCCATACCATAATCATCAACAAAAAAAACCATAATCCCAATTCCATTTTCTAACCATTTTCATTTCAATATCTATTTTTATTATCTTATTAATCCAATCAATTTTTAACCAAAGATTCAATCCATTTGTTTATTTATTATTAACCTAATTCCATTTTAGATCCATTTCACATTACCAAAAACCATTCATTGCAATATCCATAAATCAAATGCCAAATATCCAAATAATATCCATTTTTATTAAGTGCCTAATTATACCCCCATTCATGCTACTACCAAACATTCACCATGCTGCATAGTGTATACACACACATCACGGCCCACTCAGCCCATTTCTACAACCAACAATTACAAAAAATGGAGAAGTTTGACCTAGCTATTTAAGGAGGTTGGCAGAGAAAGCATACGGGGGAAAAAGCGCCGAATCTGAGAAAGAAAAGAAAGAAAAATCACCATTGCTCTACCTCACTCCCTTCAAAATTCTTCCACCGCCCGTCTTCTCTATCAAACCTCCGTCACTTTTAAAACTCTTCACTACCACTACCATATTATGCAATAATAATCTTTTTGCACAACACACATACTTCATATCCTATAGCAACAACATTCAAACTTGCTGTAGCTATCCAACAATGTAACACACTCTTCCACTATTAGCTCACACACGACCTCTTTCTGTCGCATTTACGACGAGCTCCGTACTTCCCCCGCCATGAGCATCATTATCACCATAAACCATTACTTAGACTCACCTGTGCAACCCTCCTAACAACCGTTCCTTTTCATCACCACCAATCAACTCACAACACCCACAACACACCTGCAACCGTCCACTCCTACTCCTTCGCACACTCATCAACAACCACACAATAACTCAAACTCAGATCCAGAAACTCTCAAACCAGATTAAAAATAAAATTAAGAGATGAAGAGATATGGAACTGAGATGAAACGGAAATGAGATCCAAAGCTTCGAACCGAAACTCACCAAAAAACTTGTTTCTGCTTCTCATTCTTACCACTAACGTGCTTCAATGGAGAAGAATCCTTTATGGGGAAAACTGATTTCGCATTCTTCATCACAATATGCTCATATTGATTTCACTGAAGACAACTTCAAGCTTGGCTGCCGTGTGTGGAGATTTACCATACATTTTGATGGAACCAATAGAGGAGAAGCGGAACGGCGGCTCTACACAGCCAACAAGCTTCTCAGCGCTCGTGACTTACATGGCGCACGTACATTCGCTATCCGGGCACGTGAATCCGACCCGAGCTTCTCCTAGCGGTTATTGATACTCTCTTAGTCGGTGAAGTTCAGATCAAAGAACATCTTGATGACTACGTCATTCTTCAAATTCTTCGTTACACTCAAAATATTGAGTACATCGCCGTTCAGTACCGTCGTCTCGCCGTTCTGCTCGACCCTCAACCGAAACCTCACAACTCTCACAAACCTGCATCTCACCCGTCTCACTCAAACCAACCACTCAAATCAACCCAAACCCTTCTTCTTCTTTAACTCAAACCCAGAAATGCAGAGCAGAACAAAGATGGAAGAGAGATGAAGAGAGAATAGATAACGAATTTGAAGCCGAATCCAAACAAAAATGAGGAAACCGAGATCGAAGTAGACGCGAGAAAGAAGAGAGCACACCGGCGATGTTTGTGACTGATGACGATTTCAAGCGAGAGAAAGAGAGACGTGGTGGTGTGGTGTTTCACGGGCGGAGGATGCAAACGGCGATGAGAGCGAAAGGATTAACACGGTGCCGAGCGGAAGGAAATGAAAATGTGTTTCTCTTGTTTTTTATTTTTGGCTTCAGATTCTTTTTATTTTATTTTAGAATTTTTTTTTTCATGATTAACATGGGCCTGGCCCATATCAACTTACATCCCAAAATGATTTCTGCACTCTCTCTATTTTAATGGGTTTTGTTTTGTTTATTATTTTAGTTTTAGATTTTTGTTAAAATTATTTCTTTTCTTTAAATTAGGACTTCTTTTAGATTTAAATATTAATTTTAATTTAATTTCAGATTAATTTTGATTCTATTTTGATTAGATTTTGAATTAGGTTTTAATTAGAGATTGTTTTATAGAATAGAATTTTGATTAAACTTATGATTAATTTCTTGGTTTAGGTTTATGGTTACTTATTTTATTTTTAGAATATGTGTTTAATTCTAACCTTGTGTTGATTTTCATGTTTCTCTTAGACTTATTGCCATAACCTTATTTGAACTAATGAGGTCTCTTGATGCAAATTGTGAAGTACTTGATTGCTTGATTCTCGTCCACCTTAGAATCTTCTTCCTTTGAGTCTTGCCCATTCGAGTCTACTGATCTTGTGTGTTGATTGGGTTGATCGTGTGAAGCTTCTACAAGTGTTCTTGAGCTTTATGCGTGTTGAAGAGGCAACGTACCTTCTCCGTTAGGTACCCCTAGAATCTCGATTTTATCTTTCATGTCTCATTTTATTCATGATTTTTAGATGAGGTGTATGATCTTCTCTTGTAGATTTATTTCATGCCTTGATCATATTATGCTATGTCATTGCGTGTTTATTCAAATCAAAATATTTTTCAACTAATATTTAGACTTCGTGTCAATCATTTTCATACCTGATAAGTCGATCGTTTTCACGATCGCAATCGACCTCCCCTTTGCCTCCTCTTGAGCCTTATGCAACGATTATCCATTTTATGTTGATTTGTATGCATGTATGTGATTGGTTTATGTTTAATCATGGCTTAATTAATTCCATAAGATTAAAATCAACCCTTTTTATAAGAGTAAAACAAACTTGATCCAACATCAAGTATTTTCCAAATAATTCAATCAATTCAATCCTAAGCATTTACTTGATCCATATATCAAGTATTTCCAACCCTCACTTCACACCATAACTTCCTTTTCCTTCCATTTTTTAACCTCCTCAAAACCTCGATGCAACGTCGAGTGTTTTTCTCAAATCAAACCAACATACGTAATAATACTTAAACATTTTCATAAAGGTGAAAAAGAGGGGGACTAAGTCTTTGGTCTTTCTTTTCAATTGCTTGGGTGCGAGTTTCCTTACTCGTGTGTGGGTAATTGACGCTTTTAAAATACACTCAAACTCCTTTTCTTAATCAACCACCAATACATTTAATCATACTTAAAGATCATTTATTAAAAGGTGAAAAGGAGGGGGATCAAGTCTTTGGTCTTTCTCTTCAATTGTTTGTGTGCGAGTTTTCTTACTCGTGTGTAGACAATTGACGCCTCTAAAACATAAACCTTAATTCGTCGATTGCTTATGTGCGAGTTCTCTTACTCGTGTGCGAGCAATTCTCCTCAATTGTTTGGGTGCGAGTTCATTTACTCGTGTGCGAACAATTGGCACCTCTAACAAAACTTAAGCCTTAACCTGTCAATTGTTTAGGTGCGTGTTCTCTTACTCGTGTGTGGACACTTGACACCGTTAAAACATGAACTCGACAACATTCAAACCTCGATCAACATCGAGTATTTTTCAAGTCAAATTAATAAATGTAATCATACTTAAACACTATTTCTTAAAAGGCGAAAAAGAGGGGGATCAAGTCTTTGGTCTTTCTCCTCAATTGTTTGGGTGCGAGTTCTCTTACTCGTGTGTGGACACTTGACACCTTTAAAACACACGAACTCGACTACATTCAAATATTTTCCAAGTAATCATTAAAACACTTAATCTCTATCTAAACACATTTTACTAAAAGTGAAGCGAGGGTGGCCGAGTCTTTGACCCTTCTCCTCAATTGCTTGGGTGCGAGTTCTCTTACTTGTGTGTTGGCAATTGTCACCTCTAAAACATCCAATATGATCAAATTTATCCTTTCCTCGCCTCTGTGCGACCAAAACCCTAAAACATACGCATATCAAATTCTTTTTTTCAAATCAAATCTTAACACACTTAATACTTAATCAAACAACTTTTCACAAAAAGAACATTGTTTAATCCATTCTCTCGCGCATATGAACTAGTGCTTTAGTCTCCCATGACGAGCAGACAAGCCAACGTTTAGCAGTTAGAATGCGAATTAAACACTCGTTCGCCTAAAAAACACCAACCAACCGTAGTCCCACGAACTACGAATGCTCTGACTTTCCCATTGCACGAGGGAATACGTAGGCCCAAGGGTTCTCAATCCTTGCCGAGCACAATAATAAAAAACCACCCATTTCCCTTTAGAAGCAAACCCTTTAGAAGATAAACAAACAAACCTAACTAACTTTCTCACAAATCGATTCAAGAGGTTCCCGTTGAGTACAACGGACGTAGAGGTTGCTAATACCTTCCCTTTGCGTAACCGACTCCCGAACCCGAATTTGGTTGCGACGACCACATTCTTATCTCCCTTTCGAAGGTTTTATCAATATTTTCCTTTCCCTATTTTAGGATAAATAAAGTTCGGTGGCGACTCTGTTTCGAACAGTTTTTTCCGCGTTCATCGCGAGGATCATATTTTTTGAGGTACGACAGATGACGACTCTGCTGGGGACTTGCATTGCCCTATGCTAGAGAGAGTCAAGCCTAACTTGACTCGATTCGTGAGTGTTAGATCCGCTTGTGTGTTTATCTTCTCTTGTTTGTTTGCTTGCTTGTTTAACTATCTGTTATCTACTTGCTTGCTTATTTATTGTTATATTATTATCTTGTATGACACCATTGGGGTTCTCTGATCATTGGTGCTTTGTGAGATGACTTTACACCCGAGTCCGAGCATAACCCTAGGATTAGAATGGTGGTTGTGTAGCGTAGTCTTGCGTGGTTTCTTCCACGTGAGTTGAAGCGAAAACCCCGCTTGGAGTAGATTCCCTTGGAGATATTATTGTTGTGGTGAAACTTTACCATGGTGGTAATATTTTTGAGCCTGAATCGTCGATCCCAAGGACCTTTAACCTGCTTTTCCATGGTGGTTAGTAGTGTTAACACTTTGTGGGATAATACGAACGCCACAATCAGATGAGATCCCTCGAACGTATTACTTCCTGACAGTAATATTTTTGACCTCGATCTAGGATTCTGAGAACCCTAAACCCGTGTGTCGATGGTTGTGTAGTGGGCGCCTCCGAGGAGTCTTTCTCGTGGGGAAGATACGAAGTCCTCACCTAGACGAGATCCTTTCAAGGATATTATCGTCTGATGTTCCTTCATCATGGCCATAATGTCTTTGAAAGATATCTGTAACTCTAGGCACCTACCCGTTTAGAGCCTACCTATGGGGGATCTGATGATCAGAGATATCCTGTGACTGACTCCTTCCTCAGAATCAGATGTCGTTTTGATCCTGGAACCCTGCATTGCATACTCATGACATTAGCATATCATTTTCCAACAAACTCATCCGATCCTCTGTCCATTTCCTGCCAGCTGGTTTCCCGACGCTCATACTGAACCTGTAGGGGCCGTAAAGCATTTAAAAGAAGTTTAAGCGAAGATAGCTATGTCAGAGGATAACTTTCAACATGTTGGGATAGAGGATTTTACCCCTTCATCAGGTTTTGCTGTGACGACTAACCCATTGTATGATCGTCTACCTGGTGATCATCCTCCACAAGTGAACATCCCTGCTCAGTCTCAGATAATGTCGATGTCTGATTCCATGGAGAAAAGGTTTTGTGCCCTTGAAGAGAAAGTTCAAGCTATGAAAGCGCGCGATACTTCTGGGCTTGATGCTGTTGATATGTGCCTAGTGCCAGACTTGGTAATTCCTCCGAAGTTCGAAGTACCCAAGTTTGAGAAGTACGCTGGTCTAAGCTGCCCAAAGCGTCATTTGGTGATGTTCTGCCGAAAGATGACTCCTCATGTCCGCGATGACAAGCTGATGATTTACTGCTTTCAAGACAGTTTAAGTGGTGCATCTTTGAATTAGTACATGGATTTAAGAAGAAGCTGTATCCAATCATGGAAAGACTTGTCCAGTGCTTTCCTAAAGCAATATGAGTACAATTTGGACATGGCTCCCAGTCGCACGCAGCTGCAAAGCCTATCTCAGAAGAGCGGTGAATCCATTAAGACCTATGCACAACGGTGGAGAGAGTTCGCAGCCAGGGTACAACCACCACTCTCGAACAAGGAATTGATTGACATGTTCTTGAATAGTCTGCATGGCGCCTATCTTGAAAGAATGACTGGCAGTTCCTTCTCGAGCTTCTCTGACCTTATAACAGTAGGAGAACGCATCGAGAGTTACCTCAAGGCTAAATAAGTCCAAGACGTTTCGAGTAATCAAGCTAGTGAGACTGAATCCTTCAGCAATCCCCAAGAGGAAGAGGATAATGAAACTGATGCAGTCATAGCAAATGTTGAGTATTCTCAGGGTACACCAGCAAGACTTTATGGCCCTTCAGCTTCTCGGCAGTTATCATTGTCGGTGCCATATCATCCTTATGGGCGACCTGTCAATCCTAGGGCGTCATACCAAAAACCTTGGGCTGCTCCCAATGCAAATCAACGAGCCCGTGGTCGAGGATATCAGAATCATCATCAGAATCAGTATAGGCCTCGAAACAACTTGGAAAGAAGGACTGCTCCTCTTCACCCAGTTCCTATGTCGTACTGTCAACTTTTGCCGCATCTGGTCCGAAACTCACTGGTAGAGCCCAAAGCTATCAAGCCATTGCCAAAACCATGCCCGCTTGGATATGACCCCAATGCACATTGTGGATATCATGCTGGATCAATGGGGCATTCAACTGAATATTGCAAAGCTTTTCAAGCCAAGGTGCAACAGTTGATTGACAAGAAATACATTTCATTTCCAGAAGGGAACTTGGTTATGCACGTCAGCTTCTCGCCCAAATAAGTTCTAAGACTTCAAGAGGCATCCCCCCAAAGCTAGTGGTTCAGACAAGAAGACTTCCTCAGATACTGGCAATCATTGGATTATTTTTATCATTCGCATTTGTAATTTCTTTATGATTAAATGCTACTTGTTTCGAACATTGTTTATTTTGAATGGTAATATTAATGAAGTGATCATGCATTTTTTGAACTAATCACGTCGCATTCGCTCATTTTTCTTCACTTATATCAAAAAGCAAAAAATACATTCATCTATATACCTCTCTTCCTTTTTTCCCTTTTACCGAGTTGTTTAGCAAGTATTGGAAGGAGGATGACGAAAACGAAGTACCCATAATTGCCTATGGTATGCTTTCAGATGGAATCCTGCCAAGGATGTACAGGCATTGTTTCAAATCCCCAAACACTGGAGAGATAAGGAGTTAGTCCCTAGTCAACCACTTCGAGCCTAGAAGTAGGAGTTTCCTTCGGATCTAAAACACCCTTATACTTAACCTGGGGCATGGGTAGTGTTCAGTTAACCTGATTACACACTCAAATCATGCAAACGCTATGACGGTTATCCTTCAATGACCAATGACTTGGCAGTCACAAGCCTTACTCAAAAGAAAAAAGAAAGAGCCTGCTAAGTCGAACACCCCAAAGAGGCAACTTAGGAAAAAATCAAGGCAACCCTGATGGACTCGAAAAGCAAAATCTGTCCATGCAAAAGATAGGGATCAAAAAAACAAAAAAAAAGTCCTCGAATCCTCAATAAAAAACAAAATAAGACTCAGTGGCTACCTTATCAAAATCAAGAGGTCGCGGACATTCATAAAAAACAAAATAAAGGTGACTGTCATTTCAAGCATACCTTGAACCGTCAACCTTTTTGGAAGACAAACATGTGCAGATTTAACTGAACTTAGGATTGAAGATCATCACGAATAAAGGGTGGGTACAAAATATATCTTGAGCCTTATATCCTTTGTTTCATAACCGTGAACAAGACCACGTTACAACCCTCGAAAGACCTAATTGAGGCGGGGTTTATTCTGAAAGCATACTACAGCAAGGTTGCGTAAACTGACTCCTAGAGATTTGCTAATCTTTTGAATTGGTGACATATTCTTGCTATATCTTTCACACCAGCTAAATCAGCACCATGTTTGGACTAATGGCCCATTCATCATACACTATCGTATCATTCTAATAATGACTGATTTTCAAAACTTGCATGAGCATCGCATTAAAATTACCATTTGCGAACGAACAATTTTGACTACAAGTCTGTGTGTGACATCAAGGAAATTCTAACAAGGAGTAATCAAAGAGGGTTGGGTCATTCAACAATGTTAGATGGAATTGACATCACCTCATAACCCTATGGGGCATCGACATCCAATGATTATGGGATCAGTCAGTTTAGAGCAAGTCCCCGGAGCATTAATTGATTATGGGGCAAATCATTCAAGAACAAGTTGATCAGAGTAAATCATCTCAAGACTCTGCCAACCAGGGGCAGGCCACCCAGATGTTCTTTTGATTAAAGGAAAACCCCTCCAATGTTCAATCAGCACAAGTTAAGTCGCTTCAACGCTTATTTTGGGGCAAGCTACCTCAAGGGTACTTCGAAGCCAAATACTTCAAGAGTCATTCAATGAAGGAAGAATCCTTTCATGACTTGGAATTCTGGGGCAAGCCATCTCGAGTTCATCTCATAGTCCAACTGTCTCCAATTTCTTTTCAAGGACAAATCCTTTCACGACTTGGAATTCTGGGGCAAGCTATCTCGAGTTCTTCATAGACCCAGACTGGGGCAAGATGAGCTATACAGGGGCAAATCTCTCCGTTGCTTTCAATCTGCTCAAGCGAACACCGTCAAGTGACCTTTGAATTCAAGACGAGTGTCGGGGAATCATGCTACCACCCCACAAATAACCTTTCGCCTTCCTTCTGACAAGATGCCTTGCTACATAGGAACCTATTCATCCATTATCCTCTGCTGGGGCATCTTTGGAAACCTTCATATCATGACATAAATCACTCATATGCTTTGGTCATGTCGCTTCACTCATTGTATAGACATGCGTTTCATACCTCAAGCCTATCCTTCCAACAAGATTTGACGTCTCAAAGCCTGGTATCGGAAGTTTGACCCAAAGTCCAATTTCATCTGGCGCATAAAACCCAAGGTCCAATCTTTTATTGGCAACTACTCAAAAGTCCACCGTCGTTGGCATCCTCATAACACCAAAATAACCAAAGTCCAATTTCATTTGGCAATTACCAAATTCAATCCCTGTTGATACCCTCGACAAGGAAACCTATCCCCAGCACGCCCGATCATTTGCATCGTCATATGCACGCCATGCTAGCATAACATTACATAATCATATTGAGCACTATCATATCATACGTGCATTAGATTCCCTAGCAGTTGCATCTTAGTATATGTTTCAGTGCATGGCATATCCATTCCCAGTATGGCATAGCAGGATCCAGGATCAGTTCGCAAGCATCTTGGCCATTCCTCCTTCGAAGTCGGCAGTATTCTTCAAAAGAGAAGTTAATACCCTGTACGTGCTCAAGGAATTCTATTCCCCAGCAAGTCATTCTTCAGCCATGCAGTTGACAATGACAATCCCCAGCAGCTGTTGCTTTTCTTACTCCCCAAGCAGAGGATGTCCTAGAAAGTTTCTTGTAAGCTTTCCCCTGCAGAGCATGCACATTTCCTCTGACTGAAATCTTGCTCAACTATCCCTCAGCAAATTTATCGCGGAGATACTGCTTTGGTATCATCGAGGAACCTTAATGGATAAGGGACTGCTTCGACGACCCAGAGAATCGTCCGCCTTCAGAGATACTGCTTTGGTATCATCGAGGAACCTTAATGGACAAGGGACTGCTTCGACGACCCAGAGAATCGTCTGCCTTTCAGAGATACTGCTTTGGTATCATCGAGGAACCTTAATGGATAAGGGGCTGCTTCGACGACCCAAAGAATCGTCTGCCTTCAGAGATATTGCTTTGGTATCATCGAGGAACCTTAATAGATAAGGGACTGCTTCGATGACCCAGAGAATCGTCTGCCTTCAGAGATACGGCTTTGGTATCATCGAGGAACCTTAATGGATAAGGGACTGCTTCGACGACCTAGAGAATCGTCTGCCTTTCAGAGATACTGCTTTGGTATCATCAGGGAACCTTAATGGACAAGGGACTGCTTTGATGACCCAGAGAATCGTCTGCCTTCAGAGATACTGCTTTGGTATCATCGGGGAACCTTAATGGATAAGGGACTGCTTCGACGACCCAGAGAATCGTCTGCCTTCAGAGATACTGCTTTGGTATCATCGAGGAACCTTAATGGATAAGGGACTGCTTCGACAACCCAGAGAATCATCTGCCTTCAGAGATACTGCTTTGGTATCATCGAGGAACCTTAATGGATAAGGGACTGCTTCGACGACCCAGAGAATCGTCTGCCTTTCAGAGATACTGCTTTGGTATCATCGAGGAACCTTAATGGATAAGGGACTGCTTCAACAACCCAAAGAATCGTCTGCCTTCAGAGATACTGCTTTGGTATCATCGAGGAACCTTAATAGATAAGGGACTGCTTCGACGACCCAGAGAATCGTCTGCCTTCAAAGATACTGCTTTGGTATCGTTGTGAAACCTTAATGGATAAGGTACTGCTTCAACATTCCAGAGAATCTTCTGCTTCTAGAGATACTGCTTTGGTATCATCGAGGAACCTTGATGGATAAGGGACTGCTTCGACGACCCAGAGAATCTCGCACTTTTTGAAACATGCAACTTTGGTATCATCGAAGAACCTTAATGAATAAGGGACTGTTTCGACCACCCAAAGAAACTCAAGTTATTTTGTTCAGTTTGAACCCCGCCACTTCAGTCTGTCAGCTCTTACTCTACAAACACTTTTCCTTTTGTGAGACAAATTTTTGGGGCATTCTTATATCTAATTGACTTCTATCCTTAAAATGAACGCCATGCAGCCGTTCACTCTCTCAGATTCAAGCCAATTAGATAGGGGCATCTGTCATACCCCAAATTTGTCCTACCTGTGCATAACTGACACCTGTACATCCCTTTTCTTCCAAACCATATCCATATTATATTCTTCATCCATTCCCATTTCAGTTTACAAATACATGCTTCATATCCAAGATATCATATCCAAATTCATTTCCTAAATCCACATTTTTTATATATCCATTCATATTTTGTCCAAGTCCACGTGCTAGGTTCATCTATCACCCGTTCAAGTCCAAAAGGCCAATCTCAATTTCATTTTAATCTCTCATTCAATTTGCCATTTCATTGTCAAAAATCCAATCTCAATTCAATCTACAAGTTCATTTCAAATTCACAACCAAATTTTAAATTCCATGCCCATTTGTTTTTATCCATTTAAATAAATATATTATCCATTTAATCATTTTTTTAATCCAATCCAATTTAAATCCATACCATAATCATCAACAAAAAAAAACCATAATCCCAATTCCATTTTCTAACCATTTTCATTTCAATATCTATTTTTATTATCTTATTAATCCAATCAATTTTTAACCAAAGATTCAATCCATTTGTTTTTTTTATTATTAACCTAATTCCATTTTAGATCCATTTCACATTACCAAAAACCATTCATTGCAATATCCATAAATCAAATGCCAAATATCCAAATAATATCCATTTTTATTAAGTGCCTAATTATACCCCCATTCATGCTACTACCAAACATTCACCATGCTGCATAGTGTATACACACACATCACGGCCCACTCAGCCCACTTCTACAACCAACAATTACAAAAAATGGAGAAGTTTGACCTAGCTATTTAAGGAGGTTGGCAGAGAAAGCATACGGGGGAAAAAGCGCCGAATCTGAGAAAGAAAAGAAAGAAAAACCACCATTGCTCTACCTCACTCCCTTCAAAATTCTTCCACCGCCCGTCTTCTCTATCAAACCTCCGTCACTTTTAAAACTCTTCACTACCACTACCATATTAAGCAATAATAATCTTTCAGCACAACACACATACTTCATATCCTATAGCAACAACATTCAAACTTGTTGTAGCTATCCAACAATGTAACACACTTTTCCACTATTAGCTCACACACGACCTCTTTCTGTCGCATTTACGACGAGCTCCGTACTTCCCCCGCCATGAGCATCATTATCACCACAAACCATTACTTAGACTCACCTGTGCAACCCTCCTAACAACCGTTCCTTTTCATCACCACCAATCAACTCACAACACCCACAACACACCTGCAACCGTCCCCTCCTACTCCTTTGCACACTCATCAACAACCACACAATAACTCAAACTCAGATCCAGAAACTCTCAAACCAGATTAAAAATAAAATTAAGATATGAAGAGATATGGAACTGAGATGAAACGGAAATGAGATCCAAAGCTTCGAACCGAAACTCACAAAAAAAACTTGTTTCTGCTTCTCATTCTTACCACTAACGTGCTTCAATGGAGAAGAATCCTTTATGGGGAAAACTGATTTTGCATTCTTCATCACAATATGCTCATATTGATTTCACTGAAGACAACTTCAAGCTTGGCTGCCGTGTGTGGAGATTTACCATACATTTTGATGGAACCAATAGAGGAGAAGCGGAACGGCGGCTCTACACAGCCAACAAGCTTCTCAGCGCTCGTGACTTACATGGCGCACGTACATTCGCTATCCGGGCACGTGAGTCTGACCCGAGCTTCTCCTAGCGGTTATTGATACTCTCTTAGTCGGTGAAGTTCAGATCAAAGAACATCTTGATGACTACGCCATTCTTCAAATTCTTCGTTACACTCAGAATATTGAGTACATCGCCGTTCAGTACCGCCGTCTCGCCGTTCTGCTCGACCCTCAACCGAAACCTCACAACTCTCACAAACCTGCATCTCACCCGTCTCACTCAAACCAACCACTCAAATCAACCCAAACCCTTCTTCTTCTTTAACTCAAACCCAGAAATGCAGAGCAGACAAAGATGGAAGAGAGAATAGATAACGAATTCGAAGGCGAATCCAAACAAAAATGAGGAAACCGAGATCGAAGTAGACGCGAGAAAGAAGAGAGCACACCGACGATGTTTGTGACTGATGACGATTTCAAGCGAGAGAAAGAGAGACGCGATGGTGTGGTGTTTCACGGGCGGAGGATGCAAACGGCGATGAGAGCGAAAGGATTAACACGGTGCCGCGCGGAAGGAAATGAAAATGTGTTTCTCTTGTTTTTTATTTTTGGCTTCAGATTCTTTTTATTTTATTTTAGAAATTTGTTTTTTTTTCATGATTAACATGGGCGTGGCCCGTATCAACTTACATCCCAAAATGATTTCTGCACTATCTCTATTTTAATGGGTTTTGTTTTGTTTATTATTTTAGTTTTAGATTTTTGTTAGAATTATTTCTTTTCTTTAAATTAGGACTTCTTTTAGATTTAAATATTAATTTTAATTTAATTTCAGATTAATTTTGATTCTATTTTGATTGGATTTTGAATTAGGTTTTAATTAGAGATTGTTTTATAGAATAGAATTTTGATTAAACTTATGATTAATTTCTTGGTTTAGGTTTATGGTTACTTATTTTATTTTTAGAATATGTGTTTAATTTTAACCTTGTGTTGATTTTCATGTTTCTCTTAGACTTATTGCCATA
The DNA here is from genome assembly GCA_022829125.1 of Lathyrus tuberosus. Classification (NCBI taxonomy): domain Eukaryota; kingdom Viridiplantae; phylum Streptophyta; class Magnoliopsida; order Fabales; family Fabaceae; genus Lathyrus; species Lathyrus tuberosus. The sequence goes on from JALAZF010000164.1 coordinate 1,944,003, forward strand.
ACCTTATTTGAACTAATGAGGTCTCTTGATGCAAATCGTGAAGTACTTGATTGCTTGATTCTCGTCCACCTTAGAATCTTCTTCCTTTGAGTCTTGCCCATTCGAGTCTACTGATCTTGTGTGTTGATTGGGTTGATTGTGTGAAGCTTCTACAAGTGTTCTTGAGCTTTATGCGTGTTGAAGAGGCAACAGACCTTCTCCGTTAGGTACCCCTAGAATCTCGATTTTATCTTTCATGTCTCATTTTATTCATGATTTTTGGATGAGGTGTATGATCTTCTCTTGTAGATTTATTTCATGCCTTGGTCATATTATGCTATGTCATTGCGTGTTTATTCAAATCAAAATATTTTTCAACTAATATTTGGACTTCGTGTCAATCATTTTCATACCTGATAAGTCGATCGTTTTCACGATCGCAACCGACCTCCCCTTTGCCTCCTCTTGGGCCTTATGCAACGATTACCCATTTTATGTTGATTTGTATGCATGTATGTGATTGGTTTATGTTTAATCATGGCTTAATTAATTCCATAAGATTAAAATCAACCCTTTTTATAAGAGTAAAACAAACTTGATCCAACATCAAGTATTTTCCAAATAAATTCAATAAATTCAATCCTAAGCATTTACTTGATCCATATATCAAGTATTTCCAACCCTCACTTCACACCATAACTTCCTTTTCCTTCCATTTTTTAACCTCCTCATACGTAAATTAAAACCTCGATGCAACGTCGAGTGTTTTTCTCAAATCAAACCAACATACGTAATAATACTTAAACATTTTCATAAAGGTGAAAAAGAGGGGGACTAAGTCTTTGGTCTTTCTTTTCAATTGCTTGGGTGCGAGTTTCCTTACTCGTGTGTGGGTAATTGACGCTTTTAAAATACACTCAAACTCCTTTTCTTAATCAACCACCAATACATTTAATCATACTTAAAGATCATTTATTAAAAGGTGAAAAGGAGGGGGATCAAGTCTTTGGTCTTTCTCTTCAATTGTTTGGGTGCGAGTTTTCTTACTCGTGTGTAGACAATTGACGCCTCTAAAACATAAACCTTAATTCGTCGATTGCTTGTGTGCGAGTTCTCTTACTCGTGTGCGAGCAATTCTCCTCAATTGTTTGGGTGCGAGTTCACTTACTCGTGTGCGAACAATTGGTACCTCTAACAAAACTTAAGCCTTAACCTGTCAATTGTTTAGGTGCGTGTTCTCTTACTCGTATGTGGACACTTGACACCGTTAAAACATGAACTCGACAACATTCAAACCTCGATCAACATCGAGTATTTTTCAAGTCAAATTAATAAACGTAATCATACTTAAACACTATTTCTTAAAAGGCGAAAAAGAGGGGGATCAAGTCTTTGGTCTTTCTCCTCAATTGTTTGGGTGCGAGTTCTCTTACTCGTGTGTGGACACTTGACACCTTTAAAACACACGAACTCGACTACATTCAAATCTTTTCCAAGTAATCATTAAAACACTTAATCTCTATCTAAACACATTTTACTAAAGGTGAAGCGAGGGTGGCCGAGTCTTTGACCCTTCTCCTCAATTGCTTGGGTGCGAGTTCTCTTACTTGTGTGTGGGCAATTGTCACCTCTAAAACATCCAATATGATCAAATTTATCCTTTCCTCGCCTCTGTGCGACCGAAACCCTAAAACATACGCATATCAAATTCTTTTTTTCTAATCAAATCTTAACACACTTAATCCTTAATCAAACAACTTTTCACAAAAAGAACATTGTTTAATCCATTCTCTCGCGTATATGAACTAGTGCTTTAGCCTCCCATGACGAGCAGACAAGCCAACGTTTAGCAGTTAGAATGCGAATTAAACACTCGTTCGCCTAAAAAACACCAACCAACCTTAGTCCCACGAACTACGAATGCTCTGACTTTCCCATTGCACGAGGGAATACGTAGGCCCATGGGTTCTCAATCCTTGCCGAGCACAATAATAAAAAACCACCCATTTTCCATTTAGAAGCAAACCCTTTAGAAGATAAACAAACAAACCTAACTAACTTTCTCACGAATCGATTCAAGAGGTTCCCGTTGAGTACAACGGACGTAGAGGGTGCTAATACCTTCCCTTTGCGTAACCGACTCCCGAACCCGAATTTGGTTGCGACGAACACATTCTTATCTCCCTTTCGAAGGTTTTATCGATATTTTCCTTTCCCTCTTTTAGGATAAATAAAGTTTGGTGGCGACTCTGTTTCGAACAGTTTTTTCCGCGTCCATCGCGAGGATAATATTTTTCGAGGTACGACAGTCATACAGTCAGGTATTGTCAGATTTGTTTAAAAGAGGATTAATAATGCCAAAGAAACCAGATCCAGTCATTCCTCCATATACACTGGGGTTTAATGCCAATGCCCGATGTGACTACCATGCTGGGGCACAGGGGCATTCTACTGAAAATTGTAATGCGCTCAAGCACAAGGTGCAAGATCTGATTGATGCTAGGGTCATTACTTTCACTGTAGACGGTTTGTGTATTAATTGAAGCTTCCCAAGTGAGCACTTGAGACTGCGAGGACATCGTCAGAAGCAATCAGTCCAGACGGAGTCAGGCCTTCTCAATAATGACAATCATCAGCTTTCTTTACTGCATTTTTCATTGTTTGTTAATGCTTTGTTTGCATGTAAAAACTTGTTTGTTTTTGAATGATGATCTTAATGCAACGAGTATGTTTTTCTTGAGGTATTCCATTCGTGTTCACTCATATAATTTTTCTATGCATTGCAATACCAATTTTCTTGCTAAACTCTTTGAGGTAGGATGACGAAGTAAAAACGAAAACTTTCTGGTTGTATGCCTTTGAATAAAACCTTGCTGATGATATACATGCATTATTTCAAAATCCCTAAACATCGGAGATATAAGGGAGATAAACCTTCATTAACCCCTTTGAGCCTTGAAGTTGGAGTTTCTTTCATATGAAAAAACCCTCAATCTTAACCCAGGGGCAGGGTAGTCTTCAGTTAGTTTGGCCGAGCTTTCAAATTTCAAAAGGAGTGTGCATCCAAGGATCCATGACCTTTTATCCTTCACAATCCCACAATGTTCATCCCTCACCAACCAAAGGATGGGGCAGTCACAACCCTTCCAAGACAACCAGTGTCACATGATTTGTTCAAAAAAAAAGAGAATCAAAAGAAAAGAAAAAGAAAAAAGAAAGCCCGCTAAGTCGATAACTTGAAAACAAGTGACTTAGGCAAAAGTTAGGGCATCCTGCTGGACATCAAAAATCAACAAAAAATATAGGTCCAGGAAAAAAATTAGGGAACAAAAAAGCGAAAGAATGAAAAGCGAAAAAGATTACAAAAGAAAAGTCTTCGAGTAAGAACAAGTCGTGTGACTACAGACACCAAAGATGAAAAGGGGTGTCTGCCACTTCGAAAACCTTGTGGTTCCTTAACCATCATTTTACCATTTAATAACTTTTTGAAAGGTGAGCGCTTGTGCCAAGTTAGCTGAACATAGGACTGGAGAACATTAAGGAGAATGGGTGGGCTAAAACAAAATTTTGAGCCATAAATCATTTTTTCTCAAACCGTAAACCAGGCCACGTTGCAACCCTCAAAAGTCCTAATTGAGGCAAGGTTTATTCTGAAGGCGTACTTCAACGAGATAACATTCCTAACTTCCATGAGTTGTGCTAAAATTTTTTTGTTGGTATTACATGTGCATAATGCCTTTCATACAAAAAATCAATGTCGTATCTAGTGACTCGTTCACAGGGTTTAACGACATATTTTCAGCATGAAAACCTCAAGATTAACATGTGTGTCGCATTAGAATTATCATTCTCAGAATAAGCATTTTTTGTGTGCATACATTGTACTTGACGCCAAGGAAGTTTACATAATGAACAACGGTCGAGAAGCTTAATCAAACCGAGTTGAGATGCTTGAAACTTCTGAAGGACAATCATGTCCAGGGGCATGTAGCCAAGAAACTCTGTCGAATGTGTGCATTTCCGACAAGTTTTGCTCGGAAGGTGCCAGTCTGGGGCACTCACGTTAAGAAATCCCTATAAACTTCAGCTAATCTGGGGCAGTCATGTCGAGATTCAACAAAACTCTCGAAGATTAGTCAGTCAAGGGCAAAGTCATTACAAGGCTCGTACTGAGGTAAGCCACTTCAAGAGATCAATAAGTTATCCTCTTCGAAGAGCGGTTAATCAAAGTCATGTTACCAGGGTGCAACACATTGGGGCAAGATATGTCAGATCTTCATGACTCCTCCTGAAGACAGGTTCCTTTATGGGTTATGCGGCATCAGGGCACCTCTTTTTGTCATATCACCTCTGCAGGGTTCATGTTGATAGCTAACACGTGACGTCCTCAGTAGAGTTTCTTTCCTCGGCAGAGATTACTAAAGTTTTATCACTCTCGACAGAGCATTATGAAGTTTGTGATTATTCTCCCCAGCAAGAGTTCAGAAGTTCGCCTCCCTTATCCAGGTTGGTGAAGTTTATTTCTCTTCAACAGAAGTTCGTATTCCCATATAGGATACGAGTGTCTGGTCCGTGCTTCCCAATTGGGTTTGTGGTAAGGTTGTTTCTGTCTCCCCAACGGAGAAAGGGTAGAAGACAGTTTTCCAACAAATGAGTAAGTCCAATGTTTTCCCCTAGCAGAGCTGATATTGTCAACCATCGTGCCCCAAGCAATTTGTTGGTAATGGTTGGTATTCCCCAGCAGGTCGAAGGCTGATTGTCATTGGCATTTTTTCAGCATGTTCCTGGGATGTTTCCTCAGCAGATATTGGTTATTCTTACTTTTTGGTAGAATGGAAGTTTGGTTGGGTTCTCGAGCAGAGTTTATGACCCTAGAGATAGTTTAGTTTGTCATGTACAACGAAGTTGGCTTCGTCTCTTCAGCATTTATTTTGCTGGAGTGGTCCTGTTGCATATCATAAGCATCATTGCATTGCATCCTCAAATGCATAGCATTTCCATTTTATAGAGCCTTACGCCATAGAAAGAAAATCAAACATGCATGCGAAGCATAAGCCAGATTTGGTACCTTGCGCAAAAACCCGAATCAACTTTCCATCAGATCACTGACATATCCCCAGAGAGAATGTCGAGCCATTCCCCAGCAGAAATTTCAATCAACACCTCTGCTTACTTTTCTTCAGGGTTGTAGATCATACGTCGATCTTACCCTTGATCAATCCTTGTCCATCAACCCTTTGATGGCGACATTCCAAAAACAAGTTTTCTTCCCGTCAACTCTTTGACGATGTGTTTCTTCAGAAAAGTGTTTTCTTTCTGTCAACTCTTTGACGATGTGCTCCTTCGGTCAGGTTTTCTTTCCGTCAACTCTTTGACGATGTGTCTCTTTGGTGAAGTTGTTCATTGTCATCAACTCTTTGATGATGTCAGATTTCTTTTCCGTCAACCTTTTTACGAGATCCATTTTCTTCCCATCAACCCTTTGATGATGACATTCTAGATGTTATCTCTCCGTCAACTCTTTGACGATGTGTTTCTCTAGACAGACTTTCTTTTCGACAAATCCCTTTGACGATGTGGTTCTCCAGGGTTCAGTTTTCTTTCCGTCAAACCCTTTTGACGATGTGGTTCTTTGATTCAGCTTTCTTTCCGTCAACTCTTTGACGACGTGTTCTGTCGAACAATAGTTTTTTCTTGTCAATCCTTTGACGATGTGTTTCTTCAGTCAGGTTTTTCTTTCCGTCAACTCTTTGACGATGTGTTTCTTCGGTGCAATTTTATTTTCGTCAACTCTTTGACGATGTGTTCCTTCAAAAAAGTTTGATTTTCGTCAACTCTTTAACGACGTGTTTCTTTCGGATAAATTTGCTTCCTGTTAACTCTTTGACGACGTGGTTCTTTGGGTATGTTTTCTTTCCGTCAAATCCCTTTGACGAGGTGTGACTGAGCTCTAATTACATTTTCTCTCCCCATAATTTTCAAATTCTGCTGTTCCTTTTGTATTCAATCACCTTCTACCTTGAACGTATAAAAGCCGTTGTTGTCATCCTTTCAGGTCCAAGTTGATTGAATAGTGTAGCGTGCGATTTTTGTCGGTGACGCGACCACCTTATCGCCATTTGGTTTTTCCTCACCGCAATGGTAGGGATTGGGTGCTACTTTCTGATTTCTTATTTATCCAATGAAGCTGGAAAGGAAAGGGAAGTTATCTAAAACTAACCTTGCACGCAAATGTTTTACTGAACAAATGCTAAGAGATTGGGGAGTTCGGGGTCAGGTTATACAATGGGGAGTTGTCAATTACCCATCCTATATGTGGTTATCCACAGGTCATTAGCAATTTCTACATTGTTTTCTACTTACTGGTGTTTATCTATTTAGGGTTGGGAAAGTTTATCCTTTGAGAGTGTTTGAGAGAGAGAGCTTTTGTTGATTTCGGGTTTTCTGTTGTTTTGGTAAGGTACTGGACCTAAGGTTTTTTTATTTGTGTGTGAAGGTACTGAACCTAAAGTTTTTGATTGGTGTGCTCGCTAAGATTTCGCAATCTTATGCCTACGTATTCCCGTTATGATAACAGGGAAATCAGAGCAATCGTAGTTCCTCATATTCTATGGGAGGAAAAGATGTTTGGTGTCTTGTTCAAAGCCCAAGATTGAAGCTAGAGGTTATCTGTGTCTTGTTCAAAGCCCAAGATTGGAGCTAAAAGGTTTAACTGAGAGAGAATTTGTCATCTCTAAAAAGAGATATCTCATCTGTTTATCACAATTGTTGGGTGACTGATTATAAAGGAGAATTACTTTAACTGGGATATGAGAATCCAGCAATGCCATAATTTCCTTTATAAGGGATTTGTCCTGAAGGAGAAAACTTTAACTCAGTATAGAGTAATGCCATTTTTCCTTAGGAGTCTTTCATGCTAAGAGAGGGACGTTGGCGTGGATGTAAATAATCCAGAGGCTTGCCACTTACAGCAATTAGATGAAGAGGAAATTTACCAGGATAAAAGAGGGACTACATCTTGGATATTTGAATCAACAAGTGTGCCACTTACAACAGTTATCTGGGATTAAGGTTTGTTTTGATTTGTCTATTTTGATGTGTGATGTATAGAGAAATGTCTTCCTACAGAGAGATTTTGATTTTCTATGAAGGTATATTGATTTTTGTGTGCCTTGATTAAAGCCCAAGGTTGAAGCTAAAAGGTTGATTGACTCCACTGGGGAGATTATTATCTGTCTTGTACAAAGCCCAAGATTGAGGCTGAAAAAGAGACTGACTCTTTTGGGGAGATCATTATACAAAGCCTAAGAGGAGGCTAAATGTTGACTTTTCCGGGGAAATATTTTGTCTGTAAAGAGACTGACTCTGCTAAGGAGATTTTATATATGTCTTGTACAAAGCTCAAGATTGAGGCTAAAAGATATTTGACTGACTCAGCTAGAGAGATATTTATGGGTGTCTTGTACAAAGCCCAAGATTGAGGCTAAAAGATATTTGACTGACTCGGCTAGAGAGATATTTATGGGTGTCTTGTACAAAGCCCAAGATTAAGGCTGAAAGGTGATTGACTCAGCTGGAGAGTATGATTTTTCTTGTACAAAGCCCAAGATTGAGGGTGAAAAGAGACTGACTCAACAAGAAAGTGTTTTTATCTGTCTTGTACAAAGCCCAAGACTGAGGCTGAAAGGAATTGATTCAACAAGAGAGTGAGTAAAGATCTTTATACAAAGCCTAAGAGGAGGCTAAAAGTGATTGACTCAACAAGAGAGTGAGAAAAGATCTTTATACAAAGCCTAAGAAGAGGCTAACTTCTGCTGAGGATTATTGAGATCCAAAGGCAGGTCCAGATTGAGGAATCAACTCTTGCTGAGGATTATAGAAGAGTTGAAATATCAGATGCCTTGAGGTTCTGATAAAGGTTTATTGATATTGATTTGACCCTAGCTGGGAAAAATCAAAGTGAGAGTTTAAAGATTGAGTTTTAAAACCTATGGAGGTTTTAGCTCTGCTGGTGATTGATGAGATGATTAGGGTTTATCCTGTGCTTTTGGGAAACTTAAGGGTTTCTTGAGATCCCAAAGGAAATGAGATTGTCCAAGTCTACTGGTATGAAAGGTTTATCTTTGTATAATTCCCAATAGGAGGCTGGTGTTTTTAAGGGATGAGAATCAACCCTGAATTGGTCTGATGTTTTGACTCTTAGGAAGTTGCTCTAACAAAGGATGACTAGGTTCTGTCCTATACTCGTAAGAGGTCTTTTGGGTCCTTATACTAAGCCCAAGAGGAGGCATGAGAACTCCTAAGAAGCCTGACGACAAAGCCCAAGAGGAGGCTGAGGATGCTTTTAGGAAGCCTGTGGGTCCAAACTTAAGAAAAGTTCAAGAAAAGTTTCACCGGGAATAATCTTTTCTTTAATGAACATTTCTAGGGTTTGAAGAAATTCAAGAGAGGTTTCACCGGGAATTATTCCTCTTTAGGGGAAATGAATTTCTTTGACAATTTTCTAATAGTGACAGCCTGGAGAAAAGTTTCACTGGGAATAATGCCTTTCTCTGTTCCATATTCTATAAACCCAAGTGGAGGCAAAACTGTATCGGGAAATTCCTACGGGGAACTAGTTTTGATATTGTTGAAAGAGTGACCACTGGTTTGATCTAATCCTAGACCTAATTGTCAGGAAAAACTCTAAGCAGATAATATACAGGCATATATATACAGATGAAATATAGTATACTGTATGTAAAAGAGGGTAGGAGGACTTACAGGTGAGCAAGCTTCCAGCCTTACAAACAAATATATATATATATATATATATATATATATATATATAAAAGAAAGCTGATAAAACTTACAGGTGAGCAAGCTTCCATTGTAACAGCTGTATGGTTAGTTGTTCAAGAAATTAAAGAAAGTTTTGATAACAACTATGGATTTGAATCTAAGTCAAAGGGGAAAGTTGTTTTGAAAATAAGATTAGGGCTTATACTCAAGGAGAGGCCCAAAAAGGTTGTCTGTACAAAGGGGTTAGGTCTCACACTCTATCAAGAGGCCCAGAGAATGTTTGAAAAGAAGAAAAATGAATGGGACTTACAACACAAGGGTAGGCCTAGATGGTTTTTGTTTAAAAGGCGACGATCGCGCCGCGGTTTTTTTAACGTATTGGGACTTATACAATGGCTGAGGCCCAAAAAAGATTTTTATTTACAAGGGATGGGACTTACACTCTATCAAGAGGCCCAAGAGTTTATTTTATACAAAAGATGGGGCTTACAACTCAAGGAGAGGCCCGGATGAAAACAACGATTGCACCGTTATTTTGAAAATCGTATCGGGACTTATACAATAACTGAGGCCCAAATTATTTTTGTACAAAGGGGGGTTGGTGTAAGAACAAGAGTTGTCTCTGCAAGTCATCTCTATATTTTGATGATAACAATGAGTATTTGTGAAAGAAATATTTTATGTTATAATGTTTGAAATTCTGGCCTGTATATCAGATGTCCTATCGAGATGTCGAGACACTGATATACAACAACAATGAACAAGTTCAATACAAAAGTGTGCATAAAATGTAAAGAACACCAGAAATTGTTAACCCAGTTCGGATCTAACTATCCTACATCTGGGGGCTACCAAGCCAGGGATGAAATCAATATTCGATAGTATCAATTCACTAATAACCACACCCGGTTCAATCAGCTCACTTAATCACTACCCTTCCTATGACTTCTACCTAAGACTCCTCTAGGTATGAGGCCCTCCTCAAATCCCTCTTCAATCACAACCCGTGACTGGTTCCTTACAAGATAAATAACAATGGTCGAAACACAAATTCTCAATACTTCACAACTTATGAGAATTAACACACAACTACTCAATGCTTAAAAGCTTATGAGCAACCTTACACAACTTACACTACAGTCCTTATACTGTTATCATAAGATACCAGTTAGGCTCACAAAACACAAGCACACAACCCTAAAAATACATGTAAGTTCGACACCTAAAACTAGGTTTACATCAGTCTATTTATAGCTTAAAATCTGGACTGAATTTGGGCTTCAAAGATGCAGCAATTGGACTGCTCACAAATCTGCAAAAATAACTCCAATAAAATAGGTCTTCACTCCAAAGTGTCCTATTATGTCTCCATAATTAGAAACAGCAGCAAATCCGAAAACCAACAAATAACCCTAATCCAAAAAGGCTTTGGATGCCACATAGGATAACCAATTATTCACAGAATATTCAGTTACAAATCATTGTAACAGAATCTGCAATAAAACCTGACTTCACAGCGTGATGTCCTATGAGTAGTCATGGAACATCTTCATTCGACATGTTGAACAGAGAGTAATCTTCATTCAACATCTGCTGCTACATGAGTTTTAGCAAAATAATGCCAACCATAAAACCAAGGAAATAACAATGTTTGTTTCTGTGCAGATCATAGTTATTGAAGATATTAGATCAAACAAACATGTGCGAAGATGTGCGTAAAAGATTACATGCGAATTACTATGTGTAACACAAGTCGCAAGAAGCAAGTTTGCTTCTATATCTAGAAACAAGCAGAAAGATCCAAGGATGCCGATATTGCTGTTGCAATGCCCTTGTGGATTCTGTTCTGAAGGTGTTTTAGATTCTGAAGTTAAACAAAGCTTATGGAGAAATAATCTTCTGAAGAACCAAGTGCTGAAGACTCTAATGACTTGAAGTTCTGAAGGCTGAGGGCTCTGAAGACCAAGTGCAGAAAGACTCTGAAGACTGAAGTGTTCTGAAGATTAAGATTCAAATGATCAAGTGCTGAAGACTCTGAAGACACGTTCTGAGTGAACAAGGTTCTGAAGACTCTGAAGACTTGAAGCTATGAAGACAAAGGGTTTTAAGGCAAGTGCTGAAGTTCTGAAGACAAGACTCGGAATGAGCAAGTACTGAAGACTGAAGACTTAAGATTCTGAAGACCCAACTAAAGTCTCTACTCATGCTTCAACTAAATATCATCAGAAGCCTCTGAAGATTTGAAGACAAATGTTACCATTAGGAATGACTGTACACTGTACTAAAAAGATCTATCCCATCACTTCTACAGTAAAAAGAAGATATGTCAGTACAACTTTCATCATTGCATAACAAATCTTTTCAAATATTCAACGGCTCTTTAATGACTCTATTTTTCACTTGGCCATATAAAGGAAAGAAGAAAGTGCTTTTGAGAAGTCGTGGATCGTGCGTGTTAAAGTCGGTTTACACGATCAAGATCACCATCGTCAAACACAACTGTTGCTGAAACACAACCATTGTTGTTGGAACATAAAGAATCATATATCAACACAACAACAATCAGAAAGTACAGAAATTGATTATCCAAGACATTGTTGCAAACAATCAAGTCTTCAACCATTTCATCATCTGAGCTATATTGAAGATCAGAAGCAAGGAGTTGTTGCTCGAAGCCTGCTCAACAAAGAAGATGAAGAAGATCTACAAGATGTCATCAATTGTCAAATCAACATACATCTTTGTAGAATTTGAAGATAGCAAGGAGTTGTTACTCATAGCTTGCTAGAACACTATGTGTTCATATGTACTTAAACTTAGGAGTTTATCAGCTTATTTAGAAGCAATCAATGTAATCTCCAGAACAACTAATTCTATGTGAATTAGGATTCCTCAAGTGATCAGTGTGATCGGAGACTTGAGATGACAATGCCTAGATGTCATTGTGGAAATCCTGAAATATGGTCAATGATAGTTATATCTTAAAGAGGACCAATTGTGAGTCTGACTCTTGTGAGATCACTGATGAAAGTCATTGAAAATCCTGGAAGAATGGTCAGTAAACGTTATATCCGTTAACTCGGATCACTGAATGTTTAGCTGTGAAAATCCTGATAGGAGATCTTGCGAGATTGGTTTCTATTAGGTCAATGTTCATTATATCCATTAACTTGAATCACTGAATGGTTCATTGTGGGTTAGTCACAGCTGCGGTTGTGCAGGTTGTTAGTCACCGGTGTTAGCCCGTGCATCTGTAATCGGTTCTAATTATAGTGGATTAAGTCCTTGTGATCAAGGCGAAATCACCTTGGAAGGGTGGACTGGACTAACTTGAGAATTGCTCAAGGGAACCAGGATATATCGTGTATTCTTTACTCTTGCTTATGCTTTGATTTATTGTTTATGTTCTGTATCGGTTATCAGAACCTTGCATAGCAAGTCAGAACCTTGTAACTCGACTCTGATAAGCTTCCGCATTGCAAGTCTGATTCATGCATCGCTAATTCAGATTCTTCTTGTTGCTTATGCTTCATGCATCGCACAATCTGAATGACACATCGCAAGTCAGAGTCTCTCAACGCAACTCTGATATTCTCTTAGCGCATTAACGATAAGAGGCGAAAAGTTTGTAAGAGTTAAAACACAATTCAAACCCCCCTTTATTGTGTCTCTCTCACACATTCAGTTGGGTCTTACACTCTATTAGAGACCCAAGAGTTTTGAAAAATATTTGTGAGGGTGAAAATAAGCAAAAAAAAAAACCCTAATATGATTTAAAAATGTATTTTAATTGAATAAAATTCAATTAAAATGATCAGAATTATCAAACATGTGTGAAAAACAAGTTGTGATCTTGGATTAATATTTGAAAAATCATGTTTCATTCATAGAATGATTTGAAAATAATTTGAATTTGCAAAATCAAGAGAAAGAAATATTTTTAAATGCCTAAAAACAAATAAAAATATAATTCTTTACAAAAATACCAAATGTATGAAATAAATAATATTTTTGTGAAATTTTTGTAGAATAAAATATTTTAACATTTTTGTGAATTTTCAAAAAAAGAACCAATAAAAAATAATTAAAATTGAGAGAGAAATTAATTTTGGAATTAATTAATAAAAACCATGAAAAATGTGAAAAATAGCAAAATAGGAGAAAATGGCAAAATGGTCTGGGTGGGTCTTGAACCCACGACCTCTCAACGAAACACACATGCGCGCTACCACTGGGGTGGTGATACATCCGTGTATCAAAACCACCCCATTAACATATATGGGTGACTTGGATTTCAGGTCTGGACCTTGCCCAAGGCATGGCCTGATTTCTGCCTCTTACATGAAGGCTCTAACTTCCTCATTTCTCCATGGGTTTTTACAAAATTTAGATGGATCCTGCCAAGAATTTCATGAGGAATCCAATGGTGCTTTTAGATTTTTCCAAAGATGTCCCTATTTTAAAACCCGATAGTGGTTTTAAAATAGGCCTAGATTTGTATGTTCTATGCTATCTCATCATACAGGCAACAATAGCATGGCAAATTGGTTCAAACACAACATATATGATATGTATGATATGTCCATGATTAATGGACATCAAAGCAATGCATGATTTAGATAGTTCAAGTTGTGATGCACTTACCTCTTGAAGCTCCTTGTGCTATCTGTCAAGATCCTTATGCCAGAAGTAATCCAATGCTTTAAACACTCTAGATTGATCCCTTAGAAGTTTTTAGGATGATCAAAACCAGCTAGAATCCTCAGGAACAAGAATTGGCTCTTTCTTGCAAAAGTGGCAAAAGTGACCAAGATGGTAACTCTCTCAAATGGTGTTCTAGATGAGGAAGACCAATTGGGACAGTTTGAGGATGATATTTGGAGTGTGTTTATGGCTTTGTTTGGTTTTGAAAGTGACTGAATCAAGACATGGCTTGAAAAATGCAAAAAAGTCAAAATTTGAGGTTTTGGAGTTTGACTTTTTGATTTTGGTGTTTCAGATCAAGGGTGAGTGTTTGGACAACTTATATATGATACATTGGATGTGTTTGGGTCATGAGATGTGGTGGAATTGCTCTCTAACTTAAAAACTCAATGGTGACTTGCAAAAGAAGGCATTTATGCATAATGAGAGAGATTTTGAGGAAAACAAGTATTGTTGTGCTTTAGTATACTCAAACTGACCATAAATGAGCTCTATTTATAGTAGAGCAAGTTTGTTTTAGCATCAATAGTGAATGGGAACTGGTACAGGTTTGTGGCCAATGGTTGCTTAAAGGAATTCTAGTCTTCCATGATCATTGACTTAAGATTAGAGCACAAGCCTATGGTCTTCTGTTGCAGGGATAAGGCTTGACTCATTCAGTTAGGTTTGCTTCAGTCAATGCCACCTTGATGTATCCATTGAATGCTTTGAAACAAAATTAGAGTCTTTGAGCTTTTTAGCCCTTTTAGGGTGACATAGCTACATGTAGATCCTTGGACTTGGGAGGCTTGTGGATCAGATACTTTTCCTTTGATGTTATCCCTTGAGGTGTCCAAATGGACGACAAGGCTTGTAATCATCTGATTTGGCCAAATCGAGCAAATGACCTATAATCTGCCTTGAACAAAATCAGTCTTTGATGCCATGTTCCAAGGGTTAGAACTCCCTACTCAAATTGAATTTGGAGATGATCTGGTACTTGTTGGAAAGCCCTCATGGCATACTTCAACTTTGATGTTCAAAGTTGGTTTTAGTTCAGCTTGGATCAAAGTGAAAAATGCCTCTACATTTTGGAAAAAGTAAGACAGATTCTGACTTATTAAAAATTTCACTAAGTGTTGGAAAAAGTGGCCATTTTCACTTTTTGTGATTTTGATCAATCCATAACTCAAAATCCATGAGGATTTGGAATCTCTTGTAGTTGACATATTTGAAGTATGTCAGATGAACTTTCATTTTTGAATGGGAGAAAAAGGCCTTGTGGTTTAGGAGTTATGACCTTGCAAAGTTGGGTAAAAACCATTTTTGTTCCATAACTTAGAAAATTTTAAGTTTTCTAAGGTTGCCCCTTTTGCAAGAAACCTCACTTTTCTTGATTTTTCTTAATGAATGATGATCAAAATTATACATTAACATTGTTTTTGACTTAGGGGAACCATATTTGTGAAAAATTCCAAAAAGCCAAACTTGATTTTGGGCACAATTGACTTTTTGTTAGATGAAATCTAAACTGTGTGATTCTTTGTGCAATCAAGTTCTTGACCCAATTCAAACCTAATGGATGGATTCCCTAGGTGTTTTAGGGTGTCTTGAATCATGTCCCAAGGTTTGGGAGCATGTCTTGGTCAAAAGTCAAGGATATAGTTGACTTTTTCTTCAAAAACCCTAATTGTGGTCCAGATGAAATTGAAACATGTGAATTAAGCTTCTTGGATCAATCCATTGTTGTAAATGGATCAATGTAGTGTATTTGAGGCCCTCAAAACATGTCTTGGGGTCTTGGCTCATGCTTTGCTCCAAAAGTCAACTTAGGGGTGAATTAGGTCAAGAAACCCTAATTCCTGATTTTTTATGAATGCATCCCCTGAGGCTAAATTGACTTGATGATTGGGTCCATGAGGTCCCTTGGAGTATCTTGGGTTGTGCTTTGAAGCATTGACTCATGCCCAGAGGAAAAATTTCCATCTAGAGGCCTTGGTCGACCAAAACCCTAATTTGGTGACACTGGCGATCTTGAGGCTTGATCCACTTGGAATGTTGTAACCTTGTGCTTGATTCTTAATGTGGGAGTCCTCTTGATCCCTTATAGGTGTTTGAGAGGTTAGACAAGTTAAAGATCATGTCATTTCTTGATTGATCCTTTGTCTAAGTGTTTAGAGAGAGCTTAAAACCCTAATTTTTTATTGTGGGGAATGCTTAACCATCTTTGAGGAGATTGATGAGGCATGAAAGTACATCCATATTGTGGTAATGATCCTAACAATGATGGGAAATCTTGGTGGTACAAATTTGGGGTATGTCAGATGCCCTTATTTAATCTTCTTAGACCCGAAGGTGTGAATGGTGAAGATATTCGGACATTCAGGGTGCAAAAGGATTAAATATCAGAATACCCGAAATTTTGACTGTAGTTATTATAGCGTGCGATTTTTGCCGATGACACGACCACCTTATTGCCGTGGGTTTCTCCTCACCTCAATGGTAGGAGTGGGGTGCTACTTTCTTATTTCTTATTTATCCCAGGAAGCTGGAAGGGAAAGGGAAACCATCTAAAACTAACTTTCCACGCGAATGTTTAACTGAACAAATGCTTAAAGAGATCTGGGGAGTTCGGGGTCAGGTTATACAATGGGGAGTAGTCAATTACCCATCCTATATGTGGTTATCCACAGGTTGTTAGCAATAGGTTCTGCTTTGTACTTGATGGTGTTTATCTACTGTGGGTTGGGAAAGTTTCTCCTTTGGGAGGTTTTTGAGTGAGAGAGAGAGAGTTTTTAATGATTTTGTGAGGTACAGGACCTCAGTTTTGATTGGTGTGAAGGTACTGGACCTAGATTTTTTTATTGGTATGCGAAGGTACTGGACCTAAAGTTTTTGATTGGTGTGTTCGCTAAGATTTCGCAGTCTTATGCCTATGTATTCCTGTTAAAGAAAACAGGGAAATCAGAGCAATCGTAGTTCCTCCTATTCTATGGGAGGAAAGACATGTTTGGTGTCTTGTTCAAAGCCCAAGATTGAAGCTAAAGGTTTTTTATGTCTTGTTCGAAGCCCAAGATTGAAGCTAAAGGTTTTAATGAGAGAGAATTTGTCATCTCTAAAGGGAGACATCTTGTCTGTTTATCACAGTTGTTGGGTAACTGTTTATAAATGAGGATTACTTTAACTGGGATATGAGAATCCAGCAATGCCATAATTTCCTTTATAGGGGATTTGTCGTGAAGGAGAAAACTTTAACTCATTGTAGAGCAATGCCATTTTTCCTTAGGAGTCTTTCATGCTAAGAGAGGGACATTGGCTTGGATGTAAATAATCCCGAGGCTTGCCAGAGTGGATTTACCAGGGTAAAAGATGGACTACATCTTGGATTTTTGAATCAACAACTGTGCCACTTACAACAGTTATCTGGAATTAAGGTTTGTTTGATTTTCTATTTTGATGTGTGATAACACAGAGAAATGTCTTCCTACAGAGAGATTTTGACTTCCTTTGAGGGGATATTGATTTTTGGGTGCTTTGATTAAAGCCCAAGGTTGAAGCTAAGAGATTGATTGACTCCACTGGGGAAGTCCTTATACAAATCCTAAGAGGAGGCTGGAAAAGACTGACTCAACAAGATAGTGTTTATTTGTCTTGTACAAAGCCCAAGATTGAGGGTAAAAAGAGACTGACTCTTTTGGGGATATCATTATACAATGCCTAAGAGGAGGCTAGACATTTGACTTTTCCCGTGGAAATATTTTGTCTGTCTAGTACAAAGCCCAAGATTGAGGCTAAAAGGGGAAACTAACTCTACGGGTGAGAGGTTTTATCTGTCTTGTACAAAGCCCAAGATTGTGGCTAAAAAAGGATTGACTCTGTTGGAGAGATTTATACGGTGTCTTATACAAAGCCCAAGATTGAGGCTGAAATGAGACTGACTCAACAAGAGAGTGTTTTATTTGGTGTCTTGTACAAAGCCCAAGATTGAGATTGAAAAGAGGATCGATTCCGCTTAGGGATATTATTTCTCAAAGCCTAAAAGAAAGTTGGGAGGAATTGACTTTGCTGGGGGAGATATTTATCCAGAGCTTAAGAGAAGGTTATGAAGATTTTGACTTTGTTGGAGAAAGTTTATATATGTCTTATACAAAGCCCAAGATTGAGGCTAAAAAGAATTACTCAACAAGAGAGTGTTTTAAGAAAGAAGATGGACTCAGTAAAAGGGTGTTGTTGGGGCAAATTCTGCTGAGGAAAATCATTATACAAAGCCTAAGAGGAGGCTGGCTTCTGTTGAGGATTATTGAGATCCAGAGGCAGGTCCAAGTCGGGGGATTAACTCTTGCTGAGGGTTACAGAAGAGTTGAGGTATCAGATGCATTGAGGTTCTGATTTGGGATAGTGTTATACTGATGATAAGTTGGCCCTGGCTGGGGAAATTTAAAGTGAGAGTTTAAAGATTGAGTTTTGAAAACCTATAGAGGTTTCAACTCTACTGATGATTGGTTAAATGACCAGGGTCTCTCATGTATTTGTAGGGAACTTGAGAATGTCTTTGAGATCCAAGAGGGGATTTTACTGTCCAAGTCTACTGGTATGAAAGAGTTTATCTTTGTATGATGTCCAAGAGGAGGCTAGTGTTTTAAGGGATGAGAATCAACCCTAAATTGGTCAGAGGTTTTGAATCTTCGGAAAGACTGCTCTAACAAAGGATGACTAAGTTCTGTCCTAGACCTTTAAGAGGTTTTCAGGGTCCTTATATTAAGCCCAAGAAAGGGCATGAGAACTTCTAAGAAGCCGGAGGGTCCTTGTACAAAGCCCAAGAGGAGGCGATGATGCTTTTAGAAAGCCTGTGGGTCCAAACTTAAGAAGAGTTCAAGAAAAGTTTCACCGGGAATAATCTTTTCTTTAGTGAACAGTTATAGGGTTTGAAGAAATTCAAGAGAGGTTTCACCGGGAATTAATCCTCTTTGGGGAAATGAACTTCTTTGACAATTTTTCTAATAGTGACAGTCTAAGAAAAGTTTCACCAGGAATAATGCCTTTCTCTTTGTTCCATATTGTATAAGCCCAAGGGAAGGCAAGACTGTATCTGGAATTCCTATGGGGAACTAGTTTTGACTGTTGAAAGAGTGACCACTGGCTTTATCTAGTTTTAGACCTAATTGCCAGGGAAAACTCTAAGCAAGATAATATACAGGCATATATATACATATGAAATATATACTGTATTTAAATGAGGGTAGGAGGACTTACAGGTGAGCAAACTTCTAGCACAGACAAATATATATATATATATATATATATATATATATATATGCACAAGTATGTAAAAAAAAGCTGATAAAACTTATAGGCGAGCAAGCTTCCATTGTAACAGTTGTATGGTTAGTTGTTCAAGAAATTAAAGAAAGTTTTGATAACAACTATGAGTTTGAACCTAAATCAAAAGGGAAGGTTGTTTTTGAAAAGAAGATTGGGGCATATACTCAAGAAAAGGCCCAGATGAAAAATAGTGATCGTACCGTTGATCTGAAAATTGTATCGGGACTTATACAATGACTGAGGCCCAAATTAGGTTTTATTTACAAAGGGATGGGTCTTACAACTCAAAGAGAAGCCCAAAGGTTTGAAAAAGAAAAGAAATTGGACTTATAACACAAGGGTAGGCCCAGATGAAAATGTTTTGAAAACGACGATCGCGCCGAGATTTTTTAACGTATTGAGACTTATACAATGACTGAGGCCCAAAAGGATTTTTAATTTACAAGGAATGGGTCTTACATCTATTAGAGGCCCAAATAATGTTAAAAGAAAAGAGAATGAGACTTATAACACGAAGGGAGGCCCAGATTGTTTTTTGTTTAAAAGGCGACGACCGCGCCAGGATTTTTAAAATCGTATCGGGACTTATACAATGACTGAGGCTCAAAAAGGTTTTTATTTACAAGGAATGGGTCTTACACTCTATTAGAGGCCCAAAGAATGTTTAAAAATTTAAAATCAAGAGGAAACCCTAATTTTAAATTAAAATGTCATTTTTCAAAGGAAATTAAATGAAAAAAAATGATATAAAATACCAAATATATTCAAAAACGAGTTGTACACTTTGAAAAATCATGTTTTATTACATGAAAGTTTGAAATTCAATTGGTTTTGAAAGATCAAAGTGGGAATTTCAATTAAAAATGTTTAAAACAAATAAAAATGAAATTAATTACAAAAATTCTAACTATATTAAAAAAATAATATAAATTGGATTTTTTTGTAAAATAAAATATTTAAACATTTTTGTGAATTTTGAGAAAAAGAATCAATTCAAAAACACAAATATTCAGAGAGAAATTAATTTTTTAATTTTGAATTATGGCGCCAAGAACACTTGGTTCTTGCCCGCGTTCCCTATTTTTCCAGATTTACGTTTTCCCACTTTTCTCCATGATTTCTCAATGGTTTTGCACGATTCAAGTACCAATCTTGTTTGTTTTTTAACAAGGATCACAATCATATAGTTTAAATGCATTTATATTAAGTATGGAGGAAGAAATCAACAGAAAACCTTAAGAACTCTAATTTCAGCATGAACACAATGAAATTCCATACACGATGGATTAATGGCAATTGATTGAGGGTTATTACTCTACAAACATGCATAAACAAGATGGTAACTCAAAAATTCATTTATGATGCATGGATCATAGAGTTTGAAGGGTTCAGGCCTACCTCTTGCAGCTGGTGATCGAGTTTGATGATGAAGGTGTTGCAGCTAGGATCCAATGATCTGGACAGCTTCCTTAGGTGCCAAAGAGTGTGTTTAAATGCTTGGAATGGATTAACATGAGTTGGAACTGGTTGTGGTACCTCAACTGCGACTTTGTCAAGAACTTGAGCAATTGGCTGGTGATTTTGTGATTTTGATGTTCCAGATGTGATTTTGTGTTATGGATCACTCATACATGATGTTTATGAGGTGTGTGTGTGATTGGTTTGGTTAGAATCACTCTCAATCTCAAAACCCGATAGTGACTTGAGTTAGAAGGCAAAATTAGAGTGAAAGGGAGATTTTGAGAAAAGCATCAGTTTGGGTGCTTTGGTGTACTCAAACTGATCACAAATGAGCTCTATTTATAGTGTGTCAAGTTTGTTTTGGCAGCAATAGTGTGTGGCAACTGCAGCAGGTCTGTGGCCAATGTGGATCAAATGGAATCTCAAGTCTCCTCTAGCCAATGGCTAGAGGTTAGAGCACAAACCTATGGTCTTTTGGTTCAGAGATAAGGTTTGACTCATTCAATTAAGTTTACCTCAGTTCATGCCACCTTGATGCATCCATTGAATGCATTGAAACAAAATTGGAGTCTTGGCACTTTTTAGCCTTTTTAGGATGACATAGCTACATGTAGATCGTTGGACTTGGGAGGCTTGGGGATCAGATCATTCCTCTTTGATTTCATCCTCAGATGTGTCCAAATGGATGACAAGGCTTGGAGTTGTCCAAACTTTCCAAATCAAGCAAAATGCCAAAATCTGCCTTGTACAAGACAGTTGGAAATGGTGGTTTTGAGGGGATCATATCTCCCTGACCAGGTTGAGTTATGGGAGGCTCTTGTGCTTTTTAGAGAGCTCTCATATGATACAAAATATGTGTGATCATAGTTTGTTTTGAAACTATTTGGATCCAACTGAAAAATCCTCATGAACATTGATGTCCAAGGCTGGTAACTTAGGTAGATTTTCACTAAGTGTTGAAAAAGTGTCATTTTCTTCATTTTTGTCATTTTGATCAGTCCATAACTCAAAATCCATGAAGAATTGGAGTTTCTTGTAGTTGAAGCTTTTGTAGAATGTAGGAAGACCTACAAATCAGGCTTTGGATCACCCAAAATGGCTGCTTGGATCTCAAGTTATGATTCTTGGAAGTTGGTACCAAAATCACTTTTGTTCAATAACTTAGAAAAATTTTGGTTTCTTATGGTTGCCCCTTTTGCAAGAAACCTCACTTTTCTTGATTTTTCTTAATGAATGATGATTAATACCATACATTAACATTATTTTTGACTTAGGGGAACCATATTTGTGAAAAATTCCAAAAAGTCAAACTTGATTTTGTGCACAGTTGACTTTTTATCGGATGAAATCCAAACTGTGCGATCCTTTGTGAAATCAAGTCCTTGACCTAAATCAAACCTAATGGATGGATTCCATAGGTGTTATAGGGTGTATTGAATTATGTCCCAAGGTTTGGGAGCATGTCTTGGTCAAAAGTCAAAGATACAGTTGACTTTTCCTTCAAAACCCTAATTATGGTCCAGATGAAATTAAAACTTGTGAATCAAGCTTCTTTGATTAATCCATTGTTGCAAATGGATCAATGTGGTGTATTTGAGGCCCTCAAATCATATCTTGAGGTCTTGGCTCATGTATTGCATCAGAAGTCAACTTAGGGGTGAATTAGGACACCAAACCCTAATTCCTGATTTTTTTATGAATGCATCCCCTGAGGCTAAATTGACTTGATGATTGGGTCCATGAGGTCCCTTGGAGTATCTTGGGTTATGCTTTAAACCATTAGCTCATGCCCAGAGGAAAAATTCCATCTGGAGGCCTTGGTCGACCAAAACCCTAATTTGGTGACACTAACGATCTTGAGGCTTGATCCACTTGGAATGTTTCAACCTTGTGCTTGATTATTGATGTGGGAGTCCTCTTGATCCTTTATAGGTGTTTGAGAGATTAGACAAGTTGAAGATCATGTCATTCCTTGATTGATCCTTTGTTTAAGTGCTCTGAGAGGGCTCAAAACCCTAATTTTTTATTGTGGTGAATGCTCAACCATCTTTGAGGAGATTGATGAGGCATAAAGGTACTTCCATATTGTGGTGATGATCTTCACAATGATGGGAAATCTTGGTGGTCAAAATTTGGGGTATGACAGTTATGAATGACAGTTTGCTAATCCATCTTCTTTTGCTAAGCAATGTCACTTAGAAAAGGGTAAAACCTCCCCTCGATCCTGGTCTTCAGCCAAGAAACTGGTCTAAGTTTCTTTTGAAATAAAACTCCCCTCGATCCTGGTCTTCAGCCAAGGAACTGGTCTCAGTTTCTTCTTGTCGAGTTCCTTCCTTGACAAGGAATGCTATGTGTAGCGGTCTTCATCAAACTTCTCGCCGAGTTTTACTGGGGAGATGCCGTTTGATGGAAAAAGATTTGATGTCAGACTTGTTGGAGAGAACCATTTGTCTGAACTACAGAGGTGTGCAACCTTCTCTATTGGAGATGCCATTTGCTGACTCTACTGGGGAAAAACGAGTCTCTTGAGAGACTGTTTTTTGCTCAGGGATATTACATCATACTTTTCTTCGAGATCTTCTCGGAGAAATGCCATGTAATGTAATCCAATTTTTGAGGTGCTGATGACTTTATTAACATCAACTTTCTTGGGAGAAAAACCGATGTATTGCTGAAAGTCTTCCGTTGAGAGGCTTTCTCTGGGGATTTTCTTTAATTCGGAAAAGCGAAGATATCATCTTCAATGGTGAAGAGTGACATTTGTCGAATGTCTTCTTGCCTTTTAGAGGTTCAAGTTATCAAAGTGGCCGAGGACCGCCTCCAATCCAGAAATAAACTGGGGGAGAGATTGCTCAGACAAAACATTTCCTGCCTTGCTTAAGAAAGACGGTCCCTGTGGGGAGAAAGAATTGTCCAATCGGTCTTAAGAGATATGAACTCTGCCGGAGATATCAGATGGGAAAATCACATCTGAAATAGTTGATCCTTCATTCAGGTGCACTGGTTTAGAAGGAGTACTTTGATTATGCACTTTGAGGTTCAATCACCTCTGGAGAAGCTATCGATTTTCTTTTTGAAGTTCACAGTCAAAAGGAATTGCCATCTTTATTTTAAAAGTAGGAAAATTTTGACAAGTAAATTCATTTTTATTTTATTTCAAGAATCATTGATCATGTTAAAAATGTCATTCTGTAAAGCTAAAACAAATGAGAATTGTAAACAAAAGCACTAGGGCTCAAATTTTATTGATAGGATGGAGATCAGCTAAACACGTGATTCCATAGAGTATTTACAATGTTTAGAAAATGGTAATTTAAGGGAAAAGGGCTACATTGAAATATAACAACCGTTATCCTTCTACCAACTTTGAATTCTGGACATCCTGAGATTCTGTTGAAGATGACCTTAATTGGAGTTTTCCTGATGGATGGCATTACTGCTGGGGATTTAACCTCGTCGGACATAGTTACTTGCCATGAATCCCTAACTTTTGCCTGGATTGTACTTTGAGATTTCCAATCCACCGGGATGATTTTTTCTTGTGTCTCTAATTTTTGCCTGGACCGCCCTTTCAGGTTTTCAATCCACCGAGACGTTTTTTTTGTTTAGGCGAAGTATTTCTTGACTATGTCAACATTCTTGGGATAGGCAAACTCTTCTCCATCCATGGTTGCAAGTCTCAAGGTGCCGCCTGAGAAGGCTTTCTTAACCACGTAGGGGCCGTCATAGTTCGGAGTCCATTTGCCCCGGGAATCAGTGAGGAATTGTTGTATCTTCTTAAGCACGAGGTCTCCTTTTCTGAAGACGCGAGGTCAGACCTTTTTGTCAAATGCTTTCTTCATTCTTTGCTTATATAACTGACCATGGCATAGTGCCGTTATTCGCTTTTCTTCGATTAGGTTTGGTTCATCGCGTCGACTTTGACACCACTCAACTTCTGTTAGTTTGGCTTCCATAAATACCCGGATTGATGGGGTCTCTACTTCTATGGGAAGCATTGCCTCCATGCCATATACTAGAGAGAAAGGGGTTGCCTCTGTTGAAGTGCGGACAGACGTACGATAACCGTGAAGCGCAAAGGGTAGCATCTCGTGCCAGTATATGTAGGTTACAACCATCTTTTGAACAATCTTCTTGATGTTCTTGTTAGTCTCTTCTACCGCTTCGTTCATCTTAGGCCGGTAGGAAGATGAGTTATGGTGTTCGATTTTAAACTCAATACACAACTCTTTCATCATCTTGTTGTTCAAGTTAGATCCATTATCCGTAATGATCTGGCTTGGAATACCATAACGGCATATGATATTGTTTTTGATAAAGCGGACCACGACTTGTCGGGTTACATTGGCGTATGGTGCTGCTTCGACCCATTTGGTGAAGTAATCAATGGCTACCAGGATGAAACGATGTCTGTTTGAAGCTTTGGGTTCGATCATGCCAATCATGTCGATTCCCCATATGGAAAAAGGCCATGGGGAAGAAAGAACTTTGAGATGTATTGGCGGTACATGGATTTTGTCAGCGTATATCTGACACTTATGGCATCTCCTCATGTACTTGTAACAATCAGATTCCATTGTCGGCCAATAGTACCCTACTCTCAGAATTTGTCTCGCCATTGTGTGTCCGTTGGCATGAGTGCCAAAGGAGCCTGCATGAATCTCTTTCATCAACATGTTTGCTTCTAGTATGTCTACACATCAGAGCAAGACCATGTCAAAGTTTCTCTTATAGAGTGTATCATCGCTCAGGAAAAAGTTGCCTGCCAGCCTTCTGAGGGTTTTCCTGTCTTTCCTGGATGCCCCAGGTGGGTATTCTTGTTTATGAAGGAAGCATTTGATATCGTGGTACAAAGGTTTGTTGTCTAGGACTGCTTCAATCACAAAGATGTAAGCGGTCCATTCAAGGCGCATTATGTCGATCTTAGGTACGTCGTTCCATTGACCTACGCTAATCATGGAAGAGAGAGTGGCTAATGCATCAGCCATATGATTCTCTTCACGAGAGATATGATGAAACTCGGTTCTGTTGAAGAAGGGTAACAACCTTCTCGCGTAATCTTTGTAAGGAATTAGTCCTGATTGGTATGTGTTCCAATCTCCTTTGATTTGATTGATAACCAGGGCTAAGTCTCCATACACATCCAAGTTCTTAATCCTTAAATCAATTGCTTCTTCGAGACCCATGATACAAGCTTCGTATTCGGCCTCGTTGTTTGTGCATTTGAATGGTAGTCTGGCAGTGAAAGGAATGTGGGTACCCTGAGGTGTTACGATGATTGCCCCAATTCCGTTTCCATAATTATTGACAACTCCGTCAAAGATTAGTCCCCATTGGGAACCTGGTTCTGGCCCTTCACTGGGTAGTGGTTCATCATAATCTTTCATTTTCAAGTACATGACATCTTCGTCTGGGAAGTTAAACCTGACTGATTCCTGATCGTTAATCGGTTGATGAGCCAAATGATCGGCTAAAATACTCCCTTTGACGGCTTTCTGAGCATGGTACTCAATGTCGTATTCTAATAACAACATCTGCCACCAGGCAATCCTTCCCGTGAGAGCAGGTTTTTCAAATACATACTTGATTGGATCCAATTTAGAGATTAACCAAGTAGTGTGACAAATCATATAATGGCGAAGACGTTTGGCTGCCCAAGCCAGGGCACAACAGGTTTTCTCGAGCATAGTATACCGAGTTTCACCGTCGGTAAACTTCTTGCTCAGATAGTAGATGGCATACTCTTTTCTTTTTGTTTCGTCTTGTTGGCCAAGTACACAACTCATGGAGTCTTCCAAGACTATTAGGTATATGATCAGTGGTCTTCCCTCCACTTGGGGTGATAGGATAGGTGGATTTAACAGATATTCTTTGATACTGTCAAAGGCAATTTGGCAGTCTTCTGTCTATACGCAGTCCTGATTCTTTTTGAGTAATTTGAAGATTGACGCGCATGTCGCGGTCATGAGGAATATAAATCTGGAAATGTAATTCAAACGTCCTAGGAATCCTCTGACTTGTTTCTCAGTCTTTGGAGAAGGCATTTCTTGAATGGCCTTGTCCTTGTTAGGATCAACCTCAATTTCTTTCTAGCTGACGATGAACCCTAGCAGTTTTCCTGAGCGGACACCGAACGTGCACTTGTTAGGATTTAAGCGGAGTTTTTATTTTCTCAGACGCTCGAATAACTTTGACAGGTGGGTCACATGCTGCTATTCTGTTTTAGATTTGGCAATCATATCATCGACATACACTTCTATTTCTTTGTGCATCATGTCGTGAAACAGAGTAGTCATGGCCCTTTGATAGGTTGCCCCGACGTTCTTCAAACCAAACGACATTACCTTGTAACAAAAGGTGCCCCATGGGGTGATGAATGAAGTTTTCTCCATGTCTTCCAGCGCCATTTTTATCCGATTATAGCCCTAGAATCCATCCATGAAGGATAAAACTTTGAACTTTGTTGTACTGTCCACCAGCATGTCTATGTGCGATAAGGGAAAGTCATCCTTTGGACTGGCTTTGTTCAGATCCCTGTAATCTACACACATTCTGACTTTTCCGTCCTTTTTTGGAACTGGTACTATGTTGGCTAACCATTGAGGATATTCTGAGGTGGCAAGGAAACCCGCGTCAATCTGTTTATGTACTTCCTCTTTGGTTTTGATGGCCATGTCTGGATGAGTCCGTCTTAGTCTTTGTTTTACCAGCGGACATTCTGATCTTAACGGTAGATGATGTTCCACAATGCTGGTGTCCAACCCTGGCATGTCCTGATAGGACCAAGCAAAAACATCTGGAAACTCTTTGAGAAGTTTTATCAAATCTTTTTTGACAATCGGACTGAGCAGTGCCCCAATCTTGACTTCTTTCCTTTTTTCTCCTGAACCCAAGTTTACCGTTTCTAACGGCTCTCTGTGAGGTTCAATGGACCTTTCCTCTTGTCTGAGTAATCGGGAGATCTCTTTTGGAATTTCTTCGTCTTCTTCTTCTTCAGCCTCAAACACCGGGAATTCAATGTTGGGAGAAGACATTGGATCGTATGTTTCAATGGGGTTCAAAACAAGCAATCTGCATGACGTGATGATTTATTTTTAAAAGAGATAGAGAGAATGCAAGAGTGTGTGTAGTATATTTTCTTAAAAATGCTTGTTTTTATTTTTGGGTTGTTTTAGGATTACCATTTTCTAAAAAAGTGAAAAGTGAAAACATCAATAAATGCAGAAATTATAGGACGACTTTTATTTATTTATTTATGATTTTGTCGATTCTTGAAACTACAGCCCTATAAAACAAAACTCTGTCGCTTTTGGCAAAGCGAAGAGGGACATTTACAGAAAAGTGAGCCCTATAAAAACATTTGTTTCACCTGGGAAGGGTGAAAGGTTAAAACAAAGATGGCAATTACTTAGACTTATGGACGACTTTCAGGACATCGACATCAACCCATTGGCGGCGAACTCCTCGGTGAGTCACAAAGTCTGCTACCTTCTTTCTTGGGTTGTCCTCAGAAATGACGCTGATTTCTGGCGGAGCAGGATCGTTGGAGTCTTCCTCCCATGCAGAGTTGCCATAGACGAACTCTTCTGTTGTATCTTGCATAGTGTTTTCATTTTCAGGTGGATCTTCCCATCCAGTTGGCTGGATGTCTTCGAGCCTGATACGAGAGCTTTCAGGAGCGGTGTATTTGACAAAGAAGTCGTACTTGCCACTTGGATGTCCTAAGGTGTCCCATACTATTGTGGGACTGGCGGAGTCGTCTTTCTCGATGACGTTGACCTCAGGAAAAGCATAGTTGATGAACTCTTGTCCTGTAATCTTCATAGATTTATCGTTGTGCTGGATATTTTCGGAATGTCCTGAGTAATGATCCCATGATTTGGTGGGAATGCATGTATTCTTTTCAATATTGCTCAGCTGATATGCATTGTTTGGCTGACTCTTTTGCCCAAAGTCTTTTGGGTATGGCTACCAGATAGGCAAGTCATCCATTGGGTCATAATAGTCATAGTCAAAGTTGTATTTCATCAGAGTGTCCTCCTCTAATGAGTTGGGTGGAGCACGACATCCTTCTGAATCATAATCTCCATACATCATCTTGACGTCTGATCTTGGTATATATCTCTGACTCGCGTGGGATAGTAAAATGGCATATGTGCCTCTCCCTGAGACATATAACCATCCTCGTTGAGATAGGACTTCCACTCTTCATCTGTATCAGAGGAGTCACCCTCATTGATGGTGTGTACTTCTTGAGATACTAGGTGAAGGAAGCCCCCACTGTGGAAGAAGTCCTAAATGGGATGAAAACTTTCATCGTTACTAGCAGCCTGGGTACAGGTTGAGGAAAAACCAAGACCTTTCTTTGTTTTGTTATCCATAGGATTTATGAGCTGTTTCCATCCTTTTACGTCATTACTGTTGATTACTTTGAGAGCATCCTTGTATGAGGAAATTGACGTCCCTCTTTCTGGTTGATTCTCATTTCTCACTGAAAGTGTTTGGAATTGGGTACATTAGGGAAGTTTCCACATTTGTCGATGCTCTTTATCCCCTCATAAATCCTATTATACCAATCTACATGATTCTCTGTGACCAACATAGAGTACTCTTATGATCCCAAAAAGTAGCAGACTTGGGTAAATGGGAAATGAACCATTTGTAGAGTAAGGGTGCATAACATGTGATCATTCCTCCGCTGTATAAATTCCTTAAGTGTACATAATGATAAGCATCCGCGAGCAAGGTTGGTATGGGGTTTTCAATCAGAAATATCTTAATGGCATTGGTATCAACGAAGTTATCGATGTTGGGAAAGAGGAATAACCCATACGTGAGTAGAACAAAGATATATTCAAAAGTAGTTATGTTTCCTACACTGGCAAAGTATAGAGCTTTCTCTGTCAGGAATTTAGCTAGTAAACCCTGGATTCCTCCCTTAGCGGTCATTTGAGTCCTGACTTCTGACTCGTCCAAATAGATTGCTCTTGCAATGGTTTATTCCTTTGGAATTTCTTCCAGTCCAGAAAATGGAGCTTGATCAATGATAGGTAAATCAGTCAGATGAGACTACTCTTCTAACGTTGGTGCCAGTTGATAATCCGGGAATGTGAAGCAGTGATAAATCAGATCGTAGAACTGTATCAGCGTAGCCAGGATTCCTTCAACTACGTAGACCCTTAACAGAGACAGCAGTCCTCCATACTTAGCTCTGAAAGAATCGGGGTTGGTAATCATCCTTGCCAACCTTCTTAAATCCTCTAGTTTTGGAGACTTGAAGGTGTACTTGTGCGTCTTTCTTCTACCAAAATCCATAACGTAATCTTTCTGATATTTAAAATTATTGTTTTAGTTTATTTTTGAAAAAGAATAGCAGAGAAAAGAGAAGATTTTTCTTTGTTTAAGAGATTTTTAAATGAATGCATGAATGCAGCACACAAAAACATTAAAAAAACATGGGTTCAAGTGTTCAACGTCACGAGCATGGAGTCATGCCTCTACCCATCCCTAAAGGTTGTATTCTGGTCAATTTTTGTACCTGTAGAACGGATCCTAAGGTTCCCAAAATCATTGACCCCCTAGGGATATCAACAGCAAGTTGGTTCACCCGAGCGAGCCGTAGCATCCTAGGGTAATCTCATTTGAGTGTAGTATCGCGTATCAACTATTCTCGATAGTCACCGCACTACCAAGTGGTCATATGGTTAATGTCTACTAAATCCTCAGGGTCACGGGTGCCGCACTAGGATAACGTCTGCTTTCACGACGATCGGTCGTTCAACATAGTATCCACACGGGCCCTCGCCTGATTTGGTGGTCTACCAGGATTGCTTATTCGGGATTCACTCCCTCTAAGTCCACCTGTCTATGCCACCCCTTATTTTAAGGTTCTCTCAAACTTTCCACATGCGCATCAATCGCATTCACATTGACAGAAAAATAAACACGAATATCAAGTAGGAAAAGCAATATATATATATATATATATAATATAGTATGATTGCTAACAACCTAGACCTCTTAGGAATTCTTATCCTAGTTTGACTCCCCAGCAGAGTCGCCATTTTTCTGTAGCGTGCGATTTTTGTCGGTGACGCGACCACCTTATCGCCATTTGGTTTTTCCTCACGGCAATGGTAGGGATTGGGTGCTACTTTCTGATTTCTTATTTATCCTATGAAGATGGAAAGGAAAGGGAAGCTATCTAAAACTAACCTTGCACGCAAATGTTTTACTGAACAAATGCTAAGAGATTGGGGAGTTTGGAGTCAGGTTATACAATGGGGAGTTGTCAATTACCCTTCCTATATATGGTTATCCACAGGTCATTAGCAATTTCTACACTATTTTCTACTTACTCGTGTTTATCTGTTTAGGGTTGGGAAAGTTTCTCCTTTAAGAGTGTTTGAGAGAGAGAGAGTTTTTGTTGATTTCAGGTTTTTCGATGTTTTGGTAAGGTACTGGACCTAAGGTTTTTGTATTTGTGTGTGAAGGTACTGGACCTAAAGTTTTTGATTGGTGTGCTCGCTAAGATTTCGCAATCTTATGCCTATGTATTCCCATTATGATAATAGGGAAATTAGAGCAATCGTAGTTCCTCCTATTCTATGGAAGGAAAAGATGTTTGGTGTCTTGTTCAAAGCCCAAGATTGAAGCTAGAGGTTATTTGTTACTTGTTCAAAGCCCAAGATTGAAGCTAAAAGGTTTGACTGAGAGATAATTTGTCATCTCTAAAGAGAGATATCTCATCTGTTTATCACAATTGTTGGGTGACTGATTATAAATAAGAATTACTTAAACTGGGATATGAGAATCTAGCAATGCCATAATTTCCTTTATAAGGGATTTGTCCTGAAGGAGAAAAACTTACCTCAGTATAAAGTAATGCCATTTTTCCTTAGGAGTCTTTCATGCTAAGAGAGGGACGTTGGCGTGGATGTAAATAATCCAGAGGCTTGCCACTTAGAACAATTAGATGAAAGAGGAAATTTACCAGGATAAAAGAGGGACTACATCTTGGATATTTGAATCAACAAGTGTGCCACTTACAGTAGTTATCTGGGATTAAGGTTTGCTTTGATTTGTCTGTTTTGATGTGTGATGTACAGAGAAATGTCTTCCTACAAAGAGATTTTGATTTCCTCTGAAGGGATGTTGATTTTTGTGTGCCTTGATTAAAGCCCAAGGTTGAAGCTAAAAGGTTGATTGACTCCACTGGGGAGATTATTATCTGTCTTGTACAAAGCCCAAGATTGAGGCTGAAAAAGAGACTGACTCTTTTGGGGAGATCATTATACAAAGCCTAAGAGGAGGCTAAAGGTTGACTTTTTTGGGGAAATGTTTTGTCTGTCTTGTACAAAGCCCAAGATTGAGGATAAAAGTGGGTTTTTGACTCCATTGGGGAATATTTGTATGTGTCTTGTACAAAGCCCAAGATTGAGGCTAAAATGGGAAACTGGCTCTACTGGTGGTAGGTTTTATCTATCTTGTACAAAGCCCAAGATTGAGGCTAAAAGAAGATTGACTCTGCTGGAGAGTATGATTTGTCTTGTACAAAGCCCAATATTTAGGCTGAAAAGAGACTGACTCTGCTTAAGGAGATTTTATATATGTCTTATACAAAGCCCAAGATTGAGGCTGAAAAGAGACTGACTCTGCTTAAGGAGATTTTATATATGTATTGTACAAAGCCTAAGATTGAGGCTAAAAGATATTTGACTGACTCAGCTAGAGAAATATTTATGGGTGTCTTGTACAAAGCCCAAGATTGAGGTTGAAAGGTGATTGACTCTGCTGGAGAGTATGATTTGTCTTGTACAAAGCCCAAGATTGAGGCTGAAAAGAGGCTGACTCAACAAGAGAGTGTTTTTATCTGTTTTGTACAAAGCCCAAGATTGAGGCTGAAAGGAATTGACTCAACAAGAGAGTGAGTAAAGATCTTTATACAAAGCCTAAGAGGAGGCTAAAAGTGATTGACTCAACAAGAGAGTGAGGAAAGATCTTTATTCAAAGCCTAAGAGGAGGCTAACTTCTACTGATGATTATTGAGATCCAAAGGCAGGTCCAGATTGAGGAATCAACTCTTGCTGAGGATTACAGAAGAGTTAAAATATCAGATGCCTTGAGGTTCTGATAAAGGTTTATTGATAGTGATTTGACCCTAGCTGGGAAAAATCAAAGTGAGAGTTTAAAGATTGAGTTTTAAAACATATGGAGGTTTTAACTCTGTTGGTGATTGATGAGATGATCAGGGTTTATCCTGTGCTTTTGGGAACCTTGAGGGTTTCTTGAGATCCAAAAGGAAATGAGACTGTCCAAGTCTACTGGTATGGGAAGGTTTATCTTTGTATAATGCCCAAGAGGAGGCTGGTGTTTTTAAGGGATGAGAATCAACTCTGAATTGGTCTGATGTTTTGACTCTTACAGAGACTGCTCTAACAAAGGATGACTAGGTTATGTCCTATACCTGTAAAAGGTCTTTTGGGTCCTTGTACTAAGCCCAAGAGGAGGCATGAGAACTTCTAAGAAGCCTGAGGGTCCTTGTACAAAACCCAAGAGGAGGCTGGGAATGCTTTTAGGAAGCCTGTGGGTCCAAAATTAAGAAAATTTCAAGAAAAGTTTCACCGGGAATAATCTTTTCTTTAGTGAACAGTTCTAGGGTTTGAAGAAATTTAAGAGAGGTTTCACCGTGAATTAATCCTCTCTGGGGGAAATGAATTTCTTTAACAATTTTCTAATAGTGACAGTCTGGAGAAAAGTTTCACCAGGAATAATGCCTTTCTCTGTTCCATATTATATAAGCCCAAGAGGAGGCAAGATTGTATCTGGAAATTCCTGCGGGGAACTAGTTTTGACTGTGTTGAAAGAGTGACCACTGGTTTGATCTAATCCTAGACCTAATTTCTGGGGAAAACTCTAAGCAGATAATATACAGGTATGTATATATATACAGATGAAATATATACTGTATGTAAAAGAGGGTAGGAGGACTTACAGGTACGCAAACTTCCAGCATTACAAACATATATATATATATATATATATATATATATATATATATATATATATATATATATATATATATACACAAGTATGTAAAATAAAGCTAATAAAACTTACAGGTGAGCAAGCTTACATTGTAACAGTTATACGGTTAGTTGTTCAAGAAATTAAAGAAAGTTTTGATAACAACTATGGATTCGGATCTAAATCAAAGGGGAAAGTTGTTTTGAAAAGAAGATTGGGGCTTATACTCAAGGAGAGGCCCAGAAAGGTTGTCTGTACAAAGGGGTTGAGTCTTACACTCTATCAAGAGGCCCAGAGAATGTTTAAAAAGAAGAAAAATGAATGGGACTTACAACACAAGGGTAGGCCCAGATGGTTTTTGTTTAAAAGGCGACGATCGCGCCGCGATTTTTTTAATGTATTGGGACTTATACAATAATTGAGGCCTAAAAAAGATTTTTATTTACAAGGGATGGTACTTACACTCTATCAAGAGGCCCAAGAGTTTATTTTATACAAAAGATGGAGCTTACAACTCAAGGAGAGGCCCAGATGAAAACAATGATCGCACCGTTATTTTGAAAATCGTATCGGGACTTATACAATGACTGAGGCCCAAATTATTTTTGTATAAAGGGGGGTTGGGTCTTACACTCTATTAGAGGCCCAAGAGTTTTGAAGAAGATTTGTGAGGGTGAAAATAAGCAAAAAAACCTAATTTGATTTAAAAATGTATTTTAATTGAATAAAATTCAATTAAAATGATCAGAATTATCAAACATGTGTGAAAAACAAGTTGTGATCTTGGATTAATGTTTGAAAAATCATGTTTCGTTCATAGAATGATTTGAAAATCATTTGTGTGTTTTTTAGCTTAGGGTTCCTCTCCCTTTTCAATTCTGATTTGATTTTGTGTGTAAATTAGAGATTCATCCATATTTGATTGTGTTTTGCTTTGAGAATTAATGGAAATTGATTTGTTTTGATTTGATTTTGTCTTTCCAGCTTTCTGCGCAAAATTAGGGCTTCCCTCTTGGGGAAGAAGACAACTTCCTATTGGTCAATTATTTTGACCGAAAAATAGAAATAAAAATAAAATAAAATAAATAATAAAATGACTAATATAACCACAACCAATAAATAATAATAATTATAAATAAAACCAATAAAAATAATTATTAATAATGTAAACAAATACTGATAAAAATATATGATGAACGAAAAACAATAATTCATTAACAACCTTATTAATTAATAAATAAAAATAATAGTTAATAATATACAATAACCAAAGAAATAATAATAAGCATAAACGTAAATGACAAAACCCATTTAATTGATAATGATAAAAATGATAATCCCAAATGCTATTAGCATAATAGCTCTCTTAATAGATAAATACTAAACAAATAATAATAAAACCCAATAATTATGATTAGAAAGATCACAACCAAATTAATAATAAAAATAATAAATAAATAACTAATAGTAAATTACCTAATACCAAAGTTCTTAATATTTTTTTAAAAAATTAACTATTTAGAAAAATAAAATCACTAATTTTCATAAAAACCCAATCCTTTATCAAATTAGCAATTGAAAAGAAAATAACAAAAATCCTAGAAATGCACCCCTGGCTCAACCACTTTTGAAGTGTGTATAGAAACGCTAAAACTTTTAAAAGCCTAGGCATCCAAATGACACCCCCTGATAGTACAAAAATCCCTAAAAACATGACAAATCCCTGGTCAAAATTTAGGATACTACAGCTGCCCTTATTTAATCGTCTTCCAATCAGAAAGAGGATATTGATGAGTCTTCCTCATTTGAAGAGGAGATGATTAAATACAAGAAGGACCCTATTTTTGACCGCAGACTCTGATAGGTACTACCCTGATTATCCCAAGATCCCTAGTAACATATTCGATTAAACCCTGGTATCCCTGAGAGTGGTTATAACCTTATGCCATGTGTGCATGTTTAAGCGTATGTATGCTCTTATGCATGACGCACTATTTGGGCTGGCGCCTCTTTTATGATATGCAGTGCATGTATTTGCGGAAACCAATATCTTCTGTAACATTCCAACTTCCTGACCCTTAAATCCTTGACCCCTCGATAAGTGTAACCAAGTCATATGCTCTTGATATTTGGAGATGCGTATTACTTCTTTTAGAGAAACTCCCATAATGATCGAATCGTGACTGTTAACATATAGACCCTGTACTGGAAGAATATGATCCCTTTACTGTTTCAAAATCGAAGTAAAATACATTTTCCTTTTTAAAAGCTTTTGATTATGCCCAATGTTTCAATGTATTATTCCATAATTAATCAACATTTTGTAATCGAGCGAAGTAATTGGAAAGCAGAGAAAATATTATTTATTGAAATGGGCCCATAAATAGGCAATAGTACATAAGGAAAGTAACCCTCATAAGGAGGAATTACTACAAAAGATGAAAAACGACAATAAGAAAAAACAAATTTATTTATGCCCCTATTGAATTCAAACACAAACTAATAACCCTAAGTCTCCGAGGCCATGACACTTCGCTTCTGAAGATGACGACTGGATTGATCATTCCCTTCTGAATTCCTGTTGTGTGACCATAACTGCTATCAGTCATATGCCTTTGGATATCCTTAATTTTGCATGGACCGTTCTTTTTGAGTCTTAGTTCACCAGGATGATATACCATTTTTTTCAACTAAGCCGCCCTTTAGGGTTTTCGACTTGTCGGGTATCATTTTTTTTTATTTAAGTCCCTAATTTTTGCCTGGATTGCTCTTTCGAGTTTTCAATCCACCGGGATGCCCTAATTTTTGCCTAAGTCGCCCTTTAGGGTTTTCGACTTACCGGGCTTTTATCCTTTTTTTCTAGGCATAGTACTTTTTGACTGAATCGGAATTTACCAGTCGCGGTAAATCCGCTCCGTCCATAGTAGTCAACATTAAAGCTCCACCAGAGAAGGCGCTTTTTACGACATATGGTCCTTCATAGTTTGGGGCCCATTTGCCACGAGGATCTTTATAGATGGGTAGCACTTTCCTTAACACCAGGTCTCCTTCTTCAAATAGGCGAGGACGAACTTTCTTGTCGAATGCCTTTTTGAGTCTCCGCTGATATAATTGACCATGACATACAACAACCATGCACTTCTCCTCTATGAGGTTCAGTTGATCAAATATGTTTTGTATCCACTCAGCTTCATCTAGCTTAGTCTCCATTATGACTCTCAGTGAAGGAATCTCTACTTCAATAGGGAGTACCGCTTCTGTGCCATATACCAAGGAAAAAGGCGTAGCTCCTGTTGACGTACGGACTGAGGTTCGGTAACCATGTAGTGCGAAAGGGAGCATTTCGTGCCAATCCTTGTAGGTCTTCACCATTTTCTGGATAATCTTCTTGATGTTCTTATTGGCTGTCTCTACCGCGTCATTCATCTTCGGGCGATAAGGCGACGAGTTATGGTGATCGATTTTGTAACTCTCGCACAGCTCATCCATCACTTTATTGTTTAGATTAAGCCCATTATCCGTGATGATTTTGCTAGAAACCCCATAGCGATAGATTATCTCCTTCTTGATGAATCGTGCTATTACTTGCCTTGTCACATTAGTATAGGAAGCAGCTTCTACCCATTTAGTGAAGTAGTCTATAACAACTAGAATGAATCGGTGTCCATTTGATGCTTTCAGTTCGATCATCCCGATTATGTCTATTCCCCACATAGAGAAAGGCCACAGAGCAGTTAAGATGTTCAAAGGGGTTGGTGGCACATGAATTTTGTCTGCGTAGATTTGACATTTGTGGCACTTCTTAACGTACTTAAAGCAGTCTGATTTCATAGTCAACCAATAATACCCTGCTCGGAGAATCTTTTTAGCCATTGCATGCCCATTAGCGTGGGTTCCAAAGGATCCCTCGTGAATTTCTCTCATAAGCATGTCCCGTTCATGTCCATCTAAACATCGAAGCAACACCATGTCATGATTCTTTTTATAAAGTACATCTCCGTCAAGGAAGAATTGGACGGCCAGTCTTCTAAGCGTTTTCTTATCCCCACTTGAGGCATTTGCTGGATATTCTTGTTTCTGGAGGAACTGTTTGATATCGTGAAACCACGGTTTATCATCTACTTCGGCCTCCACTGTTGCACAGTAAGATGGTTTATCCAGGCGATTGATTCTTATAGTCGGCGCTTGATTATACCATTTGACTTTGAACATGGATGCCAGAGTGGCCAAGGCATCTGCCAGTTAATTTTCCTCTCGAGGAATATGATGGAAAGATATCTTATCGAAATAGGTGATCATTTTCGAGACACAATCTCGATATCGAGTTAGTTTGGCATTAAGTGTTCTGCATTCTCCCTTGACTTGATTGATGATGAGAGCCAAATCTCCATACACTTCTAAGATCTTGATTCCGAGGTTAATGGCTTTGCTGATTCCCAAGATACACGCCTCGTATTCCGCCATATTGTTGGTACACGTGAAGCATATTCTCGTAGTGAAAGGTATGTGGAATCCTGTTGGAGAAGTTATAACAGCCCCTACCCCATGTCCTTCTGCATTTGAGGCTCCATCGAATATAAGCTTCCATCGAGATCTGGGCTCAGGTCCTTCGTAGGAATCCAGGATATCATCATCTCTTACAGCTATCACATCCTCGTCGGGGAAGTCAAATTGCATAGGTTGATAGTCATCTACTGGCTGATGAGCGAAATGATCGGCTAACACACTCCCTTTTATGGCCTTTTGGGTAACATACTAGATGTCATATTTAGTCAGTAACATCTGCCACCGAGCCACTTTCCCATTCACTGCAAGCTTCTCAAATATATACTTGATGGGGTCCATTCTTGATATCCAGAAAGTAGTATGGCACACCATGTATTGTTTTAATCGTCGGTCGGCCCATACAAGAGCACAACATGTCTTCTCCAAGAGTGAGTATCTGGATTCACAATCTGTGAATTTATTACTCAAGTAATAAATTGTGTGTTCTTTTCTCCCTGTTTCGTCTTATTGTCCGAGTACACAGCCAATCGAATTGTCAAGACTGATAGGTACATTATGAGCGGTCTTCCAGGTACTGGTGGCACCAATATGGGTGGTTCTTGCAAATATTCTTTAATTCGATCGAAGGCCTTTTGACAGTTTTCACCCCACTCGAGGGTTTGACCTTTCCTTAACTGCTTAAAGATTGGCTCACAAGTAGCAGTAAGGTGGGAGATGAACCTAGCGATGTAATTTAATCTCCCCAGGAATCCACGTACTTCTTTTTCTGTCCTTGGAGCTGGCATTTCTTGAATGGCCTTCACTTTATTGGGATCGACTTCTATACCTATTTAACTAACTATGAACCCCAATAACTTCCCAGATCTGACCCCAAAAGTACACTTCGCAGGATTTAGACGTAGCTTGAACTTCCTCAGCCATTCAAACAACTTCCGTAAATTAACTATGTGCTCTTCCTCAGTTTGTAATTTAGCTATCATATCATCTACGTAAACCTCTATTTCCTTGTGCATAATGTCGTGAAAGAGAGTTAACATTGCCCTTTGATAAGTCGCCCCAGCGTTCTTTAACCCGAAGGGCATTACCTTGTAACAGAAAGTTCCCTATGGAGTAATAAAGGTAGTTTTTTCCATGTCGGAGGGAGCCATCTTGATCTGGTTATATCCGGAAAACCCATCCATAAAGGAGAAGACTAAAAACTGAGCAGTGTTATCCACCAGCACATCAATGTGGGGTAGTGGAAAATCATCTTTAGGACTTGCTCTATTGAGATCTCGGTAGTCTACGCACATTCTAACCTTCCCATCTTTCTTTGGCACGGGCACAATATTGGCCACCCATTCTGGGTACTTTACTGCGGCTAAGAACCCTGCGTCAAACTGTTTTTTAACCTCTTCCTTGATTTTGAGAGTCATATCCGGTCTAGTCCGCCTTAACTTTTGTTTGACCGGTGGGCATTCGGGTTTAAGCGATAGCTTATGTTCAACACTATCCGTGTCTAACCCAGGCATATCTTGGTAAGACCAAGCGAACACGTCCACATACTCTAGTAGCAGCTTGATCAACTTTTCCTTTACATCCTTGTTTAAAGAAGCATCGACTTTAACCTCCTTCTTGTCTTCTTCAGTTCCCAGATTGATCACATCCACTGGTTCCTGATGAGGTTGTATTACTTTGTCCTCTTGCTTTAATAGTTTGTCCAACTCTTCCGGGAGTTCACAATCGTCCTCATCACCCTCTTCCGCTTGGTTAATCGGGAACTCGAAGTTGTAAGGAATTATAGCAGTGTCGTTTTCAATAGGTTCATTTTTAAATCTGTAGGAGGGAGATTTTTATTGTTTATTATTTTTTGAATTAATGGGAATGGAAGTACTGGAAAAAGTGTATTGTCATTTGAAAAAAAAGGAACAAATATGAAAGAAAAAGATCTTGATTGAAAACAAAAATGCGATTTTATTATTAAATAATTCAAAGAAACAAAAGGTGGTCCTACAAAGCTTGTCCATTTGCCTTGGGCATAGCAAAGGACTTATTATTATTTTAAAGAAAAAAGTAAATTACTTCGAAACAGAAACCATCTCAGGAATCTCGATGGCCCTCCAATTGTTAAGAACTGTATCTGGTGAGCAATGGCACACCCAATCTGGTATCCCTTTATTCCTCTCTTCAATTGCAGTCACTTGAACTTCATCTCTGAATCCGACATTATGGAAAGTTTCTTCGAGATGAGGAAATGTCATCTGACGAGACTTCTGAACCCCTTTATTAGCTGGTTTGTAACCCAGATCGAACTGATCCTTCTTTTCAGGAACCTCTATTACCTTGCCCCAACCTCTAGTATCCCCATTCTGGATTAAGTCTGTGATCCTTTTTGGCCTTTCCTCTTGTCGAACGACTTGCTTACGACTGACCGTTGCAACCTCCAAAGCTTGGAAAGGTATTTCAAATGTCTCCCCATCCACTTCTATGTATCTGAATGATGAGAGATGGCTTCCAAACATGTTTTCCTCCGCATCAACAATTATTAATTTGTCCCCGGATATGAACTTTAATTTGTGATGAAGTGTGGAAGTAACTGCGCCCGCAGCATGAATCCATGGTCGTCCTAGAAGACAAGTGTAGGAGGGATTGATGTCCATGACTTGGAAAGTGATAATGAAGGTATGTGATCCCACCACTATAGGTATGTCTACCTCCCCAATTACCATTCTTTTTGAGCCGTCGAAAGCCCTAACAATCAGGGAACTGGTCTTCATAAAGGTCCTTACAGATGTTAATTTCATAAGGGTATCCTTAGGCATGACATTTAGGGCAGACCCTGTGTCTACTAGCACCCTTGAAAGAATAATGTCTTGACATTTGACTGATATATGCAAGGCCTTATTATGTGCTTGCCCCTCGGGAGGTAATTCCTCACTACTGAAACCCAGACAGGTGCTGGCGGCGATATTGAATCACTGATATATCTTTGGTGACATGGGCTTCATTCAGGACCTTCAGCAGGGATTCCCTATGTGCCTCCGAGCATAACAATAAGGATAGAATGGAGATCTTGGACGGTGTTTGATTTAGTTGGTCCACCACCCTATAATCACTTTTCTTTATGATTCTCAAAAATTCCTCGGCGTCTTCTTGAGATATACTCTTCTTGGAAGATCCCTCACCTGTATTTGTGGTTTCCTTCCCCTTTGAACTTTTGCGGGTATCCTTCTTAGGTTGTTCCGAGGAGTATACTCTTCCACTACGGGTCATTCCTCCAATACCAGCTATGTTAGCAACAGCTGGTGATGGTATTATAGTCTTTCCTCCCACAGATGCAGTGATGTCATACTTCCAAGGTACAGTCTTAGTGCTTTCATATGGAAATGGTGATGGAACATGGAAAGTGATGGGGCCTTCTGACCTTGCAGGCACTGGAACTTTGACTGGTGCAGGAGCAGGCATTTGAATTGGCGTTCGTGCAGGTATCAGAATTGATATTTGAATAGGAGTCTGTGCCGACCTCAAAACTAGCATTTGCATGGGTGCTTGTGTAGGCCTTGGAACTGGTATCTGAATAGGCGCTTGTGCAGACCTTGGAACTGGTATTTGAATAGGAGTCGCAACTCCTCTTTTCTGGTATGGAATCTCAGAAGGTACTTGCCCCTGGAATTCTAAGGCAGCCACCTCATTCATATTCCTTAAGTACCCAATATGTAATATCCCTTGGTCCATTAATTGTTGGAGGACCTTCTTCATCTTCTTACAGTTATCGGGATCAGACGTGCAATCCTCGCAGTCACCGTGCAGCCTTTCAAACTCCTCGTACCCAATTAATACTTCCCTTACTTTAGTCATAGGGGTCTTTACTTGTTCTACCCCTCTGATTAGGACATTCTCTCCCAATCCCTCAATGGAGTTAATAGTTGGCCCAGCGTGCCCTGGAAAAGGATTATCTCATACATTTGGATTGTCATAACTGAAGTTAATGACCTTCTGATCCAGTAAATCTTGCACCCTAAACTTGAAGGCTAAACACTTTTCAGTCGTATGCCCCGGCGATCCAGCATGATAATCACATCTAGCATTAGCATCATACCCTCGAGGAAGAGACGTAGGAGGGGGCCCTAACGGTTTGATTTCTACCAGTCCCTTTTGGATTAGCATAGGCAGGATCTGAGTATATGTGGTGGGTATAGGGTCAAAATCCTTCCATGGCCTCCTTTGTTCCCTTCGAGGATACTCCTGTTGTTGATGATTTTGTGGAGCTGGCGCCCTTGGCTGTTGGATTTGGAGCGTAGGAGACGCTTGATTAGAGGCCGTAGCCGCCATATAGGGGTTATAAGGTACTTGAGTATACCGATCAGCAGAAATGGCATTGGCCTCCTTCTTCGAGTTGTTTCCAGAGTACCTTTTGTTGTTATGTTGACTGGAAGACAACTTTCTAATCTTTCCGCTTTTTAATCCATTCTCGATCCTTTCCCCAATGATAACTAAATCCGCAAATCCAGTCGAGATAGACCCAATCATCTTTTTGTAGTATAGCACTTGCAATGTTCCCATAAACATATCTACCAGCTCACTTTCCAGCAATGAAGGTTGCACACAAGAGGCTAGTTCCCTCCATCTTTGGGCGTATTCCTTAAAAGATTCATTCCCTTTTTTGGACATGTTTTGTAATTGCATATGATTAGGCGCCATGTCCACATTATATTGGTACTGCTTCAGAAAGGCGCTTGCAAGGTCTTCCCAAGTCTTAATGTGAGCCCTCTCCAATTGCATATACCAGTCCAAGGACGCCCCACTAAGGCTGTCTTGGAAAGTGTGTATCATCAGCTTCTCATTCTTAGCATGGGCACCCGTCTTTCGGGCAAACATCCGGATGTGGTTTTTTGGGCAACTAACCCCTTTATACTTCTCGAAGTCAGGTGCCTTAAACTTAGGAGGTATGACCACATCGGGTACCCGACACATTTCCAAAGCATCAACCCCAAAGACCTTGGATCCTTCCACGACCCTTAATCATTCTTCAATCATCTTATACTTTTCATCCGCTTCTCTTTCTTCCATGGCAGCCAGTTTGGTTTCACGAACTACCTGCCTTGAATCCTCCTTTCCATATTGGAGGTGCCAGTCATCAGAGACCTCACGAGTGACAGGTATCTGTATAGGTCGTGATTCTCCATTATGCTCAGGTGGAGGAACAGACCCTACAGGAGGCTGAGTGTTAGTTTTCCCTTTACTAGCCTCCAATGCTTCACATTCCAAGTCAGCCACAAATCCCAAGAGAGGATTATTATCTTCATACTGGGGAGGAGGGGTAGGGACACTCCTACGGTTACTAGCCTCTGTGTCTCTTGCTATCAGATTCTGAACAGCTCGAGTCAGTTGGTCGATTTTGTCCTTCATTTCCTCCACATTTCCTTTGACAGCATCCACATCTCCCTTTAGAGCAGCGTGGTTCAGTTCCATTTGTTCCATAACTTTCTTTTGGTGGGCGCGGGTGTTGGGTCGAGACGTCAGATTGTTATGATGATTCTGAGAGAAGATATTGAAAAATGATTTCCGTTTGATGTTTTTTTTAATAACTTATGTTTTTATGCATGCATGAATGTATGAGTATGCAAAAATTATTTTGTGATAGGAATCTTAAACCTTTATTTATTTAGAGCAAAGCCAAGAATACTGGAAATTCACATACTTTTATTAATGGCAAAAAGAAAGCACGAGGGTCAATGCCCCATTTATTACATAAGGAAACCAGATTAAGGGTAAACCCTTAAATTATCCATAACTGAAAAGTAAATAAACCAAAACGTAAGAAGTCATTACATAGAAAAACTACGTCCTTCTCCTAATCCTTGCCCTAAACTCCTCTACCATCTCACGACAAAGTGCAAGAAAATCGGCGATCTCTTTTACTGGTTTGAATATATCTGCCATGTACTCAGCCTCTTTTAAACTTCGAGGGATCTCATGAATCAGATCGTTGGATAGTAAGACCAACTTCTGATATCTTTCTTGATAATACGCCTCTTCTCTTTGTAACTTTGCCATGATTCCTCTATCCTCCTCAGCAGTACGTTCCAATTGTTGATTACGTGCCTCGACATAGGTGCCCCACTCCCTAAGTTCTTCGTGGGAATCCTGAAGTTCCCCATATAGCCTTCTAAGCTCATGGTTTTCCTCTTGAGTTTCTATCCATCCCTCCGGCCATAGGGTAAGAAGTTCCTCAGCAGATCTTATCTGTACAGTTGCATCCAAGACTTACCTCTTGCTCCTGAGGAGAGCGTTGGCCAAGCTTTGAACTTCAGCTTCTAGGTTGTGGATACGTCTATCACATCCCTCCTTGAACTCTCTTTGCGTTGATGTTATCCAAATGTCCTTCCACTCATCCCTTTGACGCCAGGCTCTATCTAACTCATCCTTATGATTTTTAAGATGTGAACTCACAGCTTGAAGGTCAGCGTAAGCTTGTTCCTTCTTCTCTTCCTCTATCTGGGCTATCCCCTTATTGATCCTTGACTGCTCCATAACTTCATTGAGACTCCTTCTTAATTGATTGCTTTCTCCAGTGGCTTGGTAAAATTTACCTTCCCACTCTTCTTTTTCTTTTTTCAATTATGAAATAGTCTCTTTGAGTTTTTCACTTTCTTCTATGGAGATTACAGCAGGTGGGGGAACCCTTGGATTAATAGGACGATCCAGAGTAAAAGGCAACTTCACTATGCTCACCCTTTCTTTCATCCATTGTACAAATGGTACCATAGATTCTTCCCTTGGTCTTTTAAGACTGCTCTTCCCTTTGATACTTTGCCTCCAAGCTTGAGCAATCTTTAGAACATCGAGATGATTTCAAGTTACATTTTGTAGGACGAAACCTTCTAACAACCTATCCTCCGTCTTGTAGGCCAATGGATGCCCCAATTGCCTCATTGCTAAGACAGGATTGTAGTTAATGCAC
This sequence comes from Lathyrus tuberosus, assembly GCA_022829125.1. Taxonomy (NCBI): domain Eukaryota; kingdom Viridiplantae; phylum Streptophyta; class Magnoliopsida; order Fabales; family Fabaceae; genus Lathyrus; species Lathyrus tuberosus. Next base: position 1,988,704 of record JALAZF010000164.1, read on the forward strand.
CCTCTCGATCCTATCAAGGGTACATTAGGAAAATCCCCACAGCTTAGGATCACGTCGTCTCGATGGAGTATTTGGGGGAACCACAGGATGTCTTTATCAACGAGAGAGACCAAATATTGAGACCAAGCGTACGCTTTCATTTGTTACATGTCCTTTAAATCCCTCACTAGCTGAGAGCATAACCATTTGTATAATAACTGAGCGCAACATAACATAGCCCCTCCCCTTCTTTCAAATTTTTGGTGAAGGGTAAAGTATATATCAGCGAGGAGAGTCGGTGTAGGATCTTCTTCTCCAATGGTTATAGCCAAGAATAAATTAATGGCAGTGATGTCCACAAAGTTCTTCTCGCTCGGGAATAAAACCAACCCAAAGATGAGGAGTACCATGATAGTGTCCATGGCTGCCCAATTTTTGCAGGTAGCAAAATGACTGGCTCTCTTCTCCAGGAACCTTTTAGAAAACCCATGAAATCCTTCTTGAACCCTTAAGTTAGCTTGCAAGTCTTCCTCATGGATATGAAAATAGCTATCCATCTCTTTGAAGGAAGGGCGATACCCTATTGCTTTGAATGAGCCTTTGTTGTTCTTGGGGAGACCCAGCATCCTACGAAATTCCTCTAGAGTGGGGGCTATCTGAAAGTCTTAAAACTGGAAACACCTTAGTTCCGTGTCGTAAAACTGAGCCAAGGCGGTCATACCCTCTTCTTGGATAGGAGTAGTGACAAGATCCAATATATCCCCATACTTACGAATTAAGGACTTTCTCCTTTCCTGAGGTAACCCTATAGCATAAGCTTTTAAGCCCTCTATGTCAGACTTTCTTACTTTGATTGTGATAGTTTTCTTTTTCCCGAATTCCATTGTCTTTGACTTTGACTCTTTTTTTTAAATGTTTAAGATTCTTGTGACATAATGATGCAAAAAAGATTTTTGTGAGGATGATGAATGCAAATTTTATATACTTTGATTAGGGTAAGGTGATACGCAAGCATGACTTAGTAAAGGTAGGCTCCCTATGATAGGTTAGATCTATGTTTTGTCTACCCAATCCCCTCACATGTAGGATATAAAGTTTGGACATCATAACAACCCTAAAATGTACAGACTATACCCTTACCATGAGAAGGAGCAAGCCTTCCTATGGTAATCCTTCGGGATAAGTCTCATCCAGGTAGGACCCTAATAACAGCCCTTGAGGGTTGAATACGTAGGGTCTCCATGAGTTGGTAAGGGTAGGCTAAAAGTTCTCAGAGTCTCGGACCACATCCAAATCATCCTCTATGTTAGGGGCTAGCCCTACCATGAGGACACCTTTGAAGGATTTATTCTGAGTGTAGCATCAATGAATTGTTGGGATGTCACATCCCCCCAAAACATTTCCGTTTTACGCCCTAATCTAGGGTTGTACTCCAAGCTTGGGTTTTAGCTTCACACATCATATGCTCCAATCCAATGCATCATGGCACAATAAAAATATACTGGACAAATATAATAAATAAAAACAAATTAAAACGTAAAATAAATCATAACATAAATAAAAAATAATAACAATAAACACCCAAGGCAAACAAAGACCCTAAAACCTAAGGTTAGGATGGACTCTCCTTAGGGAGGCGTCCCCAGCAGAGTCGCCAGCTGTGTTTTTTAGCTTAGGGTTCCTCTCCCTTTTCAATTCTGAATTACTACCTTGCTTATATAGGAATTAGAATTAGGTTTTAGAAAATTAATTAGATTGAATCTATTTTAGGAATTTCTGATGTAATCCGATTAGATTTGATTCATTAAGATTAGGGTTTCCGATTTGTATGATTTAAATTGTAACCTGATTTGATTTTGGGTGTAAATTAGAGATTCATCCAGATTTGATTGTGTTTTACTTTGAGAATTAATGGAAATTGATTCGTTTTGATTTGATTTTGTCTTTCCAGCTTTCTGCGCAAAATTAGGGTTTCCCTCTTGGGGAAGAAGACAACTTCCTATTGGTCAATTATTTTGACCGAAAAATAGAAATAAAAAATAAAATAAAATAAATAATAAAACGACTATATAACCACAACCAATAAATAATAATAATTATAAATAAAACCAATAAAAATAATTATTAATAACGTAAACAAATACTGATAAAAATATATGATGAACGAAAAACAATAATTCATTAACAACCTTATTAATTAATAAATAAAAATAATAGTTAATAATATACAATAACCAAAGAAATAATAATAAGCATAAACGTAAATGACAAAACCCATTTAATAGATAATGATAAAAATGATAATCCCAAATGCTATTAGCATAATAGCTCTCTTAATAGATAAATACTAAGCAAATAATAATAAAACCCAATAATTATGATTAGAAAGATCACAACCAAATTAATAATAAAAATAATAAATAAATAACTAATAGTAAATTACCTAATACCAAAGTTCTTAATATTTTTAATAAAAATCAACTATTTAGAAAATAAACTCACTAATTTTCATAAAAATCCAATCCTTTATCAAATTAGCAATTGAAAAGAAAAGAACAAAAATCCTAGAAATGCACCCCTGGCTCAACCACTTTTGAAGTGTGTATAGAAACGCTAAAACTTTTAAAAGCCTAGGCATCCAAATGACACCCCCTGATAGTACAAAAATCCCTAAAAACATGACAAATCCCTGGTCAAAATTTAGGGTACTACAATTTGAATTTGCAAAATCAAGAGAAAGAAATATTTTTAAATGCCTAAAAACAAATAAAAATATAATTATTTACAAAAATACCAAATATATGAAATAAATAATATTTTTGTGAAATTTTTGTAGAATAAAATATTTTAACATTTTTGTGAATTTTCAAAAAAAGAACCAATAAAAAAAATTAAAATTGAGAGAGAAATTAATTTTGGAATTAATAAATAAAAACCATGAAAAATGTGAAAAATAGCAAAATAGGAGAAAATGGCAAAATGGTCTGGGTGAGTCTTGAACCCACAACCTCTCAACCAAACACACATGCGCGCTACCACTGGGGTGGTGGTACATCCGTGTATCAAAACCACCCCATCAACATATATGGGTGACTTGGATTTCAGGCCTGGCCAAGGTGCCATGGCCTGGCCCTTGCCCAAGGCATGACCTGATTTTTGCCTCTTGCATTGAAGGCTCTAACTTCCTCATTTCTCAATGGATTTTTATAAAATTTAGATGGATACTGCCTAGAATTTCATGAGGAATCCAATGGTGCTTTTAGATTTTTCTAAAGATGTCCCTATTTTAAAACCCGATAGTGGTTTCAAAATAGGCCTAGATTTGCATGTTCTATGCTATCTCATCATACAGGCAACAATAGCATGGCAAATTGGTTCAAACATAACATATATGATATGTATGAGATGTCCATGATTAATGGACATCAAAGCAATGCATGATTTAGAGAGTTCAAGTTGTGATGCACTTACCTCTTGAAGCTCCTTGTGCTATCTGTCAAGATCCTTGTGCCAGAAGTAATCCAATGCTTTAGACACTCTTGATTGACCCCTTAAAAGTTTTTAGGATGATCAAAACCAGCTGGAATCCTCAGGAACAAGAATTGGCTCTTTCTTGCAAAAGTGGCAAAAGTGACCAAGATGGTAACTCTCTTAAATGGTGTTCCAGATGAGGGAAACCAATTGGGACAGTTTGAGGATGATATTTGGAGTGTGTTTGTGGTTTTTTTGGTTTTGAAAGTGATTGAATCAAGACATGGCTTGAAAAATGCAAAAAAGTCAAAATTTGAGGTTTTGGAGTTTGACTTTTTGATTTTGGTGTTTCAGATCAAGGATGAGTGTTTGGACAACTTATATATGATACATTGAATGTGTTTGGATTATGAGTTGTGGTGGAATTGCTCTCTAACTCAAAAACTCAGTGGTGACTTGCAAAAGAAGACATTTCTGCATAATGAGAGAGATTTTGAGGAAAGCAAGTATTGTTGTGCTTTATTGTACTCAAACTGACCACAAATGAGCTCTATTTATAGTAGAGCAAGTTTGTTTTGGCATCAATAATGAATGGCAGCTGGTACAGGTTTATGGCTAATGGTTGCATAAAGGAATGCTAGTCTTCCATGATCATTAACTTGAGATTAGAGCACAGGTCTATGGTCTTCTGTTGCAGGGATAAGGCTTGACTCATTCAGTTAGGTTTGCTTCAGTCCATGCCACCTTGATGTATCCATTGAATGCTTTGAAACAAAATTGGAGTCTTTGAGCTTTTTAGCCCTTTTAGGGTGACATAGCTACATGTAGATCCTTGGACTTGGGAGGCTTGTGGATCAGATACTTTTCCTTTGATGTTATCCCTTGAGGTGTCCAAATGGATGACAAGGCTTGTAATCATCTGATTTGGCCAAATCGAGCAAATGACCTATAATATGCCTTGAACAAAATCAGTCTTTGATGCCATGTTCCAAGGGTTGGAACTCCCTACTCAAATTGAATTTGGAGATGATCTGGTACTTGTTGGAAAGCCCTCATAGCATACTTCAACTTTGATGTTCAAAGTTGGTCTTGGTTCATCTTGGATCAAAGTGAAAAATGCCTCTACATTTTGGAAAAAGTAGGAAAATTTCTGACTTATTGAAAATTTCACTAAGTGTTGGAAAAAGTGACCATTTTCACTTTTTGTGATTTTGATCAATCCATAACTCAAAATCCATGAGGATTTGGAATCTCTTGTAGTTGACATATTTGAAGTATGTCAGATGGACTTTCATTTGAGCTTTGAATGGGAGAAAAAGGCCTTGTGGTTTAGGAGTTATGGCCTTGCAAAGTTGGGTAAAAACCACTTTTGTTCCATAACTTAGAAAATTTTAAGTTTTCTAAGGTTGCCCCTTTTGCAAGAAACCTCACTTTTCTTGATTTTTCTTAATGAATGATGATCAAAATCATACATTAACATTTTTTTTTACTTAGGGGAACCATATTTGTGAAAAATTCTAAAAAGTCAAACTTGATTTTGGGCACAGTTGACTTTTTGTTAGATGAAATCTAAACTGTGTGATTCTTTGTGCAATCAAGTTTTTGACCCAATTCAAACCTAATGGATGGATTCCCTAGGTGTTTTAGGATGTCTTGAATCATGTACCAAGGTTTGGGAGCATGTCTTGGTCAAAAGTGAAAGATACAGTTGAATTTTTCTTCAAAAACCCTAATTGTGGTCCAGATGAAATTGAAACTTGTGAATCAAGCTTCTTAGATCAATCCATTGTTGTAAATGGATCAATGTAGTGTATTTGAGGCCCTCAAAACATGTCTTGAGGTCTTGGCTCATGCTTTGCTCCAAAAGTCAACTTAAGGGTGAATTAGGTCAAGAAACCCTAATTCCTGATTTTTTATGAATGCATCCCTTGAGGCTAAATTGACTTAATGATTGGGTCCATGAGGTCCCTTGAAGTATCTTGGGTTGTGCTTTGAAGCATTGGCTCATGCCCAGAGGAAAAATTTCCATTTGGAGGCCTTGGTCGATCAAAACCCTAATTTGGTGACACTGGCGATCTTGAGGCTTGATCCACTTGGAATGTTGCAACCTTGTGCTTGATTCTTAATGTGGGAGTCCTCTTGATCCCTTATGGGTGTTTGAGAGGTTAGACAAGTTGAAGATCATGTCATTTCTTGATTGATCCTTTGTCTAAGTGCTCTGAGAGGGCTTAAAACTCTAATTTTTGATTGTGGGGAATGCTCAACCATCTTTGAGGAGATTGATGAGGCATGAAAGTACATCCATATTGTGGTAATGATCCTCAAAATGATGGGAAATCTTTGTGGTAAAAATTTGGGGTATGACAAATAGGGGCAGCTGTAACACCCCAAAATTTTCCCTCTATTTTTCAAACCTTAACTGGCTTTTGTTTTGCATTGATTTACATCTTCATTAGGTCATATCCCATAATCATACATTACATTGGTCTTCTAAGACATGGGATTACGACGGTTCTTTGAATAAGGGTTACCTATTTGCTTTGAGGTTCTTCCATTCAAGTTTGAAGCAAGGGTTAAATTCTCATCGTCATAAATATCTTTGTCAAGATCATCAACCTCCAACGTTTTCCTATTCAGAGGATTCATCAAGAGCATCGGGTCAGAATTTCTTTGGTGTGAATCAGGGTTTAACTATTTCTCAACTCAAGTCATTTCATCATTATCAGTGTATATCAAGGTGGAGTGGGATTTCATGTCAAAGGCATCTTGGTATTCATGGTTCAAGAGATCAAGTTATGGATTGATATTATGGTCAATGCCATTGATGATATTTGTTGATTGTTATGAAAGTTGGGTATGGATTAGAAGATTGCATTGAAGATAGGGTATCTTTGTTGACCCTCAAGAGGAAGGTATGTTTCTCAAGGCCAAAACAAGAAATTAGGTGTACTAAATCTTGTGGTATTCTCAAGCTTCAAAGTCCTATTATCCTCAAGGCATGCTCAGTCATCTCACACAACTATCTGGGTTAGGGTTTTGAGGTTGGGTCGACATCTCCTATCTTTTTGAATTGAAATTAGGGTTTATGATAAAATTAGTTTATTTCAGATTCTTTGAGTAAAACTTGATTCCATGGTCTGCTATATGTCCTTAAGCATCTATGGGTGGAAGATTGAGCGTCGATTTTAATCAGAAGAGGTTCAATGGCTCAGATGATAGTTGAATCAGTTGAATTTGGGAAAAGTCAGTTGTGTAGAGAAAAAGTCAACTCTTGATTTTTATGGTCAAAATTGTGTCCCATAAGTCAAACATGATCAATAGATGAGTTTTGATCAAGAAAAATCAAGAGAATCATCAAAATCAAGAATTGAGGAAACTTACCTAATTTGGCAAGTTAGGGTTTTTTAAAGTTTCCATTTTTGGTAAGTTTGCATGCATGAATCATCACTTTCCATGGATAATTACACATTGAATCAAGTTTCAATTCAAAATCTCTTCAACACTAAAGTTGTTCATTTTCCTTTGATCTTTCCAACTATATCAATTTCGTCATCATGGGATCTTTATGGAGAAAGATATGATTGATTAAAGTGAGACATTTCAAATGGCAAATTTCCAACACTTAGAATTTTTCTAAATTTCATGATGGTTAGAATTTTGTGCAATTTTCATGCCCCATTTCAAGTGATTTCCAAGCATTGTTTCAAGATGTTATCAAAACCAATATTGTTCCTTATCATGCCAACTTTCCAATGCTTCAAGAATATCATCATTTGGTGCATTCATCATGCAAATATTCTTCATGAAAGTCATGCTTATGGAATCATTCTCATGGTAACTCAAAAGAGAATTTTATGGCACAAGAGTGGTATAATTTTGTAGCATGTATATTATGATTCCATACACCTCATGCATCATTCTTTACCTCACTTGAACCAACATACCATGCACCATACATGCCATGAAATTCAAATAATTTACCATATTGAGAAAATTCCCAAAACTCACCAAAACTTGTTCCCAATCTTTTCATATGATGCCACCTCATTTCATTTGTTTCTCACACTCTCACTTTGCTCCATAACAACATTATTTTCACCTCAGCACCACCAAATTCGTGTGCCATTATTTACCACTCTTTTTGGCCAAATTTTCCACCATGCTCATTTCTTGTCTTAGGCCCATTAAAGCTTCCTCAACCTATCATATATAAGCTCTAGTAAAACCTAAAAACGAGTTAGAGGCTTCATTGTGGAAAACTCAGATAAAAAACACCTCATTTTCTCTCATACTTTCATTTTCGGATTTGGATTTTTCTCACATTTTTCTGGTCATTTCTGGATTGCTTCTTCGTTGTGTGGTTCATAAAAGAGTGCAGGAGCTTCTTTCTTCCATTTTTGCTAGCAAATTCAAGGGGTAGTGGACTCTCTCCACTAGGTAACACCATGATTCTTTCTTGTTGTTCATGCTAGATTTATAGGTGTTAAACATGCTCATGCATCTGCATATGAAGTCCTACATGGCAGACATTTGTTAAAACTTGTTTATGTGTGATTTTCATGAAGTTTCATTTTGGTGTGCAAACTTTAATGTGTTTTTTCATGATGTTTTATTGGTTGTTTTTGAAAGATAATATGATATTTAGAATCTCCATGGAAAGTACTTAAAGTTAGTGGTTATGTTGTTTTTATTTGTTGACATGAAAGTATATGTGTGTTTTGTTCATGCTGGATTTTCATGATGTTAGAGTGAGAATTAGTGAAAATAATGTCAAAAACGGAATCTACGCGAAAAATTGAGTGGGAAAACCCCCCATTTTTTTGATTTTTTGACGACCGGACCGCCTCCGGTGGTGGTCGGCACCGGCTGGCGGTGGGCCACAGTGGCCGGAGCTGCCCGCGGCGGTGCTGCAAGTTGGGGGTGGAAGAAGATGAACAATGCTTCTTTTGTCCTTTTGTATTTTGTCTCTTCCTTGTTTTGTCTTTTGTGACTTAAGTGATAGTGTGACCAATTGATACATGTTCACATACTTTTGTTACATTTCCTTTTTTCTTTATTTTAGTAAGACAAAAATGAAGTGGATTGTTTGTTTGTGTGTTTGGGCCCTACAAATTACTATTCACACCCTCCCTAATCTGGTCCAATTTGCATTGTTCTTGGTTCATGTGTAATCTGTTTTACTACTGCACCCCTCATTTTCTTTGTGTTTTAATATTCTGTTTTCATTTTGGTTTATTAAAAATAGTTTCAATTATCCAAAAAATACAAAAAAAATATGTTTTATTTTCCATGAAGTCTTATTTAATTTTTTATAATTTGTATTTTTATTTTAATTTATTTTTTCTATTTTAATTTGAATTAATTGTGTGGTGTGTTTCTTCGACCTAGTTTGACACTTAAGGCTTTGATTCTTGATATTTCCAATTGGTTTTTGATCCAAACTTTTGTACACACTTAGGCACATGTATATAGGGTTTTTTAATGTTGATTTTATGCTTTGATCATTTAATTTGATTCATGTTTTGATTCCCTTTTGATGCCTAACTTGTGTGATCAAGGTGTGTGATGTTGATGAATGTTTGAGGCTTACTTTGAGCCATTTCTTGTGCACTCTTTAGGAACTTTTAAGACCATGTTAGGCCACTGAATTCTTGATTCTTTGGTTATTTTATCATATTTTTTGAAGCCTCCTAACTATTTTTCTTGAGTGATATAATGCATGCCTAATTGTTTGGATATACTTGAGCTTTGTGAATTGTTTAGAGATTCAATTGTGCAATCATTTAGGGATTGTTCTTCCCTCTTGTTCTTTATTGAAATTCCATGTGGTAAAGCCTTTTTCCCTTATTTTATAGGTCATTCCATGTCTCCTTGTTTGTGGTCGCAATTGAATGAAATTCCTAATGTTTGTGTGCCTACTTTGTTGCCTTTCCTTGAGCCTATCTTGTGCCATTATGTCTTAATGCTTGAGAACTTTACATGACATGACCAATATGTATTTTCTTCTGAATTGTGTCCTCTAAGTTCCCTATCACATGTTTACTTGTTCACTGATTTTATCATGAATGAATGATTCCTCTTAAGGATGACATTGTTGTTTGGGATTGCCTAATTATTTGGACATGTCTTGATGTGATGGTTATGTTTATTTATTAACACCTTAAGGTTGGGTTTAGATTGATCCTTTCAAGTATGCTACTGCCCCTACTTGGATTCATACCCTAATTTCACACGATCATACTTTTGAGGTGTGTTTTGCATGGGCTATGTGTTGACAATTGTTTAAGCATTGATGTGGTGCATGTCTTGTATGTTTTTGCTTTTCTTTTAATCATTCATATGAGTTGAACATGAAGTGATGTTGCTACTTCCCTGACTTGTTTCTCATCCTGTTTGATCTTATTTGATGACATATATGCTTATGCATTGCTTGCTTGACATTGTTTTAGTTCTTCAACTTCTTTGATCCCTTTCTTTGGTGACATGAGACTTCTTCTTCTTCCTCTTATTAGATTGACATGACTTATCTTTCATCTTCTTTCTTCTTTCTTTCTTCTTTAAGTTTTGAGTTGTGATTGAACTATTTAATGTTTACTTGTGTTTATTCACATGATCCCTTAAGATTCCCAGCTCCACTTAATTTTTGATTAAGTTGGAGATAAGAGAGACATTAGGCTTTCAATCCTTTGCATGATAACGATTAGGATAGTCCCTTTCAAACTTTAACCTTAGGTCTATCTTTTGCATGCTAACATTAGGTAGAATTCCATTTTTATCCCAATTTTAGGACCATTGTGCATGACAACATTAGGAGTTTGTTTCCCTTAGTTGTTTTCTTTTCAACCTTTGAGTCCTCTTCTTTCTCGTCTCAAAACGAAATCAAAACATGTAATAAGTATGATGTGCATTGTGTGCCACGAGCCTTAAGCACATGGGAAAAGATGAGTGGATGCATTTCTAACCTTATCTTAGGGTACTTTGCACGCGAGACATTTGGATCGTTAGCGCGAAGTACTCGATCCTATGTCATAGACTTTAGTGCGATGCGCATTTCAAACCAAAATCAATCCACTTTTGTCTAAAACTCACAAACCAAATCCAAATCTTTTTTCCTTCGGGATTGGTGTCAAATCATTTTTCAGAAAAGGGTGCGTTATTTTCCATTCTACCGCAAACAGGCATCGACCCTAACTACTGGAACACGAACTTAGCGTCGCTCATAAAAAACACTCAACCAATTTGTGGTTGTAAACACAAACTACAGACGCTCTAACTTTCTCATTATCATCCGAATGAGGATACATAGGCACAAGACGACGATGTTTTGGCGAGCAACCTTCCCCCATTCACCCGCAGTCTTCCAAACTACGTTGACTCTGACTTTCCCATTGCACGAGGGAATACGTAGGCCTAGGACATGATGTCCCATCGAGTCTTCATTTTCTTTTCCCTTTTTGTTTCCGTTGAGCAGTAGAGCTTTAGATAACACACCCTTTGATTAGACAACAAGCGTGGATCCCGTTGAGTACAACAGACGCGAGGGGGTGCTACCTTCCTCTAGCGTAATCGACTCCCGAACTCTGGATTTGGTTGTGATGACCATGTCTTCTCTCTCTTGAGGTTTCTTCGATCATTTCCTTTCCCCCGTCGGGATAAATTACGTTTGGTGGCAATTCTGTTTTTTCGCCGGTTATTTTTTCACGTTGCGACACTATCAAGAATAAATATCCACTTCCAAGAATTGACGATTTGATGGATCAGTTTGTAGGCGCTTGTGTGTTCAGCAAGATTGACTTAAGGTCAGGTTATCATCAAATTTGTGTTAAGCCTGATGATATTCCAAAGACAGCTTTCTGGACGAGGTATGGTCACAATGAATACATTGTGATGCCGTTTGGTGTATCCAATGCACTAGGTGTGTTCATGGAGTATATGAATCGGATTTTTCATGAGTATCTAGATAAGTTTGTTGTGGTTTTCATTGATGATGTTTTAATATACTCTAAATCTGAAGAAGAGCATGTTGAGCATTTGAGAACTGTGTTGCAAGTGTTAAGAGAGAAGAAGTTATATGCAAAACTGTCGAAGTGTGAATTCTGGTTAAAGGAAGTGAGTTTCCTTGGCCATGTGATATCGAGTGGTGGAATTGTTGTGGACCCTTCTAAGATTGATGTTGTGTTACAGTGGGAGACTCTGAATTCTGCTACTGAGATATGAAGTTTTCTGGGGTTGGCAGGTTACTATTGCAAATTCATAGAAGTTTTTTTAGATTGGCCTTACAGTTGACTCAGTTGACTCGAAAGGGTCAAGCTTATGTGTAGGATGCTGCATGTGAAGAGAGTTTTGTGGGATTGAAGAAGGGGTTGACAACCGCTCCAATATTGATTTTTCCTAATCCAAATTAATCTTTTGTGGTGTATTGTGACGCGTCGAAAATGGGTCTTGGTGGAGTGTTGATGCAGAATGGGCAAGTTGTTGCTTATGCTTCGAGACAATTGAGAGTTCATGAAAGGAATTATCCTACACATGACTTTGAGTTGGCAGATGTGGTGTTCGTGTTGAAAATTTGGAGACATTATCTTTCTGGCTCTAAATTTAAAGTGTTCAGTGATCATAAGGGTTTGAAATACTTATTTGATCAGAAAGAGTTCAATATGAGGCAAAGAAGGTGGTTGTAATTATTGAAGGATTATGGTTTTGATTTAAATTACCATCCTGGTAAGGAAAATGTGGTGGCTGATGCATTGAGCAGGAAGTCATTGCATATGTCAATGCTTGTGGTGAGAGAATTGGAATTAATCTAGTAGTTCCGAGATCTGAGTTTAGTATATGAAGAGACTCCTGACAGTGTGAGGATGGGAATGTTGAAACTGACGAGTCGCATTCTCGAAGAAATCAGGGATGGTCAGAAATATGATTTGATATTGGTTGATCAATTGGCCTTGATTAACCAAGGTAACGGAGGTGAATTCCAGATTGAAGCGAATGGCGTGATGAGGTTCAAAGATCGAGTATGTGTCCTGGATGTTCCAGAAATTAAGAGGAGTATTCTTGAGGAAGGACATCGAAGTAGGATGAGTATTCATCCCGGTGGTACGAAGATGTATTAGGATTTGCAGAGGTTGTTTTGGTGGACAGGTATGAAGAATGATATTACTGAATTTGTTTATGTCTGTTTGACTTGTCAGAAGTCGAAGATTGAACATTAGAAGCCTTTGGGTATGATGCAACCATTGAATATTCCAGAATGGAAATGGGATAATATTTCCATGGATTTTGTGTCGGGATTGTCGAAGACTGCGAAGGGGAATGATTCGATTTGGGTGATTGTGGATAGATTAACTAAATCGGCTCATTTCTTACTGATGAAGGTTAATCATTTGATGCAGAAGTTAGCTGAGTTGTACATTGAGGAAATTATGAAGTTGCATGGGATACCTTCGAGTATTGTGTCGGATAGAGACCCGAGATTTATGTCGAGGTTCTGGACGAGTTTGCAAGACGCTTTAGGTACTAAGTTGAGGATGAGTTATGCATATCATTTGCAGACGGACGATCGGACAGAGAGGACTATCCAGACTTTAGAGGATTTGCTGAGGGCTTATGTATTGGACCAAGGAGGATCTTGGGATATCCATTTATCGTTGATTGAGTTCACATACAACAACAGTTTTCATGCTAGTATTGGGATGGCGCTGTATGAGGCTTTGTATAAAAGAAGGTGTAGAACTCCATTGTATTGGTATGAGTTAGGCGAGAGTGTCGTACTCAGACATGAGATTGTGCAGGAGACAACCGAGAAGATTAAGATGATCCAAGAAAGGATAAGAGCTTCACAGAGTCGTCAAAAGAGTTATCACGATAAGAGAAGGAAGGAACTTGAATTCCAAGAGAAAGATCGCATGTTTTTGAGAGTTACATTGGTGACTGGTGTGGGTCGAGCTTTGAAATCTTGGAAGCTCACTCCACATTTTGTTGGTCCGTATCAGATTATGTAAAGGATATGGGAAGTGGCCTATCGAGTTGCTTTACCACTGTCGCTTGCGAATCTTCTTGATGTGTTTCATGTAACTCAGTTGTGGAAATACATTCCAGGTCCGTTGCATGTGATCGAGATGGATGAGGTACAGGTGAGAGATAACCTGACTGTGGAAGCATTACCTGTGCGGATAGATGGGTGAGAAATGAAGCAATTTCGGGGTAAAGACATGGCTTTGGTGAAGGTGTTATGGGGTGGACCGGCTGGTGAGAGTTGGACCTGGGAGCGTGAGGATCAGATGAGGGAGTCGTACCCGACTCTGTTTCCTTCAGGTAATTTTTTAGGACGAAAATTCTTTAAGTGGGGGAGAGTTGTAACACCCCCAAGTTTCGTATTTAATTATTTATTAATTATTAGTAAGTAATGGTGAATTTTGATGAATTATATGATGCTTTGTGTGATTAAAGGTGTGTTGTGGGGTAGTGTTGGGCTAATGACTAAGGAGACTCTTAGTATAATTTAAATAATCTAGTTGGAAATTATTTAGAGTTATAATAATAAGTGGGCTTAATTGCAATTTTCATCCCTCTATTTTCATTTTTTTAAGTTTTGATCCCTCTATTTTAAAATCCGGAATTTTTGTCCCTTCATTTTTAGTTTTTTTTTTTAGTTTTGGTCCCCCTATTTTAAAATCCAAAATTTTTGTTCCTCCATTTTCATTTTTTTTTGTGTTTTGGTCCCCTTATTTTCATTTTTATAAACTTTTGGTCCCCCTATTAAATTAGTTCCAAATTGGAAAAGGGACTAAAATCCAAAACAAAACTTAAAATAGGGGACCGAAACTAAACAAAAATGAAAATAGAGGGACCAAAATTCTGGATTTTAAAATAAGGGGACCAAAACTCAAAAAAATTAAAAATGGAGGGACAAAAATTCCGGATTTTAAAATAGAGGGATCAAAACTAAAAAAAATGAAATAGAGGGACCAAAATTGCAATTAGGCCTAATAAGTTAGTGCATAATTGATTATGTGGAATTTCATAATAATAATTAGAATATTTTTTATATTTAAAATTAGAAACAAATGTGTAGAGATTTTGAGTGTAAGATGGTAATGTTGGGCGGACTAAGTGATGGTAAGATGGGAAGATCATAATAGGGGTCTAAGGGGTAAGAGTGACAAAAGGGAAAAGAGAGAGTGGAGAAGTTCACTCTGGTACGATCGTGAAAAGTTGGAAAGAACTGAGAAATGAGGTCTAGGGCACAGAGAACCAAGAAGTCATCCGTAGAACACATAGATAAAAATCCATTGCTAAGAATTCGAGGTACGGAGGGTGATCCGGGTTATTATATTTGATATGGGGTTTAAAGTAGATGTAGTTTTTTGTGTGTTATGTGTTGATTGTTGAAACCATGATGAAATTGTATGAATATGTTGATGTTGTGAGGTGATGAATTGGGTGTTGGTAATTGATTGAGATTGTACATATGAATGGTACTGAATTTGTAAAAATAGGTTATGCATTGCTTGATGAAAATTGGGTTTGTGGAAAAATGGTGGAAAAGGTTTTCGTATGTAGAAAACTCTACAGCAGGTTGCTGTTCGCAGAAAATCGTCGGGCGAGGAACCGTTTCGCCAGGCAAAGTGTGTTCGTTTGGTATTCGATGAGCGAAAGGAGCAGCGAGCGAAGGGTGAAATAACAGTGCTACTGGAAATTGTATGGGGAGGGATTTCGCCCCTGCTTCTCCTGGCGAAACCCAGGCGAGCGAGCTACTTCGCCGGGCAAACACCAGGTGAGCAGGAGCAGTAGTTTTATTTTATTCCTTTTTGTGATGTCTTGTGTCTCGTTGTCCGTATGCCTTGAGTACTTGATGTGTTGTATTTTCATGACTATAACATAATGATTTATGATGTAATGTGAAGAATTGTGACGCATAAGAATGATGTAATACTATGATGTTTTGATGAGTTTTTATGAATGATGATGCAACTTTGACGAACCGTGATGATGATTAATTATGACATTTTGCATCGTGCATTCATAGCATATTAGGACTTCGGTCCAGTGATGATGTTAGGACTTCGGTCCAGTGTTGATGATAGGACTTCGGTCTAGTGTTGGCTTCAATTCCATTGTGTGGATTGGAGTGTTTATGATGTGCTCCAGTTCTTGTGTAGAATCGATCTTATGGGTGGGGATGTTTGGAGGGTGATGGCCTAGTGACCATCAAAATGATGATTTTGGTACCACATGCATGAGTCTATGTTGTTACATTTCATGCTATGTGGCATTGCATATTCGTGAATAAATGATGTTATTGACGACGTGATTTTAAATTATGTATGACGATGATGACTTGATGATGATTATGTTGTTTGATGATACTATGACGATGCTCATGAGCTGTTGATGCCGATGTATTTGTATGTCTTATCTTTATATCTTTGGATAATGATTTGTGATTACTCACCCAACCTCTTTGAATGTTGCTTCCACATGGGTAACATGCAGATGATCAGGATTAGCTCTTTTGGTGCGTGAAGATTTAGCTTGAAGTATTTTGATTATTTTCATTGATTATAGGGTATTGCTCTAATATGTAACACCGGGTCGGAATGTTTGAGTCGAACCATTATGTTTTATTTTGTTGACATCATGACACTATGGGTTTCTGGTTTTTAAGACTTTTGAGTTATAATCTATGATGAGATTTTGATTTTTCTGCTGCGTAGTATTTGATTGAATTTACCATGACAGAACCCGTGTTAAGGAGTAGGACGTTATTATGAAGTTTTATGACAAAATATGGCACCCTTGTGGTGATGTACTCTGATATAATTGTTTATAATTATCGTGAATGTTCTTTGGGGTAGAAGGGTGTTACAGCTACTCCCTTTAGGAAGAGAAAGGTTGTCTCTGCTAGTGATTCAGAATATGATGTTGAGGATGATGTTCAGGACATTACCCCTGTGAAGAGATTTGTGATTAATAAAACCTCAGTGAACGTGCCTGATGCACCGTTAGACAATATCTATTTTCACTCTGTTGAAAATGTGGATAGATGGAAGTATGTGTATCAAAGGAGGATAGATTTGGAACGAGAGTTAGGAAAGAATGCCTTGGATTGCAGGGAAGTTAAGGAGCTCATAAAATATGCTAGGCTGATCAGATTTGTAACTGGATTTGTAAAATGCTATGAGGTTCTGGTGAAAGATTTTGTGGTGAATATCTCTTCTGAGTGTGCTGATAGGAAGAGTAAAGACTTCAAAAAAGTGTTTATTAGAGAAAAGTGTGTAGAGTTCTCTCCCACTATAATCAAAAAGTACTTGGGAAGGAGTGAAGATGCTCAGGCTGAGCTTGAAGAATCAGATAACCAGATTTGCAAGGAAATAGTTGAAAATCAGGTTGAGCATTGGCCTAGGAAAAGGAAGCTCTCTGCTGGGAAACTTAGTGTTAAATATGCAATTATGCATAGAATAAGAGCAGCTAATTGGGTGCCTACCAATCACACCTCAACTGTCTCAACTGGATTATGTAGTTTTATCTATGTTGCTGGAACCAAAACCAGTTTTGATTATGGTGTCTACATTTTTTATCAAACTTTAAAGCATGCTAGAACTTATGCTGTGAAAATGCCAATAGCTTTTCCATCTCTTATCTGTGGCATTATTTTAAATTAGCATCCTGGCATCCTGACTAATGTTGATAGTGTTTGCAAAAGGGAATCCTCTTTATCTCTCCATTATAAACTGTTTGCATGAACACATGTCCCAGACATTGTTCTGACATCTACTGAGGAGGCTAGCCATTTAACTTCCAAAATTGGCATTATAGCTGAGCTGAGAGAAGCATGCAAGGAGCTGGATGATGTTATTAGAGCAAGCACATAAAGAAAGCTCAAGTTTAAAAGGTTGATACAATCTCTGACTAAAGAAGTCCATACTGCTGCTGATGATAATGAGGAGGAAAATGGTGATGATGATGAAAGATTTGCTTCTGTTGGTTCAGATGATCCTGAAGACATCTGATGATTGTTTCTGCTGTTCTTTTGTTTGTGATGTTTTTTTTGCCTTTCCCAGAATTATTTTAGCACCTTGGGTGCTTGGTTTGTACTCCTTATGGTTTAATCTTCTAATACTCTATTCTGGTTGCTATATGCTTTCTTTGTCATATTATGGCTAAAAAGGAGGAGAAGTAGTGTATTTGTAGTTGCATGTGATGTTATCTTGAGGGGGAGTGGTTTTTTTGGGTATCATAGAGAATTTATTTTTCTCTGGTGTTTAGGCTCATGGTTTTGAGGGGGAGTATGTTGGTTTGTGCTTGTTATGTGCTTCTATGGTTTGTTGTGCTGTAATGTCAGACAACATGTCTTGACATTAGCATAGAATTTTTTTTTATGAGGTTGGGTTTTCATAGTCTTCTGCGGCATGTGCCTCTGTTGGTTGTTTCTGTGAAGGATGCTTAGTTTGTTTTAGCCAAAATTTGCCAAAGGGGGAGATTCTTAAGTCTCAGTTTTTATGATTGACATCAGTTTTGGTAAAACATGTTTTCCAGCAAGATGTCATGACATGTTGATCAGACATCTTTGCAGGATATGTTTTCTCTTTTCAGAATTTATTTTCTATTTTCTTCATGAAGGATTTGTTTTAATATATGAAGATCTTCTGAAGTTTAAAACACATAGCTTACGGTTCAAGGAGTTGTTTTTGTTAGAAAATTTGATTTGATTGAAATTTGTTTTAATAATATTTAAAAATCAAATATGTTCCTAATTTAATGCAAAAATATTATGCGTGATTTGTGAATATTATTGACTGGATTTTCTACTGACTTAAGCCAAAGCCCACACTCTCCAAAAAGCAATTTAAGAATAACTTTGATAACCTAATCAGAAGAATTTTGTGCGCTGCAAATTATGGTTTCATATTAGGGTTTAATGTTCTTTATGTTTTGCGAGCCTCTCTTATATCTATCTGATATTAGAGTAGGAGTGTTTTTTGAGTTGTAAGTTATTAATCATCTATAAGCTTTTAAGCAAGAATGATTATGTGTCTTCTAAACTTTTGTTATCTTGTTCATATCACTGTGTGTGATTGAAGGGAAGTGAGAGGGGTCTCATATCTAGGAGAGTCTTAGATAGAAATAACACGGGTAGAGATTAGGTGAGAAGATTGTAAACCAGGGGTTGTTTGCTGAGAATCTTCAAACTAATTCTATTTAGTGGATTTCCTTCCTGGCTTGGATGCCCCCAGATGTAGGTGATGTTGCATCGAACTGAGTTAACAACTGAGTGTGTTATTTACTTTCTGCAATTCTATTTTATTACATTGTCTTTAAGTTGTTTGAAGTTCAGATATTAGTGTCGTGACATATCTTTCAACATCTCATATCTATTACCAGAATTTCAGTTTCTGCAACTATCTTACCAACACCATCTCCATTTCTATCTCTTATTATTCCTAATCCAACTCCATAACCACCATCTCCAAAACCAACTGTTTTAGAACCAGTTACAGAAACTCTCGCAGTTTCTGAAGAACAATTATCAGAACAACAACTTTGTGAACAACAAATTCAACTAGGTTATATAATCACTTTAGAATTCCATCCATCATCTCTACCATCATCCATTTTACCACTGTTTACTAATGCTACCCAACCAACAAATCCAAATGAAACACCAAGAAAATCTTCTTTGAGAGATTCTGGTGACCAAGAGTCTGAGGGTACTTCTAAAGGCTTGTTTGACTTTGAACCAGAACATAAAACCTCTGATTCTGATGATGAACTAAAACCTTTCTTTGGCCCTCACTTGATTTTTGATGTTGAAAATTATGCAAACCTACCTTATATGATCGTTCCCAATGTTTTTGGCCCTAATCCTCACCCTACCATAACTGATGTTTCCATCAGATATCCTAGCCAACCCAAACCCAAACAACCCGACGTTGGTAAGATTCTTAGGAAATTTGAATCAGATTAAAAGAGGTGTCTTCATACTACTATGTGGAAGAGTGTTCTCTCCAATAATCAAGTAGAAAATGATTCGGCTTGGGAAGCTTATAGGGAATGGGTTAACTCTAAAATCTTTAAGCGGAAGAATTTTGGGTACAAGGTTTATGAAGGAAACTTCTATTCAAGGTTTTGTAGCACCCCAAAATTTGCCCTCTCTCTTTTAGCACTAACTGGCTTATGTTTCATTTCATTCTCGCATTATCATCTTTGCATATAGTTATTTCTTCTGTGCATGGGGTCAAGGTATTTTCAGCAGCTCATGGCGTTATCAGTTCCAGTACTATTTTCAGCAGTATTCAGAGCCAAGCAGATATTTTTCAAGGTATTTTGGAGCTTTTATTTTGCTCATTAGATGATTTGATAATCATAAGCTCCGGCAGTCATTTTTTGATCAGCGATTCAGCACCAGACGATTATTTTCAGCAGTATTCCGAGCACGAAACGAAATTCACAGCATATTTCAAGTGTGTTTCAGTGTTAGTATCAAATGGCAAGTTTCAGAGGTCTAATGTGGCTCATAATAAGTGGAATCAGGCGAATATCCAAGTTTTCCTCCAAAAGGCGCCAAATTCAAATTTTCCTTGTGTTAATCGATTAACACAGTTTGTACTAAAATTGGTTAATCGATTAACCAAGGCAAAATTTGCCCAGATGCTTCATCTTTCAGCGATGCATTCTTTTAATTCAAATTTTATTCACCAATTCAAATTTCACACCAGTAGAAGGATCTAGAGAGAATGATTTTCCACCCAAAATTCAAATTCCCTCCAACAACTTCCACTCTAATTCCATATTCCCTTTCCTAGCTCATTTTCCACTTCCAATTCCACCCCCTAAACCTCACTCCAAACCCAAACTTAACTCCTAACCTATGGGTTATTTAATATAATCAACACCAAACCTCTCATAACCTTGATCATTTTTCACTCTCAATTTTAAGAATTCTCTCTCAATTCTCTCTCACTTTTTCACTCTCAATCTCCATTTTCAACCTCACTCAAAGCTCTTCCATAGAGATTAACAAGTTCTTCATTGGAACTTGTTAATTCTTGAGCTAAAGCCTCTCATCATCACTCCATTGTTGCTTTTCATCGGTGATTTTCGTTTGGATCTAGATCTGAAATTTCAGAAGTGCTTATTGGAAGTGATTTTGGAGTATTGGTAGCTTATTGCTTGGATTTTCAGCTTTTACTTGCAATGAGCTCATAGATCTTGGAATTTCTTGCTTGGATTCATCAAATTCTGTTTGCAACACTTGCCAAAGCAATTCTCAGCTTTGTAGGTTGGTTTTTCTTAGATCTATGCTTAATCTAGCTTAATTCTAACTTATGCAATGTAGATCCTTGGTTTTGCATGTGATTTGATCAATTTGCTTGAAATTGATTATTCATGTTGATGATTGTTTGATCTAATTGATGTTTGATTGCTGTGATTGAACTTAATTTTCGTGCATTGTTGATTACATGATCATTGGAAATGATTGCATAAGCAATTTTCCTGCTGAAAGTATTTTTCAAACATTTTTCTGCTGTTGGTACAGGGTTAATCGATTAACTAATTGCTGTGCAATTAGGTTAATCGATTAACCAGTGTAAAATTTGCGTAATGAGAGTTGTTAATCAATTAACCAAAATGAACTGTAATTGGTTAATCGATTAACACTGGTGCAGAGTGTGATTTTTGTGCATTCTTGAGCATGTTTCGATCCCGTTTCACTTTTAATCTTCATGGATTGATATGACACATGTTTGTGGATTGTTTTGATGATGTTGCACCTCACACCATTGCATGAACATGATTTTTCGACACGCGATTCTTGGATTTCATCGATGAATGTTTGCGTTGTTGGTTAATTGATACGATAAACACGATGCACACACATTTGAATTGTGTTAATTCTTGGTTGATGCTCAACTTGCTGGACATGTGATGCGTGATTGTGATTTGTTTCCGTGGTTACTTATGCATGATGTTTTGATCAATGTTTGAGTTGTGCAAACTTTGTTGAGTATTTGTTCTTGAATTGTTAACATGATCATGTTATTCATTCTTGATGCTTGCAACCTTTGTGATTGGTTTGCCATGCTTTGTGTGTCTATTTGCAATCGTTGCTTGCATGAGTATTTGTTTTCAAATGCATGGTGTGCTGCCCTGTTTTCACTGCTGTCTTGGTGCATATGTGTTGTTGTATGCATTGCTGTTTAGCCTTTTACACCTCCTTTTGTGCTGAACTTGAGCTGTTAAATGTTGTTTGGTGTATTGGAAGGAATTTACCGCTGTGCAGGTGCTGGAGCGCTGTTGTAGCCGCTGTTTTGGATTTATTGCTTTGGTTTTTGCCTTGCTTTTGCTTGCTCCCTTAGGGTTCCCTAGTTCAACTTAATCTTTGATTAAGCTTAGGGTAGGGTAGACATTAGGCTTTCAACCATGCATGCTAACTTAGGTAGATGTTTCCCCTTTAAACTCAACCTTAGGGCCATCTTTTGCATGACAACACTAGGATAGATTTCCCTTAGTGTTTTCTTTTTCTTGAGTCTCCTCTTCTCATCTCATAACTATTCTAAAACACTTAATAATTAACGTGTATTGCGCATGAGCCTTGTATGTGGGAAGTGAGAAATGAGGGGTTTCCTCTCATTTTTCTAGAGTGTTTGGTGGACGTTCCATCTTGGAACAATTTGCTAAGCATTCGTTCCTGTGTCATAGACTTCGGTGCAATGCAAGTTACGAGCTAACTTCAATCCACTTCTGTCTGAAAAGAACAAAACAAATTCAAATCTTTTTCATCCTTCGGGATTGTTAAGTTTCAAATCTTTTTCAGAAAAGAGCACGTTATTTTCCGTTTAGTCGCAAACAGTCATCGACCCTAACTGCCGGACGCGAACTTAACGTCGCTCATAAAAAACACTAAGACCTCGTTAAGTCAAACTACGACTGCTCTGATTTCCTCCTTCTGGTTAGATTGAGGATACGTAGGCACACGACGACGATGTCTTGGCGGGCAACCTCCCCCATAGTCCGTCGAACTACGTTGACTCTGACTTTCCCATTGTACAAAGGGAATACGTAGGCCTAGGACGACGATGTCATACCGAGTCTCTTTTTTCCCTTTTGTTTCCCGTTTTTGTTTATCCGTAGACTTTAGGATAATTCACCCTTTGATTAGACAACAAGCATGGATCCCATCGAGTGCGATGGACGCGTGGGGTGCTAACACCTTCCCCTCGTGTAACCAACTCTCGAACCCGGACTATGGTTGTGATAACCATGTCTTTCCCTCTTAGGTTTTCTTTGATCGTTTCCTTTCCCTGCGTTGGGATAAATAACGTTCGGTGGCGACTCTTCTGTTCTAGTTTTTTTCGCAGGTTGTTTTTTCGCGGTTACGACAGCTGGCGACTCTGCTGGGGACAGGTTGACCTCTTGCTGGTCCATCCCCTATGCGAGTCAATCCTAACGCTTGTTTGTTTTTATTTCATTGGGTGTTTATTGTTGTGCTTTATTTTGTTGTATATTACTGTATTTTTACTGCATTCTATTGCATTTGTGATTATTGTTATCATATGCTGGTCAGCTGCTGCTGTGTTGTCTGGTGGGTGGGATTCTTTGAGAGATAAGCCCAATACATAGGCTTGAGTATACACTTAGGACTAGAGTGGAAAGTAGTGGGACCTACGCGCCGTCTTGGTACGTTTGGTGTTCACGAAATTCACATCCAGACGAGGCTATCTTGGGAGATATTCTGACGTGCGTGTCTTGCGCATTTCAGGGTGTTGATCTAGAGAGCTGTCGACTCTGGCGACCGTTTCCCCGAGGACTCAGTTGAGGCACTCCTCCCAAGAGTTAGTAATGGCAGACAAGAAATGGCAAACCCATTATACTTCTTGATCCGAGGACACGAAGCTGGGAACTTGCATAGGATGACCTTATTTTTGGGGAATCAGTGGACGACCTATTTGTTTGGCGATAGTATTGTACCCCGAGGGATGAATGTACTATTGCTTCTCAAATCGAGAATCCGAGACTAAGGATCCAATTTTCTAGAACCCACATGTGAGAGGGGAATAGTGTTTACAGGTTTGCAGGTGACCTTAACCTTCAACCTACCTGGTTTTCTGAGTTTCTCGTCAGTGTGTAGTTATCTACCTATTTTCTGGTTATCTCAGTGATCCGATGTCCCAGTATTTTGGGTTTCTGGGTTTGTGGTCCTTGTTCAGTTAACAGCACAACAGATGTCCAGAGCAGTGATACCTTGATCCCACGTTTGCATTTGCATCATTTCTTGCATTCTAACATGTTTGACATTTTTCAGGGCTTGCATCTTACCTTTGATTCCGGTTATTGAAGTTTTCCCGTCATGGATGCTCATAGAAAGAAGAGTGTAGCTTACAAGTTCCCACACCCAACTCTGAAGTGGATTCACAAGATGATTGGTATGACTGACCATGGGGTTCACGCTGAGTTTAGTGATGAGTATGGGAGGTTACTAAAGTTTGTCCGTATCATCTCCAAGTACGAGCATAATGCCATCCACACACTCTTACAGTTCTACGATCCTCCGTTGCGTTGTTTTACTTTCCCAGATTACATCCTGGCTCCAACATTGGAAGAGTTCTCATTTATTTTGGGAATTCCCATCGAGCGAGGTATACCTTTCTTTTCTGAAGAATGCCCAAAATTGGGAGAGATAGCTATTGTTCTTCACATAGGAGAATCCACCCTGAGTGATAACATTGTTGACAAGCAAGGATTTAAAGGCTTCCTATTGAAGTTTCTATTTGATCAAGCTAGCATGTACGCTAAGGCAAAAAGTTGGACTGTCTTCAACGCCATATTGGCTCTGTGCATTTATGGAATTGTTCTATTTCCTAACGTCCCCGATCTTGTTGATATGCACGCGGTTCGGATCTTTATCTTGAGAAACCCTGTGCCTACTCTTCTTGGTGATGTATACCATTCAGTCCACTACAAGAACGAGAATAGGCGAGGAAGGACTATAAGCTGTTGCGCGCCACTCCTATCTACATGGTTTTTGAGTCATCTCCCTAAAACTGGAGCTTTCATTGATACAAGGGATTCTTTGAAGTGGTCTAAGAGGTTGATGGGATTGACTGCGGATAATATTGTTTGGTTCAATCATAGTCTGCTGGGAATAGAGCTCATTTTCAACTGCGGAGAGTTCCCAAATGTACCTTTAGTGGGGAGGAAAGGCGGAATTAATTATAACCCTTCCCTCGCTATCAGGCAGTTTGGGTATGCATTGAGAGATCTCCCTGAAGATCAGGATATCACAGAGTCCTTGTTTTTCAATGGCACTGAAGACCAAGAGATGTTAAGGAAAGCTGTGAATGCTTGGAAGCAAGTTGTTAAGAGAGGAAATACCTTCTTTGGGAATTGTAACAACAAGGCTTTTTCTCCGTATGTGGATTGGATCCAGAAAAGATCAGAAGAGGAGCTCCTTCCTTTCCCAGTGGAGCCACCCTTGTACCATCTGATGATTGAGCCACCTACCACAGTGGATATATAGAGGTATAATAAACTGTGGGCTGAGACAGAGAAGCTGCGAGAAGAGAATCGAGAATTGAGTAGAGAAATTGGCCAGCTGAAGCACGAGCGGGGTGAAGCTATGTATGCTGCCAAGATGAAGACAGAGCTTCTCGCTAAGAGGGAAAAAGAGCTAGCAGGCGAGGTCACGGCCAAACAGAAGGTATGGAAAGCTCTAAGGGTGTCAGTAGGGTTCTCAAGTCTAAGAAAGAAGACTTGGCCAAGGCTTTGTTAAAAATTCACAAGTTTAACTCTTACCGAAACACTGCAATAACTGCCAACAAACAGAAAGAAGATAAGTATTTGGAGCAGATCGAGAGTTTGAAGACGAAGCTCAAGAAGAGAGATGAAGAGATATTATCAGGGACATTCCAGAGACACACAGTCGAGGAACGACTCAATGAGGCCATAGCTACCATAGAAGAGTTAAAGATTCAAGCTGAAGTGAAGAGGCCTAGAAATGAGGGTCCCAGTATGGATGGTGTTTTTGAAGAAGATGCCTGGGAGTTACACTGCCGATACCTGAAAGGGATCCTACACAGAAGAGATGTCCTCATTCAGGAGTTGATCTATAGACCGAAGCATCCTGATACCAAGAAACGCAATACTGGAGCAAAGAGCATAATGGGTGGGGAGGACTAGCACTTGTGGATTTTGGTAGCCTGCCATAGTTGCTTTTTCTTTTTTATTGTGTTTGGATCACCGTCAGGCTTGTTGGTTGGGATCTGTGATTATTGTATTCGACCTCTATCTGTATCTTGGGTTGTAATTGTTGGCAAATGATTATCCTCTGGTTTCTTAATATATGAGTAGAAGTTCCATTCTATCTTGTTATTAAACTAGAATCAATGGGTGGATCTCCCTGCGAATATTCAAACATGTTCATTTGCATTTGCATATTCATAATCATTGTGCATAGCAGGTGTTTGTTTCTAGTTTTCTCATCTTGTTCTTTTCTTCAGACAGGATTGCTGATCAACACATTCACTGATACTCTACCAGACAGAATCAATAGAAAGTCATGGATCAAGTGCAAGCCGAGTTGATTGAGATACGGACTAGCATGGCCCAGTTTATGGAGTTGATGCAAGGAGTTGCACAAGGGCAAGAACAGTTGAGGACCCTTGTTCAGCCCTTGGTTGCAAGAGTTGACGAAGACGGTGTCCTTCATGGTGGCCTTCATAATGATGTCATTACTCCGGGCGGAGGTGTTGGGGGTAATGGTATTCATGTCGGTCCTCCGGGCGGAGGTGTTCATGTCCCTTCTGTTGTCATCCCTCCGGGCGGAGTGGAGAATGTTGTGATTCCTTCTATAGTGGGAGGAGGAAATAATGTCTGTGCAGTACAAGGCCGTTGTTTTGATGACCAGAAGGATGATATATTTTCCATGCCGGGTGGGGATACTGGCCCCCAGATTGATAACGATCAAAGATTCAGGATGATTGAAGAGCAATTGAAAGAGGTTCTGAATCAGAATTCCTTGGGCATGGATTTGGATGATTTGGGACTGGTCCCCAGTGTCAGAATTCCACACAAGTTTCAGGTTCCTACTTTTGAGAAATATAATGGTGTTACCTGCCCAAAGATTCACGTCCAGGCTTATGCAAGAAAAATGGTTGCATACTCTAATGACGAAAAGTTATTGATGCATTTCTTCCAAGATAGCCTGTCTGGGGCATCTTTAGAGTGGTAGATGCAGTTAGAGACGTGTCATGTTCGCAACTGGAGAGAATTGGTAGAGGCTTTTGTTAAGCACTATCAGTATAACACTGATATGGCTCCTAATAGGACACAACTGCAGAGCATATCACAGAAGAACAATGAGAGTTTCAAGGAATGCGCCCAGAGGTGGCGGGAATTGGCAGCAAGGGTACAACCTCCCATGTTAGAGCGGGAGATGATAAGTATGTTTATGGCTACCCTGCAGGGTCATTATCATGAAAAGCTGGTACCTTGCATGCCCGTAAAGTTTGCCAATTTGATCTTAGTTGGAGAGATGGTGGAAAGCGGGATTAAAGCTGGAAAAATATCGGGCAGTGATGGGTCCTCCTCTGGAGGAGGAAAGAAGCCGTATGTAAACTACAAGAAAAAAGAAGGAGACACAAATTCCGTTTCATTTTATTCATCATACCATGGTAGAGGAAGACCTCGTCAGGACTTCAATCAGCAGGTGGCTTCTGTGACTATTCCAGCAGCACCTCAACCACAAGCAGCACAACAACAAAATACTGCTCCCTGTCAGTACCCAGCTAGACAGAGAATGGCTGACAGGAATTTTGCCACACCACCCATGCCTTACTCTCAATTGTTCCAATATTTTCTACAACTACAGTTGGTCCAGAAGAGGACTCTGGCCCCTCTTACCGGTAATCCGCCTCCCGGTTATGATGTCAATGCTCATTGCGAATTCCATGATGGAGCGCCGGGACATCACATTGACAATTGTAAAGCATTTAAACATAAGGTTCAAGATTTGTTGGACTCAAAAGCCATTAATTTCTCTAATGATACTCCAAATGTTAACCAGAACCCGATGCCAGATCATGGCGGGCCAAGGGTTAATGCTATTATTGAAGACTGTGAATCCTTGGACTTGGTTCTAGATGTAAACGAGTTGAAGACTCCCTTGTGTGTGGTAAAGGAAAGGTTATTGAAGGGAGGGGTATTCCCTGGTTGTGATGAGAGCTGTGCAGAATGTGGGTTGCAATCGAGCGGGTGTGTTTTGTTGAAAGCGGGCATCCAAAGAATGATCGATGAAGGACAATTACAGTTTGACAGATGTGATAAGCAGAAGAAAATTATTGACAAAGAGAATGATGTTTCCACTATAACAATCCCTTTCAATACAATAACTATATAAGCGCCGGCGAGACCAGCGTCGGTCATCATTACAGTTCCTGGGCCAGTCCCATTTGAAAGTACCAAAGTCGTCCCGTGGAACTATGGGGCTGAGGTATTCGTTGATGGAAGGAAGCAAGAATTGGTAGGAACATCGGCTGTGAATTCAGAGGTTGACAAGACTATTGATGCAGGGGATATCACCAGAAGTGGTAGGGTCTTCATTCCGTTGGATAATCAGGTCGACAATTCCAAACAGGATAAAGGGAAATAAGTGATGGATGAATCTGTACAGAGACAGGTCGTGAATGATTCCGCGACAAAACAAGTTGACAACCCTTTCTCGGAAAGTGTGGATGAGTTTATGAGATTAATCAGAAAAAGTGATTACAAGATTGTTGATCAGCTGCATCAGACGCCATCGAAAATATCCATTCTATCTCTACTATTATGCTCTGAGGCGCACCAAAATGCATTGTTAAAGGTTTTAAACACAACCTATGTACCTCAAGAGATATCCGTTAATCAGTTAGAAGGGGTCTAGGCTCATGTGAATGCTGGTAATGGTTTGGGTTTCACTGATTTAGACCTGACTCCAGCTGGGAGGAATCACAACAATGCTCTACATATTCCAGTGGAATGTCGAGGCTCCTTAATGTCACATGTGCTAGTTGATATTGGGTCATCCTTAAATGTGTTTCCAAAGAAGGCCCTGATGAAGTTAGATACTCGTGGGCTAATTTGCACGCCAAGTGACTTGGTGGTGCATGCTTTCGATGGTTCTAAGAGGTCTGTTTTTGGAGAAATTGTATTGCCGATCAAGGTTGGTCCTGAAATTTTTGATGCCACTTTTTATATCATGGATATTCAGCCTGCCTATAGTTGTTTATTGGGTCGCCCGTGGATCCATAGTGTTGGGGCAGTAACATCTACATTGCATAAAAAAATGAAGTATATGGTGGATGTACATGTTGTGATAGTCTGTGGTGAGGAAGACATCATGGTGAGTCACCTATCAACCTTCAAGTATGTGGAGGTAGATGGTGAAATACATGAGACTCTATGCTAAGCCTTTGAAGCTGTGAAAATTCCTGAGGAGCCTCCAAAGGTAGTCAGTCAGCCTGAGGTGGTTAATCAACCCGAAGTGGTAAATCAGCCAGAAGTTTCGATGTCTTCTTTCAAAGATGCACGCGCTGTAGTTGAAGCTGGTAGTTCCTAGAAGTGGGGCCAGGTCATTGATGTTCAGGTGAAGCAAAATACTTATGGACTGGGGTATAAGCCACCCGATGAGCTCAAGAGCCTCCCAAGTATGCTGGTCCGATTCAATTCACAAGTGCTGGTGTCTTCTTTAATCGGATTAATGCCATTAATGATGAGGGGGATAGTGATTGTGATATGGATGAATGGATCCGCCCCTGCACTCCCGGTCAAAGCCTATGTAATTGGTCGTCTGAGAAAGTCATCCAAGTGACCCGTCGAGAGTAATTACCTTTGTTTTCTGTTTGTGTTAAATCCTACGTTCTACCCAAGACGTAGTGATACTTGTCTGTAGGGCTTTGATGTTTTTGCTTGCTACTTTATCATCAATAAAGGACGTTTTCACATTCAAATATTTTGATCCCTGTTTTTCTGTTTTTTACTTTTTGCATTAATTCACATCAAAATGACAATGTGTTTTCTTGTTTGTTGCATTCGTAATAAACATAAAACATCAATCATGCAGGGTTCTTTGCTCAGATGCCACCAATAATGATTCAGATATGGCTCGGTATGACTTCGATAATCCTATCTATCAGGCTGAAGAAGAGACTGGCGAAGATTGTGACTTACTGGAAGAATTGGCCAGATTGCTGAAACAGGAGGAAAGGGTCATTCTACCTCATCAGGAAGAAATCTAGACAGTTAATCTGGGAACCGAGGATGCAAGAAAGGAAGTAAGGATTGGGGCTGCTTTGGAAGACACTGTCAAGGGAAGATTGATTGAAATGCTCCAAGAGTATGTGGACATCTTCGCCTGGTCTTACCAAGACATGCCTGGGCTTGACACTGACATTGTGGTACACCGGCTGCCACTCAAAGAAGGTTGTATTCCGGTTAAGCAGAAACTAAGAAGGACGAAATCGGATATGGCTGTCAAAATCAAGGAAGAGGTTCAGAAACAGTTGGACGCTGGGTTTCTCACTGTGACAAATTATCCTCTGTGGGTTGCTAATATTGTGCACGCACCTAAGAAAGATGGAAAGATCAGGATGTGTGTTGACTACAGAGATTTGAATAGAGCAAGCCTGAAAGATGATTTCCCGCTCCCCCACATTGACGTGTTAGTCGACAATACTGCTCAATACTCTGTATTTTCTTTCATGGATGGCTTCTCTGGGTATAATCAAATCAAAATGGCCCCAGAGGACATGGAGAAGACGACGTTCATAACACCGTGGGGAACTTTTTGCAATAAGGTGATGCCCTTTGGATTGAAAAATGTCGTGGCAACCTATCAGCGGGCAATGATGAATCTCTTTCATGATATGATTCACAAAGAGATCGAGGTCTATGTTGATGACATGATTGCGAAGTCACAAACGAAGGAAGACCATCTGGTAAATCTTCAAAAGTTATTTGAGAGGTTGAGGAAGTTCAAGCTGCGGTTAAATCCGAACAAGTGCACCTTCGGGGTGAGATCTGGAAAATTACTGGGGTTTATTGTCAGTGAAAGAGGTATCGAGGTCGATCCTGCTAAAGTAAAAGCCATACAAGAGATGCCTGAGCCGAAAATAGAAAAAGACGTTCTTAGTTTCTTAGGGAGATTAAACTACATCGCTAGATTCATCTCTCATCTCACAGCCACGTGTGAACCAATATTCAAATTGTTAAGAAAAGACTAGGAGGTCAGGTGGAATGAAAATTGTCAAAAGGCATTTGAAAAGATAAAAGAATATTTGCAGGAACCTCCGGTCCTCATGTCGCCAGTGCCAGGAAGGCCATTGATTATGTATCTTACGGTTCTTGAGAACTCAATGGGGTGTGTGCTCGGTCAACATGACGAGTCAGGTAGAAAAGAGCATGCCATCTACTACCTGAGTAAAAAGTTCACTAATTATGAGTCGAGATACTCTATGCTGGAAAAAACATGTTGTGTACTCGCTTGGGCAGCCAAGCGTTTGAGGCAGTATATGTTAAACCACACAACCCTGTTAATTTCAAAGATGGATCCGATTAAGTACGTGTTTGAGAAGCAAGCAATTTCTGGGAGAATAGCCCGTTGGCAGATGGTTTTGATAGAATACGATATTCAATATGTTTCCCAAAAAGCCATTAAGGGAAGTGTTTTGTCATAATACCTTGCCGAACAACCGATTGAAGATTATCAACCGATGAAGTTTGAATTTCCAGACGAGCATATTATGTTTCTGAAGATGAAAGATTGTGAAGAGCCTTTTCCTGACGAAGGACCCAACATTGGATCTCAGTGGAAATTGGTTTTTGATGGGGCCGTCAACTCATATGGTAATGGAATCGGGGCAATCATTACAACTCCAAGGGGTTCTCACAAACCCTTCACCGCCCGATTAGCGTTCATATGCACCAACAATGAGGCGGAATATGAAGCATTCATCATGGGGTTAGAAGAAGCAATCGATTTGAGAATCAAGAACCTTGATGTTTATGGTGATTCTACATTGGTAGTTAATCAGATTAAAGGAGAATGGGAAACTCGTCAGGCAAATCTGGTGCCTTATAACAACTATGCCAGAAGGTTGTTACCGTTCTTTGACAGGGTTGAATTTCATCATATACCCCAATTAGAAAATTAGATGGCAGACGCGTTGGCAACTCTATCTTCAATGTATAAGGTGAACCGTTAGAATGAGACTCCCTCAATCAGAATCATGTGTCTGGATAGACCAGCTTTTGTGTTTGCAGTTGAAGATGTATCAGATGGCAAGCCTTGGTATCATGATATTAAGTGTTTTTTGAAGAGTCAAGAGTATCCAGAGGGTGCGTCTATCAAGGATAAGAAAACTCTGAGGAGGTTGGCAGGAAACTTCTTTCTGAACGAAGATGATGTGTTGTACAAGAGGAACTTCGACATGGTCTTGCTACGTTGTGTTGATGAACACGAGGCAGGCCTGTTAATGGAGGGAGTTCACGAGGGATCTTTTGGTACTCATGCCAATGGGCATGCTATGGCTAGAAAGCTGTTGAGGGAAGGGTATTACTGGATGAATATGGAGTCCGATTGTTTTAAATACGCCAGGAAATGCCATAAATGCCAGATTTATGCTGATAAGGTGCACGTACCGCCTACTCCTTTGAATGTATTGTCATCTCCTTGGCCGTTTGCCATGTGGGGCATTGATATGATTAGAAAGATTGAGCCAACTGCTTCCAATGGGCATCGTTTCATATTGGTTGCCATTGATTACTTCACGAAGTGGGTGGAAGCAGCCTCGTATGCCAACGTCACCAAACAAGTGGTAGCCCAGTTTATAAAGAAGGACATCATCTGTCGTTACAGAGTCCCGGAGAGAATCATTACTGATAATGGTTCAAATTTGAACAATAAGATGATGAAGGAGCTATGTCAGAGCTTTAAGATTGAACATCACAATTCTTCTCCCTATCGTCCGAAGATGAATGGGGCTGTTGAAGCAACGAATAAGAATATCAAGAAGATTGTGCAGAAAATGGTGGTAACATACAAAGACTGGCATGAGATGTTATCGTACGCTCTACACGGTTATCGTACTTCGGTACGTACGTCAACTGGGGCAACTCCTTTCTCACTGGTATATGGTATGGAAGCAGTTCTACCATTAGAGGTTGAGATTCCTTCTTTGAGAATTCTGGCAGATGTGAAGCTTGATGAAGCTGAATGGGTGTGCTCCCGGTTGAATCAGCTGAGCCTTATTGAAGAAAAGAGATTGGCAGTCATTGCACATGGCCGGTTGTATCAGAGCAGGATGAAGAAAGCCTTTGATCAGAAAGTGCATCCTCGGTGTTTTCAGACAGGTGAATTGGTTTTGAAAAGGATCCTTCCTCCTCAAACAGATCACAGGGGCAAGTGAACTCCAAATTACGAAGGGCCATATGTGGTAAGAAAGGTTTTCTCTGGCGGAGCCTTATTACTCTCAACTATGGATGGCGAAGATTTTACGTCCCCTGTGAACGCAGACGTAGTCAAAAAATACTTTGCATAAAAGAGACCCGCTGGACATAAAAAGAAGATCCAGGCAAAAAAGGGCATCCCGGCGAACCATAAAAAGAGAAGGTTCGGGCAAAAGTTAGGGATAAAAAGAAAAAAGAAAGAAGAATAAACCCGCAAAGTTGAAAACCTGAAAAGGAAACTTTGGCAAAAATGGATATCCCGGTAGATTGAAAACCCGAAAAGGGCGATCCAGGAAAAAGTTAGGGATTTGAAAGCGAGAGTCTGCAGTCTGTGTTTAATCTGTGAGCACTTTTGACACTTGGGAATTTCGAAGGAAAGGAATCGGTCCAGTCAGTCTCTTCGAAGGTCAAAGCATCTGTGGATAAGCAAAGGCATATGAGTCATAGCTGAATTGAATCATGGTGGATATCCGTTCCCACATTGCCGACATGTGTATTTTCTTTTTACTTTTGCGCAATTACCTCTTTTCAGGAATTGCTTCCAGTTGCAAATGCCTATTTACAGGCCGATTCATTCAATAAAATTTTCATTTCACTCAAAGAGCTTTCCATTTATGTTTTTACTTTTACTGTTTTGTTTGTGAAAACGTTCGATATTTTGATAAACATTGCATGCGAAAATGTTAAGCTTTGCGGAGCATATCGGAAAATAATGGAAATTGCTTAGGCAACGGATATTGTGGATGGTAATCGAGGTAGCCATTTTTGCATATAGAACATTCTGTTGTTATTGTGTGCAGGGTAGCAAGGTTTCTCCCCAGTAGATTTAGTCTCCCCATCATTGAAATTTCATCATCCTCAGCAGAGCATACTCTCCCCCAACAAGAGTACAGAGGATTGTGTCCCTAGCCGAAGTCATGGTTGGTTTATTACTCCCCAGTAAGCAATTAGAAGTGGATCGTTCCAAGGGGTATGCTGTTGTACCTCCAGCGAAAGATGTGTTGGATGTCTCTGGAAACAACTTTATCTTCCTCACAGAGCCTGGTATTCACTTTCCTCAGCAGGTCAGGAAATGTAGTTTCGTCAGCAACGACATGCTCTAATCCCCAGCAGGGTAAAATATTCCCTCCAACAGCAGGTTAACCTCAATGGTATCCCTCGGCAGGTTTCGTATTATTGACTTCTCTCCCCAAGCAGAGTTTGGGGGTAGTCCTTGCAGCGATTTGTTCAACGGTGATTGACATCCCCAGCAGGTTCTAAGTCCAATTGTTATTGCCACTTTTTAGTAATAGGTTTTGGGTTCCATCTTCAGCAGTTGTCATTCTTAGTTCCCCTAGCCGAAAAGAAATATCAAGTTTTGGGTTCTATCTTCGACAGTGGTTATTTGTGATCCCCAACAAGGGAAAATTTTCTCTTTGGGTTCTGTCTTCAGCAGAGGCCTGGGTCAGGAAATTTGTTTAGTGTGATGTTCCTCAGCAGGGTTTTGACCTCAGAGACAATTTAGGTTGTCATCCCCGGTGGAGTTGCCTTCATCTTCATCATTTATTTTGTTGAAGCGCTTCCTTTGCATTGCATAAGCATCATTTGCATTGCATCCTCCAAGTGCATAGCATTTCCATTTCGTATGGAGCATTACACCACAGAAAAATTTCAAACATATGCATGTGAAGCATAAGCCAGGTTTGATATCTTTTGCCAGACTTGTTCCCCAATAGAAAGTGGCATAACTCAGGATGTGTTGTTTAGCTTTATACCCTAATCGATTGTTGTTCTCTTTTGAAAGAACTGTCGTATGCTCCCCTGCTGAGTTGTCTGTTTAGGCTTCTCTTTTTCCCAGCGGAGTCATCTTCTCTTCAGGTCGTAAGTCCATTTATTCTACTTCCTGTATTTCTTGTGTTCTAACTCTTGGTTGGTATCTTTTGGTTGAGTTCGCCTTTGGCCGACGTGCTCTCTTATCCCAACTTTTGGTTGGTTTCCTATTTCATCCCAACTATTGGTTGGTCTCCTTTGTTATCCCAACTATTGGTTGGTATCCTGTGTTTCATTCCAACTATTGGTTGGTCTCCTTTGTAATCCTAACTATTGGCTAGTATCTTTCATCCCAACTTTTGGTTGGTCTCCTTTGTTATCCTAACTATTGGTTAGTATTTTTCATCCCAACTATTGGTTGGTATCCTTTGTAATCCTAACTATTGGTTAGTATCTTTCATCGCAACTATTGGTTGGTCTCCTTTGTTATCCTAACTATTGGTTAGTATCTTTCATCCCAACTATTGGTTGGTCTCCTTTGTTATCCTAACTTTTGGTTAGTATCTTTTATCCCAACTATTGGTTGGTCTCCTTTGTTATCCTAACTATTGGTTAGTATCTTTCATCCCAACTATTGGTTGGTCTCCTTTGTTATCCTAACCATTGGTTAGTGTATTTCATCCCAACTATTGGTTGGTCCCATTCGTTTGTCCCAACTATTGGTTGGCACCTTTCATCCCAACTATTGGTTGGTCTCCATTTTCTATCCCAACTATTGGTTGGTCCACTCTTTCATCCCGACTATTGGTTGGTATCTTTCATTGTGAGTTTGCTTTCGGTTAGTCCCCTTTTTTCCCAACTCTTGGTTGGTAATTATTGGTTAATATCTCTCATCCCAACTATTGGTTGGTACCATTTTCTATCCTAACTATTGGTTGGTATTCGCTATCTCTAAGTCCAGCTTCGGCTAGCAATCACTCTGCCTTCCATTTCCCCACAGGTTGCAAATTTCTGGGTTTTTTTTTGTATTCAATCTTCGTGTATCTCGATTGTCTAGAAGCCTTTGCTTCCATACCCTCAGATCCAAGAAGTTTGAATAGGGGCAGCTGTAGCACCCCAAAATTTGCCCTCTCTCTTTTAGCACTAACTGGCTTATGTTTCATTTCATTCTCGCATTATCATCTTTGCATATCATTGTTTCTTCTGTGCATGGGGTCAAGGTATTTTCAGCAGCTCATGCGTTATCAGCTCCAGTACTATTTTCAACAGTATTCAGAGCCAAGCAGATAGTTTTCAAGGTCTTTTGGAGCTTTTATTTTGCTCATTAGATGATTTGATAATCATAAGCTTCGGCAGTCATTTTTTGATCAGCGATTCAGCACCAGACGATTATTTTCAGCAGTATTCTGAGCACGAAACGGAATTCACAGCATATTTCAAGTGTGTTTCAGTGTTAGTATCAAACGACAAGTTTCAGAGGTCTAATGTGGCTCAAAATAAGTGGAATCAAGCGAATATCCAAGTTTCCCTCCAAAAGGCACCAAATTCAAATTTTCCTTGTGTTAATCGATTAACACAATCTGTACTAAAATTGTTTAATCGATTAACCAAGGAAAAATTTGCCCAGATGCTTCATTTTTCAGCGCTGCATTCTTTTAATTCAAATTTTATTCACCAATTCAAATTTCACACTAGTAGAAGGATCTAGAGAGAATGATTTTCCACCCAAAATTCAAATTCCCTCCAACAATTTCCACTCTAATTCC
This sequence comes from Lathyrus tuberosus, assembly GCA_022829125.1. Taxonomy (NCBI): domain Eukaryota; kingdom Viridiplantae; phylum Streptophyta; class Magnoliopsida; order Fabales; family Fabaceae; genus Lathyrus; species Lathyrus tuberosus. The sequence goes on from JALAZF010000164.1 coordinate 2,025,147, forward strand.
ATATTCCCTTTCCTAGCTCATTTTCCACTTCCAATTCCACCCCCTAAACCTCATTCCAAACCCAAACTTAACTCCTAACCTAGGGGTTATTTAATCTAATCAACTCCAAACCTCTCATAACCTTGATCATTTTTCACTCTCAATTTTCAGAATTCTCTCTCATTTTTTCACTCTCAATCTCCATTTCAACCTCACTCAAAGCTCTTCCATAGAGATTAACAAGTTCTTCATTGGAACTTGTTAATTCTTGAGCTAAAGCCTTTCATCATCACTCCATTGTGGCTTTTCATCGGAGATTTTCGTTTGGATCTAGATCTGAAATTTCAGAAGTGCTTATTGGAAGTGATTTTGGAGTATTGGTAGCTTATTGCTTGGATTTTCAGCTTTTGCTTGCAAGGAGCTCATAGATCATGGAATTTCTTGCTTGGATTCATCAAATTTTGTTTGCAACACTTGCCAAAGCAATTCTCAGCTTTGTAGGTTGGTTTTTCTTAGATCTATGCTTAATCTAGCTTAATTCCAACTTATGCAATGTAGATCCTTGGTTTTGCATGTGATTTGGTCCATTTGCTTGAAATTGATTGTTCATGTTGATGATTGTTTGATCTAATTGATGTTTGATTGTTGTGATTGCACTTAATTTTTGTGCATTATTAATTACATGATCATTGGAAATGATTGCATAAGTGATTTTGCTGCTGAAAGTGTTTTTCAAACTTTTTTCTGCTGCTGGTACAGGGTTAATCGATTAACCAGTGTAAAATTTGCGTAATGAGAGCTGTTAATCGATTAACCAAAATGAACTGTAATTGGTTAATCGATTAACACTGGTGCAGAGTGTGATTTTTGTGCATTCTTGAGCATGTTTCGATCCCATTTCACTTTTAATCTTCATGGATTGATATGACACATGTTTGTGGATTGTTTTAATGATGTTGCACCTCACACCATTGCATGAACACGATTTTTCGACACGCGATTCTTGGATTTCATCGATGAATGTTTGCGTTGTTGGTTAATTGATGCGATAAACACGATGCACACACATTTGAATTGTGTTAATTCTTGGTTGATGCTCAACTTGCTGGACATGTGATGCGTGATTGTGATTTGTTTCCGTGGTTACTTATGCATGATGTTTTGATCAATGTTTGAGTTGTGCAAACTTTGTTGAGTATTTGTTCTTGAATTGTTAACATGATCATGTTATTCATTCTTGATGCTTGCAACCTTTGTGATTGGTTTGCCATGCTTTGTGTGTCTATTTGCAATCGTTGCTTGCATGAGTATTTGTTTTCAAATGCATGGTGTGCTACCCTAATTTCACTGTTGTCTTGGTGCATATGTGTTGTTGTATGCGTTGCTGTTTGGCCTTTTACACCTCCTTTTGTGCTGAACTTAAGCTGTTAAATGCTGTTTGGAGTATTGGCTGGAATTTACTGTTGTACAGGTGCTGGAGCGCTGTTGTAGCCGCTGTTTTGGATTTATCGCTTTGGTTTTTGCCTTGCTTTTTGTTAGGTGCAGATTTGACCTAAAAATGACATATCTTTCTTTGCACTTTTCCACCCTATTCTCATGTTTTCATTGATTTTACTCATGATTGTTGTTTTTCTTCTAACATTGAGAATATACCTTTGGTGCTTGTAATATGTGTGCTATTGTGCAGGAAAGTGCACTAATTGATCAAAGTGGTAAGACACAAGAAATGGTGCAAGCTGTCAAAGAAATGAGGAAATGCATCAGTTGGTTCGCTTTGCGAATGGGAAGGCGAGTGCCAGCGAAGGTTCGCTTTGCGAACTCTGGCGAAGGTCCCAGCGAATGGTCCCAGAATTGGACAGAGGAAAAAGGAGCTAAAGTTCGCTTTGCGAACTTGAAAGCGAGTGTTCGCTTTACGAACAAATCCTTCGCAGTGCGAAATAGCGATAATTTTTGGGGCGGTTTAACTGTTCAGAGGCACTTGAAGTGCCATTTTTCACCATTCGCTGTGCGAATGAATGGTTCGCAGTGCGAACGTGTAAATTCCTGAATTGTATAAATAGAATTTTCACACTTTTTAGGTTTATGTTGTTGTGATTTTGGATAGAGAAACTTGTAAATAAAAGATCAGAGCTTATATCTTCTCATTTCCAAAGGAGAAAAGGTATGATCTTTGATTTCTTGTTGGTGTTGGATGTAATCTTTTGATACCTTATGTATTTCATCTAATGTATGTTTGTGGATTGAATTTTGATTTTCTATTGTTGTTGTCTTTGATTGATTATTTGTGGTCTTGACAAAACCTTTACAAATCTTTGGTCTTATATTTTCTTCTATCAATGAGCAACCTTTTGACATGGTTTTGTGAATTGATATTCATTTTATCTTTTGTTGTATTGTGTTGATTAAGTAGCATGGCTAGCATGAGTAGGATCGATACGGTATCGCGAGGATGCATGATAATAGGGATGAAGAAGAATATTCACATTCATTGGGCAAATTAGTTGAATACATGTAAAAAGGGTTAAGCGTGTGTACGTATTTTGATCTTGCTTAAATACGAAGAAATCATTTATTTGATATGGACGTTATAGTAATATCTGTTAGGACTGAACTCTAGACATAGATTTAGGCCTAACACTTGCGTGAGTATCAGCTCTTAAAGCTCTGTGTTGGTTTTGTTGCGTGAGACATCACTGATAATACAATACAGTTGGCCTCTCGTTGTTGCGTTAGACATAACCTCTATTGTGAGTGATACGCGAGGATATTAGGCGAATGATTGATTTGTGTTTACTTGATTAGAAGAATGCATGTGTTATCAATTGATGAGATCCAATTCCAACAAGGCTCCGTTTATAATTATGTCTTTACTTTATATTTTCCGTCTTTACATTTTCCGCATTTGCTTTTGGTTCGCTTTAAACCAGAACTTTTGAATCATAAACTTAGAAATATAGATACCGTTGAATGGCATTCTTTCCCTCGCACTGATCCCTGAGGAGACGATAAAACTTGGTCCTTACTTACTATATATTTTTGTTGCTTGCTACTATATTACAGTTCAACACTTTTGCTTGCTCCCTTAGGGTTCCCTAGTCCAACTTAATCTTTGATTAAGCTTGTGGTAGGGTAGACATTAGGCTTTCAACCATGCATGCTAACTTAGGTAGATGTTTCCCCTTTGAACTCAACCTTAGGGCCATCTTTTGCATGACAACATTAGGATAAATTTCCATTAGTGTTTTCTTTTTCTTGAGTCTCTTCTTCTCATCTCATAACTATTCTAAAACACTTAATAATTAACGTGTATTGCACATGAGCCTTGTATGTGGGAAGTGAGAAATGAGGGGTTTCCTCTCATTTTTCTAGAGTGTTTGGTGGACGTTCCATCTTGGAACGATTTGCTAAGCATTCGTTCCTATGCCATAGACTTCGGTGCAATGCAAGTTACGAACTAACTTCAATCCACTTCTGTCTAAAAAGCACAAAACAAATTCAAATCTTTTTCATCCTTCGGGATTGTTAAGTTTTAAATCTTTTTCAGAAAAGATCATGTTATTTTCCGTTTAGCCGCAAACAGGCATCGACCCAAACTGCCGGACGCGAACTTAACGTCGCTCATAAAAAACACTAAGACCTCGTTAGGCGAACTACGGCTACTCTGATTTCCTCCTTCTGGTTAGATTGAGGATACGTAGGCACAAGAAGGCGATGTCTTGGCGAGCAACCTCCCCCGTAGTCCGTCGAACTACGTTGACTCTGACTTTCCCATTGCACAAAGGGAATACGTAGGCCTAGGACGACGATGTCCTACCGAGTCTCTTTTTTCCCTTTTGTTTCCCGTTTTTGTTTAGCCGTAGACTTTAGGATAACTCACCCTTTGATTAGACAACAAGCGTGGATCCCATCGAGTACGATGGACGTGTGGGGTGCTAACACATTCCCCTCGCGTAACCGACTCCCGAACCCGGACTATGGTTGCGATAACCATGTCTTTCCCTCTTAGGTTTTCTTTGATCATTTCCTTTCCCTGCGTCGAGATAAATAACGTTCGGTGGCGACCCTTCTGTTCTAGTTTTTTTCGCCGGTTGTTTTTTTGCGGTTGCGACAGGTTTATACCTGCTATGGAAGCCTTGAAGTTACACCATGATCCATTATATCTTTATGCTCCTGAGATTGTGGAAGAAGCGAAGGAAATAGAGGATGCTTCTGAACATCCAACTGTTATCATAAAGGACGCTTTTGCTCAGCTGGACCAAGGCAAGCATGTTGTCTATGAAGATTAACAGCAAGTTGAAGACAATGTGTTAGAACAACAAATTATTGTTTTTGAAAATCAATAAGTTGCTGCAACTTCTTATGGGGGGATTCTCGAGATTCTGAGGACTCTTGCTGAGATGAAGGATGATAGTGCTCTGGTCAGACAATGCTTGGATAAGAAGGACTCTTTGTTTGGGCTGATTCTCTCTAGACTTCTGCCTCCTCCTCCGCCACAGAACCCAAACTCTTAGTTTTCAAAATAGTTTATGCAATTTTGTGTTATTTTTTCCTAGTGTTTTTTTTTTGTTATGTATTGTTGTGCCTTTTGGAAATTATCAATGAAATTGTGTTTCTTTTATTTATTTTTTGTCTATGTCTTTTTTATCGATGACAAAGGGGAGAAACATATTGATTTTGATATATCTATGTTTGTGAATCAGAACCCAAACATATTTGAATGTTTTTTAAATGTTTCTGCTAACAACTTCTTCGAAGAATATTGTGTTAGTTGTTTTTCAGGCAATGTCAAGAAAATCAAAAGCTCTTGAAGTTTTCAGATCATAACTTAAGTTACTAGTTTCTGAAGTTTTTAACTTCACTGTTAATTTCTGAGGAGTTATGAATTTCACGTCAACCAGAACTGATTCAATCAATTTTTAAGGTTTTTAACTAGGTTCTGAAGCTCTTTCAAAAAGATTTTAAATCAAGCTAAGATTTCAAACCAGGCTTCTGAAGTGAAGTTCATCAGAAGGTTGACTTTGACAACCAGTGTTCTGGATAAGTTCAAGCAACTTTTGAAGACAAACCAGATTCTGATAGAAGATCATTCTGGTTCTGGAAAAAGGTTAATCAGGAAAGCGTTCCTTCATTCTGATTTTATCTTTATGGGATTATACATCTAAGGGGGAGCTTAGTGCTTCTTTCTTATGTGTCTTTCTGTGATTTCCCTGTACAATTTTTTTATCAAAATACATGGTTTTGTCATCATAAAAAAGGGGGAGATTATCAGAACAAGATTTGGTTTTGCATCTATACCTTTGAGTTTTGATGATAACAATGTAGTATTTATGTGAGAACAATTTTGGTACCCTAACGGTTTGTTATTGTGTAAATTTAACAGCCAGTTTTGATTCTGAATATATGACGTGCAACATTATCAGTTTCTGAACATTGTGTTCTGAAATCCTCTTCTACGCTAATTCACTTCTGAGAAGTTTTTGGAAAGACATTATGTTATTGTTGCAATGTTCTCTCCGCTTCTGCTTCTAGATGTGACTCTGATAATGAATCTTCTGAAGAATGGAAAGCTTCTGAAGTTTTGTTACTTAGCTGAAGACTCTGAAGATCTCAAGCTAGACGCCGACGTTGTCAAGGTTCTGATTGATTATTCTAAAGATTTTGGTTTCAGCTGTGTGGTTCTTCTTTTCATGCTTCATCAACTTTTATCAGAAACCAATGAATTTGAAGATAAGATCAAGAGGATACTTGGTCAAATAGTACATGGTACAAAACAAAAAATATTTCTTCCACTAACCTGAAATTGTGGGCGAAGGTGTCCTATTCTTAACACCTATCACTAATTCGTTAGTGGACAGTTGCATTTTTGTGTATTCCTGATTTTCCCCCGAACGGTTCCTTTTTCATGTTATATAAAGAGGACTTGGAGACTTGAAGAAAGTTCCCAATTTTACAAGACTGTTTCTAAGTGAAAAGCTCTCAACTTGTGCTTTCTTTTCCTTAATTTTTTGTATTTCATTTGTGTAAAATCTGCTTGCGTAGAAGCAACTTGTAACACAAAATCTTTATTCAAACTTGTTGTTTGTGTTTCCTTAAGGGACCAGTTAGGTCAGAATCCTTGAGAAGACTTTGACACTTTATCACTGTGGTTTGTTAGTCACCAGATGTTGCTCGTGCATTTGTAATCAGTTGCTTATAGTGAATTAAGTCTTTGTGTATAAGGCAAAATCACCTTGGCGGGTGGATTGGATTAGCTTTGATTTTCAAGCGAACCAGGATAAAATTCCTTGTGTCTTTCACTTTTCAATCTTTTGATTGGGTTGATTTTTTGAGTTGGTTAAAAAGCTTTTGTTTTTAAAACCCAATTCGAACCCCCTATTTCTTGTGTTTTTCGCACCTTCACACTTGATATTTATCGACTTGAAGAAGACATATGATATAGTGTCTAGAGAGATCTTGTGAAAATCCCTAAAGAAGAAAAGTGTTCAAATTTTTTATATTTGATCTATTCAAGATATGTATGAGGGGCAGCGTCTAGAGTGTAGACACATAGTGGAGAGATGATTTATCCATTACAATAAGATTGCACCAAGGTTCAATCCTAAGCCCTTACCTATTTACTTTAATTTTGGATGTACTCACGGAATATTCAAAGACTAACACATAGATGTATAACTTTTGCAGATGATATAGTACTAATTGAAAAGTCGAATGAGTATTTAAATGAGAGGTTAAAGACTTGGAGACGAACCTTAGAAACATATGGTTTCCGCCTAAGCAGAAGTAAGACAGAATATATAGAATGTAAGTTTAGCAAAATAAGAAATGTTTATAACTTGAAGGAGAAAGTTGAAGACTATATCATATTACAAGTCATGCTGTTTGAATATTTTTGAGTTTGTAATACAAAATGATTGAGAAATAGAATGAAATGTAAATTAAAGAATTCAAGTTGTGTAGTTAAAATGTAGGAGTGCATTGGGTTTTTGCTGGTGCGGTAAAGCGGCAAGAAAAAAAAGTTTTTGGAAGTATTTTTCCGGGAATTTATCGTGTCCACAGAGATCGGTGTTATTGAACTGTCGTTCGACAGTTTCCGCAATATGAGTTTAGTTTAAAATGTTTCAAGCATAGAAACAGAAAATTAAATATTAACACAAAAAGAATTCATTCTTCAGAGAGAAGAAACTTGTCAGGCATGCATATAATCCACTCCTCACAAAGTTAAACTTACCGACCAGTTATACTTAACCTACAATACTCCTCAATATCATCCAGCATCGCTCACAACAGTGTCCATCTCTGACACACTGAGCTGAGAGAACAACTGTATTACTCTCGTCGATCCTCTCGCACCCGACTCAAACAACACAAAGGCATTAAGTTCCGATACCCATAAATATTGTTAGCTCTAAATCTATCTCTAGCATCCAGAAACTAGCAGATAATCATCCATAATCAAGGTTTGTGATGTTTATCTTTAACACAACCCAAACCCCGAGCATAAAGCAAAAAATCAAGGACAATCACCGATAAAGATTTGTAAATCAGATTTTATACAACGCCATGGGTGATAAATATACATAAGATCAAAGTAAATACATCTACAAAACCCAAAAAATGAAGAATACACAAAGAAGAAGAGAAATGAACCAAAAATCTCTCGGTTTGTCAGCGCCGATCGATGATCAATCCACCCCGGATCATCTGTGTGCAAGCTCTATAGTTGTTTTCTAAGTTGATCCTACTGAAAAATGTTTGTGATGGAGTTGGGAGCAAAAATCCACAAAACCATCATCTAAAAATGGATGAAATGAACTTAATTAGAATTTTGGTTCAGACAAATTCGCCCAGCAAAATGAGGCTTCGCCCGGCGAATTTCCTTATTTCTCTCACACCAGTTGCGTAATAGTACAACCTGGCAAAAAATATCTTCTTTCGCCCGGCGAAGGGAAGCTTCGCCCTGCGAACAAGACGCGAACACTATACAGAAGCTACTGGAATTTCCTTATTTTCTCTCGCCTCAGCTTCGCCCAGCGAAAAGTGGCTTCGCCCAGCGAGGCATGACAGACAACATTTTTCCTGCTGCATTTCGCCCAGCGAAATAAAGTTTTACCTAATGAAAGGAAGTTTCGCCCATCGAAAGTTAGGAGACTGCACTTCTTTATTTTGGCTTCATGGTTCTCTGCAATGGCTTTCTTTCTTTGCATTCTTTCTTTTATTGATCCAAATGGTGCATCCTGGAGCTTTTATTACTCATTGCTCCAACAATGCTTAATTACCTACAAAATGAATGGAAAACTATTAATCGTTACATAAATGAATAAAAAACACAAGTATACACTAACTAATGTATTTATACACAAAGTTGGAGAATTATTCACTGAAATTACACTAAAACTCGATAAGTGCCATAAAACTATATAAAACACTACAAAATGACACTTATCAAACTCTCCCCAACTTAAACTTGTTTGTCCCTAAACAAGAATAAACTAGCTCAAGGAAACAAACGCAAAAATCTAAAAATCACAGATCAACAAAAAACGGAAACAAATGTATGGTTCAAATGAAAAACGGTACACACAAAGTAAATACTTACCACTAAACTACGACGATAACATAATCACGAAACAAATACTAAATACAAAAATCATGCCAAACATCCTAAAACAACACGAGTTTAAACGTGAATCACACCTAGCAAAAACAATCATCGGTAGATGAAAAACACAAAATGAGATACTTTTCACTCACACAACAATCTTGCAAACAAAAGACTAAATTATGCAATCATCCAAAAATCATATTGAAAACATAAAAGCAAGAATCACAAGGGCTTTCAAGGTTTTAGCGTGGTAGGGTAAACAAACAAGGGGCAATTTCTAAAGGTAATTGAAACAAAAACTTGCCTAAACCTAAGAGAGTGATCAACCACAAAGACTCAAACACAAAATTTCAATCAACTTCTTCCAAAATCCTAAGTGTTACACAAAACACAATACTTATTTAGCACAATTATTTGAACTCTTTTTGTTTCCTTCCTCAAGGATTTTCTTTTTTTTTTCTTTTTTTTTCTTTTCTTTTCTTTTTCATATTTTTCTCTTTTTTTCCTTTTCTTTTTCAACCTCATAGAAACCAACCAATGAGTAAACAATCACTCTCTCCCCAACTTGAAGGTTTTAGCGTGGTCGGGTAAACAAACAAGGGACAATTTCTAAAGGTAATTGAAACAAAAACTTGCCTAAACCTAAGGGAGTGATCAACTCACAAAGACTCAAACACAAAATTCCAATCAACTTCTTCCAAAATCCCAAGTGTTACACAAAACACAATACTTATTTAGCACAATTATTTGAACTCTTTTTGTTTCCTTCCTCAAGAATTTTCTTTTTATTCCTTTTTTTTCTTCTTTTCTTTTCTTTTTCATATTTTTCTCTTTTTTTCTTTTCTTTTTCAATCTCATAGAAACCAACCAATGAGTAAACAACCATTCTTTCCCCAACTTGAATTCAACCACATCATCATGTGAATACACCCTACTTTCTAAGGCAAGGTAAAAATTCATACAACAACACAAAGTTGAGGGTTCAAGAAAAAAACAATCAATCAAAATCCATACAAAAAGTGAATTCAATACTCATAGATAAGCATTAAGTTCAAACAACATGGATAATGATAGAAAGGCACAAAGGGGTTACGAATGATCACACGCTCACAAGGTGAATCACTATTTGATTAGGTAGTTGTGCTCAAAATGAAACAAAATGCCTTGATCCTTTTCATGCTTTCATATGATCAACACAAACAAAAGATTAAGCATAATAAAATCCAGTTAGAACAAAAATGTTGGTACTTCGCGCATATATGAACAATGAAAAGCTTCCTCAAAAAAAGGGTGAGAACTAAAGTGATTCACATCAAGAACAAGTATACAAAAGAATGAATGACATGGAAGTTTGTAAAAAGCCTAAGTGTCATGAATATGCTAAAGTCAAGAAAGCAATAAACACATACCTTGGACATGTACAAAACTTAACAATATCATTACCATACATTCGCAAGTTGAAATGATCAGACTTGGAACATCACCTTAAATTCCTTAAGCTACTCGAAAAAAAGCTCATTGACAAACACAAGAATTATTAATATAAACATACTAAAAGACCGGGTGAAATTGTCTAAACAAATTTAAAAGTGCAGATTTGAAATTTCAGAGCTGGTCCGATTTAAATTTGTTTAGACAATTGCACCATACTACCTAAACTAAACAACAGCAAAAAAATAATACAACATGCTTGTTTTACGTCGTAAGCTCGACACCTGTTATTTAAGAACGTTCCTCCAAGTTGCTTCCACCCGGTTATTCCTAACCAACACGCAAGCAAACGTGAAAAGAAACAAACAATGATATAACAAATTCACAAGTATAACTATCAATATAAACAAGTGAAAATATACAATATGTATGATATCTACAAAACTTAAAAACAAAGAAACTATCGCAATGCGATCCAATAAAAACACCAATCCTCGGCAACGACGCCATTTTACTGGTGCGGTAAAGCGGCAAGCAATAAATGTTTTTGGAAGTATTTTTTCGGGAATTTATCGTGTCCACAGAGATTGGTGTTATTGAACTGCCGTTCGACAGTTTTCGCAATTCTGAGTTTGGTTTAAAATGTTTCAAACATAGAAACAGAAAAGTAAATATTAACACAAAAAGAATTCATTCTTCAGAGAGAAGAAACTTGTCAGGCATGCATATAATCCACTCCTCACAAACTTAAACTTACCGACCAATTATACTCAACCTATAATACTCCTTAATATCATCCAGCATCGCTCACAACAGTGTCCATCTCTGACACACTGAGCTGAGAGAACAACCCTATTACTCTCGTCGATGCTCTTACACCCGACTCAAACAACACGGAGGCATTAAGCCCTGATACCCATAAAGATTGTTAGCTCTAAATCTATCTCTAGCATCCAAAAACTAACAGATAATCATCCCTAATCAAGGTTTGTGATGTTTATCTCTAACATAACCCAAACCCCGAGCATAAAGCAAAAAATCAAGGACAATCACCGATAAAGATTTGTAAAGCAGATTTTATACAACGCCATGGGTGATAAATATACATAAGATCAAAGTAAATACATATACAAAACCCAACAAATGAATAATACACAAAGAATAAGAGAAATGAACCAAAAATCTCCCGGTTTGTCAGCGCCGATCGATGATAAATCCACCCCGGATCATCCGTGTGCAAGCTCCATAGTTGCTTTCTAAGCTGGTCCTCCTGAAAAATGTTTGTGATGGAGTTGGGAGCAAAAATCCCCAAAACCATCATCTAAAAAATGAATGAAATGAACTTAAATAGAATTTTGGTTCAGACAAATTCGCGCAGCGAAATGAGGCTTCGCCCAACGAATTTTCTTATTTCTCTCACACCAGCTGCACAATAGTACAGCCTGGCAAAAAAATATCTTCTTTCGCCCGGCGAAGGGAAGCTTCGTCCGGCGAACAAGACGCGAGCACTATACAGAAGCTACTAGAATTTCCTTATTTTCTCTCACCTTAACTTCGCCCGACAAAAGGGAGTTTCGCCCAGCGAAAAGAGGCTTCGTCCAACGAGGCATGACAGACAACATTTTTCCTGCTACATTTCGCCCAACGAAATGAAGTTTTGCCTAGCGAAAGGAAGTTTCGCCCAACGAAAGTTGGCAGACTGCACTTCTTTATTTTGGCTTCCTGGTTCTCTGCAATGACTTTCTTTCTTTGCCTTCTTCCTTTTAATGATCTAAATGGTGCATCCTGGAGCTTTTATTACTCATTTCTCCAACAATGCTTAATTACCTACAAAATTAATGGAAAACTATTAATTGTTACATAAATGAATAAAAAACACAAGTATACACTAACTAATGTATTTATACACAAAGTTGGAGAATTATTCCCTGAAATTATACTAAAACTCGATAAGTGCCACAAAACTATATAAACAAAAATACTACAAAATGACACTTATCGGTTTCATGTGACACAAGAGTATCGTTCAAGTCGAAAGAGAAATTTTATTGGGCACCGAAAAAACATGTGATGTTGTACGAGACATAATGTTGAACAGATAAGAATCAACACAAGAAGAAAGTAAATGTAATAAAGACGAGTATGTTGTATTGGATGTGTGGTAAGACTAGACGAGATAAGATTAGAAATGACAGTATTATCACCTATAATAAGAAAATGGTAGAAAATAGACTTAAATAGTTTGAAGTTATAAAAAAATGTTATAAGAAAAGTTGGTCAAATAACTCGAAGTAGGAAAAAACTTAGAAAAATTAAGAAAAATATTGAAATTAACGAATTAATAGAAGTATGACTTTGAATAAAATATTCGCAAAATTTGATCCATATAATCAATCTTATTCAATGGGATAATGTAATTTTATTTAATGGGATAATGTTTGGTTGTTATTATTGTACAACTTAAAATCACTCTGTAAGATATGTTCTACATTCCATCAAATTTGTAATTAACAATTACTTCATAAAATATGTTCTACATTCTATCAAATCCGTAATACCCACCTTGGCTAAGACTGTGCTTGAAGTTATGCCCCTCTATTCGATGATGACTAATAGAATTCCTAAATCCATTGTTGATGAAATTCACAGCATGCAACATAAATTTATTTGGGGAGATACGGAGGAGCATAAGAAGATTCATGCAGTAGGTTGGAGCATAATTACTAAGTCCAAAAGACATGGTGGTTTAGGGTTGAGGAACTTCGACTCTCTTAATACAACTTGCCTAATGAAACATGGGTGGAAGATTGTAACTAATGACAAGGACTTATGGTGTGAGGTGCAACGAGATAAGTATAACTTTCAAGAGGATATGAACTTTGCTGTCTCGAAGGCAGGTGACTCTAGCCTTTGGAAGGAGATATCTAAAGCTGCCAAGGATGTCCGCAAGTTTGGGTGTTGGAATGTTGGGGATGGTACGAGCATTCGTGCCTGGGAGGATAATTGGCTAGGGGAGGATATGGAGTTCAGTGCCATGCAACATCTTCCTACTGATTTGGTGGGAGTTAAAGTGGTTGACTTGGTGAATAATCAAGGAGAATGGAATTGGAGCTTGCTTGATAGTTGGCTGCCTATAGAGTGGAAAGACAAAATTCGAGCTTACTTGTCGCCTTGCATGAGGCAAGATACTGACCAATTTTCTTTTGCATGTATTGCTACTGGTGAATTTTTGTTGAAGGAGGTTTATCATGCCATTGAGAGGAATGATGGTGACCATGAAGATGATGATTGGAGGACGATTTGGAAGTTACAAGTTTCGGAGAGGTGCATGAGTTTCATATGGCTTCTTAAGCATAATAGGCTTCTTACTAACTATAGTAAAAGTAGGAAAGGTCTTGGAAATTCTAGTTGCAATTTATGTGGAAGTGCGTGTGAAGATACTTTACATGTTATGCGAGATTGTCCTACGGTTTGGGATACTTGGAAAAAATATTGTGCCATGCAAGCTAATGGTGGAGTTTTTCTCTTTGGAGCTACATGATTGAATTCACTTCAATTTAAGAGCTAAGGGTGATGGGAATAGCATTTGGAGGAACGTGTGGGCGGTTGCATGCCATACCTTTTGGATGTGGAAGAATTATGAAGAGCATGATAATGAGTTTGTGAGACCTGTTGATACGGCATATGTTATTTTCCAGAAGCAAAAGGATTATGAGGATACTGCAAGCATGAATTCTCTTGTGTGTCGACGCAAGGTGAATATGAGGGAGTATGTTTAGAATCTGCCTTCGAGCAATATGGTCAAGTTTAATACTGATGAAGCTAGTAAGGCCATAGTAGGGCTGGGTGTGGTGGTGTTATTCGAGATATGAGGGGTGATTGGTAGGGTGGTTTTTTCAAATTTTTAGGAAAGTGTAGGGTCATCATGGTTGAATGTTGGGGAGTTTTAGAAGGTCTCAATCTCACCAAAAATTTAGGGTTGAGAAGAGTGGAAGTGAATGTAGACTCTGAGTTGGTGGTGAAAGATGATAGTCAAAGCATTCCTAGTTATCGTGCGTTGATTGGGATAATTAAAAAGTTAGTTAAAGATCATGAACTAGTTACATTTTTGTACACCTATAGAGAGGCTAATGCTTGCACATTAGCTAAAATGGGTTCTCCAGCTAGAGATTTTAAGAATTACGCCGAACTTCCTGATGTGCTGGTGTTATTGCTAAAAGCTGATTATTTAGAGCCCCTTGTAGGGTCGGTTTAATTTTATTTTTTTTTGGCTTAAATGCATTTTTGATCTCCCTAGTTTAGATTTTTTACACTTTCGGTCCCCCTATTACAAAATCTGCGATTTTGGTCCCTACATTTTGATGGTCTTTGCAATTTTGTGGTCCCCCTCCAATTTTGCTCCAAAACAGTACATGAACAGTGCATGTCCGTACATGAACAGTGCATGTCCGTACATGAACAGTACACTGTTCATGTACGGTTTTTGAGCAAAATTGGAGGGGGACCACAAAATTGCAAAGACCATCAAAATGTAGGGACCAAAATCGCAGATTTTGTAATAGGGGGACCGAAAGTGTAAAAAATCTAAACTAGAGGGACCAAAAGTGCATTTAAGCCTTTTTTTTTTTTTGAGTTTGACCCTCTTTGTTAGAAAAAAAAAATCCGTAATTAATATTACTTTCACTTTATTATTTGTTAGCACGCTACCGCGCTTCTTTCATTCTTTAGAACCATCACATTACTTGTCTGGTTCACAACCATTAAGTATGATGATGAAATTAGTGTGGTGATCCAGACTGAGTCAATGGTGGCATAGATATTTGTTTATGTTTGTGGTTTAGATGGTGGTAATGGGTCAAAGGTAGTGTAGGTGTGGTTTATGTCATATCACACTTTAAATAACTAGATTAAATTTTAAAGACTTTTATAAAACATATAAGACAATTTCAGTCTTAGAAAGTTCAACTTTACCTATTTTGTTTTGTCTCTTATTATATATTCAAAGACAAATTCAAGTATAGTATATATAATCATACCCTCGCTCATTTTTAAAATAAATAATCCCATGTTCAATAACGTATGAACTGTGGCCATCCATCATCACACTACTCCTCCATCACATAAAGCATATTACAAAGAAAATTTATCATGTATGAATCCATATCACAACCAAGAAATCAATAAATTCTAAATCTCACACCACCTAAACTCAAGAACCTCAATTTTATAACTTTTTTTTACATATGTATGTGTGTATATTCCATTTTTCATCCCTTGAAACGAACTACAACGCAGGAAATATCATCCTTACTGTCTCTGTTCAATGCCTCAGTAGCTAGTTGTTTAGCTGCCTTTTGTGGATCCTTTATTCTTTTCGCGATATCGACGGCTTCTTGATTCGCCATTACCTGGACGAATCGATGAAAATTAAGATACAAGTGTGAAGATTGAAATGATAATAATAGTCAAAAAGAGAGATGAATCAAAGACCTTCCATAGACCATCACTAGCGAGAATCAAAAGCTCGGTATCTTGGTTAACATCGGCATACTGAATGTCGGGGTCAGATCGCAAGTGTGTTTTGAGGTTTTTGTCTCCAAATGCTCGAGAAACCGCAAGCTGCCCATTCACTCTTGCAACATCTCCTGATATACATAATCCGCAAATGAAACAAGTTAAAATAATAATAACCAAATCTTATTCCACTATATGGAGTCGTTTATATGGATCAAACAAATCAACAGCACAAAGATTTCGGGGTTAATGGAAGAACCTGGCATGTTTGAGACAAAGCCGCCTCTATTCTCAATGCTGCCGCGTTCCGTATTAGGTTCATGATCGGTAGTCATCTGTACAGCTACACCTTCCCTTGACAGAACTGCCCGTGAATCTCCAACATTGGCGACCCAGAGTTTCTGATTATTTATGAGAATTGCGGTCACGGCAGTTGATCCTCCTCGCCCCAAATCAGGACTGTGAGAAAGAATCGCCTGATCTGTTGACTCATAGGCTTTAGAGATCGACATGAATGGATCGTTCCAGAAGTCGTCCTGGATAAACAATCACAACCATAAATATAGTTAACAATTCGAATTAAAAAGATCACACAATACCATACATAACATAATATCTTTAGTTTTGGTTCAACAACTCACTTCCTTCAAGATATTAGAAAAGAGATACTTTTGCAGATATGACGGTACACTGTCTCCGAGGTGTCCATCGTATATAGCAAATAGTCCTAGCTCTTGTCCTTTGAAATGGACAAATTTTGCTACGTGATAGTCCTCCATTGGATGGTTGGCTTTCCCTTTAACAAGGCTAAATCCATATTTGACCGGCGACTGACTGCTTTTACCTTTGCCAGAGTTGCATGAAGAACGTCCTCCAACTGCCTATAAACAAAGAAGAGTTTATACGACTTGTTAAACACATCTCTTAACAATTAACATTATATATTAAAGAAAAAATCTACATCCGTAAAGAAAGGAAACCGAGCCACAGATGGAAATGAAATGGAGAAGCACATTTCCTACTCAAAAAGCCACATTTCTGTCTTATTAAGTCTCAAATTTAATAACACCAGAGAAATAGTAATAATCTCATCATCACCATCCCATCATCAATATATTGCCTAACCAAGCCTAACTCATCCCGAGTCTTGTAAATCGAGGACTAACCAAGACTTATAAAAGACATATTGTTCTAAAAACATCTAGAATAGACTCTGATACCATATTAAAATTTAACTTTAGGGTCTAAAGATATATGCGCCGAAAGTAAGCCTTTGGAGTAATCCTATAGTAAAAGGAAAATCCATCACGGTGCCACCATTCTCTATAACTAAACAGTAGTACAAGATAAAGCATGCCCGCTAACTATCCGGAGTTAAGCTCAAAGAGTCCTCGAATAAGGAGACATGTTAGAGGTATAAAATCATCGCTAAGGCAGTAAGTACTTAATAGCTTAAGATTTTAGAAGAATTTGTATTTGACAGACACAAATACACACCAAAACAACCTATACTTCAAATTTTAATCGCCATCAAAGTGGTTAACTCGGTTGGCGAGGTGAAGGACGCTAAAAGAGATATAAGCAAATTATAACTAGGAGGGCCAACCGATCATAATTTGCACATATAAGAAAAGTTGCCGCACAGTGCCCAAAATTTGCCGCGCTTAAATCATAATTAAATAGAATCTCATAAAATATCCGTCAGTGTCAGTGTTAAACCGTGGTTAGAACCTTGCCATGGTGGAACCGAGACTTACCTGCACATAGCCTCAAAAAACTAAAACGACTCTAAATTTACTAATATTCTCAATCAGCGTTGTCAAGTATAGCGGCACAATAGCCTTATAGCATGGCAGAATTTGAACAAATTATCATTATTCTACCTATTTTCTGCAATTTGACTAAAACTCAAGAATCCAACAAGAAACTATTCTCAAGTCCAAATACTCTATATGATACCAAAACAAAATAAGAATTCTAAAAAATTAAGCAATAGCATATTCATGAAAATTGATAATTCCAAGTAGAAATCAGAAGAGGTAGAAGAATTTCTTCCTAACCTGACTGACAGAGCTGAAGCAACAGAAACTATCCATATACTCCAACCCCCACCTCAACGTTTCTGTTTATAATAATAACTCAGCATCAAATTCTTCTGCTAACCTTCAACCACAAAAAATAAGTCAACAACTTTTCCGCAATAAAACACCGATCACCAAAAAACAAAGGGTCCTTACCGATTACAGAAACCAGAGGGAAGAAGATCTGCGTGGTGTATGTTTGGTGTAACAAAGAGGATGATGAAGTGGTTTGGTTTAGTTTTGGTTGATAAAAAAATGGAAATGGGTAAAAGAAAAGGTTGGGGTTATTGACTTTTGAAGTTTGGTTCCCGTGTTGATTTTATTATTGCTGAATGCTGACCTGACATTGTTTCTTTTGTTTGTTTCATTATTATTGTTTTGTTACACAGCTGTTTTTGTTTTTGTTTTCATACTTTGTTTTCTTCATTCTTTTCTACTTCTATTGCATTGGTCGAGTACTTTGAGTTGTGTTTCTCACCGCGTGTGTGGTGGGGTCTGCTCGATAGGGTCGGCAGACACCCACTCCTTTTTCATCGATCTTTCTTCTATCACCTTTGTTTCTAGTAATAAGATAAACTATATTTTTATAGAATTTAATTGAAATTAAAAGAATATTTAAACCACACTTAACTTAATCATAGATTTTGGATCTCTATTTGAATGTTCAGAAGAGTTTAATTTTTATTTTAATCTATTATTTCTATTATTTATATTTATTATTTATATATAAAAAGAATAGTACTTGGAATAACCACATCTATCCTTTTGAATTAAAGTTTGAACTTTTCTAATATGAAGATTATAAGTGTCTAACTACGGCTTTGATGTAATATTATTCATTTGACAATTAATGCTGCTTATGTGTCACTCTCACAATTATCGGTAATATTTTTTTATTAATTCTATTATTTTGGGTTAATTGAAAATGCGTCATTCTTATTCTTTGGTTACACGTTTCAATGAGCATTTTTAAATTATTATGACCAGATACCATTATTCATTATTACAAAATATTGGTTAGCTCTAAAATCACACGGGAAATTGGGAAGACATTGGGAAGACAGAAAACTCAAAACCATTTCTTATTCTCTTCATTTTCTTTGCCTTGTTCCATTTTCTCTTCCACTCATCTTTTCATACCAATAATGACTTCTCTTATAGGAACCAATTGTGTCTCTCTTTGAACTGTCACTTTCGCCGCCACTGGTAATTATATAATCAACCAGATCTATCACCTGTGTTTGCGTTAGATGATTGAAGGAGGAGGGTCGCCGGAGATGGAGTCCGAGGGCAAACCGGTCGTCCACGTTTGTCGCAGAGTAGTTGGTTTGCGACGGAGCTCGGTGTACTTCGTCGTTGTTTCGTCGGAGAGGCTTTGCACGGACTCGGAAGGGAGGAAATATGGACTTTGTACGTTTTTGACTTAGAATTTATTTTACTTCAAGATTCCTCTGTTTTTCTTCTTCTTCTATTTCTTATGGGGTAATTTGCAGGGATTGCATGGATTGATTGCAAGGTTGGTGTTTTAGGTTATGTTCTTGGTTGCTGTTGATGTTAAAGTTGTTGTTGAACAAATTCGTTTATGTGGTTAGTTTTGCGAAGTTAAGTTATTGTTCTCCTTATATTTTTTACATTTGAATTTGAGTTATTTAAACCCTGTTAGATTTCTTCTTCTACTTCTACCATAAAAGATTGGATATGGACTCATTGTAGGTTATGATTTTCACTCTTTCTACTTCTACTTACTTTGTTGTATTTTTTGTGTTGTTGATTTGCAAAATAGTAGTTTGAAAATTGAAGAAAAATGATTATCTTTACTAACATTTCGCAGCACGCACACCAAGTGCTCGGTGAAATGTTTAAGTTGAAAAGGTATGCACACACTTTCCATTATTTGACAACTTTGATATTCATTTTCGGGATATGTTGTTCGAATAATTAGTGATGAACCTCGAATGATTTTTGTAATGATCAAACCATGTTTGGTTGCTTGATAAAAATGTGCAATGAATGCTGAATTTTCTTTAGTTTATATATGTATGAAATTGAATGAATTCTCATGCTTAATGTTGCTGAATTTTGTTTGAAAGTGGTATGTTATCATGTGGTTATGTGATCCTATGTTAATTGTAACACCCCACTGTCCCAATTCAACAAAAATATACAAATACTACAAATATAATTAGAGTTCCCTTAAATAGTGGGATGTCACACCATAAAAACATAACCTGAATTTCTCTATTTACTTCATTCACTTCTTATTTATCAAAAATAAGCTAAAACAGCGGAATGAAATATCGAACCCCAAAATAACAAGGCCATAGGCCAACAAAATCATGGTCCACATAAACTTGTGGTTAACCATATTTTAAAGTGAGTAATGATACATAACACAATATACAAAATATACAACAAAAGATGAAATTTCCAATATCCCGTGTTACGTATCAGAGCGACTCCTAAGACTCGATCAGGCAACACGTACTCCATGCACTACTCAAGTACCTGGATTATCTGTACTTCTTAAGAAGCACAGACACAAGAAACAACAAAGGGGTGAGAACTACATCAATAATTAGCGGTGTAAAATATATGCTAAGGAGTAGAAATCAAGCAATCACACATAATATGCACACATTCACGACACACTTGTCACTTTCTGATTATAATCCAACAAAGAGATAATAATGCAATGTGGCTCAATGACACGATGCAATGCAAGTGGTACCACACAATATGGTTCATTCAATTGAACCCGATTCATAAAAGAATCAGGATAAATCACATACACTCCCACTGAGCAATGATTTATCTCCATACAACTCCACATTGGAGTCCGGACAATACTAGGCACCCATCATGGATTCCCACCTAGTTGTCTCCACCAGACACATCATGAAATGCATGACACGAATTATACATAAAACACATATATAATAAAAATTATACATCTTCACGATCCTCATGATCACATGTGAGATACATACTCACCGTAATACACACTAGTATTACCACAACTGTCAAAACAATTCATCATAATACACACAATTAAGGAAAATACCTCACGTGGCCTTAATTAGTTAATTATCTAATTAAACCATCCAAATTACATTTTTAAATCATTTTTATTTCTACCATTCCTAAATTCAACAAGTTCTGACACCTATCCCAACCTTTCAGACCAAAAAGGAACCGCATCGGACGCGAAATCGGGAAAAAAATTGCGAAATGGCAAAATTCTGCACTCTCGCTGGTCATACGTGTATTGCCCTCAGCCATACGCGTAATGCCCAATTTCTCCCGCCAGCCATATGCGTATTGCCCTGAGGGTTAAGCGTACGGGCAGAGACTGATTTCTCTCAAAAATTCCAGTTTGATTATATTTTAATCCCATTACGCGTAGATCAAACATTCAACCGTTGCATCAACGGTTGCATCAACGATTGCATCAACCCCGAAGGTTTCTACTGTTCTACTTTTGACTTTTGACATGTCAAACAAGCATAAACGAACTGAGCTACATCTCTCTTCATACCGGACCACCAAAATCATTTCTTCAAGTCTTGATACATTTTTGTGGCTCCCGGATGAATACTCAGGCTACTCCGGTGACTCTCCTCTAAGATCGCCTTCCTCAATTCCATATTATCCGGCACGCAAATCCTGCCTCGGAATCTCAGCACACCATCCTATTCTACCTTAAAATCACTATCAGGATCATTTCCTCCTGTAGGCATCATGTCCACCAGTTTCACATCAAGCCTCTGATTTTCCTTAATTTCATCCAAAAAGTCATTATTCACTTTAAGCATACCCAATCTAACACTTTCCGGGGTAGTTTCACAAACTATACTCAAGTCTCTGAACTGTTCAATTAATTCCATTTCTTTTATCATTAATGTCGACATATGAATTGTCTTACGACTTAGAGCGTCCGCTACAACATTAGCTTTCCCCGGATGGTAACTCAAATTAAAATCATAGTCTTTCAAGAACTCTAACCATCTTCTCTGCCTCATATTCAATTCCTTCTGATCAAACAAATACTTCAGACTCTTATGGTCACTGAATACTTCAAATCTCGATCCATACAAATAATGTCTCCAAATTTTCAATACAAAAACCACCGCAGCTAATTCAAGATCATGAGTAGGATAATTCCTCTCATGTACTCTCAATTGCCGTGAAGCATATGCCACTACCTTGCCATCTTGCATTAACACCCCCGACTAATCCCATCTTAGACGCATCACAATACACTACAAAAGGTTCATTTGGATTTGGTAGAATCAATACTGGTGTTGTAGTCAATTTCTTTTTCAATTCTTTGAAACTTTCCTCACACGCCGTACCCCAAACAAAAGCTTGACTCTTTCTAGTTAGCTGAGTCAACGGTAATACCAAATTAGAAAATCCCTCGATGAATCTTCGGTAATAACCTGCCAAACCCAAGAAGCTTCTAATTTCCGTTACAGTCTTCGGAGGTTCCCACTGAAGCATTGCACTTACTTTAGATGGATCCACTGCTATGCCATCACCAGAAATAACATGACCCAAGAAACTCACAGTCTGCAACTAAAATTCACATTTGGAGAACTTTGCAAATAATTTATTATCCTTCAACATCTGCAATGCAATCCTCAAGTGTTATGTATGATCCTCTTCATACTTGGAGTAAATCAATATATCATCAATGAATACCACAATAAACTGATCCAGATAAGAATGAAAGATACGGTTCATATATTCCATAAACACACCCGGCGCATTAGACACTCTGAAAGGCATCACTGCATATTCGTAATGTCCATATCGAGTTCTGAACGCAGTCTTATGAATATCACCTTCCTTCACTCTAATCTGATGGTAACCCGACCTCAAATCAATTTTACTGAAAATACGAGCCCCCACAAGCTGATCCATCAAGTCATCAATCCTTGGAAGTGGATACTTATTCTTAATGGTCACCTTATTCAACTGACGGTAATCAATGCACAGACGCATACTATCATCCTTCTTTTTCACCGATAACACTGGAGCTCCCCACGGCGACACACTTGGCCTAATAAAATTTTTATCAAGCAATTCTCCGATTTGAAATTTCAACTCTGCCAATTCTGATGCCGACATCCTATATGGTGCCATATGTATAGGTCTGGTACCAGGAACAAGATCAATAGTAAATTCAATTTCTCTCGTCGGAGGCAATTCGGTAATATCATCCGGAAACACTTCAGGAAATTCCCTTACCACCGGTAACTCATTAACTGATGTATTGCTTTATACTGATAACCAGGAAACCACTGCAAACATCTTAGCTTCGTCTTCTAACAAGGGTCTCAATTCCTTAGTAGACAAATAATTAGCCAACACTTCCTCTTCAGGAGTAAGGAACAACAGCCTCTTCCTAAAGCAATCAATATAAACTCGGTTGAATTCTAACCAGTTCATTCCCAAAATGATATCCAAATCACTGAGTGGCAAACAAATCAAGTCCACGCTGAATTCTCTACCAAAAATAGTCAACGGACAATTCAAGCATGTTAAAGAAGTAACCACATAACCAATAGATGGAGTTTCAATAGTCATCCTCCAATCCAAAGTAGATGGTACAATTCCTAATTTCTTCACACAATCAATAGAAATGAACGAGTGGGTTGCACTCGTGTCAATGATATCAATCAAAGGAATGTCATTAATAAAACAAGTACCTTTGATGGAACGCTCATCACTGGTAGGCTGGGCTCCGGCCAATGCGAACACCCTTTCACTTGTCTGAGATTTCTTAGGCTTCTGACAGTGAGTGCTGATATGACCCTGTTATCCACAATTATAACAGGTAGGTATGGTAACCCTACAATTTGCCACAACGTGACCTGGTCGTCCACACTTGAAGCACTTCTTCTCCTCATTCTGACAATCATTAGCAAGATGACTCGTGCCCCGCATTTGAAACACTTGGTAGGATTAGGAGCCTTTTCTCCCCCCACTTAATTTCTTTCCCACAGCGGCTTTCTGTTTTACTTTGTCAGCTGGAGCACTATAAGGCGTACCCCCATACCACTACTTACCCTTCCGGTTATTCAAGGCTTTGTAATGAGCAATCCGAGCCCTGTTATCATTATCATAAATTCGGCTTCTGCTTACCAGTTCCGGATAACTCCAAATCTTCTGACAAGCAATGCCCTGTTTGATCTCGGGACGCAACCCGTTCTCAAACTTCAAGCATTTCAAAGTCATAGCCTCATCGGTATTGTAGTGAGCACAATATTGCACCAACTCCTCAAACCGAGCAGCATATTCAACAACAGTCATGCTACCCTGTTTCAGTTCCAGGAACTCAATCTCCATTGCACTGCGAATATCTTCCGGGAAATACTTTTCCAAAAACTCACCTTGAAACACTGCCCATGTAACAAGAGTACCCGCGGCTTCCAACCTCTGACGACTATTATCCCACCAAGCTTCAGCCTGGCCTTCCAGCATATGAGTGCCAAACTGCACTTTCTGAGCTTCATTACATCCCATGGTCCTGAAGATCTTCTCAATAGCCTTCAGCCACTTCTGTGCCGCTTCAGGATCAAGAATACCACCCTCAAATGTAGGCGGCTTATTGCTCTGAAACCTTTCTAAGTTACGGAATTGCGCCTCCCCAGCAATCTGATTGTTGTTCTGCACTGCCTGCGCCATAGCTTGCAGTGCCGCAGCAAGATCAGAGGCAATGCAAAAAGGGGATCTTGTACTCTATCATATAGAATACTTTGTAATAGATTAGGAAAGGAGAAATAGAGAGTTTATAAGGAGAAGGAGCTGGATACACATCAAGAGTCAGGAAATCGTCGTTGATGTTGGTTCAACTCCATTCTTTCATTGTGTATCAAGCTACCATGAGTAGCTAAATCCCTCTCTTGTTGGGATTGGTCGTAATTCACCGAAACAGTATGTATTATCTTTAATCATGGCGTTATACGCAATTTATGTATGAATCGTTATTGATGTTATCTTTGTGTTACCGTTTATTTCATGGATTGAATTGATATTGACAAATACGATTCTAATCTCGATCTAAGATAACATCTATTAAATCCTAAATGCTAGACATAGATTTAGGTTTAATATTCACAAAAAGTATCGAATCTTAATGCTACCGTATTGTTTAATAGGCTGAGAAATCGTCCATTAAACCATAAGGTAGAACTCTCATCAAAGTTCAGACATAAACTTTGTTTGTAAGCGATACGTGATAATATCGAAACATGCTTAAATTATGTATAACTGATTTGTGATATACATATTGAGTCGGTGGATGAACACCAATTCCCAACAAGTCTATTCCTCTGAAAACTATCTTCATTTATCATACGCATTTACTTTTCGCAATTTACAAACCAAACACCTTGAAACTTTTACTTAGAATCATAGAGAATATTGAACGGTTTTGATATCGCTCCAATCCCTGTGGATACGATAAAAACAAATACTTACATTTGATTGTACTCAATATCAACCCTCTCTTCTCAATCATATTTAAAAATATATGTCACAAAAATGTGTTTTTTAAAAGACAAATTGAATAACCTACTAAATATACCTCTTAAAGGATCACCCTAAAACTAAAGATTGTTCTAGAACAATATTGATTCCCTATTAAATATTATTTTGCGAGGGAACCAGAATTGACCGGTGATCGGAGGATGCAAATTGCAACGATGGACTTAAACATCCAATACGGTGGAAAAAAGGATGACTTGCATGGGAAATGGTGTGTCCCCCTCTTAGATAGTATGAAGGTTATAATAACTCGTTGATCAATATGTGTGAAATGTGAAGGTCCATCTAATGGATCTTGGATTGAGATTCATTGCATCATTGACTAGGATATCATACATGTTTCGTCAATGACGTAGTGGATTGTTTTGTACTTTAGGCCATAATTGTCGGGCCTTTAAGCTGGCCCAGAACAGTTGCCTCAAGCCCTTACCTTTGCTTTGTAGTGTGAGGGCTTTGTAGCGTGTATTCCCTTTTGTCGGTCATGGCCCGATTCGAGCGAAAAGTCATGATGTGACGTTATTGTCATAAGGAATATGTGACTTAAATGTACCTCATACCCTAGATGTCTTTTCACATGCTTTATCATGATGACCTTTGGAAATTGGAGTACTTGAGTGTTTTTTATATGGAAATCTGGACCGTAGATGGGGTTTATTTCCTTTTTTTAGTAAGACATTGCACACAAAATTTTGGAAATTATCTCTATCTTTGCATATGAAGGTGGCTCGAAAGGGATTTTCTTGAAGTGGGTCCTTCTTCTAAGTAGAGTGTACTAATCCATGAAGAAGACAAGAAAATTTGTAGCGAATATATCAGGTGTGTAATCTATTTTTATGAGTGTGCCTTTTTTTAATTTAGGTATCCAATTTCCTTACAATGGTTTCAAAGTTGAAGTTCTGAACCATCTGATGATTGCCCCTTTCGAAATTGAACCTCGTGAGCTTAGACTACATCAAAGTATTCTAATATTGGTATGCATATAGGATGAGAAATCCATATTTATCAATCTTCTTCCATTTTTAGGGTACAACGTAACTCAGTGAATCGTGTGTAGGGAAAAGACTTAATTATTGATGCATGTCACTCGTTACTTTGAAGAATATTCTGATGGTGTGAAACATTTCGAAGATTGGTTATTTTTTGTTACTCCTTTCAATAAAGAGTATCATCCAAAGGCATGTGCCATAAAGACTGAACCATAATACTAATGCACCAGTTTATTTCGTATGTTTTGGAGTCAATGCCATTTTTTAAAAGGGAATGAGTTATACCTCTACAAGGAAAGTGACTTGTCCCAAGAGGAGCTTTATTTAAAGAAACAGATAATCACCTTTTTCAAATAATTGGGCTATGTTAGGGCATTGTTCTCTAGGATGAAGTCTTAACTAAACATTTGAAATGAATCATTAAAAATCGATGTCGGTGGATGTTAATACCAATGAGGATATGAAAGACATCTTTGGTAAGCTTGAAGTATCTTTATCCTTTGACATTAGTTATTTTTACCTACAAGGTTTCTTAATGTTTTGACAAATTCCATATGTAGATTCAATGAAGTGTGAGGAAATAATTCATCAAATGAAGAAGGAAGCCTAAGTTGTCCCGATGATTGTCAACCCTTCGAATATTCCAACACCGACCATCATTGTTGCTCCGGTCAGAGTGATGAGGAGATCAACCTAGGTCTCTTAGCTAAATTCACCATGATCTTGAGGAGGAACTGCCCCGATATCCAATCCATATGTTGATATTCTTGGAGATACAACGAGGTTTTTTCACACTACGAACCTTCCAAGTCCTGTATTATTCACTCGATTGAGACCTTGTAAGAAACCACCAGGTGTCTACTTCGGAAAAATATTGCTCTTACCTTGCTAGCATGACTGACGAGGCTCTTTATGAGGAATTATTGACTCTAGCATAATACACCAGACAAATGTCTTCTATTTTGACCATTGGTGGCTTCAACCATATGGATGTTCTTTTGGATGATTGACACTGTAAGGCAAGACAATTGATGCAGGACACTGTCTATAATTTGACGCTTCAGCATGATATTTAGCTGCATGAAATAAAGAATACTTATGTTTCTCTTACCAAGGCGGGTAACGCCTTGGGAGCTTTCAACCTCCATGACTCTTTAGTTGATAAGGTAAAGTTACTAGCGAGAGAAGTGACAATGAAAGATAAAGCTCTCGCTTCTTCTAAGGCTTCATTGTCTGCTACATATGTATCTCTTTCAACTGCTTAAGGAGATCTTGAGAATATCTCTTTTGCTCAAAAATTGGATGAAGCGTCTGACATCACCCTTGCGTTTGTCTGATACTCTTTTAAGAATGCTTTATTGAAAGTGGAGAATTTTTACTCCTTTGTGCTTTTCGAGGGAGCAAGTACGACCAGATAAGAGATTTATAGATGTGGAAATTATCTCGCTTAGAGATTATTCATGCCCACATCATCCCTTTTTTGACGTTCCTTCTTGGTTCGTTTATGTAAATGTAACACCCTGCATTAGAAAATGTGTATATATGAATTTTAAATTTGGATATTGTTGTTACCTGATTAAGGTGTACGTGTTAGATCTTAAGTTTATTACTTCGGTATTTGCGTTAACTTTACGAGGTTTTTGCTTAAAGTTTATTGGTCATCTCCTATGACAATAAGTTTCTCTTCATAATTAATAAAGGGCTAGGCCTTATTTAGTAGTTATTTCAAACGGTGGGCCTTTTTACTCCTTGGTTTCTCCTTGAAGAAGCTATCATGATTTAACATATTTTCAAAGATTTATCATTTTAGGCTTTCGTCGAAGTGTCTCACTTCTACGGCTACCCATATAAAGTAATCGATATATGACCACAAAATTTCTTCCTTGCCCTGGGTAATTCTGTTAAGGACGGCTATTATAGTTGGTATCCTATTCCAGAATATGAAGTGAGCAACAAAGTTCTCATATAAGTTGGTCCACGAATCTACACTTCCGTCGTGCAGAGATTTGAACCAGATCATAACCAACCTGGTTAGAGTTAGTGTAAAGAGCTTGCATTTTATTGCATCATCAATGTGACAGTAATTCAGACGATCATCAACATGTTGCACGTGATAATCTGGATCTTTCTTTCCGTTATGACCATTCAATTTTAGAGGTTTCTCTGGTGATTTTGGCGTTCGCCTGTCAAGGTTACGAACAGAAAGAAGATGTTTTTTTTTTTGTTCTTTAATTAGAGGCTCCTCCATTTTTTCCTAGGGGGAGAGTGCATACCTTTGCCTCTTTCACAACTTGGAGGAGGAGTCTAGTGTCTTTGGCTTCTCTGATGGCTCCAATATCTTGGAGCTGCTTCCCGAGGAGATGTGATCAACTCGGGAATGATAGTATAAATCCTTTGGGAAACAACTTCTTGCACCGTGTTGCCCTTCAAATTTGTGTTATGCATAATTTCTTTCAGGCAAATTAATCTTTCCTCCATTGCTTGTGAATTCTCTTGTTAATCATGTTATGAATATTGTTTAGTAGTTTGTTATTGCCTTGCACTCTGAGGTTGGTTTACAACTATTGGAAACCAGGTAAGGCCTCTAGTATAGGTACCATTGGCAGTGTTGAAGGCTTGAGTGATGTTTCACCTTGCTAAAATTGCAGAGTACAACCTACGAATAAGAGAGGTTGAACATAATATTTTTGTCGCAATGCAGGCATAATGTCCATGATGACTTGATTGCCACCGTTTTGAGGAGGATATTGTGGATCACTTGCAACTCGAGCAATTGCAGTTGCCTCCCTATGCAGGTAATAAAGTAGCTCTGGAACCTTCCATTGCTGGTGGATCTATATGGAGATCTAAAAAGCAGTGTTAATCTTTGATCGAAGTGGATCAAGAACAAAGATCTACAGTTTAGATTCAGGAAATTTGAATATCTAGGTTGAAGAAAATTTGGTTTAGTGAAACGAGAAACAAATGTGTAAATGTGGAAAACACGAGAATCATATGTTGATTCCTATAGACGACACTACTGTTTCGCGAGGGAACTTGAATTAATCAGTGATTGGAGGATGTGGATTGCAAGGTAGACTTGAGCTTCCGCTGTTGTGGAAGAGGAGCTGACCTACAATGTTAGCATTCAAACGCTCAAGTGAGCACGAGAGTAAGATGAATGAATGAAGTTTGAATTCAAAACATCCATGAGAAATGGCGTGTCTCCCTCTTAATAAGTTGAGCGGTTATAACAGCTCGCTGATTTATAGGCATGAAATGCAGAGACATGTCTGATAGATCTTGGATTGAGATTATTTGTATCCTTGACTATGATAACATACATGTTCCGTCAATGACACAATGGATTGTTTTATCCTTTGGGACATAATTGTCGGGCCTTTTGGCCAGCCCAGAACACCTACTATCCTAAAAAGAAAGTTGTTGAACCAAAAGGTTCTACTTGAATTAGAATCTTCCTTAATAATTTGTTAGTCCATCCACTAAATAGAATCTTTCTTGCCACCAGGTTGTTTATTCCGTTCTTACACCCATATTTATGATACAACACCTTAAAACACAAACCACAGTTGTTTGTCCTAAGTTTCCAACACCATTTACCTAGTGAAGATAAATTTATTTATTTCACCATTTAAACACCAATTATCTAGACACATTTTGTCACATAAAACTCAATGAACTTTGCGAGCTTTCTTATTTGGAGAAAAGATTTAAGAAGATATTAAATTTTAGAGATGATACTTGAAGGAATCTTGAAGAAAGAAAGAAAGTAAAATAGTAATGAAGATAAGACAATTTTGAGCAATACAAGAAGTCCATCCAATGAAAAAATTGTTATTTTTTCAACCGGAGAGAACTTCTTCCCAGTCTTTTCAATTCGAGGGTTAAAAAAACTTTTTGTCTACATTTCCCCTAATAAACAAGTTGAGGTAATTAAAAGTGATTCAACTTTCTTTGTAATTAAACCAATGTTTTAAAAATCGGACCGAACCGGCCGGTTCAACCAGTTGGACCGGAAACCGGAGATGAATCTGGTTGGGTCAACCTTTCAAAACCGTTAGTGGGTCAAAACCGGAGTTAAACCGAAAAAACCGGATTGAACCGTCCAAAACCAGTCGAACCAAAGAACCGGAGCCGGTTTTGTAAAACCGACTGGTTAAAAAAAATCATCAAATTTTGGCCATTTTTAAAAAAAAATTAAAAATTTTAATATGTTAATATCAAAACTTAACATACATTCCCCAATCACAAAAACGAATTCCGTGTGTTTTTTACAACCATACAAACTTCTAAGTTTTGTTACTCCATTATAGCACACTCCATCATTATTATGTGTCTCTTTCAAACATAGTCACAATGTCTAACTCTATTGATTGTTGTTCAAGTCAATATTTTTCGTTGTTGTCTATTAAGACTTGTTTGTCGTAGTTCAACTCAAATTCGATTTTTTGTTGTTTAATGAAGTATATAGTATTATTTATATTTTGGTATTCTATCTTATTTAATTTAGGTATTCTTAATTATTTGAACTTTATTTTAGTTATTATATTCTATTATTTTAATTTTGGTTTGAATTAGTTTAATTTATTTTGTTGTAATTCTTTAGTTTGGTCAAAATATTCTTAAATGATGATTGAAATGAATTGTAGAACTATGTTAATGTTATGTATTATTGATAGTGTTGTATTAAAATTGTAATGGATTTTTGAAATATTTATTTTATAAATTTGAAAACATATAATAATGTGTGACATATCTATGAAATTTAGTTTCATATTATTAGTTTATTTAATAAACGGTTCGACCGTAGGTTTAACCGGTTTAACCAATTGAACCTTAAACCGTAAGTTTTACCGGTTCGATCTCCGGTCTGATTTTTAAAACATTGAATTAAACACACTAGAAGCGCTTGCCAACCACAAACTCTTCTCACTAACTTCAACATCTTAGATCATATTTTATTAAAATTTTATAATTTTATTAATTTTTTTTAACTTAAACTTTTTATTTATAGGTTTTTAACATAAATTTTTTTATCAAGTAGTTTAATAATTAAAATTTATTATTTAAAGGTGAACAAAAGAGATGTCGCGAATTCTAATCTACGTTCTAGAATTTGATATTTCTATACAACTATCAACTGAATTGTTTTAACGAAATATATATATATATATATATATATATATATATATATATATATTATTTTTCAGTAGTTAAATACTGAGAAAGAAAAAAAGAAGTATAAAGTTAGCTGATTCTTGTCCCTAAATTATACTACTACTTATAAAAAAGTTAACATATTTTTTTCTTAAATTATATTTTACATGTTTTAATTAACAGCTTGAAACAAACAAGTAGTCCAATTTAATGTTTAACCAACAAATACAACAATATTAACATTACTTACTAGTAACATCTAAGAAAACAAAAACAAAAACAAAAAATTAATTACGATAGTGTAGTACCGTACTTACAGCCGCTACAAGCTAAAAATAATCAAACATGTATTGAATGAAGTCAAACATGTGTCAGGTTAGATTTTTTAAAAGTAATTTACTCGCCTGCCCTTCCAGTAGCTTTAAAGTCAGAAGAAATGTAGTACTCCTACAAACCTGCAATTTACAACTAGTCAATGCTAGGTCAGAAATCTGGCGGCTTCTAATACGGTAAAAAAAACTAGTACTAAAAGTTACTGCGCTAAATGAAACTTGTACTATTAATAAAAAAAATAAATGAAACAAAACTATACTACTATTACTCCTT
The DNA here is from genome assembly GCA_022829125.1 of Lathyrus tuberosus. Classification (NCBI taxonomy): domain Eukaryota; kingdom Viridiplantae; phylum Streptophyta; class Magnoliopsida; order Fabales; family Fabaceae; genus Lathyrus; species Lathyrus tuberosus. The sequence goes on from JALAZF010000164.1 coordinate 2,057,054, forward strand.
CTATTTTTTTTTTTCATATAGATTAAAAAATATAATAATATTATTATAAAATAGAATTTAATTGTTATACACTGACAGTTTAAAAATATTTTACATTGTTATTCAATAGGAATAATATTCTGCCATGTCATATAATTAGTTTAAAATTTTCAATATGATTTGACAGGATGCATGACCGTGATTAGTTGACAGTGAAAAAAAATTTACACTGTCAGTGCATTATTCTTTTTTCCTATAAAATATTACATTTTTATTAAATTAATTATATAAATATTTTGAAAGTAATGTACAAAGTAATAATTAAAGAACACATTTATAAAAATATTAATCATTTCTACATTAAAAAGTGGTAATGACATTCATTTTAAAATAAATTTTATTTGTTAAAACAACATACATTTTAAAAGGGAGGTAGTAGTATAGAATTATTGCTCAATTTATAAAGCCCACAAATATGCCTACTTGCTCAATTTATTGTGGTTAATTCAGACGACATTAAGAATATACTCGAGAGGTATATCATAGACCTGAACGAGTATATCAGTTTTAGTTAGACAAATTGCTTCAAGAATATACCTGGGGTTATAACATTGACTCAGACAAGTATATTAGTTTTGTTTTTTAAGACAATTTGTTTTAATTTTGATTTGGGTGGCTAATGTGTCTATAAATGCCATCCCACATTGTAATTGAAACATACACAATAATCAATAAACTTTTCCCTCAACCATTATCTAATTTTCTCTCAATTTACCATCATTTGTCAAGTAACTTGTGAGATAGGTTACCCAACAAATTAGTATCAAGAGCACCAATTCGGTCCTCAATCTATAACCATGGCGAATTGAAGCACTACCTCCAACCAATTTCCAGTAAATCTGCCAGTTTTCAAGGAAGAAAACTATGATAGATGGTGTGCATAAATGTAAGTCATATTCAGATTTTAAGATGTGCTTTAAATTCTGAATGATGGTTTCTCAGCATTATAGGCAATTGCTACTAGGCACAAAGGGTTACTCACGGTGAAATGAGCAATAAATATGGGAAAGGCTTGTTCTTGATCCATCACTGTGTGGATTCAGATATCTTTGAGAAGATTATCGAGAAAGAAACAACCAAGGAGGCTTGGGATACTCTCAAGAAGCTATATGGTGGAGATGAAAAGTTAAAGAAAATGAAATTGTAATATTTAAGGAAGAAATATGAAAACACACAGATGAATGATGATGAAACCATTGTTGAGTTATTCTCAAAGATGGTGGCTTTGACAAATCATATGAAGGCGTGTGGAGAAAAAACCTCTGAATCGCATAAGGTGGAAAAGGTGTTGAAGGCTCTTTTAGTCAAGTTTCATCACATTGTGGTGGCAATTGAAGAATCAAAAGACTTCCCAAATATGAAGCTTGAATAATTGCAAGCATCTCTTTAGGCGCATGAGATGAGGCTGAAGCAAAGAGATTCAGAAAAGGTATCTGAACAGCCATTGCAACCAAAATTCTTCAAGAAGATGAAAGAAATCTCCTCAAACAACAACAAAGTGAAAGAAAAATGGAAGACGAAATTGAATGATAATGGTGATGCTAGTAAGGCTTCAAGAAGCCAATGTGAGACTAGCAAGAATGATGCAAATCAAAATGAGAAAGTCAAGAAGAAGGTTGACATGAATGAGGTTCAATACTATTTCTGTCAGAGGTTTGGTCATTATGCTCGAGACTACAGAAGACAATGGTGATGACAAGGTGTAAAGTCAAGCCTTCAATAAAGATGTTTTGATGAAGACAACCCATAGTGTGAAGACATGATCAAATGCTAAAGTATGGAAAAAATTACTCAAATGGCTATGATATGGATGATTGAACAAGATAGTAAGTAAGGTATCTCATGGTTACATATAATCTTAAGTGCTTAAACTATCTAAGATCAATCCATGACATCTCTCATAATTCATGTTTTTGCATTTTATACTTAGAATTTGTTTGCATAGTTTTCAAATTGAAAAAACCATTTTCTAAGCCATACAATCAATTGCATGGATGCATCAATCAATTGTCACCTTTTGTTCTAGACTGGGCAGACGCTTTGCCCCCAGCAGGGCAAGGCCCCATTCAGTCCAGCCATTGGCCAGGCCCAATAGCTAGAAACTAGTCGTTGGGCAGGAACTAGCCGATGGGCATGTCCCCCTCACTCGCTTAGTCGTTCACGCGACCAACTGTCTCCCCGGATCTTACGGAAAAAGTTGAACCAGGTCAAAGGGCCACGCGCCTTGCCCTCCACCTGGCAGTCTCCCATTGGTCGACCAGACATTTCGGCCACATGGGAGACCTTGGCCCCGCGCTAGGGGTTATCTCTATAAATACCCTCTCACTTGAGAGGGACAGGTATCAAATATCCAATACTTGAAATCTTCCTTGTGTACTTGCTTTCTCTCTTTTGACCAAACACTTACTTTGGCATCGGAGTACCTTGCAGGTACAACCCCTTTTATCTCCTACAAGCATCCTCATCTGTCCTACACGAAGGCCACGACGATCCAGTCTGATCAACTCCGATCAGTGGCGTCGTTTGTGGGAAACTAGCTTCCCCGTCTTTTGATTCAAGATCCCCTCTTTTTCACATCAAAGACCAAAGCTCTCTCCAAACTCCTTCTGATCATCATGGCCTCCACTAGGAACGATGATGTTCGTTCAGAGCTCATCCTCACCGTTATAACTAATAACGCTGAGCACCTCCTTTCCAGAGACAGATCACCGGGATGGGAAAACCGCTTCTCCTACCCCCGATGACGTGAAGTCGCGCGCACCAGCTGTTGGCCCCACTTTTGAGCCTATTCCAGTCCCTCAAAATGCAAACCTAGGCACGATCGCCCTAATCGCCTCCCTCAACAGGTCTAACCTCTTGATCTTCCAGCAAGGCGAGAGGCTCGGCATGCTCGAACACGCCCTCAAGGAGCAACGCCCCTCGCAGAGGCCCAACAGTCCTTCTCCTCGGCCACAGTCTCCTCCTCAGAAGCGCAGGCGAGATAGGTCCAGAACCCCTTCTCCCGAACAAAGACGTTCCAGATCGGCAGAACCTGACTCAGCGGTCGTTAGGCGATGACACCGATCTCCCCTGCGGAAGTCCAGACGCTCCCCCTCTTCGAAAAGGAGATGGCCTTCGAGAGGTCATCACGAGCATCGCAGATTGAGCAGACATTCTCCCCGCCGTAGCAGAAGCTGCGGCCGTAGCGACTCCCCCTGTCGGTCATCTAGCACGAGCGACGATGACGATGTCCATGGACCCCTATCCCAGGAGATCATGGACATGCACATTCCTCGCGGATTGGAGAAACCACATCCCCTGGCTATTTACGACGGGACCACCGACCCGGGAGAGCACATAGAGAACATAGAGGCTATGCTCCACTATCATAACGTGAGCGGGGCTATCAAATGCCGGTTGTTCCCCATCACTCTAAGGAAGGGGGCCATGACCTGGTTCAGACGACTTCCTCGGGGTTCGGTCACATCTTGGAAAGATCTAAAGAACTAGTTTGCTCGCCATTTTACCGCCTCCCGGCGATACCGCAAGTCGGAGCCACCTTAGAAGCCATTGTGCATGGCAGAGATGAGCCCCATGCACGCATATATTGAGGGTTCAACAAGGAGGCCGTTGAAGTTCGCACAACAGATTACATGAAGAAGTATATCCTAGAAAAAGGACTGAGACCAAAGAGTGAATTCCGCAAGGCGGTGGGCAAAGAGCCTCCCCGCAACCTGGCCGCGCTGCTCAGTAAGGCTCAGTCGTATATATAATACGAAGAGAAGGAGGCAGCCCACAAAGCCCGAGACTCTAGAGATCAAGAGAGTTCCCGGGCATAAAAAAAAGGACGAATAAGAGGCCCCCAGATGCGACAAAGAGAGGCGACGAGACGATCGTCCTCTGGAAGGCAAGGGACCTGCTGGCCGTTTTACATAATATACCCTGCTGACGGTTCCCCGTGAGGGCATTGTCTCTGAATGCATCAACGCGGAGTTCAAGCAGGGAGGGGTCCGGTTCCCCAAACCGACGTCGTCCAAGGGCAATACAGACAAGAGTAAGTACTGCCGCTTTCATCGCAGCCACGACCACGTGACCGAAGACTGCGTGCACTTGAAAGACGCGATCGAAATCCTCATCAAGGAGGGCCACCTAAAATAATACACGAAGAAAGGTGAGTCCTCCCGACGAGAAACATCGGAAACCGAGAAGGAAGCAGAATCTTCGCCACCTAGTCCTCCTCCTCAGATCACTATGTCCATCACACGGCCAGAAGATTTCATCATCTGCGACCATATCGAAGACTCTCCTCGGGTATCTGCCTACAGCACATGGGAGAACTTCCCAACGGCCATGGTGATCTCGTGTAGGGGATACAGCGAGCTCACGGTGGGGTCAATCATGAGAAAGTTCGACCAACTCATCGACTGCAGTCCAAACCAGCTGTCCACACTAGAGAAGATTCGCGGGCGATCCCAACCAATAACTTTCTACCGGGAGGAGCTGCCTGGGGCTCCCCAAATTCGCATATTCCTCTGCTCATCAGGGCGAGGTTGGCCAATACCGATGTCCCACGAATCCTGGTCGACCAGGGCAGCTCCGTAGACATCATGTACACTGGTCTGTTCAGAACCTTGAAGCTGGATCAGAAAAACCTGTCGTCGTACGTGGGGTCTGACCTGCAAGGGTTCAACGGTGCAACGGCCAGACCCTGGGGGTACGTAGAGCTCCCGGTCACCTTTGGAGAGGAGGAGGTGTCAAAGTCGATCAAGACTCAGTTTATGGTGATCGATTGCCCTTCGTTGTACCAGTGCATCTTCGGCCGGCCAACCTTGGCAGAGCTGATCGCTGTTCCTTCAACCGTTCATATCAATATGAAATACTATATGGAGAAGGGTCACGTCGCAACATTACACAGAGATATAGACGCCGCGAGGAGGTGTTTTGAAGCAGCTACCCGAGGCCAGAGCTCGATCAGTGCGACGCCCAAGTCCGCCAAGCGGGTAAGGGAGGACGATCAACCCAATGAAGAGAGCCAGCCTAACAAGAAACCGACTCTCCCCATGCACATTATCGACCTTGACAGCCGAATTTTTGAAAAAGGCAAGGATTCTGAAGAAGGCACGTCAGCAGGGGCAGGTAGCTCCTCTGCAGCTACCCTCATGCGCTCTGTTCCAGACGGGGAGTTCGAGGTCATCACCTTCGGCGCCAACCCGAGTAGAGGAGTGAAGATAGGCGCAGGGCTGCCTGACGAGGTAAAGCAGGAATTGAGGATTTGCCTCGAGGACAATGCCGACCTGTTTGCATGGAGTGCCGCGGACATGCCCGACCTGGACCCTGAGACCGCATGCCACCAACTGACCATTGACCCAACTGCTCGAGCCGTCGCATAACGCAGGCGCAAGCAGTCCGATGAAAAGGCACGGGCTACCGAAAAACTTGTACAAGACCTCTTGGAGGCAAAATTTATCTTGGAGGCCAGGTATACAACCTGGCTGTCCAATATTGCACTTGTTAAAAAACATAGTGGAAAATGGCGCATGTGCATTGACTATAATGATCTCAACCGGGCTTACACGAAGGATGCTTATCCTCTGCCCAGCATAGACAAGATGGCTGATAATTCTGCAGGTTTCAAGCTCTTGTCCTTCATGGACGCCTATTTAGGATACAATCAAATCCCTATGGCCGAAAAGGACAAGAAGTACATCGCATTCATGACCTCCTCGGGGAACTATTACTACAATGTAATGCCCTTCGGTCTAAAAAACGTTGGGGCCACGTACCAGCGTATGATGAACAAAGTCTTCCGATCAGAAATCAGAGACATGCTCGAGGTTTACATGGACGATATGATCATAAAATCCCAAGAGGAATCCATTCATACGGCCCACTTGCAAAAGGTTTTCGACCAGGCCAGAAAGTGCAAAATGCGCTTTAATCCAGAGAAATGCACCTTCGCGGTGCGGGCAGGGAAGTTCCTCAGGTTCTACCTCACCGAAAGGGGGATAGAGGCGATGTTAGGCATTCGCAGAATTTCCCACGCCCAGGTCGAAGAAGTCCATACAAACCCTCAACGGGATGCTCGCTTCACTTTCCTACTTCGTGGCTAAGTCTGCCCAGCACACCCTGCCCTTCTTTAAACTCCTCAGAAAGGAGGCCACATTCGAATGGACAGAGGAATGCGAGCAGACCCTGGCCCATCTTAAGCGAGCCCTGTCCGAACCTCCCTTGGTTTCCCGACTAGAGTGCGGGGAGACCTTGTACCTATATCTCTCAGTCACCAGCAAAGCCATTAGCGCTGCACTCATTCACAAGACAACGGACGGGCAAAAGCCCATCTATTTCACCAGCAAGGCCCTTCAAGGGCCAGAAACCAGATACACGCAAATATAGAAAGTCGCGCTCGCCCTCGTCATCGCCGCGAGAAGGATCAGACACTACTTCCTGGCCTACACCATAGTAGTACGCACGAACCAACCCATAAGGCAGTTGTTTTGCCGACCAGACATGGCCGGCAGAATGCAGAGAAGATGCCTTAAGGCATCCACTACGAGGGCAGGAAGGCCCTTAAGGCACAAGCCTTGTCCGACTTCGTGGCAGAGAAGACGCCGCCCTCGTCCCCACCAAGCTGAACGCGGAGATTGACCATCTACGTGGACGGGGCGTCCAGCCCCTCTGGTAGCGGCGCAGGAATTATCCTCGAAAACGAGGAGGGAATACTGATCGAAGTATCTTTAGTCATGTCATTCCCTACGTCTAACAATCAAGCCGAATACGAGGCCTTCATCGCAGGGTTACAGCTGGCCAAAGACTTGGGCGCCAAGGAGGTAAAGATTTTCACCGATTCCTAGCTGGTAGTATCTCAGGTACGGGGAGAGTTTCAGGCGAAGAACGATCAACTGGTCGAGTATCTGAAGTTGGTAATGGAAAAAATTACCAAGTTCGACGCATGGCAAGTCTAGCACATCCCTCGCGAACGAAACACGCGGGCAGATGTCTTGTCAAAACTGGCTAGCACCAGAAAGAAAGGCAGCAACAAATCTGTCGTACAAGAGATACTCGCCCGACCAAGCATTGAGAAATCATCAGAGCTGCTCGACATCAACGCCATCGGAGACAACCACTGTTGGATGACCCCTGTATACAATTACCTCACCAAAGGGGAACTGCCCGAGGACAGCAAGAAGGCCAGCATGATCAAACGACGAGCTTGCTCATACGTGCCGATCGATGGCAAACTCTATCGACGAGGATTCTCCATTCCACTCCTGAAGTGTGTCGAGGAGAACAAGGTCCTCGAAGTTCTCCAAGAGATCCATGAGGGTATCAACGCACAACACTTAAGAGGGAGGTCATTGGCACAAAAAACCCTGCGGGCAGGATACTACTGGCCGACCATGCAGCATGATGCCAATGAGTATATCCAAAAATGTGACCGATGCCAGTGCCACAGGGACATGCACTTGGCACCCCCAAACGAGTTGAAGACTCTATCCTCGCCTTAGCCCTTCGCCTGGTGGGGGGTGGACATACTCGGCCCCTTCATAATGGGGTCATACCAAAACAAATTTATAATTGTGGCTGTCGATTACTTTACGAAGTGGATCAAATCCGAAGCCCTCGCCAAGATCACAGCCTTCAACATACTCCGCTTCTACAAAAGGAACGTCCTCGCCCGATTCAGAGTATCCCAGGCCCTTGTGAATGACAATGGAACCCAGTTCACGGACAAGAAGTTCCAAGACTTCGTCGCCAAATTAGGCATGAAGCAACACTTCACTTCCGTCAAGCATCCCCAGACTAACGGGCAAGCAGAGGCTGCGAACAGGGTAATCTTTCGCGGCCTAAAACAAAGGTTGAATGAAGCCAAGAAGAGATGGGTCGAGGAGCTACATAGCGTGCTCTGGGCTTACAGAACAACACCACACTCCACCACCAGGGAAACCCCTTTCCGATTAGCTTACGGAACTGAGGCGGTGATACCGGTGGAGATCAGAGAACCTTTCAGACGAACGGAAGCTCCCTTCGACAAGGAGATGAACGACGAAGCCCTGAGAGAAGAGATCGATCTGGTCGAAGAAATATGATCAGGAGCAGCTCTCCACGAAGCTTCGCTAAAACAAAAAATAACCTTGTGCCACGACGCTAAGGTCATAAAGCGCGACTTCCCCGTTGGCAGGTTGGTCCTATGCAGAAACCAGAAGGATTCGCGCGAGGGAAAGCTGGCCGTGAACTGGGAAGGACCCTGCAAGGTCAAGTCCAAACAGGCACTAGATCCTACTACTTAGAAACCCTGGACGGAGAATTATTTGCTCGACCATGGAACGCTGAAAAGCTCAAACAATACTACAGTTAGGACCAACTACGAGGTTGGACTAACTGCCGATGAGATCACCCCCAACGGGAAGACGGCATAGCCACAAGGCCATGCCCTGGTATAAGCACAATCCATTTTACAATGCCGACCAGTTTCTGGTTATGGGACGAGCAGACTCTGCGCACAATGGGGATACCTCAATCAAGCTCTGCCTTTGCCACACCAATAAGGCAGGACACCCAGCTCGCGATGGGAACAATCCAAGCCTATGGGATTAGTACCTCAACCGAGATCCTAGTCTCATCGCTGGCGAAACCGCTTCGCCCTCCCCGACAAGTTTCCTAGACTGTCGGGCATAACAAGAACAAGTCGAGCAAACGTCCATTCAAACAACAAAAGCATGCATAAATAAATGCGACAAGAAAATACCAAACGAATAATATTTATAACCTCGGCTACGAGGCTGGAATAAGTCAGCAATACATTACAAGGGTTGTTCCCGACAAAACATTACAAAAAGGCACGCAGGCCCATAAAATACAAGTATATTCAAAAATCAAACTAAACGGCCTCATTGGCAACCTCCGGGGGGACCACCTCGCCATTGACGACCACGTTGAGTAGACCCATTCCATCGGCCAGCAGCTGGACGTCAGAGTTGAGGGCCTTCAACTGCTCCAAAGCAACATTAAAACCAAATTCAGCTGCCCCTAAATTATCCTCCCCGAGGAGACAGATCCTCTTGATCATGTCCCTCCTCGTCTTCAAAGTCTTCTTGTCGTCGGTCTCGTCCTGACCCACCACCGATGAACCCTCCAGCTCAGCTATCCTCGCCTTTAAACGGGTGTTTTCCTCATTGACTTTGGTCATCTCTTCCCTCATTTGGGTCACTTCCTTTTGGAGCAGTATCTTGGCCTCTTGGTGGCCCTGTAGCTTCTTCAGCTCGTTGTCTATCTCTGCATTCTCTAGCTCCAAATCATTGATCCTAGCCGCAGACTTCTTGAGGTCAGCGAGAGGAACCACCTTTGCATCTCCAAGGGCCAGCGCCGCTTCCAATATCCTGATCATGCCATCCGCATCTTGACAGGGAAGTTTCCTCCGCACCTGGGGATCAGTGGACAAGATAGTTGAGGCTTATAGGTCTGGAACGACGACAGAGCTCTCCCCGTCAAACATCTTCCCCTGAAGGTAGCACGGGGGCAGCATAAATTTCCCTCCAGAAAAACCACCCGAGCAGCTCGTCGGAGAGGAGCCAATATCATCCCGCTTCCTCTTGTGGGAGGTGCCCGGGGTCGGCGGGGTAGAGGTCGTCCCCGAAGTAGGACCAGCTCCGGCCAAAAACCTTTCAAGGGTCTCCTGCTGCTTGGCTGCACCAGCTTTGGGCATCGGAGGCACCTTCTTCTAGACTTTGGCTGCTTGGGAACTCATCAAGCGTTCCCTCATATCTGCCATTTTCTCTGCGAACACAAAAAGACAAGGGCCAGCAGTGAGAAGAAATTTAATAAATACGGGCACAAGAACAGGTTGTACCAAGAAGCTGGAATGCAACGTTGTCGTTTTCACACTCAAGGAGATCCTTAGTGTTGATATAGCGGCTTGCTCGAACAGGCTCCCCGTCGTCCCCAAGCAGCTCATTGCCATCTCTGTCCACCACAAAGGCCGGACTGAAACTCTCCACGTAGGCATTGAGCACCCGGTAGGACTCCTTGTCCCCCTCACTAAGTTGCTCGTGCTTTACGAGGAACTGGTCGGTCTTATATCTGAAGTGGGTGAACACCCACTCCAAAGGGAACTTGGACACGGGCTTCTCGACTTGCCGACTATCAATGGTCACAGTTTCGAGCATAAAGATAGACCTTTTGGGCGCTTCAGAGACAGGCTTCACAACCAAGAACCTGTCCTTGAAATGCCGACTAGACTCTGAGTACGGCCAGAAGAGCCTGCTCTGCTGTTTAAAGGACACCCAACTTTGCTTCAAGCCCGTAGTGCTTCGTTGGAGTTGGAAGATACAGAAGAAGAAATCCACAGTCGCCCTGACACGTAAGAAACGACACACCAGCTCGAAAGCGTGTATGAAGGCCAGCGTGTTTGGATGAAGCTGGGCGGGGTACAATTCCAATTAGCGAAAGAGGGCCTCGTGGAAGTCGGTGAAAGGCAAACATAACTTAGCCTCCACAAAGGCAAACTCATACATGGGGAACCGCATCCCCGGGTAGATCGAGCAGATCCTGTCATTTTCCATCGGGTAGATTTCCCTCCACTGAACTAGTGCATCCTCGGCCCGGTCTTCCAAATAAGGGAACTCCTGAATCTCCTCTTCAGTGAACGTAGACCTTGTCGATAAAGGTTCCTAGGAAATCCATCTAAGGTCCCCCTTTACTACGTGGACGTTGGCGTATTCAATGGATTGCTCCGCCTCCTCGTTCACAGCCCCAGCGTCGGGCACGACTTCTTTGCAAGGGTCAGCCATTTCACCTGAAAAGCAGAGGAAGAAAAGTGAATTCGACGACTAAGATCAAATCCACCCTTCCACCACTAATCAAGTGAAAGGGCGAGGAAGAAGTCGGGGACAACCTCGAGCCCACACCGAATGTGATGGAATATGATGACTCTGTTGTCCCCTACGACGGAGACGAGTCTCCGCGACTTAACGAAAAGACTTGGCTCACTCAAGGAAGTAAGCTCGCTGCAAAAAGCCAGGGCTTCAAGTCGAACAGGCCTAATGCCCGACTACAAACCTAAAACTAATCCTAACCAGAACCTAGGAGAATCTACACCAACACACACAATAATCATGAACATTCATTCCATGTTCTTCGTGTTCTTCATGTTCTTCATGAATTTCCCAGAAATTCATGTGTTCATCAAAGAACACATGAATCTTAAACCGGAGAATTCATATGTTGCCGGAAAATTCATGAATATTTCCAGAAGATGAAGAACACCATGGGAAATGCAGAAAAAGATGAAGAACTTACTAGGGTCTAGAGGTGGGAGATGAAGGCCTGGGCGTAGACGATGAAGAACCGACGGTGGCGAAAAGGAACTTCGGGGAAAGAACGAATTGCAGAGCAAAAGGGTTGAGGAAAGAAATCTGCGTGAAGTGTACAAATGAATCCCTTCTTTCCCCTTTTTATAAGCATTTGCTTGTTGGGAAGCGCAAAGACCATCATAGCCTAGGCAACTATAGGTCTGACAGGGGCTGCATGTCCACCATGTGTCTAAGGGAATCTTCGTTTGGCATTCCCAAGGGTAGGTGTTACATGCACCAAGTCTTTTGCTATCCCGCGAGCACACCTCTTTAACAACGCATGCAACTCACGTCTTCGTCAAAGCACTGCGCCGACCACCTCGATATTGGCAAAGGCAAGGGACATGTCCCCGAACGCTATCGCTCAAAGGTAACTGTTCATATGGCTACCTTAAGTCATCACTCTTCACCAGAGCAAAGACTTGGGGGCTCATGTTCTGGACTAGGCAGACGCTTTGTCCCCAGCAGGGCAAGGCCCCATCCATTCCAGCCATTGGCCAGGCTCAATAGCTAGAAACTAGTCGTTGGGCAAGAACTAGCCGTTGGGCAGAAACTAGCCGTTGGGCATGTCCCCCTCACTCGCTTAGCCGTTCACGCGACTAACTGTCTCCCCGGATCTTACAGAAATAGTTGGACCAGGTCAAAGGGCCACACACCTTGCCCTCCACCCGGCAGTCTCCCATTGGTCGACCAGACATTTCGGCCACATGGGAGTCCTTGGCCCCACACTGGGGGTTATCTTTATAAATACCCTCTCACTTGAGAGGGGCAGGTATCAAATATCCAATACTTGAAATCTTCCTTGTGTACTTGCTTTCTCTCTTTTGACCAAACACTTACTTTGGCATCGGAGTACCTTGCAGGTACAACCCCTTTTCTCTTCTACAAGCATCCTCATATGTCCTACACGAAGGCCACGATGATCCAGTCTGATCAACTCCGGTCACCTTTCAAATTTATAAGTTTTTTAAGGCCATCAATTGATTGTATGGGATGAGAAATCGATTGACACTAGTTCAAAATTCAAAATTTTAAAATGTATTAAAGAAGCAATCGATTGTCTATTCTTTTCAATCGATTGACACTGGTGATTTTTAGAAAAATAATTTTGTGCATTGCATCTTTTCATGGAACCTTTATTATATCTTTTCAAATCAAAATAACACCTTATCATAAATTTATCAAAAGTTATGTCTTGATTCAAAAGGGTGTAAGTTGCCATATAAATAAGAAGTATTTTCTCTGATCAAATTCACCTCTTTTAAAAATTTATTTCCTAAGTATTTCACTGCATCTGTTATTTCCAATCTTCAAGAACTTGTGCATTATTTTCATATTCAAATAACGTGAAAGTTCTTGAGCATTTAAAGATATATTGTGATACACCATATTGTTGAAAGAGAAGAAATTCTACAAGTTAGGATTTATTCTATCCTACTACTCCAAACTTATATTTATAAAAAACACAACTATTTGTATATGTATCTTGTTGTTCAGGAATGTTGGAAACAAGAGGTTGGAAAATAAAGTGTGTTTTATTTTTCTGTGTTGTAAAATCACAAGGTGGGTTGCCTTGGTGATTTAGTTAGAAGCTTGTGTATAGAATCTAGGTATAGCCTTGTACATATTTCTAACAATAGTAAAATCTCTTACAGTGGTAAAGGGACTAGACCTACTCTCGGATTGTGAGGGGAACTAGTATGAACTTCTTGTGTTCTTTATTTTTTTGCACTTTACGACTTTCATAACCTAACAACAAACCAATGAATAAAGATACACCCATCTCTAAAATCAAGAAATTTTTAAAGTACCTAATTAACCCCCTCCCCTCTCTTAGGTGCACTATATACTTACAATTGTTATCAGAGCAAGTTAAGGTAACATGTTCCAAAAAGATCCATAATGGCTTTCACAAATCCAGTTTTTAGAGATGGTGGTAGCAATAACAAGCCTCCGTTGTTTTGTGGTGAACACTTTGATTTATGGAAAATACGCATGAAGGCACATCTAGAAGCACAAGGAGAAGAAATCTGGGATGCTATAGAAAATGGTCTGTTTGTTCCTATTAATGTTATCAACGGTGTTGGGACAACAAAGATAAAAAGTTCATGGGATGAATATGATAAGAAAAAGGTCCTTTACAACAAGAAAGCAATCAACTTACTTCAAGCGTATCTAAGCATGGAATGAATTGTTATATGTCTCTTAATGCACTACGGAAAAATAAATATGGGATACATTAGTGGAAACTCATGAAGGAACTACTGAAGAAAAAAGATCAAGATTAAATACCTTGAGTCAAAAGTATGAGTTATTCAAAATGCTGCCCTGAGAACCAATCCTTGAATTGTAGAAAAGATTTGTACACTTGACTCTTCACTTGATTGCTCTCTGTCATACCCCAAATTTTTCCTACCCTCTCATTTCTCTTATGGCAAGCATGTTGTTACTTCCTGGACTTTTCTCATGGCTTTTGGACTTCATGGAGATCTGGTTTGTGTTCTTTGTAATTAGAGGTTCCTGTAAGTATGTTGAATGCAAGTGGATGCAAGAATGTGAGGTCTCACCCAAGCTCTTCACATGGTAGGTTGTTTGATAATTCAAGTGCAAGTTGTGTGTGTAAGATCACTGGTTGGAAACTAGCCTTAATATGTGATTCACATGCCAAGAGTGAGGTTCTAAGTCTAAATATAAAATCACGATACACTTGATTTCATAGGCTAAGGATGTCAAGACTTATTGCTTATTCAATTGCTTATTCAAGAGATAGTGCAAAGATAGTGCAAAGCTTGATACATGATTTGGAATCCTTGTTTCATCACTAGCCAAAGTCAATGTTTAAATTTGAAGACTCAGTTCCTGAAATCTTAACGTTTGGGTCAATAAGTCACTATGTTGTCATTTGAATTTAAAGTCATGAAACAAGGGTGGACGTGAACTTCAAGGTTGATGGCCAAGTGAATTGTATTTGAGTTCCAAGTGACAATACTCCAGTCTATTACCGGTCACAAAAAACATACAATTCCACACTAATAAAAAAAACCACCCCATTTCCCCCTTAAAAATAAATCCTTTTACCTTAGAAGAAAACAAACAAACCCTAGCTAATTTTCTCACGAATCGAATCAAGAGGTCCCCGTTGAGTACAACGGACGTAGAGGGTGCTAATACCTTCCCTTTGCGTAACCGACTCCCGAACCCGAATTTGGTTGCGATGACCATTTTCTTATCCCTTTCAAAGGTTTTATCGATATTTTCCTTTCCCTCTTTTGGGATAAATAAAGTTCGGTGGCGACTCTGTTTCGAACAGTTTTTTTTTCGCGTCCATCGCGAGGATTGTATTTTTCGAGGTACGACAGATGGCGACTCTGCTGGGGACATTGCATTGCCCTATGCTAGAGAGAGTCAAGCCTAACTTGACTCGAATCATGAGTGTTAAATCCGCTTGTTTGTTTATCTTCTCTTGTTTGGTTGCTTGCTTGTATGACTATCTGTTATCTACTTGCTTGCTTATTTTTGTTATGTCCTGTTATTGTTTCTTATGACACTGTGGGAGTCCTCTGATCATTGGTGCTTTGTGAGACGGCTCTACACCCGAGTCTGAGTATAACCCTAGGATTAGGATGGTGGTTGTGTAGTGGAATCCCTCGAGGAATCTTTCTCGTTGGGACGAAACGAAGGCCCCGCTTAGAGTTGATTCTCTTGGGATGTTATTGTCGTGGTGAATCTTTGCCGTGGCAGTGATGTTTTCAAGCTTGAATCCATAACTCTAAGGACCTTTAACCCATTTACCCACGGTGGTTGGTAGCGTTAATTCTATGTGAGTTAATGCGAACGCCCCAATCAGATGAGATCCCTCGAACGTATTACTTCTTGACAGTAATATTTTCGACCTCGATCTAGGATTCTGAGAACCCTATTTAGAACCCTTGTGTCGATGGTTGTGTAATGGACGCCTCCGAGGAATCTTTCTCGTGGGGATGATACGAAGACCTCACCTAGAGTTGATTATTTCGAGAATATTATAGTCGGACAAATCTTTGTTATGGCTATAATGTTTTCGAAATATATCCATAACTCTAGGCACCTACCTGTTTAGAGCCTACCTGTGGGGGATCCGATCATCAGAGATATCTTGTGTCTAGCTCCTTCCTCAGAATCAGATGTTGTTGTAACCTTGCATCTGCATTTCGCGCTCATATCATAACATTTACATTTTGTGGATTTCAGGGAATCTAAGAATTATATCACAGGAATTCAGGAATTATGGGAACAAACATCAGGGGTATCTGTCCATACACTTTCAGAAAGCCTAAGTTAGAGGATTTACGTGGCTTAGTTTCCCGCATCCCTGCTGTATTCAGAATTAACTTCGGGGAGGATTATGGAAAGCTCATTCGAATCTTGAATCAAGATGTGGACCAACGAGCACTTGTCACTTTTGCTCAATTTTATGACTCCTCCTTGAGATGTTTTGTATTTCAAGACTTTCAGTTGGCGCCCACACTCGAAGAATATGAGAAGTTGGTGGGAATTCCTATGAAGAGCAAGCTACCGTTTGTGGGTGTAAATGAGTCCTTGGAAGATAAGGTTATAGCTAATGCTCTCCATATGCACAAAAAAGATGTTACTGATAATTGGGTGAAAACTAAGGGTGGTGTTAAGGGGTTTCCTATTAAGTTCCTTATGGATCGAGCTGATACCCTCATAAAGGCTCAAAGTTGGGAAGCTTGTTATGCTGTTGTGGCCTTGTCCATCTATGGGATCGTCTTATTCCCTAATATAGATGATTTTGTAGATGTGACTGCCATTCATATCTTTTTGACTAAGAATCCTGTACCCACTCTTCTAGCTGACGTCTTTTATTACTTGAGTTGGAGGCAAGGAAAGAAGGGAGGGTCGATTGTTTGTTGTGCACCTCTCTTATATCAGTGGATGATGATGCATCTCCCAACCAAGGGACCATTTGTTGATCGAGCCAATGAAAGCTGGGCTCAAAGGATGGTATCTCTCCGATCTGCTGACCTTTCCTGGTACTCACAAGACTACGACGAAGTCATTTCCAGCTGTGGCAATTTTCCCAACATCCCGCTGATTGGAACTCGAGGTTGTATTAACACCAACCCAATATTATCAATTAGACAGCTCAGGTATCCAATGGTAGCTCCCCCCATGGAGAAGAACTTGGAAGATTTCATAATGCATGACTTGGGAACTAAGAATCCTGAGTTATTTGAAAGGGTCACAAGAGCTTGGAGGAATATAAGGAAGAAAGGAAAGGGTGACTTGGGGAAAAGGAATAGTATCACCAAGGAACCATACTTTGCATGGGCTAGAGAGAAGGCTAAGGAGATTAAGATGCCCTTTGAAGACAAGATGTCTGAGCCTTTACCCGAGCCAAAGCCTACTCACGTCCCGATTGAGGAGGCCGAGGCTCTCATGGCAACGATAGCCAGATTAGTAAAGGAAAATGAGCAACTGGAGTCGAAGCTTTAAGATGTTACTAGTGAGAAGAATAACTTGAAGTGGGAGCTTCAACGAAAGAACACTCAACTAGAAGCAACAGGAAGTAAGGCCAATGAAGAAGAGCAACAGAAGAAGAAAGTTAAGATTTGTCTTAATCAAGCTGATGGTGCATTAGAGAGGATTAAAGGAGAATTGGATCAGGCATACGCAAAGTGTGCTGAAAATAGGAAAGCTTGGCTCCTTGCGACTGAGAGGAAGAAGGCACTTAGAGAAGAGATGGGAGCGGAAATAGAAAAACTAAGCTCAGCTCTACGCCAGTCAAAGGCTTCTGAAGCGAGGGAACGCCAACTTAAAGAGGATCTCATGAGAGTTGCTTATGTGGAGCCAGCAGATTGGGACAGAGTGTGTGGCGAGTTGAATAATCTCAAAAGACTTGCAGAAGAGCAGAAGAATCATCTTGAGGCTGTCCTGGCGGACAAAGATATTTGGGCCTCCGCGAGGAAGAAAGTGCTTGATGACTGTACTGGTTATGAACGCTCTATTCACATTCTAATAGCTGATAGAGATATGTAACGCAACAAGCTTAATGGGCTAGCGGATTTTTGTAACTGGTTGGCTGAAGACTTGGTATGGAAGCATAGAGATGCTCTGGAGGCTCTCGACGAATCTACCCCTCAAGCAATCGTCAATTTTGTTTGCCTTTGTAGAGAGATGTTGAAGAGGTTCAAAGAAGAGTTGAGGGAGCGCGAGGCTCGAAGGCCCAAGTTTTGAATCTTTATGTTGCTTTTGTACTTTCTTGCCTTATGAATTGTACTAATGTCTGGATGATTATGTATCACTTGATTATTACAATCTTATGAATGAATGAGACTTGGTTTTCTTTACAACAGTTCGTTCCTTAATATTCCTGTATGAGCTGATGATTAATTTAAACGATTCCCTGAAAACAAATGCATTCCATCCTGCATACATATCATTGCATTCATTTTCCAAAAACACCTAGCAATAAACTCATTTACTCTATCATTTCTCCAAACAGAAAACCTGACTACTCGACACCAATACGAGACTCGTCAAAGATTCAAGATGACGCTGGAACAGATCGAGGAGAACCAAAACACAATGAGGAACGACATCGATTCGCTGAAGGCTAAAATGGATCAGCTACTGGAAACTATGATGATGCTTGCCCAGAAAGAGAAAGATGCTGAAACATTGGCTAATGCTAAGAAGCTGGTTGAAAAGATAGGCACCTCTGGAGGCAAGGGAATCCCTCCTCCTGTTCACATAGACTTGTCAGAACACTCGGCTCATCATGGATCTATGAGCGATGCGGATGAGCAAGTTGATGTCTTCAACGTGCCACCTCCACCTCTTCAATTTGTTGGATCTGATCCATCTGCTGACCGGTTACACGTACTAGAAGAGAAATTCAAGGCCTTGGAAGGCCAGGCAACTCCCGGCTTGGATGTTGTCGACATGTGCTTGGTCCCTGGACTGGTAATTCCTCATAAGTTTCAAGTGCCGACGTTTGAAAAATACAAGGGACTTAGCTGCCCTAAGACTCATTTGCGAGCATACTGCCGCAAAATGGCTGCCCACGTTAAGGACGACCCTCTGCTAATTCACTACTTTCAGGATAGCCTCAGTGGGGCATCGCTAGAGTGGTACATGCAGTTAGAGAAGAGACAGATTAATACCTGGAGGGATCTCTCTGAGGTGTTCCTCAAACATTATCAGTACAACACTAATTTAGCGCCAAACCGTACTCAATTGCAAGATACGACTCAGCGCAACAATGAGTCATTCAAAGAATATGCTCAACGTTGGCGAGAGTTGGCTTCTCGTGTTCAACCACCCTTGTTGGACAAAGAATTGATGGATATGTTCATGGGAACTTTGCAGCCTCAGTATTCAGACCGTATGATGGGATCTAGCTTCCCCAACTTTGCTGAGATTGTGTCAGTAGGAGAAAGGATTGAGAGTCAGTTGAAGAAAAAGGTTGCTATTGCTTCTGCAAGTGGAGTTAAAAAACCTTTTGTGAAGAGGAAAGACGAAGAAACCAATGTTGTCATGAGAGGACGAGGGGGTAGAGCCCCAGTGAATATACCATATCAGCAAGTGGCCGCAGTTGCACAAGCCCCACTTCAACCACCCGCTCAGCAGCCGAATTATCAGAATGTTCCTCCGCCGTAATATCAGAATGCCCCACCACAGAGGCAACAAAGACCAAGAAGGCATATCGATCCTGTGCCAATGTCGTATAGCCATATTTTTTCTCAACTGCATCAGAGTGGGCATTTGAAGCTCAGGGACTTGAGACCAGCAGTCTTCCCATATCCTCCCGGATATGATGCCAACGCCCATTGTGAGTTTCACAAGGGTGCTCCCGGGCATACTATAGAAAACTGCTATGCATTCCAGAACAGAGTTCAAGATTTGGTTGAGTCCAAAGATCTTACTTTCACTCAGCGAGGCGCTAATGTTAAACACAATCCCATGCCCCCGCATGGAGGACTATCCGTTAATGCTGTGGAAGAAGGCAATGGACAGAAATTGATTACAAGGGTTGAAGATATTCGGACTCCTATGGCGGTTATAGGAGAAAAATTGAAGAGATGTGGGATGATCCCTGAAGATGAGCTCGATAACTTAACTGATGAGATGGTTAAGAAACATCTGCAGAAATTCCTGGATCAAGGTGTGATTCAAGTTGAACGTCGGGATGCAAGAGAACAAAGTGTGGCTGTCATTAACCTTCAGTATGATGCACCTGAAGGTCGTCAACAAAGGCCATTTCGTCCTGCTCCGGTAGTCATGGAATACGATGGAGCTGCTGTCATCCAACAAAGACCAGTTCGTCCTGCTCCGGTAATCATTGAGTATGACGGAGCTAATGTCGTCCAACAAAGATCAGTTCATCCCGCACCTGTGGTCATTCAGTTTGATGAAGCAGATGTTAGCAAGTCAAGGCCAGTGCGCCCTGTCCCGATAACCATTGAGTATCCTGGTAATGTTCCTGAGTCTAAGTGTGACGCCATAGTAGGACCAGGTGGAATGACCCGTAGTGGTTGAATCTTTGTGGCAAAGTAAGCAGATAATGACAAAGGTAAGGCGATTGTTGTACAAGTTAAAACCCAGAATGCTGGATTACAAGAAGGGTTGTCATCTCCAAGAGGGGCGTTCACACAAAAAGAGGCTAAAGAATTTCTGAAAATTATAAAGAAGAGTGACTACAAGGTAGTCGATCAGCTGAACCAGACTCCTGCCAAGATATCTATGCTCACTTTGTTGCTCAGTTCCGAGGCACATAGATCCTCCCTGCTGAAGGTGTTGAGTGGTGAACACATTACCAAGGATATCAGTGTAGCACAGTTTGATGACATGATAGTCAGTGTCACCACCGGCAACTTTCTGGGGTTTAACGATGACGATCTGACTGCTGAAAAGAAAAACCACAACAGGGCCCTTCACATTTCCTTTAGGTGTGAAGACGTTTTGATATCTAGAGTCTTGGTGGATACTGGATCCTCTTTAAATGTGCTCCCGAAAACAACTCTGGAAAGGATGCCTGTGAATGGGGTAATCATGAAGCCAAGTACTCTCATAGTGAAGGCATTTGATGGATCTAGGCGCGCGATTATTGGTGAGGTGGACTTACCGATTAAGATTGGACCTACGATTTTTACCATTACTTTTCAAGTGATGGACATTTATCCTGGTTACAGCTGCTTGCTAGGAAGGCCCTGGATTCACTCAGCAGGGGCAGTTACGTCCACTCTTCATCAAAAGCTAAAGTTCATTTCCAATGACAAGATGGTGGTGATAGGCGGCGAAGAGGATATCCTAGTAAGTTATTTGACATCGTTTCGTTACATTGATGTCGAAGGAGAAACGGTTGAGACTCCTTTTCAGTCTTTCGAGGTGGTGAGTACACTGGCGGTGTAGCGAGTACCAGAGCAGCAAGAGTTAAGATCGTCCATGGCCTCGTACGAGGAAGCTAAAGCTGTGGTGAAAGAAGGAAGTGCCCAAGGCTGGGGCAAAGTGGTTGAAGTTACTGAAAAGCTTGATAAGTTTGGGCTAGGTTATCATCCATCCCGCAATTCAGCATTTGTTTCATACAATGGAAACCAATTCCCTCCTGTTGAGAGGACTTTCATAAGTGCTGGCCGCATCTTTAATTCTCCAGTAGCAATGATCATTGAAGACCATGTTGGTGATGAGCAAGCTTCTGCAAGCTGGATCTGACAAGCAAAGCCTGGTGAAGAGCTCCAGAATTGGAAGACCATTGAAGTCCCTCAGTTTTTCACACACCAAACGTAATTTGACTGTTTATCAAAAACCCTACGCTCTGCCCAAGGCGTAGTGGGGCATTGTATAGGCCACCTGATGTTTTCAAACTTCATTTATCATTAATGAATTTTAGTTTGCATTCAATTTTCGCTCACTTTCTTTCATTCTTTTTACTTTACAATAAATGGCAATATTTTTTGTGCACACACTTTCTTAAATAAACTGCATAAATCATGAACATGCAGAAACACCACTGAGGTCCTTGAGATAGACGCTGCAACAGGCCTATTTGACTTTGATTGCCCAATCTACCAAGCTGAGGAGGAAGGCGTGAAAGATGGTGAACTCCCTGATGAGTTGGCAAGGATGCTCAAGCAAGAGGAGAAAGTCATCCTACCGCACCAAGAGGACATCGAAGTCATCAACCTGGGTACTGAGGAAGACAGAAGAGAGGTGAAAATAGGTGCATCTCTTTAAATTGAAGTTAAGACCAAGTTGATAGAGCTCCTCCATGAGTACGCTGACATATTCGCCTGGTCGTATCAAGACATGCCAGGGTTGGATACTGATATGGTTGTACACAAGTTACCACTCAAGGAGGAATGCCATGCTGTCAAACAGAAGTTAAGAAGGACCCATCCGGATATGGCTCTCAAAATTCGTGAAGAAGTCCGAAAGCAGATTGATGCTGGATTCCTGGCAGTAGCAAAATACCCACAATGGGTTTCCAGCATTGTGCCGGTACTGAAGAAAGATGGAAAGGTTCGCATGTGTGTGGATTACAGAGATTTGAACAGAGCTAGTCCTAAGGACGACTTCCCATTACCTCACATTGACGTATTGGTTGACAACACAGCTCAATTCTCCGTATTCTCTTTTATGGACGGGTTTTCTGGATATAATCAAATTAAGATGGATCCAGAGGATATGGAGAAGACCACATTTATCACACCATGAGGCACCTTCTGCTATAAGGTGATGCCATTCGGACTTAAGAATGCTGGGGCAACGTATCAACGTGCAATGGTAATGCTCTTTCATGACATGATCCATAACGAGATCGAGGAGTACGTTGACGATATGATTGCCAAGTCTCAGACCGAAGAAGAGCACTTGATCAATCTACATAAGCTGTTTGTTCGATTGAGGAAGTTTAGACTGAGACTCAACCCCAACAAGTGCACATTTAGGGTACGATCTGGAAAATTGTTGGGCTTCATCGTAAGTCAGAAAGGAATCGAAGTGGATCCTGATAAGGTGAAGGCAATTCAAAATATGCCTGCGCCTAGGACAGAGAAGGAGGTTCGTGGCTTTCTGGGAAGATTAAACTACATCGCCAGATTTATTTCACATCTTACTGCCACCTGCAAACCTATTTTCAAGCTGCTAAGAAAGAATCAGTCAATTGCGTGGGATGATGATTGTCAAGGGGCATTTGATAAGATCAAAGAGTATTTGCAAGAACCACCGATCCTGATACCGCCTGTTCCTGAAAGGCCACTTATTATGTACCTGACTGTACTTGACGATTCTATGGGTTGTGTGTTGGGGTAACAAGATGAGACGGGAAAGAAAGAACATGTCATCTATTACCTCAGCAAGAAGTTTAATGACTGTGAGACAAGGTATTCCTTACTCGAGAAGACTTGCTGCGCATTAGCGTGGGTGGCCAAACGTCTCAGGCAGTATATGTTGACCCACACTACTTATCTGATTTCCAAGATGGATCCCATTAAATACATCTTTGAGAAACCGGCTCTCACTGGCAGAATAGCCCCATGGCAAATGCTTCTGTCCGAGTACGACATTCAATACGTCACTTAAAAAGCCATCAAGGGTAGCATACTGGCGGACCATCTTGCCCATCAACCAGTGGATGATTATCAGTCCATGAAGTTCGATTTCCCAGACGAAGACACAATGGTACTAAAATATTATGAAGAGCCAGGTCCAGATGAAGGGCCCGAACCAGGGGAGCGATGGACTCTCATGTTCGATGGTGCCTCAAATGTTCACGGAAATGGAATTGGGGCAGTGATTACCTCACCCAAGAATTTCCACTTACCATTCACAGCTAAGCTCTGCTTTCCATGCACCAATAACATGGCTGAGTATGAAGCTTGTATACTTGGATTGGAAGAAGCCATCAACTTAAGAATCAAGACTCTTGATGTGTTTGGAGATTCTGCTCTTGTAATACACCAGATTAGAGGTGACTGGGATGCCAAACATGCCAATCTAGTTCCATATCGAGATTACGTGGCAAAGCTACTTCCTAAATTTGATGATATCACCTTTACCCATGTGCCTAGAGAGGAAAATCAAATGGCAGACGCTCTGGCAACTTTGGCTTCTATGTATAAACTGATATGGCCCAACCATCGGCCGCATATTGATCTATAGCGATTTGAAGAGCCAGCTCACTGTTTGGCTACCGATGAAGAGTCAGATGAAAAGCCATGGTTCTATGACATCAAATGTTATCTGGAAAAACAAGAATATCCAGAGGGCGCTTTGGCGGTGGATAAGAGAACTTTGCGTAGATTGGCATCAAATTTCTTCCTCAATGGGAATGTGTTATACAAGCGTAATCATGATACTGTGCTACTCAAATGTGTGGAAAAGCATGAAGCTGAGCAGATTCTGAAAGACATTCATGAAGGTTGTTTTGGTACCCACGCAAATGGGCATACTATGGCAAAGAAGATATTGAGAGCAGGCTATTATTGGCTTACCATGGAGGCTGATTGTTACCATCATGCCCGAACATGCCATAAATGCCAGATATACTCTGATAAGATTCATGTACCTCCCACTCCCTTGAATGTCTTGACTTCACCATGGCCATTTTCCATGTGGGGAATAGATATGATTGGGATGATCGAGCCAAAGGCCTCAAATGGACACCGCTTCATATTGGTTGCCATAGACTACTTCACCAAATGGGTTGAGGCTGCATCGTATACGAACGTTACCAAGCAAGTGGTCGCTCGCTTCTTGAAGCACAACATCATATGCAGATATGGAGTGCCTAACCGTATCATCACTGACAATGGGTCTAATCTCAACAACAAAATAATGGATGAATTGTGTGCTAGTTTCAAGATTGAGCACCATAATTCGACACCATATAAACCCAAGATGAATGGAGCCATTGAAGCAGCCAACAAAAACATCAAAAAGATCATTCAGAAAATGGTGATCACTTATAAAGATTGGCATGAGATGCTACCTTTTGCGCTGCACGGCTACCGTACCTCAGTGCGAACTTCAACAGGGGCAACTCCTTACTCATTGGTTTATGGCATGGAAGCGATTCTTCCGATAGAAGTTGAAATCCCCTCATTGAGAGTATTGATGGAAGCTCAGCTTGACGAAGCAGAATGGGTGAAGACAAGATACAATGAGCTCCAATTTCTCGAAGAAAAATGCTTGGCGGAAATATGCCATGGCCAGCTCTATCAAAGACGAATGAAGAAAGCTTTTGACAAGAAAGTGCATCCTCGGACATTCCAGGAAGGTGACTTGGTGCTCAAGAGGATCATGACCATGTATAATGAATCCAGGGGCAAGTGGACGCCGAACTACGAAGGCCCATATGTTGTAAGAGAGGCCTTCTCCGGTGGTGCCTTGAAACTCGCGACTATGGACGGTGATGAATTACCATACCCGGTGAATGCAGAGTACGTTAAGCGATACTACGCCTAGAAAAGTGGAATAATAAAGCCGCTAAGTCGAAAACCTGAAAAGGCGACTTAGGCAAAAATGGCAATCCCGGTGGACCTGAAAAAACAAAATCAGTCCAGGCAAAAATTAGGGATAAAATAAAAGATATAGGCCCGCTGAATTGAAAACCCGAAAGGGCGGTTCAGGCAAAAAAGGGCGTCCCGGTGGATTGAAAACCCGAAAGGGCGATCCAGGCAAAAGTTAGGGACAAATTCCAAGGAAAAGTATCTAGTCTGCACGTCCACTTGATCCTGATGTACCACTGAAGAGAGGAATCAACCCAGCCATCTTCCTACGAAGCAAGGTGTTGAAGTTGTCAAAGTCATAGGGACCATAGCAGTGTTGAAACTCAATGGAACCTCATTAATTTGTATTGCCATTATGTTTTTTCTTGCACCGCAATTACCTCATTAAGGAATTGCATCCCAGTACATACTTACCCATTCCAGGGGCAAATCAATACAAAGAGAGATTTCTCACCAAATTGTGCTCATTTTTTTTTACTTTATCTGTTTGTTTGCAAATTGATTTTGTTGTTGATAAACTGTGTTTTGAAACTTCGGTTAATAAAGAAAATATTTGAAAACGATAAAGTTTGTTTGGTGTTGGGAGAACTAAAAGGAATTAGATAGTCTCGAAAAGAATCTCACCACATGAAAGCATCAAATCAGTTGTCAGTCGTTCTAGCTCTTCACTACAAGCAGTGTAGTCTTTCAGGGATGTACTTAACGTAATCTCCAGCAATGAATCTTTCAAGCCCAACAGGGGCAGTCGTGCTCCTTAGTCACATTTGGCTTGCTCAAAAGGGTTCGAGTAGTCAAACACTCTCACTACCCCCACAAAACCCAAAGCCCAATCCTTTATCGGTAACTACTCAAAAGTCCACACTTGTTGGCACCTTCAAATTTACCCCTTAAAATCCAGTCTTCATTGGCAGCCATTAAAAGTCCACTCTGTTGGCATCCTCAAATAACCCAAGTCCAATTTCATTTGGCAATTACCAAATTCAATCCCTGTTGATACCCTCGACAAGGAAACTTATCCCCAGCGCGCCCTGATCATTTGCATAGCACGCTAGCATAACATTACATAATCATATCAAGCACTATCATATCATACGTGCATTAGACTCCCTAGCAGTTGCATTTTAGTATATGTTTCAGTGCATCATGTTAGTGCATGGCATATCCATCCCCAACATAGTATAGCAGGATCCAGGATCAGCTCGCAAGTATCTTGGCCAGTCCTCCTTCAAAGTCGCGAGTTTTCTTCAGAAGAGAAGTTGATACCCCGCACGTGCTCTTGGAATTCTATTCCCCAGCAAGTCTTTCTTCAGCCACGCAGTTGATAATGACAATCCCCAGCAAGTCATTCTTCAGCCAGGCAGTGGATATTGACAACCCCCAGCAGCTATTGCTATTCTTACTCCCCAAGCAGAGGATACCATAGAAAGTTTCTTGTGAGCTTTCCCCTACAAAGCCAGCACATTTCCTCCGACAGGAATCTTGCTCAACTATTATTCAGCAAATTTATCGCAGAGATACTACTTTGGTATCATCGAGGAACCTTAACGGATAAGGGACTGCTTCGACGACCTAGAGAATCGTCTGCCTTTCAGAGATACTTCTTTGGTATCATCGAGGAACCTTGATGGATAAGGGACTGCTTCGACGACCCAGAGAATCGTCTGCCTTTTAGAGATACTGCTTTGGTATCATCGAGGAACCTTAATGGATAAGGGACTGCTTCGACGACCCAGAGAATCGTCTGCCTTTCAGAGATACTACTCTAGTATCATCGAGGAACCTTAATGGATAAGGGACTGCTTCGACGACCCAGAGAATCGTCTGCCTTCAGAGATACTGCTTTGGTATCATCGAGGAACCTTAATGGATAAGGGACTGCTTCGACGACCCAGAGAATCATATGCCTTTCAGAGATACTGCTTTGGTATCACCGAGGAACCTTAATGGATAAGGGACTGCTTCGACGACCCAGAGAATCGTCTGCCTTTCAGAGATACTGCTTTGGTATCATCGAGGAACCTTAATGGATAAGGGACTGCTTCGACGACCCAGAGAATCGTCTTCCTTTCAGAGATACTGTTTTGGTATCACCGAGGAACCTTAATGGATAAGGGACTGCTTCGACGACCCAGAGAATTGTCTGCCTTTCAGAGATACTGCTTTGGTATCATCGAGGAACCTTAACGGATAAGGGACTGCTTCGACGACCCAGAGAATCGTCTGCCTTTCAGAGATACTGCTTTGGTATTATCGAGGAACCTTAACATATAAGGGACTGCTTCGACGACCCAGAGAATCGTCTGCCTTTCAGAGATACTGCTTTGGTATCATCGAGGAACCTTGATGGATAAGGGACTGCTTCGACGACCCAGAGAATCATCTGCCTTTCAGAGATACTGCTTTGGTATCATCGAGGAACCTTAATGGATAAGGGGCTGCTTCGACGACCCAGAGAATCGTCTGCCTTTCAGAGATACTGCTTTGGTATCATCGAGGAACCTTAATGGATAAGGGACTGCTTCGACGACCCAGAGAATCGTCTGCCTTTCAGAGATACTGCTTTGGTATCATCGAGGAACCTTAATAGATAAGGGATTGCTTCGACGACCCAAAGAGCCTCAAGTTATTTGGTTCAGTTTGAATCCCGCTACCTCATTCTGTCAGCTCTTACTCTACAACACTTTACCTTTTGTGAGACAAAATTTTGGGGCATTCTTATATCTAATTGACTTCTACCCTTAAAATACATGCTTTATAGCAGTTCATTTTCTCGGGTTCAAGGCAATTAGATAGGGGCATCTATCATACCCCAAATTTGTCCTACCCTCTCATTTCTCTTATGGCAAGCATGTTGTTACTTCCTGGACTTTTCTCATGGCTTTTGGACTTCATGGAGATCTGGTTTGTGTTCTTTGTAATTAGAGGTTCCTGCAAGTATGTTGAATGCAAGTGGATGCAAGAATGTGAGGTCTCACCCAAGCTCTTCACATGGTAGATTGTTTGATAATTCAAGTGCAAGTTGTGTGTGTAAGATCACTGGTTGGAAACTAGCCTTAATATGTGATTCACATGCCAAGAGTGAGGTTCTAAGTCTAAATATAAAATCACGATACACTTGATTTCATAGGCTAAGGATGTCAAGACTTATTGCTTATTCAATTGCTTATTCAAGAGATAGTGCAAAGCTTGATACATGATTTGGAATCCTTGTTTCATCACTAGCCAAAGTCAATGTTTAAATTTGAAGACTCAGTTCCTGAAATCCTAATGTTTGGGTCAATAAGTCACTATGTTGTCATTTGAATTTAAAGTCATGAAACAAGGGTGGACGTGAACTTCAAGGTTGATGGCCAAGTGAATTGTATTTGAGTTCCAAGTGACAATACTCCAGTCTATTACCGGTCACAAAAAACATACAATTCCACACTAATAAAAAAACCACCCCATTTCCCCCTTAAAAATAAATCCTTTTACCTTAGAAGAAAACAAACAAACCCTAGCTAATTTTCTCACGAATCGAATCAAAAGGTTCCCGTTGAGTACAACGGACGTAGAGGGTGCTAATACCTTCCCTTTACGTAACCGACTCCCGAACCCGAATTTGGTTGCGATGACCATTTTCTTATCCCTTTCAAAGGTTTTATCGATATTTTCCTTTCCCTCTTTTGGGATAAATAAAGTTCGGTGGCGACTCTGTTTCGAACAGTTTTTTTTCCGCGTCCATCGCGAGGATCGTATTTTTCGAGGTACGACACTCTCGGTAAGACTTTTACTAACGATGAACTTAATCTTAAAGTTCTTATATCTTTAACCAAGGAATGACAACCAAAGGTGACAACAATATCTAAAAATAAGAGTCTATCTACTATGACATTCACATCTTTATTCAAAAAACTTCAAGAGCATGAGATTGAACTTGGGAGACTAGAAAAACATGAGATTTAAGAGAAGAAATCCAAAGGCATTGCTTTGAAAGTTGACTCAAGGGAAGAACGAGAAGAAGATGCTCCGGATGAAGATGCGAACTTCATTCTTCTTGTAAAAATGCTTGGTAAGTTTTTTTAATAATAATGATGAATCTTTAAACTTTTCAAAAAGAAAGAAACTTTTCAGGAAAAAAGAATCCTCTACGTCAACACAAAATGTCACTTGCTATGAATGTGGAAAGCAAGGACACATAAAGATGGATTGCCCAAAAATCACCAAGAAAAGTGGTTTCAAAGGAAGAAAATAGTCAAAGTTCAAAAAGGCCTATATTTCATGGGATGATAATGAAGTGAGTTCATCATCCGATTTGGAAAGTGAGGAATATGCAAATCTTGCGTTGATGGCATCTCACCATTCCGATGATTAAGAAGAAGAGGTTAGTAATGAAATATTCTCTTATGATAATGATGCTCATGGAGCAATAAATGAACTACTTAATGAATGTAAAATTTTGTACAAATCAACATCAACACAAAAGAAACAAATTTCATCTCTCGAAGAAAAGATTGACACCATGCAAAAAGAATTCGAAGTTGAAAAATAGAAATATTTTGATGAAGATAAACATATTTTTACATGCAAAAAGTGTAACTCACTTTCTTTTCAAATTGGATTGGAAGACATTCTTAGTAGACAAAGATATTCAAATGATAAAAGTGGACTTGGTTGTTCAAAGTTTGACAAACCAAGTTCTAGCAAAACTATCTTTGTTAAGGCAAGTGACCAATCCACAAAAGAGAAAGTGAACAAAATGCAACATGCTCATCATTATTCTAAGAATATAAAGGGTCGAAAAAGGACTTATGTTCTAAGATACAAAAATAATTTTGTTCCTTAATGTTTCTATTGTGGTATAATTGGTCACACACCTAATACTTACTACGTAAGAAACTTTAGTGTTGCTAGTGGGCATTATGTGTGGGTCAAGAAATGAACTAATTATGAAGAATCCAAGGCACATTAGGTACCTAACAAACCTTAATATTTTTTTAGCTTTGTTTAAAGACTACTACAAATCTATGGTATCTTGATAGTGGTTGTTCTAAGCATATGACGAGAGATATAGACAAAATTTCATCTCTAGTTATAAAGGCCAAGCGATGTGTCATACATGGGGACAACAACAAAGGAAAGATTCTTGGCACAGGAAAAGCACCTTTCACAACCATTGACAATGTACTTTATGTTGAAGGAATAAAGAACAATCTTATTAGAATAAGCCAACTTTGTGACAAAGGCTTTGTTCTGGACTAGGCAGGCGCTTTGCCCCCAGCAGGGCAAGGTCCAATCCAGTCCAGCTATTGGGTCTTGCCCAATCCAGTCCAGCCATTGGCCAGGCCCAATAGCTAGAAACTAGTCGTTGGGCAGGAACTAGCCGTTGGGCAGAAACTAGCCGTTGGGCATGTCCCCCTCACTCGCTTACCCGTTCACGCGACCAACTGTCTCCCCGGATCTTACGGAAACAGTTGGACCAGGTCAAAGGGCCACGCGCCTTGCCCTCCACATGGCAGTCTCCCATTGGTCGACCAGACATTTCGGCCACATGGGAGACCTTGGCCCCGCGCTGGGGGTTATCTCTATAAATACCCTCTCACTTGAGAGGGGCAGGTATCAAATATCCAATACTTGAAATCTTACTTGTGTACTTGCTTTCTCTCTTTTGACCAAATACTTACTTTGCCATCGGAGTACCTTGCAGGTACAACCCCCTTTTCTCTCCTACAAGCATTCTCATCTGTCCTACATGAAGGCCACGACGATCCAGTCTAATCAACTCCGATCAGTGGCGCCGTCTGTGGGAAACTAGCTTCCCCGTCTTTTAATTCAAGATCCCCTCTTTTTCACATCAAAGACCAAAGCTCTCTCCAAACTCCTTCTGATCATCATGGCCTCTACTAGGAATGATGATGCTCGTCCAAAGCCCATCCTCACCGTTATCGCTGATAACGCTGAGCCCCTCCTCTCCGAAGCCTCTTTTCCGGAGACAGATCATCGGGATGGGAAAACCGCTTCTCCTACCCCCGATGATGTGAAGCCGCTCGCACCAGCTGCTGGCCCCACTTTTGAGCATATTCCAGTCCCTCAAAACGCAGACCCAGGCACGGCCGCCCTAATCGCCTCCCTCAACAGGTCTAACCTCTTGATCTTCTAGCAAGGCGAGAGGCTCGGCATGCTCGAACATGCCCTCAAGGAGCAACGCCCCTCGCAGAGGCCCAACAGTCCTTTTCCACGACCACAGTCTCCTCCTCAGAAGCGCAGGCGAGACAGGTCCAGAACCCCTTCTCCCGAACAAAGAAGTTCCAGATCGACGGAACCTGACTCAGCGCTCGTTAGGCGACGACACCGATCTCCCATGCGGAAGTCCAGACGCTCCCCCTCTCCGAAAAGGAGTAGACCTTCGAGAGGCCATCACGAGCATCGCAGATCGAGCAGACATTCTCCCTGCGATAGCAGAAGCCACGGTCGTAGCGACTCCCCCTGTCGGTCATCTAGCACGAGCGACGATGATGATGTCCATGGACCCTTATCCTAGGAGATCATGGACATGCGCATTCCTCGCGGATTGGAGAAACCACCTCCCCTGGCTACTTACGGCGGAACCACCGACCCGGGCGAGCACATAGAGAACATATAGGCTATGCTCCACTATCATAACGTGAGTGCGGCTATCAAATGCCGACTGTTCCCCATCACTCTAAGGAAGGGGGCCATGGCCTGGTTCAAACGACTTCCTCGGAGTTCGGTCACATATTGGAAAGATATAAAGAACCAATTTGCTCACCATTTTACCGCCTCCCGGCGACACCCCAAGTCGGAGGCCACCTTAGAAGCCATTGTGTAGGGCAGAGATGAGCCCCTGCATGCATATATCGAGCGGTTCAACAAGGAGGCTGTTGAAGTTTGCACAACAGATTACATGAAGAGGCATATCTTAGAAAAAGGATTGAGACCAAAGAGTGAATTCCGCAAGGTGGTGGGCATAGAGCTTCCCCAAACCTGGTCGCACTGCTCTGTAAGGCTCAATCGTATATACAATACGAAGAGAAGGAGGCAGCCCACAAAGCCCGAGACTCTAGAGATCAAGAGAGTTCCCAGGCGTCAAAAAAAGAGAAGGACGGATCAGAGGCCCCCAGATGTGACAAAGAGAGGCGACGAGACGATCGTCCTCGGGAAGGCAAGGGACATGCTGGCCGTTTTACAGAATATACCCTGCTTCTGCTCCCCGAGCGCATTCTCTCTAAATGCATCGATGTAACGCCCCGATTTGTTTAATTGTATTTATTTATTTCATTTATGTGAATTTTGTGAAATGTGTGAATTTATTGTATTTTACCTGCTAATTGAGTTAATTGGTTAATTTCCCTGATAGGTAAAATATTTGCAATAAATTATAATTTCTCTTCAACTTTTATTTCCGAAATATATTTCATCGTTGTTTATGTTTTATCGCATTTTGAGAGCGTTTGGGAGATATTTGAGCGTAAGGGCAAAATGGTCATTTGATTAGTTAGATATTTTAGAAAAATTATATATTTTTATAAATAGAGATTTGAGAGAAAAAGAGAGTATTTTAAGGTAACTCTAATAATTGATCAATTGGTATTAGAAGACAAAATATCAATTGGAGATATTTCACCCTATTGGATTTATATTATATAATAAGTATTATATATATATATATATATATATATATATATATATATATATATATTGGTTAGAAAGAGAGAAAAAGAGAAAGTTAGAAAAGAAGAAGAAAAACAGAGAGAAAGAAGAGAAGGAAGAGGGAGAAGAGGAAAATCATCAAAATCAATGTTTGGACTTCGATTAATCGGGTAAGGGTGAGAAGTTTCGATTATATCTTGCTTGTGTATGTATATGTATATGTTTTCTTGGATTGTTTGGTTGTGTTCCTATAGTTTTCATTTTAGGTTAAATTTGGTTAAATCGATAGAAATCGATGTTTTCACGGACAAAAATCGGAATCAATTGCGTAGTTGTGTCGGGTAATGTTAGGCCGTGATCGAGTATGTTTGTTTTATCGAATTTGGTTGATTTTGTAAGTTTTTGCATTTTTGGAGATTTGAGGGTTTAAGATTCGGATCGAAATCGAAAGTCGTAGAATTCACGTTTGATGGTTCCACATCACTACTATATGTTTGGTATGAATGAGTATGTGTTTGTTTCGAAAAAAATAATTGAATCGGTCGGATTTTTGGGCACTTTTGCACAAACCCGTAGCAGCTTTTTAGGCAAAATTGTGGTTTTGGAAAAACTTCAAAAATTCATAACTCTTGAACCGTAAGTCGGTTTTGACCCCCGTTCGAAGTGTTGGAAAGCTAACGAGATGTTCTTTCTAGGAAAAATGGTTTTGAGGTCTGTATCTGGTTCAATAATAGCAAAAAATTGAAACCGTAGTGTTGTGTTGATTTTTACCGTCGCGAATGTGTGCGATTGATGTGTTATCGTGCGGTATGCTTTTGTTATATAACGTATAGCTTGTGTGTGTTGTTATACGATGTGTTGTGGGTAGCCTTATGGCGTGAATCCTAAATTGTGGAATTTATTGTGAGTTGTGGCCTTTTGGCAAATAAATGCATTGTTTAAATTAAATGTAAATGCATGTTAATTGTGAAAGAGTTCGTTGCCGTTTGGTGTAATTGATGTGAATTGGTGTGAATGCATATGATAATATGCTTGTTGTTGTGGTTTGTGGATTATGATGAAATGCATTATTTATGTGAAATTCAATGTATGTTGTGTGGTGACCTTTATGGTTTGAAATGCATTGTTTGAATTGATATGCAATGCATGAGTGTGATGATGTTGATTAATTCATATGGTTGAATTGTGAATGCATGGAATTGATGAGTTGAAATATATGCATGATTATGGTTGCATATATGTGTGAAGATGCATTTGATTGTCATGAGTTCTTGTGTGTCAAGTATCATAATATGCATCTTGTACGTCGTGTGCCCATGTGGGGTGTGAGCGACAGATTGGTTCCAGAGGGAATCCGCTATAACGTCGTGTGCCCATGTGGGGTGTGAGCGATGATTACAGACGATCGTGTGCCCATGTGGGGTGTGAGCGATCGGGTCGTGTGCCCGTGTGGGGTGTGAGCGATCCATAAACATTGTGTGCCTATGTGAGGTGTGAGCAATGGGTGAACATCGTAGGCCCGACGGGGAGTTACATTGGTAACGAGCGATGGTTCCAATAAGTTCCTGAGTGAACTTGAGATGATTGAGTCGGTACCGCATTGCATTTGCATAGAGTCGTAAGTCGGTCTCTATGATTTGCATTTATCATCTTTATAATTGTGCATTGATGAATAAACATGAATATGTATGTTTATGTGGAATGATAAGAATTGTGAAAGTATGCATGATGTATATGCTTGGTTTTGTATATATATACATTGTGATGTATATGAGTGAGTTGTGATGAATTGTGGTGAGAATTGTGAATGGATGCGTTATGTGTGGAAAATCATGATTTGATTTATTATGTGTGATATGTTTTGTATTTGTGGCATGCTATATGTGTTAGTATGTGATGGTATGGGTGAGACGATTTATACATGTGTTTGAATGTGTGTTTGCATATTATTATGCAATCTTGATTTAGTTGTTATTTCTCACCCTTCTGCTGTTTTATAATGCTCTATGAGGCATTGCAGATTAGAGTTGCTGGAGGTCTTTTTGTGAAGACTAGCCCTCCGTTCTGTTGTCGGTCTTGGTGTCTGCTCTGCTACGTAGCACGGGAGTCGGGGAACGATTGTATATATATACGTATATATTTGTGGAATGTATTTTGTAGTACTTTTGTGTATTTAGTGGATGTTCTAAAAAGATTTATTTTGTAAAACAAGTCGGTCATGGATCTTTCCGCTTTATTCCATGATTGACCTTTCCCTTTATATGGAAAAAGTTTCCCCTTTGAGGGTATTATATTTTATGCTATGTATCAAATTTATGAGCAGGGATGATGTTTTGTTTATTTAAATGTGACATCCTTGTTTCTGTCGGAAAAATAAATTTTTAGTTACTCTGATTTTATTTATGTATTATTTATTCGAGATGGGAATTGGGGTGTTACATTAGTGGTATAAGAGCAGGTCGGTCTGTCCGGCCAAGTTGTTGAGTCAGTTGGTGTGACAATTGGATACTGTCGGTGTTATTTGTTTCTTAGTACGCGACATGTGTGTGAAACACTGTCAGTACTTTCTGGTTTTCTAATCCTTTGTTTTCAGGATTAAGAATGAGATAAGTGGGGGAGAAGCTGGTACTTCTCCAAGTTGCTTCAGGTGTGGAGCGTTGGCTCTGTGTGTTGTGAATTTCAAGATTGTAGGTGCTCTTTGGACAGTGTGGTTCCCGGTTCCGGAGGGAATGCGGAGGTAAGGTTTATGTTAACTAAGGATTTGTGCCTTAAGTAGTTTTGTGCACAGGATGCAAGAAATGCTACTATAGTTTGGTAAAGATGGTTTATGCCCCATCATGATTGTCGGCTGTCTATTGACAAATTGAGGAACTGATCACCTTTAATCTCTTGTTGATAGCAGATGGGAATTATGTTGGATGGAATAGACGTGTCTTTCCGGCTTTGATAGCGTGTGAAATTAGTTGTTTGGAATTTAAGGAAACGATTATGGATTGTTTTATTAAGTCGAAGAAGATTCTTATATCGGAAGAGGAGACGGATTCGAAGTTTCCATATGTTGGTCAAGTTGGGAAGTCATTGAGAGAGAACTATTGGGTATTATTAAGGACTGCTTCTCAGAGAGTAGAGATTGAACTTAATTGGACGAAGGTGAATAGTTGAGGTTTATGTCTGCTAAGTAAGTAGGAAACTCTTAGTAGATGGGACTAAGAAATTTGTTATGTCTGTGATGATAATGTTCTGGAAATTGGCAGGAAGCCATAGTGATGGGTCGTCAGTTGTGCATGGTTTTCAGATGTGTTTTTGGATGGAACATTAAGGTGTGGTCCTAGAGAGCTCCAGCTTTGTTAGTACCAACAGGGAATGATGATTGAATGGAATAACAAGCATGATGGTATTGGTATTGAGACTATGGAAAGTAAAACTTGGAGTTCGGGTGAGGTTTGGAGTCTTTGGAGTTTTAGAGCATTAATGGAAATTTTAAGGAAACCCTAGGTGTGGGTGTAATATTTAAGAGTTCTCTTGGCTTGGTTGAGTTTGAGTGGAGTTGCAAGTGTATGGAATGTTGGATAAGAGTGGTGAATTGTGTGAGTTAAGGCTTTGATCGATTTGATGTGACTGGTTATGTTGTTATCATCGGAATAGGCTGTTAATTACTCGGTTAAGCTTGGGTGTGAGTAGCCAATTACCCAGTGAAAATTTTTGCAAAAGCTTTGAGAATTTATACTTTTTGGAATTTGGTTGGGCATTACAACGTACAGTGACGTTGCTTGGTGTTAGTAATGCGTCTGTAATGTTTGTGGAGTAGAGGAGTTGTATCTTCTATATTTAATAGGATAAGTTTGTAGTGGTTTTGATTGAGGATATTTGGATCTGTTATAAACTCGGAGGAAGAACGAGTAGAGTGTTTGAGAATTGACTTGCAAGTGTTGAAAAGAGACAAAGTGTTATGCTAAGTTATTCAAGTGAGAATTTTGGTTGAAAAGGTTAGTTTTCTTGGATATGTTATTTCTGATGATGGTATTTGTTGTGGATTCATCGGGAGTAGATGCAGTTCTACGTTGAGGGACTCCAAAGTCGGTTAAAGTGCTTAGAAACATTTTGGACTTTAGTTGGTTATTACCGCTGGTTATTGGAGACTTTGCTAAGTTCGTACTTCTGTTATCTCAGTTGACTTGCAAAGGGTGAGTCGTTTGTTTTGGACGTTTCAGAGTGGAAGTGTTAGGTGAAAGGTTTAAATGTTATCCGTGGGCTACTACGTAGATGGATGTTTGGTTGTATGTTTGATTGGTCAATAGTAGCATTGTGGTAATATTGTTGTGTGACAAGGATGTTGGTATTCTGGTTTTGTTGATGTTGTTGAGACGATGTTGTGTCGTGGAACTTTGTGTTCTTGTTGTGTTCTGGTTCAAGAGTGAACCTGTGTGTTCGTAACTTGGGTATCCTTTGAGTCGTGAGTTTGTCGTCAAGTGCATTGTATGGGCTTTGCATCTTGTCGTTGTAGTTGTCGTCGTTGTCGTGTCGTTGTTGTAGTTAGCAAGGTGGTTTGTCAGTTGTGTTATTTGTGGTGTGCCTTTTGTTGGCATGTTGGTTTGTGGGTCGGATGCGGAAGTCGTGTCCGGAGTTGTTCGTCTCAATATATTTTCGAGGA
Source organism: Lathyrus tuberosus (assembly GCA_022829125.1). Lineage (NCBI taxonomy): Eukaryota > Viridiplantae > Streptophyta > Magnoliopsida > Fabales > Fabaceae > Lathyrus > Lathyrus tuberosus. The sequence continues at coordinate 2,094,232 of JALAZF010000164.1, forward strand.
CGAAAATGTCTAAGTGGGGGAGAATTGTAACGCCTCGATTTGTTTAATTGTATTTATTTATTTCATTTATGTAAATTTTGTGAAATGTGTGAATTTATTGTATTTTACCTGCTAATTGAGTTAATTGGTTAATTTCTCTGATAGGTAAAATATTTGCAATAAATTATAATTTCTTTTCAACTTTTATTTCCGAAATATATTTCATCGTTGTTTATGTTTTATCGCATTTTGAGAGCGTTTGGGAGATATTTGAGCGTAAGGGCAAAATGGTCATTTGATTAGTTAGATATTTTAGAAAAATTATATATTTTTATAAATAGAGATTTGAGAGAAAAAGAGAGTATTTTAAGGTAACTCTAATAATTGATCAATTGGTATTAGAAGACAAAATTTCAATTGGAGATATTTCACCCTATTGAATTTATATTATATAATAAGTATTATATATATATATTGGTTAGAAAGAGAGAAAAAGAGAAAGTTAGAAAAGAAGAAGAAAAACAGAGAGAAAGAAGAGAAGGAAGAGGGAGAAGAGGAAAATCATCAAAATCAATGCTTGGACTTCGATTAATCGGGTAAGGGTGAGAAGTTTCGATTATATCTTACTTGTGTATGTATATGTGTATGTTTTCTTGGATTGTTTGGTTGTGTTCCTATAGTTTTCATTTTAGGTTGAATTTGGTTAAATCGATAGAAATCGATGTTTTCACAGACAAAAATCGGAATAAATTGCGTAGTTGTGTCGGGTAATGTTAGGCCGTGATCGAGTATGCTTGTTTTATCGAATTTGATTGATTTTGTAAGTTTTTGTATTTTTGGAGATTTGAGGGTTTAAGATTCGGATCGAAATCGAAAGTCGTAGAATTCACGTTTGATGGTTCCAAATCACTACTATATGTTTGGTATGAATGAGTATGTGTTTGTTTCGAAAAAAATAATTGAATCGGTCGGATTTTCGGGCACTTTTGCACAAACCCGTAGCAGCTTTTTAGGCAAAATTCTGGTTTTGGAAAAACTTCAAAAATTCATAACTCTTGAACCGTAAGTCGGTTTTGACCCCCGTTCGAAGCGTTGGAAAGCTAACGAGATGTTCTTTCTAGGAAAAATAGTTTAGAGGTCTGTATCTGGTTCAATAATAGCAGAAAATTGAAACCGTATCGTTGTGTTGATTTTTACCGTCGCGAATGTGTGCGATTGATGTGTTATCGTGCGGTATACTTTTGTTATATAACATATAGCTTGTGTGTGTTGTTATACGATGTGTTGTGGGTAGCCTTATGGCGTGAATCCTAGATTGTGGAATTTATTGTGAGTTGTGGCCTTTTGGCAAATAAATGCATTGTTTAAATTAAATGTAAATGCATATTAATTGTGAAAGAGTTCGTTGCCGTTTGGTGTAATTGATGTGAATTGGTGTGAATGCATATGATAATATGCCTGTTGTTGTGGTTTGTGGATTATGATGACATGCATTATTTATGTGAAATTCAATGTATGTTGTGTGGTGACCTTTATGGTTTGAAATGCATTGTTTGAATTGATATGCAATGCATGAGTGTGATGATGTTGATTAATTCATATGGTTGAATTGTGAATGCATGGAATTGATGAGTTGAAATATATGCATGATTATGGTTGCATATATGTGTGAAGATGCATTTAATTGTCATGAGTTCTTGTGTGTCAAGTATCATGATATGCATCTTGTACGTCGTGTGCCCATGTGGGGTGTGAGCGACGGATTGGTTCCAGAGGGAATCCGCTATAACGTCGTGTGCCCATGTGGGGTGTGAGCGATGATTATAGACGATCGTGTGCCCATGTGGGGTGTGACCGATCGGGCCGTGTGCCCGTGTGGGGTGTGAGCAATCCATAAACATTATGTGCCTATGTGAGGTGTGAGCAATGGGTGAACATCGTAGGCCCGACGGGGAGTTACATTGGTAACGAGCGATGGTTCCAATAAGTTCCTGAGTGAACTTGAGATGATTGAGTCGGTACCGCATTGCATTTGCATAGAGTCGTAAGTCGGTCTCTATGATTTGCATTTATCATCTTTATAATTGTGCATTGATGAATAAACATGAATATGTATGTTTATGTGGAATGATAAGAATTGTGAAAGTATGCATGATGTATATGCCTGGTTTTGTATATATATACATTGTGATGTATATGAGTGAGTTGTGATGAATTGTGGTGAGAATTGTGAATGGATGCGTTATGTGTGGAAAATCATGATTTGATTTATTATGTGTGATATGTTTTGTATTTGTGGCATGCTATATGTGTTAGTATGTGATGGTATGGGTGAGATGATTTATACATGTGTTTGAATGTGTGTTTGCATATTATTATTCAATCTTGATTTAGTTGTTATTTCTCACCATTCTGCTGTTTTATAATGCTCTATGAGGCATTGCAGATTAGAGTTGCTGGAGGTCTTTTTGTGAAGACTAGCCCTCCGTTCTGTTGTCGGTCTTGGTGTCTGCTCTGATACGTAGCACGGGAGTCGGGGAACGATTATATATATATATACGTATATATTTGTGGAATGTATTTTGTAGTACTTTTGTGTATTTAATGGATGTTCTAAAAAGATTTATTTTGTAAAACAAGTCGGTCATGGATCTTTCCGCTTTATTCCATGATTGACCTTTCCCTTTATATGGAAAAAGTTTCCCCTTTGAGGGTATTATATTTTATGCTATGTATCAAATTTATGAGCAGGGATGATGTTTTGTTTATTTAAATGTGACATCCTTGTTTCTGTCGGAAAAATAAATTTTTAGTTACTCTAATTTTATTTATGTATTATTTATTCTAGATGGGAATTGGGGTGTTACAATCGACGCAGAGTTCAAGCAGGGAGGGGTCCGATTCCCTAAACCGACGTCAACCAAGGGCAATACAAACAAGAGTAAGTACTGCCGTTTTCACTGCAGCCACGGCCACGTGACCGAAGACTGCGTGCACTTGAAAGACGCGATCGAAATCCCCATCAAGGAGGGCCACCTAAAACAATACACGAAGAAGGGTGAGTCCTCCCGACGAGAAACATCGGAAACTAAGAAGGAAGCAGAATCTTCGCCACCTAGTCCTCCTCCTCAGATTGCTATGTCCATCACACGGCCAGAAGATTTCATCATCTGCAACCATATCGAAGACTCTCCTCAGGTATCTACCTACAGCACATGGGAGAACTTCCCGACGGCCTTGGTGATCTCTTGTGGGGAATACAGCGAGCTCACGGTGGGGGTCAATCAAGAAAAAGATTGACCAACTCATCGACTGCAGTCTAAACCAGCTGTCTACACTAGAGAAGATTCGCGGGCGATCCCAGCCAATAACTTTCTACCGGGAGGAGCTGCCTGGGGGCTCCCCGAATTCGCACATTCCTCTGCTCATCAGGGCGAGGTTGGCCAATACCGATGTCCAACGGATCCTGGTCGACCAGGGCAGCTCCGTAGACATCATGTACACTGGTCTGTTCAGAGCCTTGAAGCTGGATCAGAAAAACCTGTCGTCGTACGTGGGGTCCGACCTGTAAGGGTTCAACGGTGCAACGGCCAGACCCTGGGGGTACGTAGAGCTCCCGGTCACCTTTGGAGAAGAGGAGGCGTCAAAGTCGATCAAGACTCAGTTTCTGGTGATCGATTGCCCTTCGTTGTACCAGTGCATCTTCGGCTGGCCAACCTTGGCAGTGCTGATCGCTGTTCCTTCAACCGTTCATCTCAAGATGAAATACTATATAGAGAAGGGCCATGTCTCAACATTACACGGAGATATAGAGGCCGTAAGGAGGTGTTTTGAAGCAGCTACCCGAAGCCAAAGCTCGATTAGTGCAGCGCCCAAGGCCGCCAAGAGGGTAAGGGAGGACGATCAGCCCAGCGAAGAGAGCCAGACTGACAAGAAACCGACTCCCCCATGCACATTATCGACCTTGACAGCCGAATTTCTAAAGAGGGCGAGGATTCTGACGAAGGCACGTCAGCAGGGGCAGGTAGCTCCTCTGCCGATACCCTCATGCGCCCTGTTCTAGACAAGGAGTTTGAGGTCATCACCTTCGGCGCCAACCCGAGCAGAGGAGTAAAGATAGGTGCAGGGCTGCCCAACGAGGTAAAGCAGCAGCTGAGGATCTGCCTCGAGGACAATGCTGACCTATTTGCATGGAGTACCGCAGACATGCCCGACCTGGACCCTGAGACCGTATGCCACCAACTGAACATTAACCCAGCTGCTCGAGCCGTCTCACAACGCAGGCACAAGCAGTCCGATGAAAAGGCACAGGCTGCCGAAAAACTTGTACAAGACCTCTTAGAGGCAAAATTTATCTCGGAGGCCAGGTATACAATCTGGCTGTCCAATATTGTACTTGTTAAAAAACATAGTGGAAAATGGCGCATGTGCATTGACTATACTGATCTCAACCGGGCTTGCCCGAATGATGCTTATCCTCTGCCCAACATAGACAAGATGGTTAATAATTCCGCAGGTTTCAAGCTCTTATCCTTCATGGACGCCTATTCGGGATACAATCAAATCCCTATGGCCGAAAAGGACAAGAAGTACACCACATTCATGACCTCCTCGGGGAACTATTACTACAATGTAATGCCCTTCAGTCTAAAAACATTCGGGCCACGTACCAGCGCATGATGAACAAAGTCTTCCGATCAGAAATCAGAGACATGCTCGAGGTTTACATGGATGATATGATCATAAAACCCCAAGAGGAATCCGATCATACGGACCACTTGCAAAAAGTTTTCGACCAGGCCAAAAAGTGCAAAATGCGCTTTAATCCAGAGAAATGCACCTTCGGGGTGCGGGCAGGGAAGTTCCTCGGGTTCTACCTCACCGAAAAGGGGATAGAGGCGAACCCCGACAAATGTCGGGCATTCGTGGAATTTCCCACGCCCAGGTCGAAGAAGTCCATACAAACCCTCAACGGGATGCTCTCTTCACTTTCCCGCTTCGTGGCTAAGTCTGCCCAACACGCCCTGCCCTTCTTTAAACTCCTCAGAAAGGAGGCCAGATTCGAATGGACAGAGGAATGCGAGCAGGCCTTGACCCATCTTAAGCGAGCCCTGTCCGAACCTCCCGTGCTTTCCCGACCAGAGTGCGGGGAGACCTTGTACCTATATCTCTCTGTCACCAGCAAATCCATTAACGCTGCACTCATTTGCAAGACAACGGACGGGCAAAACCCCATCTATTTCACCAACAAGGCCCTGCAAGGGCCAGAAACCAGATACACACAAATAGAGAAAGTCGCGCTCGCCCTCGTCATCGCCTCGAGAAGGCTCAGACACTACTTCCTGGCCCACACCATAGTAGTACGCACGGACCAACCCATAAGGCAGTTGCTTTGCCGGCCAGACATGGTCGGCAGAATGCTCAAATAGTCCCTGGAGTTATCGGAATTCAACATCCACTACGAGGGCAGGAAGGCCCTTAAGTCACAAGCCCTAGCCTACTTTGTGGCAGAGATGACGCCGCCCTCGTCCCCACCAAGCGGAACGTGAAGATGGATCATCTACGTGGACGGGGCGTCCAGCCCCTCTGGTAGCAGCGCAGGCATTATCCTTAAAAACGAGGAGGGAATACTGATCGAAGTATATTTAGTCCTGTCCTTCCCTACATCTAACAACCAAGCCGAATACGAGGCCTTCCTCGCAGGGTTACGGCTGGCCAAAGACTTGGGCGCCAAGGAGGTAAAGATTTTCACCGATTCCCAGCTGGTAGCATCTCAGGTACGGGGAGAGTTTCAGGCGAAGAATAATCAACTGGTCGAGTACCTGACATTGGTAATGGAAAAAACTACCAAGTTCGACGCATAGGAAGTCTAGTACATCCCTCGCAAACAAAACACGCGGGCAGACGTCTTGTCAAAACACGCTAGCACCAGAAAGAAAGGAGGCAACAAATCCGTCGTACAAGAGATACTCGCCCGACCAAGCATTGAGAAATCATCAGAGCTGCTTGACGTCAACGCCATCAGAGACAACCACTGTTGGATGTCCCCTGTATACAATTACCTCACCAAAGGGGAACTGCCCGAGGATAGCAAGAAGGCCAGCGTGATCAAACGACGAGCTTGCTCATACGTGCTGTTCGATGGCACTCTATCGACTAGGATTCTCTATTCCACTCCTGAAGTGTGTCGAGGAGAACAAGGTTCCCGAAGTTCTCTAAGAGATCCATGAGGGTATCAATGCGCAACACTTAGGAGGGAGGTCATTGGCACAAAAAGCCCTACGGGCAGGATACTAATGGTCGACAATGCAGCATGATGCCAAGGAGCATGTCCAAAAATGTGACCAATGTCAGCGCCACGGGGACATGCACTTGGCACCCCTAAACGAGTTGAAGACTCTATCCTCACTTTGGCCCTTCGCCTGGTGGGGGATGGACATACTCTGCCCCTTCACAATGGGGTATTACCAAAACAAATTTCTAATTGTGGCCGTCGATTACTTTAAGAAGTGGATCGAAGCCGAAGCCCTCGCCAAGATCACAACCTTCAACATACTCCGTTTCTACAAAAGGAACGTCCTCGCCCAATTCGGAGTATCCCAGACCAATGGGCAAGCAAAGGCTGCGAACAGGGTAATCCTTCGCGGCCTAAAACGAAGGTTGGATGAAGCCAAGAAGAGATGGGTCGAGGAGCTACATAGCGTGCTCTGGGCCTACAGAACAACACCACACTCCACCACCGGGGAAACCCCTTTTCCGATTAGCTTACGGAACCGAGGCGGTGATACCGGTGGAGATTAGAGAACCTTCCTGACGAACAGAAGCTCTCCTCGACAAGGAGATGAACGACGAAGCCCTGAGAGAAGATCTCGATATGGTTGAAGAAATACGGCCAGGAGCAGCTCTCCACGAATCTTCGCTGAAACAAAAAATAACCTTGTGCCAGGACGCTAAGGTCATAAAGTGCGACTTCCCCGTTGGCAGCTTGGTCCTACGCAGAAACTAGAAGGATTCACGCAAGGGAAGCTGGCCGCGAACTGGGAAGGACCCTACAGGGTCAACTCCAAAACAGGCACTGGAGCCTACTACTTAGAAACCCTAGACAGAGAATGATTTGCTCGACCATGGAACGCTGAAAAGCTTAAACAATACTACATTTAGGACCAACTACGAGGTCAAACTAATTGCCGATGAAATCACCCCCAACGGGTAGACGACTCGGCCACAAGACCGTGCCCCAATGTAAGGATGATCTATTTTACAACACCGGCCAGTTTCTGCTTATGGGACGAGCAGACTCTGCTCAAAACGGGGATACCTCAATCGAGCTCCGCCGTTGCTACACCAATAAGGCAGGACATCCAACTCGCGATGGGAACAGTCCAAGCCTATGGGATTAGTACCTCAACCGAGATCCTAGTCTCATCACCGGCGAAACCGCTTCGCCCTCCCCGACAAATTTCCCAGACTGTCGGGTATAACAAGAACAAGTTGAGAAAACGTCCATTCAAACAACAAAAGCATGCATAAATAAATACGAAAAAAAATACCAAACTAATAACATTTATAACCTCGGCCACGAGGCCGGAATAAGTCAGCAATACATTACAAGGGTTGTGCCCTACAAAACATTACAAAAAGGCATGCATGCCCACAAAATACAAGTACATTCAAAAATCAAACTAAACGGCCTCATTGGCAACCTCCGGGGGGACCACCTCGCCATTGACGACCACGTTGAGTAGACCCATTCCATCGGTCATCAGCTGGACGTCAGAGTTAAGGGCCTTCAACTGCTCCAAAGCAGCATTAAAACCAAATTCAGCTACCCCTAAATTATCCTCCCCGAGGAGACGGATCCTCTCGATCAGGTCCCTCCTCGTCTTCAAGGTCTTCTCGTCGTCGGTCTCGTCCTGACCCACCGTCGACGAACCCTCCAGCTCATCTATCCTCGCCTTCAAACGGGTGTTTTCCTCATTGACTTTGGTCACCTCTTCCCTCATTTGGGTCACTTCCTTTTGGAGCAGTATCTTCGCCTCTTGGTGGCCCTGTAGCTTCTTCAGCTCGTTGTCTACCTCTGCATTCTCTAGCTCAAAATCATTGATCCTGGCCTTAGCCTTCTTGAGGTCGGCGAGAGGAACCACCTCTGCATCTCCAAGGACCAGCGCCGCTTCCAATATCCTAATCATGCCGACCGCATCCTGGAAGAGAAGTTTCCTCCGCACCTGGGGATTGGTGGACAAGATAGCCGAGGCTTCTAGGTCTGGAACGACGATAGAGCTTTCCCCGTCAAACATCTTCCCCTAAAGGTAGCTGAGGGCAGTATAAATTTCCCCCCTGAAAAATCACCAGAGCAGCCCACCGGAGAGGAGCCAATATCATCCCGTTTCCTCTTGTGAGAGGTGTCCGGGGTAGGCGGGGTAGAGGTCATCCCCAAAGTAGGACCAGCTCCGGCCATGAACCTTTCAAGGGTCGCCTGCTGCTTAGCCGCACCAGCTTTGGGCATCGGAGGCACATTCTTCTGGACTAAGGTTGCCTAGGACCTCATCAAGCGTTCTCTCATATCTTCCATTTTCTCTACGAACATAAAAAGACAAGGGTCAGCTGTGAGAAGAAATTTAATAAATACGGGCACAAGAACAGGTTATACCGAGAAGCTGGAATGCAACATCGTCGTTTTTACACTCAAGGAGAGCCTTAATGTTGATATATCGGCCTGCTCAAACAGGCTCCCTGTCGTCCCCAAGCAGGTCATTGCCATCTCTGTCCACCACAAAGGCCGGACTGAAACTCTCCACGTAGGCATGGAGCACCCGGTATGACTCCTTGTCCCCCTCACTAAGCTGCTCGTGTTTTATGAGGAACTGGTCGGTCCTATATTTGAAGTGGGCGAACACCCACTCCAAAGGGAACTTGGACACAGGCTTCTCAACTTGCCGACCATCAATGGTCATAGTTTCAAGCGTAGAGATAGACCTTTTGGCCGCTTCAGAGACAGGCTTCACAACCAAGAACCTGTCCTTGAAATGCCAAACAAACTCTGAGTACGGGCAGAAGAGCCTGCTCTGCTGTTTAAAGGACACCCAGCTTTGCTTCGAGCCCATAGTGCTTCGTTGGAGTTGGAAGATGCAGAAGAAGAGATCCATAGTCGCCCCGACACGTAAGAAACGACACACCAGCTCGAAAGCGCGTATGAAGGCCAGCGCGTTTGGATGAAGCTGGGCGGGGAACAATTCCAAGTGGCGAAAGAGAGCCTCCTGGAAGTCCGTGTAAGGCAAATGGAACTTAGCCTCCACAAAGGCAAACTCATTCATAGGGAACCACATCCCCGGGTAGATCGAGCAGATCTTGTCGTTTTCCGTCGGGCAGATTGCCCTCCACTGAACTGGTGTATCCTTGGCTCGGTCTTCCAAATAAGGGAACTCCCGAATCTCCTCTTCAGTGAACGTAGACCTTGTTGATAAAGGTTCCTGGGCAATCCATCTAAGGTCCCCCTTTGCTACGTGGACGTTGGCGTATTCAACGGACTGCTCTGCCTCCTCGTTTACAGCCCCAGCGTTGGGCACAACTTCTCCGCGAGGGTCAGCCATTTCACCTGAAAAGCAGAGGATGAAAAGTGAATTCGACGACTAAGATCAAATCCACCATTCCACCACTAATCAAGTGAAAGGGCGAGGAAGAAGTCAGGGACAACCTCGAGCCCACATCGACCGCAACGGAATACGATGACTCCGTTGTCCCCTACGACGGGGACGAGTCTCCGCGACTTAACGAAAAGACTTGGCTCACTCAACGAAGTAAGCTCACCGCAAAAAGCCAAGGCTTCAAGTCGAACAGGCCTAATGTCCGACTGCAAACCTAAAACTAATCCTAATCAGAACCTAGGAGAATATACACCAACATACACAATAATTATAAACATTCATTCCATGTTCTTCGTGTTCTTCATGTTCTTCATGAATTTCCCAGAAATTAATGTGTTCATCAAAGAACACATGAATCTTCAACCGGAGAATTCATATGTCGCCGGAAAAGTCTTCCATAACCTATAATAACAACTAACTGAGTCCAAAAGTTTCTAATCTCCTTAACCAACTTCGGAACCTCCCTCGTAGAACTACATCTACTGCCGATGGATCCATTAACCATTCTCTCATCTGAAATAACATATCCAAGAAAACTAACCTTTTTCAACCCAAATTCTCAATCGTTACCTTATTCCACTGTTAGTAATCCATACACAAGTTCTTCTCTTAACAATCCAAATTCCATAAATCCCAACATGTCGTAACAACCAGCCGAAAAGAACTCTTAAATATTACATCCACACCTAAGGGTTCTCTCAAAATTTCCATTAATGCTCTACAATTCCAAAGACTCCAAACCTCACCAGAACTCTAAGTTTTGCTTTCCATAGTCTCATACCATCAAGAAATTTCAAATCGTTTGCGATTCGTCACAATGCAAAACTCAAGCTATCCAGAACACAATCGCAAGTTTCCATACTACTCATTGGTTAACATGCAACCTCCTACTATCATCTTTTTCCTTACCAACCATGCTGGACCTCCTCAAGTCAACACACTAATGTTTCATCCAAAACACATCTGAAAACCATGCACAACTGACGACCATCACTGTGGCTTTCCTGCCAATTTCCAGAACACTAGCCTCACAAATATAACAATCACCTTAGTCTCAACTCCAAAGAGTGTCCTACTCACTTAGCAGATATAACCTCGACTATTCACCTTCGTCCAATTTAAGTTCACACTCTACTCTCTGGGAACAACCATTAGTAATACCTAATCATTCTTTCTCAGAGACATTCCAACTTGACCAATATATAAAACCACTAATCTGCCTCATCTTACGATATAAGAATCTTCATCGACTCATCAAAATAATCCGTAATCATTTTCTAAAATTCCAAACAACTCATTACACACACTATTAAAGCCGAAAAGACACGTCTATCCCATCCAACATAATTCCAGATTAAGGGTGATCAGTTCCTCAATTTTTCAATAGACAACCGACAATCATGATGGGGCATAAACCATCTTTACCAAACTACAATAGCATTACTTGCATCTTATGCACAAAACTACCTAAGGCACAAATCCTTAGTTGACATAAACCTTACCTCCGCATCCCTCCGGAATCGGGAACAACACTGTCCAAACAACACTTACAATCTTGCAACCAACGACACACACACCAAATCCATTTCAAAGTCTTTACCCTAAATGGTCAAAGGACAACTTAAACAAACCAAAGAAGTAGTTACTGACCCCATTGCTGGAGTATCAATAACCATCTCACCACCCATCAAAGACAACGCAAGAATCAAACGCTTAGCGCACTCAGATGAAATAAACGAATGAGTCGCTCCAGTATCAATAATAGCAACTAATGGTGTACTATTAATAAAACGAGTACCTCTGATCAGACGGTCTGCACTTGAAGTCTGAGTCCCTGCCAAAGCAAAAACTTTCCCACCAGTCTGAGCTTTCTTTGGTTTTGGACACTTCGCACTAACATGCCCAGATTCACCACAGTTGAAGCACTTCACCACATTCCTTTTACAATCAGCTGCAACATGCCCTAAACCTCCATAATTCGAACACTCCTTCAAATCTTTCCTACATTCAAACTGACGATGTCCTAATTCACCACACCTAAAACATCTCGGAGAACTAGACATACCTCCTCCACTTGGCCTTTTCTCAAAATTCCCCCTTTGTTCACCCTTATCAGCTGGTGTGACATAAGGACCATTACGAAACTGTTGCTTCCCTTTCCTCTCGCTCACGCTCTTATAGTGAGTAGAACGAGCCTTACTATCCTCTTCATAAATCCTACAACAATCCACCAAATCTGAAAACCTTCGAATCCTTTGATAATCGATTGCCTGCTTTATCTCAGGACGCAATCCGCTCTCATACTTCACACACTTAGAAAACTCCGCAGTAGCTTTAGCATAATGTGGATAAAACTGCACAAGATCCACAAACTTAGCAGTATAATCAACAACAGACATGTTACCTTGTTTCAATTCCAAGAACTCTATCTCCTTCTTTCCTCTAATATCCTCGGGAACATACTTCCTCAAGAACTCCCGGCTAAACACTTCCTATGTGATCTCTTCCTCCTCCGCAGCTTCCAACACATGATGAGTACTAACCCATCAATCATCAGCTTCCTCTTGCAACATGTGAGTACCCAGTCTCACCTTATGATCCTCATCACAATCCATCACTCAGAAAATCCTTTCAGTCTCTTTCAACCAAATCTGTGCACCATCAGGATCATATCTTCCTTTGAAGATAGGCGGTTTGTTCTTCCTGAACTCATCATTATCAGCAACATTAGGTGCACCCTGCACAGCCCGAGCCATAGCTTGCATCGCAGCAGCTAAAGCAGCATCATTCCTACCAACCATATTCTGTTCATTCCCAATACATAAACTATGGTTAAACGACAGCTCACCGAACCACAAAGACCAACAAGGACTGACACAACTGACACAGACAGGCTCTGATACCACTTAATGTAACACCCCCTTCTACACCCCCAAGCTATTAAAGCAATAAATAAAATTCAAAATTTCATCAGAGTATATTTAAAACATGCACGGTATAGACCGAGGGGTCACATCAATTTGAAACAAACATACAACACCTGCTCATAAAGATATGCAACACTCGCAGGAAGCAAATAAACAGAGAAACTTAGTTCCTACTACCCACAATTCAAATACAGAATAAAGCGGAAAATCTGTACTGAATATCTCATATATATATATATATATCACATAAAAAGTTTGTCATACATCAAGTCATACATGCATAAGCCAAAAGATATATATACATATACACATCAAACTACAAAACGATCCCCCTGACTACCTGGTGCCACATATCAGAGCCGACTGACAAAAGAATGAAGTCCTAAGCTTCACAAAAAGACCTCCAACATCTAATCTGCAATGCCTCATAGAGCATTAAAACAGCAGAAGGGTGAGAAACACAATCATAATATAATTGCATATAATTATATATAACGCAAAAATACACATATAAAATATTCTCACCACAACTCATACTAGAATTCAAACACAAAACAACACAATGTATATTTCCCATATCCATCCCCAATGCATATCAATCATGCGCAACACAATTGTCACCAACATATATCAATTCATCAATTTCATCCATAATTCCATACACGATCGATCCATTCACAATTCTCACACATAGTCAATCATATTCATGATTTATGCAAATGTACAGAGACTGACACAACGACTCTATGCAATGCACATGCGGTACCGACATTCATTATCTCAACACTAGTTCACTCAGGAACTATTGGAACCATCGCTTGTTACTGAGGATCACTCACGTAACACCCCGTCGGGCAAACGATGTTCCCCGTCGCTTTAGGTCCTCTTATGTATTTAAGGCACACGACGTTTATGGATCGCTTTAGGTCCTCTTATGTATTTAAGGCACATGATCCGATCGCTTTAAGTCCTCTTTGTATAAGGCACACGATCGTCTATAATCATCGCTTTAGGTCGTCTTATTTTTAAGGCACACGATCCATCTGATCGCTTTAGGTCCTCTTATTTTTAAGGCACACGATGTTATAGCGGATTCCCTCTGGAACCAAACCGTCGCTCACACCCCACATGGGCACACGACATTACAAGATGCATATCATGATGCTTGACACCCAAGAACTCATGACAATCAAAATGCATCTTCACACATATATGCAACCATAATCATACATATATTTCAACTCATCAATTCCATACATTCACAATTCAACAATATGAATTATCTCATCATAAATATTCATGCATTGAAAACCAATTCAAACAATGCATTTCAAACCATAAAGGCCACCAACCACATATATCGAATTTCACACAAACAATACCTTTCATCATAATGCACAAACCACAACAATCATGCAATCACAATTACTTCTACAAGGGATTCACACCACCAAGTCTACCCATAATACCTCATTATCATACATTGAAATCAAATCCAAAACTACACATTTATTTCTCCATAAGACCACAAACCATCATCACATCATTCAATCATATGCACTCATACCACATATCAGCACACAAGTCATACGATCTCCATAACAACAGCACACTACATGATACACATCAATTGCACACAATTAAAACGGCAAAAGTCGACAAAATGACACTATTTCAGATTCTCGACAAAAGTCGAAAACATTTTTACAAGAAAGAACATTTCATAAGCTTTCCAACGATATAAAGAACATTCAAAACGGATAATCAGATCATAAGTTATGAATTTCTCAAAGAAAAGAATTTATTGAGAAACAACCAAATTCGCCTGGCGACTTATGAATTCGCCTGGCGGATCCCTATTCGCCAGCACTTCGCCTGGCGAACTAGTGGCGAATCACAAAAATTGGAAAAACCAAAAGTTACAGAAGCTACCCCAATTCTGTCTTTCCGATTTCGCCTGGCGACTTACGATTTCGCCTGGCGAATCCCCCTTCGCCAGCACTTCGCCTGGCGAACTAGTGGCGAGACTTAATTCGCCTGGCGAATCCCAAATTCGCCTGGCGAATCACACCAGAACCAGAAAAATTCTGTTACGGGTTACACGATCAAAAACCCCAAAAAATCTCATTTTTCATTCCAAATTAATTCCAACAGCAAAACAATTATCAGTAATGACTCATAAACACATTGTGATCATACCACGCAAATTATATCGATTTCCGACCGTAAAAACATCGATTTCTACTCATTTTATCATTTTCGACCTAGAAGTGAAAAACATGGAAAGGCAAGAGAATCATCCAAACACACACATACATAATCATACACAATGATAAGATAATCGAGTTTCGTACCCTTACCCGATTAAATCGCGTGTAGAAAAGTCGGTTCCTAAATCCACAAGTTTTTCTCTTTTTTCTTCTTCTTCCTCTTCTCTTTCTCTTCTCCTTTTCTTCTTCTCTTCCTTTCTCTATTTTTCTTTCTACTTTTCTCTCTTTCTATTTCTATTTCTATTAAAAATATAATGTCTACCCGACAAAGACCAAAATACCCCTACACTCAAATATCTCGCAAACGCTCCCAAAACGCGACAAAATATCATCACGACTAAAAATAACATATTTTCGAATAAAAGTCAGAAATAAAATAATATAATAATAAAATAATCAAAACGACTCAATTAAATAAAACAGACTAAAACTGGGTCGTTACAGTGAACCTGAGTGTTCACGAAATTTGGTACCACATGCATATGTGAGAACAAGATTTGGTTCTGCATTAATGCCTCTGAGTTTTGATGATATCAAACAAGTATGTTTGTATGAACAATTTTGTAAGTCTAATGTTTGTTACTTTTGAGAATCTAACAAACAGGTTTTGCTTCAGATTAAATGGCGTGGATATGTTGTTAAAAGAGAATATTTCGCCTACGCGCTACACTTGATCTACTAAATAGCAGTAATTGCTTCAGTAGAATCTGAAGATTACAAGACTCTGATAAAATATGTAAAGAGAACAAGTTCTGAAGATCTGAAGACAGAGGTTCTGATGAACGAAGTTCAGATGCTGAAGACTTACGCTCTTTAGATCAAGATTCTGAAGACCCAACTATAGTCTCTACTCATGCTTCAACTAAATACCATCAGAAGCCTCTGAAGATATGAAGACAACGTTCTAAGTGAACAAGGTTCTGAAGACCAAGTGCTGAAGACTCTAAAGACGCAGTTTTGAGGACTCCAAGACTTGAAGATATTAAGAACCAAGCTACGTTTTCCCTTCTTACTCATGCTCGCAGAAGCCTCTGAAGTTAAGAAGATTAGAAGACTAAGCAACAAAGTACAACTGTACAACAGTACAAACGAAGATATCTTGGAAACAGTGCAAACAGTACAAATGAAGATATCTTGACAAGACAGGACACAAAAGTATTATCTGTCCCCACGTCTCTATCTAGCCGCCATCAGTCTAAATAGCTATGATTACTTTTCAACGGTCATATTTTACACAGCTATATAAAGGCATGAAGACTTGAAGAAAGATACACGAAAGATTACTGCAAAAATAATTTATTGCTAATATCTTTCTTAAGTCATTTAGATATAAACTTGTTTACATTTCAGCTTGTATAAAAAGCACTATTCTGTAAACGATATTCATTCAAACTTAGGTTTGTATTCCTTAAGAAAGACCTGTAAAGTTGGATTTCTTGAGAAGTCTAAGACATGTTGTCTTAGAGGTTGTTCCTTGAGAAAGACCGGAAAGGTTGGATTTCTTGAGAAGTCTAGGACTTGAGAGTTTTAGAGATTGTTGTTAGTCACCAGCAGTTTGGCTTGTGCATTGTATTAATCTGATTGGTTAGTGGATTAAGACCTCGATTGAGAGAGGCAAAATCATCTTGGCGGGTGGACTAGATGAACCTAGGGAATTCTCAAGTGAACTAGTATAAACATACTATGTTATCTCTTTCTAGCTTCATTAAGATAATTACTCATAAGTGAAAGTATTGTTAAAGGGGATTAGTATAAAGAAACGATTTTATTTTGAAAAACCAATTCAAACCCCCTTTCTTGTGTTTTTCACACCTTCAGCATAAGCATTGGGTCATGTGTGAGTCTCATTACATTGGATATGTTGCTATGATGCTAAATATGTGGTGTTGTGTGATTAATTGAATTGTTATCGTGTGATTACCTATTTGTTGGTGAATAATTAGTGATAATATTGTTGGTTGATTAATGTGAGATATTTAGTTGAATTGTTTTTATGTTAACCTGATGCACATCGTTTAACATGTTTTCCTTTATCTTATCATGATATTTCACCCCTTCTGTTTGAATGTTGCCTCCACGTGGGTAATACGCAGATGCTCCGGAGTAGCTTGTAGAAGCATTGGAGATAGCTTTGGAGTACTTTATTAGTTTTCATTAATTAGAAGGTGTCTTGCTCTGATATGTAATATCGGGTTGGGAACGACTGTTATGCGAATGTTGTGTTTCCTTTATTAACATATTTTATGATGGTTTTAAAGATGTCGAACCATTGTAATTCCAATTCAGATGTTATGTTATGTTGTTAACATATTTATTTTGGTGTTATGGAGATTAGTGAAGTTGTTTTATGATTATGATTCCGCTACGAGGTTTAATTTATGTGTTGCAGTCATAAAAGAAAATGACGTTAATTATGTTGTAACCCGTGTTACGGAGCAGGATGATCATTATGAATGTTTTCTATAAAGTGTGGCATCTTTGAGTGGTGAATTAAGCCAAATTATCCTTATTATTTTGTGAAATATTTTGTGGGGTTAGAAGGGTGTTACAATAAAACTGATAGAAAAATCACAAGTGGATCTTTCCACATCCTAGGAAATGCATTAGTATCTTGGTCTTGTAAGAAACAAGAATGTGTTGCTCTTAGCACTGGAGAAACAGAATACATAGTAGTAGGTAGTTGTTGTGCTCAAATCTTATGGCTTAAGAAACAACTTTGTGACTATGGACTTGATCTAGGATGCATTCCATTACGATGTGACAACACAAGTGCAATCAATATAAAAAATAATTCAATCCTGTATTCAAGAACTAAACACATCGACATAAGACATCACTTTCTATGTGGTCATGTTCTTCAAGACGATGTAGAAGTCACTTTTGTGGATACACATAATCAACTTGCAAATATCTTCACTAAACCATTGGCAAAAGATTCATTTTACAAAATTCGACGAGAGCTAGGGTGTCATACCCCAAAATTTTCCCTCCCCTGTTGCTTTTTTCATGACCTTTGGCTTGAGATTCATCTGCATACATTGGTTCCACTTGCATGAAACGAGCTAGTAGGGGCCAAGAAGAGACTTTATTGTTCTATCTCCACTTTCTAATTCACTAAGCCCAATAACGCAATTTCAGCAAGGCATTTTAACTGAAATCCAAACAACTACTTTCCTATAACAGAGCTCACTACAAGTAGTTTTAAGCGCAATTTACGACTGTTTCTTTCTTAAAAAAGCTGACTCACATATCAATTATGACATTCTGCACCATTTATTCAATAAAACAATCATATAGATAATACCATAGATTCTAACCATGATAGCCTGTGACTTGCACACAATAGAATGAACAACAATACCTAGCACAAATCCACTTCACAACAAATTTACAAAACATTTAACCCAAGCTAAAGTCACATTTGAATTCCATCCCCCAAATTCAACCTAACTAATTCATTGTCTGCCAGTTATACAGTAGCTTACCCTCCATGTCAGGACTTAAGCAAAACCATGGCATGCTCATAAAACCAAGCAACACATATTAACAGAACCTGAGACTACCAATTTGCAATTTTAAGTCCATAGCATAACATACAATAACAGTTCTTCACCAAAAAGAGGAATACAATCAAATTGCAAGACAAAGGCAGGTATTAACAGATTTTGGAGATGTAACCAATTGCCTATTCCAACTAACTTTTCACTAACAGATAGATTCAACACATACTAAGTCCATCCATCAATAATTAACAAATTCTAACCAAATGCAATACCAACATTAATGCCTAGTGTGATTCAAGTCCTTGATAACTAACATAATGCGATCACATTCAAATAACATACAATTCACTTTCAGCTGCATTGCATTCCAATTAACTTCATATAATAAACTCACAATGTCAACACTAGCTCATAACAGAATGTTTCACATTTTAAATCAAACTAATTTCAAACTCCAACGATTTTTTGTTAACAGAAGCACAGAGCAATTAGCATTTGATTCAAGCACTAACTGGTTACTAATTTCCTAATGGAATTTTTTCTTATCCAACTTAACAAACCTAGGCTAGTCTTAACATAATTCACTTCAAGTCCAATCTCTAACAGTCAGTTTTACAATTAACATTGCTAACAAATTAATAAGTCAGTTTCAAACCAATCTAACCTAGAGCTTCACAAACATTTCAAGGCCAACATGGTTAGCTAACTATTATTCCTTCCATAACAGCCTGATTTCAATAGTAATCATCAACTTCCATTGACTTCATCAAGTAGTGGAAATTAACTGTTAGTTTATCATTCAAGAAGGAACTCATAATAGTACTTTTCTTATAACTAACTTCAAGTCAAATTCACTCACTTAAAGTCATTTAGCAAAACAAATAAGCAATCAACAACATTCATCAAGTGTCCATAACTTAATTTTCAAACATAACTAGTTTCCAGCTCATCACATCCTAACATAACTGTCACTAACCAACCTAACCAATTAGACTAACCCCTGACAAACCTGACTCGCCGAGTCACTCAAAATAATTGACTGAGTCAGCATAACAAATTCTAAACCAAGGCCTAACCGTTTCCACCCCTGATTACAAAGCAAAATTGCTCCAAACCTACACTCTATATAAGATCATCTTCACTCTCATTTTGAGGCTTCAACGATTCTCTCACATTTCTCTGCAATTCACTCTAATTCTCTTGACTCCTCTCTATCTCTCTCTATCTCTCTCTCTCTCTCTCTCTATTTCTTCTCTCTCTCTCTCTCTCTCTCTCTCTCTCTCTCTCACTGAACCTCACCAAAGCTCTCAAAACCTCCATTGTTGAACAGGCTTCATTTTGAAGCTTGTTACAACAAGAGTTCAGGCCTCTCCACACTCTACCACTCTCAAATCTCTCTGCTCATACACAAGTAATAGCATGCGGCAAGTTCTCTTTAGTATAGACTAAGGCGAAGAAGACGAAAAATATTTTGAACACGAATTCGCAAGAATCAAAGGAAGCTTACTTGAACTTAGAGCATTACAACGTTTATTTCGCTCAAAATATCCTCTCTGGCCTTCTATTTCATCTCTTGCGCGCATCTATAAAGGTAAGAACATCCTCACCCCTTGTATCTTTGTCATAGATTGTTCTTTGTTGTTCTTCATGTCGTATCGAGAGATTAGGACTTAGCTTGGCATATTCTTTTGATTCTGGTGGATTGTGAGAGTTAGGGTTCGAAGCTCTGAAGCTTCGATTTGTGCCTATGGTGAGGGTTTAGTGAAAATTATCTTAGGGCTTTGGAAGAGGGGACTGGGAGGTTTAGTTTGACCTAGGTTTTGCCTTGTTTAGCTAACCTCCATCACCTTCGGCACGGCGGAGGCGATTTCCGGCGAGACTTTTTGGCTTAGGGTGAGAGACAGAGAATAATGCTGTGTGTTGAGTGAGGTTAAGGATCCACGGTACTCCCTCTCTCTTCTCTTGCATCTGCAGGCTTCTTTGTCTTGGGCTCATGCTTTTGGCCCATAGATTTTACAATCTACACCTCTCTTTCATTTGTACATCCTGCACGTGAATCCTTGGGCTTAGGGCTATTCCAAGCCTAACATACCACTATCTGCACCCCCAGTCTGGATGGAACACCACCTCTGTTTTTCTTTTCTTTTTGTAATTTTAAATTTGCACATTTATTTTCTTATCTTTTACAATACATTTTAATTGACATATTTTTTGTTACTTTTAATTGTTGATGTGAGTGCTTGAGATTTTAGGTGGTTTCATCACATTTTGAAATGATAAAAAATATTAATTAGGTTTCAAAACTTGTTAATCCTTGTTTTAGGGTTAGAAGCTTGTGATTAATCTTGACTTGTTAGGATCTTAATCACTAACTCTTAGGATTAATGAACTAATTTTCTAACCTTTGACATGCATGATCCCTTTAGGTATTAGAAAGAAAAAAAATTAAATTCTTGATTCACATTCTTGAGTTTCCCTTGACTAAATTGATCAAAATATCATTTGATTGAATAGTCTACTCACTGTTTGACTTCCCCCCATCCAGTCAAGTGATATTTGATCACTCGACATGATTGTCCCTTCACTTGCTTCACAGTCAAGTTCATCTCAAGGCACATCCAACTTCAGTCATATCACATTCAAACTTGGCATATGTCTTCAAGTCTCACTCAGATCTCATACTTCACTACATTACAAACACAAGGCACAAACAACTCTGGAGCACTGTACAAAACACAACAAAAGACTACTCAACGCTTGTCAACCCTGATGCGAGTTGTGCGCCACGAGCCTTAAGGAATGGAGAATGATGATAATGATTAGTCTTATCCTTGTCTAGAGTATCTCTGCATACGGGGCGTAGGCCCTAGTTACTAAGACTATTGTCTCCATTCCTAGACTTTAGTGCAATTCAAATCATATAATTGACAAGTTTCACTACAACACTGCAACGATCATCAACACTTTGGACCAAACAACCTCCTTTGGCCTCCATATCTCCTTAGGATAAGCACCTCATGGTCAAGCACCTATCTCAGAGTCAAAACCTTTCCTTCTTGTCATGTTAGTCTCATGCTTTGGTCAGACTCATTTGTTTGGATTATTTAATTCAGCGTCTCCCTGAGGGATTCGATGGACTTAACATCCCACCCATGAGCGCCCTACTCAAGTAGGCCCCTTGGGGTTCACTATAAGGAAATATAGTTGCGCCCTGACTATCAGCAATTGTTTTTGGCCTAGTGGTAAGTGCTTGATCCTTTGTGTGGTAACAGAGCCAAGGTCATGGGTTCGAATCCCTCCGGCTGACACTGGGGGGGGGGGGGGAGATTGTTTGGATTATTTAATTCAGCGTCTCCCTGAGGGATTTGATGGGTTTAACATCCCACCCATGAGCGCCCTACTCAAGTAGGCCCCTTGGGGTTCATTATAAGGAAATATAGTTGCGCCCTGACTATCAGCAATTGCTTTTGGCCTAGTGGTAAGCGCTTGATCCTTTGTGTGAGAACAAGATTTGGTTCTGCAATATTATCTCCAAGTTTTGATGATAACAAATGAGTATTAGCTGAACAATTTTGCACAACTAATATTGTTACCTGTGAGAACCTAGCAAACAGGTTATGCTCCTGAGAATCAGCGCAATGTTTAAAGAAAGACATTTCGTCTATGCACTTAAAAGAGCTGAACGAAGATAACACAAAAGACTTGAATTCGAAAGGAAAAGAGTATGAGTTTTGAACGAAGTCCAGATGCTGAAGCCTCATGCTCTCTGATCAAGGTTCTGAAGACCTACCCAAAGTCGACTCTCATGCTTCAATCAAATATTATCAGAAGCCTCTGAAGATATGAAGAAAGTGGATTAAGAGAACAAGGTTCTGAAAGACAAGTTCTGAAGATTCTGGAAGCGCAGAGCTGATGATTCGAAGACTTGATAATCTCAAGAACCGAGTAATGTTTTCTCTTCTTATTCATGTTCACAAACAGCCTCTGAAGTTGAGAAGCCAAGAAAACTTTCCACACTGTACAACTGTACCACATTACAACGTTAAAATTCTTGAAGACTGTACGAAATACAAACAAGACAATCTGACACAGACAGGACGCGCTGCATGCAGAAGATTTTGTACCTGTCCTCACGCTTCTAGCTGTAAACCTACTTAGCTATCGTGATTCCATCTCAAAGGCTCTTTTCACTTGGCTATAAAAGGAAGCTCAAAGACTTGAAGAAAGATACACGCGAACTCCTGCAATACTTTCTAACTCTGTTCTTTCTTAAGTCATTCTTGGTCTAAAAACTTGTTTATATTATCAGCTTGATAAGAAGCAATTTTCTGTAAACCCATTGTATTTGAACTTAAATTTGTATTCCTTAAGAGAGTCTTAGTGATTAGATCTCTTGAGAAGTCTAGGACGTGTGTCTTAGAGGTTGTGCCTTAAGTAAGACCTGTGTGGTTGGATTACTTGAGAAGTCTAGAACGTGTAAGTTCTAGAGGTTGTTGTTAGTCACCAACTGTGTTAGCTCGTGCAGTGTACTATTTTTTTGAATAGTGGATTAAGAACTCGTTGAGAGAGGCGAAATCACCTTGGCGGGTGGACTAGATTAACTTGAGAGGTTCTCAAGTGAACTAGTATAAACATAACGTGTTTATATCTCTTTGTTTAACCAAGTTGTTTTTCTTTAGAAAAAGGGTAAAATTTTAAAGAGAAAATTATTTTAAAGAAATAATTTATTTTTAAAAACCAATTCAAACCCCCCTTTCTTGCTTGTCAAAACCTCTATTGTGGTATGATAGGTTCTCTCTTATATCTAACTGCTTCTAGACCTGATATATTATTCAGTGTACATCTATGTGTTAGATTCCAATCAGATCCAAGAGGATCACATCTAACCGTTGTCAAGCAAATTCTAAGGTATCTGAAAGGAACAACTAACCTTGGCCTAATGTATAAGAAAACATCAGAGTATACTCTTTCTGGTTACTGCGATGCAGATTATGCCGGAGACAAATTAGAAAGAAAGAGCACATCGGGGAACTGTCAGTTCTTAGGAAGCAACCTAATCTCATAGTCAAGCAAGAGACAATCTACAATTGCTCTCTCAACAGCAGAAGCAGAATACATATCAGCTTCCCTATGCAGCACTCACATGCTATGGATGAAAAATTAGCTGGAAGACTATCAAATATATGAGAGTAACATTCCTATCTTCTGTGATAATACTGCTGCTATTTGCTTAAGTAAAAAACTAATTTTGCATTCTAGGGCTAAACACATTGAAATAAAACATCATTTTATTAGGGACTATGTTCAGAAGGGAACTCTATGCTTAAAATTCATTGATACAGACCATCAGTGGGCTGACATTTTTACAAAACCCTTGGCTGAAGATAGATTTCTAATCATTCTAAAACACCTGAATATGGAGTATTGTTCAGAATAAAAACATTTTCAGAACCTCATGTGTTTAGTCAGAAGAAAAGTATTTTCAAACCATCAGAACCTTTTTTTTCCTTAACGCATCACAAGTTCTGATAAATATGTGACATGCATATATTCGGAAAATTATTTTTGCATGTGATTTAAATAAAATTAAGTCACTTTAATTATTCAAATTGAACGAACAACATTTTTCTCGAGATTGACTCAATTTTATCACATTTATTCACCTATTCCCTTACGTGTCTATCCACTCAAATACTTCACAATCTCATAAATACCAGAACTTTTCACTCCATTAGAGAATAGTTAACTCGCGTAAACTAGGTTACCTCTAATTCTTCTTGGGAACAATCCAAAGATGTTCATTCTTCTCCCTTCGTGTTCTTCAACTCCTCAAAACATTCTATCACTCTCACGCCTCACCAAAACCCTCAAAAACCCTAAATCTCTACTCTTCCTCTAAATCGCTCATCTTTTCAAAATGATGACCCCAATGCAAGAAGAAGCCGTCAAGTTCTCACAAGAATTTGAAACATTATCAAGGAGATTGTCAGCTCCTTTAACCGAGCCATCCTCAATAATATCTTTAACAAACCAAATGGCCGCTTCATCTTCATCTCATTCTTCTCAAATAAACAAAGAACACATTACCCAAAGAGAAGCTTCTGACACCTGTAATCTTGTGAATCTAACTGTACTCAAGGAACTGCATGTAGATTTCCAGAATCTTGCCGAAAATGGATTTAATCTGATCAAAGAAGTAGAAGCTCAAGGATGGACCAATTTCTTTGATAGGCTCAAGGGACCAGTTTTTGAAGCACTTGTAAAAGATTTTTGGAGACAAGCTGTTTGTGACAAGATCCATGTTGTCTCCTATGTCCTGGGAAGAAAGATCGTCATCACCAAAAAATCCATTTCCGATCTTTACAACCTGGAGTTTATGAAGAACAAGAGAGTCTATGGGATGAACAGTAAATCTTCATTTTTGGAAAAGAAGATCAACCTAACCATTTACGCTAACTATCAACTGAGCAAAAAGGAGTACAAGAGAGAAGGTTTGCATGCACACTTAAAAATATGGCACAAGATCATTCTTTGCTGCATCAATCCTAGGCCTTCATCACATGTTGCAGATTTCTTCAATGCCAACCAGAAATACATGCTTTACTATCTGATCACCAAAGAAAGAATGTGCCTACCCTCTATCCTATTTTACTATCTGAGAGACATGGTAACAAAAACCAGGACAACCGGTGGATACAAAAATGATATACCGAGATACATCCCTTTTGGAAGAATGCTCTCAGACATTTTCTATGAAAGTGGTATAATAGACACTCTGGTTACAGAAGTCAAATACACAGAAGATCTGACCACAACCCTTGGAGAACCAGTAAACGCCACAACTCTTAAGCAAATGAGAATAATCAATAAAGTAAAGGTGAATCCCTTAACCATCTCTGACGATTTGAGTAAACGAAGGGTCACTGTGCCGGGTTATCCTATCTATCATAGAAGTTACCAACTTGAAGAATTAGCTGTATACTTAGATGGAGTAAAAGCACGAGGGTATGATGTCTGTGAAATCAAGCATGAAGAAGAAGAGTGGGAGCAAACAGAGCAAACTAGGCAGACTGATCAATTGAATTCTGAACCAAATCTTATTGAGTCTCCTAAAAGGAAAAGAAAGCATGCTACCATCTTCTCTAAGCCTCAGAAAAGGAAGAGGAGTAAAAGATAAAAAATCCTCGAGAATACAAGTTTATCTACTACATCAAAATCTAATCCCGATCCATCAGTCTGTGTTAAACCATCTAACCTACAACCATCAATGTCTCATTCAGAAACCCCACAAATTCCTTCTTCATCAACAACCTTTCCTATCATAAAACAAGACATACCTGTCTCACCAATGGCCTATGCTTTTCATCAGAAAATCATAACTGAATCCTTAATCCAACCTTCTGATTTTCCTTCTCCTAAAATCCATAACAATCTGCAAACACTTGAAGTATCCTCTCCTAACGATCAACAACAACCACCTGAACCGGCTTCTACTGAGATTGACTTATCTCAGCAACCACCACCTGAAACCAACTCTGATAAATCCAACCTCGCTCTGGTTATCTACAATGCTCCACCTCCAACATCCTTTGAAGAATGTACAAGTCAGTTTCATGACAAAGCACTTGAGATGTTTGCTAAGCTAAGAGCGGAACCTTGTACAAACACAAAGCTCATGGAACTTGAGAGTGCCTGTCAAAATTTTCAAAAATGGCTGGACATGGAACTTACAAGAATTGTAAGTTTCTCAAATATAACCATAACTACTGAACTAGCAAAGGCTAAGGAGAGAGCAGAAGCTGAAGCAAGAGTCAAAATACTCAAGTTCTTGGCTGCCAAGCAGAAAGAAGCTAAAGAAAAGGCTGCTAAAGAAGCAGAAGAGCAAGCTGCTAGAAATGCACAAGAAGCTGCTGAGGCTGAAAGAGCTAAAGAAAGTGCTATGATTGCTTCCACTTTTGATTCTGTTATCAAGCGTCTGGGAGACGCCATTGTTAAAATCAGAATTGAACATAAGAACTTCAAAAAAAGGTTTGACAAGCAAGATACTGTCAATGAAAATCTTCAGATCATGATGAAGAAGGTTCGGGACAAGATGTCCTCTGACAGCAAATAAACCTCTGTTTTTCTTTTAAGTTTTAGTTCTGTGTTTTTCACCCTTGGACTACCCTGTGTTTATCTTTTTGATTCATGACAAAAAGGGGGAGAAAGTATATGAATGTGATAATTTTGATCCTATAGTCATTCTCTGAAAAACAATGCTGCTTACATGCTAACAGATAAATCTATCATCTCTATTAGATTGTTTTTTTGTGTTTTTCCTCTATGCAGATAACTCAGAACTCTGATGATGAAGAAATACTCAAAAGGTTAATGAAGTCAGGGGGAGCCTGAGCATGAACCTTAATCAAATCTATTACTTGGGGGGAGCACTTCATAAAAAGGATAAGCTATCCTAAAAACCTTTTTCCATGTTCTCTGTGTTATATATTTATATATCAAAATTGCGTCATCAAATACATAGGTTTGTCATCATCAAAAAGGGGGAGATTGTGAGAACAAGATTTGGTTCTGCAATATTATCTCTAAGTTTTGATGATAACAAATGAGTATTGGCTGAACAATTTTGCACAACTAATGTTGTTACCTGTGAAAACCTAGCAAACAGGTTATGCTCCTGAGAATCAGCGCAATGTTTAAAGAAAGACATTTCGTCTATGCACTTAAAAGAGCTGAACGAAGATAACACAAAAGACTTGAATTCGAAAGGAAAAGAGTAGGAGTTCTGAACGAAGTCCAGATGCTGAAGCCTCACGCTCTCTGATCAAGGTTCTGAAGACCTACCCAAATTCGACTCTCATGCTTCAATCAAATATTATCAGAAGCCTCTGAAGATATGAAGAAAGTGGATTAAGAGAACAAGGTTCTGAAAGACAAGTTCTGAAGATTCTGGAAGCGCAGAGCTGATGATTCGAAGACTTGATAATCTCAATAACAGAGCAATGTTTTCTCTTCTTACTCATGCTCACAAAAAGCCTCTGAAGTTGAGAAGCCAAGAAAACTTACCACATTACAACGTTAAAATTCTTGAAGACTGTGCGAAATACAAACAAGACAACCTGACACAGACAGGACGCGCTGCATGTAGAAGATTTTGTACCTGTCCTCACGCTTCTAGCCGTAAACCTACTTAGCTATCATGATTCCATCTCAACGGCTCTTTTCACTCGGCTATAAAAGGAAGCTCAAAGACTTGAAGAAAGATACACGCGAACTCCTACAATACTTTCTAACTCTGTTCTTTCTTAAGTCATTCTTGGTCTAAAAACTTATTTACATTATCAGCTTGATAAGTAGCAATTTTCTGTAAACCCATTGTATTTGAACTTAAAGTTGTATTCCTTAAGAGAGTCTTAGTGATTAGATCACTTGAGAAGTCTAGGATGTGTGTCTTAGAGGTTGTGCCTTAAGTAAGACCTGTGTGGTTGGATTACTTGAGAAGTTTAGAACGTGTGAGTTCTAGAGGTTGTTGTTAGTCACCAGCTGTGTTAGCTCGTGCAGTGTACTATTTTGTTGAATAGTGGATTAAGACCTCGTTGAGAGAGGCGAAATCACCTTGGCGGGTGGGCTAGATTAACTTGTGAGGTTCTCAAGTGAACTAGTATAAACATAACATGTTTATATCTCTTTGTTTAACCAAGTTGTTTTTCTTTAGAAAAGGGGTAAAATTTTAAAGAGAAAGTTATTTTAAAGAAACGATTTATTTTTAAAAACCAATTCACCCCCCCTTTCTTGCGTTTTTCACACCTTCATCATTCTCATTTGCCATATTAGTCTCATGCCTTGGCAAACCCCTTTCCCCTTCATAGTCTGTCTTGGTTGCCATGTTAGTCTCATGCGTTGGCAAACCCTTACTCTTCTCAAATCTGTCTTGTTAGTCTCATGCTTAGACTGATGTTATCGTTTGCCATGTTAGTCTCATGCTTTGTGAAATTCTAGCACGTAATGGACAGATGTCGGATATGATGTCAGGACGTCGTAATAACAGAATTAGCACAAGAACAATTTAAAGAAAAATGGCAGGAATTTAAATAACACACAGTAGTTGTTAACCCAGATCGGTGCAATGTCACCTACATCTGGGGGCTACCAAGCCAGGAAGGAAATTCACTATGACAATATTAGTTCAAAGCTAAACTCCCCCGTTTACAACTTATCACCTAATCACTACCTTGTGCAACTTCTACCTAGACACCCTCTAGATATGAGATCCCCCTCTCACTTTCTAATCAGTCACAGTGCCAGTGACAATTCAACAATAACCAAAATAGAATTAAACACACTTCCAAGAACAATACTTAGTTTTTCTTAAAAGCTTTAAACTAAGGACAATACACTCTTACTTAAAAGCTCATGAGTGAACAATTGACAATTAACACAATCCTACACGGATGTCAAAAGACATAAGAGAGGAACACAAAGAACAAAAAACCCTAGAAAAATTCTCACCCAAAAATACGGCATACACACTCTTTCTAGGTTAAAAGCCTTTCTTAAAAATAGCCTTTGAGAAATATGGGCTTAGGCTTAAAAACCACAACAAGTCCAAAACAACAGATGCAAATATTCTGCATAATCTTCTGTACAAAAATAGGAACTAAATAGAAAGTTTCCTAAAAAGGATCAAGGATTCTTTTTACGAAAACTAACAGAGTCTGTCATAACAGAAATTCCCACAATATACTCCCATGAAAAACACACATGAGTGAATAAGAACATACTCAAAAATCACACTAAAAATACCAAAATATTCATGCCCTAACTTTCTGGTATAACATGTCCTGGCACATGTCACAACATCATGATGGACATGATGTCTGACTATCATGGCAGAACATATGGTATGACATTTTTCTAACAACATGTTGTTTTACCAAAATGTAGCCAATCCACAAATCACAGAACTTACAATCTTCCCCTTTGGCAAATTTTGGCTAAAACAACCTTAGCACACATCAGAGGCATACACAGCGGGATCAAAACATAAACAAAGAAACCCAAGCATAATGTTGTCAAACCAATAGAGCACACCTGACAACACAATGTCAAGAGATCGGGTCTGACATCACAAACCAATACAAGCTACATGAGAACATGTAAGCTTTGTACAAACTACAACTCTGCAGCAACAAATCAGATAGGTTCACCACTCCCCCTGTCACACATAACCAGTACTCCCCCTGAAGGGGAAAACCAAAATCACAAGAAAAACACATGAACTCTTGCAAGTTCTAAAAAAAACACCAAATACAAGCACACTCCTCCTGAACATCACAACCTACTGCAAAGAGCAAATGGTTTCACATCAGTAGCAACAACAACAAGCATGACAGACTATCATGCTCCCCCTAAAAAGTTGCATACAGTTCAACAATAACAATAAAAACTACTCTTTCTAAGCAGTTGTATGAACATGACATGAAGTCATGACATCTGATCCAACATCAGAAACAACAACCATACCAACATTTTACTCCCCCTTTTTAGCCAAAAATTGACAAAAATGAAGTAAATGTAAATAAACCTAAATGGAAGCACACAAATACTACTACTCCCCCTTTTTATCCAGAATATTGACAAACTAAGCAGTCATTCATCAAAATAGAAGAAAGGTAGATCAAACTCAGAAGCAACAACCTTCTACCAAGCAAACATACTAAGCACACTACTATACCAGTAACCTAGACCATCTAAATTGAGCATGTCAGTAGTCTGATATTTCTTCACACCATCACTCTCTTCTTTATCTTCTTTGTCAGACATATCTTTCTCCTCTTCAGCAAACATACTATTATCATTAAAATCATCTCTTTTACTACCAACAAAATCATCTTCAGTCGCATTCTCTTGGGATTTTTCAGGAGTCTCACTATGAAAAGTTTCTTGTATAATTTCAACAAGATGATCAGGTTGGGCCAAGGATGTTGTGACATCTGGTACGACATCAGACCCAGGGTTAGTAACCAAGATCTTAGAGAGATATATATGAGCACTTGTATCAATAATGTTATTAACAACGACATTCAAATTACAAGTATCAACACCCTTAGGTTTCCACTCGTTTCTATTCTTAATCATCACATGACTACCCCTAGGTTGTGTTGGACGTTTTGGATAACTATACAGTCTGTAACAGTAAGGCTTTATATGACCATGTTTACCACAATAATGATATTTCCAAGGCTGGAACTTTGCTTTAGTCTGAGTTTTTTTGAAGTCTGGCAGGATGTTGCAACATTTGGTCAGACATTGTGAGCTCTTGCTTTACTTCAGCAGGAACAAACTTTGTCACAGGGGTTTTTCTTTAATTATTTAAAGACTGATAATTAAACCCTATACCAGTAAATATTTTACCTCATTTCCCAACTTGAATAATCTTATCCAACACATTAGATCCATTGTTCAACATTCTCACAGATTTGGTCGTGTTTTCAAGTTTAGAATTCAATAGGGTTACCTCATCTTGAAGACCAGAGACAATAAATAAAAGATTGTCTTTTTTAGCCTGCAGTTGAGCTATGATTCTCTTCTGCGTTTCTCCTATCTTACACACCTCTTCACTTTTGACACAATGCTCTCTATATGAAATAGCCAATTATTCATAAGAGACATTCTGGTCACAAGAATCTTCATCAAATTCACATATGCCAGTTAGGGCTGCAACATGCTTAGCAGTTTCAACATCAGGCTCACTTTCAGAATCATCATCAGACCCAAAAATAGGCACGCCCTTCTTTTATTTCTTGAGGTACGTGGGACATTTTGATCTAATGTGACCAAAACCCTCACATTCATGACACCGATCACCTTTTCCTTGATTGGGCTTCTCCTTTGTTCTTGCCTTTCTCTAAAAATCACTGCTCTTCCTGATGTCGAATGACATGTTATTGACATCTGGTCTTGACTTTCTATCTATACTCTTCAGCACCTTATTGAATTACCTCCCAAGAAGCACAATATCATTAGAAATTCCTTCATCAGTCTCCATGTCACATTGAACCTCTTCATCATTAGTGTCGGAGATAAAAGCTATGCTCTTGTTCTTCTTTTCAGATCTTTCATTGATAGCCAATTCAAAAGTTTGAAGTGACCCAACAGACTCCTCCACTTTCATGTTGCTGATGTCTTGGGCTTCTTCAATCGTTGTGACCTTCATGTCAAACTTCTTAGGCAACGGCCTAAGAATCTTTCTAACCCGCTTCTCCTCTGACACCTTCTCTCCCAAGGCACTAGATGTATTAGCAATATCAAGAATATTCATGTGAAAATCATGAATGGACTCGTCATCTTTCATTCTGAGATTCTCAAATTTGGTGGCGAGAAGTTGAAGTCTTGACATCTTTACTTTTGAAGTGCCTTCATGAGTGATTCTTAGGATTTCCCATGCATCTTTAGCCACAACACATGTATTTATCAACCTAAAAATATTTTTATCAACTCCATTGAATAAGGCATTCAAGGCTTTGGAGTTTCCAAGAGCAAGATCACATTCTTCCTTAGACCAGCCCTCTTCTGGCTTCAATTCAGTTGTTTCCTTCCCATCTTTGCCCTTCACAACAGGGTGTTCCCAACCTTTGAGAGCTACTTTCTAGGTTTTGCTCTCCATAGATTTTAGAAAAGTCACCATACGCGCCTTCCAGTGATCATAGTTGGTGCCATCCAAAATAGGCGGTCTGTTGACAAATCCTAGTTCCATGTCTCTAGTACCAGAAAGTATCTCCCTAGAACTCACCCAAAACAGAACATGGTGCCTGCTCTGATGGCAATTGAAATTCTAGCACGTAGTGGACATATGTCGGATATGATGTCAGGACGTCGTAACAACAAAATTAACATAAGGACAATTTAAATAAAAATTGCAGAAATTTAAATAACACATGGTAGTTGTTAACCTAGTTCGGTGCAACGTCACCTACATCTGGGGGCTACTAAGTCAGGAAGGAAATTCACTATGACAGTATTAGTTCAAAGCTAAACTCCTCCGTTTACAACTTATCACCTAATCACTACTTTGTGCAACTTCTACCTAGACACCCTCTAGATATGAGATCCCTCTCTCACTTCCTAATCAGTCACAGTCCCAGTGACAATTCAACAATAACCCAAAATAGAAGTAAACACACTTCCAAGAACAATACTTAGTTTTGCTTAAAATCTTTAAACTAAGGACAATACACTATTGCTTAAAAGCTCATGAGTGAATAATTCACAATTAAAACAATCCTACTCAGATGTCAAAAGACATAAGAGAGGAACACAAAGAACAAAAAACCCTAGAAAAATTCTCACACAAAAATACGGCATACACACTCTTTCTAGGTTAAAATCATTTCTTAAAAATAGCCTTTGAGAAGCATGGGCTTAGGCTTAAAAACCGTGAAAGGTCCAAAACAGCAACTGCAAATATTTTACATAATCTTCTGCACAAAAATAGGAACTAAATAGAAAGTTTCCTAAAAAGGCTCAAGGATCCTTTTTACGAAAACTAACAGAATCTGTCATAACAGAAATTCCCACAATATACTCTCATGAAAAATGCACATGAGTGAATCAGAACACAATAAAAAATCACACTAAAAATACCAAAATAGTCATGCCCTAACTTTTTGGTATAACATGTCCTGACACATGTCACAACATCATGTTGGACATGATGTTTGACTGTCATGGCAGAACATCTGCTTTAACATCTTGCTAACAACATGTTATTTTACTAAAATGTAGCCAATCCACAAATCACAGAACTTACACTTTGGCAAACTCTTTTTCTCTCATATTTTCCATGTTAGTCTCGTGCTTTGGCAAATCTATTCCCTTTCATGCTTGCCATGTTAGTCTCATGCTTTGGCAAGTCTCTTTCCTTTCATGTTTTCCATGTTAGTCTCATGCTTTGGCAAACTCTTTTTCCCTCGCGGTTGCTATGTTATTCTCATGCTTTGGCTAACCCTTTGCTCCTTTCATATCTATCTTGTTAGTCTCATGCGTAGATAGACCTTTCTTCAATTCACAATACCTTTTCAATTCAAGCAAGCTCTTTGCTATCCAATCAACTCTTCCTCTATTTCTCTTGGTTATGACACCACTTGTTTTCTTATCCTTAGTTCCATGAACTACGGAGCTCTGACTTCCTTATTGCATTATAAGGATACGTAGGCACGAGATTGCGAGATCTTGGTGAGCAACCTTCCTTCTTTTTCCCCTAGTTCTCCGAACTACGGAGCTCTGATTTCCTCATTGCACTATGAGGATACGTAGGCACGAGGGCTCCAATCCTCCGCGAGCACAATAATTATAAACATTTTCCCCTTTCGCAAGTAACCTTTAGATAATAACACCCATCCAAGCAAAGAACAAGCAAAATGGTTCCCGTTGAGTACGACGAATGCGAGGGATGCTAATACCTGCCCCTCGCATAACCGACTCCCTTACCCGTTTCTCTTTCTCATGAGTTTTATCGATATTTTCCCTTTCTTTTTGGAATAAATAAAATTCGGTGGTAACTCTGTTGTACCATCGAACGTGCGATGCGCTCGGGTATTTTTCATGCCGCGACATAAGGATCTTGGATGAAAGGGATATATAATCACTCAAAAGACTTTATGGATCATCAATAAAATTAAAGATACATGTATGTCTTCAATTATTTAAATTTCGACAATTTAAATTTTTCTACATCTCTATTTCTACTCCACTATCCTAAATGTTTAAACTTCCATTGAATAAATGTTTTATTTGTCGTACCCAAAATTTTGCCCGCATGTCTTTTACTTTATAATTGTAATGTCAAAATAAAAAAATCAAAAGTGCAAGTTAGTTCAGTTGGTAGTTAGGCAAGAATATCAAGTGTCAGGTCGCAGATTCAATCCCCATTGATTGTTTATTTTACTTTGTTATTTTTACTAAAAGGTCAAAAATCAATAAAAAGCCTAATGCTGACATTTTGGGATTTTTTTTAATGTTATTTTCGTTTTTATTTTATTTTTGAATTAATTTTCATTTTTTTTAAATTTATTTTTTTGACAGTTTTATTTTTATTTAAAAAATCATTAAAAATCAATTATTTTGAAAAATATATCTGTTTAGGGCAAGAATCAAACCAGATCAAAATCAAATATCAAAGGAACACTCATTCTCATTTGATTGCTCTTATTTGATTCCTGATTACTTTGATTCAAGATTCCTATTTGGTCTCTAAATATTCCACTATAAATTGGAATAGGAAGACTGAGAAAAGACAAATAATTTCCACAAAAAGAAAAACCTCATACTCTCCCTCTCACGTAAAAACCACAAACCACCCACCTTTTCTCCAATATCATTCTCTCTTCATTCACCAAACAACACACATTGAACCTTCACATAAACTACAAACTCCAAAGCTTCATAAACCATACATCACCACCATACCCATCACCAAACAACACACATTGAACCTTCACATAAATTACAAACTTCAAAGCTTCATAAACCATACATCACCACCATACCCACCTTCACTCCATAACATCAACTATAAATCATCACCATTAAATCACTACTACAAGCTAACCGTTCCACTACCATTTTTATCACTTCAACAATAACATCATAGTCTTCAACAATTATATCAATACCATACTTCAAATATCTCACACTATCTCATTAAAATTTTCACTTTTTTTTTGTTTCTATTGTTGTTATGTTAAAATAAATAAATGAAAAATGAAAAAAAAAAAAGAAGAAAGAGAGTCGTGAGAGGTGAGGGGAAGAACCCCATTTTATTTTTTTTATTTCTTTATTTTTTATTATATTTTTTATTATTATTACTTTTATTAAAAAAGGAAAGAGAAAGGAGAGATTGAGATCCCATTATTTTTTGCTTGGTTGTATATTTTGGGTCTTTATTGGTCCTTAGTAAAAGAGTTTGAAAAAGTCAAATAACCACATTAGTTTTTTTTGTTACATTTAAATTTAAAAAAAAAAAGCAAATAAAAAGAATAAAAGAGGAGGGGCGAATCCCTGTTGTATTTTTTAAAAATATTTTTATTTCTATTTTTTTAAAAGAATTTATTTTTTAGGATTTTCTCACACTTTGGATTTAGGCCCAATATCATTTTGCACACCTTTGTTCTAACAAACACACCCCTTTTATATCTTATTTTATTGTTATTATTGTTATGTTTTTTAATTATTTAATTAAGCTAATCAATTTATTTATTTATTCTTTTAATAAGTTGATTAGTTGATAACACATAAAATTGCAAAAATATAAAATTAGATTTAATTGGTTTATTTAATTAATTTAGTGTTGAGTAGGTTTTTTCCCATTTTATTTATTTAGCTTAGGTTATTTGTTTTGTTTATTATTATAAACTAAAAATACAAAAAGTTACTTCTTTTACTTTTATTAGGATATTTAGACAAAAAAAATAATAATAATAACAAAAATAAAGATTTTTTTCATAACTAAAATCAACATCGATCCATCAAACTAATTTTTGTCCTTGTGCATCCATCAAACTTTTTCATAAAAGAAAAGTCTGGTCCATTTAACACGAATACAAACAATGCCTAAGCCTCTATCGTGCGAGCATACAGACACACATTTAACTGCTAAAATGCGCCCTAACATTGTTCTCTAAAATTATCCAACCCACAAACATTTTTTACCGAACTACAATGCTCTGATTTTTCCATTGCACCTTAGAATACATAGGCACACAGGATTTTGAAATCCTGGCGAGCGCACTAACTAAAAACAAACTTTTTCCCCTTTTGCAAATATTTTAATAAATAGAATAAACTATTGCAAATATTCCTTAAGAAAACACCTTAACCCTAAAACCTATTAGGAGGTTCTCGTTGAGTATAACAGATGCGAGGGGTGCTAATACCTTCCCCTCGCATAACCGACTCCCGAACCCAATTTGATTCCGATGACCATCTTATTCTCTTTCCTTAAGGTTTTATCATTATTTCCCCTTCCTTAGGATTAAATAAAATCTGGTGGCGACATGCGATGCGCTCGTAAGATTGTATTTTTTGAGATGCAACACATGGCTACTTCGTTAGGGATACTTACCTTAGCGAGTCAAGCCTATTCCCCTTAGTTTATGTTGAGTGTTTGTGTGTTTATTGTCTACTTTTATTGATTTCTCTTGTTTTCTGTTAATGTTTTTATTTTCTATAATTTCATATTTGTATTTTCATTGGTGGGGGATTGTTGTGTGAGATATAATCTACACTCGAGCCCGAGAAAAACTTAGGATTAAGATGGTGGTTGTATAGTATTAGCCCGCGAGATGTATGCCTTGTTGGGATGGTATGAAGACCTCGCCTAGAGTAGGCCATATCGGAGGTATTATTGCTGATGAGTCTTCGTCAAAGCGATAATATTTTCAAGTGGGAACAATGACTCTAGGGGGATTTTTTAGAACCATGGATTTAATGGTTGTGTAGTATCAACCTGCGAGATGTATGCCTCGTGGGGTAGGTACAAAGATCTCACTTATAAGAAATCATCTTAAGGGTGTCACTGTCTGAAGAGTCTTCGTCAAGGTGGCGATATTCTCAAGAAGGGTCCATGATTCTAGGAACCTATAACCCTAAAGCCATCCTTGCGAGGGGTTTGGGTATTAAAGATTTAGAATTGACCTATCGTAGAGAGCCTTCCTAAATAAGGTGTTCTTATATCCTTCGATATCCCTAAACCCATATGTATTTTCTTATGCCCACCACTATCCTAAACTCGCATGTGACACATACATTGCATCTGACTAAAAAACTTTTAGCATACTTAGAAAATGAAACAGAAAATCTTTTTGCATACCCATGAATTTTCATGCATCTGTATACATGCACATACATTTGTATATCATAAAACAAAAACTCATATTTCTTCTCCATTCACCAGCCTGATCCACGCTGGCTGATTTCCTGATACTCACGAACAAACTCAAAACATGTCTCAAGAAGCTATGGAGGAACTCAAGAGAGGCTAGGAACTATTGAAAGAGGAGGTTAACCGGCTAAAGACTCAAATGAACTTGGTCTTGCAAGTACTGTTGAGGAGAGAAGGCAACCCCTCGCCATGACAACAACATGCCTACCCTATGTCTCAAATACAGAAACCCTAAATGATGCCTCCACAACAAAATCAACACCAACATCCTCGTCAACAGCAACCTCATGCGCCTCATTAATCACGAGATCACTGTGTTCCGCCACGAAAAAAGAAGCTTGGAAAGAAATTATACCTTATACCAATGTCTTATGGTCAGTTGCTACAACACTTTCTCAGAGGCTCCCTAGTGGAACCAAGACCACTTGATCCTCCTCCTCGTCCCTATCCTCCCAGTTATAACGAGAACGCTAGATATGAGTACCATGCTGGTTCGCAGGGGAATATAGTGGAAAATTGCAGGTCTCTATAACACAAGGTCCAAGACCTGATCGACGACAAGCAATTAACTTTCAAAGGAGGAACCCCATTAGTAAACAGTCACCCTTTACTTTGACAAGTGCAAGAACGTCAAGAAGCATCTCCTAAAGTCAGTGGGTCAACAAGGAAGCTCATCCCTAGGATCATTAGGCTTTTTTCCAATTGTAATTTCTTTCTTGCTAAGTATTGTTTGTTTTTTAATTTGTACTCTTTGATCAATAATTTCAATAAGATGAGTATGTATTTTTTTGGAATTAATCCTTTTGTATTCACTCTTTCTTATGCCATCACTCATCATGTAAACCACTTTTTTTTTCTTTTCACCTGCTAACAAACTTGTAAGGAGAATGATGTAAAAGAAATAACTGAATTTACTGACGTATGCTTTTATTAGTAAGACCTGGCTAACAATGTAAGACATTGTTTCACTTCCCAAACACTAAAGAAATAAGGAGATAATCCATAAACAACCCCTTCGATCCCAAAGTCGATGTTATTTATATTTATAAAAAAACCTTAATCTTAACCAGGGGCATGGTAAATTTCAATTAATTCGATGATGCATTCTAATCTCAAGAGAACCATTCTAAAGCACGTCTTCTCCCTCACACACGTCATCCAACGTTTAGGAAATAATGAAAAGAGAAAACTCACAATAGTTAACATGACAGTCATAACCTTTCTGAATCAAAGCAAAATCTCACAAGAATCGTTCCAAAAAAAGCGCACTAGGTCAAAAAACCTGAAAAAGTTGACTTAGGAAAAAGTTAGGGCATCCCGATGGACTGCAAATTCAAAATAATCGGTCCATGCAAAAATAGGAATTAAAAGCAAAAAATAGAAAATGGAAGCAAGCATTTAAATAGAAATAGGTGACTACCACCTAAAGAATCTCATAAGTGCTTCAACCACTATATCTACCTCCATCATCATGACTACCAAAATTCTCTTGTCGACTGAATACATCTGATAAGTAAATTGGATTCAGGAATGGAGAACATCAAAGGAGAATGAGCGGGTTAAATCAAATTTTGAGCCTTATATTTTTTTTTTCATGAACCGTGAACAAAGCCACGTTACAAACTTTAAAACACCTAATTGAAGCTAGGTTCACTATGAAAGAATACTCAGTAAAAATGTTGTTAAACTGGCTCCAGATGTTTGTTAAATCATCGCTAACCACATTGTCTTACCACATTTTCACATCTTCATTTATGCCAACCTCATGGCCAAATATCATCCATTGTATACACCATATCTGTAACAATTTTCGATTTCAAAACTTGCACAAGCATTGCATTAGAATTACTTTTCAAAAGGAACAAATTTACTCGCAAATCAATACTTAGCATAAAGGAAGTTTCAATAATGATCTGATCATAGGCATATCGCTTCAGGTCACTTTTTACTAGGGAAAATCACCTAGGGTCCTGCCTCAGGAACAAATCCTTATAATCATAGGCAAATCATCTGAAGATCATAAACATAATTCATATTCAATCATATTTCTAAATCAAATCTAATCTTTCTAAAACAATGAATTACATATTTAACACACCACCTAATTCATTGTGTCTAAACTATCTACATTCATCATAAATCTTAGCTTCTTGAACACTTCGACTGACACTCCCTTCGTCATAATGTCTGCAATCTGATTCTCAATTCTGCAGTGTTCCAAGTTCATCTTCCCTTCTGCTACCTGTTCTTAAAGATAATGGAACCTCATTTCGATGTGCTTGATTCGACCGTGTGCTATTGGATTCTTCACCAAGTTGATAGCTGACATGCTGTCGATCTTCATGGTAATTGCTCCATGACTCTTCGCTGTGATCTCTTCGACCAGGTTCACTATCCAGGTTGCTTGACATACACAAAGAGAAGCAACTATGTATTATGCTTCGCATGATGACAATGCCACTACTGGCTCCTTTCTCGAACTCCAAGCAACTGGTGCACCACCTTACATAAATAAATAGCCAGCTGTGGATTTTCTATCCTTAACATCACTACACCAACTAGAGTCAGTGTATCCCACTAACTTGCATTCTTTTCCTTCACCAGCTATAGGAAACAAAATGTCATAGTCGAGAGTCCCTTTCAGATACCTCAGTATCCTCTTCGTTGCTGCTAGGTGTGATACCTTTGGCTTTTGCATGAATCTACTTACCATAGCCACATTGTATGCTAAGTCAGGCCTTGTGTGACAAAGGTATCAAAGTGACCAAATAAGTCTTCTATATTGGGTTGGGTCGACATCATCTTCATCTGACTGCTTTGACAGTTGCAATCTGGTCTCAGCTAGAGTCGAAGTTAGGTTGCAATCTTGCATCTTAAATCCCTTGAGTATTTCGCCTGCATATCTTCTTTGGTGCATCATTAAATCTCTACTACTCTTGTAGAATTCGATGCCAAGGAAATATGAGAGTTTCCCAAGTCTGACATTTCAAACTCCTCACTTAAGTCATGCTTGAAATCTTCGATCTCCTTCTTGCAACTTCCTATTATCAATAAGTCATCGACATAGAGGCATAGTATAAGCAATTCAATACTGCTTCTTCTTACATACACTCCATTCTCAGTCATACACTTCGCAAATTCCTTCTCTCTTAAGAAGTTGTCGATTTCTTATTCCAAGCTCTTGGAGCTTGCTTAAGTCCATACAGGGCTTTATGTAGCCTGTACACCTTTCTTTCTTCGTCTCGTTTCACATACCCAGCTGGTTGTGCGACATAAACTTCTTCGTCTAAGGGTCCATTAAGAAATGCATATTTCACGTCCATCTGACATGTGTGTCAATTGTTCATATTTACTAGACCAACAACCAACCTGATTGTTTTAATCCTAGCAACAGGTGCAAACACTTCGTCGAAGTCAATTCCTTCCTTCAGAAGAAATCCTTTTGCCACAAGTGTCGCCTTGTGTCGAGTTACTTCTCCTTTAGGATTCATCTTCACCTTGTAAACCCACTTCACATAAATTGCCTTCTTGCCTTGAGGCAATTCGACAAATGACCAGGTGTTGTTGACTTCGATAGAGTCTAACTCCTCATTCATTGCTTTCACCCACTTTGAATCTTTCAATGCCTCAGCTGCATTGACTAGTTCGACATCTGCGTAGAAAGCATAATATACCAGCTCACCCTCTTCATCAACCACATCATTTGATGTAATTACACATTCTTACAACCTTGCAGGAATGTGTCTTGTTCGTCGAGATGTGCTTGGGTCTGCTTCATCTCTGACTTGTTCTTGTTGAACTTCTCTTTCGACTTCTGTGGTTGGTTCTTCACAAGAGATTCTCACTGAATCCTTCTTGACATTCTCAGTCTAATATCATTCTTTAAGCTCATCTATGATCATGTCCATGTTGATCACTACCTGCTTATTCACTGGGTCGAACAACTCGTAACCTCCAGTTGAATGATATCCTATCAAGATCATCTGATTCGACTTGTCATCAAGCTTCATTCTCAACTGATCTGGCACATGTCTATGTGCTATAGATCCAAACACCTTCAAGTGATTGAGGCTAGGCTTGACACCAGACCAACATTCTTCTGGTGTGATTCCTTTAAGCTTCTTCACTGGACACCTGTTTAATATGTATGTTGCTGTTGAACCACTTCTCCCTATAATTCTTTGGGTAGATGCTTTCCATTCAACATACTTCTCACCATGTTCATGATGGTTCTGTTCTTTCATTCTGCAATTCCATTTTTCTATGGAGTGTAGGGTGGCACCACCTCATGCACAATCCTTTTTTTTTAAATAATGCATCGAACTCTTTCGACACATACTCTTCACCACCATCAGTCCTCAGAATTTCCAGATTTCGACCATAGATTTGAATCTGGAAAAACCTCGATCACATCACTTTTCTTCTTGGTGAGGTAAGTCCACAGCTTTCGACTGTAATCATCTATGAACGTGACAAAGTAATTGTTGCCTGCAATCGAATCCACCTGAATTGGACCACATACATCAGAGTATATGACTTCAAGAATTGCCTTCGACTTGTTTCTTACATCCTTGCTGAAGCTATTCTTGTGTTGTTTCGCCTGAACACATTCTTCACACACATCACTTGGAATGTCGATTTCTGGTAATCCTGAAACCATATTTCTTCTCTTCAACTCTTTGATGTCTTTGAAATTGAGGTGACCAAGTCAATAATGCCACATCCATTCACCTATGTTGGCTGCGGTTGCAAGGCCCTTATGCTCCATCACATTAAGTTCAATCTTGAAGGTCCTATTCTGAGACATTGGAGCCTTCAAGATCAACCTACCACCCGAGTCGAGAACTCTCATCAACTTGTCTTCGATCGACACCTTGTAGTTCTTTTCGACTAGCTGCCCTATACTGAGCAAATTACTCTTCACGTCTGGTATGTATAACACATTGGAAATTGCTGACCTCTTGCCATCTTTCCTCATAATCAGAACATCACCAATACTTCAACTGCTAGAGTATTGTCATTTGCAAATTTCACCATGTTCTTCGTCGAGGGCTTCATATTGACAAACCAATATTTCCTTCCAGTCATGTGTGATGAGCATCCTGAGTCCAAGTACCACATGTCTTGGAATCTCTCTTCATCTCTTGTTGTGACCATTAGCAACATCTCTTCTTCTTCATGTTTCGCCAGCTTTGCATTAGTTTCTTGATTCTTCTTCTTTTCTGAACAACACTAAAATAGTGACCATACTTCTGACAATTAAAACACCGAATGTGACTTTTGTCAGGCTTTCGACCACCACCTCTTCCTCTACCTGCAGCACCACCTCTTTGGTTCCATGGTTTTCTCTGATTTGACTAGTTTCCTTCCTGCTAATTTTGACCAGTCGAATTGTTGTAGCCTCCTATACCTTTGTTGTCATTCCAACTTCCTTTGCCTTTCCTTTCTTTTTATGACTGCGCCTGTAAAGCCATATCACTCTTCGACTTTCCTGCAGCTCTCTCAGCCATCCTTTGTTCATGAGACTCAAGCGTCCCTTGAAGCTCTTCCTTTATCAATACTGACAAGCTTTTCGACTCTTCTATGGCTACTACCACGGGGTCAAACTTTGGAGCCAATGGCCTCAAGATCTTTGCGACAAATGATCTTGATGTCAACACTACCCCATATACCTTGATTTGATTCACCAGTTTTATAACCCTAGTGAAGAAATATGTTATGCTTTCATTGTCTTCCATCTGAAGCAATTCATAAGTCCTTTTGTGAGTTTGTAACCTCACCTCTTTCAGCTTCTCTGCGCCTCCAAACGATTTTTCAAGAATCTCCCAAGCTTCTTTTGCTGATTCTACATCACTAACCTTTTCAAAGTTATCTGGATCAACACATTGATGGATTATAAAGAGAACATTATAATCTTTCTTCTTCAATTCTTTGTGTGCAGCCTTTTCTTGATCCGTCGCGTTCTCTGCAAGCGGTGCTACTCCTTCCTTTATAAGATCCCAAAGATCTTGATAATAGAAAATCACCTTAATCTGCTTGCACCAATTCTCATAATTATCTTTCTTGAGAATCGGAAGGTTCGTCAGAAAGTGTCAGTTTGGGTGATTCATCGCCATCACAGTTTTCTTCCTTGAATCGCAATCGGAGCTCTAGATACCAGATGTTGGAAATTCAGCCACAACCTATGAAGAATTCCTATTCAATCTTGTTCTCAAGATTGTTAACAATCACACAATGGAAATGAAAAGAAAAGGTTTGAAAGAAAGAAAGAAAGAAAAACAATAGCGTTAGAGAAGAAGATAAAAAATTCTGCAGAGTTCTCACTGCCCACAACTATGGAATTTTATTATCACTTTGCAACTGCAAAACCGTGATTATCAAACTTAATTGTTACAATAATAAGAGTTCCTCCCTATTTATAGATTTAGGTTAACTTGTATCTCAAGCTAAAACGCAAACTATAAAAGCCCAAAAATATCTAATATAATCTTTCTAAATCAAATCTGATCTTTCTAAATCAAATCTAATCTTTCTAAAACAATGAATTACATATTCAACAATAGAGTCGTAGCACTCTAATGAGTACAATTAAAAAAAACCTTTTTGGTTCTTATTGTAATCTGAAACATTTTCCCTTAACAATGACATAGGCTTTGTACATAAATAACGAAGCAAACATACCTTAGGAAAACACACACTAACCCTAATATTAGAGAAGGATCCCATTGATTACAATGGAGGTGAAGGGTGCCTAGTACCTTCTCCTTAATCGACTCCCGAGCCTAGTCTCTTACCCTTAA
Source organism: Lathyrus tuberosus (assembly GCA_022829125.1). Lineage (NCBI taxonomy): Eukaryota > Viridiplantae > Streptophyta > Magnoliopsida > Fabales > Fabaceae > Lathyrus > Lathyrus tuberosus. The sequence goes on from JALAZF010000164.1 coordinate 2,138,292, forward strand.
CCGTAGGTTTTATCATTATTTCTTTGTTCCTTAGGAACTAATAAAGGATGATGGCGACTCTGTAAATTTTCCAGCCGCGACAGAAGGGTCGAGGTTTTTGCAAAGGATTAGCGTGAGACGCTTGATCATCTTGGTAAATCTTGGGTTACAATAGGTTGCAATTCAGATTCGATCGAGTGAAGCCTTTGCATGACTGCGGTTCTTGCAAAGGAGTAGCGTGAGACGGTGAATCGAATTAGCATTGTTGGGTGACTTTATCAAGCTCAGATCAAGGGAAGAAAAATTTCTAGGATCAACATCAAACTTAGGGTTTGTTTGGTTGGATTGCTGCATTACTCTTGTAACTATTGCAAAGTAAGGTTAGCTACATGATATCAATTCGAATTTGAATTGAGGACAGACGTACCCATAGCAAGGTCGACTGAAAACTGTCTAAACAAATTCTTATATACTCTTTCTATCTCTTTTATATTTATTATTTCAAATAACTCATTTAATCAACCAAACTTTTCCATATCATATTATCAAAAGAGAAAGAAAAGAAAAAAAAGATAAAAGGGACTAAAATTTTCATTAAAATAACAAAAACTTTATAGAATAAAAATTACAATAGAATATAAATATTAAATAATATAAAAAGACGAAACCACATTTATTAAGATACAATAAATATATAATAATATACTATTATCTTACACATACCATACTTATTCACTCTACCGAATAAACTTAAATATTTTTTTATTATTATATTTTTTTGGTTTGAATAGCTAATAGTTTAATATTTTATATAAAAGTTTATATAACAAGATAAAATTAGGAAGAAAAAGTTGCATAATCCACATTATATATATATATATATATATATATATATATATATATATATATATATATAAAGTTTTACATTGTCAACCAATGATGATCATGTATTCTACCAAGTCAAACTAAAAATTTTAAATTATTTAAATGACATAGTAGAATGATATATTTCTATTGGATGATAGTGTAAAACTTTTTTACACTGTCAGAGCTGAAGAAAATGAGTAAATCTGGAAACGAGTATAGTAAGAATCATATTTGTAAAAATAATAAGTTCAATAATCAGAGTGGTAAATATAAATGCGAAAATAATTACAAGAAAGGTATAAAAAGATATGATTGTTTTATTTCAAATACTTACAAGAGATTGAGTACAAGGAATACTATGCTTCAGCGTTTCTCATAAGAAAGGGTTCAAGTTCGAATGCCCTTTCACACTACACAAACAAGTCCTTTTATAGGCAAAGCTAGTAAGCGGACTTCAAAGAAAATAAAATCCACCTAATAAATTACAAGTTCGTGGCCGACAAAGCCAAAATGAAAAGCAAAATAATATAAAGAGTTGGCCCACACAGCCTAAATAATTTAGAAACAAAGAAAAATAATGCAAAAGGGTGGCCCACATGGCCTAATAATCAATCAAAATGAATCTTCTTTTTCAAAAGTAATATTCTTGCCAATCTTCAAAGATAATATTGGTAATTCTTATCTTTAATAGCCTTGCTGTAAAGTTTATTCATCTAGGTTGATAATGCCATAACAGTCATTTTCGTCTTCTTGCATATGCTCAGAGGTACTAGACTCTGTTTCATTGTCTGATAAAACAGAAATAACCTCCTTTAATTTAGATAAGAACTCATTTGGGCCTGTAGCAACTGATAGGTTGCCAGTAATTTAGAATGATCCATAAGGAAAGAAGTTTCTTGTGAACTTAAATTTGTACTTTTGCAGAGATTTGGATGAGCTCTGCACCAAGCTTCTAATTTTGCTAATGATAATAATCCAGGGTTAAACTTAACCCATCACTTAATCGAATATTTTTTAATTAACTATGTGGCAGGTCAGTCTTTCCCAAGTAATTCGATTGAGAATGTCCAAGAACTAATCCAAGTAATTTCAAACACAACACAAAATGATAATAACACTGTGCACGTTGGGCAAGTAGTGGTTGAGGTAAACTTATTGAAGGTATTAGCAACATAATCAGGAAAGATGTCTAAAGTTGGTCCAACCAGATGAAACCACTGAATGAACCAGTAAGGGAAATTTAATGAGATGTCTTTTTTGAACCAAATAAACCATGTACGATTAAAGGGTTCAATAACTAGGAATTTGGTCCAAGCATCCATGTAATCAAAATAATTGAACTTCTAAGGAGAGTATGCTCTGCTAAAAGAACGACTTTCAGCTGGTGGTTGGCCCCAGTCAGATGAGGACCAAACTTTAATTATTTTAAATTTTGAGAATTTTATTTTTGATTTGTCTGATTCGTCATAATGGTGAGTAAGGGAAATGGAATCGGTGTCAACTAGAATAAACTCATAGAATTTTCTGGTTTTTGGTAATTCTTCAGGAATAAAGAAAAGTCTTGGAGGGAAAATTCTTGAAATAATTTGTAACAAAGATGCATCTGACAAGCAGTACATTGGTTCTAATGTTATAATTGGTTCTGTTATACTTATGGTAATAAATGAAGTTTTTACTGAAGAAGAAGAAGGAGTGTAAAATGCTAATTTAGAGTTTGATTTAGCTGGGGAAGATGAATGGGTCGTAATTTTTTGAGTGAAGGCTAATGGGGATAATAAAGCAGGTTTAATTTGAGGTTTTGGAGGAGTGGTAATTTTTGTAATGAATGAGGGGGATCCTAATACTAAAGCTTTGTTTCAAGATAATTGGGTGGGGGGGGGGGGGGGGGGGGGGCATAATCGTCTCGCGGGTCACTCGGTGAGTTTTTAATACCTTCAATATGTTCTATCTCAAAATCAAAACATAATAACAAAGATTGCCATTTGGAGAAAATGTGTTTTGAAACTAAATTTTTAACATCTTTTTGTAAAACACTTTTAGCAGCTTTGCAATCTGTTTTCAACACAAATGATTTTGAAAACAAATCATCTTGAAATTTGGTAATACATAAAACAATAGCCAAAATCTCCTTTTTAATAGTACTATAGTTTAATTGGGCTGGAGACCAAGTTCCAGAATAATATCTGACAACCTGTTCTTTTCCCGTGCCCGGAAGTATCTGATTAAGAATACCACCAAACCCTAGGTCTGAGGCATCAGTCTCAACAATAAGATTGGCTCTAGGATCTGGGATTCCTAGACAAGGTAATTTCTTAAGTAACCATTTTAATGGTCTAACAGACATAGACTCTTCCAAGGTGGAGGATTTTTCTAAGCCTTTTGAATAAAGGTATACAAATAGTTCTAAGATTTGGGATAAAATCAGAGACATAATTAAGACATTCTATGAACCTTTGTAATTGGTTTTTATCTTTTAATTCAGATGGAAATTTTCTAACAAACTCTAAGGATCTACTAATAGGGGTGTACATCCCCTGACTAATGTTAAAACCCAAAAATCTAATCTTACTCTGAAATAAATTTAGCTTCTTTTCGGATAATACTAAACCGTTATTTTTAATCAGCTCATAAAATTTGTTAAGGTGATTAAGGTGTTGATTAATAGAGTCTGAAAAAGACTAGGATGTCATCAAGATAAACTATGGTGAAGCTGGAGTAATTATTGAAGATAGTATTCATAATGTTTTGGAATTCAGGGGGGGCATTCTTAAGCCCAAACGGCAACAAATTCCATTCATAGTGTCCAAAAGGAACTACAAAGGCAGTTTTATATTTATCTTCTTCTTGTAATTGGATCTGATAATACCCAAACTTAAGGTCAAATTTAGAAAATATGCTTTTCCGGTGTAATCTACTAATCAAGTTTTTTTATTAGGAATGAGATATATAATCCATTGTAAAACTTTATTAAGAGGTTTATAGTTAATAACCAGGCGAGGGCTTCCTCGTTCTAATTCAACGGCGTTAATAACATAAAAGGAAGAGCAACTCCAATGGGACTTGTTGGGCCTTATCAATCCTTTTCCTAAATATTCATCGATTTCTTTTTTACAATAATCTAAATGTTCTTTATTCATTTGTATTAGTCTAGATTTGGTAGGGATGTCTTTTTCTTTAAATTCAGGTTCATAAGGTAAAGCTATGGTATGGGTTTTTCTTTTCCAAAACGCATTAGGCTGTTCTGAACAAAAATTTCTGACAAACCTATCTCTTATAAGGTTAATTTTTTCTTGAATATTTACCGAAAGTAATTGTTCTTCTATTCTTTTAAAATGAATTTCTTTATTTATAAAATTAATTTGTTTCTTCTTTATAGAATGAAGATCCCTAATTTTAGGTGGTCCTTAAAATTCAAACTTAATCGGGCGTCCTAGGGCACTAGTGGTAATAACTAGGTTATCATCCTCAAAAGGGTAGAGGAGAGCTAAGAACGGAGTTCCTAGAATAAGGGTTAGTATTAGACCTTCTTGGATGCAATTTAAGTCTGCCCCAAAAGCTATCAACGCAACTAATTTAAATAAAAAAAATTTCATCTTGTATTATGAGCTTAGCCGTATTATACCATTTATGAGATATAATTTTTTCTATTTTGCGAATATAAGGAGCCTCACTGGATTCTGGGTCATCCTTAATATCAGGCTTAACCAAAGGTTGTTCTCAATAATCATATGTCCTTGTATTTCTAAAATTTTTAATTCTAACTCATCATCCCGAGTTTTTAATATTTGAATTTCTCTTTTTAAAATCTTAATTTCTTCTTGCATGTCATTAATCGTAAAGGTCTTATCATAGGGTTTTTTAAACATTTCCATAACATTCTTAAATTCAATGGTATTAACACTTCTATTATTGATATCATTTACATCAATATTGTTTTTAATTTGTCTCATGAAAGCATTTTTACTTTCAGATTCTTCCATTTTATCTAATATTCCTATTAAAGTGTTATCCTGATGAGTCGTTAACACGTTAATGGTTTTACAACTATTGCAATTACAAAAATTGATTCCTAAACATTCTTCAGAGTCAAAATCAAACTCCTCGGGAGTATTGATCTGATTAACCTCTTCATAAGAAGATTCTTCATTAGACGAAGAATAATCTTCCTCGTCTGAGTTAATCAAGATGTTTTTAAGCATAGATATAAGACTATCTTTTTACTCATGGGAAATATCAAGATTTTCTAATTGATTAATTTTTTTTAACCTTGCATTTATTAGCATAATGGCCGAAACACCCGCATTTATAACATTTAACATTTTTATCTTTGGATTTAGCAAAAGATTGATTGTTGGGTTTTCTGCCATAATTCTTCTTGTAGGGAGTAGAAGATTCGGCCTTCTCTTTAAAAGGTTTTCTTTTGTACTGGCTGGACGAATTTTTCTTTCTAACCGTAGTTTTCTTATTTCTAGGGTTATTGGGTGCTCTGAGAGGAGTAGCTCCATATTGTTCGCAGAATGAACCCATTTCGCGTCTATTGTTCATTTTCTCATTCTTAATCTTGTTATGAATTTTGTAATCAGTACAAATTTGTATTCCTGTTTCTATAATATAGTTAAAAAGCTCACCCATGGTTAAAGCAGTGTAAGGAATATCTCCATTAAAATTTTATTTGATATTAGATTTAACCTTTTCAGCAAATAATCTAGGTAACCCGCTAATGAATCTTTCTTTCTAATAGTCTGCCGACCCATTAGATCTAAGGCAGAGCTTAGAGAGAAACATATCTCTATACCACTAGTAATCAGACATAGTAGGGCAATAAAGATTAAGTGATTGGTTGCCCGCTCTCTGTTGGAACTTAAGAGGTTCACCTACAAAGAACTTGGTTATAACATATAAAGATCGGTGACGCAAACCACTTCATTAGACTCAACTTTAACGGCAGTATCAAGTTGATTCTTATCCTCGGGACTTAAAATATTGTCCCACCAACCTTTTAACTGATCTGTAAAGCCTATAACAAGGATATCTTTAGTTTTTCTATCAGAATTTCCTTTAAGTTTGAAGGCAGTAGCGGCCATAGTCATATTCTGAATAATATCTAAGACTTGTTGCTCAGAAGCTCCATCAACATTCCATTCTACAATGTAATCTCCTGAATAACTATTTTCTACAAAACTACTCCTTTCTTCAAACTCGACATCAGCGAAAGAAGACCTAGGGTAATAGTTTCTTGTTTTGGGTCTTGGAGATTTTCCTCCTAACTTATTAATCAGATTATCAAATTCTTCTTCTCTAGAGATGGTATTGACTTTTCTATCAACATTTAAAGATTTTAACTTTTCTACTAATTCATCTATCTTATTATTAGAATCAAATCCTAAGCTTATTCCCTTCAGCTCTTATGTAGAAGGTGTATGGTAATGGTAAATAGGTCTGGTAGAGTCTAATCTATATTCTTTATTATCTTTAGGATGAGGCATAGAATTCTCAATCCTATCAAGTTGTTGAGCCATAGTGTGAAGTATTTGGTTAGAGTAATTCATCTGACTATGCAAATTATTAACATTTTTCCTGGGTTCTAATGGATTAATTATGGATTTAAAAGGAGACAAAGGGCTCTTCATCCTTGTAATGACTCCTATAATCTGTGATTTAGTCAGAGAGGAAGATCTAGAAATTCTTTCATGGTAAAAAGGTTGGGGTACTTGAGGAGTGAAGTTCACTCTAGCAAGGTCTACTCTAATGGTAGAATCTATTGAGTTTCTAGTGCTGGAAGTTGATCATATGTTGCTAGATTTATGATAACGAAAAGATTGACTTCTATTCATTCTTATTCTGACAGACCCGCCAAGATCTTCAATAACTTCTCTAATAGATGTAGCTTCTATCTTATCAGATTTAACAACGTCTTGCAAAATCCATTCATGAGGGAATTTGTCTATAATATCTGAAGCAGTAAAAATCTTAGGGGTTATGACATTAGACCTGCTAAGGTTTGCTTTGATAATACAAGTTTCATTCCTAGGTGTAGATCTAAGAGATTTAAAATTATTATTGATAGTAAAGTCTTTATATGTAATTGTGCTTATGACATCTATGTTAGAGACTCCAGGATTAAAGGTGTCCTCTAAGCCTTGCACATAGACAACTAATGAATTCTTAGTAGACTCATCAGATAGACTCACAGAGTAATTCGGATGACAATTAAAATAAACTAGGCCATCATTAAGATTGGACTCAATTATGGCAATAGTTGAATTATGAAAACCTTTAATATGGGTATCCCGTAGAACTAGTAGTATAGGTGTATTCAACCCGAATTTATGCAGAGGTTTAATAGAGATCTGAATTAATCCCAAATGAATCTATTTAAATCCATTTTTATAATGATTTTATAATAATTTTCTATCTAATAAATTAATCGTTTCATGTTTATCACTTATTGATTTAGCCGATTCAACGATGTGAATAATATTTTAAATATTATAATTGAACGTACCAATTTTATAAATTTCTTTTAGCCTAATTTTTGGCATAGACCAGCTAATTAATCTGTTTTCTAGTTCTTGGATTTCTAATTCTTGATTCTGAAAAGTATCTTGATCTAATTCTATTTTATCATTATTATTTATAGATGTAATACTACGAGGACTACTACTTCCTACATCCCTTATGACTCTAATGATCTGAGACATGACTATTGAGACAATGTCACAGATTTACAAAACAAATTCTAAAAGTGATAGATTATAACTCCGTTTCTCTTACAAATCCTCTCTTCCTCTTATAATTTGTTTTCTAAGAAGCAACTACAATATGTTAAACCAACGGATTCACTGCCTCACTAAACGGGTCTTACTACCTGGACCACACAATCTCAACAGTAGGGATGACAATGGGCAGAGTTTGGGTAGGGTACTATAGCACTCGTCCCCATACCCGTAATTGGAAAAAAAATTCTCGTACCCGAGCCTATACCCGCTTGGGTACCAACATTAGCACCTGTACCCGTACCCTATGGGTATGTAAGTGCTCTTACCTGTACTCGTTACTCGCATTTTTGATAAAAATAAATATATCAAGTATAAAATATCATATTATTTTAAGTTTTTAACAACATTAAAAAGTTTTTTAAAAAAGTTACTGTTGGATTATGAAATAAAAGATCACTTATATTATATATGTAGCAATTTAAAATTGATGTATTTTTAAAAATTGATAGACATTTATTTTTATATAATAATATAAATTAAAATATCTAAATATATATTGTGCGGCTATGGGGCGGGGTGGGTACTAAGGTGCCCATCCCCGCTTATTTAAGTGGGTGATTACCTGAGCCCGTGCCAGTACCCATTTTTGCGGATTTTCACCCTACCCGTTGTGGGTATTTTTGTGGGTACCCTCTAGGGATGGATCAAATTGTCATTCCTACTCAGCAGGTACCAACAGAGAAAACAATAGTCAGGGTTAAAAAATAAATAATAAATAAAACCTTGAAATAATACAAATTTGTTTTAGGAAATAATATTGTAAAGAAATAACTATTTCAACGAAGTCATGCTATATATATATATATATTTTGTTCTGGACTGGGCCAAGCGCCTGCCCTTCAGACGGGCAGGTCCAACCCGCACGACCCTGGCTGGCCCAACAAGGCCCATGTAAACTGTCCATGTCGAGCACGTAACGACCATCAGTAGGGTCGAGCACACGTACACCTGAACCCGTCGAGCAGAGGCACCAAGTCCTGCAGGTCTCGGTTCTCCTCGACACCCATGAGCCTCCCCGCTAGGACACATCCTACTGTAACCTCCCACCTCCGAAGGATTCAGTCTACCCTACTTCCGGAGATCTCGGGACCGTTACCCCAGGGAGAAGACCACGTGCTGGTCTTCACTACGTCACGTAAGCCCTGGCATTTACTTGGATCGGGCCTTGCGATCCAGCCCAGTGCAAGTAACCGTTGGCCCCGCGCTGAGGGCTCTCTATAAATACCCTCTCACTTGAGAGGGTCAGGTTACTTCATATTCAAAACTCACACCTATTTTCTGTACTTGCTTTTCTCTGACCTTTCCTGACTTGAGCGTCGGAGTACCTTGCAGGTACACCCCCCCCCCCCCCCCCCCCCGCGCCGTCTCACCATCATCGGAGCTGAAGGTTTCACGACGCTATTGGCCACTACCTAACTGTCTGATCCAGGTACGATCAGTGGCGTTGTCTGTGGGAATCGCTGCTTCCCCATTTTTCCTTCAATGATAAACCAAAGCAATTTCTTCGTTCATCACCAGCATGGCCAATAACCCGTCTGCGAACAAAGCTCTGGACACCGTCCTCACGTAACTCGAGAACGGAAACCACCGTGAGGACAATACTGCCCTCAACGTCGAAGAAGGCGACGTAAGAGACGGGCATACCGCTTCCCAGACTCCGAAGACACGGCTTACGACGCCGCCCAGTAGGATGACCAACAAGTCGCCTTTCAACCAGTTGCTCCTCCGCCTAATGCAGATCCGAGCACCGTGGCCCTATTCGCCTTGGTCAACCAGACCAACCAGCTGATCATGCACCAAAATCTTAGAATTGAAGCACTCGAGCGAGGGCGAGCACGGTGATCTTCCCCGCAAAGACATCATCGTCCACCTTCACCTCGCCGTTCTCTTTCCTCGCGGAGGACTCCCCCGGAAGAATCTTGGACCCCCTCACCGGTGCGCGAGAGCCGCCGGCCGCGCCTGGAGCGCACCCATCCAGAAACCTCCCAGAAGTGCCATCGTTCCCTACCTCGGAAGGAACCCAGGCACTCCTCGACTACCAAGAGGAGCAAGACCGCCGAAGAAAGGCCGAGGAACCGTTCTAGGAACTCCCCTCCACGACAGGGACCTGGTCGACACCATATTTCCCCATCAGGATCCCCAACCGGAAGCGACGACGATGACCAGAGGACTCCCCTGTCATGGGAGATTATGGATGCCCCAATCCTTGCGGGCATGGAGAAACCCCAGCCACTGGGGACCTACGACGGCCTGGTCGACCCCGACGATCACGTCGAAAGTGTTGAAGCCATGCTCAACTTCAAAAACATCAGGGGAGCCATTAAGTGCAGGATTTTCCCCACCACCCTGCGGAAGGGCGCCGTGATCTGGTACAAGAGTCTAGCGCTCAGGTCGATCACGTCCTAGAAGCAACTAAGAGAACGCTTTACCAAACACTTCACGACATCTCGCCGACACCCGAAGACGGAGGCCGCGCTAGAGAGCATCTTCCAGGGGAAGAACGAGACTCTCAGGAACTACATTGAGAGGTTCACTAGGGAGGCTGTCGAGGTCCACACGACCGACGACATGAAGAAGTTTTTAATCATTTGGGGACTGCGACTTGGATCCGATTTCGCCAAGTCCGTTGGCCTCCGCAGACCTCGCCGTTTGGAGGACCTCCTCCAACAAGCTCAGTCATACATCGAGTTCAAAAAGTCAGAGGCAGCACAGATCGCCCTCGACTCGAGGCGGAAGGAAGGCCCCCGCGGCCACAGAGAAGAAGACTCTCCTCCCCGACGTGGAGGAGAAAGAAAGAAGGAAGGCTGCCCCTGGGACTCTGGCGAACCGAGAGGACCAGTTGGCCGGTTCACGGAATACACGCCGGTCAACAGTCCCCGCGCGCAAATCTTCTCCGAGTACTCCAACTCGGAATTTCTGAAAGGAGGTGTCCGCTTTCCGAAGCCAACAACCCCCAAATCAAACACGGACAAGTCCAAGTACTGCAGGTTCCACCGGAGCCACGAACATGTCACGGAGGACTGCATTCATCTCAAAGATGCAATTGAGATCCTTATCAAGGAAGGGCACCTAAAGAAGTATGCCCAGAAGAACGACGCCCTTCTTCCCAGTGCCTGGGAAGCCCAAAGTGTTGAAGAGACGACACCTCCTCCCGATGAGAGTCGGCTCCAGGTCGCCCTCAGCGTCACTCGACCCGAGGACTTTTTTTTCCCCGAAGGCATTGTGGGCCAAGAGGCAGTTCGCAGCATGTGGGCAAACTTCCCCTACGAAGACGCGGTTGCTGCCCACAGCACGTGGGAAGGCTTCCCCAAGACGATGGTCATATCCGGAGGTGGTTACGAGAAGGTGTCCGTCGGGTCGATCAAGCGGAAATTTGACGAGCTGGAGTTCGTAACTTCGGAGAAGACCACCACTCTCGAGAAGGTACAAGGGAAATCAAACCCTATCACCTTCTATCTTGAAGAACTGTCGGGAGGAGCGCCCAACGCCGACATCCCCCTCTTGGTCAGGGCACAGATGGAGAACTTTGACGTTCGCAGGATCCTGGTCGACCAGGGAAGTTCGATCGACATCATGTACGCTCACCTGTTCGGGACCCTCCAGCTCGACGAGAGACATCTGACTCCGTACGTCGGTTCAGATCTGCAGGGGTTCAATGACACCACCACTAGACCATGGGGCTACGTTGAACTGATGGTCACATTCAGGGCCGAAGAAACTGCCCGTCAAGTGAAGACCCGCTTCCTAGTGGTCGAATGCCCGTCCCTCTACAACTGCATCCTCGGGAGGACCACCCTGGACGAACTCACAGCAGTGCCATCAACGGTCCATCTGAAGATGAAATACTACATGGCCAGGGGCCGGGTCATTACGATGCATGGGGACATATACGCGGCCAGGAGATGTTTCAATGCTGCAGTAAAAGGCATGAGTTCCATCAACACCAGACCCAAGACTGGAACAAAGTCATCCCCGGACGCTGTGCAAAGGCCACTCCCGCGTGTCAACACGGTCGACCTCGACAGCAGGTTCTTGGGCGAGCATGAAGAGGGCAGAGTAGCAGACCTCGACCTCCAGGCGGAAAACAACGGGCAGCCTCTCCACCCAACGCGACCCATCCCAGACAGAGACTTCGAGCTCGTTGCCCTCGGGGACGATCCAGACCGGAACGTGAAGATTGGCACCGGGCTCCCCGACCTGGCGAAGAAGCAGCTGAAGGCGTGTCTCTAGGAGAATCCTGATCTGTTCGCATGGAGCGCCTCCGAGATGCCTGGCCTTGACCCCGAGGTAGCTTGCCATCAGCTCGCAGTAGATCCGGCCGCTAGGGCCATAGTTCAACGTAGGCGTAGGCAGTCTCCTGAAAAAGCAGAGGTTGTTGAAAAAGCTGTAAAAGACCTCCTAGAGGCGAATTTTATTTTGGAGGCCAGGTACACAACCTGGTTGTCCAACGTTGTACTTGTCAAAAAGAATAATGGAAAATGGAGGATGTGTGTTGACTATACCGATCTTAACCGGGCATGCCCGAAAGACTGTTATCCTTTGCCTAACATCGACCAGCTGATCGACAATTCTGCAGGTTACAAGCTATTATCCTTCATGGACGCCTACTCGGTGTACAACCAAATCCCCATGGATAAGGCCAACAAACATCACACAGCCTTCATGACCGAGTCGGGCAATTACTACTACAACGTAATGCCCTTCGTCCTGAAGAACACCAGCGCGACGTACTAACGAATGATGAACAAAGTCTTCCGGGGATAGATCGGCGACATGCTCGAGGTCTATATGGACGACATGATCGTCAAATCCGCAGAAGAAGTCGACCACGCTGCGTACCTCAAGAAGGTATTCGACACGGCGAGGAGATTCCATATGAGGTAAATGCACCTTCGGTGTTCGGGCGGGCAAGTTCCTCGGTTTCTACCTCACGGAGTGAGAGATCGAGGCCAACCCCGACAAATGTAAGGCTTTCTCCGAGATTCCAACCCTGGACTCGAAGAAATCAATACAATCCCTGAACGGGATGCTGACCGTCCTCTCCCACTTCATCGCCAAGTCTGCACAATACGCGCTCCCGTTTTTCAAACTTCTTCGACAAAAAACGACATTTGAATGGAGCGAGGAGTGCAAGCAGGCGCTCCTCCACCTAAAACAAGTCCTGTCGCAACCCCCGTTCCTCTCACGGCCTGAGAACAGGGAGACACTGTTCTTATATCTCGCAATCACGAGTGAAGCGGTCAGCGCTGTCCTCATCCGAGAAACCCCGAACGGGCAGAAGCGGATTTACTTCACGAGCAAAGCCCTCCAAGGGTATTCCACGAGCAAAGCCGATTTACTTCACGAGCAAAGCCGATTTACCAAGAGTAGTCCAGCAGTTGTTTTACCAATCTCCCCAACCCTGATTTTCAGAATCATCCTCATGTTGATCGCCCATCCATGCGTCGTTGTCTTCCTCTTGCATAACCACATCAACATCATTGACATCTTGATGATCACCCTCATGTACGTCCTCATCAGCATTTCCTTCATAATGAATAGGTTCTTCAGGTTCAGGTTGAAAAGGATGAGTCAATCTGTGTCAGTAATTGAATCTCTTATTAACCTTATCCCAATGATAGCCCATCATGGTGAGGGTTTTTGGTTGAAATTGTTGTTCAGAAGAAATCTCAATGTAAGGAATATTCGGAACTGAAATCCCAGCCTTGTTCAAGATGTTCTGAATACAGGATGCATAACCTAGAGCTTGATATTTGTGGGAGCTGCGGGCGACGAACATCTGATATGTAAAATAGTATGGCCAGTTAATTTTGATCCGATTTTTCAGAATATACATGAGATGAACTTTGGCTTTCTCAACCCGTGAGTATCCACCTTTCTTGGGTCTCAAGATACGAGATACAATCCATTGCAAAATGTGGTCTTCGAATTTCAAATGACCGGTAGTGACATTTTTCGGAAAGACGTCACTTGCCACAACATTGTCAGGATATGGTTCCCGTAGCATAGAGTTTAGAGCAGTGTTGAAATTAAAGTTGTGAACAAATGTTTTATCAATTACTCTAGGCAGATTTTCATCTGTGTCCAAACTAAACAAAGTAGCCCATAAATCATTGCTTACCTCATGAAGAGCATTATTCATAGAAAACTTAAACTCAGCCCCCTTAAATTTACCCTTGATTCCATAGTAGAACACTCGAATCAGATCACTATTGTACTTATCATCACATTCCAGGAACTCACCAAGATTCTGAACCTAGAGTATGTCAGTTATCTCAGGAATGTGATAATCTTCACCCATCAATACGTAGAAACCATGTTGTGGTATAACATCACGATTGCTAAACAATGCCTCATAAGGACTAGATAGTGCATCAGAAACTAAAGAATTAACGGTTACCGGTTGTGAAGAGGTTCCGGAAGATGAAGCTGTGGTTGTTCTTTTACCGGTTGTGCGCCTTGAAGCCATTGTTGATGAAGGATTGAAGAAGATGAACAGTAGTTTGCAGTGGTTGTGGATGAACAGTGTTTCGAAATCCTTTGTTGAAGAAGAATGATGAGCAACCGTTACTAACCCTTATTCTTATACCCTTGAGGATTCACTCTTGTGGATTATGATTTTTAGGGTTTTAATGAGATTTAGATGGAGATTAATGGGTATTGATGAGGTTTAATGGAAGAAATAGAGAGAGAGGCCACAAAATCTGATGAGATTGCATGCAATGAACATAAATTAATGTGTTATGACGATATGCAGTGAAAATAGGAACACTTGGTCGGCGCACACGTTCCAATTTAAAGCAGGAAGTCAGAACGCGTCAGTTTTGCATTGACCCATGGACAAGATGCGCTGACGTCAGGTTGTTATGCGTTAACCCGCCTATTTGTCTTTAAAAATGTAACAGTTTATGCGTCGACTCATAAGATGGACCCGTTGACGCATGCAGGGCAAAAATGAAAACAAATTGAAATTTTGCAGACCTAAGTTCCAAAGGACAAATAAACACGCATACACATAGAACAAACATCCATATAAACAATATGTGCTCAAAAAAGCAATAAACATCAAGTTTAAGGTACTTAATATGGCAAAAATATGTTAAACGGAATGATATTACCTTGATCACCATGACGATAAGAGCCCTCACATATAGCTGACTATCTCTTTACATTGTTAGTTAAAAGAATAAACAAGCATGTATATATATATATATATATATATATATATATATATATATATATGTGAAGATCACTATCTTAAAGGATTATCAAACACGATCCGAGATATCAAGAATGCCAAGTTCCCTTTCTCTACATGATCCCTAAGAAAATGATGGCGTATTTCGATATGCTTGGTGCGTGAATGTAATACGGGGTTCTTAGTTAGGTTTATTGCATTAGTGTTATCGCACAAAATAGGAACACGCTCAAGTTGTAAATTGAAATCAAGCAATTGTTGTTTAAGCCATAAGACTTGAGCACAACACCTTCCTGCGGCAACGTATTCCGCCTCGCCTGTTGACAAAGCAACCGAAACCTGTTTCTTGCTGTGCCAACTCACCAAGGAATTTGCAAAAAGGTGACACGTGCCACTAGTACTTTTCCTATCCAACTTGCACCCGACAAAGTCAGAATTGGAATAACCAACTAAGGAACAAACACTACCTTTGGAATACCACAGCCCATACTTTGGAGTACCGGAGAGGTATTGAAGTATGCGCTTAACTGCTTTTAAGTGGGATTCCTTGGGATGTGCTTGATACCTCGCACACATGCATACACTGAACATAATATCGGGACGTGATGCGGTAAGATAGAGAAAAGATCCTATCATACCTCTATACCTTTTTACCTCTACGTCTTTACCCTTCTCAGCACGATCAAGGATCACACTATTCGGCATTGGAGTATCTATTGCTTTGCAGTTTAGCATATCGAAACGTTTTAGAAGCTCAAGACAATGTTTCGTTTGACTCACGAATGTGCCCTCTTCGAGTTGTTTGATTTACAATCCGAGGAAATAGTTGAGCTCCCCCATCATGCTCATTTCAAACTCCCCCTGCATCAAACTAGAAAACTCCTTGACCAAGGTCATGTTAGACCCAAAAATAATATCGTCAACATAAATTTTTACCAAAATTAAATGTTTTCCTTGACGTTTAATGAAGAGAGTTGTGTCAACCTTCCCTCTTGAATACCCTTGATCAAGTAAAAATTTGCTTAGACGTTCATACCAAGCCCTAGGGGCTTGTTTAAGTCCGTACAAAGCACGTTTAAGTTTGTAGACATGATCAGGATATTCATGAGATTCAAAACCCGGAGGTTGGGCAACGTAAACCTCTTCATTTATATATCCGTTAAGGAAGGCACTTTTAACGTCCATTTGGAATAATTTGAAGTTATTAGTGCAAGCATAAGCAAGTAAAAGGCGTATAGCCTCGATTCGGGCAATCGGCGCATAAGTTTCCTCATAGTTGATTCCTTCCTCTTGGTTATAGCCTTGCGCTATAAGTCGCGCTTTGTTACGTGTTACTACTCTATTTTCATCAAGTTTATTCCTAAACACCCATCGGGTGCCGATTACTCGATGATCTCGCGGAGGGGGGACAAAGTCCCAAACCTCATTTCTCCTGAATTGGTTTAGTTCATCTTGCATTGACAAAAACCAATGCTCATCGAGTAACACCTCCTTTGCGTTTTTAGGTTCAACTTGGGAGACAAAAGCAGAGTAATAGCAAAAATTACTAAGTTTAGAGCGAGTGGTTGCTCCCTTAGAGATATCACCGAGAATGTTGTCAATTGGATGGTCTTTTGAAGACTTCCAAGCTGGAGGAAGTTCATCTTTATCAGAATGATGATCATCCTCACTTTTCAACGGTTGGTGATCCTTTTCCTCCTCAATACGCACTGCTTCAGGCTGATCAGTTCCCTTATTAGTGTCCTTGAGTATGTCTTCAGTAGGTACACCTGCACCATGAAAAGAACTACCTTCTCCGACATTTCTCAGATAAGACTCATCAAAGGTGACATGAACTGACTCTTCAACTACACGTAACCTCTTATTATATATTCTATATGCTTTACTCGACTGAGAGTATCCAAGAAAAATACCCTCGTCGGCCTTGGCATCAAACTTACCAAGAGTCTCTTTCCCATTGTTTAACACAAAACATTTGCAACCAAATACATGAAGGTGAGAGATATTTGGCTTACGCCCTTTTAAAAGCTCATACGGTGTCTTGTTTAGAATAGGCCGGATGAGCACCCTATTCAAAACATAACAAGCCGTACTTATGGCGTCGGCCCAAAAGTATTTTGGTAATCCACCATCATTGATCATAGTCCTTCCAAGTTCCTCCAAAACTTTATTTTTACGTTCCACTACCCCATTTTGTTGAGGGGTACGTGGTGCGGAAAAATTATGATCAATTCCGTTAGAATCACAAAATGCTTCAAACAAATGATTTTCAAACTCACCCTCATGGTCCCTTCTAATTGACCCAATGTTTGTGTTTAACTTGTTCTGAGACGACTTAGCAAATCGTTCAAAGGCCGAAAAGGTATCACTCTTATTTGCTAAGAATATAGTCCAGCAAAACCTAGAAAAGTCATCGACTATTACAAAACCATAATAGTTACCACCTAGGCTTATAACCCTAGATGGTCCAAAGAGGTCCATATGGAGGAGCTCAAGGGGTCTTATAGTTGAAACGATGTTTTTAGATTTGAATGAGATCCTTGTTTGCTTCCCCATTTGGCACGCATCACAAAGATGATCCTTTGTGAATTTGATTTTGGGCAAACCGATGACTAGGTATTTTGAGACTATTTTGTTGAGCAAATCAAAGTTGACGTGAGCCAACCGTCTATGCCACAACCATGAATCTTCATTCATAGCGACTAGACATTTGTCTCCATTCAACGATACCTCATTTAAGTCTAGCATATAGACGTTGTTCACCCTAAAGCCCTTAAACACATTCTTTTTGTCACTATCTTCAACTATGCAACAATCCTTTGAAAAAGATACTTTATAATTCTTGTCACATAGTTGACTAATGCCTTCCACAAGAAGTACATCATAGATAGTAGTAGATGAGGGGTTACCTACACTACCTTTACCAAGTATCTGTCCCTTGTTGTTATCTCCGTAGGTGACAAACCCCTTTTTCTTCGCCACAAAGTCGATAAAAAGAGATATGTCTCCGGTCATGTGTCTCGAGCAGCCACTATCCAGAACCCATCTTCTTTCGGTGGTCTCAAGACTTTGTACCTACAAAAACAATCAAGGGAGAGTAGGTACCCAATTCTCATTGGGTCCTTTAAGGTGAGTGAAACCAAGACTGCACTTGGGCAACCATTGGTAGATGCCTTTCGGAACAAGAAACCTTCTGAAGCGGCATTTTGCAATAGTATGACCAGGCTTACAATGGTAAAGACAATTACGGTTCATTTGGAATTTACCTTTGCTATCACTATCTCGAATCACATAGGTATACTTTTGATATGGATTATTCACGCTTTCACGAAAATGTGATCGATCAATAGCAAATGTAACTTTTGGCTTAAGAGCCTTGTCCAAATTGGCCTTGAGGGTTCTCACCTCTCGTTGCCAAATATAACAAGTGTCACAACCCCAATTTAACCAAGAGGTAGGGTCCCCTTCAACCTTGGCTTTTGATGTGTCCACTATAGAGTTTTTGAGGGCTTCCAATTCCTTTTCGGCATCGGAAACCTTCTTCTCCAAATACGAGAAAATCTTTTTATTTGAGGCTAAACATTGAAATGCTTCCTTATCCTCATAGTGTAACATGTCAAAAGCCTTTTGTAACTCTAAATGCGACATAGTATTAACATAATCATATTTAGAATGCTTTACCTCTTTTGCGTTGTTGTGGCGTGCCATAAGACAAAAGTTAACGGATTCACTTTCGTCGCTTGATGAATCATCTTTTTCCGACTCATTATCGTTTTCCCAAGCGATGTATGCTCGTCGAGACTTGTTGGATCTTTTGTTTGAGCGACTCTTGTCATCATCCCTATCTTTGTCTTTCTTTAGAGATGGACAATCCAACTTGTAGTGCCCGGATTTTCCACAGTTATAGCACGTCCCTTTTGCCTTGCCATTCTTATTTCCTTCGCTTCTAGATTGCTTCCTAAACTTGACTAGATTTCTGCCCGAGTGTTGAATCTTATTCTTACGAACGTATCTATTGTACCTCTTTACAAATAAGCCCATATCATCACCGGATTCTTCATCTTTGTCATTATTGGCTTCATCATCACTTAGCTCTTGATGTGTGGACTTTGAACAAGAAGCCTTAAAAGCTATCGACTTCTTCTCCGTATCTTTTGCCTTCTCTTTCTTGATACTCTTTTCATGTTTATCCAAGCTAATGAGCACTTGCTCATGCTCATCGAGTTTACCAAAGAGTGTTGTGAGGTCTAGTGTAGCAAGATTGTTGGCCTCCTTGATAGCGGTGACCTTCGGTTGCCATTCCCTGTTAAGACACCTCAGAATTTTGTTAGTAGCAACCTCATTTGGAATTGGTTTACCAAGAACATGCAATTTGTTGATAATGTTAGTAAATCATTTTTGCATATCCGCAATGGTTTCCCCTTGCTTCATGTAAAACAAATCAAACTCTTGCGTTAGTGTATTAATACGAGCCATCGTAACATCATTTGTGCCTTCGTGGGCTACTTGTAAAGCATCCCACATGACTTTGGCTGTTTCACAATGGGAGACTCGATAATACTCGTCAACTCCCAAGGAGGAGATGATCATATTACGAGCCTTCCAATCATAGCTGTACTTTTTCTCGTCCTCCTCAGTCCATTGAGCTTCGGGTTTAGGAACGACAACGCCTTCCGCGTTAGTCATAGTAATTTCCATAGGACCGTTTAAAATAACGTTCCAAACCTTCCGATTTATGGAATTAATATGGACGTGCATACAATCCTTCCAGTAGCTGTAATTTTCGCCTGTAAAAACTGGAGCTCTATTATAAGCCCCTTTAGGTTTGTTCGATATGATCCAAGAAGTTTTACCGAAGCACCAGAATTAACCGGAGCTCGTGATACCACTTGTTAGACGATGGCTATGGATCTAGAAGGGGGGTTGAATAAATCCCTAGAGTTTTACACGCAAAATCGTTACAAAAATCTTATTTTAAAAATTTAACGGAATCACACCACTGGATTGTACGTCTACCACGAACCTTCTACTAAAAGGATCGGATATGCACGAATATATCGAGAATGAGTATGGAAGAGAAAAATTCAGTTTGATTACTACACTTAAGAAACGCAGTCAACAAAATATTGCTTGCTTGATGTTTAATCCAAACCAATGAGGTAAATTGATAAACAATTAAAAGCAATGCGTTCAATTTTTGTTTTGAGACAAATTATCAAACACCTGGTGTGCGTAAACACACTAAGTGCAGAATTTCTATGGAAGGTAATGTAAAGCTGCTCCAAGATACAATTCAAGGAATTATATCAGTTTAACAAAACAGTTTATCAGCTTACAATTACACTATGACAGAAATTTCAATAACTTGCGACTTTACAAATTCTAACAAACTGAAATGTAAAAGAGTTAAGAAAAGAGAGAACAAACGAGATTTGATTAGGCAGTTCCCCAATCGTCCTCGCTTTGGGTACGTCTGCCCCCAACTCCATAATTGGAATTGAGATATATATATAGCTGTTGCAAATTGTTTGTTACAAGAGAAAAACAATGAACATCCAAACCCTCGAACGTCTTCGATCGTTGATGTAGAGTCTTCTCTCCCCTTGATTCAAGATGAATCAAGTCCTTCGAATATGGTTGATCCAATTACCGTCCCACGCTACTAAACCGAAAGAAGCATCAGTTCTTCGGTTACTTTCACTCGATCAATTGCGATCTACCAAACTTAGAACCCAAACCTCTCTTCTACGATCCTCTGATTACAGCTACTAAACCGAACAATTTCTCCAATCGTCGGTTACCTTCGCCCGGCTGAATCCCTATAGAACGAAGCGGTTTGTGCAAAAACCCCCAAAATCTTCCCGATTCTTGGAGGAGAAAAACCAACTGGTTTTATTCAAGAAACACCTACCAAGCTCTCAACCCAGAAAATGAAGATCACACTTCCTAAATTCTGAACGCTATCACTTCGAACAATGGGCGACACAAACAAAGATGATTATGTGTGATTGTTTGTTTACTCAATGAAGAAGATAAAGATGAAGAGAGAAATGGTATATATTTTCACGTTTCTTGTTATTTGAATAATGAGATGACCAAAACTATTTATAGAGAATTAATTGACCCACTAAAAGTTATAACAGAAATAACAGAAAAAAATTTAGGTGAAAAATGCAGCTCAGGAGTGTTTGGGTCGACACATGACTTAAAGAGGTACAACATGCACTGACCCGTGGAAAATGCTATGCAAGTTTGGTCTTTATGCGTCAACCCACAAGCACCATGCGTCAACGCATAGTTGGTTTGTTGTGACTTCCCAGAATCATGCGCTTACCCGCATATTTCACTAGTTTTGTACCATTATTTATGCGTCGACTCATGTACTAGGAAGGTTAGCGCATGAACTGTGTTTTTACAGGAAATGCAATTTTTGCACATTTTCAACTGACCAAAGTCCAGACAAACATGCTAGACACTAGTAAAATGATAATGAACATTTATTTATGGGAAAGACAAGGTCCTATACATCTAGACACATGAACAACAATGATTAGACGCAATTTTGCCCGACAAGTGAAGTGATACCGCTCAAATTACAATCTAATACTCAGTATATATGTTGACATCATTAAAACGAAATAGATGAAAAACCTTACCCCTCACAGTATTGTACTGTGTCTCCTCTATTTTCCCTCTTTTGTATATTATATGTGTTGTTGTCTCAATGGTCCCGTTTTATTCAATTTGTTAGTTGGTATTACCATTTGTATAATAAGTTTGTTGGCTTTTTTAGAAAAAATTAGGGTAAATCAATTTGACATAGTAATGGTAAAATTTAAACGTAGGTTAAATGCTGTGTACATGTAATGGATAAGTTCAGGGTTGTATTTTACTCAAAGGGCTGTTTCGTAAAAGACCCTAACATAAGATATGAGGGAGGGGAAGTGTATGCTTTTAGTGGTAAAGATCTTGATTATTGGTCTTTCTTTGAAGCAAGTGACCTAGTTAAGTTTATTGAACCTGAGTTTGATATAAGTGGTGTTAAATGAAGAGGGAACTGCTCATGTAGACAAGAAGATGTTTATAACAGAAGAGATAGGTAAGGAACATGTCATTGAAGATGCCTACATGACTGATGAACTGGACAGTGGTGGTGATGATGACAATTGTGATGAAAGGCCTTGTATAATCAGGTTTAATCAAGAAGAATCTTTAAGCAAGGATTTTGTTTTCAAGGTGGGAATGAAGTTTTCTTCTTTGAGGCAGTTCAAAGATGCTATCTTAGAGCATGATGTTTTGAATGGTAGGGATGTTAAGTTTAAAAAAAATGATGCTAACAGATGTAGGGTAGTATGTAAGGACAAGAAAAAATGTGACTGTCAAGGGTTGATGAGGTCTTGGACATTCAACTTTTAAGGGTTGACAAATCACCTCTCAAGGCAACTGCACCAAGGCAAAGTACTGTCAAGGTTTTCTTTGGTAAGCAACCAAAAGTATGCAAGAACAAACCTTTCAAACCACTTGGTATTAGAACAAATCTTTCAAAGCCAAGTTCAAGTGAACCACCTAAGTTTAAAACCCAGAGTAGATACAAGACACAGACTAATGTTGCAGCAGAAAAAAGGCATAGTGAAAGGTTGAAGACCTTGAAAAAAAAGAACATTTCTGACCCTGGAAAGAAACCCAATGACCGTTTGGATCTAACTGAAGAAGACAACACAATTGACAAAGGTCTAACCCAACGAAGCAGTAGTATTTTGCAGATGGACTTGTTTAGGAACAAATATTTTGATGTAATGTATTGATGTACTTTTTGCTTTATGTAATGTACTGATGTAGTCTTTTGAACAAATCATGGTATTTTGATGTAATGGCACTGATGTACTGTTTTTATCAGTTTTTTGTACTGATGTAGTCTTGTGAACATGTTATGGTATGCTAATTTAATGGCACTGATGTACTATTTGGAACACATTATGTTATGCCAAATTATAGATCATTCTGGTGAAATCTATTGAGACCTTATGGTTTCAATGTGAAAAGTACAGATCATTTTGCTTGAAAATTATAGGTCATATCATGGCAGAATTAGATGTCAATGTATGTCTAAATTTTAAGGCCACCTAGTGAGCCAAAATTAGACTTGATGACCATTGTCTGCACATTTTATAGGTCAAATTTTAAGGCCACCATTTCTGCACATTTTATAGCTCATATTATGTCCAATTTATAGGTTAGATTGTGTAAAAAACAATACAAACAATGGCATACCATACCAATAAAATGAATTACACCAAATTGTATTTCATACCAATGGGGCATTACAAAATATGTTCAGGTTACATTTCAGAAAAAACCTCAGACACAACATTACCACTCAGACAAGATTAACACTTAGACAACATTAACACTTACACAACATTACAGACAATTACACCTAATCAACAATTACACATAATTAACAAATACAAGTTGACCAAGACTGAAACTACAATACATATTGTCTTCAGCTTCCCCCAAAATTCATCTGCCTTAATCTTCATCTTTAACCTCTTGTTCTTCTTCATGGATGATTCGTAAAGCTCCTTCAGAGTTTCTAAAGCTTGTTTTTCCCTCGCCTTACTCTCATCCTCCCTCCATTCTGAATCTACACATTCTTCATCATCATTTTCTTGTGCAATTTCATCATCCCAAATAATAAATTGCAAGTACCCTCGTTTTGGAGATGCCCTTTTTCCAATACGTGCATCTCCAAAACAATCGACCGTTATTCTTTCCGTTCTTGCACATGTATGAAATCATAACACCATTGCATCCACACTTTTTCACTCCACGGTTCGTCACGCTCGTCGAATAGTACGACACTACCTTGCTTAACCTTGATGAAGACGACATATGTCAGAGATGGATGAGGGAGACGAATAAGAAGAAAAACAAATGGCAATGATTGAATGTGAACAATTGCAGGAATCTCGTGTTATGGAGGAAAACTGTGAACAAAAAGGATTAGGGTTCACTCAATTTGGCTATACTATTTATTATAAAAAAAATTATTCCAGATCAAACTGACGTGGTCATGACAAGGACACCTGTGGCATGCCACATAAGCCTCCGTTAGAGGAAATTAACGGGAGAAACCATTTGTGAGGACAGAAAACTTTGTGAGGACCATTGTTTGAAAATTTTTTTTAAAGAGACTCCACTTAAAAGTTGACATATTTATATAAACCTCGTACCTATTTAACCATATATATATATATATATATATATATCATCTGTCCTATAATAAATAGTTCATTTACCAATTTAAGTGATTAAATAAAATATACAAATAAAAGAGAAAGAATATAACTTTTACTAAGTTAATCTTAATACTAAATAACGATGTATTTACAATGAGGAAGAAATGGTCAATTGGAAAAGAATAACTGCACTAATTGATCGGAGGAATGATAAAGTCAAGTATCTTACCAACCCAACCGAAACCGAATACATCAAAACCCAAACAAAGCCAGAGTATATCATGTCTGTCCACTGCAATACACTAAAACGATATGCCACCATATCACACGTGTATATAACAATAAAACTACGTTACCACGTGTACTCTTGCCACGTGTCCCCCACTAAACTTCCCCATTTTTCCAACCTCTCTGTTTTTCCTGTGTGTTATTGGATACGAAACTCCTCTTCTTCTTCTTTATTCATATTCTTTCTTTACAACTCAAGTTTTCATTTTCATGGCATTTTCACTTAGGACGAAGACGTTTGCGTTTACAGAAGGAGAATCTCCACTTCAATCGTTCAACGAGATTCTTTATCTAGATCAATGGCAGAGAGGCATTTACTATACCCTGTGTGCCGCTTACGCAACCGTTTCCTTCATTGCACTTGTACGTCTTTTTCATTCAAAATCTTAGATCAATTACTCTGAAAACAAAAATTTCACAAATGAATTATTAATCATGTTTTTTTTTGTTTGTTCAGATACAACTGGTGCGGATTCAAATGAGAGTACCTGAATATGGTTGGACAACACAGAAGGTTTTTCATTTGATGAATTTCCTCGTAAATGGAGGTAAACAGTCACGAATCTATCTATTATTATAACTGGCTAAAATATGAGTTACCACTCTTATACTATAAAGGACTTACACCAGAAAGAAACAGAACACTGACTCAGACACGTCACACCGTGTTCAGAGCTCTTATATATAAAACATTAAACTCATTTGTATTTATCTATTGCATTTGCAGTGAGGGCTGTTATTTTTGGTTTGTACGACAGTGTTTTCGCAATTAAACCAAAGGTACTTTCACTTCTCAAATCTCTTTACCTTATTTTTGAATCATGTTCTAACTTGTTATGTTATGTTATTATATATTATGTTCTAGGCATTTGAACAGGTGTTAATGGAAGTTCCTGGTCTTCTGTTTTTCTCTACTTATACATTGCTGGTGTTGTTTTGGGCTGAGATATATCACCAGGTATATTAACTTTCTTTTAAAGGAGTTCAAATAACACTAATGATTAATTTTGCTTCAAGTTTATGTGCCTTAAATGTATTTCAGGCTAGAAGTGAACCTGCACAAAAGCTTAGGGCCGCTTATTTTTCAATAAATGGAGTTATTTACTTCATACAGGTAAGTGTACAAATTTGATTTACTCCTTTACAAGTAAATATAATGATAATGTTACTATCTCTTATTCTTCTCATCATGATATTTATAGATTTGCCTCTGGATTTACATGTCTGCAAGCAAAACTGCCACCGGCTTTGGAGCCGCCAAGCTCTTCCTTGCAGGTTATTTCTATTTATATTGTTTGTCTTTGATACTACACATATATTGAAGGATACTATGTGTACTTTTTTCCTTGTTCAATAGTTGTATGGGATTGAAAACTTTGTTTTGATGTTGTTTTGCAGTTATATCATTTTGTGCTTCTCTTGGATTTTTGTTGTATGGTGGAAGGTATACATGTACTGTCATCTTTCAAATGGATCCATTCTTGTTACACACGGTAAGACTAACACGTTCTTGATGATGTAGGTTGTTTTTCTTGTTGAGGCGCTTTCCCATTGAATCCAGAGGTCGTCAAAAGAAGCTTTACGAGGTTTGTGTCTAAGTACAAAACCCCTTTGGTCTTTTGTTATAGTTAAGAGTAAATGTTACATGTACTAAATTAAACAGATTCGTCTTAAGTTTTTGGATGTCATGTATAATTTAGTCATAGGTAAACAGTCACAAAACAAACAGGAAACCTATTTAGTCACAATTTACTCGTGACAAATCTACTATATGCGATTTAACAATGACAAATTTTGGGTTGTCTGCTTAAAGGTTGTTGATTCCTAATATTTTTCTTCTTGGCAGGTTGGATCAGTAACAAGTATTTGCTGCACATGTTTCTTGATAAGATGTGCTTTGGTGAGATTCCTTAGGTTTGAAACTAAGTAATATAAATATGTGAAGTTTTTGTTTTTTTTTTTGACAAGAACTTGGTTTTTATGTAGCTTGCTGTTTCAGCATTTAATAAGGAAGCAGATCTTGATGTTTTGGATCATCCCATGCTTAACTTAATGTATTATTTGGTAAGTTTCAACATACATCGTTCTTCATATTGATGCTGGTTGAGAAATGTTTGACATCATGATTATGATGATGATGAAGTGTTATTGAAATTGAATGGTTTTGTTTTGTTGATTATTTTGTGGTGCAGTTGGTAGAGATTGTTCCATCAGCATTGGTGTTGTTCATTCTGCGAAAGCTTCCTCCAAAACGAGTTTCAGATCAGTATCACCCTATTAGATAATTGTGTATTTAGTTTAAATTCTCTCGGAAATATTAAACAATCTCTTTTATTTTATTTTATTTATTTATTACCCTCGTTTTTAATACATCTTTTCATCTCTATGCTCCACAATCTTTTCATGTCTATTCTGTATATTCATTAATAATTTTATCGTCCTTCAAAATAGATAAGTATGAATAATTTGTTGATACATTAAAATACAACCTTGTTGATAAGGTTGAATCTTGAACCAAGTTAATGAAGGAATAGGTAATTATTTTTTTAAAGCAAATCCAAAACCAATATATTCAAAGGAAAAAGGAACAAGAGTAAAAAAGGACCAAACCAAAACGAATTTGAAATTTCAAGTTTAGTTTTCTGACTTGTTACACAAGAAATCTCTAGATATGATATCATGGATGTAGTTAAACCATGTGTATTTCTTAGAAGCAAAACCATGACTGGCAAGATTATCTGCACAAGTGTATTCTTTCCATATGAGTAACATTGAAATCCATTGAGTGAGTGAGACATAAGCAGTTCAACCATTAAGCGACAGAGACCAATTGTTGTTGACTATGAACTTGCTACATGAATTTTGAGAGAATCCTGATAAGAACCAGGAACATTGTATTTCTAAACCAGATGTTTAACACACTAGGAGTTCAACTATAAGTTTATATATGTCATTTCTAACAATTCAAGAAGAGTTATAAAAAATGGTATTAATGTGGTGTCTGATAGCCTTCCCATTTCTTAATAAATTGATTCAAAATGTCAAGGTTTACCGATTCAAAATGTCAAGGTTACCGATTCAAAGATTCAAAGAAGGTTGTGAGTCGACTCAGAGAAATTTTTCAAATGATTTCTATTATGCTTGTGGGAATTGGTTCACAAACTTGTTTGAATTGTGAAGAAGATGTTTGCTCCGACTAAAGGCCTAACCTATCTCAAGTTCACTCTACTCGACTAAATGTATAAAATCGGTTCACATATTAAGAGTAAGGAAGAATTACTAATCTCCATTTTTATTATATTCATCTTAAATTTTGAACTGTTTGGACATTGAAGTGCTAACCATGTAGGTTCGGTCCACTCTGCATCACCGTAAATGAGATCGAAGTCACTATTCAAAATTATCCGTTATTCAACTATCTTCATTTTTGGTTCCTTCGTGGAGGTAGATAATTCATTTTTCATTCCCAAGTCGAAGAGTGATGTCGTATGTGGAAATCAACTTCTGATTCCTACAATTTTCGTGAAAATCATGTTTGCTTCACAACACCATCAAGCAAAATCGACGCTCTAAGTATGGATACTCACAGTTTCATACCCAGTTCTCCGTTTTAAAAGTTAGTAACCTCCTTTAGTTACCAAATCGAAAATTCATTCAACTTTTAATTTCAACGATTTTCAGGAATCCATGCTCACTTTTTAGTTTCATCGTTCATAGCCATGTCAGATTTTAGGATTATGAAGTGCTCAGAAGCGAAACTAGAGATCTATCATAACTGATCCAATTGGTCATATTCTCAACCACGAATCTCTGATATCCAAGTCTTTAATTCTTTCGAAAATTCCACAAAGTGACAAAAGGAAGGATTTGAGAGTTGGACATAGGGTTGCTCCGAGGTGCAAAGGCTATGTCCATGAAGATTACCTTGGGAATGCGCGGTTCCCCCTTTGGTCTAATATCGCCAGTGTTTTTTTATCCTAACTGCGTATTTATTGTTGCAACCTAGAAGGTGTTGTAAGTTCGTAGTTAACATTGGACACAGGTCAAATCCGAGGCACCTTCTATAGATACCAAAGAATCTCTGGCCAGTCGATGGACCTACCTCATATCAAATCTAGTGTCCTCCTAATTGCTTGGCATAGTCTTATCAACATAGGTTGCCCTGGGGAATCAGATAGGGAGCAGGGGCACCTGAGCACAGAAGAAGCCTTTCTTGGGTGACATTACTCAGAGCTTAGATAATCTGACGAGCTAGTCCCCTTGATGAGACAACGACCATAGGCTCTAGATGAAGACACCTCGGATATCAATGTCCTCCTTCGATCATCGCTCGACCTCACTATTCCGAAGAAAAATTTGGATCATAGAGTTTTCATCCCAAGGAGTTTCTCCTGTCCCAGTAATCAAAAGTGCTTCACCGAAGCATTTGACAGAGTGATTCGACAATCCCAAAAATCAGTGGCTAATGTCAAGCTACTGTTAGCTCCTAATTTCGAGCCTGATATTAAATTGAGAAATTCTATTCAAAGAAATGAAATTTTTGAAGTTTTGGAAGATTTTGACAGGAATGGTATTTTCAGAGAGTCTAGTCGAAGACGTCCTTGTGCAAGAGAGACAAATTTTATGGACTTAGAAATATTTCTAACAATGTGGAAATATGTTTCGACAGAAGCTTGACTAATGACGTTCGATTCAAAGATTCAAATTCAATAATGGAGGGAACTTTGTCCTTATCCATTTGAGAGAAGGAGATACGTGGAGAACATCTGAAGGACGAAGACATGCAGAATGCCATTTGTCTTGCTCTAATTAGTAGGCCGTTAGGGGTAGTTATTTTTTACTATTATAAATAGCAAGTCTTAGTGTTAGAATTTGTGTGTGTTAAAGTTGTACAAATTTCTCAAATCACTCAAAGTATCCGTGTGTAGAGAAACGGGTTTCTGAAGAAATGTACGTTTTATGTAACACCATTTTTCTTATTCAATACAATTCAGTTAATCTTTGCCCAGAAATTTACCTTTTCTCTTTTATTTTGTCAAGTCGTTTCCCAATGCACTTTTAATTGTTTACTCGTATTACTTTTCTTCTAGTATTGTCGAAATAACCCTTTTCTTAATTATGAAAACTATCGAAGTGTTCATCCTTTTTCAAATATCCTTTTAAATTATTTTAGCACATGTTCTAGGATTTAGTGTGGTCGATCCTGCAAGTTACCCAATTCTTTTTATATATATATATTTGGTAGACCAGAGGTTGTTTGCTATTTTTCACAGTAAACAAATTGGCACGCCCAGTGGGCGTAGGCTGCTAATTTCGACGCCAGGATATTTCGACAGGAGATTATTTTTGAAGAAGGTCAGTCGAAGATCAATGTTAATTAGGGAAGCATATTTGGATATTTTTTCTAAGTAGTAGAAATGCTTCGACATATTGGCGATAAGGTCATTTTCAACGGATGTTTTGAAATTCGAATTTAGGAGGGAAACTCGTTTTGAAAACCAGACGCGTGGAGCACATCCAGTGCGAAAAGGCATGCAGAACTCCATGTGTCATCTTCAGGAGAAATAGCTATTATTGACAGTTATTTCAATTGTATATAAATAGGGAGTCCTAGCGTTTAGATTTGTGTGTGTTCAGATTTGTACAAGTCACTCAAGAAATACTCAAAGTAATCGTGTGAGAGAAAAGAGTAGTTACTGAGAAAATGTACGTTTGAGAAACACCAGTTTTATTCCTTGCATTTTAATGAAATCTTAAGTTATTCATTTACAATTCCTTTTCATTTCTGCACTTTTATTCTTGCAATTTACTTACATTTCGCCATTTCTTTCAAGAACCAAAGTCTTTATTTTTAGTCGAAAAATATTAGTTGATGAAAAGAATGATGAATCCAATAAACAAAATGTTTTATTTTAACACATTAGTTGTTAAATCACATTGTCCTAGGATTTGTTTGATCCGTCCTGTAAGCAAACTAATTTTTCACAAATTAGGAGATCAGCGGTTGTTTGCAAATTTTCCAGGCAAACAAATTGGCACGCCCAGTGGGACCTTGTGCTATTAACATTTGAAAACCTTTATTTCACACTTTACTCGTACGAAATTTTCTTCGTTTTGTTGCATGAGACTAAGAAGTGGTAAGATAGCCATAAATAACGAAGAAAGACCCAGAAGGAGACGAGTACGCAGAATGGCGAATCCAAATCCGCCTAACAATCAGAATTCTACGAATAATGAAGTACCACCCCCTAATCCTTTGACTGGGGGCAATACGGCCTCAATATCAGTATTAGAGGCTATGCCATCAACAGCGGGTTCGACACCTGCGCATTCAACTCCCCAGAGCGCTCCTAGTTTTTCAACTATGGGACCCCAAATGCCTCAAATGACTCCTCCCTCTTCAGGGAGTATGTACAAACCCTTTATATCTAGTTTTTTTATGCCTCTAAAGCGAGAACAACCATATGGAATGCCAACTTCAGTAATGGCAAGTTTACATAATGCGCCATCAGCGTTTACGGATCCAACGATGAACGTAACTTCGCCTTTGCAAGGGTCCGGTTCTGGTGTGAACCATATGGGTAGAATTAGCCAGCCTTTAGCAACGGGATATCGAACTTATATGCATAACATTACCAATAATTCTGCACAAGTAATTAGGCAACAAATGGATGAGAGTAACCATGATATGGTCCAGATGTTAGCCCAACAGATGGGGGTTATATTTAACCCTTTGATCCAAAACACGACACAAACGAATCAATAATTGGCAGCACAGATGACGCGCATTATTGATTTCTTCGGTGTCCCCCAACCTCCCCCAAGGGAACAGGTAGTTCAGAACCCAAGGGCAGCCGTCGAAGAAGACCCTACCATAAATCAAAGGCAACCAAACATCCCTCAGGCGAAAGTTTTGAACCAATGAGGGGCAGTCGAACCACCTGGGGTCGAAATCCCTGTTCAACAAGAACCAAGAGTGTTGCTAGTAAACCGAAACCAAAATGCTGACAATATTATACAACAAATGCATTGTAATGATATGCCGGCAGAGAAAAATTTGGCTGCCATGGTCGAAAGGATTATGGCGCGAGATGGGATGAATGTAGGATTACAAAGGCCCAGTTATACCTCCCCTTTGTCGGAATATATTATGCAGTAAGAATTACCCCATAGATGGAAAGTTCCCAAGTTCACAAAATTTTCAGGGGATACCAGTGAATCGACTGTCGAACATATGGTGCGGTACTTAATTGAAGCAGGCGAAATAGCGCACAATGAGAATTTGAGAATAAAATATTTCCCTAGTTCCTTAACGAATAATGCTTTTACTTGGTTCACCACATTGCCTGCGAATTCAATACATACCTGGACCTAGTTGGAGAGATTATTCCATGAATAATTCTAC
This sequence comes from Lathyrus tuberosus, assembly GCA_022829125.1. Classification (NCBI taxonomy): domain Eukaryota; kingdom Viridiplantae; phylum Streptophyta; class Magnoliopsida; order Fabales; family Fabaceae; genus Lathyrus; species Lathyrus tuberosus. The sequence continues at coordinate 2,170,050 of JALAZF010000164.1, forward strand.
ATGGGACAGACGAAGATAAGTCTGAAAGAATTGGCTAGCGTCAAGAGAAAGTTCTCATAGCCAATTGATGATTATTTGAATAGGTTTAGGTTGCTCAAGGCAAGGTGTTTCACACAAGTGCATGAACATAAGTTAGTCGAAATGGCCACTGGTGGCCTTGACTATTCAATCAGAAAGAAATTAGATACCCAGTACTTAAGAGACTTGGCCCAATTGGCTGATAGGGTTAGACAGGTCGAACGACTAAAAGCCGAAAAAGCTAGGGGTAATAAAAATAAGAAAGAAAGGGTAGCATATGTCGGAGTTTGTGATGATGATGACGAAGATGGCCCATCAAACTTCGACGAATAAGAAGTCGATTTGGCAGAACTAAAACAGGGGCCACCATATGCGTGCAAAGTCTTAACTCCATCGAATGGGAAAAAGCCAGTCGAATCGGAAAAGAACGACAAATTCCCCAAAAGAAGTTATAGTCCGACGTCACAAAGTGTGACGAAATATTTGATTTGTTAGTCAAGGATGGCCAAATGATAGTGCCTCCTGGTACTAAAGTGCCTCCTTTAGAACAACAAATAAAGAGAGATTTTTGCAAGTACCATAATTTTTTGGGTCATAAAACGTCTCAATGTTTCCTTTTCAGGGATCTAGTGCAGAATGCAATCAGAGATGGAAGACTCAAATTCGGCGATAAGTCGAAATCCCAGGCGAAGGTGGATTCAAGCTCTATGCAAGTGGTGGAGGCCCACTATGCTGAGCCATCCACAGTGAACATGGTCGAGGTTGCCGAAGGCTTCGACGACAATGTGAGCATGATCGAGGCTACTAATGGCTTCGACAACAACGTGAATATGGTGGAGGTTGCTGAAGATCCCGCCAACAAAGGTGACATAGTCGAAGTTACAACTGACTTCGTGAACCAGGCTGTGATGGTTAAGGTTACTGAAGACCTTGATGCAAAGATCATTGATAACTACATTGCTGAGGCCACTGAGGGCGTCAACAACGAAACTACTGACGGTTTCGTCCAAACAAACAACAAAACTACCGACGGTTTCGTCCAAATCAACAACGAAACTACTGACGGTTTCGTCCAAATCAGCAATGAAACTACTGAAGGTTTTGCCAAAGTCAACAATGAGACCACTGCTGGTTTCACCCAAATTAACAAAGGAACTACTGAGGGTTCTTACAAACAGGATGTTGTTGGTATTCTCCGAAGGACCATGGAGGATCCAAAAGGCAAAGCTGACGGATTCGTCAGCCCACAGGTTACCAGGAGTCCACTCCCAAAGGTGCTAACGAAGAAGATCTCTGAGGACTTCAATCGAATTAAGAAGGAACACGAGGTCAATGAGGGCCTCAGTTTGAAGTTGAATAAATTGGGTATGGACACAGAGACACCTGCCAATGTAAACATGGTTGAAGTGGCTCAGAACGTGTCAATGCCAGTCAACGAAGAGCGTCGACGTGAGGAGTACCATAAACTGGCGTATCCCAAGGAGGAAGAAAATCTGGTAGATTTCATACATAGATGCTAGAGGAAAAGATCTGAGGTAATGTTTTTTCCTCGTTGCAGCGCCGTCTTCGACAAAAAGGCTACACAAAACTTAGAAGGAGTGGAGAGAGCAAAAAGAAGGGGAAATTGGAGACCTTCTAGAGAAAGATTCGGCCCCAAAAGAGGGGATCAAAGCAGTGAAAGGTTAGGGGGAAGATACCCTAACACGTTCAAACCTACAAATAAAGCTCCAGACGATAGGTGGATAAATCCAATCCGACAAGCCCAAGGACAGGGGAAATGAAAGGATTTCGAAGTACAACGAGGATCTTCCGTATCATACAGAAAAGAATTCCAAAAGTCGAAAAAGGTGACTTACCCTTCTAAAAATTATAAGGGCAAGAATTCCAAAATGGAGGAGGTACCAACGTCGAAAGAAGGCTGAGAAGGAGGCTGCAGGAAAAGCCAAGCCAGAAACCAGCAGCAATGTTCAAACTTTGACTCAGAAGGAAGAAGTGTAGGTCGAGAAGCCACCTGCTGCTCCAGTATAAGCATCGTCAAAGGAGGAAGTAACTAGGGATGATGAAATGATAGACGATTTTAAGTCAGAATCATAGGCATCATTCGAAGTAACGTGTAACGTCATCTCAGTGCTCCCTAGGGAGTATGATCAAATAATGGAAGTCGAAGAGGAAGAGGAAGCTTTGGAGGTTGAAACGGCTAGACACAGGCCCGTTTGCTATTATATCATGATGTATATGCATATTTTCGACGCCATGAGTTCAACACATAGAGAGTTGTTTTCGACAAATGGAGGTACATGCCAAAAGAAGCACAACTGAAAGAGTATATCTACTTGGGAGATACTCTTCAACATTCTTCGACATTTCGACAGGGCAACGTTTCGACATTTCGTCAAGTAAAGATTTCTGCAAATGGAAAAGGTTTTGACAAGTATGAAGAACGTTATGATAGTTCAACAATTCGACAAGTCTGAAAGGACGCGTTGGTTCGACATAACTTAAAGATTCAAATTCAAGAGAATTATAACGTTTGGCAGAAGACGCGTGGAAGCACCTGACGAAAGGGAGACATGCAGAAGGCCAGATGTCGAAGTTTTAGGATTTAGTCGTTAATAGCAGTTATTTTGTTTATCTATAAATAGGGTAGTTGTTATTAGAATTCGGGTGTGAAAACTTGTACAAAAACTTCCTGCAATTACTCAAAGTACCCATGTGAGAGAAAAGAGTTATCCGGAAAAATGTACGTGTAAACACCATCTTTCAATTTCTTTATCAATCAAAGTCTTTTTTATCAATTTCTTTATCAATCAAAGTCTTTTTACCAATTTCTTTACATTACCAGCATCTTTATGTTTCCTTCGCCATTTTACTTTAAAGTTCTTTTCAAAGTCATTTTCTTTTATCTCAGACTTTTATCTAGAGTTCGTTGAAATCTTTCATTCTAAAAGACTTAATACATAAAACCAAACACCAAGATATCACCCTTGACTTAAAATTATCACGTTGATTTAAGTTTTCGCCCGACGTCCTAGGATTTGTTTGGTTAATCCTGCAAGTAACCCAGACTTCACCATTCTGGTAAACCAGAGATTGTTCGTCAAAATCAACAGCGAACAAATTGGCACACCCGGTGGGACCAGTGCAATATAAAACTTTAATAATTTTAAATTAAGGCTTTTTCTTCGTTGTAAGATACTAAGAAGCGGTAAATTAGCCGTATCTGACGTAGAGAGACCCAAAAGAACTAGAGTAAGGAAAATGGCGAATCAGTCAAATAATCTTAATCCCAATCCAAATCCAAATGAAACCATTCCAGTTTCCAACCCTATCCTTTCGACAGGGGGTAACGAAAATTCAAATCCTGTTCTAGACGAGGCTATCCCTTCATCAACAGGATCTATACCAGCGGTTTCGCTCTCCCAAAGTATGCCTAGTTCTTCCACAATGGGACATTCAAGGCCTATGGGGACGCCTCCTCCTGGAGGACAAAATTTTAGGCCATTCCAGACAAATTTTTCCATGCCTATGTTTGGAAGAGAACAACCATATGGAATGCCAACGTCAGTAATGGCAAACTTGCAAAGTGCACCACCCTTGTATTCTGACGCCATGGTCCACATGTCTTCGCCATTGCAAGGGTCAGGATATGGTGGAAATATGAGTAGATTGAACCAATCCCTACCAAATTTCCAAATACCAGCAATTACCAATAATTCTACGCAAGTAATTCGACAACAAATGGACGAAAGTAATCATGATATGGTCCAAATGTTGACTCAACAAATGGGGGCAGTGTTTAATCCGTTGATACAAAACACTACCCAAACCAACCAATTGTTGGCTGCGCAAATGACGCGTATTGCTGACTTTTTTGGTGTTCCTCAAACGCAACAAAGAGAACAAGTAATTCAAAACCCAGTAGTGAATGTCGAAGAGGAACCCACAATAAATCAAGGGCCTCTAGAAAATCCTCAGGCAAACCCTAGAAATCAAGAGGTAGTGGTCGAACAACCTCGTGTCGAAATCCCCGTTCAACAACAACCTAGGAGGGTAATAGTCCAGAGAGGCCAAGATGCTGATGATGTGTTGCAACAGCGAATACGATATAATAACTTGCCTGTCAAAAATAACATAACAGCCATGGTCGAAAGGATAATGGCCCAAAACGGTGTAAATGTAGGGTTGCAAAGGCCTACTTATACTTCCCCATTGTCAGAATATATTCTGCAAGAGGAACTACCCCCAAGATGGAAAGTTCCTAAGTTTACTAAGTTTTCAGGAGATACTAGTGAATCTACTATAGAGCACGTAGCGTGTTATCTAATAGAAGCAGGAGAAATAGCCCGTAACGAAAATTTAAGGGTAAAATACTTCCCTAGTTCCTTGACAAAAAACGCATTTACATGGTTCACGTCTTTGCCTGCAAACTCAGTGCATTCATGGCCCAGGTTAGAAAGGTTATTCCATGAACAGTTTTACATGGGACAGACCAAGATAAGTTTGAAAGAATTGGCCAGTGTTAAGAGGAAATTCTCAGAACCTATAGATGATTATTTGAATAGGTTCAGATTACTCAAGGCTAGATGTTTTACTCAAGTGCCAGAACAAGAGTTAGTCGAAATGGCTGCTGGGGGTCTAGATTATTCTATAAGGAAGAAATTAGACACTCAATATTTAAGAGATATGGCACAATTAGCGGATAGGGTAAGACAAATTGAAAGGCTAAAAGCTGAGAAATTTAGATCAAATAAAAATAAAAAGGAGAAAGTGGCCTATGTGGGAATGTATCAAGATGGAGAGTATGACGAAGAAGAACTTGTTAGTTTTGACGAACAAGAGATTGATTTGGCAGAACTAAAACAAGGCCCACCATACTCTTGTAAATTACTAACTCCGTCAAATGGAAAGAATCCGGTCGAACCTGAAAAGAATGATAAGTTTCCTAAATGAACTTATATGTTCGACGTCACCAAGTGTGACAAAATTTTTGATCTATTGGTCAAAGATGGTCAGTTAATAAAACCGCCAGGCGCTAAAGAGCCGCCTGTCGAACAACAGAAAAAGAGGGGTTTTTGTAAGTACCATAACTTTTTGGGTCATAAAACATCTCAATGTTTTCTTTTCAGGGATCTAGTTCAAAATGCTATCCGTGATGGAAGGCTGAAGTTTGGCGAAAAGCCAAAACAACAAATGGGGATTGATTCGAATCCTATGCAGGTTGTCGAAGCACACTATGCTGAACCATCCACTGTGAATATGGTGGAGATTGAAGTTGCTTCTGATGGAAGTTTCGAGATGGTGGAGGCTATGGAAGGTTTCGACACCAGTGTCAACATGGTCGAGATTACTGAAGATCTTGCAGGCCAGAACGAAGTCGAAGGCACTGAAGCGTTCGACAACGATAATGAAGTCAAAGTCACTGAAGATCTTGACAACAAAAACACAGTTGAAGTCACTGAGGACTTCGACGATAAAGGTAAGGTCGAAGTTACTGAAAGCTTTGACAATCAGAAATTGAAGGAAACTACAGAGGGTTTCGACGAAAAGAACGATGACAGTGTTGCTGAAGATGTGATGGTTCGACCAGGAGAAATCTGGGATTGCTTGGGACAGCCAAGTGGAAAATTCGACTACCTGGTGAAGTACACTAGTCCTGCAACCTATCACACCGACATCAGCGAAATCCAACCAACTGGTTGGGGAAGTGATTTTGATGACGATGGTGATTCCCCTATCGCCAAGAAGGAAGTTACTGAGAACTTCGTTGCTGAAAATAAGGCTATTGAAGGCCTTGATCTTGACAACACGAAGGAAGCTGATGTTGCAAATTACTGCATCAACATCATGGGACCTTTCGACAAGGAGGTCACATGGATCAAAGAAAAAGCTGTGCATGGCCGTGGGAAACCTGGGACTTATGGGATCCTACGAAGAATAAAGGAGGATCCTAAAGAAGAGTCAAACAAGTGTTGCGGTAAGCATGCTCCTAGGAACATATCCTGGTGTTGCTGCCCAGAAGGGAAGTTCGACCTGACAAAAAAGAAGGACAGAGTCGAAGAGGAAAAGCTCATTGAAAAGATGAACAAACTAACCATTGCTGACAAACAAAATGCGGGAGTAAATATGGTAGAAGTGTCTCAGAAAACTCAGGCAGCAGCAGATGAAGATCAACGTCGAGAGGAGTACCAAAAGCTGGCGTACCCCAAAGAAGATGAGAGTTTGGTCGAATTCATCAAAAGGTGCTAGAGAAGGAAGAGTGACGTGATGCTATGCCCTCGTTGCAGTTCCATTTTCGATAGAAAGGCTGCCACCGACTTGGAGGCAATAGATCAAGCAAGAAGGAAGGCAAATGGGGGAGCAACAAGATATGATCCAAGAAGGAGTGAGCACCACCAATGGAGGCGCGGAGACAGACACTACGACACTTACAAGCCATCAAACAAAGTGATAGATGACAAATGGGTTCAACCCATCAGAGATGCCCAAGGCCAGAAGAAGTGGAAGAATTTCGAAGTGCAGAGAGGCGCTTCAATGGAAAACAAGAAGGAGTTGGAGAAATATAAACCCAGGCCATATCCTTCAGAGAATTATAAAGGAAAGAATCCCATGTCGAGATCCCAGTGGAGGAGGTTCCAAAGGCAAAAGAGGGTTGAGAAAGAAGTTGCTGAAAAAGGTATGATGAGAAAGGTGGCTGGAAACAAGGACGAAGCAGAATGTAGCAGCAACGCTCAAATGGCAAACAAGAAGAAGCCTCTCAAGCAAATCAAACCAAACAGCGTAGCAGCGCAAAGTGTGTCCAAAGAGAAGAAGTTGGAGGATGACGAAATGACAGATGATTTCAAGTCAGATTCGGAGGCATCCTTCGACGTTGTCTGTAACGTGGTCTCAGTCCTCCCTAGAGACTATGATAGGATCATGGAAGTCGAAGACGAAGAGGATGGGATGGAAGAGGAAACGATGGTGCACAAGCCCGTGTGTTACTACGTGATGAATAATGGTTGTGTCGAAGAGCAAAATGCTTTCTTCGAAAGACCAGACGACTCCATGAAGGCGCACTTGAAGCCTTTGTTTATCAAAGAAAAAATTGAGAGTGTTGGTGTGAACAAGATCCTGGTGGATGGTGGTGCTGCTGTGAATTTAATGCCCACTTCATGCTGAAAAAGATTGGCAAAGATGACTCGGATGCAAAACCCCACAACATGGTTCTGTCGAATTACGAAGGAAAGGTAGGAACAACCATGGGAGTTATTCAAGTGGATCTGACAGTTGGCACTATAACAAGGCCAACAATGTTTATAGTTATTGCTTCTAGGGCAAACTATAACTTGCTGTTGGGAAAAGAATGGATCCATGGTATAGGTGTTGTGCCTTCGTCAATGCATCAGAGAATAGCTATTTGGAGGCCAGATGGAATCGTTGAGAACATAGAAACAGACCAAAGTTACTTCATGTCCGAAGTAAACAATGTAAGTGATCGAAGTTTCGACAAAAACTTAGCCCACATACCTCCTTGCAGTCCGGCGGAATTCGACTTGAAGGCAACGGACAACGCGTACTGTTCCATGTATCTTCATCCTACACATGGTTTTCAGTGGGATAAGGAAGTCATTGGTGACTCCAACTACATGTGGGGGACTACCAACATAGCACCAACAGGATGGGGGAGTGAGTTCGACGACGATGATGAGTGAACAAGCAGTGCTCGACAAAATTACGGCTTACATAGCCGAAAACAAATTCAAAGCGGCTCTTGAGGCCGAAGTAAAATACATGGTTGTCGAAGCCAATCATGAAGATTCAAATGAACAATGTCTTCAAAAAGACGTTGAGGAAAGTGATGATAATAACCAAATAGACGAATGGCAACACCAGAAACTTGACGCCATTTATGACGAAGAACCCTTGGGGTTCGAAAAAGATCCAGTGTCGAACAATTTGAAGATGGTGGCGCAGGATCCTTTAGAAGAAATCAACTTGGGACTGGGGGCAGAAAAAAGACCAACTTACATAAGTGCAAGGATGAATCCTCAGTTCAGAGTCGAAATAATCCAGTTGTTGAAGGAGTTCAAAGATTGCTTTGCATGGGATTATGACGAAATGCCTGGTTTGGACAGAAGTTTGGTCGAATTGAAGCTGCCAATCATAGAAGGGAAGAAGCCAGTCAAGCAAACTCCAAGGCGCTTCGTACCAGAAGTTCTGTCGAAGATAAAAGAAGAGGTCGAAAGACTTCTAAAATGCAACTTCATCCGCACTACCAGGTATGTTGATTGGATTGTAAATATAGTTCCAGTTATTAAGAAAAATGGCAAACTTAGGGTATGCATTGATTTTAGAGATTTAAATTCTGCTACCCCAAAGGATGAATATCCTATGCCAATAGCAGAAATGCTTATAGATTCTGCAGCAGGTCATGAGTATCTAAGTATGTTAGATGGATACTCTGGCTATAACCAAAGTTTTATTGCTGAAGAAGATGTTTCTAAGATAGCTTTTCGTTGTCCTGGAGCAATTGGAACTTATGAATGGGTAGTGATGCCTTTTGGTTTAAAGAATGCTGGGGCCACTTACCAAAGGGTTATGAATTCAATTTTCCATGATTTTATTGAGACGTTTATGCAGATTTACATTGATGATATTGTAATCAAGTCTGTTTCAGGAAAAAATCATATAGACCACCTTCGACAATCCTTTGAGAGGATGAGAAAGTCTGGTCTAAAAATGAATCCTCTTAAATGTGCTTTTGGTGTGCAGGCGGGTGATTTTTTAGGTTTTGTGGTCCACAAGAAAGGGATCGAAATAAATGAAAACAAAGCCAAAGCTATAATGGAAGCGAAAGCGCCATCAACAAAAAAGGGATTGCAGTCTCTACTAGGGAAGATCAATTTTCTAAGAAGATTCATCTCTAACCTCAGTGGAAAAACACAAGCCTTTTCTCCTCTACTTCGACTAAAGAAAGAAGAATTCACCTGGGGGCAAGAGCAACAAGTGGCTTTCGACAAGATCAAAGAGTACTTGACTAGTCCTCCAATCTTGATGTCACCTTGTAGGAAAAGAAGCATGAGATTGTATATCTCTGCATCAGACAAGACATTAGGAAGTATGTTGTGTCAAGAGGATGAGAATGGCGTCGAAAGGGCCATCTATTATCTCAGCAGAGTCTTAAATGATGCTGAAACTAGATATAGTGTCATAGAAAAACTATGTTTATGTGTATATTTCTCTTGTATGAAATTGAAGCATTATATAAAGCCTGTTGATGTATATGTATCTTCTCATTTCGACGTAATAAAACATATGTTGTCTAAGTCTATTTTGCATAGTCGAATTGGAAAGTGGGCTTTGGCTCTAACAGAATACTCCTTAAAATATTTGCCTTTAAAGGCTATGAAAGGACAAGTGGTGGCTGATTTTATAGCCGACCACTCTATAGTCGAAACTATGGAGTACTGTTCGCTGTTGATCTTGGCGAACAACCTTTGGTTTACCAGAATGGTGAAATCTGGGTTACTTGCAGGATTAACCAAACAAATCCTAGGACGTCGGGCGAAAACTTAGATCAACGTGATAATTTTAAGTTAAGGGTGATATCTTGGTTCTTGGTTTTATGTATTTAAGTATTTTGGAGTAAAGGATTTCAACTAACTCTAGATGAAAGTCTGAGATAAAAGAAAGTGACTTTGAAAAGAACTTTTAAAGTAAAATGGCGAAGAAAGAACTTTAAAGTAAAATGACGAAGAAAACATAAAGATGCTGGTAAATGTAAAGGAATTGGTAAAAAGACTTTGATTGATAAAGAAATTAAAAGATGGTGTTTACACGTACATTTTTCCAAATAACTCTTTTCTCTCACACGGGTACTTTAAGTAATTGCAGGAAGTTTTGTACAAGTTTTTCACACTGAATTCTAATAACAACTATCCTATTTATAGATAAACAAAATAACTGCTATTAACGACTAAATCCTAAAACTTCGACATCTGGCCTTCTGCATGTCTCCCTTTCGCCAGGTGCTTCCACGCGTCTTCTGCCAAACGTTATAATTCTCCTGAATTTGAATCTTCAAGTTATGTCGAACCAACGCGTCCTTTCAGACTTGTCGAATTGTCGAACTATCACAACGTTCTTCATACTTGTCCAAACTTTTTCCATTTGCAGAAATCTTTACTTGACGAAATGTCGAAACGTTGCCCCGTCGAAATGTCGAAGAATGTTGAAGAATATCTCCCAAGTAGATATACTCTTTCAGTTGTACTTCTTTTGGCATGTTCCTCCATTTGTCGAAAACAACTTTTTACGTGTTGAACTCATGGCGTCGAAAATACGCATATACAAATTGCCCCCCAGCAAAGGTATTTCGACTATCCTGGAGAAATAATCCTTTGGTGTTCAACCAATATTTTGACGCCATGTCATCCTAATTTTAAATTACACAATTTCAAGTTCCAACATATTTCATCATTTTACTTTCTCAAAACGTCAATTCTAGCCCACGTTCTAGCTTCTAGCCCATTATTACTTAACCTAACGTCATGGCCATCTCTTTTTAACTTCCATTTTTCTTCATCACCGTCAAGATGATGCCACGTGCCCTCCATGATCACCACTAAACCTAAAAAAACATTTCCTCTTATAAATACATAAACCCATATTTCTCTTTCTTTTTTACGCTTTTGAACTTTTCTTCTTCACAATCACTCCAAATCTTCATCTTCTTTCTAAAAACTTTCTGATTCAACAATGGCTTTTCAAAAATCATCAAGCAGCAAACCTTCCAAGAGTGAGCAACCTTCCATCATCCCTCCTGCGCATAGGTTGGATGAACCAACACTGATTGGGGATCAACAATACATTCCTGAGCCTCCAAATGCGAGGGAAAAAGACTGCATTTTTAAATCCCAGGTACTCATCCCTGTTATTATTTCTGGTAATCATTATGCCATGTTAGGACCACTCCCTAACCCAGACATTAAACCTGAGCGTTTACAAGAGTTTTTTCCCACTTATTCTCACACAAAACCCATAGGTGCTGGGGTGAAACCCCCCACTCTAGAGAAACCAGTAGAACAAACTGAACCTCAAGGTTCAAATGAAAAAGATGAGGAAGTAATAAATTTAACCTATCTAAATTATACTAGGATTTTTAGAACTTTCCCTTGGTCGAAAGACCTTTCAGACTACTTGTCTTGGTTGAACAGAGTTGAAAATGTTAAAGAAAATTTTTGGAAAGAAATAGGAATTTTTGACTTGATACAATTATCAAGAGTAGGACCCAATGTTTGCCCTAACATGCTGCTAGCCTCCCTTTACTTTTGGGATAGTACGTATAACACCTTCCACCTCCCCTGCGGGATGGTTACCCCTACGCTGTTCGACATAGCTGCCATAGTTGGCCTTAGTCCAGTTGGCATTGACTTCGACCCCACTCACCTGAACGAGGACTCCATAGATTTCGACACTAGTTTCGCCCCATACTCCCTTTTTATGTCTCACTACCATGGCGAAGATGACCAAGAAGTTTCTGACAAAGAGCACATAGCTTTTCTAACCTTGTGGCTGACCAAATTCGTCTTTTGCTCCCGCTCACTTCAAGTGGCTAAGAGGTTCATCACTATGGCGAACCAACTCCATGCTGGGATCAAATTATGCTTGAGTGAGGTAATCTTGGCGAACCTGTATGAGTCCATGAGTGAAAGCGTGCGTTCTTTGAAGACATTGAAGGACAAAGGGAAGCTTAATTTGGCAGGCCCCTTTTGGCTCTTGCAACTATGGCTGAATGCCACTTTCGAAGCCTTTATTCCTGCGAAGCATGGCATAAATGAAGAGGAATTCAAAAACAGGAGTGTAGAATGGCCTAGATTGGTGCAATTGACACCAACTGATGAAGCGATTAGCCTTCGACGGGCCTTCACTAGCTACGTAATGATGTTTGCTGAGAGACATCGTTTTACTTCGACTATGGCTCCATTTGCTGACAGAACCATTGGACCTGAATGGTTTACACAACAATTCCCCTTGCAAACCAAAAAAGATGAAAACATCTTCCTAAATGTCTGGGAATCCTTTTTGACCCCTAGGCTCCTGTTCTCCCACCGCAATACTACGAAACCCCAGATTGCCTTAATAGTTTATCAACCTAACTTGGTTTCCAGGCAATTTGGCCTAATTCAAATCATGCCTCGACCTCTTTTCCCTAAAAAAGGGGCCATCATTTTCTACAACTCCTTCCACGACGAAGCCACCAGCAGGGAATTGTCGAACAAGCTGACTGACGAATCTTTGGATATTCGACCGGTGGTTTTTCAACCATCATTCCTTTGCACTCCTGAGTTCGACACATGGTGGAGGGAATACTATGCTACCAAATTTTTCGACGTAAAAGCTTTCATCACTCATCTGACGAATGCTTTTGCTCTTGTGCAGGAACGGACTAAAAAAGGTACGCAAAGACACATCCAAGAAATACAAAAATTTCAAAAATATTTTGAAACCGTTTACAGACCTGATGATCTTAGTCGAACCATACGCGAAGCAGCAGTTACTTTAAAAGAAAAATTCACGGAGAAGTTGGAGAAGTTGAAACTGCCTCCACACATTCGACCAGAAGTGCGTTACAACTTGGCTTTCAGCTATTACCCTCCTAAATTTCCACCTTTACCATCTGCTGAATTTGGTGTGGCTTTAAGTCCTCCATTTCCAGATTGGTTCACATGTGGGAATCATATGAAAATTCTTCGTGAAAGTTATAAAAAACCTGCTAAACGCGTGGTTGCGACTAAGTATCATCTAGATAACTACCCAGGGCACCTTCATATTGGAATAGAACACGTTCACGTGGAAGATCCCATTCTTGAAGGTGTTAACAACAACACGAATTTTGTCATTTTATTATCACATATTTCTCACTGCCTAACTTTCCCCTTTTTCTTTTTTTTTTTCAGCTGTGAAAGTGCCTGCCAAGAAAGCTTCCGTCGAAACTCCACAAAGTGCCGCCCAGTCACCTTCGGCTAAGGTATAAATCTCTTCCTCTTTTGATCTATTCTTTTATTTCTTTAAGACACTCACTATTTTTGATTTATATGATCAGGTAAGTCAAAAAACCTCTACATTCCAAAAAAGAAAGAAAATACCAGAGATAATCCCTGTCGAAGAGTCCAGTGATGAGTCTCCATCTCCAAATCCCCCTCCTCAAAAGAAGAAAAGACTGCAGAAAATTGCCTCACAAAAATCCATTGTCAAATCCTCTAAAAGGGAATCTTCTAGCAGTCCTGCTACAAAACATCAGCCGAAGGATACGGGGAGTGGAAAGTCTAGCTCCAAAACTGAGACTTCTAAGGTAAATTTCAATCTCGACCCTTCTCGTTTATTTTATTTCATTTCTAACTTAGAAATTTTTCTTTTGATAGAAGCCAAAGGTCGTCAAAAAACAGCCTGAGACAATCCAGGAGGAGGTAGCTCGAGAGGAGGACACTCCCATCAAAGAACTTGAGAGACAAACGGTCGAAGCATTCGACACTACTGTGGGAGCTGATTCTGATAACAACTCTCCTTCTCATCCTGGATTACACGCTGAGCAACAAAAAGATGATGATGTTGAAGCAGACACTGCTGTCAAAGGAGATCCTGAAGAGAAGACTGCTGACGAAGAAGATCTGTCGAAGCAACAGGAAGCTAGGCGAACTTCAGAGCATAGCAACCAACCTACTCCTGACCAAACTCAAAGGAGTTCCCAAACAAATGGTTCGACTAGTCTTTCTCATGAAGAGCTTGAAAGTCTCAAAGTGCAAAAACCCCTGGACTACCTGAAAGCCATACTTAGCACCAGATTTAACTTTAAAGACTCTTCCTACAGCAGTTCGACTACTTCTGGAGCCACTTCTGAAGTGCAGTCTCTACCCAATATCATGACTCAGATCAAGGCGAAGATCCTTGATGTTGACTTGTTCCAAGTTCTAGAGGAAAATGCCACTGCTCCAATGGAGTTGAAGAAACTGTTGAAGCAAGTTAACGTCTTGGATGCTTCTGTCGAAGTCTGCAATTTTGTGATAGAGCTGACAACTGTGATTGACTTATCCAGCGCAGATCTTCACTGTCGAAGGGACTTATGTCAACAAATCTCTAAAAAAATGGACCAACAAGCTGCTGAATGGAACTCTGTTTCTGTTTCGACAAATAAGGTTTCGAAACTACAAGAGCTTTCTGAAGCCTCTGTCAAGAAGATTGCTACTTGCCATAACCACATTCAAACATGGAAGAAACAAATAGCAGTTCTCCAAGAGAAAATTTCCAAAGAGGAGGAACTCATAGCTTCTATCCAGCAGCCTAGGCAAAGCGATATTGATGAAGAGTTAAAGGTTGGCATTCAACACGCAGAGACCGCTCAAAAGATCAACCAAGAGATTGAAGTTGCCCATATTCACAGGAACCTCTGTGATCGTCGACTTCAATTTCAGAAAGACAAATTTACCGCTTTGAAGGCACAGTTTGCAAACCTTCAGCTTTAGTCGAATTTTCCTGTCAATTTCTAGCCCTTTGAGGCTTTATTTGTAATGATTTAACGCCATCTGTTTGGCAGCACAATATTTACTTTCAATTTCCATTTTATTCGACTGCTATCTTTATTTCCTGCAATATTGGTTTATACCTTTTCAAATATTTGCCATTTATTTTTAATATCCTTTCGTCTTTCCCTATTTCTTCGACCTCATATGCGCCATTAGAAAATATTTTCAAAACTTTGAAAGGTCCTTCCCATTTGGGAGACCATTTTCCCATAACTCTGTCTTTTCGATCCATAGGAAGAATTACCTTCCACACATAATCACCAATTGAAAAAGTCTTAAATTTTACTTTTCTATTGTAGAACTTTTCGACTCTCTCTTTTTGTCTCTTTATGAGATCTAAGGCACGTAGCCTTTCTTCGTCTAAATCAATCAACTCATCCATCATCATACTCCAGTATGTCTCTGATGGGATCTGATGATGCCTTTGAACCCTAACTGATTGCAAATACAATTCGACTGGAAAAACTGCATCATGCCCATAAGTTAATTTAAATGGAGTCGAATTGGTTGCTTCTTTAGGAGATGTTCGACAAGCCCATAAAATTTGATCTAAGGTATTATGCCAATTTTTTGGCTTTCCACCTACATGCTTTTTGATCAAATTTATCACTACCTTGTTAGCTGCTTCGACTTGTCCATTAGCCTGAGCATAATAAGGTGTCGAAGTAAGGAGCTTAAAACCTGTATCTTGTGCAAACTTCTGCATCTTTTGACCAGTAAACACAGATCCTTGATCCGTTGTTATTATTTCCGGTATCCCAAATCTGTAGATTATATGCTTTTGGATAAAATCCATAACTGCTTCTTGATCTACATTCACCAATGGTATGGCTTCAATCCACTTAGTAAAATAATCTACTCCAACTAAAATGTACCTTTGCCCTTTTGAAGAAGCTGGTCGAATTTCACCAATTAAATCTAACGCCCAACCTCTGAACGGCCAAGGTTTTACAATCGAATATAACTCACTTGCAGGAACATGTGGTATGCCTGCATGTACTTGGCACTCTTGACACCCTTTTGCAAATTCGACACAATCCTTTAGCATTGTTGGCCAATACATTCCTTGTCGAAACAATAACCACTTCATTTTGTGGCCTGCTTGGTGTGCGCTACACGCTCCACTATGCACATTTGACAATGCTATGTATGCTTCATTTTTGCCTAAGCATTTCAACAAGACTCCTTCTGCAGTCTTCTTGAACAATTCATTGCCAAAAAGTACATAACTCAAAGCTCTATATTTTACCTTTCGTTCGACTTTTTGATTTGGATCTTGCAAATATTCTTTGATGGGTTTTCTCCAGTCTTCGACTCCTGCATCATCTACGTTGCAAATCTCATAATTCTCTTCGTCACCATATCCCAATTTTATTGTCTCTAAATATGATGGGGACAAACCTACAGATATGATTCTTCCTCTGACTTCAATGGCTTTTTTTAACTTCTCCTCCGACACTTTGTATCCTGATGCCAGTTGAGCAAGATCATTCGCCTCTTGATTCTCCATCCTGGGAATGTGCCTAAAAACCACATTGTCGAACTTCTTGAGAAGTCTATTTGCTATCACGAAGTACATTATTAGATTCTCTTTCACACATTTGTACTCCTTAGTCAACTGCTTTATTACCAACTCAGAGTCATCCATTATTTCGACTCTTGTTGCCCCCAATTCCAACAAGATTTCAAGTCCAGCAATCAAAGCTTCATATTCGACTTCATTGTTCGAACATAGCCCTTCGACTTTGTACTTGAACTTTGTTGGAATTTTGTCAGGAGAAATAATCACCATCCCAATACCAAGTCCATTCTTATGCCTGGAACCGTCGAAATACAGTTTCCATGGTGCTAATTCGACGTACTTTATAGTTTCGACTATAGAGTGGTCAGCTATAAAATCAGCCACCACCTGTCCTTTCATAGCCTTTAAAGGCAAATATTTTAAAGAGTATTCTGTTAGAGCCAAAGCCCACTTTCCAATTCGACTATGCAAAATAGACTTAGACAACATATGTTTTATTACGTCGAAATGAGAAGATACATATACATCAACAGGCTTTATATAATGCTTCAATTTCATACAAGAGAAATATACACATAAACATAGTTTTTCTATAGCACTATATCTAGTTTCAGCTTCATTTAAGACTCTGCTGAGATAATAGATGGCCCTTTCGACGCCATTCTCATCCTCTTGACACAACATACTTCCTAATGTCTTGTCTGATGCAGAGATATACAATCTCATGCTTCTTTTCCTACAAGGGGACATCAAGATTGGAGGACTAGCCAAGTACTCTTTAATTTTGTCGAAAGCCACTTGTTGCTCTTGCCCCCATGTGAATTCTTCTTTCTTTAGTCGAAGTAGAGGAGAAAAGGGTTGTGTTTTTCCACTGAGGTTGGAGATGAATCTTCTTAGAAAATTGATCTTCCCTAGTAGAGATTGCAATCCCTTTTTCGTTGATGGCGCTTTCGCTTCCATTATAGCTTTGGCTTTGTTTTCATTTATTTCGATCCCTTTCTTGTGGACGACAAAACCTAAAAAATCACCCGCCTGCACACCAAAAGCACATTTAAGGGGATTCATCTTTAGACCAAACTTTCTCATCCTCTCAAAGGATTGTCGAAGATGGTCTATATGATCTTTTCCTGAAACAGACTTGATTACAATATCATCAATGTAAATCTGCATAAATGTCTCAATAAAATCATGGAAAATTGAATTCATAGCCCTTTGGTAAGTGGCTCCAGCATTCTTTAAACCAAAAGGCATCACTACCCATTCATAAGTTCCAATTGCTCCAGGACAACGAAAAGCTGTCTTAGAAACATCTTCTTCAGCAATAAAAATTTGGTTATAGCCAGAGTATCCATCCAACATACTTAGATACTCGTGACGTGCTGCAGAATCTATAAGCATTTCTGCTACTGGCATAGGATATTCGTCCTTTGGGGTAGCAGAATTTAAATCTCTAAAATCAATGCATACCCTAAGTTTGCCATTTTTCTTAATAACCGGAACTATATTTGCAATCCAATCAACATACCTGGTAGTGCGGATGAAGTTGCATTTTAGAAGTCTTTCGACCTCTTCTTTTATTTTCGACATAACTTCTGGTGCAAAGCGCCTTGGAGTTTGCTTGACTGGCTTCTTCCCTTCTATGATTGGCAGCTTCAATTCGACCAAACTTCTGTCCAAACCAGGCATTTCGTCATAATCCCATGCAAAGCAATCTTTGAACTCCTTCAACAACTGGATTATTTCGACTCTGAACTGAGGATCCATCCTTGCACTTATGTAGGTTGGTCTTTTTTCTGCCCCCAGTCCCAAGTTGATTTCTTCTAAAGGATCCTGCGCCACCATCTTCAAATTGTTCGACACTGGATCTTTTTCGAACCCCAAAGGTTCGTCGTCATAAATGGCGTCAAGTTTCTGGTGTTGCCATTCGTCTATTTGGTTGTTGTCATTATTTTCCTCAACGTCTTTTTGAAGACATTGTTCATTTGAATCTTCATGATTGGCTTCGACAACCATGTATTTTACTTCGGCCTCCAGAGCCGCTTTGAATTTGTTTTCTGCTATGTAAGCCGTAATTTTGTCGAGCACTGCTTGTTCACTCATCATCATTGTCGAACTCATTCCCCCATCCTGTTGGTGCTACGTTGGTAGTCCCCCACATGTAGTTGGAGTCACCAATGACTTCCTTATCCCACTGAAAACCATGTGTAGGATGGAGATACATGGAACAGTACGCGTTGTCCGTTGCCTTCAAGTCGAATTTCGCCGGACTGCAAGGAGGTATGTGGGCTAAGTTTTTGTCGAAACTTCGATCGCTTACATTGTTTACTTCGGACATGAAATAACTTTGGTCTGCTTCTATGTTCTCGACGATTCCATCTGGCCTCCAAATAACTATTCTCTGGTGCATCGACGAGGGAACAACACCTATACCATGGATCCATTCTCTTCCCAACAGCAAGTTGTAGTTTGCCCTAGAAGCAATAACTATAAACATTGTTGGCCTTGTTATAGTACCAACTGTCAGATCCACTTGAATAACTCCCATGGTTGTTCCTACCTTTCCTTCGTAATTCGACAGAACCATGTTGTGGGGCTTTGCATCCGAGTCATCTTTGCCAATCTTTTTCAGCATGAAATGGGGCATTAAATTCACAGCGGCACCACCATCCACTAGGATCTTGTTCACACCAACACTCTTAATCTTTCCTTTGATAAACAAAGGCTTCAAGTGCGCCTTCATGGAATCGTATGGTCTTTCGAAGAAAGCATTTTGCTCTTCGACACAACCATTATTCATTACGTAGTAACACACGGGCTTGTGCACCATCGTTTCCTCTTCCATCCCATCCTCTTCGTCTTCGACTTCCATGATCCTATCATAGTCTCTGGGTAGGACCGAGACCACATTACAGACAACGTCGAAGGATGCCTCCGAATCTGACTTGAAATCATCTGTCATCTCGTCATCCTCCAACTTCTTCTCTTTGGGCACACTTTGCGCTGCCACGCTGTTTGGTTTGATTTTCTGGAGAGGCTTCTTCTTGTTTGCCATTTGAGCGTTGCTGCTACATTCTGCTTCGTCCTTGTTTCCAGCCACTTTTCTCATCATACCTTTTTCAGCAACTTCTTTCTCAACCCTCTTTTGCCTTTGGAACCTTCTCCACTGGGATCTCGACATGGGGTTCTTCCCTTTATAACTCTCTGAAGGATATGGCCTAGGTTTATATTTCTCCAACTCCTTCTTGTTTTCCATTGAAGTGCCTCTCTGCACATCGAAATTCTTCCACTTCTTCTGGCCTTGGGCATCTCTGATGGGTTGAACCCATTTGTCATCTATCACTTTGTTTGATGGCTTGTAAGTGCCATAGTGTCTGTCTCCGCGCCTCCATTGGTGGTGCTCACTCCTTCTTGGATCATATCTTGTCGCTCCCCCATTCGCCTTCCTTCTTGCTTGATCTATTGCCTCCAAGTTGGTGGCAGCCTTTCTGTCGAAAATGGAACTGCAACGAGGGCATAGCATCACGTCACTTTTCCTTCTCTGGCACCTTTTGATGAATTCGACCAAACTCTCATCTTCTTTGGGGTATGCCAGCTTTTGGTACTCCTCTCGACGTTGATCTTCATCTACTGCTGCCTGAGTTTTCTGCGAAACTTCTACCATATTGATTCCCACATTTTGCTTGTCAGCAATGGTTAGTCTGTTCATCTTTTCAATGAGCTTTTCCTCTTCGACTCTGTCCTTCTTTTTCGTCAGGTCGAACTTCCCTTCTGGGCAGCAACACCAGGATATGTTCCTAGGAGCATGCTTGCAGCAACACTTATTTGACTTTTCTTTAGGATCCTCCTTTATCCTTCGTAGGATCCCATAAGTCCCAGATTTCCCACGGCCATGTACAACTTTTTCTTTCATTTCTGTGACTTCCTTGTCGAAAGGTCCCATGATGTTGATGCAGTAATTTGCAACATCGGCCTCCTTCGTGTTGTCAAGATCAAGGCCTTCAGTAGCCTTGTTTTCAGCAACGAAGTCCTCAGTAACTTCTTCCTTGGCGATAGGGGAATCACCATCGTCATCAAAATCACTTCCCCAACCAGTTGGTTGGATTTCACTGATGTCGGTGTGATAAGTTGCAGGAATAGTGCACTTCACCAGGTAGTCGAATTTTCCACTTGGCTGTCCCAAGCAATCCCAGATTTCTCCTGGTCGAACCACCACGTCTTCAGCAACACTGTCATCGTTCTTTTTGTCGGAACCCTCTGTAGTTTTCTTCAATTTCTGATTGTCAAAGCTTTCAGTAACTTCGACCTTACCTTCATTGTCGAACGCTTCAGTACCTTCGACTTTGTTCTGGCCTGCAAGATCTTCAGTAATCTCGACCATGTTGACACTGGTGTCGAAACCTTCCATAGCCTCCACCATCTCGAAACTGCCATCAGAAGCAACTTCAATCTCCACCATATTCACAGTGGATGGTTCAGCATAGTGTGCTTCGACAACCTGCATGGGGTTCGAATCAATCCCCATTTGTTGTTTTGGCTTCTCACCAAACTTTAGCCTTCCATCACGGATAGCATTTTGAACTAGATCCCTGAAAAGAAAACATTGAGATGTTTTATGACCCAAAAAGTTATGGTACTTACAAAAACCCCTCTTTTTCTGTTGTTCGACAGGCGGTTCTTTAGCACCTGGTGGCTTTATTAACTGACCATCTTTGACCAATAAATCAAAAATTTCGTCACACTTGGTGACGTCGAACGTATAAGTTCGTTTGGGAAATTTATCATTCTTTTCAGGTTCGACTGGATTTTTTCCATTCGACGGAGCTAGTACTTTACAGGCGTACGGTGGGCCTGACTTTAGTTCTGCCAGATCAATTTCTTGTTCGTCGAACAAAATTAGTTCATTTTCGTCACCATCATCATCCTGGCATACTCCTACATAGGCCACTCTTTCCTTTTTATTTTTATTTGATCTGAATTTCTCAGCTTTTAGCCTTTCAATCTGTCTTACCCTATCTGCTAATTGTGCCATATCTCTTAAATATTGAGTGTCTAATTTCTTCCTTATAGAATAATCTAGACCCCCTGCAGCCATTTCGACTAACTCTCGTTCTGGCACTTGTGTGAAACATCTTGCCTTAAGCAACCTGAACCTATTTAGGTAATCATCTATAGGCTCTGAAAATTTCCTCTTAACACTGGCTAATTCCTTCAAACTTATCTTAGTCTGACCCATATAGAATTGTTCATGGAACAATCTTTCTAATTGGGTCCATGTGAATATAGAGTTCGCAGGCAAGGATGTAAACCAGGTGAATACATTTTTTGTCAAGGAACTTGGGAAGTACTTCATTTTCAAATTTTCATTATTGACCATTTCTCCTGCTTCTATTAGATAACGCGCTACGTGCTCTATAGTAGATTCACTAGTATCTCCTGAAAACTTAGAAAAGTTAGGAACTTTCCATCTTGGGGGTAGTTCCTCTTGCAGAATGTGTTCTGACAATGGGGAAGTATAAGTAGGCCTTTGCAAACCTATATTTACACCGTTTTGGGCCATTATCCTTTCGACCATGGCTGTTATGTTATTTTCGACAGGCAAGTTATTATATCGTATTCGCTGTTGCAACACATCATCAGCATCTTGGCCTCTCTGGACTATTACCCTCCTAGGTTCTTGTTGAACGGGGATTTCGACACGAGGCTGTTCGACCACTGCCTCTTGGTTTCTAGGGTTTGCCTGAGGATTCTCTAAAGGCCTTTGATTTATCGTGGGTTCCTCTTCGACATTTACTACTTGGTTTTGAATCACTTGTTCTCTTTGTCGTGTTTGAGGAACACCAAAAAAGTCAGCAATGCGCGTCATTTGCGCAGCCAACAATTGGTTGGTTTGGGTAGTGTTTTGTATTAAAGGGTTAAACACTGCTCCCATTTGTTGAGTCAACATTTGGACCATATCATGATTACTTTCGTCCATTTATTGTCGAATTACTTGCGCATAATTATTGGTAATTGCTGGCATTTGGAAATTTGGTAGGGATTGGTTCAATCTACTCATATTTCCACCATTTCCTGATCCTTGCAATGGCGAAGACATGTAGACCATGGCGTCAGAATACAAGGGTGGTGCACTTTGCAAGTTTGCCATCACTGACGTTGGCATTCCATATGGTTGTTCTCTTCCGAACATGGGCATGGAAAAATTTGTCTGGAATGGCCTAAAATTTTGTCCTCCCGGAGGAGGCGTCCCCAAAGGCCTTGAATGTCCGATTGTGGAAGAACTAGGCATACTTTGGGAGAGCGAAACCGCTGGTATAGATCCTATTGGCGAAGGCATAACCTCCTCCAGAACAGGGTTTGAATCCACATTTCCCCCTGTCGAAGGTATAGGGTTGGAAACTGGAATATTTTCATTTGAATTTGGATTGGGATTAGGATTATTTGACTGATTCGCCATTTTCCTTACTCTAGTTCTTTTGGGTCTCTCTACGTCAGATACGGCTAATTTACCGCTTCTTAGTATCATACAACGAAGAAAAAGCCTTAATTTTTTAAAATTTATTTAAGTTTTATATTGCACTAGTCCCACTGGGCGTGCGAATTTGTTCGCTGTTGATCTTGGCGAACAACCTCTGGTTTACCAGAATGGTGAAATCTGGGTTACTTGCAGGATTAACCAAACAAATCCTAGGACGTCGGGCGAAAACTTAGATCAACATGATAATTTTAAGTTAAGGGTGATATCTTGGTTCTTGGTTTTATGTATTTAAGTCTTTTGGAGTAAAGGATTTCAACTAACTCTAGATGAAAGTCTGAGATAAAAGAAAGTGACTTTGAAAAGAACTTTTAAAGTAAAATGGCGAAGAAAGAACTTTAAAGTAAAATGACGAAGAAAACATAAAGATGCTGGTAAATGTAAAGGAATTGGTAAAAAGACTTTGATTGATAAAGAAATTAAAAGATGGTGTTTACACGTACATTTTTCCAAATAACTCTTTTCTCTCACATGGGCACTTTGAGTAATTGCAGGAAGTTTTGTACAAGTTTTTCACACTGAATTCTAATAACAACTATCCTATTTATAGATAAACAAAATAACTGCTATTAACGACTAAATCCTAAAACTTCGACATCTGGCCTTCTGCATGTCTCCCTTTCGCCAGGTGCTTCCACGCGTCTTCTGCCAAACGTTATAATTCTCCTGAATTTGAATCTTCAAGTTATGTCGAACCAACGCGTCCTTTCAGACTTGTCGAATTGTCGAACTATCACAACGTTCTTCATACTTGTCCAAACTTTTTCCATTTGCAGAAATCTTTACTTGACGAAATGTCGAAACGTTGCCCCGTCGAAATGTCGAAGAATGTTGAAGAATATCTCCCAAGTAGATATACTCTTTCAGTTGTACTTCTTTTGGCATGTTCCTCCATTTGTCGAAAACAACTTTTTACGTGTTGAACTCATGGCGTCGAAAATACGCATATACAAGTTCGTCGAATTAGCACCATGGAAACTGTATTTCGACGGTTCCAGGCATAAGAATGGAATTGGTGTTGGGATGGTGATTATTTCTCCTGACAAAATTCCAACAAAGTTCAAGTACAAAGTCGAAGGGCTATGTTCGAACAATGAAGTCGAATATGAAGCTTTGATTGCTGGACTTGAAATCTTGTTGGAATTGGGGGCAACAAGAGTCGAAATAATGGGTGACTCTGAGTTGGTAATAAAGCAGTTGACTAAGGAGTACAAATGTGTGAAAGAGAATCTAATAATGTACTTCGTGATAGCAAATAGACTTCTCAAGAAGTTCGACAATGTGGCTTTTAGGCACATTCCCAGGATGGAGAATCAAGAGGCGAATGATCTTGCTCAACTGGCATCAGGATACAAAGTGTCGGCGGAGAAGTTAGAAAAAACCATTGAAGTCAGAGGAAGAATCATATCTGTGGGTTTGTCCCCGTCAGATTTAGAGACAATAAAATTGGGATATGGTGACGAAGAGAATTATGAGATTTGCAACGTAGATGATGCAGGAGTCGAAGACTAGAGAAAACCCATCAAAGAATATTTGCAAAATCCAAATCAAAAAGTCGAACGAAAGGTAAGATATAGAGCTTTGAGTTATGTACTTTTTGGCAATGAATTGTTCAAGAAGACTGCAGAGGGAGTCTTATTGAAATGCTTAGGCGAAAATGAAGCATACATAGCGTTGTCGAATGTGCATAGTGGAGCGTGTGGCGCACACCAAGCAGGCCACAAAATGAAGTGGTTATTGTTTCGACAAGGAATGTATTGGCCAACAATGCTGAAGGATTGTGTCGAATTTGCAAAAGGGTGTCAAGAGTGCCAAGTACATGCAGGCATACCACATGTTCCTGCAAGTGAGTTACATTCGATTGTAAAACCTTGGCCATTCAGAGGTTGGGCTTTAGATTTGATTGGTGAAATTCGACCAGCTTCTTCAAAAGGGCAAAGGTACATTTTAGTTGGAGTAGATTATTTTACTAAGTGGATTGAAGCCATACCATTGGTGAATGTAGATCAAGAAGCAGTTATGGATTTTATCCAAAAGCACATAATCTACAGATTTGGGATACCAGAAACAATAACAACAGATCAAGGATCTGTGTTTACTGGTCGAAAGATGCAGAAGTTTGCACAGGAAACAGGTTTTAAGCTCCTTACTTCGACACCTTATTATGCTCAGGCTAATGGACAAGTCGAAGCAGCTAACAAGGTAGTGATAAATTTGATCAAAAAGCATGTAGGTGGAAAGCCAAAAAATTGGCATAATACCTTAGATCAAATTTTATGGGCTTGTCGAACATCTCCTAAAGAAGCAACCAATTCGACTCCATTTAAATTAACTTATGGGCATGATGCAGTTTTGCCAGTCGAATTGTATTTGCAATCAGTTAGGATTCAAAGGCATCATGAGATCCCATCAGAGACATACTGGAGTATGATGATGGATGAATTGGTTGATTTAGACGAAGAAAGGCTACGTGCCTTAGATCTCATAAAGAGACAAAAAGAGAGAGTCGAAAAGTTTTACAATAAAAAAGTAAAATTTAAGACTTTTTCAGTTGGTGATTTCGTGTGGAAGGTAATTCTTCCTATGGATCGAAAAGACAGAGTTATGGGAAAATGGTCTCCTAAATGGGAAGGACCTTTCAAAGTTTTGAAAATATTTTCTAATGGCGCATATGAGGTCGAAGAGATAGGGAAAGACGAAAGGATATTAAAAATAAATGGCAAGTATTTGAAAAAGTATAAACCAATATTGCAGGAAATAAAGATAGCAGTCGAATAAAATTGAAATTGAAAGGAAATATTGTGCTGCCAAACAGATGGCGTTAAATCATTACAAATAAAGCCTCAAAGGGCTGAAAATTGTCAGGCAAATTCGACTAAAACTGAAGGCTTGTAAATTTTGCCTTCAAAGCCGTAAATTTGTCTTTCTGAAATTAAAGTCGACGATCACAGAGGTTCCTGTGAATATGGGCAACTTCAATCTCTTGGTTGATCTTTTGAGCTGCCTCTGCGTGTTGAATGCCAACCTTCAACTCTTCATCAATCTCGCTTTGCCTAGGCTGCTGGATAGAAGCTATGAGTTCCTCCTCTTTGGAAATTTTTTCTTGGAGAACTGCTATTTGCTTCTTCCATGTTTGAATGTGGTCATGGCAAGTAGCAATCTTCTTGACAGAGGCTTCAGAAAGCTCTTGTAGCTTCGAAACCTTATTTGTCGAAGCAGAAACAGAGTTTCATTCAGCAGCTTGTTGGTCCATTTTTTTAGAGATTTGTTGACACAAGTCCCTTCGACGGTGAAGATCTGCGCTGGATAAGTCAATCACAGTTGTCAGCTCTATCACAAAATTGCAGACTTCGACAGAAGCATCCAAGACGTTAACTTTCTTCAACAGTTTCTTCAACTCCATTGGAGCAGTGGCATTTTCCTCTAGAACTTGGAACAAGTCAACATCAAGGATCTTCGCCTTGATCTGAGTCATGATATTGGGTAGAGACTGCACTTCAGAAGTGGCTCCAGAAGTAGTCGAACTGCTGTAGGAAGAGTCTTTAAAGTTGAATCTGGTGCTAAGTATGGCTTTCAGGTAGTCCAGGGGTTTCTGCACCTTGAGATTTTCAAGCTCTTCATGAGAAAGACTAGTCGAACCAGTTATTTGGGAACTCCTTTTAGTTTGGTCAGGAGTAGGCTGGTTGTTATGCTCTGAAGTTCTCCTAGCTTCCTGTTGCTTCGACAGATTTTCTTCTTCAGCGGTCTTCTCTTCAGGATCATTTTCAGGATGAGAAAGAGAGTTGTTATCAGAATCAGCTCCCCCAGTAGTGTCGAATGCTTCGACCGTTTGTCTCTCAAGTTCTTTGCTGGGAGTGTCCTCCTCTTGAGCTACCTCCTCCTGGATTGTCTCAGGCTATTTTTCGACAACCTTTTGCTTCCATCAAAAGAAAAATTTCTAAGTTAGAAGAAAGAAATGAAATAAAATAAATGAGAGGGGTCGAAATTGAAGTTTACCTTAGAGGACTCAGTTTTGGAACTAGACTTTCCACTCCCCGTGTCCTTCGGCTGATGTTTTGTAGCAGGACTGCTAGAAGATTCCCTCTTAGATGATTTGACAATGGATTTTTGTGAGGCAATTTTCTGCAGTCTTTTCTTCTTTTGAGGAGGGGGATTTGGAGATGGAGACTCATCACTGGACTCTTCGACAGGGATTATCTCTGGTATTTTCTTTCTTTTTTGGATTGTAGAGGTTTTTTGACTTACCTGATCATATAAATCAAAAGTAGTGAGTGACTTAAAGAAATAAAAGAATAGATCAAAGGAGGAAGAGATTTATACCTTAGTCGAAGATTTCTGGGCGGCACTTAGTGAAGTTTCGACGGAAGCTTTCTTTGCAGGCACTTTCACAGCTGAAAAAAAAGGGAAAGTTAGATAGTATGAGAAATACGTGATAATAAAATGACAAAATTCGTTTTATTGTTAACACCTTCAAGAATGGGATCTTCCACGCGAACGTGTTCTATTCCAATATGAAGGTGCCCTGGGTAGTTATCCAGATGATACTTAGTCGCAACCACGCGTTCAGTAGGTTTTTTTATAACTTTCACGAAGAACTTTCATATGGTTCCCACATGTGAACCAATCTGGAAATGGAGGACTTAAAGCCACACCAAATTCAGCAGATGGTAAAGGTGGAAACTTAGGAGGATAATAGCTGAAAGCCAAGTCATAACGCACTTCTGGTCGAATGTGTGAAGGCAGTTTCAACTTCTCCAACTTCTCCGTGAATTTTTCTTTTAAAGTAACCGCTGCTTCGCGTATGGTTCGACTAAGATCATCAGGTCTGTAAACGGTTTCAAAATATTTTTGAAATTTTTGTATTTCTTGGATGTGTCTTTGCGTACCTTTTTTCGTCCGTTCCTGTACAAGAGCAAAAGCATTCGTCAGATGAGTGTTGAAAGCTTCTACATTGAAAAATTTGGTAGCATAGTATTCCCTCCACCATGTGTCGAACTCAGGAGTGCAAAGGAATGATGGTTGAAAAACCACCGGTCGAATATCCAAAGATTCGTCAGTCAGCTTGTTCGACAATTCTCTGCTGGTGGCTTCGTCGTGGAAGGAGTTGTAGAAAATGATGGCCCCTTTTTTAGGGAAAAGAGGCCGAGGCATGATTTGAATTAGGCCAAATTTCCTGGCAACCAAGTTAGGTTGATAAACTATTAAGGCAATCTGGGGTTCGTAGTGTTGCGGTGGGAGAACAGGAGCCTAGGGGTCAAAAAGGATTCCCAGACATTTAGGAAGATGTTTTCATCTTTTTTGGTTTGCAGGGGGAATTTTCGTGTAAACCATTCAGGTCCAATTGTTCTGTCAGCAAATGGAGCCATAGTCGAAGTAAAATGATGTCTCTCAGCAAACATCATTACATAGCTAATGAAGGCCCGTTGAAGGCTAATTGCTTCATCAGTTGGTGTCAGTTGCACCAACCTAGGCCATTCGACACTCCTGTTTTCAACTTCCGCTTCATTTATGTCATGCTTCGCAGGAATAAAGGCTTCAAAAGTGGCATTCAGCCATAGTTGCAAGAGCCAAAAGGGGCCTGCCAAATTAAGCTTCCCTTTGTCCTTCAAAGTTTTCAAAGAACGCACGCTTTCGCTCAAGGACTCATACAGGTTCGCCAAGATTACCTCACTCAAGCATAATTTGAACCCAGCATGGAGTTGGTTCGCCATAGTGATGAACCTCTTAGCCACTTGAAGTGAGCGGGAGCAAAAGACGAATTTGGTCAGCCACAAGGTTAGAAAAGCTATGTGCTCTTTGTCAGAAACTTCTTTGTCATCTTCGCCATGGTAGTGAGACATAAAAAGGGAGTATGGGGCGAAACTAGTGTCGAAATCTATGGAGTCCTCGTTCAGGTGAGTGGGGTCGAAGTCAATGCCAACTGGACTAAGGCCAACTATGGCAGCTATGTCGAACAGCGTAGGGGTGACCATCCCACAAGGGAGGTGGAAGGTGTTATACGTACTATCCCAAAAATAAAGGGAGGCTAGCAGCATGTTAGGGCAAACATTGGGTCCTACTCTTGATAATTGTATCAAGTCAAAAATTCCTATGTCTTTCCAAAATTTCTCTTTAACATTTTCGACTCTGTTCAACCAAGACAGGTAATCTGAAAGGTCTTTTGACCAAGGGCAAGTTCTAAAAATCCTAGTATGATTTAGATAGGTTAAATTTATTACTTCCTCATCTTTTTCATTTGAACCTTGAGGTTCAGTTTGTTCTACTGGTTTCTCAAGAGTTGGGGGTTTCACCCCAGCACCTATGGGCTTGGTGTAAGAGTAAGTGGGAAAAAACTCTTGTAAACGCTCAGGTTTAATTTCTGGGTTAGGGAGTGGTCCTAACATGGCATAATGATTACCAGAAATAATAACAGGGATGAGTACCTGGGATTTAAAAATGCAGTCTTTTTCCCTCGCGTTTGGAGGCTCAGGGATGTATTGTTGATCCCCAATCAGTGTTGGTTCATCCAACCTGTGCGCAGGAGGGATGATGGAAGGTTGCTGACTCTTGGAAGGTTTGCTGCTTGATGGTTTTTGAAAAGCCATTGTTGAATCAGAGAGTTTTTTAGAGAAAGAAGTTGAAGATTTGGAGCGGTTGTGAAGAAGAAAAGTTCAAAAGCGTAAAAAAAGAAAGAGAAATAAGGGTTCATGTATTTATAAGAGGAGATGATCAAAAACCCTTTGGGTTTAGTGGTGATCATGGAGGACACGTGGCATCATCTTGACGGTGATGACGAAAAGTGGAAGTTGGAAAGAAATAGCCATGATGTTAGGTTAAGTAATAATGGGCTAGAAGCTAGAACATGGGTTGGAGTTGACGTTTTGAGAAAAGTAAAATGATGAAATATGTTGGGACTTGAAATTGTGTAATTTAAAATTAGGATGACATGGCATCAAAATATTGGTTGAACACCAAAGGATTATTTATCCAGGGTAGTCGAAATACCTTTGCTGGGGGGCAATTTGTATATGCATATTTTCGACGCCATGAGTTCAACACATAGAGAGTTGTTTTCGACAAATGGAGGTACATGCCAAAAGAAGCACAACTGAAAGAGTATATCTACTTGGGAGATACTCTTTAACATTCTTCGACATTTCGACAGGGCAACGTTTCGACATTTCGTCAAGTAAAGATTTCTGCAAATGGAAAAGGTTTTGACAAGTATGAAGAACGTTATGATAGTTCAACAATTCGACAAGTCTGAAAGGACGCGTTGGTTCGACATAACTTAAAGATTCAAATTCAAGAGAATTATAACGTTTGGCAGAAGACGCGTGGAAGCACCTGACAAAAGGGAGACATGCAGAAGGCCAGATGTCGAAGTTTTAGGATTTAGTCGTTAATAGCAGTTATTTTGTTTATCTATAAATAGGGTAGTTGTTATTAGAATTTGGGTGTGAAAACTTGTACAAAAACTTCCTGCAATTACTCAAAGTACCCGTGTGAGAGAAAAGAGTTATCCGGAAAAATGTACGTGTAAACACCATCTTTCAATTTCTTTATCAATCAAAGTCTTTTTTATCAATTTCTTTATCAATCAAAGTCTTTTTACCAATTTCTTTACATTACCAACATCTTTATGTTTCCTTCGCCATTTTACTTTAAAGTTCTTTTCAAAGTCATTTTCTTTTATCTCAGACTTTTATCTAGAGTTCGTCGAAATCTTTCATTCTAAAAGACTTAATACATAAAACCAAGCACCAAGATATCACCCTTGACTTAAAATTATCACGTTGATTTAAGTTTTCGCCCGACGTCCTAGGATTTGTTTGGTTAATCCTGCAAGTAACCCAGACTTCACCATTCTGGTAAACCAGAGATTGTTCGCCAAAATCAACAGAGAACACATGAACAATGGATGTGTTGAAGAACAGAACGCATTTTTCGAAAGGCCAGATGACTCAATGAGGAACCACTTGAAACCCCTATTTATAAAAGGAAAAGTGGGTAACATAGGGGTGAATAAGATTTTGATTGATGGAGGAGCGGCTGTCAATTTAATGTCGCATTATATGCTTAAGAAAATTAGAAAAGATGATTCCGACACCAAACCTCATAACATGGTGTTGTCGAATTATGAGGGGAAAGTAGGAACCACTATGGGTGTGATACAGGTAGATCTAACTATCGGAACCATCACGAGGCCGACAATGTTTATGGTGATTGCGTCAAAAGCAAATTATAACCTTCTCTTAGGCAGGGAATGGATACACGGCATTGGTGTCGTCCCTTCGTCAATGCATCAACGAATAACAATTTGGCACGCAGACGGGATTGTTGAAAATATAGAGGCTGACCAGAGTTACTTTCTGGCTGAAGTAAACCAGGTGGATAGGCAAAGCTTCGTCAGGAATCTAGCTCACATAGCTCCTTGTAGTCCAGCCACCTTCGACATGACGCCAACGGGCAACACTTTCTGCTCAATATACCTTCATCCCACCCACGGGTTTCAGTGGGATAGAGAGGTAGTTGGCGAAGAAGACTATATTTTCGGAACCTCACACATCTAGCGAACTGGCTGGGGCAGCGAATTCAGTGACAATGAGTGAGTCACTAGTTCTCAAAAAGATCGCGGCTTATATAGTCGAGAATAAACTCAAAGCGGCCTTAGAGGCCGAAGTAAAGTACATGGTTGTCGCAGTCAATGAAATAGAAGCAGATCAACAAGGTGTTGGAAAGAATTTTAGTATGGATCCACTGGATAAAGATCTAGGAGATTTGCAAAACCAGAGGCTCGACGCAATTTATGACGATGAGCCATTGTGCTTTGAGAAGGATCCATTAGCAGAAAACATCAAGATGATGGCATAGGATCCACTCGAAGAAATTGACTTGGGATCGAGGGCAGAGAAAAGACCAACCTATATCAGTGCGAAAGTGAGCCCTCAACTCAAGGTCGAAATAGTCCAGTTACTGAAGGAATTCAAGGATTGTTTCGCATGGGACTACGATGAAATTCCCGGGTTGGATAGAAGTCTGGTCAAATTAAGGTTGCCAATAAAACCTGGGAGGAAACCTGTTAAGCAAACTCCAAGGAGATTCACCCCAGAAATCCTCTCTAAGATTAAAGAAGAAGTCGAAAGACTCCTCAGGTGCAAGTTCATCCGTTCGACCAGGTACGTCGAATGGATTGCTAACATAGTTCCTGTAATAAAGAAAAATAGAAAATTGAGGGTATGTATTGATTTTTGAGATTTGAATTCTGCTACCCCAAAGGATGAATATCCTATGCCAGTGGCAGAAATGCTCGTCGATTCTGCCGCAGGCCATGAGTACCTCAGTATGCTTGATGGGTACTCTGGTTATAACCAAATTTTTATTGTTAAGGAGGATGTTCCAAAAATGGCGTTTCGATGTCCTAGAGCCTTAGGCACCTACGAATGTGTGGTAATGCCTTTTGGCTTAAAGAATGTTGGGGCAACGTACCAGCGAGCGATGAATTCGATTTTTCACAATTTCATTGAGGATTTTATGCAGATTTATATTGACGATATTGTTATTAAGTCTGTTTCAGGAAAAAGTCATATAGACCACCTTCGACAGTCCTTTGAACGGATGGGGAAGTTTGGTCTGAAGATGAATCCTCTTAAATGTGTGTTTTGTGTGC
Organism: Lathyrus tuberosus; assembly: GCA_022829125.1. Lineage (NCBI taxonomy): Eukaryota > Viridiplantae > Streptophyta > Magnoliopsida > Fabales > Fabaceae > Lathyrus > Lathyrus tuberosus. Next base: position 2,202,332 of record JALAZF010000164.1, read on the forward strand.
AGGCGGGAGACTTCCTAGGTGTAGCGAGCGATTTTGGACACGGTTCTTAAGCGCTGGTCGCTCTCTGCGGTTGAACTTTGACTACAGGTCGATTCATTTTTTATCCTATTGTGAGCTGAATAAGGAAGGGAAATAGATGTCTTCAATTAACCCTGCTTTGCATACTGAGTTTAAACAGCGGTCTGTTAGGTTACGAATGCTATCAATGTGGGGGGCCTTTGTACTGGTTATTTGTATTTTCGCCAATACTGTTTTCTTTCTTTTTTACCTGGGCAGAAGGTTTCTGGCGGGGAACAAGGATTAGAATGTTAGGACTGATGCTTTTGAATTACTGCTTTTGATTGATGGAGATATGGGATTTGGTTTTTTTGTTGATTGCGCTCGCTAAGATCTTTTCTTTCGATCTTATGCCTACGTATTCCCGTTTACCGAAACAGGGAAATCAGAGCGTTCGTAGTTCCTCCTATTCTATGGGAGAAATGGTTGTTTTGGTGTCTTGTTCAAAGCCCAAGATGTGAAGCTGAAAGGTCTATTTGTGTCTTGTTCAAAGCCCAAGACGTGAAGCTGAAAGACTTCGACTTTAGAGAGAATTTGTCATCTCTAAAGAGGGGAGAAGGAGAATTACTTTAACTGGGATACGCGGATCCGAGCAATGCCATAATTTCTGAAGAAAGGGTTTTAACCTGAAGGAGAAGACTTTAACTCAGTGTAGAGCAATGCCATCTTTCCTTAGGAATTTCTCATGCTAAAAGAGGGACAGTGGCGTGGATATAGATGATCCAGAGGCTTGTCGCTTACAGCGATTAGATGAAGGGAAAGGAGTTGTTGATGTTTGTGTACTGTGAACGAGGCACAACTTTGATGCTAAAAGGTTGATTGGATCAACCAGTGGTTTTCTTATACAAAGCCTAAGAGGAGGCTAATTTCCGCTAGGAAAATCATTATACAAAGCCTAAGAGGAGGCTATTTTGTGTCTCGTACAAAGCCCAAGAGAGAGGCTAAAAGTTTTTGACCCGACGATAGAGTCTTTGTGTCTCGTACGAAGCCCGAGATGGAGGCTATTGTTTGTTTGACTCAACGAGGGAGTCTTTGTGTGTCTCGTACAAATCCCGAGAGAGAGGCTAAAAGGGTTGACTCAACAGGAGAATCTTTTATACTCAACAAGAGAGTGTTTTTGTATCTCGTACGAAGCCCGAGATGGAGGCTAAACGTTTGACTCAATAAGAGAGTCTTTGTACAAAGCCCAAGAGGAGGCTATGTCAGTTAAGTGACAGGTCCAGTATACTGATTTTGAAAGAGAAAATCAGTTCTTATATGAGCATCACTGTACTCGTGGGTTAGATCTGATGATCGGGGTTGTTTCCTCTTCTTTGGGGAAACTGGAAATCCAAAGGGTATTGAGATTCTCCGAGTCTGCGGGTTTCCTTCCTATTTAACGAAGGGGTCACTTGAGAATGTCTTTTGAGACTCAAGGAAGTTAGACTGTCCGTGTCTAGAGTTTTATCTTTTGTACTATGTTTTGAGAAACAGTAGTAGACTCTATGAAAGGACTGTTCTATGAGGATGACTAGGTTCTGTTCCTATACCTCTAGGAGGTCGTCGGGACAATTTGTACGAAGCCCAAGAGGAGGCTGGAAACTTTTAAGAAGCCGACGGGTCCTTGTACGAAGCCCAAGAGGAGGCTATCATTCCCGGAGGAAGAGATCATTATACGAAGCCTAAGAGGAGGCTGTGAATACTTCTAAGAAGCCGTAGTGTCCTTGAATAATGCCCAAGAGAAGGCCGATGCTTTTAAGAAGCCCGTGGGTCTATCATCTCCTTTCCATTAGGAGAGATAACTCTTTTAAAGATAAAAACCACTGGTAAACGTGCGAGGTTTACTATCCAGCGACCTTTAACCTTTAAAGAGGGTTCCTTAGTTAAGGTCCAAGATTATGACCGTAGTGGGTGCCCAAACCCCGAGATATTCAAGGCAAGCTATCCACAAGGAATAGATCAAGTCAGGAAAGTTCGAGAAGTTGGAAGAAACTCAAAGATGCCATTCACGGAGAATACATTCATCTTGGGGAGTAGAGCTTCTTGACGATTCCTAAGGAGGACAGCCGAAGAGAAGACTGTATCTGGTGCTCCTATTGGGGATCTAGGCGTCTATTTCTACAAATAAATGAAACGACGTCACCTAGTTCTAGACGTAGTTGCCGAGGAAACTCGAAATATCTATACTATTATTACACAGTAGATATGAGTTTATGAAAGGAGACTTACAGTGAGCAGCCCCACAATACAGTTTATAATATGAAAGCAGTAAACGAAAGCGATAACCACTTACTCGGTTGTAGTGCTTCCATGCTGTTTGGTTAGTTGTTCAACAAAGAAAGATTGAAAACAACAGTATATTCAAAATCAAAGGAGAAAGTGCTTTGAAAAAGAAAGATTTGGGGCTTACAGCTCAAGGAGAGGCCCGAGGTTTTATCAGTGAGCGCACTATTTGAATTTGTACTGAGGGACTTATACAAGTGACTGAGGCCCGAAAAAGGTTTTCTGTACAAAGGGATGGGTCTTACACTCTCCCAAGAGGCCCAAAAAGGTTTAAAGAAAAGAGTGGGGCTTATAACACGAGGGTAAGCCCAAATGATTTTTCGTTTAAAAATGGCGATCGCGCCGAGGTTTTCTTTTAATGCAAAGGGACTTATACAATAAGTGAGGCCCAAGATGTTTTGGTTAAAAGGGGGATTGGGTCTTACACTCTAATAGAGGCCCAAAGTGTTTTGAATGGGTCTTATAGCTCAAGGAGAGGCCCAGATGATTTTTATTTTTAAACGGGCGACGATCGTGCCATTTACTTGTACAGAGGGACTTATACAATGAGTGAGGCCCAAAAGGTTTTTGTACAAGGGGGGATGGGTCTTACACTCTCTCAAGAGGCCCAAAGTGTTTTGAAAATGATTTACGAGGGTTGAATTAATCCAAAACCCTAATTTGTTTTCAAAATGTATTTAATTGAATAAAAATTCAATTAAAAGGATCAAAAATTGTTTAACACATGGAAAACAAATTGTGATCTTGGATTAATGCTTCAAAAATTAAGTATTGACCTACAAAATAATTAGAAAGCATTAAAAGTTGCAAAATCAATGTAGAAAAAATATTTAAAATGCCAAAAACAATCAAAATATTAATTCTTTACAAAAATATCAATTATATGAAATAAATAATATTTTTGGGATTTTTTTTGAAAATAAAATATTTTAACATTTTTGTGAATTATTAAAAAAAGAATCAACTCAAAATCATTAAAACTCAGAGAGAAATTAATTTTTGAATCAATTAAACAAAATCACAAAATTCAAATATTTGAATTTCTAAAAATGGCGCCAAGAACAAGCTGAAGAACACGCGCGTGTTCTTGGTTTCTCAGATTTGCATTTTCTATCCAATCTCCATGAATACGTAATCATATCATGCAATCCACATATCATTATGCTCGTCTCAACCTCACGATCATATCTATGTACTTTAATTTCATTTAAATTAAACATACAACAAGAAATCACGAAGAGACCTCAAGAACCCTAATTTCTGCATGAAGGCTAGGATTTTTGATACACGATTCAAACAATGCAATTAATTGAGGGAAAACATTCCATGCATGATTATGAACATATGGCCAAATTATTGTGCGAGGAAATATGCATAGATTGAGAGATGACCAAGTATGTGCTTACCTCCAAGTCGTGACAGCAAGTTCAAAGTGATTTTTGATTTGGAGGTGTTACAGATGAGTGGTGATGATCTGAACAGCTTCCCTACACCCTATGGATTGTGTTTGGATGGTTGGACTTGATTGAAATTGGCTGGATCATTTTGTGGCACCTCAGCTGCACTTTGGTTAAAACCTTGAGCAACCAGCTGGTGATTTTGTGAAATTGATGTTTCAGAAGTAATCTAAGTGTTTGATCAGCTCATATGTGATGTATGTGAGGTGTGTGAGTGATTGGTTTGATTGGAATTGCTCTCAAACTCAAAACCCGATAGTGACTTGCCTTAGAAGGCAAAATTGGAGTGAAAGAAGAGATTTTGAGGAAAGCATCTGTTAGATGGCTTTGGTGTACTCAAACTGACCATAATTGAGCTCTATTTATAGTAGATCAAGTTTGTTTTGCAAGGAATAATGCATGGCAGCTGGTAAGTAGGTTTGGCCAATGTTGGCAAATGAAAATCCAAGTCTCCTCTAGCCATTGACTAGAGGTTAGGGCACAGAGCTTTGGTTCCCTTGGTCTTGGATAAGTCTTGACTGATTTCAGATGAGAATGGCTCAGTCCATGCCACCTTGATGGTTCCATTGAATGCCTCATTCCAAATTTGAAGTCTTGTCCCTATTTTGGCCATTCTAGGTTCAACATGATATTTCTTGTTCCATGGACTTTGGAGGCTTGGCTCAGTGATTGTCCCCTTTAGATTCAATCCTCTGAGGTGTCTAAGTGGATAGTAGCAATTGAATTTGGCTGATTTTGGCAAATCGACCAAAGTTGCAAATTATGCCTTGCCTTGACAGCTTTCAGCAAGGCAACTTGGCAATGTTGTATCTCATGGTGTAGGTTGAATTTGGCAATGTTCTTGGCCATTTTGGAAAGCTCTTACATGATACAACAACTGTTTGAACAAGTTTGGTTTTGATCTCTTTTGATTCCAAGTGAAAAATCCCCCTACATTTGGCAAAAAGTGAGGCAGAATCTGACTTAGTGAAAATTTCACTAAGTGTTGGAAAAAGTGACATTTTCACTTTTCAGCCACTTTGATCACTCCATAACTCAAAATCCTTAATGAATTGGAATGACTTGTAGTTGAAGTTTTTGTAGGTGATAATGAGGGCTACAAATCCATCTTTGGATGAGAAAAAATGGCCTTGTGGTTTAGGAGTTATGGTCCTCCAAAGTTGGTACCTTTGCCACTTTATTTTTAACTTAGAAAAATTTCTAAGTTTTATGGTTACCCCTTTTACAAGTTATCTCACTTTTCTTGATTTTTCTTGATGAATGATGATTCAAATCATACATTAACATCATTTTAGGGTTAAAAATCCATTTTGGTGAAAAATCTCAAAAAGTCAAAGTTGACTTTTGTGCACAGTTGACTTTTTATCAGATGAATTCCAAACTGTGCAATTCTTCAGGAAATCATGTCCTTGACCTAAATCAAACTTGATGGACATGTTCCATGGGTGTCATAGGGTATATTCAATCATGTATTAGGGTTTGGGAGCATGTCCTGGTCAAAAGTCAAAGTTATAGTTGACTTTTCTCTTAAAACCCTAATTGTGGTGCAGATGAAATTGAGACTTGTTGCTCAAGCTTCTTGGATCAATCCATTGTTCCAAATGGATCAATATGGTATATTAGAGACCCTCAAACCCTCTCTTGAGGTATTGGCTCATGGTTTGCCCTAAAAGTCAACTTAGGGGTGAATTAGGTCAAGAAACCCTAATTCCTAATTTTTGATGAATGCATCCCCTGAGGCAAAATTGACTTGATGCATGGGTTCATGAGGTTCCATGAAGTATATTAGGTTATGTTTTGGATCATTGCCTTGTGCCTAGATGAAAATTTCCATCTGGAGGCCTTGGTCGACCAAAACCCTAATTTGGTGACACTGTCGATCTTGAGACTTGATCCACCTAGAAGGGAGCAGCTTTGTGCTTAATCCTTGAAGTAGGAGTCCTTTTGATCCTTTGAGGATGTTTGAGAGATTAGACAAGTTGAAGATCATGTCATTTCTTGATTGATCCTTTGTCTAAGCACTCAGAGAGGGCTTGAAACCCTAATTTTGATTGTATTGGATGCTCACCCATCTTTGGGGAGACTGATGAAGCATGATGGTTCATCCATATTGTGATGATGATTTTCACAATGATGGGAAATCTAAGTGGTCAAAATTTGGGGTATTACAGATGCCCCTATTTATTCTTCTTGGACCCGAAGGTGTGAATGACGAAGGGATTCGGGCATTCGGGGTGCAAGAGGATTAAATATCGGAATACCCAAAATTTTGATGGTGGTTATGAATGGTAGCTTACGCATTCATCTTCTTTAGCTAAGCAATGATGCTTAGAAAAGGTAAACTTCCCCTCGATCTTGGTCTCCTACCAAGAACTGGTCTCAGTCTCTGAAATGAACTTCCCCTCGATCCTGGTTTCCTACCAAGGAACTGGTCTAAGTTTCAGAAATAAACTTCCCCTCGATCCTGGTTTTCTACCAAGGAACTGGTCTTAGTTTCTTTTGAAATAAACTTCCCCTCGATCCTGGTTTCCTACCAAGGAACTGGTCTTAGTTTCTGATATAAACTTCCCCTCGATCCTGGTTTCCTACCAAGGACTGGTCTTAGTTTCTTTTGTCAATAAACTTTATTGACAAGGGACGCTATTAGTAGCGATTTTCCCTCAAACTTCTCGCCGAATTTTCCTGGGGAGACGCCATTTGAGTGGGAAAAGATTTGATGTCAGACTTGCTGGGGAACCCATTCGTCTGAGTTGTAGAGGTACGCAAACTTCTCTGTTTTGGAGATGCCATTTGTCGATTCTACAGGGGAAAGCGAGTCTCTTGAGAGACTGTTTTCGTTTGGGGTTACATCATACTTTTCTCGGGATCTTCCCGGAGAAATGCCATATAATGGGATCCAATTTTGAGGTGCCAATGACCTTCTCATCAGTGGTTTTTCGGAGCAAAACTAGCGTGCTGCCGAATCTCTGATCACGAGGCTTTCTCTGTGGATTTTCCTTAATCTGGGAAAGCAAGGATATCATCTTCAATGGCGAAGAGTGATGTTTATTAAAAGTTTTCTCTGGCTTTTCAGAGGTTCAAGTTATCAAAGTGGCCAAGTGCCGACTCTGATCTAAAGATACACTGGTGGCGAGATTGTGCAGACGCAACACTTCCTGACGAGGAAAGAACTGACAAACTCGATTGAGAAAACTGTTTATCACTAGGGGACAAGACCGGCTAGAGTGATAACGATGCAATATGAAATGTAAATGCAAATATAAAATGCATGAAGTACGTATGTATATGCTGACAAAACAGACGCGACATACAGACTAATGGATGAACACAATTGGATACTCGGCCATCGCGGGGCGAAGAAGTACCGTTGATTCAAAATAGCAATTCCACCTTGCTTAGGAGAGATAGTCCCGTTGGGAGCTATGTTGATCGGGCTTAGGAGATGAGAACTCGGCCGAGGATGTCAGACGAAACAAGGTCTCTGACATTATTGATCCCTTCATTCAGGTGTACTGGTCTAGAAGGAGTACTTTGATTCTGCACTTTGAAGTTCGCTTACTTCGGGAGAAGCGATCGATGTTCTTCTGATGTTCAACAGTCAAAAGAAATGCCATCTTTAATTTAAAAGCAGAAAAAGTTTAACAAGTAAATTTATTTTTGTTTTATTTCAAGAATCGCTGGTTAAATTTAAACAACGTCGTTCTGTAAAGCTAAAACAAGTAGAGAATTACAAACAAAAGCACGAGGGCTCAAATTTTATTGATAAGATGGAGATCAGCCAAACGCGTGATTCCAAAGAGTATATACAAAGTTAGAAAATGGTAATTTACAGGGAAAAGGGCTACGTTGAAACATAACGACCACTATTCTTCTACCAACTTTGAATTCGGGACATCCTGAGCTTCTGTCGAAGATGACCTTTGACTGGAGATTTCCTCCGATAGATGATGCAACTGCTGCTGAGGGACTTGCCTCTGTTGAACATAGTTACTTGCCATTATTCCTAACTTTTGCCTGGATTGTACTATGAGATTTCCAATCCATCGGGATGATTCTTTTCATGTCTCTAACTTTTGCCTGGACCGCCCTTTCGGGTTTTCAATCCACCGAGACGTTTTTTTTTAGTTTTAGGCGAAGTATTTCTTGACTATATCAACATTCGTGGGATAGGCAAATTCCTCTCCGTCCATGGTTGCAAGTCTCAAGGCGCCGCCTGAGAAAGCTTTCGTGGCCACATAGGGGCCATCATAATTTGGGGTCCATTTGCCCCGAGAATCAGTGAGAAATGATTGTATCTTCTTGAGCACAAGGTCTCCTTTTCTGAAGATACGCGGTCGGACCTTTTTGTCGAACGCCCTTTTCATTCTCTGTTGATACAACTGACCGTGGCATAGTGCCGTGATTCGCTTCTCTTCGATCAGGTTCAGTTCGTCGTGTCGACTTTGACACCATTCAGCTTCGGTGATCTTAGCTTCCATTAATACCCGGATTGATGGTATCTCTACTTCTATGGGGAGCACTGCTTCCATGCCATATACTAGAGAGAAAGGGGTTGCCCCTGTTGAAGTGCGGACAGATGTTCGATAACCGTGAAGAGCAAAGGGTAGCATTTCGTGCCAATCTTTATAGGTTACAACCATCTTTTAAACAATCTTCTTGATGTTCTTGTTAGCCGCTTCTACCGCTCCGTTCATCTTGGGTCGGTAGGGAGATGAGTTATGGTGTTCGATCTTGAACTCTGCACACAACTCCTTCATCATCTTATTGTTCAAGTTAGATCCATTATCAGTAATGATCTCGCCTGGAACACCATAACGGCAGATGATATTGTTTTTGATAAATCGGACCACCACTTGTCGGGTTACATTAGCGAATGACGCTGCTTCGACCCACTTGGTGAAATAGTCAATGGCTACCAGGATGAACCGATGTCCGTTTGAAGCCTTGGGCTCAATCATACCAATTATATCGATTCCCCATATGGAAAATGGCCACGGGGAAGAAAGAACTTTGAGATGTGATGGCGGTACATGAATTTTGTCGGAGTATATCTGACACTTGTGACACCTCCTCATGTACTTGTAGCAGTCGGATTCCATGGTCAACCAATAGTACCCGGCCCTGAGAATTTTTCTCGCCATTGTGTGTCCGTTGGCATGAGTGCCAAAGGATCCTTCATGAATTTCTTTCATGAGCATTTCTGCTTCTGGTCTGTCGACGCATCGGAGCAAGGCCATGTCAAAATTTCTCTTATAAAGAGTGTCACCGCTCAGGAAGAAGTTTCCAGCCAATCTTCTGAGGGTTTTCCTGTCTTTTTTGAGTGCCCCAGATGGGTACTCTTGTTTCTGAAGGAAGCATTTGATATCGTGATACCAAGGTATGTCGTCTATGACTGCTTCAATCGCGAAGATCTAAGCGGGCCGTTCAAGGCGCATGATGTCGATCTTAGGTATATCATTCCATCGACCTACACTAATCATGGAAGAGAGAGTGGCTAATGCATCAGCCATGTGATTCTCATCACGAGGGATGTGAAGAAAGTCGACTCTGTTGAAGAAGGGTAACAACCTCCTTGCATAGTCTTTGTAAGGAATCAATCCTGATTGGTATGTGTTCCAATCTCCTTTTATCTGGTTAATAACCAGGGCTAAATCGCCGTATACGTCCAAGTTTTTGATCCTTAAATCAATCACTTCTTTGAGACCCATGATACATGCTTCGTATTCGGCCTCGTTGTTCGTACATTTGAACGTAAGTCTGGCAGTGAAAGGAATGTGGGAACCCTGAGGGGTAACAATGATTGCCCCAATTCCGTTTCCATAATGATTGACTGCTCCGTCAAAGATAAGTCCCCACTGGGAACCTGGTTCTGGCCCTTCACTGGGTAGCGGTTCATCGCAATCTTTCATCTTTAGATACATGACATCTTCGTCTGGGAAGTCAAACCCGATTGATTCTTGATCGTCAATCGGTTAATGAGCCAAATGATAGGCTAAAATACTTCCTTTAACGGCTTTCTGAGCATGATACTCTATGTCATATTCTGATAGTAACATCTGCCAATGGGCAATCCTTCCCGTGAGAGCAGGTTTTTCAAAAACGTACTTGATTGGATCCATTTCGGAGACCAACCAAGTAGTATGACGAATCATGTACTGGCGAAGACGTTTGGCTTCCCAAGCCAAAGCGCAACAAGTTTTCTCAAGCATTGTGTACCGAGTCTCGCAGTAGGTGAATTTCTTGCTTAGATAGTAAATGGCAGACTCTTTCCGTTTAGTTTCGTCTTGTTGGCCAAGTACACATCCCATTGAGTCCTCTAGGACCGTGATGTAAATGATCAGTGGTCTCCCTTCCACTGGAGGTGATAGAATCGGAGGATTCAACAGATATTCCTTGATACGGTCGAAGGCGGTTTGGCAATCTTCTGACCAAACGCAATCCTGGTTCTTTTTTAGTAATTTGAAAATCGGCGCACACGTCGCGGTCATGAGGAATATGAATCTGGAGATGTAGTTCAAATGTCCCAGGAATCCTCTGACTTGTTTTTCAGTTTTCAGAGAAGGCATTTCTTGAATGGCCTTGACCTTGTCAGGATCAACTTCAATTCCTTTCTGGCTGACGATGAACCCTAGTAATTTCCCCGAACGGACACCGAAGGTGCACTTGTTGGGATTCAAGCGGAGCTTGAATTTTCTTAGACGTTCGAACAATTTTGACAGATGTTCAACGTGCTCCTCCTCTGTTCTTGATTTTGCAATCAAATCATCGACATATACCTCGATTTCTTTGTGTATCATGTCATGAAACAAAGTAGTCATGGCCCTTTGATAGGTTGCCCCGGCATTCTTCAAACCGAACGACATTACCTTGTAACAAAAGGTACCCCATGGGGTAATGAACGAAGTTTTCTCCATGTCTTTCGGTGCCATTTTGATCTGGTTATAGCTCGAGAATCCATCCATGAAGGAGAATACTTTGAACTTTGCTGTGCTGTCAACCAGCATGTCAATGTGTGGTAAAGGAAAGTCGTCCTTTGGACTTGCCTTGTTTAGATCTCTGTAATCAACACACATTCTGACCCTTCCGTCCTTTTTGGGAACGGGTACGATGTTGGCTAACCATTGAGGATATTCAGATGTAGCAAGGAAACCCGCGTCAATCTGTTTCTGTACCTCCTCTTTGATTTTGATAGCCATGTCTGGGTGAGTCCGTCTCAACCTTTGCTTTACTGGCGGACATTATGATCTCAACGGTAAGTGATGTTCCACGATGCTGGTATCCAACCCTGGCATATCCTGATAGGACCAAGCGAATACATCGGGGAATTCTTTGAGAAGCTTTATCAGATCTTCTCTGGCAGTTGGACTGAGCAGTGCTCCAGTCCTGATTTCTTTTCTCTCTTTTTCTGAACCCAAGTTTACCGTTTCCAACGGCTCTTTGTGAGGTTCAATGGACCTTTCCTCTTGTCTGAGTAGTCGGGAGATCTCTTCTGGAATTTCATTGTCAACTTCTTCTTCAGCCTCGAATACCAAGAACTCAAAGTTGGAAGAAGACATCGGATCATATGTTTCAACTGGGTTTAAAACAAGCAATCTGCATGACGTGATGATTCGTGTTTAGAAGAGATAGAGAAAATGCAAGTGTGTGCAGCGTTTTGATTTTACTGCTTGTTTTTATTATTGAATGTTTTTTTTTTAGGATTACCATTTTCTGAAAAAGCAAAAAGAGAAAACAACAATTAATGCGGAAATTACAGAACGACGTTATTTTATTAATGCACAAGTCGAATCTTGAAACTACAGCCCTATAAAACAAAACTCTGTCGCTTTGGTCAAAGCGAAGAGGGAAATTTACAGAAAACGAGCCCTATCAAAACATCCGTTTCACCTGGGCAGGGTGAAAGGTTAAAGATGGCACTTACTTTGACTGACGAACGACCTTCGGAACCTCGACGGTAACCCATTGGCGGCGAACTAACCCATTGGCGGCGAACTCCTCGGTGAATCACAAAGTCTGGCACCTTCCTTGATTTGTCTTCAGAAATGACGCTGATTTCTGGTGGAGTAAGATCATTGGAATCTGTTTCCCAGGCAGAATTGTCGTAGGAGGATTCCTCTATTGCATTTTGCATAGCATTGGTGCTCTCAGTTGTATCTCCCCATCCAGTTGACTGGATATCTTCGAGCCTGATACGAGAGCTTTCGGGAGCAGTGTACTTGACCATAAAGTCGTATTTTCCACTTGGTTGTCCCAGAGTGTCCCAAACTTCTTTGGAACTGGAGAAGTCATCCCTCTCGATGACGTTGACCTCAGAAAAAGCATAGTTGATGAATTATAGTCCTGCAAACGTTGCGAATTCATCTTCATGTTGAGTAGTTTCTGAATGACCTGAGTGTTGATCCCATGACATAGCGGGGACATAGGTATTCTGTTCAATGACGCTCAGCTGAGTTTCATTGTTCGGCTGACTTTCTGGCCCCAAGTTTCCTGGGTAAGGCTGCCACATTGGCAGGCCATCCATTGGGCCATAGTAATTGTGGTCAAAGTTGTCTTTCATCGGAGTGTCTTCCTCTAATGAATTTGGTGGAGCACGGCATCCTTCCGGATCACAATCTCCGTAGATCATTTTGACATCTGATCTTGGTATAAATCTCAGACTTTCTGTAGGAAAGCAAAAAGGCATAGGCACCTCTTCCTGAGACATATAGCCGTCCTTGTTAAGGTAGGACTTCCATTCTTCATCTGTGTCAGAGGGATCTTCCTCATTGATAGCATGAACTATCTGAGACACGGGGTGAAGAAAACCTCCACTGTGGAAGAAGTTTTGAAGGGGATGAAGACTTTCATCGTTGGCGGCTGTCTGGGTACAGGTCGCAGAAAAACCAAGACCCTTCTTTGTTTTATTGTCAATAGGAATGACAAGCCGTCCCCATCCGGTTGTATCGGTACTCTCGACCGCTTTAATAGCATCGTTGTATGAGGAAATCGAGGTTCCTCCTTCAGATTGATCGTTCTTGCTCACCGATAGTGCTTGGAACTGAGTTCCAATAACCTCCTCGGGTTCCACACAAGTAGATGATGATAAGTTGCTCACAAGTAAGGCTTGTTCCCCACAAACCGTGACAAGTTGATCGTTCTTGACGAACTTTAGCTTTTGGTGGAGGGTTGAAGTAACTGCTCCAGCCTGATGTATCCAAGGTCTTCCTAATAAACAACTGTATGTTGCTCGGATGTCCATGACCTGGAAAGTGATTTGGAAAGTGTGAGGACCAATAGTTATGGGAAAATCAACTTCGCCGATAACTATTTTTCTGGATCCGTCGAATGCTTTGACGACGACCTCGCTGACTCTCATCGGAGGGCCCTTAAATGATAATTGCATCAAGGTGGACTTCGGCATAACATTCAGGGCTGACCCTGTGTCTACCATTACGTTGGCTAAAGCATCGCCCTGGCAGTTAACTGTAATGTTGAGCGCCATGTTATGACGGCGACCCTCTTCAGGTAATTCCTCATCACTAAATCCCAAATTATTGCAGGAAGTGATGTTAGAGACAATGCTATCGAATTGTCTGATTGTTACATCCTGTTCCACAAAGGCTTGCTCCAAGACTTTCTGTAGAGCCTCTCTGTGTGCTTCTGAACTGAGTAACAGTGATAACACTGAGATCTTTGAAGGAGTCTCTAACAGTTGATCAACAATGTTATATTCACTCCTTTGGATGAGCTTTAGCATCTCATATTTGTCTTTTGAAAAGTCAGGATTACTAGATTGACCGACTGGTGGATTAGGAATTTCTGCCTGAAGTTCCTTTTCTTTGTTGGATTCTCCAACCCCTCGGTTGAAGATTCGACCGCTCCGTGTTACACGACTGATGTCTGCAACGTTCACGACGGAGGGTAATGGAATTTCCTTTCCATTCTCGATTATTATTGCACCGTATTTGTAAGGGATTGCCTTAGCTGATTCATACGGTAGTGGCCCCGGTAGATAGATGACTATGGGAACCTTCTGATTTTTCTGACCATCATAAGTAACCTTGATCCGTTCCCGATTGGGAACTCTAGATTCGTCAAGTAGAGGGATGATGGCAAAAACATCCCTGGTCCTGTGATGACCAGAGATCGTGACAACATCCTCAACTTGCTCGGCAAGGTAGTTCGGCGACCAAATGATGGGTCCTGAACCTGGATATGGACGAATTTCTCCATGATCGACCTGACCCTGAAGAGCTGCTCTCACAAGGTAACACCCTTGGTTACTTTCCGAACAGACGTTACAACTGTCATAGTTGTGTGGTGGCACCCGGCCACGCCCACTTTGAATACAATGTAACTTCACTAGGTTATCTCCCATTGATCGGACATCCTGACTTTGACGACGAGTAGGATTCCTGTGATTGATACTAATCTGCTGAGTATCTTCGTCCATATAGATTGGCATCCACCAGTGATTTAACAAGTGCTGAAGTGCCTCCTGGACAAGGGTACAACCTCGATCGTTTTCGCAACCCGCTTTACAGTTTTGATAATCATGTGATATTAAGAATCCGAGTCGGACCTGCTCAGCATGTAACTCTACCAGGTTGGTATTCATCACGCGAATGTCAAAGATCTGAACCATGTTGATTTGATAGGAGTTCCTATCATGGTAGTCTTGGATCCATCCAAGATCCATCTGACGCTGGAGGGCCTCTTGTATGAAAGAGCATCCCTGTTTGTTTACCAAGCAAATCAGACAGGAACTGTAATCGTGTCGCGGCAGATTATGATACTGGCTTTGCCTTGAGTGCAACACCACCAAGTCGACATTCATCGTACGGATGTCGTGCTTTTGAATGACGTTGGAATTCGTGTAAACCATGTTAACTCCACGAACTCGGTGCTCTTGGATCCATCCAAGATCCGTTTGTTCTTGTAGAGCTGCTTGCACTACAGAACATCCCTGGTTGTCTTTAGACCAGATATCACACTGGTGATAATTATGAGGTGGCACATGGCCATATCCACTCTGTCTACAATGCATCTTGACCAGATTGGTCCCCAATGAGAGCACATCGTGAATTTGATAGACATTGTTAGTCTCTTTCTCAATCAGATTAACTGCAGTTTTCTCATGTTGAGGCAGCGGGTTTGTAAGAACATTAGGATTCGTATCTTTGAAAGATAAGAGCCCGCTCCTAACAAGCTTTTGCACGTCGGATTTGAAATTGAGATAAGTCTCAATGTTATGCCCTGAACCTCCTTGATGATAAGGGCATGTTTGATCCGCTTTAAACCAAAAAGGCAGATTTTCCGGAACTGAAAGGGGAGACTTAGTCTGAATGTGCCCCTTAGCCAGCAGTAACGGAAACAGCTCTGCGTACGTTACGGGTATAGGATCAAATCCTGGTGGCCGTGTTGTACGGTTGTTGTTATATGGAGGATGAGCCTGCTGAAGAGGCTGTTGTGTCCTTTGTTGGTCAGGTTGGCTCTGCGCAACCTGAGGTTGATACATAGGAACAGGCGCGGGGCCGATAGCAGGAGTAACAGCTACTACTGCTGATAACGTCGCCTTTGCTTTCCGAGAGAGATATTCCCAATATCTTGCTCTTTTTTCTTAGGGAGAGCACTACCGTATTTTTTAGTACCGCTCGTTGATCCAGCGTCTTTTACCAAACGTCCTTCTCGGACGGATTCCTCAAGACGTACACCCATGCGGACCATTTCGGTGAAATCACTGGGTGCACTGGAAATCATTCGGTCATAGTAAAATGAGCTTAAGGTCTTTAAGAAGATTTTTGTCATCTCTTTTTCCTCAAGAGGTGGACAAATTTGAGCGGCAATTTCACGCCACCTTTGAGCATACTCCTTAAAGGTTTCCTTTTCCTTTTGCGACATCGATCTGAGTTGATCTCTGTCAGGTGCCATGTCCAAATTGTATTTGTATTGTTGGACGAAGGCAGTACCAAGATCTCTGAATGTACTGATCGTAGTACGGTTTAAACCCATGTACCATTTGAGTGCGGCACCGGTTAAACTATCCTGGAAGTAGTGAATCAGCAGGTCCTGATTCTCCGTCTGGGCTGACATCCGCCGAGCGTACATCACCAGATGGCTCTGAGGGCAAGAGTTACCCTTGTATTTTTCAAAGTCGGGCACTTGGAACTTGTGCGGGACTTTCACATTTGGGACCAAGCAGAGGTCTGCGGCGTCCTTTCGCAATAGATCCTGACCGCGAATGGCTTGCAGCACTTTCTGCATTTCCAAGAACTGCTCCTGGAATTCATCCATTCTGTCAAACATAGTTTCCTTCTTACCAGAAGGTGTCTGTGGAATCTGTCCTTCCGGGACAGTGTGCACCACAGGGGGTGGTACCGTGACTACGGCAGTAAGTCTTGGCGCCTCCCGAAGTTTGTAACCTTCAGGAGTCTTGAGTATGCCCTTGGAATCTTCGCTTTCCCGAAGTTTGTAACCTTCAGGCCCAGCGGCTTCTGTTGCGATTCCCAGATCTTCAGTGATCGGTGGAACATATCCTTCTGGGATATAGTTAACAGGCATGCCCCAAGGACGATCTTTCGGCATCTGATACCTAGGATCATACTTTTCTATGATGGGGGTTGAGGTGATCTCTAAGATCACAGTCCTTTGTAGCTGAGCTTCTGCCATGGCTTGCATGTCGTTACGAAGCTTTCTCATATCCTCTCTCAGAGCGTCGATCTCTTCTTTTAACTCTTTGTTTTCTTCCTCAAGATCATCCATCTTTTTCTGACGATTGGCCCGAGTATTATACGAATGAGACAGTTTGACTCTAGAATCGAGACACAAATGTGAGATTCGTATGGAAGAAGAATACGCGATGTGAGAATGATGAACGCAATGATTATATTAATTGTTTTTTTGTTTAATCAAAATAAACTTTGACAATTAGATTGCAAATATCAAACACTGGGGAAACCCCTTTTTATTGAATTCCAAAGGATTACAGAAATGGAAATACAGTAGATTACAAAGTGCAGAAACAGAAACCTAAACTAATGGGTCCCGAGTCCTCTTATTTGACCGGGGCGCTTGGGTCATTGTCGGGTTGTCATTCCTTTGCCAGGTGAAAGGAGCGAGCAAATTCCTTTGGTCATCTTGATTCTCTACAGCGTGCTGCTCCGAAATTTCAATCAGAGCATCTTTCTCTTTTAGTAGTTGCTGTATTTGGATACACTCTACGTTGAGGGTGCGGTACTTGTTCTTCCAAGATCTTCTTTCCTTTTGAACTTTGTTGAGAGTAACCTGAAACTTTTCAGTTTCCGTCATGAAGTACATGACAATTTCCCTCGGTGGAAGAATTCTGTAACGAGGATAAGGCATCTTTAACTTGAGAGCTCTAGTTTGTACCCAATGGAGATAAGGCTCCACCGAGACACAGTCTGGTTTTCCCAGAGACTCTCGTCCTTTCTTATGAACCTGTTTCCAAGCTTGCACTATTTCCATCTTTAGTGCTCTGTCATTTTCTCCTTCTTTGAAGAAAAGACCTTCCAGATGAACACCCAGTGGGATGTGTCTCATCGGGTATCCAAATTGACGAAGAACTAATATCGGATGATAGTTGATTCCTCCTTTAGTTCCTATGAGGGGTACGTTGGGGAAGTCTCCACAACGGTCAATGATTCTGATTCCCTCATAAATCCTATTACACCAATCTATATCGGAATTGGTGAGAGACATGATCTTCTGCGACCAACGTAAGACACTCTTGCAATCCCAAAAAGCAGCAGACTTGGGCAAGTGCGAGATAAACCATTTATAAAGCAGAGGTACACAGCATGTGATCTCCCCTCCGGTGTACAGAATGATACGCATCTGCGAGCAAAGTTGGCACAGGGTTTCCAATGAGAAAAACCTTAATAGCGTTGATATCGACGAAGTTATTGATGTTGGGAAACAAAAATAATCCGTAGGTGAGCAAGACAAAGATGCTTTCAAAAGCAGTCCCGTTCCCTATACTAGCGAAGTATAGAGCCTTTTTTTGTCAAGAACTGGGCTGGCAAACCTTGGATGCCACCCTTAGTGGTCATGTGAGTCCTAACCTCAGACTCGTCCAAATGAATTGCTCTTGCAATTGTCTGATTCTTTGGAATTTCTTCCAGTCCAGAAAATGGAGCTCGATCAGTGATATGTAGATCAATCAGATGAGAATACTCCTCCAGCGCTGGTGAGAGCTGGTAATCCGAGAATGTGAAACAGTGATAAACCGGATCGTAGAACTGAATGAGCGCGTCCATGATCCCCTTAATCACATGGACTCTTAACAGTGGTAGCAAACCACTGTGCTTGGCTCTGAAAGCCTCTGGGTTAACGATCATCCCTGCTAACCTTCTCAAATCCCCTAGTTTTGGAACCTTGAAGGTGTACGTATGAGTTCTCCTTCTACCGAAATCCATTAATGCAATCTTTTTCTCTGATATTTGCAATCACAGTCTTAGTTTAATTTGAAAAACAGAGAGACTAGAAGAGAAAGTTTTTTGAGTGTTTTAATGTTTTATTAAATGGATGCATGAATGCAGCACACAAAAACATAGAAAAAACATGGGGTCAAAGGGTCGTTGTCATGAAGTCAAGGCTCTACCCATCCCCAAAGGTTTATACTAAGGTGATTTTTGTACATGTACTCATTATCATCAGCTCCTCCCAGGAAAGCAAAACAACAAGCGGATCGCCAGCGAGTTGTAGAGCAATCTTAGAGTAAGTGTCATTCACCGAGAATAGATCACCAGCCTCAAATGAGGGTAGTATCGCGTAACAACTATTTCCGATAGTTTCCGCACTACGAAAGGGTTTGGCTCCTCAGCTTCTCAGACTTAACAACCGGCCCATTGGCTAGAAGAGTGAATGGGTTGCGTTGGCCAGCCTCCACTGAGGTTGATGGTCGACCCCGTCGCCATCACTTATCTTAAGTGTATACTCAATCTTTCCACATACGGCATCACCCGCATTCCCAGTAGCAGAAAAATAAACACGTATTGCAATTAGGAAAAGCAGTATATATATTTGTCCTAATCATCCTAGACTTATAAAGGTATGATTCCTAAGTTCCTGACAGAAAATGGGTTCCCCGGCGGAAGCCCCAATCTGTGGTATTCACACAAGTGAAGAGAAAAAAAAAGGGTTTGTCCAAGGTTTCCACCTTAAACATTTAAGAAAGAAGATTGGGCCCCACGGTGGGCGCCACTTTTCTGTAGCGAGCGATTTTGGACACGGTTCTTAAGCGCTGGTCTCTCTCTGCGGTTGAGCTTTGACTACAGGTCGATTCATTTTTTATCCTATTGTGAGCTGAATAAGGAAGGGAAATAGATGTCTCCAATTAACCCTGCTTTGCATACTGAGTTTAAACAGCGGTCTGTTAGGTTACGAATGCTATCAATGTGGGGGGCCTTTGTACTGGTTATTTGTATTTTCGCCAATACTATTTTCTTTCTTTTTTACCTGGGCAGAAGGTTTCTGGCGGGGAACAAGGATTAGGATGTTAGGACTGATGCTTTTGAATTACTGCTTTTGATTGATGGAGATATGGGATTTGGTTTTTTTGTTGATTGCGCTCGCTAAGATCTTTTCTTTCGATCTTATGCCTACGTATTCCCGTTTACCGAAACAGGGAAATCAGAGCGTTCGTAGTTCCTTCTATTCTATGGGAGGAAATGGTTGTTTTGGTGTCTTGTTCAAAGCCCAAGACGTGAAGCGAAAGGTGGTTTGTATCTTGTTCAAAGCCCAAGATGTGAAGCTGAAAGGTCTATTTGTGTCTTG
Source organism: Lathyrus tuberosus (assembly GCA_022829125.1). Taxonomy (NCBI): domain Eukaryota; kingdom Viridiplantae; phylum Streptophyta; class Magnoliopsida; order Fabales; family Fabaceae; genus Lathyrus; species Lathyrus tuberosus. Next base: position 2,221,882 of record JALAZF010000164.1, read on the forward strand.
TTCAAAGCCCAAGACGTGAAGCTGAAAGACTTCGACTTTAGAGAGAATTTGTCATCTCTAAAGAGGGGAGAAGGAGAATTACTTTAACTGGGATACGCAGATCCGAGCAATGCCATAATTTCTGAAGAAAGGGTTTTAACCTGAAGGAGAAGACTTTAACTCAGTGTAGAGCAATGCCATCTTTCCTTAGGAATTTCTCATGCTAAAAGAGGGACAGTGGCGTGGATATAGATGATCCAGAGGCTTGCCGCTTACAGCGATTTGATGAAGGGAAAGGAGTTGTTGATGTTTGTGTACTGTGAACGAGGCACAACTTTGATGCTAAAAGGTTGATTGGATCAACCAGTGGTTTTCTTATACAAAGCCTAAGAGGAGGCTAATTTCCGCTAGGAAAATCATTATACAAAGCCTAAGAGGAGGCTATTTTGTGTCTCGTACAAAGCCCGAGAGAGAGGCTAAAAGTTTTTGACCCGGCGATAGAGTCTTTGTGTCTTGTACGAAGCCCGAGATGGAGGCTATTGTTTGTTTAACTCAACGAGGGAGTCTTTGTGTGTCTCGTACAAAGCCCGAGAGAGAGGCTAAAAGGGTTGACTCAACAGGAGAATCTTTTATACTCAACAAGAGAGTGTTTTTGTATCTCGTACGAAGCCCGAGATGGAGGCTAAACGTTTGACTCAATAAGAGAGTCTTTGTACAAAGCCCAAGAGGAGGCTATGTCAGTTAAGTGACAGGTCCAGTATACTGATTTTGAAAGAGAAAATCAGTTCTTATATGAGCATCACTGTACTCGTGGGTTAGATCTGATGATCGGGGTTGTTTCCTCTTCTTTGGGGAAACTGGAAATCCAAAGGGTATTGAGACTGTCCGAGTCTGCGGGTTTCCTTTCTATTTAACGAAGGGGTCACTTGAGAATGTCTTTTGAGACTCAAGGAAGTTAGACTGTCCGTGTCTAGAGTTTTATCTTTTGTACTATGTTTTGAGAAACAGTAGTAGACTCTATGAAAGGATTGTTCTATGAGGATGACTAGGTTCTGTTCCTATACCTCTAGGAGGTCGTCAGGACAATTTGTACGAAGCCCAAGAGGAGGCTGGAAACTTTTAAGAAGCTGACGGGTCCTTGTACGAAGCCCAAGAGGAGGCTATCATTCCCGGAGGAAGAGATCATTATACGAAGCCTAAGAGGAGGCTGTGAATACTTCTAAGAAGCCGCAGTGTCCTTGAATAATGCCCAAGAGGAGGCCGATGCTTTTAAGAAGCCCGTGGGTCTATCATCTCCTTTCCATTAGGAGAGATAACTCTTTTAAAGATAAAAACCACTAGTAAACGTGCGAGGTTTACTATCCAGCGACCTTTAACCTTTAAAGAGGGTTCCTTAGTTAAGGTCCAAGATTATGACCGTAGTGGGTGCCCAAACCCCGAGACATTCAAGGCAAGCTATCCACAAGGAATAGATCAAGTCAGGAAAGTTCGAGAAGTTGGAAGAAACTCAAAGATTCCATTCACGGAGAATACATTCATCTTGGGGAGTAGAGCTTCTTGACGATTCCTAAGGAGGACAGCCGAAGAGAAGACTGTATCTGGTGCTCCTATTGGGGATCTAGGCGTCTATTTCTACGAATAAATGAAACGGCGTCACCTAGTTCTAGACGTAGTTGCCGGGGAAACTCGAAATATCTATACTATTATTACACAGTAGATATGAGTTTATGAAAGGAGACTTACAATGAGCAGCCCCACAATACAGTTTATAATATGAAAGCAGTAAACGAAAGCGATAACCACTTACTCGGTTGTAGTGCTTCCATGCTGTTTGGTTAGTTGTTCAACAAAGAAAGATTGAAAACAACAGTATATTCAAAATCAAAGGAGAAAGTGCTTTGAAAAAGAAAGATTTGGGGCTTACAGCTCAAGGAGAGGCCCGGGGTTTTATCAGTGAGCGCACTGTTTGAATTTGTATAGAGGGACTTATACAAGTGGCTGAGGCCCGAAAAAGGTTTTCTGTACAAAGGGATGGGTCTTACACTCTCTCAAGAGGCCCAAAAAGGTTTAAAGAAAAGAGTGGGGCTTATAACACGAGGGTAGGCCCAAATGATTTTTCGTTTAAAAATGGCGATCGCGCCGAGGTTTTCTTTTAACGCAGAGGGACTTATACAATAAGTGAGGCCCAAGATGTTTTGGTTAAAAGGGGGATTGGGTCTTACACTCTAATAGAGGCCCAAAGTGTTTTGAATGGGTCTTATAGCTCAAGGAGAGGTCCAGATGATTTTTATTTTTAAACGGGCGACGATCATGCCGTTTACTTGTACAGAGGGACTTATACAATGAGTGAGGCCCAAAAGGTTTTTGTACAAGGGGGGATGGGTCTTACACTCTCTCAAGAGGCCCAAAGTGTTTTGAAAATGATTTACGAGGGTTGAATTAATCCAAAACCCTAATTTGTTTTCAAAATGTATTTAATTGAATAAAAATTCAATTAAAAGGATCAAAAATTGTTTAACACATGGAAAACAAATTGTGATCTTGGATTAATGCTTCAAAAATTAAGTATTGACCTACAAAATAATTAGAAAGCATTAAAAGTTGCAAAATCAATGTAGAAAAAATATTTAAAATGCCAAAAACAATCAAAATATTAATTCTTTACAAAAATATCAATTATATGAAATAAATAATATTTTTGGAATTTTTTTTGAAAATAAAATATTTTAACATTTTTGTGAATTATTAAAAAAAGAATCAACTCAAAATCATTAAAACTCAGAGAGAAATTAATTTTTGAATCAATTAAACAAAATCACAAAATTCAAATATTTGAATTTCTAAAAATGGCGCCAAGAACAAGCTGAAGAACACGCACGTGTTCTTGGTTTCTCAGATTTGCATTTTCTATCCAATCTCCATGAATACGTAATCATATCATGCAATCCACATATCATTATGCTCGTCTCAACCTCACGATCATGTCTATGTACTTTAATTTCATTTAAATTAAACATACAACAAGAAATCACGAAGAGACCTCAAGAACCCTAATTTCTGCATGAAGGCTAGGATTTTTGATACACGATTCAAACAATGCAATTAATTGAGGGAAAACATTCCATGCATGATTATGAACATATGGCCAAATTATTGTGCGAGGAAATATGCATAGATTGAGAGATGACCAAATATGTGCTTACCTCCAAGTCGTGACAGCAAGTTCAAAGTGATTTTTGATTTGGAGGTGTTACAGATGAGTGGTGATGATTTGAACAGCTTCCCTACACCCTATGGATTGTGTTTGGATGGTTGGACTTGATTGAAATTGGCTGGATCATTTTGTGGCACCTCAGCTGCACTTTGGTTAAAACCTTGAGCAACCAGCTGGTGATTTTGTGAAATTGATGTTTCATAAGTAATCTAAGTGTTTGATCAGCTCATATGTGATGTATGTGAGGTGTGTGAGTGATTGGTTTGATTGGAATTTCTCTCAAACTCAAAACCCGATAGTGACTTGCCTTAGAAGGCAAAATTGGAGTGAAAGAAGAGATTTTGAGGAAAGCATCTGTTAGATGGCTTTGGTGTACTCAAACTGACCACAATTGAGCTCTATTTATAGTAGAGCAAGTTTGTTTTGCAAGGAATAGTGCATGGCAGCTGGTAAGTAGGTTTGGCCAATGTTGGCAAATGAAAATCCAAGTCTCCTCTAGCCATTGACTAGAGGTTAGGGCACAGAGCTTTGGTTCCCTTGGTCTTGGATAAGTCTTGACTGATTTCAGATGAGAATGGCTCAGTCCATGCCACCTTGATGGTTCCATTGAATGCCTCATTCCAAATTTGAAGTCTTGTCCCTATTTTGGCCATTCTAGGTTCAACATGTTATTTCTTGTTCCATGGACTTTGGAGGCTTGGCTCAGTGATTGTCCCCTTTAGATTCAATCCTCTGAGGTGTCCAAGTGGATAGGAGCAATTGAATTTGGCTGATTTTGGTAAATCGACCAAAGTTGCAAATTCTTCCTTGCCTTGACAGCTTTCAGCAAGGCAACTTGGTAATGTTGTATCTCATGGTGTAGGTTGAATTTGGCAATGTTCTTGGCCATTTTGGAAAGCTCTTACATGATACAACAACTGTTTGAACAAGTTTGGTTTTGATCTCTTTTGATTCCAAGTGAAAAATCCCCCAACATTTGGCAAAAAGTGAGGCAGAATCTGACTTAGTGAAAATTTCACTAAGTGTTGGAAAAAGTGACATTTTCACTTTTCAGCCACTTTGATCACTCCATAACTCAAAATCCTTAATGAATTGGAATGACTTGTAGTTGAAGTTTTTGTAGGTGATAATGAGGGCTACAAATCCATCTTTGGATGAGAAAAAATGGCCTTGTGGTTTAGGAGTTATGGTCCTCCAAAGTTGGTACCTTTGCCACTTTATTTTTAACTTAGAAAAATTTCTAAGTTTTATGGTTACCCCTTTTACAAGTTATCTCACTTTTCTTGATTTTTCTTGATGAATGATGATTCAAATCATACATTAACATCATTTTAGGGTTAAAAATCCATTTTGGTGAAAAATCTCAAAAAGTCAAAGTTGACTTTTGTGCACAGTTGACTTTTTATCAGATGAATTCCAAACTGTGCAATTCTTCAGGAAATCATGTCCTTGACCTAAATCAAACTTGATGGACATGTTCCATGGGTGTCATAGGGTATATTCAATCATGTATTAGGGTTTGGGAGCATGTCCTGGTCAAAAGTCAAAGTTATAGTTGACTTTTCTCTTAAAACCCTAATTGTGGTGCAGATGAAATTGAGACTTGTTGCTCAAGCTTCTTGGATCAATCCATTGTTACAAATGGATCAATATGGTATATTAGAGACCCTCAAACCCTCTCTTGAGGTATTGGCTCATGGTTTGCCCTAAAAGTCAACTTAGGGGTGAATTAGGTCAAGAAACCCTAATTCCTGATTTTTTATGAATGCATCCCTTGAGGCAAAATTGACTTGATGCATGGGTTCATGAGGTTCCATGAAGTATATTAGGTTATGTTTTGGATCATTGCCTTGTGCCTAGATGAAAATTTCCATCTGGAGGCCCTGGTCGACCAAAACCCTAATTTGGTGACACTGTCGATCTTGAGACTTGATCCACCTAGAAGGGAGCAGCTTTGTGCTTAATCCTTGAAGTAGGAGTCCTTTTGATCCTTTGAGGATGTTTGAGAGATTAGACAAGTTGAACATCATGTCATTTCTTGATTGATCCTTTGTCTAAGCACTCAGAGAGGGCTTGAAACCCTAATTTTGATTGTATTGGATGCTCACCCATCTTTGGGGAGACTGATGAAGCATGATGGTTCATCCATATTGTGATGATGATTTTCACAATGATGGGAAATCTAAGTGGTCAAAATTTGGGGTATTACACTAGGCTTTATGGTCCACAAGAAAGGGATCGAAATTAACCAAAACAAGGCCAAGGCAATAATGGAGGCGAAAACGCCATCTACAAAGAAGGAATTGCAGTCTCTACTTGGCAAGATCAACTTTCTCAGAAGGTTCATCTCCAACCTCAGTGGGAAGACGCAAGCCTTTTCCCCTCTACTTCGAATGAAGAAGGAAGACTTTGAATGGGGGTAAGAGCAGCAGGATGCCTTTGACAAGATCAAGACGCATCCTCCAATTTTAATGTCACCTTGTAGAAGTAGGAGTATGAGGTTGTACATATCCGTGTCAGACAAGACATTAGGGAGCATGTTGGCTCAAGAGGATGAGAATGATGTCGAAAGAGCCATTTACTACCTCAGTAGGGTCTTGAACGATGCGGAAACTAGATATAGTGTAATTGAAAAGTTGTGTTTATGTTTATACTTTTCATGTATGAAATTGAAGCACTATATAAAACCAGTTGATGTTTACGTTTCTTCTCATTTTGATGTTATCAAATACATGTTATCTAAACCAATCTTGCACAGTCAAATTGGAAAGTGGGCATTAGCATTAACTGAGTATTCTTTTACATGTCTACCTTTAAAGGCTGTCAAAGGACAAGTGGTGGCTGATTTCATAGTCGACCACGCCATAAATGAAAAGTCTTTGGACTACATAGAAATAGAATCGTGGAAGTTGTACTTCGACGGTTCTAGTCATAAAAATGGAACTGGAATATGAGTTCTTATTATTTCTCCTGACAAAATTCCAACAAAATTTAAGTACAAAGTCGAAGGCCTTTGTTCAAATAATGAGGCAGAATATGAGGCTTTGATAGCAGGACTTGAAATTTTGTTGGAATTGGGGGCAACTCGGGTCAAAATAATGGGCGACTCTAAGTTAGTCATAAAGCAAATAACAAAAGAGTACAAGTGTGTTAAGGAGAATTTAATTATGTACTTTGTAATAGCTAACCGACTCTTGAAAAGATTTGATATGGTTATGATTCGACACATCCCTCTAATAGAAAATCAAGAGGCAAATGATTTAGCACAGATTGCTTCTGGATACAAAGTGTCGAATGATAAGTTGCAGAAAGCCATTGAGGTTAGAGGAAGAGTCGTGTCAGCCAGATTATCCCAATCAGATTTGGAGACAATAAAGCTTGGATACACTAACGAAGAAAATTTTGAAATTTTTAACATAGACAATTCAATGATTAGAGATTGGAGGAAGCCCATAATAGAATATATGCAAAATCCAGCAGGACCAGTCGAACGAAAAATTAGGTATCGAGCTTTGAGTTATGTGATTTTGGGGAATGAATTATATAAGAAAACTCTGGAAGGGATATTACTTAAGTGTCTTGGCGAAACTGAGGCATACATAGCCTTGTCGAATATACACAGTGGGGCATGTGGTGCGCATTAAGCAGACCATAAGATGAAGTGGTTATTATTCCGACAGGGAATGTAATGGCCAACTATGTTAAAAGATTGCGTCGAATTTGCGAAAGGGTGCCAAGAGTTCCAGGTACACGCAGGGATACCACATGTTCCTGCAAGTGAGTTACATTCTATAATAAAGCCTTAGCCCTTTAGAGGTTGGGCTTTGGATTTGATTGGAGAGATTCGACCGGCCTCTTCGAAAATCCAGAAGTTTATTTTGGTTGGTATCGATTATTTTACAAAATAGATTGAAGCCATACCTTTAGTGAATGTGGATCAAGAAGCATTAATCAAATTCATTCGAAAACACATCATTTACAGGTTTGGCATCCCAGAGACAATAACAACGGATCAAGGAGCTGTTTTCACTGGTAAAAATATGCAAGCATTCGCGAAGGAAATGGGGTTCAAACTTCTCACATCAACGCCTTACTACGCTTAAGCCAACGGTCAGGTCGAAGCAGCAAACAAGGTTATAATTGGTTTAATAAAGAAGCACGTGGGAAGAAAGCCAAAGAATTGGCACAAAACTTTGGACCAAATTCTATGGGCTTGTCGAACCTCTCCTAAGGAAGCTACAAATGCTACACCCTTTCGACTAACGTATGGCCATGATGCGGTCTTACCGGTCGAGATATACTTGCAGTCAACAAGAGTTCAAAGACATCATGAAATTCCATCAGATTCGTATTGGAATATGATGATAGATGAACTAGTTGATTTAGACGAAGAGAGGTTAAACGCGTTAGATTTATTTAAAAGGCAAAAAGAAAGGGTGGAGAAATTCTACAATAAAAGAGTAAAAGGCAAAGCCTTTTCGATTGGTAACCTTGTGTGGAAAGTGATTCTTCCCTTGGATCAGAAAGATAGACTTATGGGAAAATGGTCCCCTAAGTGGGAAGGACCTTTTCAAATCACAAACGTGTTTTCCAATGGCGCGTATGAAGTCGAAGAATTAGATAAAGATAAGAGAATACTGAAAATAAATGGGAAATATTTGAAAAAATATAAACCCATATTGCAGGAAGTTAGAATAGAAAGCTAATAATCTTGCAAAAGAAATAACTAAATTGGTAAAATTTGCCAAACAAATGGCTTAAATGTCATTACAAAAGAAATAGGCCTCAAAGGACCAAGCATCATTACAAAATCAAACAGGGAAAGATTTTTTCAACTTGTCAAACTTGGATCGTTGAATTTGAAGTCGACGCTCGCAGAGGGCCTTGCTGGTCAAAATCTCTTCAATCTCCTTGCCTAACTTCTGAGCTCGTTCAACATGATGCACTCCAACTTCAATCTCTTTGGCTATTTCATCTTGATTGACTTGTTAGAGTTCTTCTTTGCGTTTCTTAGCTTGAGAAATTTTGTTTTGAAGAGCAGCAATTTGTTTCTCCCATTTGAGGATGTTTTCGTCACAACTGGCAACCTCTTTTTGATTTTGTTCAGACGCCTTTTCTAATTCAGTTACCTTTTTGGTAGAACTTGTAGCAGCATCCCATTCAGCAAGTTGTGTTTTCGACTTGTTCTCAAGCCTTTTCGAATAGTCTCTAAGACGGTTAAAATCTGCCGCTACGAGGTCAATAAGAGTAGTCAAGTCTACAACAACATCAGTCACTTCAGGGGGAGCCTCCAGAACATTGATTTGTTTCAAGATCTTTTTCAGGTCAAAGTGGGCAGATGAATCTTTCTCTAGAAGTTGAAACAAATCAACATTGAGGATTCTCTGCCGAATCTGGGCCATCACTTCGTCCATGGATTTTGCGCCAGAAATGGTCCCTGAAGTAGTCGAACTACTGGTGGTGGTGTCAGCAAATTTATAACGGGTACTAAGCATGGCCTTCAGATATTCCAGTGGTCTTTGCACCTTCAGATTCTCAAGTTCTTCATGAGAAAGGTTGGTCGAAGTGGTGTTGGTTGAACCAGCTATGGGATGATCAGCGGGATTTTGCTTGTCGCTTTCTTTCTCTTCATCAGTAGCAATCTTTGGAGAGGTTTCCTTTTCGCCTTCACTCCTTTCTTCCTCTTCGTCATCTGTTTCAACTTCCCCATCTTTGTCTTTGTCAGCATCCTTTAAATTGATGGGGAATTGTCTTCAGGATCACCTACTGTTGTGAGTGCTGCAGTAGGCATCACGGTGTCTCCGCCACCATCAACTAAGTTGTCATCCTCAAGACCAGTTTCTTCTTTAATTATGTCTTGAAGATTTTTAGAGAGGGCGGTGGGCTGATTCACTTCAGTGGCTGATTCTTTAGTCGAATTTTTAGGGAAAGGTTTTGAGGCGCTTGTGGGCTTGTAAGTGGGATCGCTGCTAGTCTTTGGAAGGACTTGAACAATAGGGATGCCCATGGGTGTCGACAAGGACCTGCAAGATAAATAAGTCAACAAATTTATCATGAGGGAAAATGCCTTTAACTGTCGAATTTGAAGAGAAAACCTACCTTGGGAATTTTAGTCTTAAGACTAGAACTCTCACTTTCTGCTGGAGCTATGGTCACTTGCTCGACAGGAGTTTTACGAGAAGTTATCTCCAATATCCTGGAAGCAGAGGGTTTTTGTTGTTGAGGCTTCGTTGGTTTCTTCTTTTTCCTTGAAGGTTTGACTTGATCTGGGGATTCGTCACCAGATTCAATGACAGGAGCTTCAGGTTCTTTTTCCTTTCTTATCTTTTGCGTTGAAAGAGGTCTCCGACTTCCCTGAAAAAATGGCAAAAGATTTCATTAGCATTTCAGAAAATAATATTAAATAATTATTGATCGAAAAACAAGGCAAAATCGCCAAAGGTTTCTGGGTAGTGGCTTTTGGGGCTTCCACGTCCTCTGTAGTTGACGCATCGACGGCAGCTGACTGCTTGGCAGGAATTTTTGTGGCTAAGAAAAAAGGAAAAAGTTAAATACATGTCGAAAGATACATATATGTGCAAATGAAAAGAAGTGGTGTCGAGTATCTTCCCATTCCACACCTTCATATATAGGAGTTTCCACGTGAACGTGTTCTATGCCAATATGAAGGTGGCCTTTGAAATTGTCCAAGGTATACTTAGTCGGAACCACTCGCTTAGCACATTTTTGATATTCCTGGCGAAGAAGTTTCATGGAATCCCCACAAGTGAACCAATCTTGAAATGGAGGACTGAAAGCCACACCAAATTCAGCAGATGGTAGAGGAGGAAATTTTGGTGGATAGAGGTTAAAAGCTATCTCATAACGTTGTTCTGGTCGAACGTATGAGGGTAGTTTTAACTCATCCAATTTTCTGGTAAATTTTTCTTTCAAAGTAACAGCTGCTTTGCTTATGGTTCGACTAAGTTCGTTGGGCCTGTAGGAAGTTTCAAAGTATTTCTGGAATACTTGGATTTCTTTGACGTGTCTTGAAGTACCTTTCTTCATTTTATCCTGCTATTTACCTTGAAAATTGGTAAACAACCGCTGATCTTCTAAAACAATAAGTTCTAGTAACTTACATGATCGATCAGATTGATCCTAGGACATGTGTTGTATGTGTATTTAGAATATTTCACGATTTGGTAAGGTATACCTTTCGACAATGCTCATAAATAAAAAAGGTGTTTGAAGTGTAAAGGACAACGATAAAGATCAAAGAAACAACTAAGTCGAACAATACATCAAAAGAGAGAAAAGGCTGAATGTAAAAGGTTTGATAAAAACTGGAATTAAATGCTGGAAAAGAACGCGTAAAGATCTAAAAAATGCAGAAAGATAAATGCTTGAAAGTAAAGGCTTTTTAAATGTAAACTTCAAAGTAAAGACTTGGTAATGTAATTGACTTGAAAGGTAAAAGTTTGTAAAAAACGATTTCAAAGTAAAGAATCTAAAACAGAAACTTCAAAGTAAATTGCATTGCAATAAAGGATGATGGTGATTACAATAACGTACATTCTCACTTCACTTGTTTCTCGACACACTGGATACTTTGAGTGAATATAGAGTTACTTGTACAAATATGATTTTTTCACACCTATTCTAACTCTAGGACTAACCTATTTATAATACTCTAAAGTAACCACCATTTGACGGTTTTACTCCTAGATTTCGCCACTTGGCACTTTGCATGTCTTCAACTTCTGGATCTTCGCCACCTGTCCTTTTTTTTAAATTCAAATAGTAAAACTTCCCTCCACTATCTAGTTGTAACTGCAGCACATTATCCATATCAGTTTTATCCTGTCGAATTGACTCTTTGAACGTAGCAATATTTAAAGTCTTGAAATCCTTCCATTCGACTCAGGCTTTCAGCAAACATGGTCAAAGACCTTCTAGTCGAAGCCTTCTTTTTTTGTTTAGGTTATTATCTTAAAGAATACCTTCCCTTAAAGCCAAATTGTTTGAAATCATGTAGCGTCGAAATTAGGAGCTAACACCTGCACAAGGGCGAAAGCTCTGGTCAGTTGGATGGTGAAAGAGGGCACGTCGAAAAACTGAGAATTATAATAATCCCTCTAACATTCGTCAAACTCTTGAGTACAGAGGAAGCTGGGTTTAAAGGGCACTGGTTGAATTTCGACCAGGTTTGAATACTTCGCCAGCAACCCAGAACACTCATCTTCGGTATGGGTCATGTTGTAGTGAATCAAAGGATCTTTACTCGAGAAGAGGGGTTTTGGTTTTATTTGTATTAGCCCAAACTATCGAGAGACCAGATTAGGTTGGTAATTAACAAGGGAGATCTTCAGCTTTGAAGGATTGAGTCTGGAAACTAGAAGTCTAGGAGTGAGAAAAGATTCCCAGACATTAAAGAATTCATCTTCTAGAACTTTCGACTCTAATGGAAGTTTCCTGGTGAACCACTCTGGTCCAATTTTTCTATCAGCAAAAGGAGCCATATTGGAAGTGAAGTTATGACGTTTGGCAAACATCATAACATAGCCAGTAAAAGATTGTTGAAGGCTCAGACCTTCGTCACTTGGTGTTAACTGCGCCAATCTGGTTCCTTCGACTCTTCTGTCCTTCAGAGCAGTTTCGTCCATAATTTGTTTGTTGGGTAAGGAAGCCTCAAAGGTGGCATTGAGCCACAGTTGTAAGAGCCAAAATGGCCTTGACAACAGAAGACTTCCTTTATCCTTGATATTCTTCAGGAAAGTAACCCCTTCGTCAAGAGATTCGTATAACTTCGCCAAGATCATCTCACTGAGGCACAATTGATGTCCAGCATGGAGCTGATTCACCATGGTAATATAACGTTTCACCACTTGAAGAGATCTAGAGCAGAAAACGCATCTCGATAGCTAGAGGGCTAAGAAGGCTACATGCTCTTGATCAGAGACTTCTTTGGTTTCTTTGTCATGGTAATTGGCAATATAGGCTGTGAAGGTGGCCTTATTAGTGTCGAAGCCTATGGAGTCGTCAGACAATAGGGTAGGATCATAATCCACTCCTAGTGGGCTAAGGCCAATTATGGCAGCCATGTCGAAAAGAGTGGGGGTGATCATTCCACAAGGAAGGTGGAAATTATTATAAGTATTGTCCCAAAAGTAAAGGGAAGCTAGAAGCATGGAGGGGCAATATCCTGGTCCTACTTTCGACAACTGGATGAGGTCGAAAATGCCCATAGTTTTCCAAACACCAGCTTTAACCGTCTCTATTTTCTTCAGCCAAGCTAGATAATCAGAGGGGTCTTTCGGCAAAGGACAAGACCTAAAGATTCTAAAGTTGTTCATGTACTCTAAATTTATGACTTCCTCAGAAGGGGATCCTTGGCCGTCTACCTTGGATTTTTCGTCTATGATTTTCTCCTTATCAGTTCTAGCCTAACCCCGTTAGCTATGGGTTTGTAACGGTGGTAAGATGGAAAGAATTCTCTCACTTTTACAGGATCTAAAGATAAATCGGGTAAAGGTCCTAGTATTGAGTGAGATTTACCAGAAATTAAAATAGGAATTAGTACCTGAGACTGGTAAATACGTCATTTCTCCTCTTCATTTGGAGGCTCTGGTACATACTGTTGGTTCCCCACCACCTTTGGCCCAAGGATCTTGTGGACAGGTGGTAACTTTTTAGATTTTTTGGAATCTTTGTTCGTGATTTTGGGAGCTGCAGAAGAAAATGCAGAGAAAATAGAGAAGATGAAGATGTGTTGAAGAGAGTTCTTGCCTAAAGAAAGAGTGCGTGAAAAATGAAAAAAAGAAGTTTTTTCAACTTATTTATAGGAGGAAAAGGGGCTGAAGCAGTTGAAATTCAGAATATTTTCCATTTAATGGAAAGATAGTGGAAAAAGTGTGGGACACGTGGCAGTTATGAGTGAATGGTTCAGGCGGTGGTAGTTAAATTTTTGACCCATGATCTGCTAGGGACTAGGGTAGTGATGATGAAAAATCTTAAAACGTGGGCTGAAGGGGCGTTTTAGGAAAGGTGCAATGATGACTCTGGTGTTACAAATGTCTAGTCATATGAACAGTCATATGTCGAATTATTGAAGGCGTCGAATTTTATTGGCAAAAAATGCTTTTCTCCCTTTGTCGAAAATGCATTTTCTGGGGGGCAATTTGTAGGCTGCTAATTTCGACGCCTGGATTTTGTTCAGAAAGTAAGTTTTGAAGATTTGCCAGGATATTTCGACAGGAGATTGTTTTTGAAGAAGGTCAGTCGAAGATCAATGTTAATTTGGGAAGCATATTTGGAGATTTTTTCTAAGTAGTAGAAATGCTTCGACATATTGGTGATAAGGCCATTTTCGACAGATGTTTTAAAATTCAAATTTAGGAGGGAAACTCGTTTTGAAAACCATACGCGTGGAGCACATCCAGGGCGAAAAGGCATGCAGAACGCCATGTGTCATCTTCAGGAGAAATAGCTGTTATTGACAGTTATTTCGATTGTATATAAATAGGGAGTCCTAGCGTTTAGATTTGTATGTGTTTAGATTTGTACAAGTCACTCAAGAAATACTTAAAGTAACCGTGTGAGAGAAAAGAGTAGTTACTGAGAAAATGTACTTTTGAGAAACACCAGTTTTATTCCTTGCATTTTAATGAAATCTTAAGTTATTCATTTACAATTCCTTTTCATTTCTGCACTTTTATTCTTGCAATTTACTTACATTTCGCCATTTCTTTCAAGAACCAAAGTCTTTATTTTTAGTCGAAAAACATTAGTTGATGAAAACAATGATAAATACAATAAACAAAAGGTTTTATTTTAACACAAATTATCAAGATTGTTAAAGCACATTGTCCTAGGATTTGTTTGATCGGTCCTGTAAGCAAACTAATTTTTCACAAATTAGGAGATCAGCGGTTGTTTGTAAATTTTCCAGGCAAACAGTGGGACAGTGCTAAAGTGATTTGCGAGAACGATTTCTTGTGTTTTCAAATAAACTTATAATTCTGCATCTAATTATCTTTTCTCTGTCGAAAACTTCGTTGTATGTTATTAAGAAGTGGTAAAGTAGCCACCACTAACGAAGATAGACCAAAGAGAAAATATACGAGGAAAATGGCAAGTACAAACCAGCCAAGTAATTCGAACCCTCAACCAAATAGTTCGAATCCTCAAACTACGCCACGTATTAAAGTAGAACCACCCCCAGGATCTTCGACCGGAGGATCAACGGTTTCAGCGCCTGTTTCTAAAGCCATACCATCTATGGCAAGTTCAATCCCTACACGTTCGATTGCCCATACTCAGCCCATTCTGAGTTATGTTGGATCAAGGGGACCACCAAGGACTCCCCCGCCAGTGGGAAATTCTAATTTCCAACCATTTATTCCCCCTGGATTCTCTATGTCTTTGCCTAGTCGATACCCACCTTATGGGATGCCAACTTTGATGGTGGCAAACTTACAGAATGCTCATCCAGTATTTATAGAACCTATAGTGACTTCGCTTTTACAAGGGTCAGGATCTGGGGTTAACACGGGTCGAAATAACTAATCCTTAGGAATGAGATATTCAACCCAAATGCCAAACTTGACAAATACTACTGCAGCATACTTAAGACAACAAATGGATGAAAGTAACCATCAAATGGTCCAAATGATGTCCCAAACTATGGGAGAAATCTTTCAGCCTCTTATCTAAAATACCACCCAGACTAATCAGTAAATGGCAACGCAGATGACGCACCTTGCAGATTTCTTTGGTGTACCAAACCCTCCTCGACATCAACTAAAGGAATATATCAAAGAAAACCAATGGGTGGTGTTCGAAGAGGACCCCACTATTTACCAAGTCCAACAAAACCCAGGAAATATACCTCAGGAGAATTTAGCAAACCAGGGAGTAGTCGAACCCCCTAGGAATCAGCTACAAATTCCCGTAGGAGAACAACCAATGGTGGTTTTGGTAAATAGAAACCAGAACGCTGACAATGTCATACAACAGGTTTGACGTAATGACATGGCAGCAGATAATAATTTGGCAGCCATGGTCGAAAGAATTATGGCTCAAAATGGAGTAAACTTTGGCCTTCGAAGGCCAAATTATACATCTTCGTTGTCAGAGTACATACTTCAGTCGGATTTACCCCCTAGAATGAAAGTCCCTAAGTTCACTAAGTTTTCTGGGGACACCATTGAATCCACTGTCGAACATGTGGCTAGATATGTGATAGAAGCTGGAGAAATCGCGAATAATGAAAATCTTAGGGTAAAATATTTCCCAAGTTCTCTCACAAAGAATGCTTTCACCTGGTTCACCACCTTGCCACCAAATTCAATACACAATTGGACCCAGTTGGAATGGTTATTTCATGAACAGCTCTATATGGGATAAACTATGATCAGTCTAAAGGAGTTGGCTAGTATAAAATGAAAATTCACTGAGCCAATAGATGACTATTTGAACAGATTCTGACTACTTAAGTATAGATGTTTTACACAAGTGCCAGAACATGAGTTGGTCGAAATGGCTGTTGGAGGTATAAATTATTCCATTAGGAAGAAATTGGATACCCAATATTTAAGGGATATGGCCCAATTGGATGATAGGGTTCGACAACTAGAACGCCTGAAGGAAGAAAAGGCTAGGACGAATAAGAATAAAATAGTAGCCTACGTCGAAGTCAATGAAGAAGAAGAAAATTATTATAATGAGCCAGTAAGTTTGGACGAGGGTGAGATTGATCTTGCTGAATTGAAACAAGGCCCACCTTACTCTTGTAAGTTGTTGGCCCCTTCGAATGGAAAGAACC
Source organism: Lathyrus tuberosus (assembly GCA_022829125.1). NCBI lineage: Eukaryota > Viridiplantae > Streptophyta > Magnoliopsida > Fabales > Fabaceae > Lathyrus > Lathyrus tuberosus. The sequence goes on from JALAZF010000164.1 coordinate 2,237,880, forward strand.
CCATCGAACCAGAAAAGAATGATAAATTTCCTAAGAAAACTTACACTTTCGATGTTACGAAGTGTGACAAAATTTTTGATTTGTTAGTTAAGGATGGTCAAATGATAGTGCCTCCTAGTGCTAAAATACCTCCTTTAGAACAAAGAAAAAAGAGAGGTTTTTGTAAGTATCAACAATGTCAACATGGTCAAAGTCACTGACGACTTCAACAATGGAGCAGTCATGGTCAGGATCACTGAGGGTCTCGACCAAGAGTTCATGAAGAGTTTTGTTAGTGAGGTTGTCCAAAGTTTTACTAAAGACACTGCTGTTGGTGTCGACATAGGAGTTACTGAAGACTCTAATGAAGGAATCACTGAGGATTCCCATTGGATGATGATAACCAAACAAACCGCTGATGGTTTCGTTCAAATAGAGAAGGTTGCTGAGGGTCTTCAGATGGAGTTACATAAGCTTGGCATCACTGACGATGTCAAAATAGATATCAACATGGTGGAGGTTTCGCAAGAAACACCCATGGAGGTCGATGACGAACGTCGACAAAAAGAATACAACAAATTGGTCTTCCCAATGGAGGTTGATTGACTTCATACATAGGTGCCAAAGGAAGAAGTCAGAAGTAATGTTGTGTCCTCTATGCAGCGCTGTATTTGACAAGAAGGCGGCGCAAAATCTCGAGGGAGTTAGAAAGGCCAAACAAAGGCGTGAGGAGAAAGCCCTTCATGGTCAGCGGGGCTTCGACCCAAGAAAATCTTCTTCGAAGCAGGAATAGTCGAAGTCAAGAGTTCCAGGGGCAAGGCCCGCCACTTTTAAGCCATTTGCAGAACTTTCTAATGGCAAATGGATAAAAACGAATGAAAATAAGGAAAAAAGCCAACAAAAATGGAAGAGTTTCGATGTAGATAGAGACTCTTCAATGGCCTCTAAGAAACCAGCCTACGTCTCAGAGAACTATAAAGGGAAAAACCCTATGTCCAGGTCCCAGTGGAGAAGGGAACAAAGACGAAGGAAAGCTCAGAGAGAAGCTGAGGTGAAAGCTGAGTCAAGCACCAACGCACCAGTCGACAGGAAGGAGCCAAGGTCTGTCGAAAAGGTGCCGCTGGAAAGGAAGGTAGTTGCTACACAAGAGCAAGCATCCAAAGAAGAGAACGATCAAAAAGGTTCTGAGGACGAGTTGCTCACTGATAATTTTGATTCAGGGTCAGAACAGTCTCTCGATATTTTGGTTAACATGGTATCTGTCCTACCAAGGGAATTCGACCAGATAAATGAGGTCGAAGAGCTGGAGGATAACCCTGAAATAGAGATGGCCACTCATAGGCCAATTTGTTACTATGTGATGAATAACGGTTGTGTCGAAGAGAAAAATGAATTCTTCGAAAGACCCAATGAGGCTATGAAAAGTCACTTGAAGCCTCTTTTTATCACTGGGAAGATTGAAGATGTGCTAGTCAACAAGATTCGGGTAGATTGCGGTGCAATGTTAAACTTGATGCCACATTTCATGTTAAGAAAAATAGGGTAGTTCGACACAGACACCAATCCCCACAATATGGTATTGTCCAATTATGAAGGGAAGGTTGGCACCACATTGGGGGTAATTCAGGTTGATTTGAAGGTAGGAACAATTACAAGATCAACCATGTTCATGGTTATGGAGACGAAAGCTAACTATAACTTATTGTTAGGAGGAGAATGGATTCACGGAATAGGAGCCATGCCATCATCAATGCATCAGATAATTACCATTTAGCGGATAGATGGTATTGTGGAAAATATCGAAGCCGACCAGAGTTATTTCTTGGCTTCGGTTAATCATGTCGATAAATGTAGTTTCGATAGAAATTTGGCTAACATAGCTCCATGTAACCCAGCCAACTTTGCATTCACTCCAGACGACAACGCATATTATTCGTTGTACCTGCATCCAACAAATGGTTTACAGTGGAATCGGGAGGTTATAGGAGAAGATGACTTTGCTTACGAAGGGACATCTGGAGTTAACCCCACAGGATGAGGGAGCGAATTCGACGATGATGTATGAGCTTGAGGCACTCAAAAGGATTCCGGCTTACATAGCCGAAAACAAATAACAAGCAGCCCTAAAGGCCGAAGTTAAGCATATGGCTGTCGAAGCCAACAAAAGATTAAACCAAGAAGGTCCTGGTAAGGACTTCGATCCATAACCACCTAATAAGGTTCAGGACGAAATACAAAGCCAGAGGCTCGATGCTATTTACGATGACGAGCCTTTGGGTTTCGAGAAGGATCTGTTAGCAGCCAACACTAAAATGCTAGCGCAAGATCCTTTGGAAGAGATCGACTTGGGAGAGGGGGCAATGAAAATGCCTACATATATCAGTGCAAATATCAGCCTGCAACTCAAAGTCAAAGTGATCCAGTTGTTAAAAGGAGTTCAAAGACTGCTTTACATGGGATTACGATAAGATGTCTGGCCTAAGCAGAGAGCTGGTCGAATTGAAGCTGCCAATTAAATTTGGAAAGAAGCCAATCAAGCAGAATCCAAGGCGGTTTGCACCGGCAATTCTCTCGAAGATCAAGGAGGAGGTCGAAAGGCTTCTTCGTTGCAAATTTATTTGAACAACCAGGTATGTCGAATGGTTAGTAAATATTGTACCTGTGATTAAAAAGAATGGTACTTTGAGTGTTTGCGTAGACTTTAGATATTTAAATGATGTGACCCTAAAAGACGAATACTCAATGCCTGTGGCAGAAATGCTAGTCGATTTTGCCGCTGGCCATGAATATCTTAGTATGCTCGATGGGTATTCTGGATATAACCAAATATTCATTGCTGAGGAAGATGTTCCTAAAACAGCGTTTCGATGCCCTAGGGCCTTAGGCACCTACGAGTGGGTAGTCATGCCTTTTGGTTTAAAAAATGCTGGGGCAACATACCAAAGAGCAATGAATTCAATTTTCCATGATTACATAGAGACTTTTGTGCAAATTTACATTGACGATATTGTTGTAAAGTCTGTTTCAGGGAAGAATCACATTGACCATCTTCGACAATCATTCGAAAGGATGAAAAGCCATGGTATGAAGATGAATCCTCTCAAATGTGCTTTTTGTGTGCAGATGGGAGATTTATTAGGCTTTGTGGTCCACCAGTAGGGAATCGAAATAAATCAGAATAAAACCGAGGCCATTTTTTAGGCGAAAGCTCCATCAGCAAAGAAGGAATTGCAGCCACTACTGGGAAAGATCAATTTCTTAAGGAGATTCATCTTGAACCTTAGCGGAAAAACTCAAGCCTTCTCACCTCTGCTTCGACTAAACAAGGAAAGATTCTATTGGGGGCAAGCTCAGCAGGAAGCTTTCGACAAAATCAAGGAATACTTGAGTCATCCTACAATCCTAGCACGACCTTGTAGAAATAGAAGCATGAGACTGTACATATATGCGTCGAACAAAACTTTAGGGGCATGTTGGCTCAAGAGGATGAAAATGGCATCGAAAGAGCCATTTACTACCTTATTAGGGTTTTGAACGATGCAGAAACTAGGCATATCATAGTTGAAAAATTATGTTTATGCTTGTATTTTTCTTGTACAAAGTTGAAGCATTATATAAAACCAGTTGACGTTTATGTTTCGTCTCATTTTGATATTATTAAACATATGTTGTCTAAACCAATTTTGCACAGTCGAATTGGTAAATGGGCATTAGCTTTAACTGAGTACTCCCTAACTTCCATGCCTTTAAAGGTTGTTAAGGGACAAGTGGTAGCTGACTTCATCGTTGACCACTCTACAAACAAAAACATGTTAAACTATCTTTAGCTCAAACCTTGGAAATTGTATTTCGACGGTTCTAGTCATAAAGATGGTACATGCGTGGGAGTCTTGATAATTTCTCCTAATAAAATTCCAACAAAATTCAAGTATAAAGTCGAAGGTATTTGTTTGAACAATGAGGCTGAATATGAAGCCTTAATAGCCGGACTTGAGATATTGTTGGAATTGGGGGCAACTCGAGTCGAAATAATGGGAGACTCAGAGTTAGTCATAAAACAAATTACAAGGGAGTACAAATGTGTTAAAGAAAATCTCATTATGTACTTTGTAATAGCTAATCGATTACTGAAAAAGTTCGAAGTAGTGAGCATTCGACAAATACCTCGGTTGGAGAATCAAGTGGCTAATGACTTGGCTCAGATTGCTTCTGGGTACAAAATTTTGAAGGAAAAATTAGAAGATGCAATCGAAGTCAGAGGAAGAGTTGTATCAATCAGATTTTCCCCATTAGATTTGGAAACAACGAAGCTAGGATACGTTGATAAAGAGAATTTAAAAATCTTAGCAGTAGATAGTTTGACGGACGAAGACTGGAGAAAACCAATAGTGGAATATCTACAAAATCCAACGGAGTCCACAGATTGAAAAATCAGGTATCGAGCTTTAAGTTATGTTCTTTTGGGTAATGAGTTATTAAAAAGACTCCTGAGGGAGTTTTGCTTAAGTGCCTTAGTGAGTCAGAAGCGTACTTAGCCCTTTTGATTGTTCATAGTGGGGCGTGTGGGGCTCACCAGGTAGGCCACAAGATGAAATGGCTTTTATTTCGACAAGGTATGTATTGACCTACTATGTTGAAGGATTGTATCGAATTTACTAAGGGATGCCAAGAGTTCCAAGTGCATGCAGGTATACAGCATATTCCTGCAAGCGAATTACATTCTATAGTCAAGCCATGACCCTTTAGAGGTTGGGCTTTGGATTTGGTTGGTGAAATTCGACCAGCGTCATCTAAAAATCAAAGGTACATTTTGGTAGGCATTGACTATTTTACGAAATGGATCGAAACGGTGCCATTGCCAAATGTTGACCAAGAAGACGTAATTGAGTTCATTAAAAAACACATTATCTATAGGTTTGGAATCCCAGAAACTATTACAACAGATTAAGGATCAGTGTTCACTGGTCAAAAAATGCAAGAATTTGCTAAAGAAATGGGTTTCAAGCTATTAACCTCTACACCTTATTACGCTCTGGCTAATGGTCTGGTCGAAGCAGCGAACAAAATAGTAATTAGTATAATTAAGAAACATGTTGGAAAAAAGCCTAGAAATTGGCACAAAAATTTGGACCAGGTTCTTTGGGCATGTCGAACTTCCCCCAAAGAGGCGACTAATTCCACACCTTTTCGATTGACCTTTGGTCATGATGCAGTATTACCAGTTGAGATCTATCTTCAGTCGACAAGAATCCAGAGGCATCATGAGATCCCATCTGAGTTATATTGGAACATGATGTTAGACGAATTGGTAGACTTAGATGAGGAAAGGCTTAATGCTTTAGAGTTATTGAAAACGCAGAAGAAGAGAGTAGAACAGTTTTACAATAAGAAAGTTAAAGTTAAGACTTTTTCGCTTGAAAAGTTGGTTTGGAAAGTTGTTTTACCTATGGATTAGAAAGATAGAGCTTGGGGGAAATGGTCCCCTAAATGGGAAGGCCCTTTTCAAATCACACAAGCTTTTTCAAATGATGCTTATGAGATTGAAGAGTTAGATCAAGATAGAAAAATATTGAGGGTAAACGGAAAGTATTTGAAGAAATACAAGCCTGCACTTCAAGAAGTAAAAATAGCCAAAGAGTAATCACACATGCAAAATAATCAAAGCTAACATGGTAAGACAACAAATTGTTTGCCAAAATGGCTAAATTCGTTACAATCAAAAGAACCACGAAGGGTTCAAAAAATTCATTACATAATTCAAGAATTGATGATTAAATAAAAAGAACTAAAATGGAAGGGAGGCCTTCATGCCGAGATATTTTGACTTCAAAAGATCCAGCTGCTTCTCACAGACAGATTTGGTTGACCTTATGACCTCCAGTTCTGCTTCTAACTTTTGAGCCTTATCAGCAAAGTCCAACCCAACTTCAAGTTCTTTCGCCATTTGAGAATTATCAAATTTCTGAAGCTCAGCATTTTGCTTTTTGGCCTTCGAAATCTTGGCTTGAAGTTCTCTGATTTGTTCCTCCCAGGAATGGATATTTTGATTGTTAGTTTCAATTTCAGCTTTGTTGTCTTCTTGGGCTTTCTCTAAGTCAGCTAAGTGATTGGTCGACTCTGAGGCAGCATCCCATGCAGCCGCTACTGAGCCAGTATAACTTTCAATGTCTTTTGAGCTTTGCTTGATTTTGGAAACATCAGCAACAACTTGGTCAATCATAGAAGTCAGTTCCAAGATAACATTTGCAATTTCAGGAGAAGCAGTTAGGATGTCAACTTTCTTAAGAAGACCCTTCAAGGCGATAGGAGAAGTAGGATCAGACTCTATGAGTCGAAACAGGTCACCTTTGAAAACTTTTTCTTTGATATTTGAAAGTATCTCATTAGCAGGGTTGCTGGTTGATCGACCACCAGACACAGCGGGAGAGTTGAGACTTTTTTCAGACAAACTTCCCCTAGATCCAATCAAAGCCTTTAGATATTCTCGAGGGTTGCTCTTTTTCAAGGCTGCCAGCTCCTCTGAAGAAAGGGTCATAAAGGCGCTGCCTGAATCTTTTACAGTCGACGAACCAAGATTAGGGTTGGGTTCGACGTGGATCTCCTCATGAATGTCTTCATCATCTTCTTCCTCCTGGTCATCATCTTCTTCGACATGTTCAAGATTATCTACGAACTCCTCAATAGGCATTGAATAGTTCTGAAGTACAGAGTGAGTTTCTCTTTCTTCCATGTCATCATCGGGATCTTGCTGAGTGATATCCATATGTCCGACTCTTGGAGAGCCATCTTACGCTTCCTCTTTGATAGGAGCATGAGGGTTATCCACTTCTATAACTACTTCAGTTTCCATGTCCTTCTCCTGATTACCTTCGTGTTCAGATCCACTGGTGTGAGAATTCTGGGTAGTGGTATTGGGTGGCAAAGTTTCACGTTGTCCCCTAACCATTTGATTTATTTCGCTAATTGAGCTCTTCTCAGAATCCTTCGCAGAAGTTGGATGATACGTTGGTTCACCTTCACTGTTGAGGATTGTAGGGTTGGTTGATTTCGCAGCTGGTTGAGTCGAAACTCCTGCATCGTCCTGGAAAATATAATCGAAGTTAGTAGTCGAACAAGAATACTAAGGACAATGAGGTATGAAATTTTTTAGTACCTTCGGAGCTTTTGCCCCAGGGCTTGAGTTGTCACTCTCAGGCCGGTCTGCAGCCTTCTTCGACATCTCTTCAGGAGTTGGTTCCAAAATGGTTAGGTTGGTGGGTTTCGTAGTTGAGACCTTCACGCCTTTCGTTTGAGATTGAGCAAGGGCTTCGCTCATTTTGAGTTGCCTTTTCTTCTTCTTCAAGGGTTGTTCAGTAGTTGGAGATAAGTCCTCATCATCTGATTCGACTATCACCAATGCGTCCTCCTTTTCCTTCCTTTTCTGAGGAGTTGGGGGCAGCTTTCAAGCGTCCTGAAATGGAAAACATTAAAAAATATTGGAATATAAAAAGTGACGAAATTAATAAAGGGTGTGAAATACCTTTGTTGTTGTTGTTGCTGTTTTACTTCCTCCTTCTTCTTTCACTTCTGCAGGCTTCCTAATTGGTGGTTTCTTTGGAGGAGTTTTCACGGCTAAAATAAAATAGAAAGTAGTTAAGATATGTGAAAGGGAATAAATAAGGAAATGTTGGGTTGAAATCCTCCTGTTCCACACCTTCATATATTTCAAATTCGATGCGAACATCTTCGATCCCAATATGAAGATGCCCTTTGAAATTGTCTAGTGTATGTTTGGTCGGAACCACCCGCTGCACTTTTGGTTTTGATTGTTGGCGAAGGATTTTGATAGAATCCCCACAGACGAACCAGTCTGGAAATTGAGGGGAAATGGCCACTCCAAAATCAGCGCTTGGCAGTTGAGGGAATTCGGGAGGAAACATATTGAAAGCCGTTTCGTATCGTTTCTCAGGAGGAACGTACGAAGGAATCTTTAAGTTCTCCATTTTCTTTAAAAAAAATCCTTCAGAGTAACAGCAGCGTCGTGGACGGTTCGACCAATATCATCTGGTTGATAAACATTTTCAAAGTATTTTTGGAAGGCCTGGATTTCTTTAATGTGCGTCGAAGTACCTTTCTTCACTCTTTCCTACACAGAGAGGAAAGCCTTGTTAATGTGGTGTGTAAATGTAGCCACGTCGAAAAATTCCTCGGCATAGTAAGCCTTCCACCAGTCATCGAATTGTTGAGTACAAAGGAAGCTTGGTTCGAAAGCTACTGGAAGAAGTTGTGTTCGACCAGCATACCGTGCGATTTCCTTAATAGGTACGGCTTCAGAGTGAACTGCATTGTAAAGGAGGAGGAGGTGTTTTTTCTCATACAAGGTTCTGGGTAAAACTTGAACCAATCCAAATTTTCGAGCAACCAAATTTGGTTGGTAAAAAATCAAAGTAACTTGACTTTTTGAGGGGTTGAATCTGAGGGTTAAAACCCTAGGAGTCAGAAAGGCTTCCCAAATCGCAGTAGATTCTACTTCTTGAGCCTTCGACGGAGCTGAGAATGGCCTGGTAAACCACTCAAGACCATATTTACTTGCAGCGAAGGGAGCCATGTGGGTGTGAAGTCATAGTGTTTTGTGAACATCATGACGAAGCTAGTAAAAGTTTGCTGGATGGGTCGACCATCATCAGTAGGAGTCAGCTTCGCCAACCGAGGACCTTCTACCCTTCGATTCCTCACGTTGTAAGCATCTTCGTTAATTGGGCTCTTGTGGGGAAGGCAAGCTTCGAATGAAGCATTCAACCACAGCTATAGGAGCCAGAAGGGTCCAGAGAGAAGGAGGTTTCCTTTGTCACCCAGACATTTTAGTTGGGTAACGCCTTCGTTCATGGATTCGTAGAGGTTGGCAAGAATCAATTCACTAAAACAAAGGTTGTGGCCAGCATGGAGTTGGTTCGCCATAGTCACGAATTTCTTAGCCACTTGAAGGGATTTCGAACAAAAGACACAGTGAGACAGCCATAGAGCTAAAAAAGCTATGTGTTCGACATCTGAAACCCCCTCTACGTCCTTGTCGTGATAATGCACGATATGGGTCGAGTACGCTGCCTTAGAGGTCGTAAAACCAATACTGTCATCAGCCATAAACTCAGGGTCGTAGGTGTTCCCAATTGGTTTAAGCCCTGTGATAGCAGCTACGTCGAACAGGGTCGGTGTCATCATTCCACGTGGAAGATGGAGGGTATAGTGTGTGCTATCACAGAAATATAGAGACGAAACCAGCATGTTCGAGCAGTATTCAGGTCCTATTTTTGATAACATGATTAAGTCATAAATACCCATTTCTTTCCAAGCTTCAGATTTTGTTTTCTCTAACTTGCTCAACCATCCTAAGTAATCAGAGGGGTTCCTCAAAGATGAACTAGCCCTAAACACTCTAAAATTGTTCATATACCTAAGATCAATAGCATGTTCGGTTGGAGGATTGTCTTGGTTAGCAGGTTTGGGATCCTCATTGCTAGACCTGGGTTTTTTACATTGTCCTATGGGTTTATATTTATGATACGTCAGAAAGAAATCCCTAAACTTACTAAAATCAACATCAGGGTCAGTCAAAGGACCACACAAAGCCTGAGGCTTGCCAGAAACAGTTAGAAGAATAAGTACCTGGGAAGCATAAATTCTTCTTTTCTCTTCAGCGAGAGTTTCAGGTAGATACTGTTGGTTTCCCACCACGGCAGGTCCAGAGATTGAATTGAATGGAGGAAGTTGAGTGGTTTTCTTAGGATCCCTTGCTGGTTTGCCAGATTCTTTGGTAATTTTGTTAGCATCCTTGTTTGATCGTGTGGAGAAGGCCATTGTTGGAGAAGAAATGAAGAAGGTGAATGCTTTTGAAAAGTAAGAAGTTTTCTGGGGAGATTTGAGAGTGAGAGAGCGTAAAAGTGAAATAAGTTGTTGAAAAAGGTATTTATAGAGCTAGAAGTGGAAACGGTTACAGAAATTATGTTAATGTTAATTTTTGGAGTGGGACGCGTGTCTTCCCCACGATCTCTGATGAAACGGTGGCAATTAATGCCTAGCCCCATGATTTCCTAGAGTCTAGGATACGTGATGATGATGGAGATTCTTGCATGCTTTGAGGGGGCGTGTCAGATATGGTAATGATGGCTATGACGTCATAGGTCTGCTGATGGGAAAGTGAACAGTTTTATAACGTTGGAACCATAAGCAAACGTCGAAGCATCACAAGGATTGGATGAGGCATCGAATGACATTCTCAAAAAATACCTTTTTCTTCAATGATGTCGAAAATGATATTTTTGGGGGGTAATTTGTTAGCTCCTAATTTTGACGCCTGATATTGAATTGAGAAATTCTATTCAAAGAAATGGAATTTTTGAAGTTTTGGAAGATTTCGACAGGAATGGTATTTTCAGAGAGTCTAGTCGAAGATGTCCTTGTGCAAGAGAGACAGATTTTATGGACTTAGAAATATTTCTAACAATGTGAAAATATGTTTTGACAGAAGCTTGACTAATGACGTTCGATTCAAAGATTCAAATTCAAATAATGGAGGGAACTTTGTCCTTATCCATTTGAGAGAAGGAGACACGTGGAGAACATCTGAAGGGCGAAGACATGCAGAATTCCATTTGTCTTGCTCTAATTAATAGGTCGTTAGGGGTAGTTATTTTTTACTATTATAAATAGCAAGTCTTAGTGTTAGGATTTGTGTGTGTTAAAGTTGTACAAATTTCTCAAATCACTCAAAGTATCCGTGTGTAGAGAAACGGGTTTCTGAAGAAATGTACGTTTTATGTAACACCATTTTTCTTATTCAATGCAATTCAGTTAATCTTTGCCCAGAAATTTACCTTTTCTCTTTTATTTTGTTAAGTCATTTCCCAATGCACTTTTAATCATTTCCTCGTATTACTTTTCTTCTAGTATTGTCGAAATAACCTTTTTCTTAATTATGAAAACTGTCGAAGTGTTCATCCTTTTTCAAATATCCTTTTAAATTATTTTAGCACATGTTCTAGGATTTAGTGTGGTCGATCCTGCAAGTTACCCAATTCTTTTTATATATATTTGGTAGACCATAGGTTTTTTGCTATTTTTCACAATAAACAACTACACCTCAAATTCATCGACACTCCAAACAAACATCGGCAGTCAAATACAAGACGAGACACCTCAACATCCATCCAATAAATTAGGTGCTTTAAAGCATGAGCTGCATTCAACCCAGAATCCTAGGAAAGGACAACGGTCAAAGACTCAGCATAGCGTCCATCCATGTTAGAGTCGCCTTTGAAGGTTATCTACCTATTCGTTTCATTTTTTATTTATAAAAAATTCAATTCATATTAATATGAAAAATGTATATATATATATATATATATATATATACATATATCATTTTTCTTCCTCTGTTGTATGCTTCTTTATTTCTCTTTCTATAAGAACACTTGAGACAGAGGAAGGAAGACAAAAGTGTTTGAATGTGTATCTAATACGGACTTAACATAATTTCGACCGGGCTCAAACACACTTTATGCATGACTGTGTATCCAATACAAACTTAACACACTTATGTGATTCTGATATGGCTTAAGTGCACTACCTATATGAATGTGTATCTGATATAGACTTAATGAATTGATGTGATTCTGATACGGATTAAGAACATTTCATGCCCTACTGCATATCCAATACAGACTTAACTCATTTTTAAGATTCTGATATGGCTCAAATGCACACCTTGCATGTGAGACTTATTAAATGCACTTCTGCATAGGTGGTGCACCCCTCTTCGAATCTAGCCAAACCCAAGGCATATATTGTAGATCCCTGAGACGTCCACCTCGATCCAAGCCAAGCCTCGGGGGTAGGTGAAGTTGCACATCCTTAGGGGGAGACTGAAGTTGAATGTCCCTAACACAATCAGGGGGAGAACTCCAATATGGTGTTTCTTTTCTTGTCTTATTGCTTTTGTTTTCATTTACATTTGTTTATTAAGTCTCCTTCATAATTCCACATCTCTGAATCAAGTTTAAATTGATTCATTTTTAGCATGCATAAATCGATTATTACATTTGAGCTTAAATCATGATGCTTTTATTCAATTTCATGAGTAAGTAGAATAAGAACCATGTGTTTTATTTATTCAAGTTACGTAGAAAGAAAAATCTCAAAGTATTTTGAAAACCATGAAAATTTGAGATTTTGTGTATGATTCGAATCATGTACATATCCTGACTCGAATCAAATTGAACAGAGGCAAACCAAAAATTTTCAAACACTTTGATTTGAATCAGACTTTTAACTTGATTCAAATCAGGCGACTTTGGGATTCGAATCACAAGTTGCAATTGATTCAAATCAGACAGATCTGTATCACCTCTACTTCTTTTGATTCGAATCAGACTTTACACCTGATTCAAATCAGATTTTTTTTCACATTTCTCTTTTGGCTATGTTTAAATTGATTTGAATTAGTCTTTACGCTGATTCGAATCACAGATTTTTTGACTCGTATCAGACTTTGTTTTTTATTCGAATCAGACAAGAAATGGGTCAAAATCTCTATGTTTTCTTATTCCAATTCACTTGCTCTTTTGATTCAATTCATGAAATGTTCTTGACTCAAATCTAACTAACTTTTTTCATCCTTTTTTCTATTTAATCTTAGGCACATATAAATTTATTTTGTCATCTAATTTCAACCAAAAAAAAACTCAAGTGGAAAATCATAATCTTCATTGTGATTTTTGAGAAATCAACACCATCTCTTTTTGAAAATTCAAAAAAGTCTTGCAAACAAATTTATTTCATCTTCAACCTCAAGTTTGATTTTAGATCTTGATCATGAGATATATGTAATTAATTGAGGGGGACAAACTAATCATTCTTGACTATTTGGTTGAGATTTTCAGGTAGCTTACAAGATTGAGGTTGTTGTCATTTGTGCTAACAAATTCCAGTGAAAAGAAGGAGATTTTTCTCTCCAAATTACCTTGATAGTGATTGTGTGGAAGGCTACGCACAAGGTGAAGTTATTCTCAAAACTTAAGACAGTTCATCACTCAAGAAATGTGTGGGATCAAGGGGTGATTATCACACTGTGAGAACAAGATTTGGTTCTGCAATATTACTTCTAAGTTTTGATGATATCAAACGAGTATGTTTGTATGAACAATTTCGTAAGACTAGTGTTTGTTACTTTGAGAATCTAACAAACAGGTTATGCTTCCGTTAATTGATGTGGACATAATGCTAAAAGAATACTTTGCCTACGCGTTGATGTGCTAAATCTCTTCAGACGAATTTGAAGATCATAGACTCTAATATAATATACAAAGAAAATAAGTTCTGAAAATAAGAAGACTGAGGTTCTGATGAACGAGGTCCAAATGCTGAAGATTTTCGCTCTCTGATAAAGGTTCTGAAGACCCAACAAATAGTCTCTACTCATGCTTCAACTAAATACTATCTGAAGCCTCTGATAATATGAAGACAATCTTCTAAGTGAACAAGGTTCTGAAGACCAAGTGCTGAAGACCCCGAAGATGCTGCTCTGAGGACTCCAAGACTTGAAGATCTTAAGAATCAAGCTACGTTTTCCCTTCTTACTCATGCTCGCAGTAGCCTCTGAATTTAAGAAGATTAGAAGACTAAGCAACGAAGTTCAAACGAAGATATCTTGGTAACTATGCAAAAGTTCAAATGAAGATTTCTTGGTAACAGTGTCAAAGAAGATATACTGACAAGACAGGACACAAAAGGTTGTATCTGTCCTCATGCTTCTACCAAGCCGCCGTCAATAGTCATGATTACTTCGCAACGGCTACTTTTACTCAACTATAAAAGGACTTGAAGACTCAAAGAATGATAACACCCGCTCCGCTTAATATAACGCTCTATCTTGCTATTATCATTCAAAAAGTCATTTTTCTGTGCTATAAAATAGTTTACATATTTAGCTTATGCTAGAAGCAATATGTTGTAAACAAAACCTTTTTCAAACTGTTGTTTGAAGATCCTTGAGAAAAACCTAGTGAGGTTAAAATTCTTGAGAAGTCTAGGACTAGTGAGAGTCTTAGAGGTTGTTCCTTAAGAGAGACCAGTGTGGGTTGATCTCTTGAGAAGTCTAGACCTTGAGAGTTTTAGAGGTTGTAGTTAGTCACCAGCATTTTGGCTTGTGCATTGTACTAATATGTTTGATTAGTGGATTAAGACCTCGATTGAGAGAGGCGAAATCACCTTGGCGGGTGGACTAGATTAGCTAGAGAAATTCTTAACTGAACTAGTATAAACATACAGTGTTATCTCTTTCAAGCTTCATTAAGACAATCATTCATAAGTAAAGAGTTGTTAAAAAGGGGGTTAGTTGAAAAGAAAAGATTTTATTTGAAAAACCAATTCAAACTCCCCCTTTCTTGCATTTTTCACACCTTCAATTGGCATCAGAGCTCCGGTTTTGAGGTGATAAAAAGGTTGAGTTTTTATCAAGCACTTAACAGTGTTCAGTACTGATCCAAGTGTGAAAAACAATGGCTGTACCTGATCTAAATGTTACCACAAATGAAAGAGATTCCTATAGTGCAAAACCTCATATCTTTGATGGGGGAAATTTTGACTATTGGAAGGACATAATTGAAAGTTACTTTATTGCCTTTGACTTAGATCTATGGGATCTGGTAGTTGATGGCTACAGTTACCCTATAAATTCTGAAGGTAAAAAGATTGCCAAAAGTGCATTAACAGATGCTCAAAAGAAGACTTACAAGAATCATCCCAGAGCAAGAACGATTCTGTTAAATGCAATTTCATATACAGAATATGAAAAAATCACAAATAAAGAAACTGCAAAGTCTATCTTTGATTCCCTCAAAATGACTCATGAAGGCAACGCTCAAGTCAAAGAGACAAAGGCTCTTGCATTAATTCAGAAATATGAGGTCTTCAGAATAGAAGATGATGAATCTATGGAAACTATGTTTTCAAGATTTCAGATGCTTGTTGCAGGACTCAAAGTTCTGGACAAAGGTTATTCTACAGTTGATCACGTCAAGAAGATTATCAGAAGTTTTTCTGTCAAATGGAGACCAATGGTAATAGCTTTGAAACTAGCAAAGGATTTGAACAACATAAGTCTTGAGGAACTAATTAGCTCCTTAAGGAGTCACGAAATAGAACTTCAAGGAGATGAACCTCAGAAGAAAGGTAAATCTATTGCTCTAAAGGCTAAATCTGAAAAGAAAAAGGCTTATCAAGCAGAGGAAGAATCTGAAGAAGATTCAGACGAAGATGAACTATCTCTCATATCAAAGAAGATAAGTCAACTATGGAAATACAGAAGGAATAAGTTCAGAGGACCAAGAAGAAAACCTGAGTATACACATGGTCAAAAGAAAGCTTATGGAAAAGAAGTTACGTGTTTTGAATGCAAGGAACCTGGACATATCAAGAATGATTGCCCAAAGTTCAAGAAAGATGGAAAACCTAGAAAAGCTAAAAAGGGTCTTATGGCAACTTGGGATGATTCAGAGTCAGAAGAAGATTCCGACGGAGAATATGCCAATGTTGCATTCATGGCCAAGACCAGCACGAAAAAGTTCTATCAGAAGAAGAACTATCAGACTCTGATGACGACAGAGAGGTACTTTCTTCCTTATCTCGTTCTGAATTAGAAATAGGATTATCTGAACTTGTGGATAGGTATCAACTTCTTTTAAGAAAACACAAAACTCTGAAAAAAAACTCTTGCGGCTCCTTCAGAAGGTCTTACTAAAAGCAAGCAAAGTATCTTGGAATTAAACGAAAAATTGTCCCTCTTAGAAAAATCAAATGTTGTTTTAAAAAGTAAAGTAGCTAAGTTAGAGGAAGAGATCATGTCTGGTATAACTACCACTAATGAAGTTGTCAGATATGACAGAGCTTTTTAGCACTTCCTTGCTAAAAGCATAGATAGAAGTAAAATAGCCTTAATGATCTATGGAGTTAGCAGAAATGGGAGTAGAGGTCTAGGATATTCAGGACCATCACAACCATATGATCTAAACATTTTGTGTGTGCCGATACCAAGCTAAAATGTTCAGAACCAGAAATTTCTAAATCTGTTATATCACAAACACAGACACGGAAGAAAACATCCAAACACAAATACTATGCATAAATACCACACTATTATTCTGCTGCACGAAAATCCAAAGGTATCAGAACCTCTGGAAAGGCTAATGTGAAAGGACCCACAAAATGGGTACCTAAGAATAAGATAATTTATGTTGCAGATATCCTTAATGGCGCCACTGAAACACCAATCGTGGTACCTGGACAGTGGATGCTCACGGCACATGACGGGAGAAAGGCATATGTTCCAAGATCTGAAACTTAAGCCTGAAGGTGTCGTTGGTTTCGGAGGAAATCAGAAGGGAAGAATCATTGGCTCTGGAACTGTTAGTAATGGTAATCTTTCTTCTATAAATAATGTTCTATTAGCTGAAGGTCTAATGCATAATTTATTGTCAATTAGCCAACTTAGTGACAATGGTTATGACGTTATTTTCAATCAAACGTCCTGTAAGGCTGTCAGTCAAAAGGATGGATTTGTTCTGTTCAATGGAAAAAGGAAGAACAATACTTACAAAATTAAATTATCAGACTTAAAACACCAAAATGTAAAGTGTCTTCTGTCTGTAAATGAAGACCAATGGGTCTGGCACAGACGTCTGGGTCATGTTAGCTTGAGAAAAATCACACATCTGAACAAGCTTGGACTTGTCAGAGGTTTGCCAAATCTGAAGTACTCTTCAGACGCTCTTTGTGAAGCATGTCAGAAAGGCAAGTTTTCAAAAACTTCTTTTAAAGCAAAGAATATTGTTTCTACCTATAGACTATTGGAACTTCTTCACATTGATCTATTTGGACCAGTGAAAACTGCTTCTATCAATGGTAAGAAATACGGACTAGTCACCGTTGATGATTACAGTCATTGGACATGGGTAAAATTCTTAAGACACAAGGATGAGTCACATTCTGTGTTTTCTTCCTTCTGCACCCAAGTGCAAAACGAAAAGAATTGCAAAATCGTCAAGGTCAGAAGTGATCATGGTGGAGAATTTGAAAACAAAGATTTTGAAAAACTTTTTGATTCACATGGGATATCTCATGATTTTTCTTGTCCTAGAACTCCTCAACAAAATGGAGTTGTAGAAAGAAAGAACAGAACTTTATAAGAAATGGCTCGCACCATGATCCAAGAAGCTGACATGGCTAAGCACTTTTGAGCAGAAGCAGATAACACAGCGTGCTATATTCAAAATAGAATCTCTATAAGACCTATCTTGAATAAAACTCCTTATGAATTGTGGAAGAATAAGATTCCCAACATTTCTTATTTTCATCCGTTTGGATGTATTTATTTTATGTTAAACACTAAAGAGAATCTTGGCAAGTTTGATTCCAAAGCACAGAAGTGTCTGCTGTTAGGATACTCGGAATACTCAAGAGGCTACAGAGTTTATAACACAGAATCATGGATTGTGGAAGAATCAATTCATGTCAGATTCGATGATAAGCTTGACCCTGAAAAGTCAAAGCTAGTTGAGAAATTTGCAGATTTGGAAATCAGCTTTTCAGAACCTAAAGAAAAGGTAAAAGAAGTTAAAAGTCAAGAAGTCCCTACTCACAATATCATTGTTGAATCTTCTAATACTCCACAAGAAAAGAAAAGGAGAATCTCAACTTCACATCCTGAAGAACTAATTATGGGTAGCAAGGACGCTCCCATCAGAACCATATCAGCCTTCAAACCATCTGAAGAAACGCTTCTAGGATTAGTGTCTTTAATTGAACCAACGACAGTTGATGAAGCTCTTATGGACAAGGACTGAGTTCTGGCAATGGAAGAAGAACTTAATCAGTTCTCAAAAAATGATGTATGGGATCTCGTTCCAAAACCTAAAGGTGTTCACGTAATCGGAACCAAATGGGTTTTCAGAAACAAGCTAAATGAAAAGGGTGAAGTCATCAGAAACAAGGCACGACTCGTTGCACAGGGTTACAGTCAACAAGAAGGGATTGATTATAACGAAACTTTTGCTTCGGTCACCAGACTTGAAGCAATACGATTATTAATCTCCTTTTCGATAAATCATAACATCATCTTATACCAGAAGGATGTTAAGAGTGCATTTCTGAATGGTTACATATCAGAAAAAGTGTATGTCAAACAACCTCCTAGTTTTGAAAATTTAGAAAAGATAGATTCTGTTTTTAAACTTAAAAAGTCTCTCTATGGTCTAAAACAAGCTCCCAGAGCTTGGTACGACAGATTAAGCAAATTTCTTTTAGAAAATAACTTCACCAGAGGCAAAGTTGATACTACTCTCTTCTATAAATCATTCAAAAATGATATTCGTATAGTTCAGATTTATGTTGATGATATTATTTTTGGTTTTGCTAATCCCTCTCTATGCGAGGAATTTTCAAAGTTAATGCAAGCAGAATTCGAAATGAGCCTAATGGGTGAATTGAAGTTCTTCCTGGGAATTCAAATTGATCAAAAACCAGAGGCTACTTATATTCATCAAAGTAAGTACACCAGAGAACTTCTGAAGAAATTCAACATGATGGATTGTAAAATGGCTAAGACTCAAATGCATTCAACATGCATAATGGGGAAGGAAGAAGCATGTAGTAAGAGTACACTCTTTCTGGTTACTGCGATGCAGACTATGCTAAAGACAGACTGGAAAGAAAGAGCACATCTGGAAACTGTCAGTTCTTAGGGAACAATCTAATATCATGGTCAAGTAAGAGACAATCAACAATTGCTCTCTCAACAGCAAAAGCAGAATACATATCCGCTTCCTTATGTAGTACGCAGATGCTGTGGATGAAAAATCAGCTAGAAGATTATCAGATACATGAGAGTAACATCCCTATCTATTGTGATAATACTGCTTCTATCTGTTTAAGTAAAAACCCAATTTTACATTCCAGGGCTAAGCACATAGAAATTAAACATCACTTTATTAGAGACTATGTTCAGAAGGGAACTCTATGTTTAAAATTCATTGATACAGACCATTAATGGGCTGACATTTTTACAAAACCCTTGGCTGAAGATAGATTTCAATTTATTCTGGCGCGTCTGAAAATGGATTTTTGTCCAGAGTAAGATCGTATCAGAATCAGATGTGCTTAGTCAGAGTCTGAAGAAATAAGATTTTTTTTTAATCTCAGTTATCAGAGGCTACTTCGGTCAGGATTATCTCTGATCAGATGGAAACTCTTGAGCTATCTAGACTCTGAGAATATTGAAACGTGTCACTTGAATTAGAAAATGATTAACGCGTGTAACCTAGGTTATATCCAAATCATTACATCTATTTTAAAGTACACATTGAACAGTAATCTCTCTTGGGATTGATTTAAAATCTTAATTGCGTTCATTTCTTAACTCCTAATACTTTTTTTTTTCAAATTTCAAAAACACTTTACACTATCGGACATTCATTTCCTCGCCTTCAGAAACCCTAAAACCCCCAAATCGCTTTCTTCTCTCTCTCATTTTCTCATTGTTCTCATCTCAATCAATCACAAACTTCATCATAATGAATCACATTCAACAAGAAACTGTCAAATTCTTCAAAGAAACTGAAGCATCTTTGAATCCTTCGAAAGGGTCATCATCTTCATCAGTCGCGCCAGCTATCACCTTCACAACCACAACGACTGTTGCGTCGACTTCACTGTCTCCTTCTGAGATTGATGAAAACCATGTTACTCAGAGAACTACAGCAGTTACGTTTGTGCGTCCTGCGGACGAACTAACTGTTCTCAAGGAACTGCATGTGGATTTCCATAATCTTGCAAGCAATGGGGTTGATCTTTCTGCCGAACTTAAATATCAAGGATGGAATAACTACTTTGAAAGGCTTAAAGGTCATATCTATGAATGTATTGTAAAAGACTTCTAGAGAATGGTTGATACTGATGATTTTCATGTCGTTTCCTTTGTCATAGAGAAGAAGATTATCATTACTGAAAATTCGATTTCAGATCTTCTAGGTTTGAAATTCTTAGATAGGAAACGTGTCTATGGAAAGCTTGAAGAATCTGACATTGCCATCAGCAAAGAAATCTTTACGAACTATCAACCTAAGAAAACAGATTATAAAAGTGTAGACTTGCATGATAAACTATGAATGTGGCACAAAATCATTCTTGGTTGTATCAATCCAAGACCCCTGAAAAGTTCTGCAGACTACTTCAATACTACTCAAAAGAACATGTTGTACTGTTTGCATAAAAGGAAGAAAATGAATTTGCCATTCATTCTATTTACCTATCTAAGAGACAAAGTGCGCAAATCCAGAACAACGGCTTCACCTACAAAGAAGATTCCAACCTACATTCCTTTTGGGAGATTGCTCGCTGACATTTTTGTTGAAAATGGCTTAGTGGAGTATCTGACTAAAGAAGCCAGATACACAGAATACTTGGATCCATGCATTGGAGAGTCTTTAAATGCCAATACCCTAAAAAATATGAAAATAATCAAGGATGTTCAACTCAAACCTACTGTTATCCCTCATGAAAGTGTGATACAAAGCAGAGTTCAGGTAAAAGATTATCCCTCCTTTGATAGTTGTGAAAACAAGGAAATTATTGTTGGACTTATTGCTATAATGGAAAAGGAAGGACAAGATGTGTCTAAGGTCAGAATTGAAGAAGTTGAGCCTAGTAAAGGAAAAAGAAAGCTAATTGAAGAGGATCCTGAACCAAAGAAAAAGAAGAAAGCTAACAAGTCAGAGACCTCCAAGATTTCTGCTCAAGTTTCTCAATCCAAAAGAGCTAGTAAGTTCGCCACCACTTCTTCTGTGACAACAGTTAATGTGGAACCTGTCACTATTTCTTCATCGTCTCAACAAGCTACCTACATTCCCACTTCAAATCCACAAGTCAACTTCAAGTCACCATTTTTTTCAATTCCACCACCACCAATCTCTATTCCTGTAATTCCACAAATTTCCTTTCCAACAATCAGTACACCTATCCAATCCCAAGCAATTCCTACATACACTTCATCAACAACTACCTCAATCATCCAACCAGATATACCTGTCTCACCGATGTCCTACGCTTTTCATCAGAAAATCATTGTTGAATCCTCAATCCAACACTCTGATCCTCCATCTCCAAATTCTGAACCTCTCATGGTTTCAGTTACCCCAGAGGTATCTTCTCCTACTGATCAATAAATGACTGAACATATTCCTACTGAGATTGTTTCTCAGCCAGCACCATCTGAAACCAACTCTGTTGAACCTGACTTTGCTTTAGTCATCTATGATGTACCCCTTCCAACAACCCTTGAAGAATGCATTATTCAATTTCGTAACAAGGCGTTAAAGAAGGTTACAAAGTTAAGAGCAGAAATGAACACAAGTGTCAAGCCTCTAGAGCTTGAAAATTCTTGTCAAAACTTCCAGAAATGGTTGGATTCTGAACTTGTAAGAATTACAAGCTTCTCAGATGCCACTATAACTGTTGGAGTTCAGCTGGCAAAAGAAAAGGCAGAAGCTGAAGAGCGAATTAGGGAACTCAGGTTTTTGGCCACAAAACAAAAAGAAGCTGAAGAAAAAGCTGCTGAAGAAGCAAGACTTCTAGCAGAAAAGGCTGCTGAAGAAACCAGATTGGCACAAAAAGCTGAAGCCACGGAAAATGCCAAGCAAGATGTTGTAGTTGTTTCCTCATCCGACCCTGCTGTGAAGCGATTGGAGAATGCAATTGAAGAAATCAGAGGAGAACAACAGAAATTTAGAGAAAATTTTGAAGAACAAAAGACTGTCAATGCAAATGCCCAGAGCATGCTTCATAAGATTTTGGACAAGATGTCCTCTGGAAGCACCTAAACTCGTCTATGTTTCTTTTGATCATGACAAAAAGGGGAAGAAGTAATGAATGTGATATTTTGATTCTCATAGTCAATCCCTGAAAAACAACGTTGTTTACATGCTAACAACTGTTATTTCTATCAGATTGTTTTTCTTTTCAGGAATTCTGATCCATTTCAAACGTCATGAAGTTAATCTTCAGAAAATCAGAAATTGAATCAAGACTACGATGATTTTAGTATCTGACCTATTGAAATCAGGGGGAGTCCATCCATAGAAATTCACCAAGTCTAAGACTCAGGGGGAGTACCTCATATGAAGGATAAGCATTCCTTAAAATCTTTTATTACTCTTGCATTATGTACAAAATTGTGTCATCAAAATACTTAGTTTTGTCATCATCAAAAAGGGGGAGATTGTGAGAACAAGATTTGGTTCTGCAATATTACTTCTAAGTTTTGATGATATCAAACGAGTATGTTTGTATGAACAATTTCGTAAGACTAATGTTTGTTACTTTGAGAATCTAACAAACAGGTTATGCTTCCGTTAATTGATGTGGACATAATGCTAAAAGAATACTTTGCCTACGCGTTGATGTGCTAAATCTCTTCAGATGAATCTGAAGATCATAGACTCTGATATAATATACAAAGAAAACAAGTTCTGAAAATAAGAAGACTATGGTTCTAATGAACAAGGTCCAAATACTGAAGATTTTCGCTCTCTGATAAAGGTTCTGAAGACCCAACAAATAGTCTCTACTCATGCTTCAACTAAATACAATCTGAAGCCTCTGATAATATGAAAACAATCTTCTAAGTGAACAAGGTTCTGAAGACCAAGTGCTGAAGACTCCGAAGACGCTGCTCTGAGGACTCCAAGACTTGAAGATCTTAAGAATCAAGCTACGTTTTCCCTTCTTACACATGCTCACAGTAGCCTTTGAAGTTAAGAAGATTAGAAGACTAAGAAACGAAGCTCAAACGAAGATATCTTGGTAACTATGCAAAAGTTCAAATGAAGATTTCTTGGTAACAGTGCCAACGAAGATATACTGACAAGACAGGACACAAAAGGTTTTATCTGTCCTCACGCTTCTACCAAACCGCCGTCAATAGTCATGATTACTTTGCAACGGCTACTTTTACTCGGCTATAAAAGGACTTGAAGACTCAAAGAATGATAACACCCGCTCCGCTTAATATAACGCTCTATCTTGCTATTATCATTCAAAAAGTCATTTTTTTGTGCTGTAAAATAGTTTACATATTCAGCTTATGCTAGAAGCAATACGTTGTAAACAAAACCTTTTTCAAACTGCTGTTCGAAGATCCTTGAGAAAAACCTAGTGAGGTTAAAATTCTTGAGAAGTCTAGGACTAGTGAGAGTCTTAGAGGTTGTTCCTTAAGAGAGACCAGTGTGGGTTGATCTCTTGAGAAGTCTAGAACTTGAGAGTTTTAGAGGTTGTAGTTAGTCACCAGCATTTTGGCATATACATTGTATTAATCTGTTTGATTAGTGGATTAAGACCTCGATTGAGAGAGGCGAAATCACCTTGGCGGGTGGACTAGATTAACTTGAGAAATTCTCAAGTGAACTAGTATAAACATACAGTGTTATCTCTTTCAAGCTTCATTAAGACAATCATTCATAAGTAAAGAGTTGTTAAAAAGGGGGTTAGTTGAAAAGAAAAGATTTTATTTTGAAAAACCAATTCAAACCCCCCATTTCTTGCATTTTTTACACCTTCACACACATGAAGATTGTGAGCAGATTGGCGAAGCTGGAAGATTCAAGAAGTGTGAATTGAGTAAATATTATGCAGAAGAGCTTGGCATTACGCTATATAAAAGTCAAGATCCAAATAGGAGATTTATTTTTCTTAGAATTATTGTGGATTAGTGATTCTATGAACTCTTGCAATATTTGTCAAAATAAAAAAGAACCCAACATGTTTCAATGAGAAACCATTGAAGAGTGGAGTAGGCAAAGCGCAGACACACACTCTCTCTCCCTCTCTCTCTCTCTCTCACACACATACACACACAAATAAACTTTTGCATTTAATCTTCTTAGGATATTGCATTCTTAGGTTTTCAATTCTTAGTGTAGTTTATTATTTAGTCAATTGGTAACGATTTATTGCGTAAGGTTATATTTTGTTAGAATTTATGCCTAATCGAGCTTTAGTGGTGATAAAATTTTGAGAAAATGTTGAGGTTAGAATTCATTGATATTGAATCGTTGTATAAACACACCTCATAAAATATACGACGGAATCAATGGATTACCTTTTGTGTATCATCATAAAGCCATCTTTGGTATTTGTAAATTAGTTAAGTGTTAACATGATCAAGTTCCAACAAAAGTATAATTTTCACATTTTCGCTTTAAACCTTCTATGTGCATTTTTTAAAAACCTCTAATAATCCATTTTGGAGAATCAATCAAATTTTAGAATTGTTTTAAAGGGTATATTCACCCCCCATTTGGATCGTTTTATCACTCAATATTCTCACCCCACAATTGGCATCAAGAGATGGTCTTTTGATTAAGTCTAATCGACTCCAAATGTTTGAGAGTATAGAAGACAATGACGATCCAAAGGGAGCGCATAATAGAGCACCTATTTTTAAAGGTGATAATTATTATTATTGGAAAGCGAACATGAACATACACTTACTATCAATTGACAAAATTTTGTGGTGCCCAGTCACCGAGGGACCATTTATCCCTACGAGAGATAATGACGTTGTTAAACACCCAAAAGATTGGACGGATGGTGAAACCAAAAAGGCTTCATATAATTTGAAATCGGGTAATATACTTATCTCTGCTTTAAGCACGAAAGTATTCTACTCAATTTCACATCATACAAGTGATAAAGGTTTGTGGGGCGCTCTCCAAACTCTCTATGGGGGAACAGATGATGTCAAGGATTCTAAGGTCAATATGTTTACATAGGATTTTGAACTATTTCGTATGGAACCCAGAGAATCCATGATTTCCATGCAAACTAGATTCCTCCACTTAATCAACAAACTAAGAAGCTTGGGTAAAATCTATTCTTAGAAAGATTGTACTAACAAAATATTGAGATATATGTGCATGGAGTGGCAACCAAAGGTTACCTGTGTAAAAGAATCTAACGATCTTAATACTTTGGATATTACAAAGCTGTTTGGGAAGCTAGTCGAGAATTAAAATGAATTGAAACGACTCGTCGATAGTGAAGTAAAGTCGAAAAAAAAAGAAGGGGAAAGAATAGAAACGAGATATTTCTTTGAAAGCTTTTTCATCAAAAGCGAAGAAGTCAAAGGAAGAAAGTGATAACTCTGAAGAAAAAGCTCATAAACAAGAGGAAATGGTTTTATTCGTTAGACACTACAATATACACTTGAAAAGAAACAAGCTCAAGCATTCCAAAAAAGGCTTAGTAAATTTCAAAAATACTCACCCGCATAAGAAAGAACACAAGAAAAGGATGATGATATTACGTGTTAGGAGTGCAGAAAATTGAGACATTTTAGAACCACTTATCCAAGTCTCACCAAACATCATAAAAAGAAAGAAAATGAATTATACAAGACAAAGTGAAAATCCCTAATGGTCGTATAGCCTATATCGCGTGGGAAGAAGAGGATGAGAGATCTTCCTCAGATTCTTGCTCAAGCTCAGATGATGAGTGTGCCAACTTATGTTTGATGACACGTAAGAAAGGTGAAACTTCAAAGATATATATTTCTGAACCCAATGATGAATATTCATATAGTAAATTGTCGAAAGCGTTTAATGATATGTATGAGGATTCTATAAATGTTTTTCAGAAAATTACTCTCCAAAAATAAATGATTTTAAAACTTGAAAGGAAATAAATAATCTTAGTCGTGCTTTGGATTTCCTTAAGGAAACATATACATCTCTAGTTGATGAGTGTTATAGTGTTTCAGACACTTTAGTTAAGAAGGTAACTAAAGTAGAGTGTGTTACTTGTCCATCTTTAAAGCTTGAAATTGAAACTCTTAAAGGAAAACTAACTCATTATACTTCACTATCTTGTACTTGTTCTAACTCTTTAAGCGATAGAGAGACATTTTTCAAGAAAAAACCTCATGTGACTAGGAGAAATATAAAAAACATTTCATCTAAAGCTATTTGTCATTATTGTGGTGAAAAGGGTCACATTAGGCCTCTTTGTCATATTTGGAATGTTCATGTTCCCAATAGAAAAGTGACATGGATTCCTAAGTGTACATAAACTAACCCTAAAGGACCCACTAGTTTGAGACCTAAATTTCCTATTTGATTGTCACGGGAAAGTCTTGTCTCTGTGAAAAAATTATGGTTACTATATAGAAGATGCTCAAGACGCATGACGGGAGATGATTCCATGTTCATCAAGTTTGATGAGAAGGAAAGTGGTCATGTCACGTATGGAGACAACACAAAAGCTGAAATTTTAGGAGAAGGTATTGTGGGAAATTCCTCCACAATCATCATTGAAAATGTGGTTTTAGTTAAAGGGCTTAAACACAACCTACTTAGAATTAACCAATAATGTGACAAAGGGTACATCGTGGTTTTTGATACTCTTAGTTGTTTAATTAAGCATAAGGTATGTAAGGATCATGTGTTTATAAGTTCTAGGATTGATAATGTATATATGCTTGATCTAGACGATTTGTGAATGCATGGAACTAAGTGCTTAGTCGCCAAGGGTGATGATTCTTGGTTATGGCATAGGCGCTTAAGTCATATGCATTTCAACTTAATAAATAAAATAGCATTCAAGAATCTAATGTTTAGTGTTCCTAAAATTAAATTTTAAAAAGAAACATGATGTGATACTTGCCAAATGGGAAAGCAAAAGAGAATTTCGTTTAAATCAAAAAAGGTTATTTCGACATCAAAATCTCTCTAGCTTCTTCACCTAGACTTGTTTGGCCCTTCGCGGACAAGGCGTTTATGAGGAAATTATTACGGGTTTGTGATTGTTGATGACTTTTCTAGATTCACTTGGACATTATTTTTAACCCATAAGTATGAAACTCTTAAAGCTTTCGTTGATTATGCTAAGCATGTCCAAAAAGTTTTTAGTTTAAAAATCATCACACTCCATAGTGATCACAGTGGTGAATTTGTTAACCATTAATTTCAAAACTTTTGTACCAAAAATGGGACTACTCATAACTTTTCAAGTCCGAGAACTCCACAACAAAATGGTGTTATTGAGCATAAAAAATGTGTTTTAGAAGAATTGGCCCAAACCTTGATAAGTGAAATGAACCTACCTAACTACTTTTAGGCGAATGCGATTAATACCACATGTCATGTCTTAAATAGGGTGGTCATTCGACTCATCCTAGAAAATACACCATATGAGTTACTTAAGATGTCTCTTATGGCAGAGATGACATATTTCTTAGGATTGCAAATCAAACAAGCTGAAGAAGGCACTTTCATAAGTTAAACTAAATACTTCTTAGATCTTCTAAAGAAGTTTGATATGAAAGATTCTAAGAGTATCTCAATACCCATGGAATCAAATGTGCTAATTAACAAAGACGGGAAAGGAGTTGACTTTGACATTACCAAGTATCGAGGTATAATTGGATCCTTATTCTATTTAGTGGCGAGTATGCCAAATATCATTTTTAGTGTGTGCATGTGTGCTAGATGTCAAGCATCACCTAAGGAATCCCACTTTAAGATCATAAAAATGTATTTAAACCTCACAACACGCTCGTTGGTATCCTAAAGGTAGTGCTTGTAGTTTAGCAGGTTTTTTGGATTCCGAGTTTACAAGGTACAAGTCAGATAGGAAAATCACTAGTGATACATGTCACTTATTTGGAAGTTATTTTAGTTTCTTCACACAGTAAGAAGTAACATAGTGTTGATCTTTCTACCGTCAAGGCTGAATATGTAGGCGCTGGTAGTTGTTGTGCACAAGTCTTATGGTGAAAGCAACAATTGCAAGATTATGATTTAAATTTTTGATGCATTCCAATTAAGTGTGATAGTACTAGTGCAATAAGCCTCACTAAGAATCTGGTACTTCATTCACGGACCAAACACATTGAGATTCGACATCATTTTCTTAGATATCATGTTGAAAAAGGGGATGTTATTTTTTAATACGTTGACACTAAAAGTCAGCTTGCTGACATTTTTACAAAACCATTGTCATAAGAACCTTTTCACAAGATCTGTAGGGATTTGGGAATCTTAGATTCCTCATGCTTTAAATAGAATGAAAATTATGTTTAGTTTTATTTGATATGTATATTATGTTTTCACCAGCACTATTTTATAGCAAATCATAGTTTTGTCGACTACATTAGTGTGTCTCTATAACTCTTGTATCCGGTTTTATATCATTGTGCATATGTTGTACTGAATATGTTCATTAGTTTGCTTATTACCTTCTTTACTTTACTCATTCATCTCTAGCATATGTTTTTTATTGTTCTTTTTTGCATTTAATTATTTTTAAATGTGTATTGCTAATGATGTGAATTCGAGCATTTGTATACTTGTTCATGCATTATTTAATCATTTTTTATATGATAGTTTTGATCACTTAATTATATGTTGTTGAATGTTGTTGCATGTGTATTTTGCATTTTGTTGCATGTAGCATGTCTAACTTTGTGTTATGTATCTGATTTTTGTTGTCGTATATTCTTCTTATTTGTTTAGCTCATGTGTTCATTTGGAACTATTCATTTTGTGGTTAGTTATTTGGTTTTTAGACTCATTTTAATCTATCTTTTTTAATGTCGTCAAAGGGGGATAAGTTATAATGTGAGTCTAGAATTGTTTTATACATTTTATGTTGTGGTTTGTGTGCAATTTTTCAAGGAGAGCACGTGTGTTTTTGCTTTTGGCTCAAATTTGACTTAATTCCAAATAAAAGTTTGCCAAGCATCGAAAAGGGGGAGACTAAAGTTGCATATCCCTAGGGGAAACTGAAGTTGCATGTCCCTAAAACATTCAGGGGGAGAATACCAATACAGTGGTTTTGTTTCTTGTCTTATCGCTTTCGTTTTCATTTTCTTTTGTTTATTGAGTCTCTTTCATAATTGCACATCTCCGAATCAAGTTTAAATCGATTCATTTTTTAGCATGCATAAATCAATGGTTATATTTGAGCTTGATCATGATGCTTACCTCATGTTAAATCTGGTGTCCTCCTAATTGCTTGAGAGGGATAAGAAGAAGAGAAACTGGGTTACCTCTTTATAGGCCAATTTTGATCGATTAAAAGGGGTTTTAATTGATTAAGTCATTAATGTCAATAGATTCTTATTGATTGATTTTCATGGTGTTTAGATTTTGGGTCTTTTAATTGATTAATCCTTTAGGTTTAACCGATTCATTGACATTAGTTTTAAAATTCAAATGGCCTAATCGGTTAACCCTTATGTTTAATCGGTTAGAACATGATTTTCCCCTTTTTTTAGATCGCTTGGGCCTTGAATGACTATGAGCTCATGATTTCCTTTTTCCCTACTCTTTATTTGGTTTTATACCCCCTTTGCTACAAAATTAATTTCTTAAGCAATTGATTAGTGGTTAAATAATCAAAATGGACTAGACAAATAATAAGCATTTGTTAGAGAAATAATTGGAGTTTTCTGAGATTGTTTTTCTACCAAGTGCTTTACCTTAAAACCTCAAAAACTTTTTAGGGGAGATTTTTTCCCATTTTGATAGATATGGAGTCAAGCAATGATTTATTTTTTTTACATCCCTCAAAATCGTTTGATACGAGAGTTGATCATGAAAAACATTTTTTCACTGGTAAGATATCTTCCAAGGAAATTTTTGCCCAATAAACTTCTTAATAAAAATATTTCAAAGAATTCCTCAAGCATAAAATAAAATTTCTTAGAGGAACTCGTGATTTGCACAACTATTCTTGGTTTGCATTTTGGTTCTTGAAGCTACAAAGCATCCTTGGAAAACCAATTAGATTTTTACCTTTGGTACCAAAATATTTTTGAATCCTTTAGGGCTATTGGATTTAATATGTCTTGTGTAGTACCATTTAGATCATCTTAAATTATGCAGTTTAGCAAAACAAAAAAGTTAAAGATGATCATGCTTATTACAAAAATTGCATTTATATTCAGAACGATTGGTCTTCTTCTTAGCATGACAAATACTTATGAAATATTCATTAGGAAAATAACCTAGATCGGTTTTATTATAAGAAGCATTTTGATTTGATAAAATGAGGTCTAGATTCTCTTTACCTTTATTAAACTTACATGCAAGTTTTCATTATAATTTTTCAAAGAATCACAAGTGTCAGATTTACTTAATTTTAAGGATAGTTTTCTAAAATTATCCAATACAATATCAAGCCTATCATTATTAATTTCAAGATATTTAATATGATCATTCAAAGCTAAGATGTTTCTTTCTAACTTCTCATTTTCCTTGTTAAGCTTAACACTTAATAAAAACATTTGTTTGTAGGAAAGTAGTTACCTTATTTTCATCCTCTTCATAAGTAGCTTTAAAGAAAACATTTACATCTTCATCTAATTCTTTAGTTTATATGTTTCACTTGAATTTTTCGATGAATTTTTGGTTGAAGCTCGGGAAGATTAAGTTGTTTCTTCAATTGATTCTTCATATGTTGTTATGGCTTCTTCATGTGATGCTACAAAATTTTCCTATGTTGGATTGAACATTTGATATGATGATTCTCCATACAAGTTTTTTTATAACGATTCTCCAAATTTTGAGGATTCTTCAGATGTTTCTAAGTTATTTTACTCATCCTTAAGAAATTGAATTAATTCTCCAAACTTCATGATGATTTCCTTTTTATTTGATCTTTCCTGAAACTCATCCAAAAAATTTCTACCTTTGAAGTCAAGTAATGAATCAGGTTTCTGATACAAATTCTTGAATCCTAGATATTTTTTAGACGCAAAGTTTCTAACATTAATTTCAGTGTTTGTGAATCATTCTTCACTTGTACTTGTTGTCTCATTTTGTTAGATACATGTATTTACCTTTTTCATCTCAGTTGGAACTTTATAGATTTCATTAAGAGTGTCTCATACTTCTTTAGTCATGCTACAATTAAAAATATAACAGAAATCTCTATTGCTTAACGCATTGGGTCATCAAGTACTTAGCTTAAAACTTTAGTTGCACTTTTCTATTTTCTTCTATTGTCCCCAAATAACTAGGTTTGTTCACTGTTTCATTATTAACAAAATAAATCGGGAAAAAAATCATCTAAAATAAAATTCCATAAATCACAATCAATAGAATAAACAAAATATTTTTATTCTCTTTTTCCATATATCAAACCTTTCACCATTAAACGATGGAGGTATATTCATGAAAAATCTCTTGTTAAAAGAAAAAATATTTAAAATCATCATACTACCTCCTAAGACTTTGATGTCACTTGTTGACTAAAAGACTTCAAACACAAGAAGGGCGTTAATTGTTTTGATTAAAAATTGAAACTAATTTATAGAAACTTTGTTAATTAAAACAATCATTTTGATTTTGGTAAGCACATGGAGATAAGTCAGCAGAACTAAAGACAAAAGATTGAGAAGAAGAGAGATACGTAGCACAAATAACATAAACAGCGAAAATAAAATAGTGAAGAAATAGAGAAAGTGCACCATAGATTTTTATAAGTTCGGTCTAACCATTTAGCCTAATCATGTTTTTTGAGAATTTTCTCTAAAGAGTTCCACTAAACACACTTGAGCTTTTTATAGATTTTTCCCACGAACCTTTAACAACAAAAAGACAGAGCTTTTACACTGGATAAGCTAAAAACCAACAGACTTAACTTTTACATGTACTTTGCTCAAGAACTTTCAAATAGAGCTCTTACATAGGTCAAACTCAAGAATCTACAAATAAAGTTTTTATACATGTTAATCTCAGTCTTTACAATCAGTCAACTTTTTATATGGGTTTTGCATTCAGTCTTTACAAAATAACTTTACAAGAGAATCACACCAGACTCTTGGATACAACAATTTAAAGCACGACATGAATTACAACTAAACTTTCACAAGGAATTTTCGATCTTTCATTACTACAACAATCTTTATGAAAAGGAAATATAAAAACAAAGAGAGATAGTATAAGAAAGGTATAAGGTGTTCTAATAATAAATTCAATGTATAATGAAATGAAAAGAAACCTCCTTTATATTGAAAAGTATATGTCTCAAAATGAAAATAATCTATGACTCGTTTTAATGACTTAATCAATTAACTCTAACGGTTAATCAATTAAGGGCTTTTAAAATACCGTACCCTAATTCAAAAAAGGAAATCATAAAACGTCTAGATGGTTTAATCAATTAAAAACTTTTTAATTGATTAAGAGTTCATTTATCTTGTTCGAATCGATTGGGCCAAGTTCTTAATCAATTAGGCAATGTAAAAACTTTCTCAATTAATTAAAAATACTTTTTGATCAATTCCATTCAACCTTAATAGGTTTTCAAGAAGTTTTATGAAATAAGAGAAGAGTTTTAAAAATACTTTATGTCTGTGTGGTTTCCTCAATACTTCAAAACTTACTCTTGACCTTTTACATTTTAACTTATCACTCTAAGATGCTAAGCGCAAGAACGGATGAGCTTTTACACTTTCACTACTTCAGATCTTCAAGTTCTCTTACTAGATACAACAATGACTTAGTACTTCAGTTGGAACTTGGATCCTATGACTGATGAAACTTGATATATATTCTTGATCATCTGTCATCATTATAAATTTTATTTGATAGTTAAAATCAACTCCCCCTATCATAGAGAACTCTCAACATTCACAAATCGTTTTGACTTATGAATTTGTTTATCTTCAAAGTTGTTGCTTCATCACTTATCTTCATCAAAACTGATTGATGGTCATACATGCAAGTAAATAGATCCATAACACAAAAAAAATGTTTAGAGTGTTTGGATTTAAGGTGTTCCATAAAGTTCTCATATGGATGTAGTGAATAGAAACATAAATAGCAGAGAAAGCAAAGCACTTATTGTGATTATTAATACTTAAGGATACTTGTCGGTAATAATAGGATCAAGGTGAAGTTTAAAAACACCAAAAAGGTTTGACAACATATTAATCTCTTATTCATAGCAGAAAGTTAAAGGTTTAACTATTTTAGCCAATTCGGGGTAAGTTGTAGAAATCCATCTAGGGATCAACAATGCAAACCTAGTGAGGTTTGTTGATAACCATAATTCTTTCATGAGCCAATCTAGATGATACATTGGCAATAACTCTAATATTCTAAAAGAGACACTTCAATGGAACAATTTGGAATTACTATGGTTCAACCTAGTTATATTTTGTTCTTTGAGACGTGTTTCTTGATCTTTCTCTTTGAGCCATCATCAGGTGAACTCTCGTAGACTCTAAAACACAGATACTCAATTTTAGATAAAGTACTGGTACCAGGTACGTATCGGGTATTGGTACGCGTACGGTACACGTATGGTACGCATCGAAGTCGTACCAAATTTTTTTGTTTTTTTAGTTGGTACACCAACCGGTATACATTTGGTACCACGTACCCAATTCTTTTTTAATTTTTTTCTAATGATATAATTTGGCCTTTTTTATGGAGTAAAAATTAGGTTAATTATTTTATTTATAAATAAAAAGATTCTTTCACAACTAAGTTCTTCATCTTCTGCTAAGAGAAATTGGAGCACATATGGATTTACTCATTGAAAAAAAATAGGCTCAATTCAAAGAGGGCTTAGGATTTAGTTTTTTTCATACAAATCTTCGTCTTTTCTCGAGAAATAGTAAGGTTTATAATGAAGAGGCAACAAAAATGTGAGATATTGGTGGAGATGAATGATATCTATTTGATAGAATTGGTATTCTTGAAGTTGCTAGTCTTTCTCTCGATGAACCTGAACTAGAAGTCACTCTTTTTAATGACATTGGAGAGAAAAACATTGATATTCATCCATGATTTATTTATACTTTTTAAGTGTGATTTAGTTTTATAATTGTGCAGATATTAACTTTTATTAAGCAAATTATTTTTTAATTTTAATGTTTTGTTGTTATTTAAACAATATAACTCATTTATTATTTTTATAATTATATTTAAAAAAATTATACTAACATACACATACCTTAATTTTTTTTAAACTATTGTACTCCGTACGAGTACTTATATCAGATACTGGTACGTACCCGTACCTATGGAACGCAGCTCATAGATATTGTTCTCATCTTTTTCAAAGTTCAGCCTATATTGGCCCAAGACTTCATAAGAAAATCAAGCACATTTGAGTTTTCAATCATAGCTTGATAATGGGAACTATTTCCTCAAGCTACAAATCCAGCATCATAACTACTAAAAAAGTATATAACTTCAGCGTTTTGATAATCTGGAATAACAAGCATGATTTCCTTACTCACAAATCGCTTTAAAGCTCCACTTGTCTCTTTTATTTTATGAAGAAATTCCACTTCTTTATGTTTCTTCTTGGACAAGTCGTCAGTTACAATACAGACATCATCAATCTTATCCTCTACATGGACATAAACTTGCTTCAACCCTTTCTTAGGTTTAGGTTCGGATTTATCAAATGTTGTTTCCTCACGCACAACTCTTCTTTTGCAATTTCCAAAGGAGTTACCAATGCAGCTGCAATAATGGCATAACTCATGCATTTTCGCATATTCTATTTCCCAAAAAAGAAAATCTCTCCATCAATATTTTGTAGCTCAACTCCTTTACCAAGTCTAAATCTACAAAAACCAGAAAAAATTCCAAACGTCCTATGGAATGAATGAAGGTTTATTTGAGGCTGGATCGATACATATAAAGGTCTCAATGTTGCTGGTACGGGTGGCAATAAAATGCATTAACATTATACTCATTTAATCTATTCAATAAATAATCCATCCATTTAATAAAAAATAATTTAATAGATTGAATTCAATCCATCCATTTAAACTTTTGGATGGATTCAATCCATCCATCTTATATCCAATGGATCATATTTTATTTTTTAAATTTTACAAAACATTATTTAGCTTTTTTTATATCAATTTTTTAATAAAATTTCAACAAAAATAATTTTTGTATTTCTCTTTTTCAAATATATTTTATTTTAAAAATTACATGATATCC
This sequence comes from Lathyrus tuberosus, assembly GCA_022829125.1. NCBI lineage: Eukaryota > Viridiplantae > Streptophyta > Magnoliopsida > Fabales > Fabaceae > Lathyrus > Lathyrus tuberosus. Next base: position 2,272,910 of record JALAZF010000164.1, read on the forward strand.
TCTCTCTCTCTCTCTTCTCTCTCTCTTATCTCTCTCTTCTCTCTAAATCAATCCTATTAAATTAGATTCTTACTGTATACATGTTAGCCACATTACCGTTTTACAATTCCGATGACAATAATAATTTAAGAGATTAATTATTATACACTGTCAGTGTAAAAAGTTTTACATCGTCGATTCATCAGCATCATCCGTTTGTCTTACTTTATAAATGATTAAAATAAAAGTCAAACTCTTATGAACATCTAATGACTATGATTAACTGACAGTGTAAAATTCTTTTACACTGCCATTATATTTCAATTAAATTCATAATTTAATAGATACAGAATTCTATCTTTTAGCATAACATTAATTTTTTCTAACACATACGTTTAACAATATTCCAACTGAACATTTTGAGCCAAACAAACTAGTTACAGAAGCTTGGTTCAGTATGTCTACAAATTAATTTAACGAGTTCAATCCCTTATAACTTTTTCTTAAGCTTTATTATCCTAGCTCTAATTATAAATAGCATGCATGAGTCCTGTTTAGATAAAAGATACTTGTGTTAAACTTAATAAACAAACAAAATCAGTGAGCTAAAACAGTAAAAGTAACACTTATGTACAGGAGAGAGAGAGAGAGAGAGAGAATTTAACTTAATTTCATGGATGGATGGATATTTATCCATTAAAAAGTTGTTAATGATAGTTTTTTAAATACTCGTGGTGAAAGGTCTCACATTTCACCACGGTTGGAATATTAACTATCATTAAAAATCTTTTAATGAGACTAAAAAATTGTGCGCATCTATTACAACAGTGTATAGGCAAGCCATTATAAATCTGGCGTTGTTGTATGCGCGTTTTGTAGTAGTGTGGGCACTTCAACGGGACAGCCGCCTGACCACATGTCAGGAAGACTTTCGACACAAGGAGTCGGTCCCTTACTCGAACCAGGCCCTGATACCACTGATGGGACATCATGAGGGGAAAGCATTCACATTGGGTCAAACACTCACCTAAAGGTCAAAGACTCACCCAAATAAGTGAGAGAGACACCACATATTCACCCAAAACCTTAAGGTGATAGGTGTATAGGTCCTCTTACTTATGAAGTATTCAACCTTCACTTTTCTAAACAATGTAGGACTTAGAACTCACACTTGTTTCTCCACACAACTCACACTTGTTTCCCAACCGAAATAATATCTCATTTTTAAATGGAGCTCTAAGAGTATATTTATCGCCACACTTTTACCATTCACACTCGCCAACCAAAGCTTCAATTGTCAGAACTAATAGATAATTGACCAAAAAGTGACATCTTCTAGTATGTGAACGTTGTGTAGTTTGTGACCGTTTTTTACATACCAGCTGGATCATTAATTGATAGAAAAATTAAAGGGTTATATTATAAATGGTCAACATATGAAAAAGTCCAACGGAAATATTTTGGATATTAATTGAAAGAAAAATTCAACAGAAATATTTTACTACATGTAAAAAATATTAACGGTAACATTGGCTAATAGTAAAAAAAACTAACGGTAACATTTTTCAATCTTATAAATAGGTTACTAATTTTATTATAATTTTCATTCACAACTAGTCTAATTTTGAACTATTGCTTTTATCTTATTTTAATTATTTTCTTCTACACATTTTATGCAAAATAGTGGTAGTCCCTCTTCTATTCCAAATCAACAAAGCAACCCATACTTTAAAAATGCACCTTTTATCTCAAATTCACACCATAACCCAAAGTTTCAAAACTCTCAGTTTATCCAAAATCCACAAAATAATCCACACTTTGAAAATTACTCATATTATACACCACCTTATCCATATCAACATCAACCATTTATATCTCAATCAACTAACCCCACTATGCCTCATGAGACTCAAATAGGTAGTAGTGGGGTGCAATCAAATGATCAAGAACGTGAAACACCACAATTTTGCTCTCAAGGTAGCTTAGAAACTATTAACCTTGGTGAAGAAGTTGCATCAGCGTCGGTTGTGAATACGCATAAATAAATGTTCCAACAAAAAGAGGATGAACTTTTCATTCAATCATTGCTCAACGTTTCAAAGGACTCAATTATTGGGTTGATAAAAAAGGAGATAGTTTTTGGAAGAGGATCGGCGAAGCTTACAACAAGTATCGTGACCTCAATTACAATGAGAGAAAACCGACGCAACTAAAAGGTCGATGGTGTAACGCCCAGTTATTTAATTAATTATTTAATTAAATATCTTCGTATTATTTGTTTGATTTGTGTTGGTTGTCGAAAATATTGTGTTGAGTTGCTATGTCGGTTTTAGTTGAATTAATTTAATTGATTTAAGTTGTGTTGGCTTTAGTTGGATTAATTTAATTAAGATGATTTAAGTTGTAGAAATAATATAGTGTTAATATATTAGAATTATAAGAGAATATTGGGCTTATTTAGATGGTGAGTGTAGTAGTAATAATGGGGGGGGGGGGGGGGGGGGGTAGAAAGTTGGCCCAAATGAAAGTTAATAGAATAATAGTGTTATTATATTAGGCATTTAGAAATAATGAGGAATTAGAAGTAGCAGTAGGAACGTGGAAGTTGCAGAGAAAGAGAAAATAAGGTTTTGGGAGGAGAACGTGGAAGTTACAGAGAAGAGAAAAGAGGCAAAGTTGGGTCAATCGGAGATTTAGAGCAACCTTCAATCCAAGGTAAGGGTGGGGTTCTGACTCTATAATGGGGTATTCAATGAATGATATGTGGGGTTGGGTTTGTAGAATTACCTCTATCTGTGTTGTAATGGCTGTCGTGGATATTGAAATACGTTTGCTGTTGATGAATTGATTGTAGGAAAATTAGTCTATGTTGCTTTAAGGTATAATTTTATTGCGTTTCTATTGTACTGTGATGGGTGAATTTGGAACTGTTCTGGAATCTGAGGAGAGGTTTGTGAATTGGGGAGAACTGGAATGAAATACACTGAGACGAAGGGAATTCAGGGATGTGGCGACCGTGATAGAGGGCGTGACGAGCGTCACGCAGGTTGAGTGCAAGTGACGACCGTCACTCATGTATTACGACCGTCACACATGTGACGAGGGCCAGGGTGTGGTGACGAGCGTCACACAGGCCTGCTATGTGATTCTTTCTGTTTCCGTTCTGTTCATTCTGTCTGTTATGGTTTCACTTGGTTTTGTTCTATTTTAATTTTAGTTTGAGAGGTTGGTATATAAGTCAGTAGTACTGGACAGAGGATTGATAATGGAATTAATTAACCGATTCTCAGTCGAAAACTACCGAACAATGACGTGATTGCTTGTAGTATATTTTAGTTGGTATAGAGTATGTTATAGTTGTTGTGATATTGTTGTTGGGAATTATAAAGTTGCAGGTGTGAAATATGTTGCATTGCCTCTAATTATTGGCAAGAATTAAGTTGCGGGCCTATGGACAATGTTGATTTGTTGTTGTGTTGATATATAACTATCATTGTTGTTATTCTGACGTTTATGTTGAGTCGCATTGCATAGCATATCAAGCTGGAGCTGCTGCTTGGTAAGTTGGCCTGGATTGGCAAAATATTAAGTTGAAGGCTTATGCCTTGTTGATGCCTCTATTAATTAGCAAATTTTAAGTTGGTAGTTCTGCTCCAATGGTACCACATGCATGTGCATTTTACAAGTCGCATTCCACGTTGCATAAAGTTGTTGTTATGTTGTTGATTAATGTTGATTGAAAGGTTGTGAAGTGGTGATTTTATAATCTGATCTAATATATTATTTATCATACATCCGATTATATTGTTTGATATCTCACCCCTTCTGTGTTTGGTGACGGTTTATACGCCATCCTGCAGGTAATCCAGAGTGAAGGTTGTCTACCTTCATTAGTTCGGGTCGGTGTCATCTCTCTGATACGTAACACTCGGGGGGATGAACGTTTGTTTCCTTATTGTTGATTTTAGTATTGTTGCTGAATTTTAAGTTGTTTTCTTTAAAGACTTGTTGTTTTGAAGTTGTTTTAAGTTGGATAAGGATGTTATGTCATTAAGTTGAAGTTTGTGAATCCGCTGCTTAATTATAAAAGTTGTTTTGTTTCAAAGACTAAAATTATGTGTTATCTATCTATGTTATATGTGATTATAAGCCGTTGCTATAAGTTGTATGTGTAGCATCCTATGTGTATGTTGGAATTTTTTAACTCTGATTTTATCAATATTCGTTGGGTAGAAATGGGGTGTTACATTAGTGGTATCAGAGCAGGTCGGTCCGTCCGGCCAAGTTGTCGAGTCGTAGCTTTGTTTAACAATCGAGTATTGTTAACTAGTTCTAATCTTTGTTTATGTTGTAGTGATAAGTTGAGATGGCTGGAAGGAACGATGCTGCAATTGCCACTGCTATGCAAGCAATGGCTCAGGCTATGCAGAATCAACCGAATGCTGACGAGAATGCTGGATCTCGTAGTTTGGCGACGTTTCAGAGGGAGAATCCGCCTACCTTCAAGGGTAAGTATGATCCTGATGGAGCCTTGGACTGGTTGAAAGAGATAGAGAGAATCTTCCGTGTGATGGACAGTACTCCAGCACAGAAGGTTCGATATGGGACTCATATGCTAGCAATCGAAGCTGATGACTGGTGGCTAGAGACTCGTCAGAGGTTGGAAGCTGCAGGTGAAGAAATCACTTGGGTTGTGTTCTGTAGAGAGTTCCTGAGGAAGTATTATCCTGAAGATGTTCGGGGTAAGAAGGAAATTGAATTCCTTGAGCTGAAGCAAGGAAATATATCGGTGACTGATTATGCTGCAAAGTTTGTTGAGTTGGCTAAGTTTTACCCGCACTATAACGAGGCGAATGCTGAGTTTTCAAAGTGCATCAAGTTTGAGACCGGATTGCGTCCAGAGATCAAGAAGGCAGTTGGATATCAAAAGATTCGTGTCTTCTCTGATTTGGTTGATAGCTGTAGGATTTATGAAGAGGATAATAATGCTCATTACAAGATCATTAATGAGAGGAAGAGCAAGCACCAACAGAATCGTGGCAAGCCTTATGATGCTCCAGCTGGTAAAGGCAAACAGAAAGTGGCTGATGGAAAGAGGACTAGTGGGGGAGATGCTCCTGCTGGTGTAGTTTGTTTTAAATGTGGGAAACCTGGTCATAAGAGTAATGTGTGTACTGCTGAGGTAAAGAGGTGTTTCCGTTGTGGTAAGACTGGGCATGCAATATCAGAGTGCAAGCATAAAGAGATGATTTGCTTCAACTGTGGTGAAGAAGGACACATTGGTAGTCAGTGTCAGAAACCAAAGAAGGCGCAAACCGGTGGGAAAGTGTTCGCGTTGGCTGGGACTCAGACAACTAGTGAGGACAGACTCATCAGAGGTACATGTGTCATTAATAGTACTCCTTTAATTACTGTTATTGATACTGGTGCTACACATTGCTTTATTGCTGCTGATTATGTTAAAAGATTGGGTCTTATGTTGTCTTCTATGAATGGAGAAATGGTCTTCGAAATTCCGGCTAAGGGAGCGGTAACTACTTCTCTTGTGTATTTAAAGTGTCCTTTGTCGATCTTCGACAGAGACATTAATGTTGATTTGGTGTATTTGCCGTTAACTGGGATGGATGTGATCTTAGGAATGAACTGGTTAGAATATAACTATGTTCATATCAATTGCTATAGAAATTCGGTGAGGTTTTCTACTCCTGAAGAAGAGGAAGGAGTTGGGTTGTTGTCTTTTAGGCGGTTACGACAGTTGATGCAAGAAGAAGCTCAGGTGTTCTCATTAATGGCGTCGTTATCGCTAGAGAATCAAGCTATAATTGAAGAGTTGCAAGTGGTGCACGAATTTCCTGAAGTTTTCCTGATGAAATTCCTGACGTACCGCCAGAGAGGGAAGTGGAATTTGCGATTGACCTTGTACCTGGTACCAGACCTGTTTCTATGGCACCATACAGGATGTCTGCATCGTAATTGTCAGAATTAAAGAAGCAATTTGAGGATTTACTTGAGAAGAAGTTTGTAAGGCCAAGTGTATCACCGTGGGGAGCTCCAGTGTTGTTAGTAAAGAAGAAAGATGGAAGTATGAGGCTCTGTGTTGATTATAGACAGTTGAACAAAGTGACGATTAAGAACAAGTATCCGCTTCCGAGAATAGATGACTTGATGGATCAGTTGGTAGGTGCTTGTGTGTTTAGCAAGATTGATTTGAGGTCAGGCTATCATCAGATTAAAGTGAAAGATGATGATATCCAGAAGACGGCTTTTAGAACGCGTTATGGATATTATGAGTATTCGGTGATGTCGTTCGGTGTTACTAATGCGGCGGGAGTATTCATGGAGTACATGAACCGTATCTTTCATACTTACTTGGATCGGTTTGTGGTGGTGTTCATTGATGATATACTGATTTACTCTAAATCGGAAGAAGAGCATGCAGCACACTTAAGACTAGTATTGCAAGTTTTGAAAGAGAAGGAGTTATATGCAAAGCTGTCTAAATGTGAATTTTGGTTAAAGGAAGTTAGTTTTCTTGGTCATGTCATTTCAGGTAGTGGCATTGCTGTGGATCCATCTAAAGTAGATGCTGTGTTGCAATGGGAAACTCCAAAGTCGGCTATCGAGATTAGAAGATTTTTGGGACTAGCCGGTTATTACCGAAGGTTCATCGAAGGATTTTCTAAGTTAGCACTTCCGTTGACTAAGTTGACTTGTAAAAGTAGATCTTTTGTGTGGGACGTTCAATGTGAAGAAAGTTTTACGGAACTGAAGAAGAGATTGACGTCGGCTCCGGTTTTGACATTACCTAATCTGGGAGAACCTTTTGTGGTATATTGTGACGCTTCTAAGATGGGTTTAGGAGGTGTACTTATGCAGAATGATAAGGTGGTTGCTTATGCGTCGAGGCAGTTGAGAACTCATGAAAAGAACTATCCTACGCATGATTTAGAGCTTGCTGCAGTTGTTTTTGTGCTAAAGATTTGGAGACATTATCTTTATGGTTCTAGATTTGAAGTGTTTAGTGACCATAAGAGTTTAAAGTATTTATTTGATCAGAAGGAGTTGAATATGAGACAACGGAGATGGTTGGAATTATTAAAAGATTATGATTTCGGTTTGAACTATCATTCAGGAAAAGCTAATGTTGTGGCTGATGCTTTAAGCCGAAAAACTTTGCATGTGTCGGCGATGATGGTTAAAGAATTGGAACTAATTGAACAGTTTAGAGATATGAGTTTGGTTTGCGAAGTGACACCGCAGAGTGTTATGTTGGGAATGTTGAAGATTAACAACGATTTCCTAGACAGTATCAAGGAAGCTCAGAAATTAGACGTGAAACTAGTAGATTCGATGGTTGGGATCGATCAGTTGGAGAATGATGATTTCAAGTTAGATGCGCATGGTGTGTTGCGATTCCGTAATCGAATTTGTATTCCTGATGATGCGGAGATGAAGAAAGCGATTCTTGAGGAAAGTCATAGAAGTAAATTGAGTATTCATCCGGGGGCTACAAAGATGTATCAAGATTTGAAGAAGTTGTTTTGGTGGCCTGGGATGAAGCGTGATGTAGCACGATTTGTGTATGCATGTTTAACTTGTCAGAAGTCGAAAGTTGAGCATCAGAAGCCTGCGGGGTTGATGCAACCGTTAGAAGTTCCAGAATGGAAGTGGGATAGCATTTTAATGGACTTTGTGACGGGATTACCTAATACTTCAAGAGGACATGATTTGATTTGGGTGATTGTTGATAGACTTACGAAGTCGGCTCATTTTATCCCTATTAACAATAGTTTTCCGGTATCGAAGTTGGAAGAGATTTATACCAATGTAATTGTCAAGCTGCATGGTGTTCCTTTGTGTATTGTGTCGGATAGAGATCCGAGGTTCACTTCTGATTTTTGGAAGAGTTTGCAAGAGGCGTTGGGTTCTAAGTTGAGGTTGAGTTCAGCGTATCACCCTCAAACGGATGGTCAGACGGAGAGAACTATTCAGTCATTAGAGGATTTGTTGAGAGCATGTGTTCTTGAGCAGGGAGGTTCGTGGGATACTTATCTTCCATTGATAGAATCCACTTATAATAACAGTTACCATTCGAGTATTGGAATGGCCCCTTTTGAAGCGTTATATGGTCGGAGATGTAGGACTCCTTTATGTTGGCATGAATCTGGGGAAGGTGTAGTGCTTAGACCTGAAATTGTTCGAGTGACTACTGAGAAGGTGAAGTTAATTCAAGAGAAGATGAAAACTTCTCAAAGTAGACAGAAGAGTTATCATGACAAGCGAAGGAAAGATTTAGAATTTCAAGCGGGTGACCATGTGTTTTTTAGAGTTACACCTGTGATCGGTGTTGGGCGTGCATTGAAGCCTAAGAAGCTCACTCCTTATTTTATTGGTCTGTATCAGATTTCGGACAGAGTTGGAAATGTTGCTTATAGAGTGGCTTTACCGCCTAATCTTTCGAATTTACACGATGTGTTTCATGTGTCACAACTTCGAAAGTACATTTCAGATCCATCTCATGTGATTCATATGGATGATGTGCAAGTACGGGATAATCTTACTATTGAGATGATGCCTGTACGGATCGCAGATCGTGAAATGAAGACTTTAAGAGGCAAGGAGATTGCTTTGGTGAAAGTAGTTTGGTTGGGAGCTACCGGAGAAAGCCTGACGTGGGAGTTGGAAAACAAGATGCGGGGGTCCTATCCCGAGTTGTTTGAACAAGGTAAATTTTCGAGGACGAAAATATCCTAAGTGGGGGAGAGTTGTAACGCCCGGTTATTTAATTAAATATCTTCGTATTATTTGTTTGATTTGTATTAGTTGTCGAAAATATTGTGTTGAGTTGCTATGTCGGTTTTAGTTGAATTAATTTAATTGATTTAAGTTGTGTTGGCTTTAGTTGGATTAATTTAATTAAGATGATTTAAGTTGTAGAAATAATATAGTGTTAATATATTAGAATTATAAGAGAATATTGGGCTTATTTAGATGGTGAGTGTAGTAGTAATAATAGGGGGGTAGAAAGTTGGCCCAAATGAAAGTTAATAGAATAATAGTGTTATTATATTAAGCATTTAGAAATAATGAGGAATTAGAAGTAGCAGTAGGAACGTGGAAGTTGCAGAGAAAGAGAAAATAAGGTTTTGGGAGGAGAACGTGGAAGTTACAGAGAAGAGGAAAAGAGGCAAAGCTGGGTCGATCGGAGATTTAGAGCAACCTTCAATCCAAGGTAAGGGTGGGGTTCTGACTCTATAATGGGGTATTCGATGAATGATATGTGGGGTTGGGTTTGTAGAATTACCTCTGTCTGTGTTGTAATGGCTGTCGTGGATATTGAAATACGTTTGCTGTTGATGAATTGGTTGTAGGAAAGTTAGTCTAGGTTGCTTTAAGGTATAATTTTATTGCGTTTCTGTTGTACTGTGATGGGTGAATTTGGAACTGTTCTAGAATCTGAGGAGAGGTTTGTGAATTGGGGAGAACTGGAACGAAATACACTGAGACGAAGGGAATTAGAGGATGTGGCGACCGTGATAGAGGGCGTGACAAGCGTCACGCAGGTTGTGTGCGAGTGACGACCGTCACTCGTGTATTACGACCGTCACACATGTGACGAGGGCCAGGGTGTGGTGACGAGCGTCACACGGGCCTGCTATGTGATTCTTTCTGTTTCCGTTCTGTTCATTCTGTCTGTTATGGTTTCACTTGGTTCTGTTCCATTTTAATTTTAGTTTGAGAGGTTGGTATATAAGTCAGTAGTACTGGACAGAGGATTGATAATGGAATTAATTAACCGATTCTCAGTCGAAAACTACTGAACAATGACGTGATTGCTTGTAGTATATTTTAGTTGGTATAGAGTATGTTATAGTTGCTGTGATATTGTTGTTGGGAATTATAAAGTTGCAGGTGTGAAATATGTTGCATTGTCTCTAATTATTGGCAAGAATTAAGTTGCGGGCCTATGGCCAATGTTGATTTGTTGTTGTGTTGATATATAACTATCATTGTTGTTATTCTGACGTTCATGTTGAGTCGCATTGCATAGCATATCAAGCTGGAGTTGCTGCTCGGTAAGTTGGCCTGGACTGGCAAAATATTAAGTTGAAGGCTTATGCCTTGTTGATGCCTCTATTAATTGGCAATTTTAAAGTTGGGAGTTCTGCTCCAATGGTACCACATGCATGTACATTTTACAAGTCGCATTCCACGTTGGATAAAGTTGTTGTTATGTTGTTGATTAATGTTGATTGAAAGGTTGTGAAGTGGTGATTTTATAATCTGATCTAATATATTATTTATCATACATCCGATTATATTATTTGATATCTCACCCCTTCTGTGTTTGGTGACGATTTATACGCCATCCTGCAGGTAATCCAGAGTGAAGGATGTCTACCTTCATTAGTTCGGGTCCGTGTCGTCTCTCTGATACGTAACACTCGGGGGGATGAACGCTTGTTTCCTTATTGTTGATTTTAGTATTGTTGCTGAATTTTAAGTTGATTTCTTTAAAGACTTGTTGTTTTGAAGTTGTTTTAAGTTGGATAAGGATGTTATGTCATTAAGTTGAAGTTTATGAATCTGCTGCTTAATTATAAAAGTTGTTTTGTTTTAAAGACTAAAATTATGTGTTATGTATCTATGTTATATGTGATTATAAGTCGTTGTTATAAGTTGTATGTGTAGCATCCTACGTGTATGTTGGAATTTTGTAACTCTGATTTTATCAATATTCGCTGGGTAAAAATGGGGTGTTACAGATGGCACAAAATTAATCCATATGTTCAAAAGTTTGTTGGATGCTACAAACAAGTTGTGTCTACACAACAAAGTGGGAGTTTAGAGAGCAATATCATGCACGCTGCATATAAAATCTATTTCCAATATGAAGGTGAAAAGTTTATTTTTGAGGCTGCATGGAGATTATTGAAAGATGAACCTAAATGGCTCGCAGGTTCCTCAGAAGCTTCTACAAAAAGAACAAAGAATTCAGCTTCAGAAGCATATTCTTCATCTTCTAATCCACAAATGAGCAAAGAACACGATCCATCATCACCTACTTTGACTCGCCGTCCTATCGGTCAAAAGGCAGCAAAAAGGAAGGAGAAAGAAAATCTTGTGGAAATGTCTTCTACTCCCAATGTCAAATATGATTCTTTGAAAGTTGACTTTAAAAAAATTTGATCTGATGTCAATGTTAGCACGGGACTATGGACGCATTGAGGGTGAAAAAGTTGAGATAAAGAGAAAAAAGGTTGATGCAAAGATTAAGAAGGCTGAGAGTGATGAGGAAAGATTAAAGATGAATGATCTGCAAATACTCTCAAAAGATACATCAAATATGGATACAGGACAACTACAAACTCATGAAATGTTGTGCGACATGATTAGAGAAAAATATGGACTTAATTAGTATGATTATGCATTTTGGGCTTAATTAGTAAGATTATGTATTTTGAACTTAATTGATAAGATTAGGTATATTGGACTTAATTAGTACGATTATATATTTTGGAATTAATTAATATGGACTTAATTAGTATGATTATGTATTTTGGACTTAATTAGTATGATTATGTATTCAAAGTCAAACTAACCGTTATTCAAAATCAAACCAGTTGTTATTCAAATTCAAACTAGTCGTTATTCAAACTAGCTGTTATTCAAAGTAGTCATATAAATAGTATTAACATGCACACTAACCTCTTGCATTCTCTACACTTTGTTATCATCTTCTACTAAATATCAAACTTCTTTTCACATGGATCCTTCCAATTCTTCCCACATTGCAAAAATGTTCATGGATTATATGAATGATGACATGGATGAAGAACTTGTGAGGTTGTTTATGGAAGAAGAAGCCTCGAGCTCTAGAAGGCCTAAACGTCAAAGAAGGAATATAGAGAGGAATCGTGAAGAGGGACATGATCGATTGTTCAAAGATTATTTTTCAGAAACTCCGGTATACACAAATGAGCAGTTTCGTAGAAGGTACCGAATGCATAAACATGTTTTCCTTCGTATTGTTAAAGCTCTAGGTCAACATGATGAGTATTTTCGAATGATGGTTGATGCAACAGGTAGGGCAAGTCTTTCACCATTACAGAAATGCACTGTTGTTATCTGTATGTTGGTATATGGAACATTTGCTGACAGTGTGGATGACTATTTGAGAATTGGTGAAACCACGACACTAAAATGTGTTGATAAGTTTACAAGAGGAGTGATCAGCATCTTTGGTGCACAAAATTTGTGAAGGCCAAACACCGGAGACATTGAACGCCTAATGCAAATGGGAGAGGCACGGAGATTTCCTGGTATGTTAGGGAGCATTGACTGCATGCGTTGGGAATGGAAAAATTGTCCAGTTGCATTGAAAGGGCAGTACGTTCGAGGCGATCATGGGAAACCAACTATTATGCTTGAAGCAGTGGCTTCACAAGACTTATGGATTTGGCATGCATTCTTTGGGGTAGCGGGTTCAAACAATGATATTAACGTGTTGAACCAATCCAATATAGTCAATGATGTTCTGCAAGGAAGAGCTTCTGAGGTTCATTATACAATCAATCGTACTGAATACAACAATGACTATTATCTATCAGATGGTATTTATCCTTAATGGGCCACGTTTGTAAAAAGTATTCTGATGCCACAAGGGGATAAGAAAAAATTGTTTTCCCAACATCAAGAAGGGGAAAGAAAAAATATTGAACGAGCATTTGGAGTTCTCCAATCCCGATTTGTTATCATACGTAATCCAGCACGATCTTGGCACTTAGACACACTTCGGCGCATATTACACAACATGATTGTTGAAGATGAACGTGCATCATATTACACAACATGATTATTGAAGATGAATGTGCATCATATTACACAACATGATTGTTGAAGATGAACGTGCAACTGTTGAATAGTAATTCGGGGGGTGTTTTTATCGAATCCGTAGGGATTGTGCGATATTTTGATGCTTGTCGTTCAATAGTTGAAACGTTTTAAGTCAGGGGTTTTCAAATTGTTCTTTGTTTTGTGACATCAATTTTGGTAGCAAAGAAGTAAACTAGAGCAAAGATTTTGTAAGTTTTAGAAAAGCATGTCAAGATTAGATTTCGCTAATCCTTTTCATATATATCCGATTAATCAAGCATATGAACTTAGTTCCGACCAATACAATCGCGTATCCTCTCGAATAAGTTTATGTCTAAAGCAAATGCGTGAGTATCGTTGTTTAGATCGTTAGATGATGTCCCACGCTAACAATCGAAACAACAACCGTTAAGATTAATACAAAGCGAATAATGAGCCCCAAATCTATGTCTAGAGTTTGGTTTTCAAGAGATGAAGATATTAGGTCAAGATTTGGAAAATCTATGTCTAGAGTGATTCAAACCACAAATAAATCATTAAGAACAAACAACTTCAACATATATTGATTATCAACCTTGTTCATATACAAAAGATCAAAAGAAATACATATAAGCAAGATTAACTACCTCTAATCTTAACACAAAAGTGTTTAGCTACCCATCACCATGGTAGCTTGAGCAACAAGAAAGAAAAGAATCTTTGATAGCATCAAAGTCGAAGAATCGAGGGTTGATGCTCCAAAGATTAAAATCTCACTTCTCCTTGAAAATCTAAGGTTTTTAGACCTAGAAACCCTTTTTCTCTCTTTTGGAATGCTGAAAATTGCAAAGTGAAAAGTTTTTTTAAAATATCTCCAAGAAAAGATATTTATATAAAGTGCTAAAAGTGCAGTAAGTGGCACCGCGCTTAGCGCCATCAGGAGCGCGCTAAGCGCGATCAGTAAAACAACGTGATTTGCCCAGAAAGCGCGCTAAGCGCGCTGTCATTCTGCTGAGCGCGGTCGGGGACTTTGGCTACTGTAAGTTAAATCAAATTCGCGCCGAGAGCGCGCTGAAATTCCCGCTCAGCGCGGTTTGGAGATTTAGCTACTGTAAGTTGACTGAAAAACGCGCTGGGAGCGCGTTGAAAAACCCGCTGAGCGCGCTATGCCGACACGAACTCTCCGAAAATGCTTTTTCAGGCCTTCAATCTTCACCGATTGATCCTAACATCCAATATAAGCCAAAATTCCTGCAAAAGAGCATCAAAATGATCATAATATACAATATGTACACTAAAATCAGAAAGTATCATAAATATACTAAAACTAATAGATATTCTACTACTATTAACAAAGAAACCAATTGAAAAGGGCCTTAAAATATAGTTAAAAGTATGCACAAATTGGCCCTTAATAGCAACATATGGTGAAAATTTTTATTTTTCTTATGATCATTTGAGTAATGATGCGACAATATTGTCGAATGATTCTAATATTGATTTTCAAGAGTTCCTACGTAGAAGATTTGATGTTCGGGATAAACAAATTCATCGACACCTTCAACAATACTTGATAGAACATATATGGCAACATTATGGACAAGAGAATAACAACAATTGAAAAATGTTTTAAATATATTTTTTTTAGTGTATTTTGTGCTAGTAATTTAATTTAATTATTATGTTTTTTTAATTAATTATTTTTGTGATGTATTGTGTTTTTTAATATATATATATATATATATATATATATATATATATATATATATATATATATATATATATATATATATATATATATATATATATATATATATATATATATATAAAATTTTGTTTTATTTTAAATATATAATTTTTTAATGTATTTTAATATATTTGAATTAAATTGTTTTAATTATTTTTTTATAAATATAAATGTTGGATATATTGTGAGATTTGGTGGGATCCATTTAAAAGTTTTTTAATAAATTGTATGAATATTTAAAAATGTAGTTAAGTTGTTTAGAAAATGTAAAAGTGTAATATAATATAAAAATTATGTGGATCCCATTTAAAAAATAAAAGTATGGTTAATGGATGTGGATAGGGGTGGCAAAACGGGTTGTGGCCCGCCGGGCAGGCCCGCGCACCCGCCAAAAAATGGCGGGTTGGGTTGGGATTTTAGACGCGCCGCCCACATAAACCCGCCACCCGCCACCCGCCAAAGTCCGCCCACCTATTCGTTCAGCTTGTCCCACCTTAAACCCGTCATTTTTTTAGATAATTCTAGTAATTCCAATTCTTGATGGATTTATTTTGTACATTTATTTGATAATATATGCAATATTTTTTGAAGTAAAATTTGTTAAAATGATGCTTTGTAAAAATTATTCTAAAAAATAAGTGAAAAATCTATTTGAAATGTAAAAACAAGTCTATTAATGTATTAAAAAATGATAAATAAATAAATAAAAAAGTTGGCAGGCAAGCCCGCCGCCCGTCAACCCGCCACCTTGGCGGGGCGAGCTAGATTTTTAAGCTCGTTTCCATTAGGCGGGCTTGCCCGCCCCGCCTTTTTTTTTGCGGGCTTAAGGCGGGGCGGGGCGGGGCGGGGCGGGCGGTCCGTTTTGCCACCCTTAGATGTGGATGCTCTAAAGAGAGACAATAGTTTAAGACACGAACAAATCACTATTATAGGAGAATAGCCCTTAAGTCAAATGATTCTTCCATAAAAATTGTGTTTACAAGATTCTACTCCTAGTCTATATTTTTCTTCTAGACTCGAAATGACAAGTCTAACTCCCATAACATAGGAAATCGAAAGTTGACTTTGAGATGTTACTTGGTCTATACTTTTCTTCTAGACTCGAAATGACAAGTCTAACTCCCATAATATAGGGAATCGAAAGTTGACTTTGAGATGTTACCTGGTCTATATTTTTCTTTTAGACTCGAAATGACAAGTCTAACTCCCATAACATATGGAATCGAAAGTTGACTTTGAGATGTTACAAACATTATTTACTGCTTCTACAAAAAATTTGAACGTTTTGAAAGAGGTGATAATCTTGAGTTTTGTAGAACCTTTGAGTCAAATGATCTTTCCGTGAAAATTGTGCTTACAATGTTCTACTCCCAGTCTATATTTTTCTTTTAGAATTGAAATGGCAAGCTTATCTCCTTTAATAAAGGAAATAAAAAATTGAGTGAGATTATGTGTCAATTGAAAAGGGTGGTAATCTTGGATTTTGGAGTGGAAGATAGAGATTATTTTTAGGAAGAATGAATGGATCGTGAACAGCTCCATGATACAAGGAGAGTTGGAAAAGATGAAGATGGAACTAGGTTAACAGTGTACGACTAACCTTTCTACCGCAAGAGTATTTTATCAAATTAAGGTCAATTCTCTTATGTACACTCTCCGGTCACTATTATAAACAACAAAAATCTTTTTAAATTCATTGAATAAATGATGTATTTGTACATTATTATATATCAGATACATCAAATATTCAATGAACCTAAAAAATTTTTTGTTGTTTATAATAGTGACCATAGAGTATAATAGTTTTCCCTGAAAGTCATGGAATAATCTCCTTATATATATAGTTGGTCTCTCACGTTTCAATTAAAGAGTTTGTCTCACAAATATGTATTGCATCCTTTCTGTACAAGACGACCATGCTTAAAAAAGAATGTTTTTTTATTTTTTTTAAATAAAATTTAGGATGAAGGTAAGATACCCCAATCTAAGAAAGAAGACATTTTGTTCAAAAAGTACTCAGAAATATATTTTATTTTTCTAGTCTAAGAAAGTAAGATTTTCTGTTCGAAAAGTACTCCGAAAGAAAAGATTTAATTTACAATGAGTAATGATCCTTTTTATTCTTGAAAGGAATAAAAAGATTCTTTATTGATTTTTGGATGTGGAAGCACTTTAAAATGTATATTTCCATGCAATAATGGAGAGATCCATGGGAATAAGTCAGACCAATTAATAGAAGCCTACAACATAGCCTACATAAGCCTAGGTCAAACTTGATTTTTTCTTAAATAAAAAAGGTATAAGCTTTTTTATAAAAAAAGGGCTAGGCTACAAACTGTAAGAAAAAACTTTTAAGCCTATCAGGTCAGCCTATTTATAAAAAATTCAATAAATTTATTATTATTATATTGTATTTTGTACTTTGAATTAAAATACAAAAATAAAGCTTAGTTATTTTGAACAACTTATGAAAATAAGTTGAAAAACCATTATAAAAATATCATAAGTTGTTGTCATAAGATTTTTTTCCATAAGTTGTCTCCAACAAATAGTATCATCAAACTTATACTAATAGGTAAATTTGAATAAGACAATAAAAATAAACATTTAGTCTCAATGATCTTTTAATTTGTTAGTCTATTTAACATTAGTTGAATTTCTTATTTACAATAGACTTTTAAATAGGCTAGTAGACCAACCAGACAATCGAAAAGGCCAGACTTTGACCTAAAAATGAGCCTATGATAGGCTACAGGCCAGACTTAAGCTTTGAATTTTTTAGCAGACCAGGCTCAGGCTCGGCAAAGCCCGGCTCGGCCTAGCCTATTTCCACCCCTACCCATTATATAATAATATAAACCTGAGCTATTTTGGTGATATTTCAAGATGTAAACAGTTGGAGCAAAAGCAAAACTCAAAATAGAATAAGACTAAGAATACAAAAATGATGTGTTAATAACTAAATAAATATTCAAAACCTATGTTATATAAATATCAACATATATAAAACCAAAACATGTCTAGATTTCAGTATATGAACGGTCAATCTGAATTGATATTCTAGTTTTCACAATCTATTTATACTCAGCCTATCCAACTAGTTTTTGGTATAAAACATGACAGCCTATGATCCAAGCAGTTCTGATTATTAGTATATATATCTACACCATGTAAGATGTTTCCCATGCAAAGATAAAACTGATGGGCCATCTATTAACAGAAGAAAAGAAAGGAACAGCCACCACAAACAATCAATCGAATGCTATAGGTAAGAAATTATCATCATCTAAAAGCATGTCAATATCAATCAAATCCTCCACACCATCAACTGCTTCTTCCGAATTCATCAAACTCGAATTACATGGCTGCTATATAAGATGATAAATAGAAATGTCATTAAACCAAAAATATTGGTTAATTTTAAACATAACATAAGACATGTTAGAAAATACCTTTTGACGAAAATCATCTACTCCATTTAGCAGTCGTCTGTACTGAGCCCGAGCTTCTGGATACTGAACCATGGACTGAACCCTTGAAAGGGCCTTTTGGAACCTTTCTTCACTCTGTTTCCTCCCTTCCTTGAAAAAATCATAATCATCCTCCTTCACAATATCTTGGTTTGGTTGGTTGGGGACATTATTTACGGCATCTGGTCGAAATCCACGTAAACCACTGCCCTTACGCCTCCACCGTAATATAACCTTCTCCAGGATTCCCACAGACCAAATGATTGGTTTAAACTTCTTTCTTACCTGGTGACCTCTTACGTGGGCCTTTAACACCATGGATTTAAAGTCAGTATATGGATGTATCAAATGTTTAAGGACAAATAATAAGAAAAGAATGAAGAAAAAGAAAGAGTTCTATCTATGATCGATGGATGAACTCAGCCCCTAGCCTTTGATGGCAACCAGGCTGAAAAGCACAAACATATATAAAATAAAAAGACCATCTAGAAAAGAGAGCAGCTAGATGAACCTGGATTTTAACAACTCTTTCACGAATGAACAAGAATTCTTTTCTCTTTGTCCAGCCACGGAACTTTTTCTGTATTTGTACTGCAGCAGCATTTGCTGCACCTTTCCCATGAGTAGATTTGCAAGCCTTAGAAGCTACAAGAGAAAGAGCCTGCTGATCTGACAATCCAAACTCCTCATCCTCATCATCGTCATACTGAGCTAACTGCTTTCTTTGAAATGATTGCATTCTATATACTTGATGTATTCTATCAGCAGCTTGTGTAGCATTGCGGACGGCATCAAGAGAATCCTTAAGGCAGATAACTTCTGGTATATCTCCCCAGAGCACAGGTGTCGCAATTCGTTCTGAAATCGTCTGTACGACTTTCTTTTCTTTTGTACCATCTTCGTTTGCATCAGCCACTGTGAGTGATTCAAGGTGGCTAGTTAATAATGACTCGGCAAGAAAACCTGAAATTCCTTTGTGGCCACAGCTAGAAGCAAGATCTGCAGGTGTTCTTCCTGAAGGGAATGCTGGACATGGATCTGTCAATGCTCCAGCATTTGCACCGATGGAGACAAGGAGAGCAACTGTTCGTTCCCTGAGCATATATAACAACTAATTAGCATAAAGAACCGATTCATGTTATGCTAGATGGACATTATATGACAGTTTCAAAAAACAATATGCTTAAATTAGGCTTCTTATAATATTGAGGGATTAATCAACACACCTTTAGCATACAAACCAATGTATTTTTTCAAAAATACTTTTGAACTAATTTACATTCACATGCATGAAATACCCACTCTGAACTAGATATCAAATCAAAATAGTGTGTATTTTTATTATGTACATTTTTGTGTATGATTTACAAATAGGCCAGTATGATTTACAAATAGGCCAGTGGTTGAAATTTCCATATCCCCTAATGGCTCATATGCAATCAAATCTAAAATTCTAAAACACCAAAAAAATGGAGAAAGCCAATGTAGGAAAGGAAGTTTCAATCAAAAAATAATTGCAGCATGCAAAATCTATTCAAAACAACAAAGAAAATATATTGGGTCCTTACCTGCCACATGATGCAGCCCAGTGTAGAGCAGTCCATCCATTCACATCACGGAAGTTGATATTAACTCCAGAAGTTACAATTGGTGCTATGGCCCAATCATAACCAAGAGCAGCAACTAAATGTAATACACCTTGCCCATCTTTACCAATCACATGAGGTCCTTTACCAGTTTCAGTTACTTTGTGAAGAAGCCATGAGAACAACTTTTCCCTAACCTGCCTGTGAAATATATGCATCTTCAACATGTATTTTGATGTATCCATCTCTCCTGTTGGCTCTTCATTACTGGAATATTCCCCTTCCTCTTTCAGTGAAATAAGCTTAAGAACCAAGTTCCGTTTCTCCATATCATCCTCAAAAACTTGATCTGAAAGTTGCACTGAATTCAAAGTAAGCAACCAATCCAGTTGCAAATATAGCATCATTTCAGTAGAGCTGTTAAAAAAATCTGCCAAATCTACATTTCTAACGAAGCCCTCTCTGAACTCAAATTCCCGAACTTCACTACAAGCAAATCTATTGGAAAAGGTTACGTAGAAAGGGATCCGTCCAATCTCATGAGGTGGAGCTTGACAGGATAGAATTCCATTAGCTAAAACCGTAGCTGGAACTTCAACTTCCCCAAACATACAGGACCAATTACATGTTTCCACATTTGGTTCACTCTTCAAAAATGTTCCAATAATCAATACCTGTATGGTTTTGAGTAGGACATGTCATTAGAACTACAATTCGTGTTGTAGCAGAAACCGGCAGAAAAAAGAGTAAAACTGTTATCATGTATAAGATTCTAAAGCAAACTGAAATCATCAGAAATTCAGAATACAATCATGAAATACAAAGTAATTATATAAGTCATGAAAAGTCCAAATATGGAAGAATAAAAAAACTATATGCATTTGACCAGAACAGAAGTTGAATAAATAAATAGAGTATCAACTTAGATCTGAGATTCACAGAACTATATACTTTTTAGGCAACCATTTCATGTTCTGAGGTTTCTTCTTTTATTGAATATATGCTGGGAATAAGTAATTAGTTATGTATGATACATTGAGTTTTCTTTTGATATTTTTGTGCATATCTATTGCATGTAATTTGTTTCAAATTATAAGTACCTGAATTTCTGTTTCAGCATAAGCCCATTTAGGTGAAAAATCATGTATGCTAAACAGCTGGTCTTGAGATAGAGAAAAGTTCAATGAGGTATCATCTATCACATTCCCACATTCATCTGTGCCCCATGGAATACCAGGGGAAGACTGCGAGTGCAGATCATCCACCGATGCAAGTGCTGTAGACATCCACCTAGAGAAGCTATCAACCTTAATCAGGCTTTCTTCTGGATTCATAAAAGCGCGCTTCATGTTCAAGGAATAGTTGACATTGGGTTCGCCATGAGTTTCAAAGTCAGATTTCGGTGCATCCTGAGATTGTGCATGCTCATTTGACATGTTTTGCTGCACAGGCTGCTCTTTTGCTTCACAATTAAAATAAAATGGGTCCGAACAAATTTCTGGACTTGAATTATTAGTTTCTTTTCCCAATAGTTCAGCGGAATAATCAGATTCAAATTCCGAAGTCAACGATTGAGTAAAGCTCCATTTAGGAAATTCTCCTGTATTGTCTTCAAAAGGAATCTGGATCAACAATTCAAATAACAAAATGGAAATAGTTATTTATTTTTGCTAAATCTCAGAAACCGGTGTTGGTAGATCAAATATAAAGCTGACTCGAGATCATAGCACCGAAGATATCACTAGCAGTAACAGTAAGTACCTGCCAATTTGATTGGAGAGACTGTGAGGCCCTTCCTTCAGTAAAGACAGGATGTTCTTGTTCAAGGAAGTCGCTCATTGAACTTGATGGAATAGAATTAGACGATACAGCGGAAGGATCAGTATACAATCCTGCAGATTTCTCCATGCCATTGTCCCAGGATGCTATGTTGAGTGCTGTCTGACCCTCGATGTATGTAGTATCACTAGGATTGGATTTATCCCCTTGAACAAGTGGAAGGTAATTTGGTCCTGACATCGATAACTGGCCATGGTCACCTAAACATTAATGTTAAATACAAGTTACAAAAATCATTATCTCACACCAAAAAAAAGGACAAAGTAACCTGAAAAGTGATGCGTAAGATATGAATTATTCGAATGAGCATCAATCTTACCCATCAGTTGACCATTCCTCAGATTTTGCGAGTCGTGAAAGGTGTGAAATCTCGGGCTTGCTTGATGAGTATCCTCTGGGAAGTAATTCGTTTAAATCTTTTAGCAGAGATCAAATGAACCAAACTATTATGTAATTACACATGCATATGCAATTATATGTCGCAATAGTGTATTGAGATATTTAAAGACTTGGCGTATTTAAATCAGATTATAAGGATCATGTTTTATAATGTATCATCAATTAGATACTAAACCAGAATTACCTGAATCTGCTTCTTCACATAAAGAAGTTAATGTGCTTGTTGGGCTCATGGAATCTGCACTTCCTGAAGGCATGTTAACAGAATTTGCAGGAAATCCAGATGACACAGAGCTGCCCTTCTGGGAATCTGATGTAACCCCGTTAGTATCTGTACTTGCACCAATATTTGTCTTGTTAATCTGAAAGATAAATAACCCATCAAGCATCTATGAATAAATTATTACTGTTGCCTTCACAAGTTTTCTTCCTGATTTCAACAAAATTATTAATAATTAAGATAGAGTTCCTTCCCTTGTAGGAAGATAATTTCATAATTTAGCAGTATAAGAAAAAAAATAGTGTGATCGTGAGAGAGATGGGTGATGAGAGGAAGCCCGCAAGAGTGAATGAGGAAGAATACTAATCAATGAGTTGAAGTGAGACAATGAAAACTATTGTGATACCATATTAGAGTTTGGCCTAACACAACCTTACAAAACCGGTTGGCAAGGTGAGGGGTGTCACTCTATATAAACTATTTCATTGCTCTATCTCCAACCAATGTGGGACTTTAGGATCTTCCTAACAAAAACTTTAAAGGATGAAGAAACTCAATTGACTTGGCTCGAGCTACTAGATGCCATACATTAACAGGTTAAAACTACACCAGTATTGAAACGAAACTATTATACTTGGCTTGGTCTAGTGTGGTGTGATGTATCAACTCAGACTCAAGACCGTTTCTATTTAGTCATACTTTCAAATACTAGTTTTATCGAGCAAGACTGTTTCTATTTAGTCATACTTTCAAATACTAGTTTTATCAAGCAAGAGAATTAGATGTTCCCTCCATTCAGTTTGAGGGAAACTTAGGATGAAGAAACCCAACACTGACTTGGCTTGAGGTACTAGATCCCATGCATTCAAAGGTTAAATTAAAAGTGAAAATTAACAGAACCAACCTAAGTATAGGTATACTTGGCTTGCTCGAGTGAGGTGTGATGTGACAACTCAGATTCGTGATCTTTTACATCTAGTAATACTTTCCAACACTAATTTTATTAAAGAAATTAATCTTTTTTTAAATATAAAGTAATATTCTATTAAGGGTAACAATGTTTTCTAGTCTAAACGTAGACCAACACATGAGAAAGAAAAACCCCATAAGAATACCACCAGAAATAACAACATTCTAAAATAAATAAAAGAATAAAAATACCTTTACATCCAAGTAGTGGACAAATACTATATGCATCATATCCCTGCAGCAAAACAATTATTCAGAAGACCATTTGCTGATTAATTTTAAGAAAAATACAAAAAATTACAGTAAACTTCATTGGAAACTTAAAAACTTGCTAACAGAAAACAGTTCAAACTTAAATATTACTATACAGTTACGATAATTGACAATTCAAAATGCACCAATGCAGTACTTGGAAGCTCGGCATGCAACTGCCATGTGGAATGTTGATGTACTGTGATTGAAGGTACTCATTACACAAAATATTAAAAAGTAAAATATGTCACCATACTCACGGTTCAAGCATCCAATAGCTTCGCCTCTGAAAATTTTCATTCTCTTCTCCATGGGCATAGTAGCAGTGTAACACATCAACACTTCCCACCTATATTCGAAGGATATTACAATAACAGCAAATCATTATTTAAATGCAGAAAGATTGATTTTACAATTAGAAAATATTTGATAAAAATAATTCAAGTCATCTTATGTGCGTCACTCACAAAGCTGTTAGTAAGCATAGATTAAAAACCAAGGTAAATTCCATGATTACCTTCAACTTTTCGTGAGCTTCCCTCACAGTTTTTCCATCTTTCTTCTTTCTCCAATTGTGTCCATCCTTTCTGAAGTATCTCAAAACCTTCCGATCAAAAAGAAAAAGTGATCCACCTGAACTCATGAAAAATACATGTCAAAAATTACTCTGAGAACATGAAGTGACATTACAGGCAAAAAAATATGAACTGAAGTCAACTATGAAGAAAAACATTAGCATGACCTAAAAATCAATAATACTGTAGCACTCTACAAACTACATAGAAGAATTTCTGATGCGAACTTAATAAGTACCCTTTGCCTAGATAGAAGTGATCATATTTTTTAACTGAAATATATAGACAGAATGTATTTAAGTTGAGACAATGAACAATTAGAAAACTCTACAGAATTACAAGGAAGACGGCCATGTACAGCCTCCACGATTGGCATCTAGAAGGTTGTGTTGTAACAAACAATTGATGGAGGATTATTGATTTTAAGCTTCTTAACTCTTAAGAAATTGTACCAGATATATCAATTGTACCAGATATATTGATAAGACTCAAAAAGGCGGTACTATTAAACATAACATCTTGTCAAATAAATAAATAAACTAAACATAACATTAAATAGTCAGAAACCATACTCGGTGGCTTGTTAGGCGATTCTGGTGTGATTTGAAACAACTTAAAATTACTAAGAATTTCCAATATTTCTGCGGGACGTAACCACCGATGCTGGGCTTCAAACTGTAACTGCTGAATATCTGCACGTTGATAAATAACTATACATAGAATCAAAAGTGCAACAATAGTTTAATTACTATACTACTACTACATACACAGTCACAATAGTTTATACAAACTTCAAAAGTGTAACCATTTATCTGTGCTGCTAATTGGCGAGCTCAAATATCAGATGCAAAGCAAATCACTACAAGCACATATTGCAAATTTGCAACAAACACCTACTAAATTAAATTCCTATTAAATTTACATTATCATATTTTGAGACAAAAATATCTTTATTCTACAGCAAAAAAATAGTTCATTAAAGTTAATTTATTGTCAAGCCATTCACATTAACAAAAGCGAAGTCACTAGGCTTCTTCATTGTCTCCAATTAAACCTAACTGAGTCAACAAAATAATTCAAAACCCTAACTAAGCCTCGGTAACAAAGCAAACTAGATTTTCAAAAATGAAATCACAGAACAAGCAATCAAAATTTAACATAGCAACAAAAAAAACAAAATCAGTACCAAAAAAAAAATGAAATCACAGAACATGCAATCAAAATTTCACATAGCAACAAAAAACGAAATCAGTACGAAAAAAAATCAAAGAAGCTAACCTAGTCGAGGCGCCAGTCCGTGAGAAGCACGCTCCGCCATGGCGAAGACTGAAAATCCGAGAGAGAGAGAGAGAGAGAGAGAGAGATTTACGCGGAAAGGGATACACTATATCTCTGTCTGAATCTGAAGAATACACTTATACACCGACTTTTTTCTCACTTTTCGTTCTTTTCGCTCTTTCCAGTCAGCTTCTTTCTTCTCTTCTCTGACACAGTGACGTAGAAGACGTTATGGATTGCTCATGACTCTTTCTGGTCTAAATTGAATTGATTATGGTAATACCCAAAATGCCTTTTTATTTCATCCAATCACTGTTTGACGCGTGGATAGTTGGTGGAGCCATCGGTTTCTTTTGAACACGTGCATCATTCCGATCTTGAGTATTGTATAAAAAATTGTTTATTTATTATATTTTTATTTTTAATTTAATACTATTAATTATTATTTTTAATTATATTATAATATTTATGTCACTTTAATTAATATTTTGCATTTTATATTTATGATAAAAGTAAATACATTAATCTAGACAAAAAAAAAAAGCAAATACATTAATATCTAATAATGATACCTTATTAAAATAATGTTTATCTCTTTTCATTTATACATTTTTTATTTATTTTAGATTTCTTTTTTGACGGCTTTTTTTTTTATCTTAGATTGATCAACTTAAATATAATTTCTTTTTAAAAAGGTACACCAAATTGGCTACCATCTTTTCCCTCAAATAAAAGATAAAAAAATATCATATCACCTTCACCAGGTCCTCACTCCTTGGCTTTGTTGTGAATAAAAAAACTATTAACATAAAGGTTTAAAAATTAAAATATTAAATGTTTTATAAAAACATTTTAAGGTTTATTTTATTTTATAAACTATTGTTAAGAAAATAAATTAAAAATATATTAAACTAAAGAAAAATAATAGATTTAATGAAAACGAAAAGCAATAAGAGAAAAAATAGAATTTAAAATAGTTTTGTGATGAAAGATTTATTTTTGGCTAAAATACAGTTTTGGTCCCTCTGTTTGTCAAAATTCACGGTTTTGGTTCACCTATTTTTTTTTTTAACAGTTTTGGTCCCCCACTCCAATTTTGTCCCAAAAAAAATGATGAACAGTAACATGCCCGTACATGTCCGTACATGAACAGTACACGTCCGTACATGAACAGTGAGGAGTGGGGGACCAAAACTGTGAAAAAAAAAAACAGGGGAACCAAAACTGTAAATTTTGACAAATAAAAAGACCAAAACTGTATTTTAGGTTTTATTTTTTTATGCATAAATTTCATAGTGTATCACTGAGTATTCTAAAGATATCTGGGGGAAATATTTTATGAACAGAGTATTATTATAAAACAAAAAAGTTAATATTTTTAGATTTAATATCATGGGTAGGGTCACATAAGTGTATAATATTTTAAAAGTTAGCTTGATGGACAAGATAAGTGATATAATTAAATAATGATATTATATTTTATTTCAATTTATTGTTTCTTTAACATTAACATATTTTGATATGTTAATTTTGAATTTTTGTAGTCGAAATTATTATTTTAAAGATGAGTAGAGTTTAAAATCAGTATAATAGAATAAAAAAATAAATTATCAAATTACTTTTATAAAATATAATTTAAACTATAAAAAATTGAATTAAAATAAAATATAAAAATTGATATTAATTATAAATTTAATAATCAATTTATAAAATACGAAAATGTGCTTTTATTTTCTACTAAAAGAAATATTTTATGAACCGAGTATTATTATAAAACAAAAATATTAATATTGTTAGATTTAATATCATAGGTGGGGTCACATAAGTGTATAATATTTTAAATGTTTGCTTGATGGACAAGATAAGTGATTAATTAAATTATTTTATTTTATTTTATTTCAATTTATTGTTTCTTTAACATTAACATATTTTGATATGCTCATTTTGAATTTTTGTAGTCGAAATTATTATTTTAAAGATGAGCAGAGTTTAAAATCAGTATAATAGAATAAAAAAATAAATTATCAAATTATTTTTATAAAATATAATTTAAAAATAGATTTAATTGAAATGCATTGACAGTGTAAAGAAGTTTTGTACTGTCAGCGAATCATAGCCATTGGATGTTAGAAGAAGTTTAATTTTAATTTTAAAATTTATAAAGTCATGCAAACGGATGATGCTGAAGAATTGACAGTCTAAAACTTTTTACACTGTCAGTGCATAACAATTAATCTCTTTAAAAATATAAAAAATTGAATTCAAATAAAATATAAAAATAAAAAAATTAATATTAATTATAAATTTAATAATCAATTTATAAAATACAAAAATGCGCTTTTATTTTTTACTAAAATATTCTCTCTCTCTCTCTCTCTCTCTCTCTCTCTCTCTCTCTCTATATATATATATATATATATATATATATATATATATATATACTCTTTTATCCATGGCATAAATTATTTAAAATACAAAAATACCTCTTTATTTTTTTATTAAAAATATGAATTTAATTGAAATACACTGACAGTGTAAAAGAATGTTACACTGTCAGTTAATCATAGACGTTGAATGTTTGAAAAAGTTTGACTTTTATTTTAAAAATTTATAAAGTAATACAAACGGATAATGGTGATGAATTGATAGTGTAAAACTTTTTACACTGTGAGTGTATAGCAATTAATCTCTAAAAATATATTTTCTCTCATTTTTTTCTGTTAATATTTACAATACAAAAATATCATTTTTATCCTTATTACAAGTTATTTAAATAAGAGAATGCCCTTTTATTTTCTGATCGTGAAGGCTGGATCAGATCCTGTAGAAATGGGCCACCAAGTACGTCTGGGATGTTGGGCGTATGGAGAGGGGGAGGGGGTGTACCTGCAAGACACTCTGACGCTCAAGTAAGAATGGGTCAGAGAAAGGGGGCAAGTACAAAGTATTAGTTCGTAGGGTGAATATTTGATACCTGACCCTCTCGCTTGAGAGGGTTTATATAGAGCCCCCTAGCACGTGGCCAACGGTCCTATTTTTGGGGTGAAATAACCGTTTTCCCGAAGAACAGGTAACTGCCCAAAACTAGTCGTTATGTCGGGCATAAACATAGTTTCTGGCACATGCCCTTAGCTGTTCGGGGAGTGAAGAAGTCGTGCGTAACGGGTAGCGATTCCGGGGAGGAACGGTGCAGTCCTTGCCCGGTTGGAGGGGCAGAAATGTAACTTTTGCCCCTTTGTGGATTAGACTTAGGCAATTGGGTCGTTCTGGGAGCAGGAGTGGATTGGGTTGTGTCTAGTCAATTGTCCAGTCCAGAATAGGAGCCCCCAAGTCGTTGCTCCCGAGCATGGGAGTGATGACTTGAGGACAGCTCGATGCTCCGTGGAGCTAGCGTGAAGTCGTCGTTTGGAGGCGATGAGGATTGTCTTGTGGTGTCTGTGACCCCTGGTGTCCGTGGCATTCATGACTGTGGTCGTGTTGCCCGTCGTCTGGGGAGACTAACGGTTAGTCAGAGTTGGAAACGTTAGGGCGCCACGTGTGCCTAGAGCTCCGTGTAGCAGTTACTAGGCAATGATGGCTGGTTAATAGCCATCATGACCTACGAGTGCGTGCCACTGCACGTGCCCCTCTGTATAAAAGGGGGAAGCTCGTTCCATTTTGAACTTTTCACTCTGATTTCTCTTCGTCTTCTTCAGAATTCCTGCTCGTCGTCGTCGTCTGCTAAAACCTTGATCCGAATTAAACCACGGTTGTGATTTGAAGACCCAATTTCATCCGTCTGTAAATCGGTTTTTTCGGATTATGGTTTTTCAGATAAGTCGGTTGATTCGGTCGGCCAATTCGGTTTATTACAGTGATTATTTCATCTTCTGGTTTTTTTATTGTAGTTCTGACCTCTACATTGAGCTTTGACATAAAACGCTCATCTTCGTGGTATCCCTCTTGGTGGTGCATTAGATCTGATAGAGTGATGATGGCATAGTTAGGATGTGATATATATTATATAGATCTGAGAAGATGAGAAGATGAAAAAAAATATAGATCTGAGAAGATGAACATACCTTGTTGTAGGAAAAGTGAAATGAGAAAGAAAAGTTCTCTTGTATCTTGTTTTAAGAAAATAACAACAATGATATAACAAATTGGTAAGATAAAATATACTTCAAAGAACTCAGGTTTAATTTGAATTTATGAGAACAAAAATTGTGTGATGATGTGTAGAAGAAAGTAGAAAAGTAGAGGTGATAACTGATAAGTTTGTAGAAAATTATTGAGTAGTATTAATTTAATAAAATGAATTGTTATTTATCTCTTCAAAGCAAATGATGCTTACTTACTCTGTCAAAAGAAAAAGTAGTATTAATTAATTGTCCGTCAATCATGCATAGGCTAGGCACAGTGAAATTTTTTAGTCTCGAGACATTTGTTTTCCACATTAATATTAAATTTTGGAAATAAAAGCTAAACATACTAAAACTTCAGTCGGATTCGGTTATGTTTTGGATTCATAATCAAGATCTGATACCGACCATACTAAACCAGTGGAAACCGAAAAATGTAAACCGCTCTTATTTCGGTTCATTTTTTATCATCCGTTTCTTTTTTTATTCATCGGTTAAATCGGATTGGGTTGGATTCGGTTTTCTTGTCCACCCCTAGATGTAGGTGTAACTGCGGTGATTGTTCATCTTCTGAGTTGGTGATGAATTATCCGGTCGAATACTCCAAGATTCTGGTGAAGCTTTGCGGTTTCCGGCGAAGCTTCAAACGGAAACTGGATATGAGTGCGGGGAAGCTCCTCTCCTGGGGATGACTTGTTTCAAGCGTCTCTTCGCGGGGAGGTTTCTGGATTTCTCTTTTGATGTTAGGGCTTAGGCCGGGGACGTTGTCCTCAGCCCTTTACGTGCCATTTCACTTGGCTAGCGGTTGAAGGGTGGATTTGATCTATTGTCAAATTCACTTTTTTCTCTGTTTTTCAGGTGATCGATATGGCGACGGAGCCAGATGGAGAAATTATCCTGGACACGTCTGAGGAAGAGGTGAGCTCCTCAGACAGCAGTAGTTCGACGAGTTCAAGTACCCCCAACGAGGTCGGGGAAGAAGAGGAAATGGAAGATATGGAGGAGGATGTCGTCGACGATTCTGCGGAGGAGTGGGAGGTGGTCGAACCAGCCGAGCACGGGTCCACCTTCGCCACGTACCTTGGGGATGTTTTTACGGAGGTCAGACCAGAGGGGGAGTGGAAGGTGCACTTTCCCTCGGAAGATGATCGGGTCTGCACGGATTTCAGGGACCGCTTCACTATGTACGAATATGCCTTCAAGGAGCTGGGATTGAGATTGTCGTTCACCAATTTTCGCAATCAGTGTTTGTGCACTTGAAGTTGGCCCCCACGCAGCTGCACCCGAACTCATTGGCCTTCATACGGGCGTTTGTGCTGACTTGTGATTTCTTGAAGATTGGGGCTACTCTTCCCTTGTTCTTCACAGTCTTCCACCTTCAATGGCAGCTATCGGGGAGGAAGTTCGGATGGGTTTCGTTGAAGTAACCACGTAAGATGTTCAAGCCTTTCTCTGAATCGATACGGGCGTTTAAGGAGAGGTACTACATTATCGAGCCCGTATCGGAGGCTGCCCAGGACAGCACTTATCTCTGGGAGATCGAGGTTGACGGGAAGGGAATGAGTTGCATGACGAGTCTGGAAAGTTCATCGGGGAGAGAGTGTACAAGTTCCCCCTCCACTAGGGACCCGACCATTTCACCAAGAAGCCTGGCGATTATGTCCTTCAGTCGCACGAGTTAGACGGGCAGGATGTCGTTGCGTACGAGACGCTGGTGAAGTACGTTAACTTCTTCCGGCTCGCTGAGTGCTGGACGAAGAAGGGGTCTCCGATTTTCGAGGAGGATGGTAGCCAGAGGGTTGAGTATCGTTTTATTAATACCAAGGCCCTCCTGGAGTGCAAGACTCCTGCGGAAGCCCAGAAGCTGCTCGGTAGTCTTAGTTATTATAATTTGCCCGAACTATTTTCTTTTCTCGTACCTAATATGTTCGTATTCTGTTTGTGTAGGTTGTAACACCCCAATTCCCATCGCGAAATAAATAACACATAATAAATATCAGAGTAACTAAAAATTTATTTTTCCGACAGAAACAGGGATGCCACATTTAAAGAAATAAAATACAATCCCTGCTCAACATTTTTGATACATAACACAAAGGGAAACTTTTCCTTACAAAAGGATGGTCAATTATGGAATAAAGCGGAAAGATCCATAACCGACTTGTTTTACAAAATAAACTGTTTTAGAACATCAAAATATAAATACAAAATATATTCAACAATTATATACATATAACAAAACGTTCCCCGACTCCCGTGCTACGTATCAGAGCAGACACCACGAACGACAACGGAACGGAGGACTAATCTCCACAAAAGCCTCCAAGCCTCTAAAGCTGACAATCTGCACTATGCCATAAAAAGCATATTCCAGCAGAAGGGTGAGAAATAACAACTATAGCAAGATTGCATAATAATATGCAAAAACACATAAAATCACATACACAGTTATTCTCACCTCACACATCACACTTAAAAACATAACTACACATTTGCACATAAAGCATACCAAGTCATAGCATGTATCACACATGCACATCCAATTACCAAGGCCATCACAACCTCAACACATAACAAATCAATGCACAATTTCCACACATAGTCATCAAATCATGATTTTCCACCAATCATGCATCCATTCACAATCACATATGTCAAACAAACATATACCATTCAATACAATTGCACATATTTCATCTCATCAATCACAATCACAATTTCATGCACAAATGACTCATGATTTATGCAATGCACATAGATCGACACTACGACTCTATGCACATGCCATGCGGTACCGACTTCCAACCTTGTAATTCATTAGTTCCCCAGGAACTCTTGGAATCATCGCTCGTTACTGGGACGTAGCCAATAACACCCCGTCGGGTCTACGATGTTCACCCGTCGCTGTAAGTCCTCAGGCATCGCCTCGTATTTTCGAGGCCCACGACGTTAAGGATTGCTTTAAGTCTCCAAAGGAGCCCACAATCGTCTATAACCACCGCTTTAAGTCCTCAGGCAGCGCCTCATATTTTCGAGGCCCACGGTGTTATAGCAGATTCCCTCTGGAATCAAACCGTCACTCAGGACGTTCAACAATGCATATTATGATGTTTGGCATACAATGACTCATGACATTCACATTTCACCCACATACACATCCATAATCATGCATATATAATCAAATACCACACATTGCATATTCTTGCCCTTAGGCCACAAATCAACAACACATTCATGCATTGCAACACAATTCAAACAATGCATTTCAAACCATAAAGGCCACCACACAACATACATTGAATTTCACATAACAATGCATTTCATCACAAACCACAAACCACAACAATCATGCAATCACAATTACTTCCACAAGGGATTCACACCACAAAGGCTACCCACAATACACCATAACAACATACATTGATATTAAATCAAACAATGTATTTACCGCACAACAACCACATTATCACAACATCGACACCATATCACAACAACTCATCACGTATATTCACATCATATAACAACACACCAGCTACACATTACATATCAAAAGCATATAACACGATAACACATCAATCGCCCACGTTGTACGCGATAAAAACCCGACCACCCGACTATTTTCCAAAAACACGAATTAATTAAATCATCTTTTACCCTCCAAACCATTTTTAATAGAAAGAGCTTTTCGTTAGCTTTCCAACGGTATAAAGAACGTCCCAATCCGAGCTACGGATCAAAAGATATGAATTTCCGAAGTTTCCCCGAAAAACAGAATTTTCTGTTTCAGCACAGTAGGTATCGATCCCTAACTCGCAGGGATCGATCCCTGCTGTAGTAAAATGCCATTTTTCCTAATTTTCACAGTAGGGATCGATCCCTGGGATTAGGTATCGATCCCTAACCCTGTTTTTCACAAAAAACCAGATTTTTCAAATACACCTATGCTGTCCTTTTCCGAAACACCCAAAAACTCGACTAAATCGAACATTTTCACCGAAACAAACATATACTCATAAACACCAAATACATAAGAACAATTTAGAACACTTAAACGAAATTTCTACGACGTTCGATTTTTCGATTAAATTTCAACCTTTCAAAAACCAGAATTTTCAAACCTCGCCAAATCGAATAAAAAGCACGACATACGACGACCTAACCTTCCTCGATACAACTACGTAATTTATTTCGAATTCTAACCGTGAAAACATCGTTTTCTATCGATTTCCTACAATTCAACCTAAACGTAAACAACAACGGAAACATCCCGAAAACTAACCGAAACCTAACCAAACTTCGTGAAACTGCAAACAGCAGCTCACATACATACAACCAACCAACACATGTATTTATACGACTTTCCGACCGTAGAAACATCGGTTTCTATCGATTTCGTCAATTACGGCATAAACGGAAACATATGGAAAACAACCAAAACATTCACCACAAACAACACATATACATACACAAGCAAGATATAATTGAAACTTCTCACCCTTACCCGATTAATCGCGCTCGAAACGGATGAATACTCGATTTTCCTCTTTTTCTCTTCTCCCTTCTTTCCTTCTCTTTTCTCTTCTCTTCTCTTTCTATTTTTCTGTTTTCTTTTCTCCTCTTTCTTTTTCTCTCAACTTTTCTATTTATTCAAAATATCTAATCCCCTAAAAGACCATTTTACCCCTCAACTCAAATATCCCGCAAACGCTCTCAAAATGCGATAAAACATAATAACGATGAAAAATAACATTTTTCTAAATAAAAGTCGAAAATAAAATAATATAATAATAAAATAATCAATTAAACTCGATTAAATAAAACTCACAAAAACTGGGGCGTTACAATTCTCCCCCACTTAGACATTTTCGTCCTCGAAAATATAACCGAGACGAACAACTCCGGACACGACTCTCGCATCCGACGAACAAACCAACATGCCAACAAAAGGCACACCACGAATAACACAACAGACAAACCCTTGCTAACCGTAATTACAACAACACGATACGACGACAACTACAACGACAAGATGCAAAGCCCATACAATGCACTTGACGACCAACTCACAACTCAAGGAAAACCACGATACCAACACACAGGTTCACTCTAGAACCGAAACACAACAAGATCGTTACCCTACCATAGGTAACACTCCCCTAATTCCCCACACAGGAATTAGCTACACACGCTCGAACCATCACCATGGAAACGAGGCAACAACACAAACAAGAACACAAGTTCCACGACACAACACCGATTAAACAACCTCCACACAACCATAATACTAACATCCTTGTCACACAATCATACCACAACAAAGCTACGATTCACCAATCGAACATATAACCGAAACATCCATCTACATAGTAGCCCATGGATAACATTTAAACCTTTCACTTATCACTTCCATTATAGAACATCCCACGGTCTCATCATTCCTACCGTTTCCCAACGTTCAACCTACGAAATCTTACAAGTCACACACACACAAATACAAATTGTGCAACACCACGCATCCGCTGCGCACTCTGATTACTCGCAACTATCAAAACTACCAATTTCACGTCCAAGGTCTAACTCTTTCTCTTATTCACCAAAAATCACTGTTCACTTTTAATATTCCTAACCTCACACTCTCCTGTGTTATCTCACACACCAGACACCAGTCTCTGAACTGCTCAAATTATCCTAATTCTCTGACCATCAAAACAGACATACCCTGAAACTTCCGACTTAACTTTCCAAGCAAGACCTTACCTTTACCAACAGGATAATTCCAACTAAAGTCATAACTCATCAAAATTTCCAACCATCCACTCTGTCTCATACCATATTCCTTCAAACCAACCAAGTACTCAATATTCTTGTGATTACTAAACACTTCGAACCCAAAACCATAAAGATAATACCTCCAAATTTTCCAACACAATACAACCGTAACCAATTCCAAATCCTGAATAGTATAGATCCTTTTATGAATCCTCAATTGTCGTAAAGCATAAGCCACGACTTTACTCCCTTGCATTAACACACTGACTAACTCATCAAAGACATCTCACAAACGGTTGAACAGGATCACACAGACTCAAAACTGCAGCCGTAGACAAATTCTACTTCAGCTTCCTGAAACTTTCCTCACAATGAACATCCAAAACAAACGACTCATCCTTGGCAAGCCAACTGAAATAACAGAAGTACGAACTTAGCAAAGTCTTCCATAACCTTTCGTAACAACCGACTGAGCCCAAAAGTTTCTAATCTCCTTAACCAACTTCGGAACCCCTCATTGCAAAACCAGATCTACTTCCGATGAATTCACAACAAATACCATCCTCAAAAATAACATATCCAAGAAGACTAACCTTTTCAACCAAAAATTCTCACTCGAATAACTTAGCATAAAACTTCGTCTCTTCTCCATACTTGTAATTCAAATCTCAAGCACTCTACCTGTTCTTCCTTCGAGATTATAACAGATCCGAACGTTCTCAATCAGAGCCACTACGAACTTATCCAATTAAATATGGAAGATACGATCCATATACTCCACAAACATTACGGACGCATTACTAACACCAAGCAACATCACCGTACTTCGTAATGTCCAACCAAATTCCAAAAGATATAAATTCTTAAAGCTTTTGCAAAACCTTGCACTGGGTAACTGGCTACTCACACACAAGCTTAACCGAGTAATTACCAGTCTATTCCGATGATAACAACATAACCAGTCACATCAAATTGATCAAAGTCTTAACTCGCACAATTCACCACTCTTATCAAACATTCCAAACAATTGCAAGTTCACTCAAACTCAGCCAAACCATTACAGTCATCCGCTCATGAAAGTGGACACTTATTCTCTATCGTTACCTTATTCAACTGTTAGTAATCCATACACAAGTCCTTCTCTTAACCGTCCAAATTCCATAAATCCCAACATGTAGCAACAATCAACCAAAAAGAACTCTTAAATAGTACATCCACACTTAAGGTTTTCTCAAAATTTCCATTAATGCTCTAAAATTCCAAAAACTCCAAACCTCTTCGGAACTCTAAGTTTGGCTTCCCTTAGTCTCAATACCATTATACTTGTTATTCCATTATATCATCCTTCCGTTTGTTACCAACAATACTGGAGCTCTCCAAGATGACACACTTGGCTTCACAATTCTCCTTTCCAGTAAATCTTCCAACTACTCTATCAGTTCGGGTACCTCTAATGCTAACATCCAATATTCCATCCGGGAATACATCTGAAAATCACGCACAACCGGTAGCTCATCGCTGTGTCCTTCTTGCCAATTTCTAGAAAACTATCATCACGAACATAACAACATCTTAGTTTCACATCCTAACAGTTCTTCTACTTACTTAGCAGATCCAAACCTGAAATCCTTACCTTCGTCCAATTTGAGTTCACACTTTTCTCTCTGAGAACCACCATTAACGATGCCCAACCGTTCTCTCTCAATGACTTCCCAACTGGACCAACATACCAAAACCTCTAATCCATTTCATTTTCCGATATTAGCATCTTCATCGACTCGTCAAAATAATCTGTAATCGTTTCCTTAAATTCCAAACACTCATTTCATACGCTATCAAAGCCGGAAAGACACGTCTATTCCATCCAACATAATTTCCGCCTGCTATCAACAAGAGATTAAGGGTGATCAGTTCCTCAATTTGTCAATAGACAGCCGACAATCATGATGGGGCATAAACCGTCTTTACCAAACTATAATAACATTTCTTACATCCTGTACACAAAACTACCTAAGGCACAAATCCTTAGTTGACATAAACCTTACCTCCGCATCCCCTTCGGAACTGAGAACAACACTGTCCGAACAACACTTACAATCTTGCAACCAACGGTACACTGAGCCAACGCTCCACACCTGAAGCAACATGGAGAAGTACCAACTTCTCCCCCACTTATCTCAAACTCAATCCTGAAAACAAAGGATTAGAAAACCCAGAAAATACTGACAGTGTTCCACACACCTATCACGTACTAAGGGATAACAACAACGACAGTATTCAACTGTCATACCAACTGACTCAACAACTTGGCCGGACGGACCGACCTGCTCTGATACCACTAATGTAACACCCCAATTCCCATCGCGAAATAAATAACACATAATAAATATCAGAGTAACTAAAAATTTATTTTTCCGACAGAAACAGGGATGCCACATTTAAAGAAATAAAATACAATCCCTGCTCAACATTTTTGATACATAACACAAAGGGAAACTTTTCCTTACAAAAGGATGGTCAATTATGGAATAAAGCGGAAAGATCCATAACCGACTTGTTTTACAAAATAAACTGTTTTAGAACATCAAAATATAAATACAAAATATATTCAACAATTATATACATATAACAAAACGTTCCCCGACTCCCGTGCTACGTATCAGAGCAGACACCACGAACGACAACGGAACGGAGGACTAATCTCCACAAAAGCCTCCAAGCCTCTAAAGCTGACAATCTGCACTATGCCATAAAAAGCATATTCCAGCAGAAGGGTGAGAAATAACAACTATAGCAAGATTGCATAATAATATGCAAAAACACATAAAATCACATACACAGTTATTCTCACCTCACACATCACACTTAAAAACATAACTACACATTTGCACATAAAGCATACCAAGTCATAGCATGTATCACACATGCACATCCAATTACCAAGGCCATCACAACCTCAACACATAACAAATCAATGCACAATTTCCACACATAGTCATCAAATCATGATTTTCCACCAATCATGCATCCATTCACAATCACATATGTCAAACAAACATATACCATTCAATACAATTGCACATATTTCATCTCATCAATCACAATCACAATTTCATGCACAAATGACTCATGATTTATGCAATGCACATAGATCGACACTACGACTCTATGCACATGCCATGCGGTACCGACTTCCAACCTTGTAATTCATTAGTTCCCCAGGAACTCTTGGAATCATCGCTCGTTACTGGGACGTAGCCAATAACACCCCGTCGGGTCTACGATGTTCACCCGTCGCTGTAAGTCCTCAGGCATCGCCTCGTATTTTCGAGGCCCACGACGTTAAGGATTGCTTTAAGTCTCCAAAGGAGCCCACAATCGTCTATAACCACCGCTTTAAGTCCTCAGGCAGCGCCTCATATTTTCGAGGCCCACGGTGTTATAGCAGATTCCCTCTGGAATCAAACCGTCACTCAGGACGTTCAACAATGCATATTATGATGTTTGGCATACAATGACTCATGACATTCACATTGCACCCACATACACATCCATAATCATGCATATATAATCAAATACCACACATTGCATATTCTTGCCCTTAGGCCACAAATCAACAACACATTCATGCATTGCAACACAATTCAAACAATGCATTTCAAACCATAAAGGCCACCACACAACATACATTGAATTTCACATAACAATGCATTTCATCACAAACCACAAACCACAACAATCATGCAATCACAATTACTTCCACAAGGGATTCACACCACAAAGGCTACCCACAATACACCATAACAACATACATTGATATTAAATCAAACAATGTATTTACCGCACAACAACCACATTATCACAACATCGACACCATATCACAACAACTCATCACGTATATTCACATCATATAACAACACACCAGCTACACATTACATATCAAAAGCATATAACACGATAACACATCAATCGCCCACGTTGTACGCGATAAAAACCCGACCACCCGACTATTTTCCAAAAACACGAATTAATTAAATCATCTTTTACCCTCCAAACCATTTTTAATAGAAAGAGCTTTTCGTTAGCTTTCCAACGGTATAAAGAACGTCCCAATCCGAGCTACGGATCAAAAGATATGAATTTCCGAAGTTTCCCCGAAAAACAGAATTTTCTGTTTCAGCACAGTAGGTATCGATCCCTAACTCGCAGGGATCGATCCCTGCTGTAGTAAAATGCCATTTTTCCTAATTTTCACAGTAGGGATCGATCCCTGGGATTAGGTATCGATCCCTAACCCTGTTTTTCACAAAAAACCAGATTTTTCAAATACACCTATGCTGTCCTTTTCCGAAACACCCAAAAACTCGACTAAATCGAACATTTTCACCGAAACAAACATATACTCATAAACACCAAATACATAAGAACAATTTAGAACACTTAAACGAAATTTCTACGACGTTCGATTTTTCGATTAAATTTCAACCTTTCAAAAACCAGAATTTTCAAACCTCGCCAAATCGAATAAAAAGCACGACATACGACGACCTAACCTTCCTCGATACAACTACGTAATTTATTTCGAATTCTAACCGTGAAAACATCGTTTTCTATCGATTTCCTACAATTCAACCTAAACGTAAACAACAACGGAAACATCCCGAAAACTAACCGAAACCTAACCAAACTTCGTGAAACTGCAAACAGCAGCTCACATACATACAACCAACCAACACATGTATTTATACGACTTTCCGACCGTAGAAACATCGGTTTCTATCGATTTCGTCAATTACGGCATAAACGGAAACATATGGAAAACAACCAAAACATTCACCACAAACAACACATATACATACACAAGCAAGATATAATTGAAACTTCTCACCCTTACCCGATTAATCGCGCTCGAAACGGATGAATACTCGATTTTCCTCTTTTTCTCTTCTCCCTTCTTTCCTTCTCTTTTCTCTTCTCTTCTCTTTCTATTTTTCTGTTTTCTTTTCTCCTCTTTCTTTTTCTCTCAACTTTTCTATTTATTCAAAATATCTAATCCCCTAAAAGACCATTTTACCCCTCAACTCAAATATCCCGCAAACGCTCTCAAAATGCGATAAAACATAATAACGATGAAAAATAACATTTTTCTAAATAAAAGTCGAAAATAAAATAATATAATAATAAAATAATCAATTAAACTCGATTAAATAAAACTCACAAAAACTGGGGCGTTACATAGGTGAGATGCCTCAGGCACATGAGAGGGTGGTGAAGAATGCTCCTGCGAGGAACAAGGTCGGAACGGCTCCTCCGAAGTCTCGATTTGCCAGTGCGCGTGCTCCCACTCTTGTTCAGTCTGCTGCGGGAACCTCTTCTCCCACTCCTACTCCTCGGGGATCTCCCCTGCCTTTGACCTCGCGAAGCAAGCGACCGAGGGCCAACGACGGCGTGGATCTCAGTCGGGCCCCAGAGAAAGGGAGGTTTGAGCTTCCTTCTTACATACTTGATAGAAGATATTTTGAGGGGAACTCCATGATCGTGCCGCGGGCAGAATCTCTTCGGCTAGAAAGCATGGACCATCCGAGCAAGAGGTCGCTGGTGACCCAAGACGCCACTGCACTAGTCAGAGTTCTGGAAATGGTGGCCATATATGCTGAAGGGGACTCTGTAACTGAGTCTGAGCTCAAGGCTGCTCGGGCTACCGTGGCATCTCTCACGGAGGAGGTGAAGAGTGCTGACGATGCCCGGAAGAAAGCCGAGGAGGAGGTGGCGAGGCTGAAGAAGGAGAATTCTGTGTTGGCGCCAGAGAAGAAGGCGGCTAAGGAGCTGGTCCAGCAGCTGAGGGCGGTCAATGCCCTGGGCAAAGATGAACCCGAGGATGTGAAGGAACTGAAGACAAGGTCCGAGCTAGTTGCCCGTATGTTGGCGGTCGAGGATGATAGTATCGTCATTGCGGACGAATCCTTCAAAAATGTCGTGTCTCAACTGCAGGTGGCGAACCCCGGACTTGACATTTCTACTGAGGGTACTCATTATCTGGCACATGTCGAGGATGGACGGATCGTTATACCCAACACCCTTCTTGAGGAAAATGCTGAGGATCAGCCCGAGCCTGCCGACCAGATGGATGAGTGAGGGGTTTTCTTGTTGTTGTTGTAATTTGTCCGGCCTGCGTGCCGAGTATTTGTTGTAACCTATTTTTTTGGGGGGGGCATGGCCCCCCAGTTTATGTAATCCAGTACAACTATGGTCCTAGTGGCCATTTATCATGTTTAAGTTATGTGTCTGGTCCTGGTGGTCGGTTTTGTTATTTGCATGATTTTACTTGCTTTTATTTGCTGCTAAGTGTTGTATTCATGCTCGTTGTGAATGTATGCTTGCCCGTGGTAGGGAATATTTGACTTATGTGAAGTTTCAGGGGATTGATCGTTGTAGATGTGTTCGGTAGTGAGGGGTATTGGTCGAACTGTCGGGGAATGTCCTGGCGGGGTGCAGAGCTCAGGTCGCGTTTGAGGCCTGAGTTCGCGACGTGAACGTCCCATCGCGAGTTGGGGTTGTTCCAGTCGTGGTACTTTGACAACGGCGATGCTCGATTAAGGACCGCTGTCGAGCAGATAATCGGCTCGTTAACGAGCGGGGTTCTGCTTTATTGGTATGCGACACTTGTACCTAGGCGTGCATAGTGGTCGGTAGCTGACGTTCGTCGTTGCGACGGGTCGAACCGAGAATTAGGACCTCAGCTATAGTATTGTTTTAGCTTTTCGGCGTTCCATGGTCGAGCAAGTTCTTCCCCGTTGAGATGTTCTAGGTAATAGGCCCCATTCTCCGTTTTTGCTCGGACACGATAGGGTCCTTCCGAGTTGGCGGCTAGTTTGCCCTCGCGAGAATCGTTGTGGTTTCTCCTTAGAATAAGGCTTCCCACGTCAAACTCTCGTCGTATCACCTTGGCGTTGTGCTTAATGGTAATTTTTTGTTTTAGTGAGGCTTCGCGGAGGGCTGCTCCAGTTCGGATTTCCTCGACGAGGTCGAGTTCTTCTCTTAATGATTCGTCATTCATCCCCTCGTCTAGGGGCGACTCTGTCCGCCTGGAGGGTACGTGAACTTCGACGGGGATTACAGCCTCGGTCTCGTATGCTAGATGAAAAGGTGTTTCCCCGGTTGTAGAGTGTGGAGTTGTGCGGTATGCCCATAACACACTGTGCAGCTCCTCGACCCAAGCCTTCTTCGTTTCGTCCAGCCTTCGTTTGACGCCTCGAAGGATGACTTGGTTTGCTGCTTCGGCTTGGCCGTTTGTCTGGGGATGTTCGACGGATGCGAAGTGTTGCTTCGTACCTAGCTGGGCGACGAAGTCCTGGAACTTCTTGTCTGTGAATTGTGTCTCATTGTCCGTGACTATCGCCTGGGGGACGCCAAAATATGCAAGGATGTTTCATTTGTAGAAACGCAGTATGTTGAAGGCAGTTATTTTGGCTAGAGCCTCTGCTTTTATCCATTTTGTGAAGTAGTCTACACCCACTATTAGGTATTTATTTTTTATTTGATCTTACTACGAAGGGTCCTAGGATGTCTAGGCCCCACCAGGCAAATGGCCACGGGGAGGACATTGCCTTGAGCTCGTTAGGTGGAGCCAGGTGCATGTCCCCATTCTGTTGGCATTTATCTCATTTCTTCACGTGTTCTTTAGCGTCGTGCTGCATGGCCGGCCAGTAATATCCTGCTCGGAGGGCCTTTCGAGCAAGGGACCTTCCACCGAGATGTTGGGCGTTGATTCCCTCGTAGATTTCGCGCAAGATGTGTGCGGCTATTTCTTCCTCGACACACTTGAGCAGCGGAATGGAGAA
The DNA here is from genome assembly GCA_022829125.1 of Lathyrus tuberosus. NCBI lineage: Eukaryota > Viridiplantae > Streptophyta > Magnoliopsida > Fabales > Fabaceae > Lathyrus > Lathyrus tuberosus. The sequence goes on from JALAZF010000164.1 coordinate 2,315,810, forward strand.
GCCTCGCCTGTAGAGTTTATCTTCGACCAGGACGTAGGAGCAAGCTCTTCTCCTAATTACGCTGGCCTCTTTTGGGTCGGACGGAAGTTCATCTTTAGCGAGATAGTTATAAACAGGGGTCATCCAGCAGTTGTTGTCGCCGATCACCTGCACGTCGAGGGCCGGGGAGGCCCTCTCGATACTGGGTCGAGGAAGTACCTCCTGTATGACAGACTTGTTTCTGCCTTTCTTCTTTGTGCTGGCTAGTTTGGACAGAACGTCTGCCCGGACATTATGTTCGCGGGGAACATGTCTTACCCCCACCGCTGCAAACTTCGTCATTTCCTTTTTGACCAGTGCTAAGTATTCGGTTAGGTTGTCATTTTTGGCTTAATATTCTCCTCGGACCTGAAGGGCCACGAGTTGTGAATCCGTCCAAACGATGACTTCTTCTGCGCCCAGGTTCTCGGCTAGACGTAACCCGGAGAGGAAAGCTTCGTACTCATCCTGGTTGTTAGAGGTTGGGAAAGACAGGGTGAGCGACACTTCAACGATGATTCCTTCATTGCTTTCCAGTATGATGCACGCACCGCTTCCTGCCGAGCTGGAGGCACCGTCCATAAAAATGGTCCATTTACGTGCTTCGCTCGCGGGAGAGTCTGCGAATGTCATTTTTGCGACGAAGTCTGCCAAAGCTTGGGCCTTGAGGGCTTTCCTGCTTTCATATTGGATGTCAAATTTGGATAGTTCAAGCAACCATTTGAGCATTCGACCGGCCATATCTGGTCGTCCTAGCAGCTGCTTTATGGGTTGGTCTGTCCGAACCATGATCGTGTGGGCTAGGAAGTAGTGTCTTAATCTTCTGGCTGCGTTGATGAGGGCCAGAGCCAATTTCTCTATCTGTTGGTACCTTAACTCTGGTCCTTGCAGTGCTTTGCTCGTGAAGTATATGGGTTTTTGTCTGTCAGGTCTCTCACGGATGAGAGCGACGCTCACTGCTTCGGTTGCTACGATGAGGTACATGTACAAAGTTTTGCCATTGTCCGGGTGAGAGAGGACTGGTGGCTCTGAGAGCGCCAGTTTCAGATGGAGAAGGGCCTTGTCACATTCCTCGGTCCATTCGAATGCTGCCTCCTTGCGGAGGATTTTGAAGAATGGTAGGGCGTGCTGGGCAGATTTGGCCACGAAATGAGATAGTGACGCGAGCATCCCGTTGAGGGATTGGATGGATTTCTTTGACTTGGGCGTTGGAAACTCGGAGAATGCTCGGCACTTATCGGGATTGGCTTCGATTCCTCACTCTGTTAAATAAAAGCCGAGGAATTTGCCTGCTCGTACACCGAACGTGCACTTCTCTGGGTTAAAACGCATTTTGTATTTTCTGGCCTGTTCGAAGACCTTTCTCAAATGGGCAGTATGATCGGTTTTCTCGTGGGATTTTATGATCATGTCGTCCATATAGAATTCAAGCATGTCGCCTATTTCTCCTCGAAAGACCTTGTCCATCATTCTTTGATAGGTCACTCCGGCGTTCTTCAGGCCGAAGGGCATTACGTTGTAGTAATAATTACCCGATTCGGTCATGAAGGTCGTGTATTTTTTGTCGGCCATCACCATTGGAATTTGATTATAGCCTGAGTAGGCGTCCATGAACAATAAAAGTTTAAAACCAACAGAATTATCAACAAGTTTATCAATATTGGGGAGGGGGTAGGCATCCTTCGGGCATGCCTTATTAAGATCGGTGTAATCAATGCACATTCGCCATTTGCCATTAGATTTCTTTACAAGTACAATGTTGGATAGCCAAGTGGTGTACTTGGCCTCCGAGATAAATTTGGCCTCGAGGAGGTTCCTTACAGCTTTTTCTGCAGCCTCCATTTTCTCTGGAGACTGCTTTCTCCTACGTTGTTCTATGGCCTTAAAGGCCGGGTCGATCGTCAGTTGGTGGCAGGCGATGGATGGATCCAAGCCGGGCATCTCGGCGGCGCTCCAGGCGAAGAGGTCGGCATTCTCACTGAGGCATGCTTTGAGTTGCGTCCTCGCGATGTCGGGCAGGTCTGCTCCAATCTTCACTCCCCTCTGAGGGTCGTCACCGAACAAAACGAGCTCGAAGTTGCCATCCGGAATTGGGCGCATCGGATGGGAGTTGCTGCTGGGCGAGGTAGACGAGCTGGCCAAAGTTGTTTGGTCCCCCTGTTGGTCTTCTTCGGGGAAGCGGCTGTCGAGGTCAATGGAGTCGACCTGAGGCAGGGGCTTGGCTTCCTCGGAGCTGCTGGGCAATGCTGGCTTGCTCGATGCTTTTGGCTTGGACGCAATGGCGTTGAGCCCCTTTGTGGCTGCTTCGAAACACTGTCGTACAGCTTCGATATCGCCATGGAGGGTGGTGACCATCCCTTTTGAAGTGTAATACTTCATCTTAAGGTGGACTGTTGAAGGCACTGCTACCAACCCGACCAGAGTTGGCTTTCCGAATATACACTGGTAAAGCGACAGGCAGTCGATTACCAGAAATTGAACCTTGACGAATCTGGCCGTCTCAGCTGATCCAAAGGTTACGATCAGTTCAACGTATCCCCATGGCTTGTTCACTGATCCGTTGAATCCCTGTAAATCAGACCCCACATAAGGGGTAAGGTGTGATTCGTCCAGCTGAAGTATTGAAAACAGATGGGAGTACATAATGTCGATCGAGCTGCCCTGGTCGACGAGGATTCTGTAAACGTCGAAGTTCGCCATTCGAGCTCTGACGAGCAAAGGTATGCTCGAGTTAGGAGATCCCCCGAGGAGCTCTTCCCTGTAGAAGGAGATGGGGATAGAGCCCTTCTGGACCTGATCGAGTGTGGTCACCTTATTGGAGCTTGTGTTGATCAGATGCTCGAATTTTCGTTTCACGAAGCCCACCATGATTTTGTTGAAGCCTCCGCCAGAGATGACCATGGCGGAGGGAAACGTCTCCCAAGGGCTGTGGGCCGCGAAATAAGCAATGACGCTGAGCTCGTCCAGGACATAGAACTCCTCTGGTCGCGATATGGACATAGCAACCTGGATGTTGGCTTCTTCCGATGAGGGTACCTCTTCCTCTATTTTCTTGGACTCCTGGGCGTCCTGCCGAGGAGTGTCCTTCTTCTTCGCAAACTATTTCAGGTGGCCGTCCCTGATCAGTATCCCGATAGCATCCTTCAGATGGATGCAGTCTTCAGTAGTGCGACCGCGACTCTGGTGGAAACGACAGTACTTCGATTTGTCGGCGTTGGGTTTGGCCAGCAGTTGTTTGGGGAAGCGGACCCCTGCCTGCTTGAATTCCAAATTCGCACACTCGAACAGTATCTTCTCCCTGGAGACGGTCAGGGGGTATAACCGTGGAATCGCCCGGAGGGCCCCTTGCTGTCGCGGGAGTCCCGAGGACGGTCCTCGCGCCTCCTTTCACCTCGACAAGATGTTGAAGCTTCCTCACCTCTGGAGGCCCGAGCGTTCTCCTGATGGCGTGATGCTCGGACATTGTTGGCCGCAACCTTTTCTTCGTACTGAATGTCCGATTTGGCTTTGAGGAGGAGGGCATCCAGGTTCCTCGGAGGTGCGAGGCCGACGACTTTAGAAAACTCGGAGCCCGGGCGGAGTCCTTGCTCGAGCAGAAACTTTTTCATCTCGTCCGTTGTAGGGACCTGTACTGCTTCTTTGTTGAACCTCTCGATATATGCGCGGAGAGGTTCGTCCTTTCCTTGGATTATGGCTCTAAGGGAGGCCTCAGTCTTGGGGTGACAGCGAGAAGCTGTGAAATGCCGTGAGAACATTCTGCCCAGTTGCCTCCATGAGATAATGGACTCTTCGGGCAACTGCTTATACCAAGTCATCTCCCCTTTCCGGAGCGTGGTCAAAAATAGATGGCACTTGATGGCGCCCCGTACGCCTCGGTAGTCCAATAGCGCATCGAAGTTCTCGATGTGCTCGTCGGGGTCAGTAATCCCGTCGTAAGTGCCCAGTGACGGGGGCTTCTCCAGGCCCTTGGGAAGACGGGTTGCCAGGATTTCCTGGGACAATGGGCCGCGAGGTTCATCATCGCTGCTGGAACTGGTGAATGACGGGGACCGAAGGGTACGCTCGCGGCGTTGGTCCCTTCAGGGAGAATGTGAGCGGTCCCTTCGGGGAGAAGGTGAGCGGTTCCTTCGGGGAGAAGGTGATCGGGCCTGGCCTCTAGACTTGACCGGGGGTGACTGCTCGTTCCTTCAGGTCCTCTTGTGACCGGGAGAGCGCTGGTTACGCGGGGAAACCTGGTCACACTTCCGGACGGCGTGAGGGTCAGGTTCTTGGCGCAGTCTTCGGTCGATATCTCTGCGGAGCTGCGGGCTCCTTAATCGTCGTTGGTTCCTCCTCGGAGGAGGGGATCTTGGATAGTTTGACTCTTCTAACGCCCCGATCCTTTCGTTCTGCTGCAGGATCAGGGAGTTGGTTTTGTTGATCGCCTCCAGGAGGGCAGCCACGGCCGGGTCGGCGTTGGGCGGAACGGGAATGGGTCGGACGTCCAGCGAAGACTGATTGTTGTTGCGGTCAGCAGGGGTGGGGGAAGGAGAAGTTGTGGCCCCGTCCCTCAGAAAACAGGCATCTCGGAGAAGAGATGATGGGCCGTCAATGTCAGTCTTGTTGACGGGGAGGACAACGGTTTGGAGAGCACCCTTGGCGTGATCTTGAGAGGCCATGATGATGATCTTTGAAATTTGCTTTGATCTTCGGTTTTCGGGGAAAGAAAGATGGGAAGAGCAATGATTCCCACAGACGGCGCCACTGATCGTGAAGGCTGGATCAGATCCTGTAGAAGTGGGCCACCAAGTACGTCTGGGATGCTGGGCGTATGGAGAGGAGGAGGGGGTGTACCTACAAGGCACTCCGACGCTCAAATAAGAAAGGGTCAGAGAAAAGGGGCAAGTACAAAGTATTAGTTCGTAGGGTGAATATTTGATACCTGACCCTCTCAAGCGAGAGGGTTTATATAGAGCCCCCTAGCGCGTGGCCAACGGTCCTATTTTTGGGGTGAAATAATCGTTTTCCCGAAGAATAGGTAACTGCCCAAAACTAGTCATTATGTCGGGCAGGGTGCCCAAAACTAGCTGTTATGTCGGGCATAAGCATAGTTTCGGGCACATGCCCTTAGCTGTTCGGGGAGTGAAGAAGCCGTGCGTAACCGCAGCGATTCCGGGGAAAAACAGTGCAGTCCTTGCCCGGTTAGAGGGGCAGAAAGGTAACTTTTGCCCCTTTGTGGATTAAACTTAGGCAATTAAACCGTTCTAGGAGCAGGAGTGGATTGAGCCGTGTCTAGCCATTGGTCCAGTTCAGAACATTTTCTATTAAAAAATATAGTACTCTCTACTTCTCTTCCTATGTTAATGTATAAAAGGTATTATAGTAAGTATTATTTTATTTTATTTGTCTTGTTCATTATGCGTCAAACATTCTTCAAGACAAAAAATTGTAAATACTTTAAAGATTTGTATTGTAATATTTTATTCATTACGTACCCATTTGTAAATCAAACGCACCTTTATATATTTTTCCCAAACCTTATGAAAATCATATAATGTCCCACTATCAATAAATATTGTAGTTTTTTCACTAAATTTTAAATTTTTGTTAATATTTAACATTTTTGTTAATATATACATGTGGTTTTGTATGCATGTAATATTATTTATAATTTATCTTCCAAAAAAACTATAGGGTGTGTTCGAAAGATAATTCCATACATTAAAATTACTTTAAAAAAATATGGAGGTTTCATTGTTTCCTGTTTCGTGCTTATGTTGAAATACTTTAATTAATTTTATTTTTCGAATTTACTTGCGACTTTTTCCGCGTGTAATAATGTTCAAAAACTAACTTTTAGAGAAACCACTTTTATATTTTTTTTTGTGAAATCATATGAACAGTATGATAAATGGTTGACATTTTTAGTTTGAAGAAATACTTATGATGTAATAAACAATAACCTAAAATAAAAATTAAACATGATTCGAGATTTAATGGTTAAGTGATAGTGTAAACTATTTTTATATTGGCACTCCATATAAATTAAATTCTATCAATTATTTTTATTTTGTCACTACATACAAGGTCATCTCAACGTGTTTCAAATTTATAATACAAACTTTAATAAAAATTTGGAGATCATATTGTAAGGATAATATAATACTCTACCAGTGACATATGTTGGTCTTACTTATCAATAGAAATAGTTAGGAGAAAATCTTGAGTATATGTTGCTTGCAAACACCCAAAATTTGCTTTATGTCTTAGGGTAATGTGAAACTTTATTTCTTTGTTAAATTTAAATTGTTTTCATGAGTACTTTTTCAATTTGAATTTTTTTGATAATTTGCTTTAGAGAGGTTTATCTGCAGATGGTTTAGTTGAGATGATCTGAAAAGTGAAAATGCAATGGAATAACAAAAGTTAGGTTAATGACAAAGGTAAAAAACAAATGACATGAAAAAATATTTTATTCTATTAAATTCTTCATTCATGATCATGATTAATGTTTTGACTATCTAGGAAGATAGAGTTAGCCAACAAAATGATCATTTGTGGAATAAAAGAAGTTAGATGACACCAAAGATTTATGGGCCAAACAACTGCACGAGGTTCTGTAAGCGTATTATACAACGCCCCAATCTACCACTAAGGAAACATTATTTAAGACGATTTATGGTGCAAAAAATATGTTACCATTTGAGATTGACACACACACACACACGCATGGTAGCATGAGCATCTCAGTGAAGAAAGTAAGACACGCTCGAAGGCGACCCATATTTTTTACTAACATGATGGACAACTCATTCCTAGAACCTGGAACTCAATGAACTTGACATATAATTATAGCTAACTATGTTATGTTTCTGGTTTGTTGAATAAGGGGATAACATTCATCCTGTAAATGCATGAATTATTAAGACTTTTTAATGAATAACAGAGGTAGGGTGACTCTTTTTTCCTCTACAAGGGCATAGATTTTTAATGAGGCTCTCTATTTTCTTAACTTACTGGTGCCATGAATTCCTTATATGTTGCAGATCTTGCTAGACCCTTACAAAGGATCCTTGGCTATCTTGTTGGGCCTTTACAAGAGACCATTTCCACCTTATAAGGCCATCTTTACAAAACCTTATGAGGGATCCTTTCTGCCTTATAAGGTTATCTTGATGGACCCATACAAGGGATCCTTTATGCCATATACGACTCTCTAGCTGAACCCTTACAAGGGATCCTTGTCGCCTTATTAGACTATCTTGTTGGACCCTTGACACCTTATAATGTTATATTGATAGACATTTACGAGGGATATTACGCCTTATTATGCTATCTTTTAAGTCGAAAAACATTGTTTCTACTTCGAGACCTCTTGAGCTTCTTCATATGGACCTCTTTGGTCCTTCAAGGATCAAAAACATAGGTGGAAACTATCATGACTTTGTTATTATGGATGATAACTCAAGATTTTGTTGGGTTATGTCTTTTGTCTAGTAAAGATGAGACCTATCTGACTTTTAAACAATTTTCTAGATTGTTCCAAAATAAAATGAATTTGAAAATTGTTTGCATCTGAAGTGATCATGGAGGAGAATTTCAAAACTTCGTCTTTGAGAAGTATTATGACAAACATGGCATTGGGCATAACTTCTCTGCTCCTAGAACTTCATAACAAAATGGTGTTGTGGAACAGAAAAATCGCGTTTTAGAGGAGTATGCGAGGACTATGCTTAATGAAGGTAATTTGCCTAAGTATTTCTGAGTGGATGCCATTAACACTGCTTGTTATGTCTTGATTGGGATTCTAATACGTCCTATTTTTGACAAAAACCCCTATGAACTTCCCAGAGGTAGAAAACCCAATGTTTTTCATTTACATGTTTTTGGATGTAAATGCTATATTTTGAACAATGGAAGTGACAATCTTGATAAATTCGATGCAAAAGCCAATGAGGGTATCTTCCTCAGATACTCACAATCTAGTAAATCATACCGGGTTTATATCAAAAGACTACTTATTGTTGAAGAGTCCTTACATATTAAGCTTGATGAATCTTACCCGAAAATGTTGGGAAAGGCGTTTCTTTTCATGATGTAGGTGTATCTTCGTAAGAAATTCTCAATGGAACCGAACATGAAATTGATCAACCTAAAGCGGTAGAACATGAGAAGGAAGAAGATAACAATTGTGAAGAGGAGAAGGTTGAAATTCTAGCTGCAGTGAAAGATCTACCTTTGATTTGAAAAACATCCAAAGATCATCCTATAGACAAACATACTTGGGGATATCACTAAAGGCGTGACAACGCGCTCAAAGCTAAGTAATTTTTATTATCACTTTGCGTTTGTTTCTCAAGTCGTACCTAAGAACACTAAAGATGCATTACTTGATGAGCATTAGCTTATGGCCATACAAGATGAACTAAAACAATTTAAAAGAAATAACATTTTGGACCTTGTCCCTCGTCCTAAAATCATCAAGTAATTGGCACCCGATGGGTTTTTAGAAATAAGTTTTACGAAGACGAAGTGATAACCCGCATTAAAGCTCGGCTAGTTGCTCAAGGATATAACCAAGAGGAGGGTATTGACTATGAGGAGACTTATGTTCTGGTTGCCCGCCTTAAGGCTATACGCCTTCTTCTAGCCTATGCTTGCGCGGAAGAATTCAAATTATTTGGGGAAGATGCCGTACCCCAAATTTTGCCCACGCTTCATATGCTTTTTGTCGGTACGCGAAAAATGACACAGAGTCGCCACCGAATTTTATTTATTCCAAGAGGAAAGGGTAAATAACGATAAAACCCCCTAAAGGTGAAAAATGGTCTCGCAGCCAAATTATGGGTTCGGAAGTCGGTTATGTAAGGGGAATGTATTAGCACCCCCTCACATCCATCGTACTCGATGGGAACCATCTAAGTTGTCTAAACTCGAATGGGTGTTCTAATATAAAAGTCTACTTGCTTAATGGAAATAGGGTTGGTTTTTTATTAGGGTGCTCTCCAAGGATTGGGGCCCTTGTGCGACGTATTTTCACTTGATAGAAGTGAAGAATTAGAGTGTCCGTAGTTCGTGGGGCTACGATGAAAAATGGGAAGGTTGAAGGTAGCTCGCTAGGATCTCGCAATCCTATGCCTATGTATTCTCAACGGGAATGAGAAATCAGAGCATCCATAGTTCGGAGGGCTACGGTTTGTTGGTGTTTTTTATGGACAATGTTAACGTTCGTGTTCTAGTAGTTAGGTGTATTGCCGCTCGCTCTAGAGTCTTACGCGTTACCTGTTTGCGGTAGAACGGAAATAACATGCCCTTTTCTGAAAAGGTTTTGAAGGAATCCCGAAGGACGAAAAGATTTGGATTTATTGAAGTGTTTCTGTTAGGGTTTTGAAAATGGTTTGAGATGCATATTGCACTAAAGTCTATTGATGTAGGTGAATATTTTGAACTACCAAGTCGATCGTCTTGTGCTCAAAATACCACACGCATCGTGTTTATTAAGTGTTTTTTGGATTTTTTATTAAGAAAAGAGGACGCACAAAGAAAGGATAATCTATGGGAGAGTGGATCCTAAATATCGTCATGCAATGTTGGTCCTAACTTTGAGATTGAAGGGGGAATCTGCCCTAATGTGATCATGCAAAGGTTAAGATCTAATGTCTACCCTACCTCAATCTTAATCGAAAATTAAGTTGAACTAGGAGATCCTAAAGGAACATGTGAAAGTAAAGCTAGCAAATAAATCAAGACGCAATTCAAGCATCAAGAATAATCATCAGGCACATCAACAATTAATCAAAGGCATCCAGAATTACATGGCATCAAGAATGAATTAACAAGTGAAAACAAAACCAAACATGGAAACGATTAACCACAAAATAGAATCAAATGAAAAGAGAAATACTATGACAAGACAAAAGATGCATGAGTTAGATGAATAATGATAAGAACAAAATAATGAGAAAGAGATAGTCAATGCAAGAATCAAAATTGTGAGATCTAGGTAAAAGAATCTAAGTTACAAACTTGTTAAGTTAAATAGTCAAAGAAATTAATAAAAATTAATTAAGTAATATCCAAGTAATCCTAAACAATTAAATTCTAAATAAAAAGATTAATTCATAAAAATAATAAAAAAAAATGTTTTTTTTAGTTTTTCATTTTTTAATAAAAAAAACAAATGGACTAATTAGTTTAACTAAATATAATTAATTTAAACCAAAACATAATAAAAAAAATAAAAAATAAAAAAATAAAAAATTTCAAAAAAAATAAATCAACTAAATAAGAAAATATTTCTAAACTACTAATTGAGACAAATTAAATCTAATGTTATCAACACATTAATCCTAAATTAAAATTAAGAAACTAAATACTAAAAACTAATAAAGGAAATGGGCATGTGGGCTGTGTAAACTAAAAGACTAATGGGCTTCAAAAGCCCAAACCAAAAACACCATACTTCTTAAAAAAAAGAATTCAATCAGTAAATGAGGAAAAATAAAAAATGTGAAAAGGAAATACTTCCTCTTCCTGGAAAGCAGCAACGCGCTCGGTGGGTTTAAATGTATGAACAACAAAACTCAATTGCGATCATATCCTCTCGATCTCGTGCGAAACTTTCCCTCTCAGATTTCAATCTCTTCTATCTCAGTGTTATCCCCCTCTGCGCTATTCTCCGCTTCCTCCTCAGCAGATCTCTCTCTCTCTCTCTCAGATAACTCCAAATTTTGAAGCTTTACAGCAAGCCGTTATCTTCGTTGCAGATGCGGATATGAAAAATAAAGACGGAAACAATCTGTTGTGTGTGGATGCTGATTCGCGGTGATTTGTTTAGTGATTTGATGTTCCAGGTTGTTTTAACGGCGTTGAGTGGCGATGTTGCGGTGCGGTTAGGAAACCAAGGTTGAAGGAAGAAGTTTGAAGCTTCGCGGCTGCATGGTGCGTGGAAGGAGTACGACAATCGGGTTGTTGTTGTGCAATTAACTCACATGGCTGTGATGTAGTTTGTTGTTGCTGAGTTGTGAAGTGGAACTCCGTGTTGCGATCGTTGTTGTCGCGGCTGGTTTGCGGATGTGATGTAGCGTTGGTGACGAGTGAATGGTGATACAAGGTGCAACATGATTATTTTTTTCTGTTTTGAATCGTGAGAATTTTTCAAATTCGATTATGATGGCAGATGAAATTTATGGATGGTGAAGGCTTATTGCAGAAAAAATAGTGAATACATGGATAAGAAAAAACAGTAAGCTAAGAAGAAAAATTGTTGATTAAAGAGTTGGATAGAAATGAAAGAGAAAGAGAAAGCTGAGAAAGAAGATGGTTGGTTTGGAGCTGGGTTTCACAGGTTGTTGGTGCAAATCAAGTGGTTCACGTGGTGAGTTGAGGAGAAAGGTAAGTGTTTTCTTCCGATTTTTTTTCTCTCGTTGTTCTCTTTTACGGCCTTCTTTACCGCCTCTCAATCAAAACAACTTCTTTGCTATTTTTTTTATTTGTCTTGTTGTTATGTAAAGTCATTTTCACTGCAGGTTTTGGTTTCTTGTGTAGGTGCAAGACTTGGTTGGTGAGTAGGCTGTAAGTTGTGTAGCAGGGTGGTACGATTATGGCAGAAGTGTATGTTGTATTGTGTTGTTGCTAGTTGTGCATAAAGGTTTTTGCAGAAGATACCAATTATGTGGTCTTTGTTTTGGTTTTGTAGTAGGATGCAATTTTGTTGCAAGTTTAGGTCTTGATACAGGGGATCATAGCTTGGACTGTTTTGAATTTTGTTGTTTATGTAGGCTTGTAGGTTATGTTGCTTTGGCATGGTGTGTATGTGTGCAGTATGGAGTGATGTAGGAAAAACTTAGTTGTTGTTTTGGCTTTTTTTCAAGTGAAATTGGTTCATAGCTTGTAAATTGGTTCAAGAGGTTTTTGGCTTGAGTGTGTACCAACTTGTTCCTCATTTTATTTTATTTTTTTAATATTGCACATCAAAAGGTGGATCATGGGCCTTGCTATTTGAATTGGTCTTTTTGAACTTTTTCTTGTAAAAATGTAATGGCAAACATTGTAATGGGCTTATGGATTGTAATGGACTTGCACTTTTGAATTGAATTCTTTTGTGAAATATGGTAATAAAAATGAACAATTGTTTGATGAACTAAATGGACTTTAGACATGGGTATTTGAATGGAAATTTGGACATGACGTAGATTTGTTAAAAATGGATGTGAAAATGGTATTTGAAAATGGATAAGGATAAGATTGGAAATGGCATTTGGATATTAAATGATGAATTTTCAAAGTGGACATTGAATTGGATTTAAAAAATGGATAATGGATAATTGGACTATGAACGGATGGATAGTTGAATGTTTAGAATGAACAAAAATGGTTTGGAAATGGTTTATGGATTATGAAAATATGAATGGATAAAAAGATAAAAGAATAAAAATAAATGGGCAATGAGTTGGATAAGATTAGTTTGTAAATGGATTTTGAATACGGATAAATAACCAAGTGGATGGTTACAGGAACGAGTGGGGGTAATGGTAATGGTAATGCACCTCCACACTTGAACAACACTTAAAACCTCGACAACTGCACTAGACCGCCATAAATCTTGGATTACATCACAACTTTGAATTCATCTCGAAATGATCTTGGTTGAACGACAAACCTGACGAATCCTCAGACCAATGACAAAAACTTGAACCACACAATTAGGACTTGCAAATAACCTAAGATGCACCAACTATCTTGGCTTCTAATGGTCCTGCAACTTAACTTTAACAGATGATTTGACTGGCATAAAACCCTGACGCTGATCATGAAACAACTCTTATCTGACCAAGATTAGGTCAGACCTAATTGGACTTCAACCAACACTGAGCACCCACACTTGTACTGATAATCTCAAATAAACCTCAACTCTTCCTCATGGCACTGAACTTAGACAATAAGGAAATGAAGGTTGAAACAACAGATTTTTCGAGTTTTGAATAGTGGTTAGAAACATAATTTGAGGGTATTTACAGGTAAGACAAATTTGGGGTATGACAACCGCCCCTATCTAAGTGGCTTAAACCTAGTAAAGTGAAGTAGGATCAACAGATCTATAACCCAAGAACGAAGAGAAACAATATCAACAGATTTGTGACTTAAGAAAGATCAACGAACCTATGGAAAGGAAGCAAGATCAACAGATCTACAACCCAAGAACAAAGAGAAACAATATCAACGGATTTGTAACACAAAATTTGGGGAATAGGAAGTAAGATCAAAGTATTTACAACCTAAGAAAGTGTAAGGGGATTATGATTAACGGGTCTAAAAAATAGGAAGTAGGATCATCGGATCTACAACCTAAGAAAATGACAAGAGTGACAAGATCAACGGATCTAAACACAGGAAATAAAATCAACGGATTTACAAACTGTGAAAAGAAGGATGGCTCTACTGGGGGAACAAAGGGTAAATAGAGGGTGAGATCGACAGATTTATGGCCTTGGGGATTGGTTGAAATATTTGCTGGGGAATAGACTTGGCATTCTCTGTGGGGATATATATTATGTCATGATTGAGGATTGACTCAGGATCTCATGTAAGGTACAAAAATTGGCTTATGCTTCGTATACAATGTTTGAACTTTTTCTATGGCGTAATGCTCCATGTTGAATAGAAATGATACGCTTTTGTAATGATGATTATGTATGCAAAATGCAGATGTATGCTCGGGTGCTGGGGATATGAGGATATGTGATCTAAGGGTCATGATTGTGCAAAGTATGGTTGGGCTGTGGTTTGGGGTTCCAGATTGATGGTGATTAGATTTTTAGGGATTTTATTTTTTGTTGCCAATAAAATTGGACTTTGAAGATGGATCACCAGATGAGAACTAGGTTTTAAGGGGTAGACTACCAGACGAGAACTGGTGGCAAAAGGTTAAGTAGTCAGATGAGGACTGACTCCTTATTTTTGTATCAGACGGTAACAGACTTTATGGTTTGTCAGAAGAGAATTGGAGTTAAAAAGAAAACTGACTACCAGACGAGAACTGGAGTTTAAAGGTAGGCTAAAGAATGGGTGACTAGACGAGAACTGGTTTTAAAAGTTGTCTACCAGACGAGAACTGGTATCTTGTTAGTGATTTCCCTGACGGGAACTGGATTCTGAATTAATTTGCCAGACGAGAACTGGTATTTTATAAATGATTTGCCATATAGGAGATGGACTTTGAGATGATTTGTGTGGTTTTGTGCTAGAGCGAAGCGACACGATTGATGCATGAGGATGCTTTATGCAATGATATGAAAATGTACAGGAATGCCCCTGCGTGGGTAATGGATGGAATGTCTTTTGCATCAAAGCTTCTTGTCTGTTGGAAGGCAGAGGTTACTTGATGAGGTGATAATATGATTCCCCGACACTCGTCTTAAACTTGGTGGTTGCTGATGTATGGTAGAGCTTGCTCGAGCGGCTTGAAGGCATGGAAAGGACTTGCCTCTCTGTAGCTAAACTTGCCCCAGTTCGGTGGGTCTTTGAATAATTTTTCCTTGAAAGAAAATTGGAAGCAGTTTGCCATAAGATGGCCTCGAGACGGCTTGTCCCAGAATTTCGAGTCATGAAAGGATTTGTCCTTGATTAACCGACTCTTGGGGTGGTTGGCTTCAGTGTACTCTTGAGGTAGCTTGCCCCAGAATGAGCGTTGAAGCGACTTAACTTGTGTTAATTGAGCATTGGAGGGATTTGCCCTTAATTGACAGAACTCTGGGTGGCCTGCCCCTAGTCGGATGATTCTCTCTGGTTAACCGATTCATGAATGATTTTTGCCTCAATCCACTGATGCTTGGGGACTTGCTTTAGACTGACCAATTCTCTGGTCTGTATAACATGCCCCTGATCCTTAGGACTACGAGGTAATCTTGATTCTGGTCAACTTTGTTGAATGATCAAGCCCTCTTTGATTGCTCCTTGTTGGAGTTTCTTTGATGTCAAGTATTGACTTGCAATTAAAAATTATTCATTCACAAATGGTAATTTTAATGTGATGCTCATGCAAGTTTTGAAAAAAAAGGCCATTTATTGAAATGATGTGATAGTGTGTGATGAATGGAACATTAGTCCAAACGCAATGCCGATTTAGCTAATGTAAAAGATATAGCAAAAAGAAGATTAGCAAATCTGGTAGGAGTCAGTTTACGCAACCTTGTTGTAGTATGCTTTTAGAATAAACCCTGCCTCAATTAGGTCTTTTGAGGGTTGTAACGTGGTCTGGTTCACGGTTATTGAAATAAAGGATATAAAGCTCAAAGTTTGTTTTAACCCCACCCCTTCTTCGTGATGACCTCCAGTCCTACCTTCAGTTAAATTTAACACACTTATCTAGATTCTGGCAGTGTGAAAATGAAGATTCAAGATTCGCTTGAAATAACAGTCACTTTATTTTGTTTTGTTGTTTTTGCTGAGGATTTAACGACCTCTTTTCCTAATTCTTATTTTGCTTTTTGATCCCTAATTTTGCCTGGACTGGTTTTGTTTTTCAGATCCACCGGGATTACCCTAATATTGCCTAAGTCGCCTTTTTGGGTGTTCGACTTAGCAGATTTTTTCTTCTTCTTTTGAATTTTTCTTTGTCTTGGAAAGTCTTGTGACTGCCAAGTCATTGGTCATTGAGGAACAACTTCCATAACCTTTGAATTTTGCACGGTTCCTTCGACACTTCATGATGTGTATGAAGAATATCATGTGTTTGATCTCCATACGAAATGTTTCATCTTGAAATCGAATGTGTAGTCAGGTTAATGAACACTACCCATGCCCCAGGTTAAGTGTAAGGGTTTGGAAATCCGAAGGAAACTCCTACTTCTAGGCTCGAAGTGGTTGACTAGGGACTAACTCCTTATCTCTCCAGTGTTTAGGGGATTTTGAAACAATGCATGTACATCATTTGTAGGATTTTATCTGAAAGCATACCGTCAGCAATTGTGGGTATTTCATTTTCGTCATCCTCCCTTCAATCTTTGCTAAAACAACATTTTGATAAAGAAAGTGGACGAGGTATATGGATTTTTTTTGTCGTTTTTGATATAAGTGAAGAAAAATGAGCGAATGCGACATGATTAATTCAGAAAATGCATGATCACTTCATTAATATTACCATTCAAAACAACAATGTTAAAAAACAAGTAGCATTTAACAGGAAAGAAACTACAAATGCAATGATAAAAGTTGTCTAATGATTGCTAGCTCTGAGGATGTCTTGAGAAGAGACCTTTCACAAGAAAGATAAATTAAGATGCAAATAAGCATTTGCAAAGGTTTCTCACTATGAGCACTACTTTAAAAATTAATGGGCACTCCGAAGAAGCTATGAAATTACGCATGTTTCCGTTTACTCTTGCTGAAGACGCTGAAGAGTGGTTTTACTCATTACCTGCTGGGAGTATTACTACTTGGGAAGAGATGAAGAAAAATTTTCTTAATGATTACTTTCCTGCTTCTGTTAATATTCGCAAAAGACATGATATTATGAATTTTAAGTAGAAAGAAGGGGAGTCACTTGGTGATTCTTACAAGAGGTTCAAAAGGTTATTGGTAGCTTGTCCCACTCACAACATGGATCAAATTGAACAGATGCAAATATTTGTAAATGGCCTCAGAATGAAGACAAAGCAACTTATTGATACAGCTGCTGGTGGCTCATCCAACTTTACAACAGCCACTGGTATTAAGAAGATCATTGAAGCCATTTCAGCAAATGAACATCTGGAATTGTATGACCAAAGTGCGAGTAAACCTGAGGGAGTGATTGACTTGAAACTGGGAAATCAAGTGGTAAAAATGGAAAATCAAATTGATGCTGAAGTTGAAAGAAGACTCAAAGCTATGAATGTAGGAACTCGAACTGTAGCCCAAGTTCAACCTGTTCAAGCTGTTAGTTATGAGATTTGTGGTGGACCTTATTTTGCCATGCATTGTGTTGCTACTGCGTAACAAGTTGAAGAAATTAATCTTCTGAGGCAGACCAACCCCTATTCTAACACATACAATCCAGGTTAGAAGAACCATCCAATTTCTCCTGGAAGGATCAACAAGGGAATGTTCAAAAACAACCACCATATCAACAAAAATACCAACAACCACAGCAACAAACACCCAAGAAAGTGGATTGGGAGATTGCCATTGAAAAGATGGCTGCTCAAAGTTCCTAATTCCAAGAGGAGACAAGGAGTAATTAAAGGAACATTACCACTTCCATTAAAAATCTTGAAGTGCAGATAAGCCAGATAGCACAACAAATAGCAAACTCTCAAGTACAAGGTGCTCTACCTAGTGCAATCGTGACAAATCCAAAAGATCATAATAATGTTAGCATTTTGACAACGAGAAGTGGGAAATCTGTTGAAGCTCCTGAGAATAAATCTGAAAATGAAGACCAACTGCTTGAAGCAGATCTTGAGATCAAAGGAAATGAAATCAATAATGAGGAAGTGGTTGGACCTAAACAGGTGGTGAAAGAGAAACCAATTGAGTCAAGACCTGTCATGAAGCTCCCTTTCCCCACAAGAAACAAGATAAAGGGGCAACACGAGAAAAACTTTGAAAAGTTCTTAGAAATGTTCAAGAAGTTAGAACTTAACATCCCATTCTTGGAGGCACTTGAGCAAATGCCCACTTATGCCAAGTTCATGAAGGACATCATCTCCAAGAAGCGAACCATTGGCATTGATCCTATTATTCTAACTGAAACTTGTAGTGCTATTTTGTAGGGTATGAAAATTCCGGTGAAGAAAAAAGATTGAGGTTCGGTCACCATTCCATGCACCATTGGAGATAGGTCATTCAAAAAGGCACTTATTGATTTGGGAGCAAGTGTAAGTCTCATGTCGTTATCTATCTACAAGAAATTGGGAATAGGGATGGTGCAAGATACAAGGATGACACTTTAATTTGCAGATCATTCGATAAAGAGACCTTACGGTGTAGTGTAGCGAGCGATTTTGGACGTGGTTCTTAAGCACTGCCGCTCTGGGGTACTACAGGTCGATTCATTTTTTATCCTATTGAAGCTTGTTAGTTCTTGTGATTGGCTACAATTTTGGTAAAATAATGTTGATGTCATGTATGATGTCTTAACATGAGTTACTAACATTTTGGTTATGTTAAGTTACTTAGGGTTGCAGTTTTTGAGCTGATGTCAAACACGATGTCTTGACATCTGTTGACAGAACATCAGTCTGCTGCGTTATTAGGGCTGCGCGTGTTTTAGTTGTTGGTGAGATTTTTTGCTTATCTGATTGAGAGATTACAGGCGAAGATCTTGGATCAGATTCTTTCTGTTGCAATCAGATATGGAGCAGATCTTGTTGTTGTTTTTAGGGCTGAAAGATATGAAAAGATTTGAAGATAAAATCTGTTTTAAATTCAAATCAAATAAGATATTTTCAAGGAGTCCAAGCCCAAGTCTGAGTTTCTATTTAAAGCAGCCTCAACCCTACTTGGAAGTGACGAGGACAAGAGATTGAAGACTAGAGAGTGTATACTGAGTATCAGTTGTTAGAGTTTTCGTTTGTGTTTTGTAAGCCATTCATACTTAAATTGGTAGTGTTTGTTTGAGTTGTAATTGTCCTCTCTAAAGCTTTTAAGCAAGAGAGTATTGTTCTTGGTCAAAGCTTTTAAGCAAGATCAAGTTGTGAACTTTGTAATCTTTGAGTTGTATCACTGAGGTGATTAAGGGGGAGTGAGTGGTATCTCATATCTAAGAGGTTCTTAGGTAGAAGTATCATTGGGTAGTGATTAAGTTAGGAGATTTTTAACTGGGATTGTTGAGTCTATAATTTAATACTACTAATAGTGAATTTCCTCCCTGGCTTGATAGCCCCCAGACGTAGGTAGTTAGACCGAACTGGGTGAACAATTCATTGTGTTGATTGACTGTTTTATTGTCTTGTTCATTTAGCAGATTGTGTTGTTGTGACATCACACTTAACATCACACATCTGATACCAGAATTTCAATTGGTATCAGAGCAGGCATCCTGCTCTGCATCTGGGTGAGATCTAGGGCTGTTACTTTCTGGTACTATGGACAAGGAGAGTGGTGGATTTGTGAATAGACCCCCTATTCTAGATGGCTCAAATTATGATTATTGGAAACCTCACATGGTTACCTTCTTGAAGTCCTTGGACAGCAGGGCTTGGAAGGCTATTTTAAAAGAATGGAAACATCCTGTTATTGTTGAAAAAGATGGAACATCAAAGCTGAAACCTGAGGAAGAGTGGACCAAGGAAGAAGATGAACTTGCGCTTGGAAATTCTAAGGCTTTGAATGCCATTTTTAATGGTATTGACAAGAACATCTTTAGGCTAGTCAACACTTGTGAAGTGGCTAAGGAAGCTTGGAATGTCTTGAAAAATACTCATGAAGGAACCTCCAAAGTCAAGATGTCAGACTTCAACTGCTAACAACAAAGTTTGAAAATATGAAGATGAAGGATGATGAGACCATTCATGATTTTCACATGAATATTCTTGAGCTGTCAAATGCTTCTAGTGCCCTTGGAGAGAAAATGACTGAAGAGAAGCAGGTAAGGAAGATTCTTAGATCCCTTCCCAAGAGATATAAAATGAAGGTGACTGCTATAGAAGAAGCTCAAGACATCAGCAAGATGAGGGTGGATGAGTTGATTGGCTCTCTTCAAACTTTTGAATTAGGGATGGATGAGGAACCTAAAAAGAAGACTAAAAGCATAGCTTTGGTATCTAGTTCTGAAGATGCTAAGAAAGAGAATAGTCCTGAGTCTCAGGAGGAGCTGTCCCAGGCCATTGTTCTTCTAGGAAGACAGTTTAATAAGGCGTTAAAAAGAATGGACCCAATGTTAAGAACATCTCGTCTGACATCAATAAGAGGACTACAACTGAGGAGAAGCCTAATCTTGACAAAGGAGTCCAATGCTATGAGTGTGAAGGTTATGGTCACGTCAAAAAAGAATGTCCTACATATCTCAAGAAGTAGAAAAAGGGGTTATCTGTTTCCTGGTCTGATACTGAGAGTGAGAGTGATGAAGTGCCAAGCATGTTAGGGCATTGACTGGAATATGTACTTCTGATGGAGAGTCTAGTGATGATGATCTGACCTTTGAAGAGCTAGCAACCTCCTATAAAGAGTTGTGTCTGAAAAGTGATGAGGTTTGTCAAGAAAGGGAGAAGCAGAAGAAAATTATAATCCAGCTTAAGGCTGATAAAGCTGAACTTGAGAATGAAGTTCTGTTGTTAAAATCCCAGCTTGATCAAATATCCAAATCCATCAGAATGTTGAATAGTGGAACTGACACTCTGGATGAAATCCTTCAGGCTGGAAAAGGAGCAAGTGATAAGACTGGTCTAGGATTTAATGGTGAAAAGAAATCTTCTTCAGATGCTAGTTCTTCTGGTACCAAACAGAACTTGTCCCATCAGATGTCTCAACATCAAGGGAAAACTCATGTGTCAGGACCCAAGCAATATGTACCTCATCAGAAGACTCAACACCATGGGAAAGGTTATGCATCTAGACCTAAACATAACATGTCCCAACCTATGTCTCAACAGCATGGGAAAATGTATGGGCCTAATAATACTGTGCCTCACTATTATGGCAGAAGAAAGCCCCACCATCATGGGAAAAGACAACCTGATCATCATTACAGAAGACAACCTCATTATCATAGGAGACAGTCTCAATACTATGGGAGGAGACAGTCTCAATACTATGGGAGAAGGCAGCCTCAGCAGTATAACAGAAAACATCCTCAAGAAAGAAGGCATGTTAATCACTTCAGAGAAGAGTTTCAAAGCTGGAGATGTCACTATTGTGGAAGATTTGGTCACTTGAAATCTTTCTGTTTCAAGCTTTATGGATCTCCTCAACCTAATCCCCAACCTAGACAGAATCAGGATAGTCCTACTATTGTTAAGCAATGGGTTCCCAAGGATTATGCCACTTATTTGTTAGCTCAGATGTCCTTAACTGGTTCTGCCAAAGAGGACTGGTATTTTGATAGTGGTTGCTCTAGGCACATGACAAGTATGAAGAGTTTGTTGTTGAATGTTAAACATTATTCCAGTTGTGTAACTTTTGGAGATGGTGTCAAAGGAGAAATCAAGGGTGTGGGAAGACTAAACTGTGCAGGTGCTCCTAGGCTGGATGATGTACTACTGGTCAAAGGGTTGACAGCAAATTTGATCAGTATTAGCCAACTATGTGATCAAGGGCTCAAAGTTAACTTTACAAAAACTGAGTGCATTGTCACAAATGAGAAAGGTGAAGTCATCATGAAGGGTGCTAGGTCTAAGGACAACTGTTATCTGTGGGTGCAACAAGACTCAAGTCCCTCAACATGTGTTTTTGCTAGAGAAGATGAAGTCAAAGTCTGGCATCAAAAGTTGGGACATCTTCATCTGAAGGGAATGAAGAGAATCATATCCTCAGAAGCTGTCAGAGGAATTCCTAAACTCAAAATTAAAGAAGGAAGAGTCTGTGGAGATTGTCAAATAGGGAAGCAGACCAAGATGTCACATCAGAAGCTTCAACATAACACCACCTACAAAGTTTTGGAACTTCTTCATATGGACTTGATGGGACCTATGCAGGTAGAAAGTCTAGGTGGGAAGAAGTATGAGTATGTTGTTGTTGATGACTATTCTAGGTACACCTGGGTAAGCTTCATCAAAGACAAAACAGAGGTGTTTGATGTGTTTAAAGATTTATGTCAAAGACTCCAAAGAGAAAAAGAGAGTAATGTCATCAGAATAAGGAGCGATCATGGGAGGGAATTTGAAAATAGCAAGTTTGCTGAATACTGCTCTGCTGAAGGCATCAGTCACGAGATTTCCTCTCCTATTAACCCTCAGCAAAATGGAGTTGTTGAAAGGAAGAACAGAACTCTCCAAGAATCTGCTAGGGCAATGATGCATGCCAAAAAGCTTCCTTACCATTTCTGGGCTGAAGCCATGAATACTGCTTGCTATATTCACAACAGAGTTACTTTGAGAAGAGGCACTTCAGCTACATTGTATGAACTGTGGAAAGGGAGAAAACCAACTGTGAAGTACTTTCATGTTTTTGGAAGTAAATGTTATATTTTGTCAGATTGTGAACAAAGGAGAAAATTGGATCCTAAAAGTGATGAGGGAATCTTTCTGGGATACTCTAAAAATAGCAGAGCTTATAGGGTTTTCAACTCCAGAACCAAGGTTATGATGGAGTCTATAAATGTGGTAATTGATGACAGTGACATGAAGGAAGATGCTGATGTCCTGGATGATGTTGGAACATCGTTTAAAGATGTTACATCAGAAACTGAAGATAGAAGTGTTGCTACAAGTTAGACAAATAGAAGACTCCATATTCATCTCTCAGAGCAAGTATGCTAAGAACATTGTGAAGAAGTTTGGTCTGGAAAATGCTAATCACAAGAGGACACCTGCTCCTACTCACTTAAAGTTGTCAAAGGATGAACATGGTGTGAGTGTGGATCAAAGTCTATACAGAAGCATGATTGGTATTCTATTGTATCTCACTGCTAGCAGACCTGATATTTCTTTTGCTGTTGGGGTTTGTGCCAGATATCAATCTGAGCCTAAAGTTAGTCACTTGAATCAAGTGAAGAGGATTCTGAAGTATGTGAATGGAACTAGTGACTATGGCATACTTTACAGTCATGGATCAGGTACTGAGTTAAGTGGTTATTGTGATGCTGATTGGGCAGGGAGTGCTGATGATAGAAAAAGTACTTCAGGAGGTTGTTTCTTCTTAGGGACTAATTTGATCTCTTGGTTTAGTAAAAAGCAGAATTGTGTGTCTCTTTCTACTGCTGAAGCTGAGTACATAGCAGCAGGGAGTAGTTGTTCTCAACTTGTTTAGATGAAGCAAATGTTAACAGAATACAATGTTAAGCAAGATGTCATGACATTGTACTGTGATAATCCGAGTGCTATCAATATCTCTAAAAACCCAATTCAACATAGCAGGACTAAGCATATTGATATACGTCATCACTTTATAAGAGATTTGGTTGAAGAAAAAAAAGTTGCACTGGAGGTTTTTTGATGGTTTTCATCCTTGTCTCTGATGTTTTTCTTGTTCTTGTTTCTCCTGAAGTTGCCCCAGCTGTAGACAGTGTTTTGTTCTTCAATTTCTGTGGATCTGGTTTCTTGACCTCTTGCATGTGTTTCTTTCCTGCATCTTTGTTAGACTGACTCATGGTTCTATCTGCGGTATGTTGTTAGAAGCAAGGAGGCTTGGTTTTTATACGGCATAAAGAGTCTTTGTTTGTATCGCCTGACCTGTCAAAGTGGTCTTTGGTTTGGGAACTTGTTTTTCTTGGGAAGCCATTTATTTGACCTTGTCAAATTGGATGTCAGAACTTCGTGTTTGCTGCCTTGGTAGGTTAAGAGGTTGTCCAATTGTGGCTAAAAAGGGGGAGAGTTAGCCTAGGTGTTGTCTAGTTGTCTGGTGTGTTTGGTGTTGTCTAGTTGTCTGGTGTGTTTCTAGTTTTGAGGGGGAGTTTGTAGTTATGCTGTTTGAGTTTGTTTTGGTGCAGCTGTTGGATGTTGCTGATGCTGGTTGTGTAGTGAATGTTAGTAGTTGTTTGGTGTTTGGTGTTTATCCGCTGCAAGTTTTTCTGATGTTGGCTGAGATTGTTTTAGCCAAAATTAGCCAAAGGGGGAGATTGTTAGTTCTTGTGATTGGCTACAATTTTGGTAAAACAATGTTGATGTCATGTATGTTGTCTTAACATGAGTTACTAACATTCTGGTTATGTTAAGTTACTTAGGGTTGCAGTTTTTGAGCTGATGTCAAACACGATGTCTTAACATCTGTTGACAGAACATCAGTCTGCTGTGTTATTAGGGTTGTGCGTGTTTTAGTTGTTGGTGAGATTTTTTGCTTATCTGATTGAGAGATTGTAGGCGAAGATCTTGGATCAGATTCTTTATGTTGCAATCAGATATGGAGCAGATCTTGTTGCTGTTTTTAGGTCTGAAAGATATGAAAAGATTTGAAGATAAAATCTGTTTTAAATTCAAATCAAATAAGATATTTTCAAGGAGTCCAAGCCCAAGTCTGAGTTTCTATTTAAAGCAGCCTCAACCCTACTTGGAAGTGACGAGGACAAGAGATTGAAGACTAGATAGTGTATACTGAGTATCAGTTGTTAGAGTTTTCGTTTGTGTTTTGTAAGCCATTCATACTTGAATTGGTATTGTTTGTTTGAGTTGTAATTGTCCTCTCTAAAGCTTTTAAGCAAGAGAGTATTGTTCTTGATCAAAGCTTTTAAGTAAGATCAAGTTGTGAACTTTGTAATCTTTGAGTTGTATCACTGAGGTGATTAAGGGGGGGTGAGTGGTATCTCATATCTAAGAGGTTCTTAGGTAGAAGTATAATTGGGTAGTGATTAAGTTAGGAGATTGTCAACTGGGATTATTGAGTCTGTAATTTAATACTTCTAATAGTGAATTTCCTCCCTGGCTTGGTAGCCCCCAGATGTAGGTAGTTAGACCGAACTGGGTGAACAATTCATTATGTTGATTGACTGTTTTATTGTCTTGTTCATTTAGCAGATTGTGTTGTTGTGACATCACACTTAACATCACACATCTGATACCAGAATTTCAAAGCTGATGAAGGAAGGGAAATAGATGTCTCCAACTAACCCTGCTTGCATACTGAGTTTAAACAGCGGTCTGTTAGGTTACGGATGCTATGTGGAAGTGGAGCCTCTTTCTGCTTATTTTGTTAAGACTGAAATGACGGGACTATGCTATTGGTAGGATGTTAGGACTGATGCTTTTCGATTGATGTATGAAGGTACGGGATTTAGGTTTTTGGTTAGTGTGCCCGCTAAGATTTCTCTTTCAATCTTATGCCTACGTATTCCCATTTACCAAAACAGGGAAATCAGAGCGATCGTAGTTCCTCTTATTCTATGGGAGGAAATGTTGTTTTGGTGTCTTGTTCAAAGCCTAAGACGTGAAGCTAAAGGTGGTTTGTATCTTGTTCAAAGCCCAAGATGTGAAGCTGAAGGGTCTATTTGTATCTTGTTCGAAGCCCAAGATGTGAAGCTAAAGGGTTTTGACTTTAGAGAGAATTTGTCATCTCTAAAGAGGGTCTGTTTGTCACAACTGTTGGGTGACTGATTATAAAGGAGAATTACTTTAACTGGGATATGTGAATCCAGCAATGCCATAATTTCCTTTATAGGGGATTTTTAACCTGAAGGAGAAGACTTTAACTCAGTTTAGAGTAATGTCATCTTTCCTTAGGAATTTCTAATGCTAAAAGAGGGACAGTGGCGTGGATGTAAATAATCCAGAGGCTTGCCGCTTACAACAATTAGATGGGGGGAAAGGAGTTGTTGATGTTTGTATGCTGTGACCAAAGCATGATTTGATGCTAAAAGGTTGATTGAATCAAACGGGGATTTCTTTATACAAAGCCTAAGAGGAGGCTATTGACCCAACAAGAGGATGCTTTTGTGTCTCGTACGAAGCCCGAGATAGAGGCTAAAAAGGGTTGATTCAATAAGAGAGTGTTTTTATATGTGTCTTGTACAAAGCCCAAGACGGAGGCTAAAGGTGTTTGACTCAACAAGAGAGTCTTTTATACTCAACAAGAGAGTGTTTTGTATCTCGTACGAAGCCCGAGATGGAGGCTAAAAGGTTTGCTCCGCTGGGGATAATCATTTGTACAAAGCCCAAGAGAAGGCTAGGGTTACTGTTTCAGTTGAGTGATAGGTCCAGTATGTTGGTTAAAAGAGAAAATCAGTTCTTATATGAGTAATGTTGTACTCATGGATTTGATATGAGGATCGGGATTATTTCATGTTCTCTAAGGAAACAGGGAATCCGAAGGAGCTTTAGACTGTCCGAGTCTACGAGTTTTATCTTCTATATTATGCTTAAGAAACAGTAGTAGTAAGATCTAGACTCTTTGAAAGATTGTTCTATTAAGATGACTAATTTCCGTTCCTATACCTTTAGGAGGTTGTTGGGACAATTTGTACGAAGCCCAAGAGGAGGCGAGAAAACTTTTAAGAAGTCGAGGGACAATTTGTACGAAGCCCAAGAGGAGGCTATCTTCCCGGAGGAAGAATCATTATACGAAGCCTAAGAGGAGGTTGTGAAAACTTCTAAGAAGCCGACGGGTCCTTGTACAATGCCCAAGAGGAGGCGGGGATGCTTTTAGGAAGCCTGTGGGTCCTTGCACTAAGCCCAAGAGGAGGCTGATGAACAGTTCCAGAAGGGGTTTCACTTGGAACATTGGCCTTCTATATATGAACTATTCAAGGGGGGGATTTCTTAGATCTAGTTATCTAAAATTGTTGTAAAAGAAAATTCTCATGGTTTAGGTTATGTTGAAATATCCGGGAGAACGTCAGATGTAAGGAGACGAGGTTTTGTCTAGTTCTAGACGTAGTTTCTGGGGAAATTCTAAATATCTATACTAGTATTACACAGTCGATATGAGTTTATGAAAGAAGACTTACAGTGAAACAGCCCCACAATACAGTTATATACATATGAAAGCGGTAAATGAAAGCGGGTAAACACTTACTCAGTTGTAGAGCTTCCATGCTGTTTGGTTAGTTGTTCAACAAAGAAATTGAAAATAACAGTATGTTACAAAATCAAAGGAGAAAGTGACTTTGAAAGGAAAATTGGGGCTTACAGCTCAAGGAGAGGCCCAGGGTTTTATCAGTGATTGCACTGTTGTTTGAAATTGTACAGGGACTTATACAAGTGACTGAGGCCCAAAAGGTTTTCTGTACAAGGGGATGGGTCTTACACTTTCTCAAGAGGCCCAAAATGATTGAAAGAAAAAAGAATGGGGCTTATAACACGAGGGTAGGCCCAGATGATTCTTTTGAACTGGCGATTGCGCCAAGTTTTTCTTTTAACGCAGGGGGACTTATACAATATCTGAGGCCCAAAAGGTTTGTATTTACAAAGGATTGGGTCTTACACTCTATTAGAGGCCCATGAGTGATTGAAAAAAGTTTGTTTGAGTGAAAATCAAGGAAACCCTAAATTTGTTTTCTTTTAAAAGGAGATATTTAAAGAAAATCAAATAAAATGATAAAAATACCAATTAAGTTTGAATAAACCACTTGTGATTTTTGTTCAAGGTTTAAAAAATAAGGTTTTCATCACAAGATGAATTAAAAAATAAGGTTTTCATCACAAGATGACTTATACAAGTGACTGAGGCCCAAAAGGTTTCCAAAATGGATATTTATTTTTAAGAGAGTTTAAAAACAAATAAAAGATAGTTATTCACAAAAATACTAATTATATTAAATAACTAATATAAATCTAATTTTTTTTGGGAAATAAAATATTTCAACATTTTTGTGATTTTTTGCAAAAAGAACCAATAAATAATAATTAAAATTGAGGGAGTTATTAATTTTCCAATTAATTAACAAAACATGAAAATATTGGAAAAAAAATAGCAAAATGTGAGAAAACACAAAATGGCATGGGTGGGGTTTGAACCTACGACCTCAAGGTTATAGGGCGCGCGTCTTACCACTTGGGTGGTGATACATCCGTTGATTAAAACAAACCAACGAATATACAAGGTTTGCCTTGTTTTCTAGGCCTGGCCAAGGCAAGGCAATGCAAGTTTTGGCAAGAAATGGGAAGGTCCATAACTTTCTCATTTCTCCATGGTTGGGGACAAAATTTATATGCATCTGGCCTAGAATTTCACAAGGAATCCAATGGTGGTGG
Source organism: Lathyrus tuberosus (assembly GCA_022829125.1). Taxonomy (NCBI): domain Eukaryota; kingdom Viridiplantae; phylum Streptophyta; class Magnoliopsida; order Fabales; family Fabaceae; genus Lathyrus; species Lathyrus tuberosus. Next base: position 2,343,565 of record JALAZF010000164.1, read on the forward strand.
TATTTTTTTCAGATCATGCTCCCTCCTCAAAATTCGATGGTGGTTTTAAAATAGTCCTATAATTGCATTTTCTATGCTACACTTTGGTACAGGCATGAATTACATGATGAATTGGTTCAAACACAACATATATAACATGTATGAGATGTGCATGATCAGTGGACTTCAAAGCAATGCATATTTTGGAAAGTTCAAGTCATGATGCCTACCTCTCTTTTGAGCTTTTGGAGTTTTTGTGCAATCTGCCAAGTTTCTTGTTCCAGAAATGGTTTGATGCTTTGGACACTCTAAAATGATCCCTTAGAAGCTTTTAGGATGAACGGAATCAGCTGGAACCTGCAAAAACACAAACTGGCCCTTTCTTGCAAAAAGGGTTAAAATGGCCAAAATAGCAACTCCCTCAAATGGTGTTTCAGATGGGGGGAACCATTTGGGACAGTTCAAGGATGATATTTGGAGTGTGTTTGAGGTTTTATCTGGTTTGGAAAGTGACTGAATCAAGGAATGGCTTAAAAAATGTACAAAAGTACTATTTTGAGGTTTTGAGAGGTGACTTTGTGATTTAAGGATTACAGGTCACTTGTGAGAGTTTGGATAGCTTAGATATGATATATTGGAGGTGTTAGGATCATAAGTTGTGATGGAAATGATCTCTAACTCAAAAACTCAGAGTTACCTTGCTAAAGAAGGCATTTTGGCCTAAAGAGAGGGGTTTTGAGGAAAGCAACTGTTTGATGGCTTTGGCGTACTCAAACTGAGCACAAATGCGCTCTATTTATAGTAGAGCAAGTTTATTTTGGGATCAATAGTGAATGGCAACCACAGCAGGGATTTGGCCAATGTTGGCAAATGAGAATCCAAGTCTCCTCTAGCCATTGACTAGAGGTTAGAGCATAGGCCTTTGGTTCCCTAGTTGTTGGATCATTCTTAACTGAATTCAGTTGCAAATGTGTCAGTCCATGCCACCTCTAAGCATCCATTAAATGCTCCAATCCAAATTTGGAGTCTTGTCCCTCTTTTAGGGATTTATAGGTTTGTCATGCTACTTCTTGTTCGAAGACTTTGGAGGCTTGGATCAGTGTTTGTTCCCTTTAGATTTGATCCTCAGATGTGTCCAAAGTGATGACAAGGCTTGGAATTATCTGATTTTGCTAAATCGAGCAAAAGTGCAAAATTCTGCCTAGCCTTGGCAGTTTTTAGCAAGGCATATTGCCATTGTCATATCTCATGACTCAAGTTGAGTTTGGTGATGTTCTTGGCCATTTTGGAAAGCCCTCATATGATACAACAACTGTTTGATCATAATTGGTTTTGATACTTTTTAGATCCAAGTGAAAAATGCCCCTACATTCTGTAAAAAGTAAGACAGATTCTGACTTAGTGAAAATTTCACTAAGTGTTGGAAAAAGTGGCATTTCATGTTTTCAGCCACTTTAATCATTCCATAACTCAAAATCCATAATGAATTGTGAAATTCTGGTATCAGATGCGTGATGTTAAGTGTGATGTCACAACAACACAATCTGCTAATATGAACAAGGTAATAACAACAGTAAATCAACACAATGAATTGTTCACCCAGTTCGGTCTAACTACCTACGTCTGGGGGCTATCAAGCCAGGGAGGAAATTCACTATTAGTAGTATTAAATTATAGACTCAACAATCCCAGTTGCCATCTACTAATCTTAATCACTATCCAATTACACTTCTACCTAAGAGACCACTTAGATATGAGAAACCACTCACTCCCTAAATCACCTCAGTGATACAATTCAAAGATTACACTTTAAACCACACCTTGATCTTGCTTAACAGCTTTGATCAAGAACAACACACTCTTGCTTAAAAGCTCTAGAGTGAATACACTTACAACCCAAAATAGTAACACCTATTCAACCATGAAAGGTTTACAAAACTCACACGAAAACACAAATTTGACTCTCAGTCTTTGCTCTCTTGTCTTCGTTATCTTCAACAAGGGTTGAGGCTGCTTTAAATAGAATTCTGACTTGGGTTTGGACCTCTTCCAAAAATCTGATTTGATTTATTTTAAAAACAGAATTTAAAACAGATTTGTTCTTCAAATCTTTTTAAATCAAACAACCCTTAAACATAGCAACAGGATCTGCTCCAAATCTGAATGCAACTGAAAATATCTTCTCCAAGATATTCGTACACAATCTCTCTAACAGATCTTCTCAAAACAAACTTTCACGCGCAACCCTAAAACATCACAGCCTGATGTTCTGATGTTCAGATAACTGATGTCAAGACATCAAGTTTAACATCAGCATATAAAACTTCAACCCTGCAACAACTAATGTTAGGAACCAATGTTAAGACATCAGACATATGACATCAACATTGTTCAACTTTGTTTTACAAAAATTCCAGCCAATACAAGAACTAACAATCTCCCCCTTTGGCTAATTTTGGCTAAAACAATCTCTGCCAACATCAGAGATACCTGCAGCGGAAAAACTTCATAATCCTAACATTCCAAAACACAACCAGCATCAATCACATCCAAAATCTGCTAAACTCCCCCAGCATCAATCACATCCAAAATCTGCTAAACTCCCCTTCAAAACAAGAACCAGCATACCAACTGTTCAAACATGCACACTACCCCTCAAGCCTAGAACCACAACAGACAACTAGGCAACACATAGGCACATATGCTAACTCTCCCCCTTTTTAGCCACAATTGGATAACTACCAACCAGTTATACCCTCACACAACTAACACTTACAACAGTTAGTCCTACTAGCTCTCCTTGTCAGTCAAAAGTCAGCACCACATGACAAGACAAATCATAGAACAAAAACCAGATAAGCATAAAAGTACTTTTATCCAAGTTACACAACATGCACACAATGTGCAGAAACAAAACAAAAACTACAAACTATAAAAGCAAGAAACAGTAAAAGCAGCAATTCAATCTTCATTAGTAGAACCATATGCATCCTCCTCAGTCTCAGTTGTTGAATCACCTTTATCAGAACCTGAATCTTTAGTATTGACATGAACATCATCATCATCCTTACTTGCATTGACTTCCTCACCTTCTTTTTCTTCCATTCTTAGAGTCAAAATTAGTCTTTCAAATTTTTGTTTCCTTTCAGTACTAACTCTAATGACTTCATCTAACTCCTTACATGTTTCCTACAGCTCAGAAATTATTCCAGTCTTGTAAGTTGGCTGGTGCGATGTTGAGGCAGATGTCTTGACAATGTCAGGAACATGCTTTCCTTCAAACAACTTGTAGTGAATTGATAGAGCAGACTCCCTTTTACATACAACATCAGATTGATGTAGAATACCAGGATGCTGAGACAAGATGATCCCACAGATAAGAGAGGGAAAAGCAATAGGTAATTTCACAGCATTTGTAGTAGCATGCTTAATTGTCTGATAAAAAATGTAGGAGCCATAATCAAATATTTACTTTGTCCCAATAGCATAAATCATCTTTCCCAATCCAACAGAAATAGTGGCCTTGTGATTAGTAGGGACCCAGTTGGCATCACCTATCCTGTGCAAAATAGCATATTTAACACTTAACAAACTAGCTGACAACTTTCCTTTTAAAGGCCAGACCTTCACTTGTCCTGCTGTGATTTCTTGACACACTGCATTATCAATCACTTCCAACTCTCTATACTCTTTCTCATCTTTTCCTAGGTAAGTGTTAATGATCTCAGGAGAAAAATTAACACACTGACCTCTGACATATACCTTTCTAAAATCCACACTTCTGCTATCATTAATAGCCACAGGAATGTTTACTACAAATTCCTTGACTAACCCATCATAGCATTTGGACAACCCAGAAACAGTCTTCATTAGCCCAGCAAATTTGATCAACCCCATAACTTCCTTAATTTCCAGAGCATCTCCACCAAGCTCCCTTTCCAGGGCTAATCTCCTTTGACACACAAACTTCCACATGTGAGCACTGCTTGCATAGTGAAAGGATATGTTGTCAACAGGCACTTCAGGAACCTTGTCAGAAGTCGTCTTCAAAATTGACCTTCTGACTGGAGTGATGTCTTGAACATCATCATCAACATCAAACTCAAATTCTGATTCTTCCCTTAGCTTCCTCTTTTTGGAAGTCACAACAACCTTGCTCCAAGTCTTAGCAGGACCAACCACAGTTGACTTCTTCTTTTTGTTCTCAGGTCTCTCCTTAGGTGAAGAATCTGCAGACTTCCCTTTTCTAGACCTTATTCTTTTGGCAATACCAGGGACAACTTTACCAATAACTTCATTATCTGATAGGTCAACCACATCCACCACATCGGCAGTCTTCATTCCTCTGGGACTAGAAACAACATTCCTAACAGGTGATGTTCTGACATCAGGTTCAACATCAACCTCATCTTCAACATGAGTATCAATATCTTCAACTTCAGCTTCTGCATCTTCAATGACAGAAACAGCCAATCTGTGAAGATTGGTTTCAGAAGTTTGCACGTCACCCTTTTCTCTAACAGATTGATCAGCGGGCATTTAACTCAGAGGTCTAGATATTCCCTTCACAGAAATCCCTTTCTAAATTTTTTTTGTGACAATCTGATCAACACTTTTGTCCACATCTACCCTTTCTTCAACAACTTGAGGAAGAGGGGTGGTAGTCTTAGGACTAGGTTTGTCTCCAAACAAAACACTAGTGACAAACGCTCTACTTTTGCCATCATCAAATTTCTTATCCGCAGATTGATCAGAAGTATTACCTTTTGAAGGCCTTTTAGGTTGATACTTCTCAGGTCTTTTCTTTTCTGAACCTGGAATCATAGAGAGAGGCGATATGTCCAAGGCTTCATCCATTGAAACTTCTTTCGTCGAAACCCTAGATGTTGCATGTGAAGAGCTCTTTGAAGCAGACTTCTTGGAGGGAGATGACCCATGTTGAGACATTGTTCCTTTGAAACAGTTGATGTACAAGGATGTGTTGTGTCTTCCGATCTTTGGAGAGAAGATGAACAGACTTGGAGTGTGGAGATTGATGTAGCGTGTGAGAGTAACAATAGGGAATGATAGCCTAAGGTAAGGGGGCTGATTTTGTTGATCACTTAAAAAGCCAATAAATGTATTTTCCCCACCAAAACAAATTTCCTTTTAAATTTTTGAAATTTAATAAATGCACACCATAAGTCACTAACATCAGATGACTTTTCCACATGCCCAAATTTCTACTTAAGACTTCACAAATTTCAGCACACATATCTTTAGGGAAATTGTCATTACACTTCATATCTGAATGATCAACCTCTATGACCTTAGTTTCTTTAAGATTTCCTCTGAATAGTTTCATAACACTAGGTTATTTGGTGATCCTTTTAATGTCACATTCAGATGTCATAACATCATCCTTGACATTACATGATGAGCTGGACTCTTGAGGAACCCATAAATAACAGTTATCTATGGATCTAACTCCCCTCATAATGACTTCACTCTTCTCATTAGTCACTAAACATTCATCTTTAGTGTAGCTAACCTTGAATCCTTCATCACATAACTGACTGATGCTAATCAAATTAGCAGTCAATCCTTTGACAAGAAATACATTTTCAAGATTTGGTCCAACCTCACAATTCAATTTTCCAATTCCTTTAGCTTCCCCTTTTTCTCCATTACCAAAAGTTACATCATTTGTGGAGTAAGTCCTGATATCCACCAAATGACTCTTGAAACCTGTCATATGCTTTGAGCAACCACTGTCAAAATACCAACCATCCATAGTTGGGGTTCTAACAGATGAGTGAGCTAATAGACATGTGACAACAACTTTAGGAACCCATTGTTTAACAGCCTGAGGCCTGTTCTGCTTCTGTCTAGGTTGAGGAACAGATTTAGGATAACCATGCAGTTTAAAGCAAGAAGATTGTATATGGCCAAATCTTCCACAATAGTAACATCTCACTCTTTGAATCTCTTCTCTGAAGTGATTGAAATGTCTGCCACCTTAATGATGATTTCTGTCATACTACTGAGGCTACCATCTGTCAAAATATTGATGCTGTCTTCTCCTATAATTAGGCTATCTTCTATAATGATGAGTCTGTCTTTTGTAATGATTAGGCTGTCTTTTACCATGATGATGCGGCCTTCTTCTGCCATAACAATGAGGCACAACATTATTAGGTCCAAAACCATACATTTTCCCTTGATGTTGAGACATCGGATGGAACATGTTATGTTTGAAACTAGAAGCCTGCATACTCCTACGGTATTGAGGAGGCATATACTGCCTAGCTCCAGAAACCTGAGGCTTTCCTTGAGGTTGAGGCAAAAACTTCTTAGGTACAGGACCATAACCCTTTCCATTATTTTGTAGCCCAAGGTGAGGGACAACCTTCTTAATTCCAGAACCATGTCCTTTTTCATGATGATGAGAAATGTTCTGTTTAACCCCAGAAGAACTAGCCTCTGCAGATATCTTCTTCTCACCCTCATATCCTATACCAGTCTTATCACTTGCCTTTTTTCCAGCTTCAAGTATTTTATCCAGAGTGTCAGTTCCACTATTTAACATTCTGATGGATTTTGACATTTGATCAAGCTGGGATTTTAACAACAAAACTTCATTCTCAAGTTCAACTTTATCAGTCTCAAGCCGTATTATAATTTTCTTCTGCTTCTCCCCTTCTTGACAGACCTCTTCACTTTTCAGACACAACTCTTGATAAGAAGATGCCAGCTCTTCAAAGGTCAATTCACCATCACTAGATTCTCCATCAGAGGCACATATTCCAGTCAATGCCTTAACATGCTTGGCATTATCTTCTTCACTTTCACTATCTGTATCAGACCAGGAAACAGATAACCCCTTTTTTCTACTTATTGAGATATGTAGGACATTCTTTCTTGACATGACCATAACCTTCACACTCATAGCATTAAACTCCTTTGTCATGATTGGACTTTTCTTCATCTCTTGTTTTCTTCACTTGATTACTAGACCTGTTGTTGTCAGACGTGATGTTATTAACATTAGGTCTATAGTTTTTGTCCATTCTCTTTAGCACCTTATTAAACTGTCTCCCAAGCATCACAACAACATTTGACAGTTCCTCTTGAGTTTCAAAATTACACTCCTTCTTACCATCTTCAGTATTAGACACCAAAGTTATGCTTTTGGTCTTCTTTTCAGGCTCCTCATTCAACCCCAACTCAAAAGTTTGAAGAGAACCAATCAACTCATCAACTCTCATCTTGCTGATGTCTTGAGCTTCTTCAATAACAGTCACCTTCATTTTATATTTCTTGGGAAGGGATCTGAGAATCTTCCTTACCAGCTTCTCTTCAGTCATTCTTTCTCCTAAAGCACTAGAAGCATTGGACAGCTCAAGAATATACATGTGAAAATCATGAATGGTTTCATCCTCCTTCATCTTCAGATTTTCAAACTTAGTAGTCAACAGTTGAAGTCTTGACATCTTGACCTTGGAAGTTCCTTCATGAGTAGTTTTCAAGACATCCCAAGCTTCCTTAGCTACTTCACAAGTGTTTACCAGCCTAAAGATGTTCTTGTCAATACCATTAAAGATGGCATTCAAGACTTTTGAATTTCCAAGTGCAAGCTCATCTTCTTCCTTGGTCCAATCTTTCTCAGGTTTCAGCTTCGTTGTACCATCCTTTTCAACAATAACAGGTGCTTTCCATTCTTTTAAGACAACCTTCCAAGCCCTGCTGTCTAATGACTTCAAGAAGGTAACCATCTGTGGTTTCCAATAGTCATAATTAGAGCCATCTAGAATAAGGGGTCTATTCACAAATCCACCACTCTCCTTGTCCATTGCACCAAAAAGTATCAGCCCTAGATCTCACCCAGATGCAGAGCAGGATGCCTGCTCTGATACCAATTGAAATTCTGGCATCAGATGTGTGATGTCACAACAACACAATCTGCTAATATGAACAAGGCAATAACAATAGTAAATCAACACAATGAATTGTTCACCCAGTTCGGTCTAACTACCTACGTCTGGGGGCTACCAAGCCAGGGAGGAAATTCACTATTAGTAGTATTAAATTACAGACAACAATCCCAGTTGACATCTACTAATCTTAATCGCTACCCAATGACACTTCTACCTAAGAGACCACTTAGATATGAGAAACCACTCACTCCCTAAATCACCTCAGTGATACAATTCAAAGATTACACTTTAAACCACACCTTGATCTTGCTTAACAGCTTTGATCAAGAACAACACACTCTTGCTTAAAAGCTCTAGAGTGAATACACTTACAACCCAAAATAGTAACACCTATTCAACCATGAAAGGTTTACAAAACACACACGAAAACACAAATTTGACTCTCAGTCTTTGCTCTCTTGTCTTTGTTATCATCAACAAGGGTTGAGGCTGCTTTAAATAGAATTCTGACTTGGGCTCGGACCTCTTCCAAAAATCTGATTTGATTTATTTTAAAAACATAATTTAAAATAGATTTGTTCTTCAAATCTTTTTAAATCAAACAACCCTTAACCATAGCAACAGGATCTGCTCCAAATCTGAATGCAACTGAAAATATCTTCTCCAAGATATTTGCACACAATCTCTCTTACAGATCTTCTCAAAACAAACTTTCACGCGCAGCCCTAAAACATCACAGCCTGATGTTCTGATGTTCAGATAACTGATGTCAAGACATCAAGTTTAACATCAGCATATAAAACTTCAACCCTGCAACAACTAATGTTAGGAACCAATGTTAAGACATCAGACATATGACATCAACATTGTTCAATTTTGTTTTACCAAAATTCCAGCCAATACAAGAACTAACAAATTAGAATGAGGTGTAGTTTAAGCTTTTGTAGTGGGCCATGAGGGCTACAAATCCAGCTTTGGATGGGGAAAAATGGCCTTGTGGTTTAGGAGTTATGATCCTCCAAAGTTAGTACCCTAGCCACTTTGTCCCATAACTTAGAAAATTTTCTAAGTTTCTATGGTTACCCCTTTTACAAGTTATCCAACTTTTCTTGATTTTTCTTGATGAATGATGATTCAAATCACACATTAACATCATTTTAGGGTTAAAAAAACATAATTTTGAAAAATCTCAAAAAGTCAAAGTTTGACTTTTGTGCACAGTTGACTTTTTGTCAGATGAACTCCAAACTGTGCGATCCTCTATGAAATTAAGTCCTTGACCTAAATCAAACTTGATGGATTGATTCCATAGGTGTTATAGGGTGTATTGAATCATGTCTTAGGGTTTGGGAGCATGTCCTGGTCAAAAGTCAAAGCTACAGTTGACTTTTCCTGCGAAACCCTAACTGTGGTTCGGATGAAATTAAAACTTGTTGCTCAAGCTTCTTGGCTCAATACATTGTTACAAATGGATCAATGTGATGTGTTAGAGATCCTCAAATCCTCTCTTGAGGTATTGGCTCATGATTTGTCCCAAAAGTCAACTTAGGGGTGAATTAGGTCAAGAAACCCTAATTCCTGATTTTTTATGAATGCATACCCTGAGGCAAAATTAACTTGATGATTGGGTTTATGATGTCCCTTAGAGCATCATAGGTTATTCTTTGAAGCATTGGCTCATGCCCAGAGGAAAATTTCCATCTGGAGGCCCTGGTCGACCAAACCCTAATTTGGTGACACTGGCGATCTTAAGGCTTGATCCACCTAGAAGGGAGTAACCTTGTGCTTAATCCTTGAAGTGTGAGTCCTCTTGATCCTTTGTGGATGTTTGAGAAGCTAGACAAGTTGAAGATCATGTCATTTCTTGATTGATCCTTTGTTTAAGAGCTCTGAGAGGGCTTGAAACCCTAAGTCTGATTGTAGGGAATGCTCAACAATTCTTGAGGAGATTGATGAGGCCTAAAGGTATATCCATATTATGATGATGATTTGCACAATGATGGGAAATCTTAGTGGTCAAAATTTGGGGTATGACAGATGCCCCTATTTAATCTTCTTAGATCCGAAGGTGTGAATGGCGAAGGTATTCGAGCATTCGGGGTGCAAGAGGATTAAATATCGGAATACCCAAAATTTTGATGGTGGTTAAGAATGGCAGTTCCCGCATCCTTCCTCTTTTGCTAAGCAATGATGCTTAGAAAAGGTAAACTTCCCCTCGATCCTGGTCTTCAGCCAAGGAACTGGTCTCAGTTTCTGAAATAAACCTCCCCTCGATCCTGGTCTTCAGCCGAGGAACTGGTTTTAGTTTCTGATATAAACTTCCCCTCGATCCTGGTTTCCTACCAAGGAACTGGTCTTAGTTTCTGATATAAACTTTCCCTCGATCCTGGTCTTCAGCCGAGGAACTGGTCTAAGTTTCTTTTGTCAATAAACTTTATTGACAAGGGACGCTACTTGTAGCGGTTTTCCTCAAACTTCTCGCCGAATTTTCCTGGGGAGATGCCATTTGATGGAAAAAGTTTTAATTGTAGAGAGGCACAAACTTCTCTGTTGGAGATGCTATTCGTTGACTCTACTGGGGGAGAACGAGTCTCTTGAAAGACTATTTTTGCTTGGGGATATTGCATCATACTTTTCTCGGAGATCTTTTTGGAGAAATGCTATATGATGTGATCCAATTTTGAGGTGCCGATGACCTTGTTGACATTGACATTCTGGAGAGAAGGACCAATGTGTTGCTGAAAGTCTTTAGTTGAGAGGCTTTCTCTAGGGATTTTCCTTAATCCGGGAAATCGAAGATATCGTCTTCAATGGCGAAGACTGATGCTGGTTGAGGGTTCTCTGGTTTTTCAGAGGTTCAAGTTATCAAAGTGGTCAAAGAACCACCTTCAATCCAAAAATAAACTGGAGGAGAGATCGCTTAGATCATTTCCTGATGAGGAAAGAACTGACGACTCGATTGAGATGACTCTTATCACTAGGGAACAAGCCCGACTAGAGTGATAGTGATGCAATATGAATATGAATGTAAATCAATAATGCATGATGTATGTATGTTTATGCTAATAAAACTGACGTAACATACAGACTGATAAATGAACATGACTGGATACTCAGCCACCGCGGGGGATGAAAAGTATCACTGGTTCAAGATAGCAATTCTTCCTTGCTTAGGAGAAATAGTCTCTGTCGGGAGCTATGTTGGTCGGGCTTAGGAGATGAAAACTCGGACGGGGATGTCGAATGAAACATGGTCTTCGACACGGTTGATCCTTCGTTCAGGCGCACTGGTTTAGAAGGAATACCTTGATTCTGCACTTTGAGGTTCGATTACTTCTGGCGAAGCGATCGATGTTCTTTTGATGTTCAACAGTCAAAAGAAATTGCCATCCTTATTTTAAAAGCAGAAAAAGTTTTACCAGTAAATTCATTTTTGTTTCGTTTCAAGAATCATTAATCATGTTTAAATGTCTTTCTGTAAAGCTAAAACAAATAAGAACTGCAAATAATAGTACAATGGCTCAAATTTTATTGATAGGATGGAGATCAGCCAAGCGCATGATTCCATAGAGTATTTACAAAGTTTGAAAATGGTAATTTAAAGGAAAAAGGGCTACATCGAAACATAACGGCCACTATCCTTCTACCAACTTTGAATTCGGGACATCCTGAGCTTCTGTCGAAGATGACCTTGATTGAAGTTTTTCGATGGATGACAGGACTGCTACTAGGGGTTTTGCCCCTGTTGGACGTAGTTACTTGCCATTATCCCTAACTTTTGCCTGGATTCTACTTTGAGATTTCCAATCCACCGGGATGATTTTTGATCATGTATCTAATTTTTGCCTGGACCGCCCTTTCGGGTTTTCAATCCACCGAGACTTTTTTTTTTAGTTTAGGCGAAGTATTTCTTGACTACATCAACATTTGTGGGGTAGGCAAATTCCTCTCCATCCATGGTTGCAAGTCTCAGGGCACCGCCTGAGAAAGCTTTCTTGACCACATAGGGGCCGTCATAATTCGGAGTCCACTTGCCCCGGGAATCGGTGAGGAATGATTGTATCTTCTTGAGCACGAGGTCTCCTTTCCTGAAGACACGGGGTCGGACCTTCTTGTCAAACACTTTCTTCATTCTTTGCTGATACAACTGACCATGGCATAGTGTCGTTATTCATTTTTCTTCGATCAGGTTTAATTCATCGTGTCGACTTTGACACCATTCAGCTTCTGTTAGCTTAGCTTCCATCAATACCCGGATTGATGGGATCTCTACTTCTATGGGGAGTAATGCTTCCATGCCATATACTAGAGAAAAAGGGGTTGCCCCTGTTGAAGTGCAGACAGATGTGCGATAACCGTGAAGAGCAAAGGGTAGCATCTCGTGCCAATCTTTGTAGGTTACGACCATCTTTTGAACAATCTTCTTGATGTTCTTGTTAGCCGCTTCTACTGCGTCGTTCATCTTGGGTCGGTAGGGAGATGAGTTATGGTGTTCGATCTTGAACTCTGTGCACAACTCTTTCATCATCTTGTTGTTCAAGTTAGATCCATTATCCGTAATGATCTGGCTTGGAACACCATAACGGCAGATGATATTGTTTTTGATAAATCGGACCACCACTTGTCGGGTTACATTGGCGTATGATGCTGCTTCGACCCACTTGGTGAAGTAGTCAATGGCTACCAGGATGAACCGATGTCCGTTCGAAGCCTTGGGCTCAATCATGCCGATCATGTCGATTCCCCATATGGAAAAAGCCATGGGGAAGAAAGAACTTTGAGATGTGTAGGCGGTACATGGATTTTGTCGGAGTATATCTGACACTTGTGACACTTCCTCGTGTACTTGTAGCAATCGAATTCCATTGTCAACCAATAGTACCCTGCTCTTAGAACTTTCCTCGCCATTGTATGTCCATTGGCATGAGTGCCAAAGGACCCTTCGTGAATTTCTTTTATTAGCATGTCTGCTTCTGGACTGTCTACGCATCGGAGCAAGACCATGTCAAAGTTCCTCTTATAGAGTGCATCACCGCTCAGGAAGAAACTGCCTGCCAGCCTTCTGAGGGTTTTTCTGTCTTTCCTGGATGCTCCAGGTGGGTACTTTTGTTTCTGAAGGAAGCATTTGATATCGTGATACCAAGGTTTGTCGTCTATGACTACTTCAACCGTGAAGATGTAAGCGGGCCGTTCAAGGCGCATTATGTCAATCTTAGGTAAGTCATTCCATTGACCTACACTAATCATGGAAGAGAGAGTGGCTAATGTATCAGCCATGTGATTCTCCTCACGAGGGATATGATGAAACTCGACTCTGTTGAAGAAGGGTAACAACCTTCTTGCGTAATCTTTGTAAGGAATTAATCCTGATCGGTATGTGTTCCAATCTCCTTTGATCTGATTGATAACCAAAGCTGAGTCACCATATACATCCAAGTTCTTAATCATTAAGTCGATTGCTTCTTCGAGACCCATAATACAAGCTTCGTATTCGGCCTCGTTGTTTGTGCACTTGAATGTGAGTCTGGCGGTGAAAGGAATGTGGGTACCTTGAGGTGTTATGATGATTGCCCCAATTTTGTTTCCGTAATGATTGACAGCTCCGTCAAAGATAAGTCCTCATTGGGAACCTGGTTCTGGCCCTTCACCGGGTAGCGGTTCATCGCAGTCTTTCATTTTTAGATACATGACATCTTCGTCTGGGAAGTCAAATCTGACTGATTCCTGATCGTCAATCGGTTGATGAGCCAAATGATCGGCTAAAACACTTCCTTTAACGGCTTTCTGAGCATGGTACTCTATGTCATATTCTGATAACAACATCTGCCAACGGGCAATCCTTCCCGTGAGAGTAGGCTTTTCAAAGACATAATTGATTGGATCCATTTCAGAGATTAACCAAGTGGTGTGACGAATCATGTACTGGCGAAGACGTTTGGCTGTCCAAGCCAGAGCGTAGCAAGTTTTCTCAAGCATAGTGTACCGAGTCTCGCAGTCGGTGAATTTCTTGCTCAAATAGTAGATGGCAGACTCTTTTCTTTTGGTTTCGTCTTGTTGGCCAAGTACACATCCCATTGAGTCCTCTAAGACTGTGAGGTAGATGATCAATGGTCTTCCTTCCACTGGAGGTGATAGAATCGGTGGGTTCAACAGATGTTCCTTAATACTGTCGAAGGCGGTTTGACAGTCTTCTGTCTAAACGCAGTCCTGATTCTTTTTGAGTAATTTGAAAATAGGCGCACATGTCGCAGTCATGAGGAATATGAATCTGGAGATGTAGTTCAAACGTCCCAGGAATCCCCTGACTTGTTTTTCAGTCTTTGGAGAAGGCATTTCTTGAATGGCCTTGACCTTGTCAGGATCAACCTCAATTCCTTTCTGGCTGACGATGAACCCTAAGAGTTTCCCTGCACGGACACCGAAAGTGCACTTGTTGGGATTCAAGCAGAGTTTGTACTTTCTCAACCGCTCGAATAGTTTTGACAGGTGGGTCACATGCTCCTCCTCTGTTTTAGATTTGGCAATCATGTCATCGACATATACCTCGATTTCCTGGTGTATCATGTCATGAAACAGAGTAATCATGGCCCTTTGATAGGTTACCCCGACGTTTTTCAAACCGAATGGCATTACCTTGTAACAAAAACTGCCCCATGGGGTAATGAACGAAGTTTTCTCCATGTCCTCCGGCGCCATTTTGACTTGATTATAGCCCGAGAATCCATCCATGAAGGAGAAAACTTTGAACTTTGTTGTACTGTCTACCAGTGTGTCAATGTGTGGTAAAGGAAAGTCGTCCTTTGGACTTGCCTTGTTTAGATCTCGGTAATCCACACACATTCTGACTTTTCCGTCATTTTTGGGAACGGGTACGATGTTGGCTAACCATTAAGGATATTCTGATGTGGCGAGGAAACCCGCGTCGATCTGCTTTTGTACCTCCTCTTTGATTTTGATGGCCATGTCCGGGTGAGTCCGTCTCAACCTCTATTTTACCAGCGGACATTCCGATCTCAACGGTAAGTGATGTTCCACGATGCTGGTATCCAACCCTGGCATATCCTGATAGGACCAAGCGAACACATTGGGAAATTTTCTGAGAAGCTTTGTCAAACTCTCTTTGGCAGTTGGACTGAGCAGCGCCCCAACCTTGATTTCTTTTCTCTCTTCTTCTGAGCCCAAGTTGACCGTTTCCAACGGCTCTTTGTGAGGTTCAATGGACTTTTCCTCTTGTCAGAGTAATCGGGAGATCTCTTCTGGAATTTCGTCTTTATTTTCTTCTTCAGCCTCAAATACCGGGAACTCAAAGTTGGGAGAAGGCATTGGATCGTATGTTTCAACTGGGTTTAAAACAAGCAATCTGCATGACGTGATGATTCGTGTTTAGAAGAGATAGAGAGAATGCAAGAGTGTATGCAGTGTATTTCTTTTTCTACTGCTTGTTTTTATTATTTGAGATGTTTTTTAGGATTACCATTTTCTGAGAAAAGCAAAAAGAGAAAACAACAATTAACGCATAAATTACAGAACGACGTTATTTTATTAATGAACAAGTCGATTCTTGAAACTACAACCCTATAAAACAAAACTCTGTCGCCTTGGGCAAAATGAAGAGGGAAATTTACAGAAAGTGAGCCCTATCAAAACATCTGTTTCACCTGGGCAGGGTGAAAGGTTAAAGTAAAGATGGCAATTACTTAGACTTATGGACAATCTTGGGAACATCGACAGCAACCCATTGGCGGCGAACTCCTCGGTGAATCACAAAGTCTGGTACTTTCCTTGATTTGTCTTTAGAAATGACGCTGATTTCTGGTGGAGCTGGATCATTGGAATCTGTCTCCCAAGAAGAGTTGTCGTAGGAGAATTCCTCTGTTGTATTTTGCGTAGTATTTGTACTCTCAGATGTATCTCCTCATCCAGTTGGTTAGATGTCTTCGAACTTGATACAAGAGCTTTAAGGAGCGGTGTATTTGACCATGAAGTCGTACTTTCCACTCGGTTGTCCCAAGGTGTCCCACACTTCTTTGGAACTGGAGGAGTCATCCCTCTTGATGACGTTGACCTTAGGAAAAACATAGTTGATGAATTCTAGTCCTGCAAACATTGCGAATTCATCGTCGTGCTGGGTATTTTCAGGATAACCTGGGTGTTGATCCCATGACATGGTGGGGATGCAAGTATTCTTTTTCAATGATGCTCAGTTGATTTTCATTGTTCGGCTGATTTTCTTGCCCCAAGTTTCCTGGGTAAGGCTGCCAGATAGGCAGACCATCCATCGGGCCATAGTAGCTGGTGTCAAAGTTGTCTTTCATCAGAGTGTCCTCCTTTAATGAGTTTGGCAGAGCACGACATCCTTCCGGATCACAATCTCCATATACCATTTCGACGTCTGACCTCGGTATAAATCTCGAGCTCCGTGCAGGAAAGCAAAAGGGAGTCTGCATTTTGCCCTGAGACGTATAACCGTCTTCGTTGAGATAGGACTTCCATTCTTCATTTGTATCAGAGGAATCATCTTCATTGATGGTATGTACTTCTTGAGACACTGGGTGAAGGAAACCTCCACTGTGGAAGAAGTTCTGAATGGGACGAAGACTTTCATTATTGGTAGCAGCCTGTGTACAGGTTGAGGAAAAGCCAAGACCTTTCCTTTTCTTATTGTCAATAGGAATGACAAGCTGCCCCCATCCTGTTGTGTTGGTACTCTCGACTGCTTTGATATCATCTTTGTATGAGGAAATCGAGGTTCCTTTCTCTGATTGATTCTCATTGCTCACCGTAAGCGCTTGGAACTAAGTTCCAACAACCTCCTCGGGTTCTACACAAGTAGATAATGACAAGTTTCTTACGAGCAAAGCCTGTTCTCCACAGACTGTGCGAGTTGGTCGTTCTAGACGAACTTTAGCTTTTGGTGGAGGGTCGAAGTGCCCGCCCCAGCCTGATGTATCCAAGGTATTCCTAATAAACAACTGTATGTTGCCCGGATGTCCATGACCTGGAAAATGACTTGGAAAGTATGAGAACCAATAGTTATGGGAAGGTCGACTTCGCCGATAACCGTTTTTCTGGATCCGTCAAATGCTTTGACGACGACCTTGTTGGTTCTCATCCGAGGTCCTTTGAATGATAATTGCATCAAAGTGGACTTCGGCATAACATTCAGGGCTGACCCTGTGTCTACCAGTATGTTGGCTAAAGCATCGTCCTAACAGTTGACTGTAATGTTGAGCACCATGTTATGACGGCGACCTTCTTCAGGTAATTCCTCATCACTAAATCCCAAGCTGTTGCAGGAAGTGATGTTAGAGACAATGCTATCGAACTGTCTAATTGTTACATCCTGTTCTACAAAGGCTTGCTCCAAGACTTTATGTAGAGCCTCTCTGTGGGCTTCGGAACTGAGTAAAAGTGACAGCACTGAGATCTTTGAAGGAGTTTGTAACAGCTGATCAACAATGTTATATTCACTCCTTTGGATGAGCTTCAGCATCTCATCATTGTTTTTCGAAAGGTCGGGATTACTGGATTGACCGACTGGTGGATCGGGAACTTCTGTCTGAGGTTCCTTTTCTTTGTTGGGTTCTCCAACTCCTCTGTTGAAGATTCTACCACTCCGTGTTACTCGACTGATGTCTGCAATATTCACGACGGAGGGTAATAGAATTTCCTTTCCATTCTCAACTGTGGTTGCACCGTATTTGTAAGGGATAACCTTGGTTGATTTATACGGTAGTGGTCCCGGTAGATAGATGACTATGGGAACCTTTTGATTTTTCTGACCATCGTAAGTAATTTCGATCCGTTCCCGGTTGGGAACTCTCGATTCGTCAAGTAGAGGGATGATGGCACAAACATCCCTAGCCCTCTGATGATCAGAGATTATGACAACGTCCTCGATTTGATCAGTGAAATAGTTGACTGATCCAGAACTTGACCATGGTTGAATCTCTTTGCGGTCCAACTGACTTTGAAGGGCTGCTCGCACGAGGTAGTATCCTTGATTATCCACTGAGCAAACTCCACACCGCTCATAGTTGTGTAGTGGCACCTGGCCACGTCCGCTTTGAATATAGTGTAACCTTACTAGATCTGTTTCCATCGACCGAACATCCTGACTTTGATATCTAGTAGGATTCCCATTTGTGATACTGATTTGCTGGGTGTCTTCATCCATATAGATTGGAAGCCACCAGTGGTTCAACAAGCACTGAAGTGTTTCCTGGACGAGGGCACAACCCTGATCGTCTTCGCAACCCGCTTTACAGCCCTGATAATCATGTGATACCAGGAACCCGAATCGGACCTGTTTAGTATGTAACTCCACTAGGCTGGTATTCATCAAGCGAATATCGAAGATTTGAACCATGTTGATTTGATAATGATTCCTATCATGGTAGTCTTGAATCCATCCAAGATCCCTCTGACGCTGGAGGGCTTCTTGTACAAAAGAGCATCCCTGTTTGTTTACCGAGCAATTCAGGCAGGAATTATAATCGTGACGCAGCAGATTATGATACTGGCTTTGCCTTGAGTGCATCGCCACCAGGTTGACATTCATCGCACGGATATCGTGGTTTTGAATGATGTTGGAATTCGTATAAACCATGTTAACTCCACGAACTCGGTGCTCTTGGATCCATCCGAGATCCATATGTTCCTGTAGAGCTGATTGCACCACAGAACATCCTTGATTGCTTTTAGAGAAGATATCACACTGGTAATAATTATGAGGTGGCACATGGCCATATCCACTCTGTCTACAATGCATATTGACCAAGTTGGCCCTCAATAAGAGTACATCGTGAATTTGATAGGTGTTGTTAGACTCTCCCTCTATTAAATTGATTGTAGCCTTCTCTTGTTGAGGCAGCGGGTTTGTGAGAACATTCGGATTCGTATCTTTGAAAGATAAGACCCCGCTCCTAACAAGCTTTTGCACATCGGACTTGAAACTGAGACAATTTTCTATGTTATGCCCTGGTCCTCCTTGATGGTAAAGGCAATTCTGATCCACCTTAAACCAAAAAGGCGTATTTTTCGGTACTGTAAGAGGAGACTTAGTCTGGACATGCCCCTTGGCATACAGTAATGGAGATAGTTCTGCGTACGATACGGGTATAGGATCAAATCCTGGTGGTCGCGTTGTACGGTTGTTGTTGTATTGAGGATGAGCCTGCTGAAGAGGTTGTTGTGTCCTTTGCTGAAATTACTGCGACTGCGGTTGGCTTTGAGCAACCTGAGGTTGATACGTAGAAACAGGCGCGGGGTTGATAGCAGGAGTTACAGCTACTACTGGTTGGTACCGTCGCCTTTGCTTCCCGAGAGAGATATTCCCAATATCCTGCTCTTTTTTCTTAGGGAGAGTACTACCGTATTTTTTAGTACCGCTTGTCGACCCAGTGTCTTTGACTAGACGTCCTTCTCGAACGGCTTCCTTGAGACGTACTCCCATACCGACCATTTCGGTGAAGTCGCTGGGCGCACTAGCAACCATTCTGTCGTAGTAAAATGAGCTCAAGGTCTTTAAGAAAATCTTTTTCATCTCTTTTTCCTCAAGAGGTAGACAAATTTGAGCGACAATTTCATGCCATCTCTGAGCGTATTCCTTAAAGGTTTCCTTGTCCTTTTGCGACATTGATCTGAGTTGATCTTTGTCTGGTGCCATGTCCAAATTGTATTTATATTGTTGGACGAAGGCAGTGCCAAGATCTCTGAACGTGCTGATCGTAGTGCGGTTTAAACCCATGTACCATTTTAATGCGGCATCGGTTAAACTATCCTGAAAGTAGTGAATCAGTAAATCCTGGTTCTCTGTCTGAGCTGACATTCGCCGAGCGTACATCACCAAATGGCTTTGAGGGCAAGAGTTAACCTTGTACTTTTCAAAATCGGGTACTTGGAACTTGTGCGGGACTTTCACATTGGGGACCAAGAAGAGATCTGCGGCGTCCTTTCCAAATAAATCCTGACTGCGAATAGCTTGCAGTTCCTTCTGCATTTCCAGGAACTGTTCCTGGAACTCGTCTATTCTATCAAACATACTTTCGTTTCCACCAGAAGGTATCTGTGGAATCTGTCCTTCAGGGACAGTGTGCACCACAGGGGGTGGTACCGTTACTACGGCAGTGAATCTTGGCATTTCCCGAAGTTTGTAACCTTCAGGAGTCCTCAATATGCCTCTGACATCCTCGCTTTCCCGAAGTTTGTAACCTTCAGGCCCAACGGCTTCTGCTATGATTCCCTGATCTTCAGTGATCGGCGGAACATATCCTTCCGGGATATAGTTAACAGGCATGCCCCAGGGACGATCTTTCGGAATTTGATACCTAGGATCACACTTCTCCACTATGGATGTTGAGGTGATCTCCGAGATCACAGTTCTTTGTAGCTGAGCTTCTGCCATGGCTTGCATGTCGTTACGAAGCTTTCTCATATCCTCTCTCAGAGCGTCGATCTCTTCTTTCAACTCTCTGTTCTCTTCCTCGAGATTATCCATCTTTTTCTGACGATTGACCCGAGTATTGTACGAATGAGACAGTTTGACTCTAGAACCGATACACAAACGTGAGATTCGTAGGTAAGAAGAATACGTGACGTGAGAATGATGAATGCAATGATTATATTAATTGTTTTTTTGGTTTAATCAAAATAAACTTCAACAATTAGATTTCAAATATCAAACAGTGGGGACACCCCTGTTTTATTGAATTCAAAGGATCGCGGAAATGGAAATACAGTAAATTACAAGGTGCAGAAACAGAAACCTAAGCTAATGGGTCCCGAGTCCTCTCTAAGGAGAACTCGGGTGCTAATTCTGGTACTTTCCTTTTCTTGGACCGGGGCTCTTGGGCCGTTGTCGGGTTGTCATTCCTTTGCCAAGTGAAAGAAGCAAGCAAATTCCTTTGGTCATCCTGATTTTCTACAGCATGTTGCTCCAAAATCTCAATTAGAGCATCCTTATATTTTGACAGTCGCTGTATTTTGGTACACTCCACATTGAGAATGCGGTACTTGTTCTTCCAAGACCTCCTCTCCAGTTGAACTTTGTTGAGAGTAACCTGAAGTTTTTCCGTTTCAGTCATGAAGTACATGACAGATTCCCTTGGCGGAAGAACTCCGTGACGAGGATAAGGCATCTTTAGCTTGAAAGCTCTAGTTTGTACCCAGTGGAGATAAGGCTCCACCGAGACACAGTCTGGTTTTCCTAGAGACTCTCGTTCTTTCCTATGAACATGTTTCCAAGCGTGCACTATTTCCATCTTTAGTGCCCTGTCATTTTCTCCTTCCTTGAAGAAAAGACCTTCCAGATGAGCATTACGCGGGACATGCCTCATCGAGTATCTAAATTGACGACGAACTAAAATTGGATGATAATTGATTCCTCCCTTAGTTCCTATGAGGGGTACGTTGGGGAAGTTTCCACAACGGTCAATGATTCTGATCCCGTCATAAATCCTATTGTACAAATCTATGTTAGAGTTGGTAAGAGACATGATTTTCTGCGACCAACGTAAGGCACTCTTATGATCTCAAAAAGCAGCAGACTTAGGCAAATGGGAGATAAACCATTTATATAGCAGGGGTACACAGCACGTGATCATTCCTCCGCTGTATAAATTCCTTAAGTGTACAGAATGATACGCATCTGCGAGTAAGGTCGGTGCAGGGTTTCCAATGAGAAAAACCTTAAGAGCGTTGATATCGACGAAGTTATCAATGTTGGGAAACAGATATAACCCGTAGGTGAGCAAAACAAAGATGCTCTTGAATGCAGTCACGTTCCCTATACTAACAAAGTACAGAGCCTTCTTTACCAGAAACTTGGCTGGTAAACCTGGGATTCCTCCCTTGGTGGTCAGGTGAGTCCTGACTTCTGATTCGTCCAAATAAATTTCTTTTGCAATGGTCTGATCCTTTGGAATTTCTTCCAGTCCAGAAAAGGGAGCTTGATCAGTAATATGTAAATCAGTCAGTGAGAATACTCCTCCAGCGTTGGTGCTAGCTGATAATCCGGGAATGTGAAACAGTGATAGACCGGATCGTAGAACTGGATTAGCGTGGACAGGATTCCCTCAATTACATGGACCCTTAACAGAGGTAGCAGACCTCCATACTTGGCTCTGAAAGCGTCAGAGTTAGTGATCATTCATGCTAATCCTCTCAAATCCTTTAGTTTTGGAACCTTGAAGGTATACTTGTGAGTTTTCCGTCTACCGAAATCCATGAGCGCAATCCTTTTCTCTCTGACATTTGCAATCATTGTATCAGTTTAATTTGAAAAAGAGTGACTAGAAGAGAAGATTTTTTTTATGTTTTTTAAATGAATGCATGAATGCAGCACACAAAAACATAGAAAAAACATGGGGTTAAAGGGTCGGTGTCATGAAGTCAAGGCTCTACCCCCCCAAAGGTTTATACTAGTGATTTTTGTACCTGTCTCTCAAAATCATTGATTCTTGTTGAGATAACATCAGCGGGTCGGGAACCGTGCTAGGTGATGTTATTTCGAAGAATCTCAGAAGAGGGTAGTATTGCGTGACAACCATTTCCGATAGCTTCCGCACTACTGAAAGAGGTTTTTCCTAGGTGTATACTCAATCTTTCCACATGCGGCATCACACGCATTCCCATTAGCAGAAAAATAAACACAGATATCAATTAGGAAAAGCAATATATATATATTTGTCCTAATGTCCTAGACTTTTTAAGAGCTATGAATCCTATGATCCTAACAGAAAATGGCTCCCCGGCGGAGTCGCCATTCTGTGGCACCTTCCCAATTTAAAGGTTTTTGACCTAAGATCCTAGTGAGGGCTGATCCTAGCAATAATGACATTCCCCGATGGAACTGTCATGAAAATAACTTGTCCAAGGTTTTCACCTTAAATTGTAAGAAAGAAAGACGGGCCCCACGGTGGGCGCCACTTTTCTGTAGCGAGCGATTTTGGACGTGGCTCTTAAGCACTGTCGCTCTGGGGTACTACAGGTCGATTCATTTTTATCCTATTGAAGCTGATGAAGGAAGGGAAATAGATGTCTCCAACTAACCCTACTTGCATACTGAGTTTAAACAGTGATCTGTTAGGTTACGGATGCAATGTGGAAGTGGGGCCTCTTTCTGCTTATTTTGTTAAGACTGAAATGACGGGACTATGCTATTGGTAGGATGTTAGGACTGATGTTTTTCGATTGATGTATGAAGGTATGGGATTTGGGTTTTTAGTTAGTGTGCTCGCTAAGATTTCTCTTTCAATCTTATGCCTACGTATTCCCGTTTACCGAAACAGGGAAATCAGAGTGATCGTAGTTCCTCCTATTCTATGGGAGGAAATGATGTTTTGGTGTCTTGTTCAAAGCCCAAGACGTGAAGCTAAAGGTGGTTTGTATCTTGTTCAAAGCCCAAGATGTGAAACTGAAGGGTCTATTTGTATCTTGTTCGAAGCCCAAGATGTGAAGCTAAAGGGTTTTGACTTTAGAGAGAATTTGTCATCTCTAAAGAGGGTTTGTTTGTCACAACTGTAAGGTGACTGATTATAAAGGAGAATTACTTTAACTGGGATATGTGAATCCAACAATGCCATAATTTCCTTTATAGGGGATTTTTAACCTGAAGGAGAAGACTTTAACTCAGTTTAGAGTAATGCCATCTTTCCTTAGGAATTTCTAATGCTAAAATAGGGACAGTGGTGTGGATGTAAATAATCCAGAGGCTTGCCGCTTACAACAATTAGATGGGGGGAAAGGAGTTGTTGATGTTTGTATGCTGTGACCAAAGCATGATTTGATGCTAAAAGGTTGATTGAATCAAACGGGGATTTCTTTATACAAAGCCTAAGAGGAGGCTATTGACCCAACAAATGATGCTTTTGTGTCTCGTACGAAGCCCGAGATAGAGGCTAAAAAGGGTTGATTCAATAAGAGAGTGTTTTTATATGTGTCTTGTACGAAGCCCAAGACGGAGGCTAAAGGTGTTTGACTCAACAAGAGAGTCTTTTATACTCAACAAGAGAGTGTTTTGTATCTTGTACGAAGCCCGAGATGGAGGCTAAAAGGTTTGCTCCGCTGGGGAGAATCATTTGTACAAAGCCCAAGAGAAGGCTAGGGTTACTGTTTCAGTTGAGTGACAGGTCCAATACGTTGGTTAAAAGAGAAAATCAGTTCTTATATGAGTAATGTTGTACTCATGGATTTGATCTGAGGATCGGGATTATTTCCTGTTCTCTAAGGAAACGGGGAATCCGAAGGAGCTTTAGACTGTCCGAGTCTACGAGTTTTATCTTCTATACTATGCTTAAGAAACAGTAGTAGTAAGATCTAGACTCTTTGAAAGACTGTTCTATTAAGATGACTAATTTCTGTTCCTATACCTCTAGGAGGTCGTTGGGACAATTTGTACGAAGCCTAAGAGGAGGCAAGAAAACTTTTAAGAAGCCGAGGGACAATTTGTACGAAGCCCAAGAGGAGGCTATCTTCCCGGAGGAAGAATCATTATACGAAGCCTAAGAGGAGGTTGTGAAAACTTATAAGAAGCCGACGGGTCCTTGTACAATGCCCAAGAGGAGGCGGGGATGCTTTTAGGAAGCCTGTGGGTCCTTGCACTAAGCCCAAGAGGAGGCTGATAAACAGTTCCAGAAGGGGTTTCACTTGGAACATTGGCCTTCTGTATATGAACTGTTCAAGGGGGAGATTTCTTAGATCTAGTTATCTAAAATTGTTGTAAAAGAAAATTTTCATGGTTTAGGTTATGTTGAAATATCCGGGAGAACGTCGGATGTAAGGAGATGAGGTTTTGTCTAGTTCTAGACGTAGTTGCCGGGGAAACTCTAAATATCTATACTAGTATTACACAGTCGATATGAGTTTATGAAAGAAGACTTACAGTGAAACAGCCCCACAATACAGTTATATACATATGAAAGCGGTAAATGAAAGCGGGTAAACACTTACTCGGTTATAGAGCTTCCATGCTGTTTGGTTAGTTGTTCAACAAAGAAATTGAAAATAACAGTATGCTACAAAATCAAAGGAGAAAGTGCCTTTGAAAGGAAAATTGGGGCTTACAGCTCAAGGAGTGGCCCAGGGTTTTATCAGTGATTGCACTGTTGTTTGAAATTGTACAGGGACTTATACAAGTGACTGAGACCCAAAAGGTTTTCTGTACAAGGGGATGGGTCTTACACTTTCTCAAGAGGCCCAAAATGATTGAAAGAAAAAAGAATGGGGCTTATAACACGAGGGTAGGCCCAGATGATTCTTTTGAACTGGCGATCGCGCCGAGCTTTTCTTTTAACGCAGAGGGACTTATACAATATCTGAGGCCCAAAAGGTTTGTATTTACAAAGGATTGGGTCTTACACTCTATTAGAGGCCCATGAGTGATTGAAAAAAGTTTGTTTGAGTGAAAATCAAGGAAACCCTAAATTTGTTTTCTTTAAAAAGGAGATATTTAAAGAAAATCAAATGAAATGATAAAAATACCAAATAAGTTTGAATAAACCACTCGTGATTTTTGTTGAAGGTTTGAAAAATGAGGTTTTCATCACAAGATGAATTAAAACCTACTTAGTTTTGATTTTCCAAAATGGATATTATTTTTAAGAGAGTTTAAAAACAAATAAAAGACATTTATTCACAAAAATACTAATTATATTAAATAACTAATATAAATCTAATTTTTTTGGGGGAATAAAATATTTCAACATTTTTGTGATTTTTTTGCAAAAAGAACCAATAAAAAATAATTAAAATTGAGGGAGTTATTAATTTTCCAATTAATTAACAAAACATGAAAATATTGGAAAAAATATCAAAATATGAGAAAACACAAAATGGCATGGGTGGGGTTTGAACCCACGACCTCAAGGTTATAGGGCGTGCGCATTACCACTGGGGTGGTGATACATCCGTTGATTAAAACAAACCAACAAATATACAAGGCTTGCCTTGTTTTCTAGGCCTGACCAAGGCAAGGCAAGGCAAGTTTTGCAAGAAACGGGAAGGTCCATAACTTTCTCAGTTCTCCATGGTTGGGGACAGAATATATATGCATCTGGCCTAGAATTTCACAAGGAACCCTATGGTGGTGGTATTTTTTTTTTCTTCAGATAATGCTCCCTCCTCAAAATCCAATGGTGGTTTTGAAATAGGCCTATAATTGCATTTTCTATGCTACACTTTGGTACAGGCATGAATTACATGATGAATTGGTTCAAACACAACATATATAACATGTATGAGATGTGCATGATCAGTGGACTTCAAAGCAATGCATATTTTGGAAAGTTCAAGTCATGATGCCTACCTCTCTTTTGAGCTTTTGGAGTTTTTGTGCAATCTGCCAAGTTTCTTGTTCCAGAAATGGTTTAATGCTTTGGACACTATCAAATGATCTCTTATAAGCTTTTAGGATGAACGGAATCAGCTCAAACCTGCAAAAACACAAACTGGCCCTTTCTTGCAAAAGGGGTTAAAATGGCCAAAATAGCAACTCCCTCAAATGGTGTTCCAGATGGGGGGAACCATTTGGGATAGTTTAAGGATGATATTTGGAGTATGTTTGAGGTTTTATCTAGTTTGGAAAGTGACTGAATCAAGGCATGGCTTAAAAATGCACAAAAGTGCTATTTTGAGGTTTTGAGAGGTGACTTTGTGATTTAAGGATTACAGGTCACTTGTGAGAGTTTGGATAGCTTAGATATGATATATTGAAGGTGTTAGGATCATGAGCTGTGATGGAAATGATCTCTAACTCAAAAACTCAGAGTTACCTTGCTAAAGAAGGCATTTTGGCCTAAAGAGAGGGGTTTTGAGGAAAATATCTATTTGATGGCTTGGCATACTCAAACTGCGCACAAATGAGCTCTATTTATAGTAGAGCAAGTTTGTTTTGGGATCAATAGTGAATGGCAACCACAGCAGAGGTTTGGCCAATGTTGGCAAATGAGAATCCAAGTCTCCTCTAGCCATTGACTAGAGGTTAGAGCACAGGCCTTTGGTTCCCTAGTTGTTGGATCATTCTTGAGTGAATTCAGTTGCAAATGTGTCAGTCCATGCCACCTCTAAGCATCCATTAAATGCTCAAATCCAAAATTGGAGTCTTGTCCCTCTTTTAGGGATTTCTAGGTTTGTCATGCCACTTCTTGTTCCAAAGACTTTGGAGGCTTGGATCAGTGTTTGTTCCCATTAGATTTGATCCTCAGATGTGTCCAAAGTGATGACAAGGCTTGGAATTATCTGATTTTTCCAAATCGAGCAAAAGTTCAAAATTCTGCCTAGCCTTGGCAGTTTTCAGCAAGGCATATTGCCATTGTCATATCTCATGACTCAAGTTGAGTTTGGTGATGTTCTTGGCCATTTTGGAAAGCCCTCATATGATACAACAACTGTTTGATCATAATTGGTTTTGATACTTTTTGGATCCAAGTGAAAAATGTCCCTACATTCTGTAAAAAGTAAGACAGATTCTGACTTAGTGAAAATTTCACTAAGTGTTGGAAAAAGTGGCATTTCATGTTTTCAGCCACTTTGATCATTCTATAACTCAAAATCCATAATGAATTGGAATGAGGTGTAGTTGAAGCTTTTGTAGAGGGCCATGAGGGATACAAATCCAGCTTTGGATGGGGAAAAATGTCCTTGTGGTTTAGGAGTTATGATCCTCAAAAGTTGGTACCCCAACCACTTTGTTCTATAACTAAGAAAATTTTCTAAGTTTTTATGGTTACCCCTTTTACAAGTTATCCAACTTTTCTTGATTTTTCTTGATGAATGATGATTCAAATCACACATTAACATCATTTTAGGGTTAAAAAAAACCATAATTGTGAAAAATCTCAAAAAGTCAAAGTTTGACTTTTGTGCACAGTTGACTTTTTGTCAGATGAACTCCAAACTGTGCGATCCTCTATGAAATCAAGTCCTTGACCTAAATCAAACTTGATGGATTGATTCCATAGGTGTTATAGGGTGTATTGAATCATGTCTTAGTGTTTGGGAGCATGTCCTGGTCAAAAGTCAAAGCTACAGTTGACTTTTCTTGCGAAACCCTAACTGTGGTTCAGATGAAATTGAAACTTGTTGCTCAAGCTTCTTGGCTCAATCCATTGTTGTAAATGGATCAATGTCATGTGTTAGAGACCCTCAAATCCTCTCTTGAGGTCTTGGCTCATGATTTATCCCAAAAGTCAACTTAGGGGTGAATTAGGTCAAGAAACCCTAATTCCTGGTTTTTTTAATGCATCCCCTGAGGCAAAATTGACTTGATGATTGGGTTTATGATGTCCCTTAGAGAATAATAGGTTATGATTTGAAGCATTGGCTCATGCCCAGAGGAAAATTTCCATCTGGAGGCCCTGGTCGACCAAACCCTAATTTGGTGACACTGGCGATCTTAAGGCTTGATCCACCTAGAAGGGAGCAACCTTGTGCTTAATCCTTGAAGTGGGAATCCTCTTGATCCTTTGTGGATGTTTGAGAGGCTAGACAAGTTGAAGATCATGTAATTTCTTAATTTATCCTTTGTCTAAGAGCTTTGAGAGGGCTTGAAACCCTAAGTCTGATTGTAGTGAATGCTCAACAATTCTTGAGGAGATTGATGAGGCATAAAGGTATATCCATATTATGATGATGATTTGCACAATGATGGGAAATCTTAGTGGTCAAAATTTGGGGTATGACATGTAGTTGAAGATGTTCTTGTGAAGATAGATAAATTTGTGTTCCCAGTGGATTTTTTAATCCTCGAAATGCCGAAAGATGAAGAGATTCCTCTCATTCTAGGGAGACCATTTTTAGAGACCGGAAGGTGTATGATAGACATAGAGGAAGGCAGTATGACTCTGAAAGTCTATGATGAAGAATTAAAAATTGATGTTCGAAACACCATGAAGTACAAAGATGATGTTGGCACAAGTCATACAATAGAGGTGATAGATCAAGTGATTTCCCATGATAGTCCTTTGAATGCACCATAATTGCCTTTGGAAAGAGTGTTGAGTTTGTTAATTTTTGAAAGTGGTCAGGAAGTGGACGAGAAAGAGTCAGAAGTGCTATCCTTGATGAAAACACAACCTCCATGGAAAGGATATAGACCA
This sequence comes from Lathyrus tuberosus, assembly GCA_022829125.1. Lineage (NCBI taxonomy): Eukaryota > Viridiplantae > Streptophyta > Magnoliopsida > Fabales > Fabaceae > Lathyrus > Lathyrus tuberosus. Next base: position 2,372,555 of record JALAZF010000164.1, read on the forward strand.
CACCGGTGGAAAGATCTAAGTCCACCTCAATCATCAGAAGAGAACCAAGAGTCTAAAAAGGGGACGGAGTTGAAACAATTACCCGAGAATCTCATGTATGTTTTCCTCGACACTGAAGGTAAATGCCCAGCTATAATAAATTCCAGCCTCAAGATTTTCCAAGAGGAAAAACTCATCCAAGTCCTAAAAAAATATAAGAATGCTATTAGATGGGCCATTGAAGATTTGAAAGGTATTAGTCCTACAGTTTACATGCACAAGATTCTCATGGAGGATGATCACAAACCGGTTGTCCAACCTCAAAGGAGACTGAACCCCGCCATAAAAGAAGTGGTTTGAAAAGAAGTAGTGAAGTTGTTAGACGCAGGTCTTATCTATCCTATATCTGACAGCTCATGGGTTAGCCCAGTACATGTGGTACCCAAGAAAGGAGGAACCACTGTCATCATGAATGAGAAGAATGAGCTAATTCCTACAAGGATGGTTACGGGTTGGCGAGTTTGTATTGACTACAGGAGGTTGAATCTGGCAACAAGAAAATACCACTTCCCTTTGACATTCATTGATCAAATGTTGGAAAGGTTGGCTGGTCATGATTACTATTGTTTTCTTGATGGTTACTCCGGGTATAATCAGATTGCAGTTGCGCCTGAAGATCAAGAGAAGACAACATTCACATGCCATTATGGTGTTTTTGCTTACAGAAGAATGCCATTTGGGTTATACAATGCACCGACCACATTTCAAAGATGCATGACATCCATTTTTGCTGACATGCTTGAAAAGCATATGGAAGTTTTCATGGATGATTTTTCTATTTTTGGGTCTTCTTTTGATAATTGTTTGACTAACCTATCTCTAATTTTATAAAGATGCCAGCATACCAACTTGATTCTCAACTAGGAGAAGTGCCATTTCATGGTGCGTGAAGGAATAGTTTTGGGTCACAAAATTTCCCATAAGGGAATAGAAGTGGACCAAGCAAAAGTTGAGGTGATATCAAAGCTTCCACCTCCGATGAATGAGAAAGGTATAAGAAGTTTCTTGGGACATGCAGGTTTTTACCGCAGGTTTATAAGAGACTTCTCTAAGATAGCAAAACCTATGATCAGTCTATTGGTTAAGGACATACCTTTTGTGTTTGACAAAGAATGTGTCGAAGCATTTGAGACATTAAAGAGCAGATTAGTGTCGGCACCTATTGTGATTGCCCCAGATTGGTCTCTACCGTTTGAGATCATGTGTGATGCAAGTGATATTGCAGTGGGGGCAGTTTTAGGAAAGCAGAAAGAGAAGCTGTTACATGTAATTTATTATGCGAGTCATATTTTGAACCCTGCTTAGATGAACTATGCAACTACTGAAAAAGGAGTTGTTGGCAGTGGTTTACTCTTTTGATAAATTCAAGCAATATCTATTAGGATCGAAAGTAATTGTTTATACTGACCATGCTGATTTGAAGTATTTGTTTGCTAAGCAGGATTCTAAGCCAAGACTACTGAGATGGATCTTGCTCCTTCAGGAGTTCGATGTGGAAATTCGGAACAAAAAAGGATATGAAAACATTGTTGCTAATCACCTATCTCGGATGTCCCCGATTGAAGAAATAAAGGATAAACATCCAATCATGGATGAGTTTGTTGATGAACACAACCTAGCTGTTACTGGTGTTCCATGGTTCGCAGATTACACGAATTATCTGGTAGGTGGTGTGATCCCTGATGATTTTGATTATAACAAGAAGAAATTTTTTGCATGATTGCAGGTTCTATTTGTGGGATGACCCATTCTTATACAAGAGAGGAGTAGATGGATTGGTTAGAAGTTGTGTTCTTGAGGAAGAATAGAGGAACGTTCTTAGAGCTTGCCATGACTCAGAATATGGAGGACACTTTAGTGGTGATAGGACAGCGGCAAAAGTCCTCCAATCGGGGTTATACTGGCCTACACTATTCAAGGATGCCCAAGACATAGTCAAGGAGTGTGACAGATGTCAAAGAACATGCAACATTTCGAAGAAAAATCAGATGCCTCAGAATGCCATGTTGGAAGTCGAGCTGTTTGATGTTTGGGGCATAGATTTTATGGGCTCATTCCCACCGTCGTTTGGAAAGAATTACATTTTAGTGGCGGTGGATTATGTATCTAAATGGGTAGAAGTTGTGGCCTTGCCTACTAATGATGCTAAGGTGGTTGTTAAGTTTTTAAAGGCAAACATTTTTGCGAGGTATGGAGTACCGAGAGCTCTGATAAGTGATGAAGGAACTTATTTCCTAAATCGTCTCATGGAGAAGTTGCTCAAACAGTACAGTGTGAGGCATAAAATCGCCACTCCTTACCATCCTTAAACCAGTGGTCAAGTGGAAGTTTCTAATCGGCAGCTCAAGCAAATCCTAGAGAAGATTGTAAGCTCATCTCGCAAGGATTGGGCAACCAAGTTGGATGATGCGCTGTGGGCGTACAAAACTACATTCAAAACACCAATAGGTATGTCTCCCTACCAGTTATTTTATGGAAAAGCTTCACTTACCTCTAGAGTTGGAACACAAAGCTTTGTGGGCCTCAAAATTCCTAAATTTTGATCTTTCAAAAGCGAGAGATTCCTGAATCCTTCAACTCCATTAGTTAGAAGAATTTAGGAATCGAGCGTACGAGAATGCCAAATTATACAAAGACCAAACTAAAAAATGGCATGATCGAAATATTCATAGGAAGGAATTTTGGGAAGGACAATTGGTTCTTTTGTTTAATTCCAGGTTAAAGTTGTTTCCTGGAAAGCTGAGGTCTAGATGGTCAGGACCGTTTATGGTTAACAAAGTGTTCCCACACGGAGCAATTGAGGTGAAAAATCAAGCGAATGAGGATACCTTTAAGGTAAACGGGCAAAGGTTAAAGCCTTATTACCAAGGACAAGAGAGTGGTCAGATAAATGATATTCGTCTTACAGGATAAGATGGACGACCGTCGAGCCATGCGATGTTAAATGAAGCGCTTCGTGGGAGGCAACCCACGCGTTTTATTTCTAATTTATTTCCTTTGTTTTTGTGTGTGTTGTAGGTTTTATGTAGGTATACACAGTGCCTTGCACAAGAGAGGAAGTGTGCCTGTGAAAAAACAAAGAAAATCGGAGAAAAATGACAAAAAAAAGTGAAAAAACAGCCACCTGACACGGCTGCCTGTGTCACCGGACACGGTCCGTGTCAGGTTCACGCAACCAACTCATCAAAAAAATGTCATTTCCAGCATGCTGATACAGCTGCCCGTGTCACGGGACACGACCCGTGTCAGCCCTCCTGAAGCAAAGAAAAATTGAATTGTGGGAAAAAGGAATTCCAGTCGCCTGACACGGCCGCCCGTGTCACCGAATACGGCCTATGTCAGGCTTGCGAGGATTGAAATTTTTTTGAATTTTTTTCTTAGACATGTGGACCCACCTCTCACTTAATCCAATTACCACTCATTACACCCCATTAAACCAATTAAACTCACATTTTTATCTCTTATTTCATTAATTTTTCATCTTATCTCTCTTCTCTCACCAAGCATAACCTAAACCTTTATCTTCTTCATCTCCTCTCTTTAAACTTCCATTAAAACAAAACAGAAAGCTTCCACCTTTCACCTCTAAACCAACCCAATTCAACAACCGTCTTCACAAAACCTTCCCCATTCTCCATCCTCTACCACATTCCATAACACGTTTTTTCCTAATTCCACAGTTCAATTTTTCTCCATTTTTGTTCAGGCACCAAAGAGAATTGTCAAAGGAAAGCAACCACTAGCCGAGACTTCAAGGTCACGGAAGAGGATTAGTCGTACCCCGAACGCGCATGAAATTATCTTCGACAGTCTGAAACAAGAAAGGCGATACTCTTTTCATGTAAAGCGTATGATAATGCCAACCAGGTACATGTGTAACAAGACTCTTGCCGCCTTAGGTTTGGATGTTGAAATTGATCGCATGTTTCATGTATTGGGTATGTTGGAGTTTATGCATTTTGAAGCGCCGCATTTAAGCGCATCACTCTTGAATTTCTGAGCACTGTGGAGTTCCAATTAAAGAAAAGGTGGATAGGGACTACGAAGTACTATTTTGGTACTTTACATTTCCGCCTGTATAATAATGATCATGAATTGTCAGTTGAGGAGTTATGAGGCATCCTTCGACTCACACTGTATGGACCCGGAGCTGTTTCGGATGACTTTGATGCGAAAACCTTTTGGACAACTATTACCGGTAGGACAGAGTATGTCGCGAAAGCTGCTAAGGCCTCGGGCATCCAAAACCCCTATTTCAGATACACCCAAAAGGGATTGGCTTATACCTTGTTCAGAAGAGGTGACAGTACAGGGGTAGCCACCCAGAGGGAATTATTTTTTCTATATGCCATGGCGAATTTGATGTCAGTGAATGTCGCCACTTTTGCGGCTGATTATTTGGGAATAGTGGGCCGAGCAAGCCAAGGCGGCATTTCCGTTGGGGGTATGATTACCCAAATAGCTGAACACTTTGGTTATGGTCCAGTTTTGTATAGTGAGACCCCTGTAGCGGGTAAGAATAAAATTTACATGAGTGTTCTAATCCAGCAGGGCATGATTACTACTGCTCGTGATTACTATGTTGTTGTGAGTCATAACAGATTTATTATTGCACTTCCTAATCCTAGAATAATATGTATATCTGATTGTACTAACTGGTTATATGTGTGTGTCGTCCCTGATGAAGAGGACGAGTACGATGTTGAAAATGTTTTTGCAGGTGACAATAATAATAAAGATGCTCATGATCAGGAGCAGTTTGTTCCTCCTCCACATATATCTACCCCACCAGGTGTCGGGTCATCATCTATGACTCAAGACCAATGAACGTGGGTACATAATGAATTAGGTGACCTCTGTACGGAGCAATCACGACAAGGAGTGGAGCAAGCTCCCAAGGGGATGTGTTAGATAAGATGCACACTATGATGCAACAATTGATGTTGCACTTCCCGCCTCCACAGTAGGGCACTGTGAGTGTCCCTCTCTATCTTATCCATAAACATTAAGGTCAATGTTTGGTTCAAGTGTGTGTGTGTGTGGGGGGGGGGGGGGAGGGGGGTTATTTGTTTTTTTAGTTATTGTTGATTTTTTGTTTCAGTTAGCTCTTTCCCTTATCGGTTGCTTTTACTTTGATGTTTGTGTGCTACTTGTTTTATGTATTACAATTTTTTGGTGTTTTTGTCTGGATGAGTGATGAGGCTCGTATAAGTGGATGAAAAGATGCAACCCTTGTTTGATTACTAGGAAACCCCCCAAAAGTTGATATTGCTAAAGAAGAGGATCAGACGCGATTTTTTGAAACTTGACTGACATTTGCCGCTGTGAACCCAGAGCCGAGTGGGAAGCTGCATACACTAGAGGTACTTCGGAATTTGTTAGCTATACCTAACATGGTGAGACATAAAAAGCCAAACATATATTCATTATGAGAGATTATTCAGGTATGTTTCTATCACTCCGAGTTTGCATATTTTCTGTTGGAATATCTTTGCATAACTATACACACTGAAGCACATTTTTTTTCTTTTAACCCCGAGCCTTTCTAGCCATCCCTGTAATATTATCCATTGTTAACCCCATTTGAGCCATATATCCTTTTGTTTGTTTTATCACCGCATCCGTAAACCATAGGCCTAAACACTTTCCTACGCTGCTCAAATAGGTGTTGTTAGTTTTGAATCTGTGACAAGTTCTAAGTTTGGGGTTTGGACACCTAAAATAACTAGGTAAGTGCAAATAAATTATAAAAAAAAAAGAAAAAGAGATTTTTGATTAAGAAAGAAAAAAAAAGAGAAGGAAAGATAATGCACTTACCTAAAGTAGAGACTCAGTTGGAAAATCTAAGATACACACTCAAAGCAAATACTTGAGTAGGAACTAAGAAGTCCAGCTTAAAAAGGTGTATGAAAATACCCATATGATGAATAGTCCAAGTGACACAGTGACAAGAATGACAACACTGACTCTGAGCCCAAAACCATTTGTTTTCTCGTTTCTTTTGTTTATCCCACCGTAACCTAAGCCACGATACAACCTTAAAAGACCTCAAATAGTATGTGTGTGCGTGTGAAATGAAAATAGAATGTATTCAAGCTCATGAGTTGATATTGCATACTTTGACATTTGAGTGAAAAAACACTTTAACCCAGAGAGATATGGCGAGAGTGTGAAAAAGCTAACAGGTAAAGTAGTGCTTTGATGTGGAAGTGTGACAGAACATTCAATTCGGGGAAGCAGGAGAATTTGGAAGGAGGGTGAAAGTGAGTTGTGAAAGATCTCAGCAGTATTGTGGTAAGTCAATTAAGTATGTACTTTGGGAGGTGACCTATCAGCTGTCCTGAACATTGCTTGAGGGCAAGCAATAAGCTAAGTTTGAGGTTGTGACCGGTCACCATTTTTACTATGTTTCCATCACTTGTTCGACATTAATCCATGTAATTGGTAATATTTTGTTTCGTATTGTTATTGCTTTTTGAGTTAATTTCTATTTCCGCAAGTAATTTTCATATTTTAGCATGTTAAGTTTTATTTCAATTATTCTGCATTTTATGCTTTGGTTTGCTGGTTGTTATTGTCTTCAGGTTCCAATAATAGTGTCAAAAGAACTCGGTTCAAGAAAGCAAGAATTTACGGAGTTTCGGTGGGATTTTGCTCATTCTACAGGGGGCTGACACGGGCACCCGTGTCACCTGACACGGGTCGTGTCAGCATAAATGGAGCATAAAGAGGAAATTGAAGAAAATAGTGTGCTGACACGGGCACCCGTGTCACCTGACATGGGCCGTGTCAGCAGGCCTGGGACAAGAAAAGTTGAAGAAAATGACACAGGGAGCCAACACGACCACCCGTGTCAACTGACACGGGCCGTGTTGGCCTTGACACTGATTTTTTCCATTTTTGCTTATTTCAACTGTTTACTGACCTGAAGGGTATTTTCGACATTTCCACCTACTGTTATTTGACTTTTCACTATTTAGATGAGTTTGGACGAGGAAAGAAAGGGCTTTTTGATTGGAGAAGAATTTTACGATCAAGGATTGGAGAGCACAAGGTTTTAGGAGGGCGAAGGATTTCCATGAGCGGAAGCAATTGATGAACCGAGTTTATCCAAATTCTTGTAATGTCTACTTTTTACATTGTATTTTCTTTGAACAATATGAGCAGCTAAACCCCTCAATGCTAGGGGGTGTCCCTGATTTGATTTTGTAAGGACCATGATTTCTTATTTTCAGTAATACATTAGTTTTTCATAATCTATTTAGTTGCTCAATGTTTCTAATGCTTTCTCTGTCGGTCCAATAGGGACTGATTTACGATTAGCAATTAGGTTTGACTGCCATTGTTAATGCTTTTGTGCAATTAAGCTACAATAGATATTACCTAGGACTAGGGATACCCTGTAGCAACTGGAATAATGTTGACATTATAATGCGTGATTTCAACCTTTATTATCTATGGACAGAGTAATTAGGTTGATTATCATAGGTTTTCTCACTAAGGACTTAGGAGTAAACAAACTAAAGTACCAGTAATTAATTATTTTAAGTTTTTTATTGAAATAAGGATTCAATGTTGTTACACAACAAATCATACACCTTACCCTGGCATACTTCTCATATTTGTCAAAACTTCTTTTAATATTCTGTTGTATTTTCTTACTGTTGTAATTTTTCCAAAACAAATCCCAAACCCCCAAGGTATTTTTTTTAATTGAATTACAATTAGAACTCTATTTTCACACGCAGTCCTTGAGATCGACATTCGGGGGCTTTTCCCTTATTATTACTACACCGGCGAAAATAGTACACTTGCTATTTTTCCGATCAATTCCTAAGAAAAAATTGATCAAACATGCCAAGAGCTTGATGGTCGTCAACATCCTCAATGGAATCTACTCTAAGCGAGGTTTTCGTATCGACTTTCATGAGATGAGCATCTCGGAAGCCCATATTACTCAACCTCTCATATCTTAATTTTTACACTCTAGACTCGGGTGTAAAGTCTTTCCATCATAGTTTGCCACCAAAGTACCCAATCCATACCACATCATTAAGAGCCACACAAGATAAGATACAAGTAAATAAACAAAAAGGGAAAGCAATAAAGCAAGCAAAGAATAAAGAGAATACACCCAAACATGCGAAAACAACCTAGATTAGGCTTGACTTGATTAGGAGATCCCCAACAGAGTCGCCAGATGTCGCAACACGAAAAATGACACAGAGTCGCCACCGGATTTTATTTATTCCAAGAGGAAATGAAAAATAATGATAAACCCCCTAAAGGTGAAAAATGGTCTCGCAACCAAATTATGGGTTTGGAAGTCGGTTATGTGACGGGAAGGTATTAGCACACACTCACATCCATCGTACTCGATGAGAACCATCTAAGTTGTCTAAGCTCGATTGGGTGTTCTAATAATAAAGTCTATTTGATTAATGGAAATAGGGTTGGTTTTTTATTAGGGTGCTCGCCAAGGATTAGGGCCCTTGTGCCTACGTATCTTCACTTGAAAGAAGTGAAGAATTAGAGTGTCCGTAGTTCGTGGGACTACGGTTAAAAATGGGAAGGTTAAAGGTAGCTCGCTAGGATCTCGCAATCCTATGGCTACGTATTCTCAACGGGAATGAGAAATCAGAGCATCAGTAGTTCAGAGGGCTACAGTTTGTTGGTGTTTTTTATGGACGATGCTAGCGTTCGCGTTCTAGAAGTTAGGTGTATTTCCGCTTACTCTGGAGTCTTACGCGTTACCTGTTTGCGATAGAACAGAAATAACATGCCCTTTTCTGAAAAGGTTTTGAAGGAATCTGAAGGATGAAAAAGATTTGGATTTGTTGAAGTGTTTCTGTTAGGGTTTTGAAAATGGTTTGAGATGCGTATTGCACTAAAGTCTATTGGTGGAGGTGAATATTTCGATCTACCACACCGAGCGTCTTGTGCTCAAAATACTTGGAGTGAGTGTAGGGAAGCTCCATTCTCACTCCTTCTCTGCCACGTACCACACGCATCGTGTTTATTAAGTGTTTTTTAGATTTTTTATTAAGAAAAGAGGACACACAAAGAAAGGATAATCTATGGGAGACTGGATCCTAAATGTTGTCATGCAATGTTGGTCCTAAAGTTGAGATTGAAGGCGGAATCTACCCTAATGTGATCATGCAAAGGTTAAGATCCAATGTCTACCCTACCTCAATCTTAATCAAAAATTAAGTTGAACTAGGAGATCCTAAAGGAACATGTGAAAGTAAAGCTACCAAATAAATCAAGACGCAATTCAAGCATCAAGAATAATCATCAGGCACATCAACAATTCATCAAAGGCATCAAGAATTACATGGCATCAAGAATGAATTAACAAGTGAAAACAAAACCAAACATGGAAACGATTAACCACAAAATATAATCAAATGAAAAGAGAAATACTATGACAAGACGAAAGATGCATGAGTTAGATGAATAATGATAAGAACAAAATAACCCCCAAGGGTTGGCCTAGTGGTGGAGGCTTGGGTCTTGAGAGTGTGCTCCTTTCAGGGTCTCGGGTTCGAATCCTACTAGGTGCAATCAATCCTTGTGTGGGCCAGTCCATACGGAGCTTTACTCCGGCTTTAAACGAGGCCCCCGCTAGTGGACGGTGGGATTGGTCCCTCTTGGATTAGTCGGTCACAAGGCCGGATACCAAGATTTCCCAAAAAAAAATGATAAGAACAAAATAATGAGAAAGAGATAATCAATGCAAGAATCAAAATCGTGAGATCTAGGTAAAAGAATCTAAGTTACAAACTTGTTAAGTTAAAAAGTCAAAGAAATTAATAAAAATTAATTAACAAATATCCAAGTAATCCTAAACAATTAAATTCTAAATAAAAAGATTAATTCATAAAAATAATTAAGAATTTTTTTTTTTTTGAGTTTTTCATTTTTTAATAAAAAAAGCAAATGGACTAATTAGTTTAAATAAATATAATTAATTTAAACCAAAACATAATAAAAAAAAATATAAATAAATAAATAAAATTTTCAAAAAAATTAAATCAATTAAATAAGAAAATATTTCTAAACTACTAATTGAGACAAATTAAATCTAATGTTATCAACATATTAATCCTAAATTGAAATTAAGAAACTAAATACTAAAAACTAATAAAGGAAATGGGCGTGTGGGTTGTGTAAACTGAAAGACTAATGGGCTTCAAAAGCCCAAACCAAAAAAACAACACTTCTTAAAAAAAAGAATTCAATTAGTAAATGTGGAAAAATAGAAAATGTGAAAACGAAATACTTCCTCTTCCTGAAAAGCAGCAACGCATTCGGTGGGTTGAAACGTACGAACAACAAAACTCAATCGCTATCATATCCTCTCGATCTCGTACGAAACTTTCCCTCTCAGATTTCAATCTCTTCTATCTCGGTGTTATCCTTGTGATATTCTCCGCTTCCTCCTCGACAGATCTCTCTCAGATAACTCCAAATTTTGAAGCTTTACAGCAAGCCATTATTGACGTTGCAGATGCGGATCTGAAAAATAAAGACGGAAATAGTCTGTTGTGTGTAGATGCTGATTCGCGGTGATTTCTTTGGTGATTTGATGTTGCAAGTTATTTTAACGGCGTTGAGTGGCGATGTTACGGTGCAGTTAGGAAACTAAGGCTGAAGGAGGAAGTTTGAAGCTTCGCGACTGCAAGGTGCGTGGAAGGAGTACGACAATCGGGTTGTTGTTGTGCAGTTAACTCACATGATTGTGATGTAGTTTATTGTTGTTACTGAGTTGTGAAGTGGAACTCGTTGTTGCGGTCGTTGTTGTCGCGGTTGGTTTGCAGATGTGATGCAGCGTTGGTGACGAGTGAATGGTGATACATGGTGCAACATGATTATTTTTTTCTGTTTTGAACCGTGAGAATTTCAAATTCGATGATGATGGCAGATGAAATTTATGGATGGTGAAGGTTTATTGTAGAAAAAATAGTGAATACATGGATAAGAAAAAAAATTAGCCAAGAAGAAAATTTGTTGATTAAAGAGTTGGATAGAAATGAAAGAGAAGAAGAAAGCTGAGAAAGAAGACGGTTGGTTTGGAGCTGGGTTTCACAGGTTGTTGGAGTAAAGCAAGTGGTTCACGTGGTGAGTTGAGGAGAAAGGTAACTGTTTTCTGCCAATTTTTTTTTCTCTCGTTGTTCTCTTTTATGGCCTTGTTTACTGCTTCTCAATCAAAACAACTTCTCTGCTAAGTTTTTTATTTGTCTTGTTGTTATGTAAGGTCCTTTTCACTGCAGGTTTTGGTTTCTTGTGTAGGTGCAAGACTTGGTTGGTGAGTAGGTTGTAAGTTGTGTAGCAGCGTGGTAGGGTTATGGCAGCAGTGTATGTTGTATTGTGTTGTTGCTAGTTGTGCCTAAAGGTTTTTGTAGAAGGTACCAATTATGTGGTCTTTGTTTGGTTTTGTAGTAGGATGCAGTTTTGTTGCAAGTTTTGGTATTGATGCAGGGGATCATAGCTTGGACTGTTTTGAATTTTGTTGTTCATGTAGGCTTGTAGGTTATGTTGCTATGGCATGGTGTGTATATGCGCAATATGGAGTGACGTAGGAAAAACTTAGTTATTGTTTTGGCTTTTTTTCAAGTGAAATTGGTTCATAGCTTGTAAATTGGTTCAAGAGGTTTTTGGCTAGAGTGTGTACCAACTTGTTCCTCATTTTTTTTTAATATTGCACATCAAAAGGTGGATCATGGGCCTTGCTATTTGAATTGGTCTTTTTGAACTTTTTCTTGTAAAAATGTAATGGCAAACATTGTAATGGGCTTATGGATTGTAATGGACTTGCACTTTTGAATTGAATTCATTTGTGAAATATGGTAATAAAAATGAACAATTGTTTGATGAACTAAATGGACTTTAGACATGGGTATTTGAATGGAAATCTGGACATGACATAGATTTGTAAAAAAAAGGATGTGAAAATGGATATGGATAAAATTGGAAATGACATTTGGATATTAAATGATGAATTTGTAAAGTGGACATTGAATTGGATTTTAAAAATGGATAATGGATAATTGGATTATGAACGGATGGATAGTTGAATGTTTAGAATGAACAAAAATGGTTTAGAAATGGTTTATGGATTATGGAAATATGAATGGATAAAAAGATAAAAGAATAAAAAGAAATGGGCAATGAATTGGATAAGATTGGTTTGTAAATGGATTAGGGAAATGGATTTTGAATACAGGTAAATAACAAAGTGGATGGTTACAGGAACGGGTGGGGGTAATGGTAATGCACCTTCACACTAACAACACTTAAAACCTCGACAACTGCACTAGACCGCCACAAATCCTGGATTACATCACAACTTTGAATTCATCTCGAAATGATCTTGGTTGAACGACAAACCTGACTAATTCTCAGACCAATGACGAAAACCTGAACCACACAATTAGGACTTGCAAATAACCTGAGATGCACCAACTGTCTTGGCTCATAATGGTTATGCAACTTGACTTCAACAGATGATTTGACTGGCATAAAACCCTGACGCTGATCATGAAACAACTCTTGTCTGACCAAGATTAGGTCAGACCTAATTGGACTTCAACCAACACTGAGCACCCACACTTGTCCTGATAATCTCAAATGAACCTCAACTCTTCCTCGTGGCACTGAACTTAGACAATAAGGAAATGAAGGCTGAAACAACAGATTTTTCGGGTTTTGAATAGTGGTTAGAAACATAATTTGATGGTATTTGTAGGTAGGACAAATTTGGGGTATGACACTTTGTAGTGTCACTTTATTTAGAATAAATAAAATGGCACAATTTGTAGAATAACATGTTTAAGGAGTTAAAAGGGGGGAGATCAGGAGTTCGAATCCCACCTTTCTCACTTTTAGTACTTTTTCTCTTTTATTTGTTTTTTCTTTATTTCTAACTTTTTGCATTAATAAAAAATATGAAAATTAATAATAAAATAATATAAAAAAATTCATTAAAATATCTTTGTTAAAATATCTTTTTTTTCATTAAAATCATAATTTTATGCATAAAATATCCAAAAAAATCATAAAAATAATAAAAATATGAATAAGATAAATTTTTATTAACTTTTTTAACAAGTTAATTTTATGGAAAATTTTTTATTTGATTTTTTGCAAAAAAAATTAAAAGCAATCAATTTTCTAGTTTTAATTGGGTTAACGGTCTCAATCATAATTCATGTTTTTCCTTTTTTACTAACCTAATTTTTATCTATAAATAACACACGTTTTCTACATTTTTTTCATCCACAATTTACATATTCAATGTCCTAAGGTTGTTGCTCTTCACATCGAAGAACAACAACGCTAAAACCCAAAAAGCCTCCATCATCAGCTGATCAAGAAAGATCGAAAGAGAGAAAAGGAAAATGTGAAGAATGCAAAGAAAATAAGGAAGGAAGCAACAACTTATTGGGGTCACGACACTTCAAGTTGGTAATCACAAATTTCAAATATGTGATCTGATTTTGGTATGTATAGTTTGTGCATGTCTGTTTGTATTTGTCTGATCTGACTTTGCTTTAAGGATTATTTTTATGTGTTATTTCAAAATTTTGTACATAAACAATTAACTAAAACTTTATATATATGTATTCGATTTCGATTTTTTTCATCAATTGAGTAATTGTACATAATTAAATTTCAAAAGTAATTTGTTTCAATTAGGAGGTTTTTGTATTTAGACATTTTTAATTAAGTTTTCTTTTAAAAAACAAAGGTTTTATAATTAAATTTAATAATTATCAATTTTTAAAATTAATTTTTCAACTAATAAAAAAAATCATTTTTTTAAAAAATTAATTTTTTTAACTAACGTCAAGAAAACAATTTTTTAAGTAAGCTTTTCTAAAACAACTTAACCCAATTATACTTCTAACATATAATAGGAAGTCAAAAATTTTAACACAAAATTTCCTCTTCCACCTCCCCACGTTTTTTCCAGTAAAAACCTATCATCACACATCTAAAGTATACACCAAACATTACTCAAAACCTTCAAAGAAATTCATTGAACAATCAAACTCATCAAAACATAAAACATAATTGATTTATTAACAATAACATACACTAAGTCAAAATGAATGAACATTCCCAACAAAAATAATCAGAAATATTGCAACACAACAACATCGATTAACAGAGAATCAAAGAGAATAGAAGTCATAAAACAGATTCAAAACCATCACTGCGCCATCTCCTACGCGTCTCATCTTCACCTCCTTATTTCGACGTAACCCCACACATCAGCATCGAACCACCGTGATTCAACCGTAATTATAATTGCAACCACCACAACCGCAGATCTAATGCTATAGTAGTCGCTGGAACCGCTACACTCACCTTTGTTGCTCAGTATTCACGCGTTTCTGTCGTCACCGGTAATTTTCTCTTTTTCTTCCTTGTTTCCTTTGTATTGTATTGAGTAAATAAAAGTTGAAGGGAGGAATATGGCTTTGTATGTCTTGTGATTATCGTGATTTTCAGAAAGGGACAATTTTGGTTTGTTTTTATGATGGAAGAAGAAGAAAAAAAAACAAAGTTGTGTTTGTAGTTTGAGAGAGTGAATCGAGTGAAAGGAAGAAATATTGGGGCTGTTGTTTTTTTTTTCTTTTGCTATGTCATTTTGCCACGTGGCCTCCTGGTATTGGACATGGTTTTTATGGTGGAACAAGTCCACCTCTTTTATTGTTTTAATACAGTTCTTTTTTTTTTTCAAACATCTAATAAGAATTCCCTAACATAATAATAACTAAAACAAGATAGTATGTTATTCTATGAATTTAGATCAATTACAACTACCCCTACAAAGACAACATTTCGAGAAGGATTGAAAAGCATCATTCATGAAAGCACCAAGTAGGCAGTAGATATCCTCACAGTTTCACATTTCCTGAAATTTTCTATCCATTCAAGTTCGCTAGAAAATCCGCCAATGCCGATCAATATCAACTAATGAAATTTTTACATTACACATTCATTGACATAATTTGACGAGCAAGACTAGGACCTTGTTGTAACAACTCTCTCAAATTGTTTTCCACCTCTGCAATCTACTTCTTCAAGTATTCCTTTTAGCTTTGTAACGTGGTAATTGAAGTTTCACTTTCCTTGAACTTGTTCTCCTGTTCGTTCATTAATGTCGCCTTCATTTTCCCAATGGATTTGTAAACATTAGTATCATCGGGAACCTGCTTCAGCTCCTCCATTGTCAAGAAAGAATATTTTTATCTGTTTCTATGGAATGAATCAAGTTTTGCACATGTTTCAATTTCCTTATAGTTTCTATCATGCGACCTTGAATTTCCAGGAAAGCGGTTTTGATGGATTTGTCTGCCATGTCGATCACCAGAATGGATTATTCTTGGATCGAAAAATGAAGTGCAAATTTCAAATCTTTTAATACAGTTCTTATTTTTGCATCAGGTGAAGGGAGGCGCCCCCCCCCCCCCCCCCCCCCCCTTTTGTTTTTTTAATTTTAGTTACTTTTTTATTCAATTATTTATTTAAAGTCAAGATAGTTTGTTTCTCCTAAATTAGGGTTAGAGATGAATTGGGCTTATGCCCTCATTTACCACTAGACATATTTCTTTATCTTGTTGCTTTCAACACCCCCTTTATTATTTCTTTAATATAAAAAATGTGTATAGTTAATAGGGAATTAGGGTTAACCTTTGGGATAATAAATAGGGATAAATTTCTAGGATTTCTGGGATAAAAGTCACGGATAAAGGATATGATATTTGGTTAAACCTCTTGGGAGTCCCTATGAAGATAGAGGCCATAACTGCTCTGGCACAGTTTTATGACCCACCCCTACGCTGTTTCCTCTTCAAAGATTTTCAACTAGCTCCCACGCTAGAAGAATTTAGACTGTACTTGGACCTGCCAAAGGATAAGTAGGGACCCTATATAGGTATGAGGCAAAAAGTGAAACCTAAAGAATTAGTTGTGACTTTGGGGATATCTCCCAAAGACCTACTGCTGCACTATAAGGAAGATAGGGATATTCAAGGGCTTAAAAGAGGTTACTTGGAAGGGGTAGCTCAAAGGTTGGCTGGTTTAGAAATGTATGGGTCTTTTGTGGATGTTTTGGCTTTGATAATTTTTGGGATAGTCTTCTTTCCAAATATGGTTGATTTTTTTGATATTGTTGCTATTAGTGTCTTCTGGGCTGTGAAGAGTCAAGAGATAGATGTAACGACCCTTTATTTTAAATTATTTTTCGTAATTTAATTTTGTGAAGTTGTATGTATAAATGTGACTATGTATGCTTTGTTGTGTTTGGGGTACCCTGCTGTAATGGGTAGTGACCTTAATGTTAATGACCTCGAGGGTGAGGGGTGTGTGGCTTATTTTGTAGAAATGGGTGGTGTGGTGAGAATGGTGAATAAAGTAATATTATTATGAGATAAGGTTGTTATTATCTTAGTTATAAATTAATTGGTAATAATAATATTGGAATAATAATAATAATTATAATAATATAAGAATATTAAGGTGAAAATGAGAAGGAAGTGTATAATTGGTAAATGAGAGAATGTTGAGGGCAAAATAGAGAGTTAGAGGAATAAGTAAGGGCATAAGAGGCAAATCATAGTTGAGGGAGTTATAAGGGAATTGGAAGAGAGATTGGAATCAGTTTTTCTGATCGTACTTGATTTGGAACTGAAAGTGAGAAAGGCTAGGGCTAGAGGAGAAGAAGAGGAACCACCATATGTGAAAGTTTGGAAAGCTTCATTTCGAGGTAAAGGTGGGGTTCTGATCCTATAAGGGTTAACATGTTGAACGGTGGGTAGAAGTTAGATTTTGTCTTATGGGTGGAATGTTGTTCTATGTGGTGATTACTATGAATACTTGATCAATGATGAAATTGTTATTTGATTGTGTAATAAACTAGTAAAAGACCCGTGCGTCCGCACGGGTCCATTAATTTTAACTAAAATTTTAATTTTTTTATATACATTAATAATATTAATTGATAATATTAATTTTGTAATGTACATTGATCATATTAAATGAATAATGAATAGTATATTAAAATTGTCAAGACCATTTTTAAATAGGTAATAAATCATCAATTTAAATAAATTTAATTTAAAAGATACTGATATATGAAAAAATAAAAAAAATGTTGAAAAAATTTTAACCCTCGTAAATCTTCTGCATAAGAATTTAATATATTTTTTAAAATTGTATATTTATATTGAACAAAGAGAACATAAAATGTTCATATGCAAAAAGAGAAATAAAAAAAATTCAAAAATTAAATCAAGTACTATAAACTTATAAATAGTACAGTATCATTGAAAGCAAAGAATAATTTTTATTGAAATGTTAAATTAAACCATACATGGATTTCAATCTATATATGGATCACAGTGTCCTGCTAGGTTTATCATTGGTTTTTGGCCATTTCCAAATGACGGAAGAAAGGCTAAGATAACAAATTCATAGTTTCCTGTGGCGCATGTTTCTGCAAGGGTGCCTTCATTACCATTTTGACCCCAGTAGATTGCTATGCTCCCAGCATTAGAACCATATGCTAATGCTAATAGTATCATAGAGAAGAATGAAACTGAATTTGCCAATTTAGCCATTTTCACAAAATCAAGTGTGTTGCTAAAATTGAGGTGATTATAGTTTGAATAACTATGGTGTTAGAGGAGGCTATTTATAAACATAATGTGCTTCTAATCCTGAACATGTTTGTTTGCTTATGTGACTTATTCATGGTTTAGTCCAAAATTGCAATCATTGATGTTGATATTAGATAAACGGCGTGCAAATTAGCCGGTATTTATTTATTTACTATTTCTGATTTTCCTTCCACTCCACCCTTGCTAATACAGTCAGCATACAAGTCCTACATTAATGTACAAGATACTTGTAGAAAGACAACAAGCTATAGCTTCAACAGGGATCAAAATCACATTGAATTTTATTCAGAACTCACTTAGGAGAGATTACAGACAAAAAATTACAATATTATATTACTTACAGAGAAATATTATCAAAAAGTAAAACTTTTCTTTCATACCCAGATATATAGACCCTCTTCTGGCTATAATAAGTGCATAAACTACAAGTGATGGTCTTTATCAACTGATCTTAGAAATGCGGATGAAATGCTCAAGGTCTTTGATAAACATATTTTGTTCTGGGATCCATAATAAGACCCTTTCCTCCATTCACTTCTAAGTCATGCCTACAAATTATTAGTTCAAAACAAATTATAACCAATAATTTAAACATAAATTATATTTTGACACAAATTGGATAGCAAATGAAAACATTAAGACTCAACTGAAACACAAAATCTGGAATTGTCAACTGCTCACGCGGTACGTATCTGAAGAGCTGCAGAAGTCTATCAACATATACCACTTTCTTCCAAACCTAGAAATAAACACCAATGGATATAACACAATTAGGATGTTCTCAAATAGGGATAAATTAACTAAAGTAATTTGATTTTCCTATCATACCAGTATACCACATTGTTCACCAGTAACTATAGAGCTAATACTGTAACTTTAAGTCCTACAGTTGGGTGAAGAATATATATTACCTCGACATATCAGACTGTGAGATCAGAACAAAGACTACAAAGTTATAACAGTACTATATCGGTAAAGCATAAATACTGCTTACATGTAGGTTTTGCTGATGCTTCCGTCCAAGTATGTGTTGTAATCTTTTCATCCAACCTAGGTCTGGTTGCATGTGCATACAAAAACAGGGTGGAGGACAGTGAATCACATCATTTAAACATTCATTAATTAGCTCATCAAGTTTGTAGATAAAAATAGAATAATCCATGAATGACATTGTTAAGAACCACCATATGTGAAAGTTTGGAAAGCTTCATTTCGAGGTAAAGGTGGGGTTCTGATCCTATAAGGGTTAACATGTTGAACGGTGGGTAGAAGTTAGATTTTGTCTTATGGGTGGAATGTTGTTCTATGTGGTGATTACTATGAATACTTGATCAATGATGAAATTGTTATTTGATTGTGTAATAAATGATGTTTTCTAACTGATATGTGATGAGTTCTGTACATGTATGTGTGTAGAAATTCTGTTTTGGAAATTGTTGAAAATTCCTCCATTGTTGAGTTTTGGAGTTTCGAGTCGGAAGAATGAAATTATGATGAATTGTTGTTAATCCATGAGTAAAACAATGCATAATGGAGGTCTTTGGTGATAGGGGTTAGTGGTATAGGCTTTGGTGTGAAAGTCTGGGGTGAAAGTGCTTTTAAAAAAAGTGACTTTTGGGGTTCGGAACAGTATGCGCTGACTCATAGCCACCCAAATGCAAAACTGTGGAAATTTTAACAGTATGCGCTGACTCATAGGTTTTGAGTCGACCTAAGTACTATGTGGGTCGACCTCTTAGTCGACTCATAGGCAGAAAAACGCCAGAGACGATTTCGGTCATAACTTTTTAACCGTTAATCCAAATGACGAACCGTTCGAAGCGTTGGAAAGCTAATGAGCAGAACTTTAACATGATATAATTATATGAATCATTTTCCTAATATTTTTATGTCTAATATCTTGAAGAATGTGATTGTTGCTTGTTGTGATCCTTAAGATGTCGTGTTGTAAGGGACAAATCTTGAGTGTTGTTGCCAAGATGTTAATGATGCTATTGTGATGCTAATGATGGTAATATGAAGATATTTTGATGATGTTGTTGTGATGTTAATGATGGAAATATGAAGATGTTTTAATGACGTTGTTGTGATGCTAATGATGCTAATATGAAGATGCTTTAATGATGTCGTTGGTGTAATATGAGCATGTTTAATAATGTTGTTATGAATGTATAATAAATACATGTATATGTCTGTATTGTTTGAAATATAATTTGATTCTTGTTGGCAAATTTGGGCGGTGTACAATAACCATGGTGGTGGGTTATTGTGCGCGATGATGTTATCGTTGTTATATGCATAAATAGCCGCATTGCTTACATTTGTGAACATGAGTAGTGACATTTTATGGTTTGACGTGATTGAAGGTTATGTTATGATGTGGTGTGTTATAAAACATTATTTCAAATGTGATTATGTTGAGTTGTGGTGATTGCATAAATGATATATATGTTGCATAAATTACATGTTATGCTTGTTGGCCAATTTGGGCGGTGTACAATAACCATGGTGGTGGGTTGTTATACACGATGGTGTTGGTGTTGTTGTATGCATAAATAGTTGCATTGCATCCATTTGTGGACAGATGGTCCGTTGTTGGTGAGCCTAAAATCCCATTGTGTGGATTGGGCCGGTAGCTGATTCGGAGGTGATGATCAGTGAGTGGCTCTTATCCTAGGAGGTGGGGATCATAACGGTGAACCTGTGTGTTCACGAAATTTGGTACCACATACATATGCATTGAGTCAGGCGTGAGTCTCATTGCATTGGATATGTTGCTATGCTACTGAATACGTGGTGTTGTGCGATTAACTGAATTGTTATTGTGTGATTGCCTATTTGTTGGTGAATAATTGGTGATAATATCGTTAGTTGAATAATGTGAGATATTTAGTTGAATTGTTGTTATGTTAACCTGATGCATATCGTTTAACATGTTTTCCTTTATATTATCATGATATCTCACCCCTTCTGTTTGAATGTTTCCTCCACGTGGGTAACGCGCAGATGCTCCGGAGTAGCTTGTAGAAGCATTGGAGATAGCTTTGGAGTACTTTATTAGTTTTTGTTAAATAGAAGGTGTATTGCTCTGATATGTAACATCGGGTTGGGAACGCCTGTTATGCGAATATTGTGTTTCCTTGATTAACATTTTATGATGATTTTGAAGATGTCGAACCATTGTAATTACAATTAAGATGTTATGTTATGTTGTTAACATATTTATTTTGGTGTTATGAAGACGACTGAAGTTGTTTTATGATTATGATTCCGTTGTAAGGCTTAATTTATGTGTTGCAATCATAAAAGAAAATGACGTTAATTATGTTGTAACTCGTGTTACGGAGCAGGATGATTATTATGAATGTTTTCTATGAAGTGTGACACCCTTGAGTGATGAATTAAGCTGAATTATCCTTATTATTTTGTGAATTATTTTATGGGGTTAGAAGTGTGTTACATTAGTGGTATCAGAGCAGGTCGGTCCATCCGGCCAGGTTGTTTAATTATGTTGTTCCCTAGTATGCGACATATGTGTGAAAACACTGTCGATGCTTGTTTTGTTTTCCATTTGCAGGTTGGGAATGAAACAAGTGGGGGAAAAGCTTGTGCTTCTCCAAAATGCTTCAAGTGTGGAGTGATGTCTAAGTGTGTCGTTGGACGCTATTATAGTTTGGTAAAGATGGTTTGTGCCCCATCATGATTTTCGGCTGTTATTGACAAATTGAGGAACTGATCACCCTTAATCTCTTGTTGATAATAGACAGGATCATGTTGGATGGAATGGACGCATCTTGCCAGCTTAGATGGTGTGTGCAGTGAATTATTGGAGCTAAGCCAAGTGCTTATAGATGGTTTTTAGGAGTCGATGCAGATTCTTATATCTGGAGATGAGGCGAAATTGAGTTTCTTATCCATCGGTCAGGTTAAGATGTCTCTGAGGGAGAACGATCAAATATCGTTGATGGTTGTTTCTCAGAGAGTAGATAACAAGGTGACGACTAGAGATATGCCAGTGGTGTGTAAATCCTGATGTTTTTTTTCCTGAAGATAATTGTAACTTGCCTCCAAAGTGTGGATCTGGGTTTGGCGATAGTAAGGAGCTGAAATTGTTGGCTGCTAAGCAAGTGGATGAACTTATAGAAGATGAAGCCTTGATGTTGGTAATGTTTGCATAGTTGTAAGTTGATCATAAAGTTACAAGGGTTGAATTACCTGTTATCTATGAATTTCCAGATGTGCTTCCAGACGACATAAGTGATTTGGCGTCATACCGTGAAGTGGAATTTTCCATCGACCTAGTACTTGGTACGAGTCCGATGTCAATGACTCCATACAGAATGAATGCTTCAGAATCGTGTGAATTGAAGAAATAGTTGAAAGAACTACTTGAGAAAGGTTTGTTCGACCAAGTGCTTCTCTGTGGGATGCACTTGTGTTGTCGGTAAATAAGAGGGATGAGAGTATGAGGTTGTGTGTTAATTATAGGCAGTTGAATAAGGTGACTATCAAGAATAAGTATCCACTTCCGAGAACTGATGACTTGACAGACCAGTTGATTGATGATTGTGTTTACAACAAGATAGACTTAAGGTCTGGTTACCATCAGGTTCAGATTAAACCAGATGATATTCAGGAGGCGACTTTCAGGACTCGGTATGGACACTACGAGTACTTGGAGAATGTCGTTCGGCGTCTCCAATTCACCTGGTGTGTTCAAGGATTATATGAATCAGATTTTTATGATTAATTGGATAAGTTTGTTGTGGTCTTCATTGATGATATTCTGACCTGCTCTAAATCAGACGAAGAGCATGCCGAGCATTTGCGAACTGTGTTGCAAGTGTTGAAAGAGAAGAAGTTGTGTGCAAAACTGTCAAAATGTGAGTTTTGGTTGAGGGAAGCGAGTTTCCTTGGCCATGGGATATCTAGTGGTGGAATTTCTGTGGATCCTTCTAAAGTTGATGTTGTGTTGCACTGGGAAACTCCGAAGTCGGCTACTGAGATTCGAAGTTTTCTTGGTTTGGCTGGTTATTATCGCAGGTTTATTGAGGATTTTCTAAGTTGGCGTTACCTTTGAATCGGTTGACTCGAAAGGGTCAAACTTATGTGTGAAATGTTGCGTGTGAAGAGGGTTTATGGAATTAAAGAAGAAGTGGACGACTACTCCAGTATTGGTTGTCTAATCTGAGTGGGTCTTTTATAGTATATTGTAATGCGTCAAAGATGGGTCTTGGGGGAGCAATGATGCATAATGGTCATGTCGTTACTTATGCTTATAGACAACTGAAACTTCATGAAAGGAATTAACCTACGCATGACTTAGAATTAACAGATGTAGTGTTCGTGTTGAAAATTTGAAAACATTACCTTTTTGGCTCTAAATTTGAGGTGTTTAGTGATCATAAGAGTTTGAAGTATTTGTTCGATCCGAAAGAGTTGAATATGAGATAGAGGAGGTGGTCTGGACTTCTGACAAATTATGATTTTTTATTTGAGTTACCATCCCAGTAAAGCTAATATGGTAGCGGATGCTTTGAGTAGGAAGTCATTGCTTATGTCGATGCTTATGATGAGAAAGTTTCAGAGACACGAGTTTGGTGTGTGAGGAGACTTCTAACAACGTGAAATTGGGGATGTTGAAACTGACTATTGGTATTCTTGAAGGAATCAAAGAGGGTCAGAAAAATATGATTTGGGATTGGTTGATTATTTGACCTTGATTAACCAAGGTAACAGAGGTGAATTCTGAGTTGATGAGAATGGTGTGATGAGGTTCGGTGATAGAGTGTGTATTTCAGATGTTCCAGAAATTAAGAAGTGTATTCTTGAAAAAGGACATCGAAGTGGGTTGAGTATCCATTCTGGTACGACAAGATGTGTCAAGAATTGAAGGAATTATTTTGGTGGCCGTATGAAAAAGGAAAGTGATGAATTTATTTACGCGTGTTTGACTTGTCAGAAGTCAAAGATTGAACATCAGAAGTCTCTGGGTCTGATGCAACCGTTGAATATCCCAAAATGGAAGTGGGATAGTATTTCCATGGATTTTGTGTCGGATTTGCCAAAGAATGCGAAGAGGAATGATGCTATTTGGGTGGTAGTAGATAGGCTGACGAAGTCGGCTCATTCTATTCTGATTAACATCAGTTTTTCTATGCAGAAGTTGATAGAAATCTACATCCGTGTAATTGTTAAGTTACATGGAATTCCGTTGAGCATTGTGTCGGATAGAGATCCGAGGTTCACTTCCAGAATTTGGGAGAGTTTACAAGAGGCACTGGGTACTAAGCTAAGGTTAAGTTCGGCTTATCATCCACAGGCGGGTGGTTAGATGGAGAGAATTATTCAGTCGTTAGAAGATCTGTTGAGGGCTTGTGTTCTGGAACAAGTAGGTGCTTGGGATAGTCATTTGTCGTTGATTGAATTCACTTATAACAACAGTTTTCATTCTAGTATTGGGATGCCACTTTTTGAAGCATTGTATGGTTGGAGATGCCGAACGCCTTTGTATTAGCATGAATCTGGTGAAAGTGTGGTGCTTGGACCTGAATTAGTCCAACAGACTGTGGAGAAAGTGAAACTAATTCGAGAGCAGATGAAAGCTTCTCAGAGTAGACATAAAAGCTATCATGACAAGGGGAGAAAGGATCTTGAGTTCCCAGAAGGGGGCCATGTATTCTTGAGAGTCACTCCAGTGACCGGTGTTAGATGTGCCTTGAAGTCGAAGAAGCTCACTCCTCTGCTTATCGGTCCATATCAGATATCCGGGCGGGTAGGAGTTGTTGCTTAAAGAGTGGCGTTACCACCAAGTTTGTCCAATTTACATAATGTATTTCATGTTTCGCAGTTGCGAAGTTAAATTTCAGATCCGTCGTATATGATTTCGATGGACAATGTGCAAGTAAGAGATAACCTTATCGTGGAGGCCTTGCCTGTGAGGATTGATGGTTGCAAAGTGAAACAGTTGCGGGGAAAAGAGATTACCCTCGTGAAGGTCGTGTGGGGAGGCGCTGCTGGAGGAAATATGACTTGGGGAGTTGGAGAGCAAGGTGCGAGAGTCGTATCCTGAGTTGTTTGCGTCAGGTAATTTTCGAGGACGAAAATATTCTAAGTGGTGGAGAGTTGTAACGCCTGTTTAGTTTAAATTATTTTTTGCAATTTAATTTTGTGAAGTTGTGTGTATATATGTGATTATGTATGCTTTGTTGTGTTTGGGGTACCCTGTGGTAGGGGGTAGTGACCTTAATGTTAATGACCTCGAGGGTGAGGGGTGTGTGGCTAATTTTGTAGAAATGGGTGGTGTGGTGAGAATGGTGAATAAAGTAATATTATTATGAGATATTGCTGTTATTATCTTATTTATAAAATAATTGGTAATAATAATATTGGAATAATAATAATAATTAATAATATAAGAATATTAAGGTGAAAATGAGAAGGAAGGGCATAATTGGCAATTGGGAGAATGTTGAGGGCAAAATAGAGAGTTAGAGGAATAAGTAAGGGCATAAGAGGTAAATCATAGTTGAGGGAGTTATAAGGGAATTGGAAGAGAGATTAGAATCAGTTTTTCTGATCATACGTGATTTGGAACTGAAAGTGAGAAAGGCTAGGGCTAGAGGAGAAGAAGAGGAACCACCATATGTGAAAATTTGGAAAGCTTGATTTCGAGGTAAGGGTGGGGTTCTGATCCTATAAGGGTTAACATGTTGAACGGTGGGTAGAAGTTAGGTTTTGTCTTATGGGTAGAATGTTGTTCTATGTGGTGATTACTATGAATACTTGATCAATGATGAAATTTTTATTTGATTGTGTAATATATGATGTTTTCTAACTGATATGTGATGAGTTCTGTACATGTATGTGTGTAGAAATTCTGTTTTGGAAATTGTTGAAAATTCCTCCATTGTTGAGTTTTGGAGTTTCGAGTTGGAAGAATGAAATTATGATGAATTTTTGTTAATCCATGAGTAAAACAATGCATAATCGAGGTTTAGGATGTTATTTTGGTATAAAATCGAGTCTATGGTGATAGGGGTTAGTAGTATAGGCTTTGGTAAGTCTGCGGTGAAAGTGCTTTTAAAAAAAGTGATTTTTGGGGTTCAGAACAGTATGAGTCGACCGCTAGAACCCTTGGGTCGACTCATAGCCACCCGAATGCAAAATTGTGGAAATTTTAATAGTATGCGCTGACTCATAGGTTTTGAGTCGACCTAAGTACTCTGTGGGTCGACCTCTTAGTCGACTCATAGGCAGAAAAACGCCAGAAACGATTTCGGTCATAACTTTTTAACCGTTAATCCAAATAACGAACCGTTCGAAGCGTTGGAAAGCTAATGAGCAGAAATTTAAAATGATATAATTAGATGAATCATTTTCTTAATATTTTTATGTCTAATATCTTGAAGAATGTGATTGTTGCTTGTTGTGTACCTTAAGAAGTCGTGTTGTAACCGATGAATCTTGAGTGTTATTGCAAAGATGTTAATGATGTTGTTGTGATGATAATGATGGTAATATGAAGATGTTTTGATGATGTTGTTGTGATGTTATGATGGAAATATGAAGATGTTTTAATGATGCTGTTGTGATGTTAATGATGGTAATATGAAGATGCTTTAATGATGTCGTTGGTGTAATATGAGCATGTTTAATAATGTTGTTATGAATGTATAATAAATACATGTATATGTCTGTATTGTTTGAAATATAATTTGATGCTTGTTGGATAATTTGGGCAGTATACAATAACCATGGTGGTGGGTTATTGTGCACGATGATGTTATCATTGATGTATGCATAAATAGCCACATTGCTTACATTTGTGAACATGAGTAGTGATATTTTATGGTTTGACTTGATTGAAGGTTATGTTATGATGGGGGTGTGTTATAAAGCCTTATTTCAAATGTGATTATGTTGAGTTGTGGTGATTGCATAAATGATATATATGTTGCATGAATTACATGTTATGCTTGTTGGCCAATTTGTACGGTGTACAATAACCATGGTGGTGGGTTATTGTACACGATGGTGTTGGTGTTGTTGTATGCATAAATAGTTGCATTGCATACATTTATGGACAGATGGTCCGTTGTTGGTGAGCCTAAAATCCCATTGTGTGGATTGGGCCAGTAGCTGATTCGGAGGAGATGATCAATGAGTGGTTCTTATCCTTGGAGGTGGGGATCAGAACGGTGAACCTGAGTGTTCACGAAATTTGGTACCACATGCATAAGCATTGAGTCAGGTGTGAGTCTCATTGCATTGGATATGTTACTAAGTTGCTAAATATGTGGTGTTGTGCGATTAACTGAATTGTTATTGTGTGATTGCCTATTTGTTGGTGAATAATTGGTGATAATATCGTTAGTTGAATAGTGTGAGATATTTAGTTGAATTGTTGTTATGTTAACCTGATGCATATCGTTTAACATGCTTTCCTTTATATTATCATGATATCTCACCCATTCTGTTTGTATGTTGCCTCCACGTGGGTAACACGCATATGCTCCAGAGTAGCTTGTAGACACATTGGAGATAGCTTTGGAGTACTTTATTAGTTTTTGTTAAATAGAAGGTGTCTTGCTCTGATATGTAACATCGGGCTGGGAACGCCTGTTATGCGAATGTTGTGTTTCCTTGATTAACATTTTATGATGATTTTGAAGATGTCAAACCATTTTAATTACAATTCAGATGTTATGTTATGTTATGTTGTTAACATATTTATTTTGGTGTTATGAAGATGAGTGAAGTTGTTTTATGATTATGATTCCGCTGCGAGGCTTAATTTACGTGTTGCAATTCAGATGTTATTATATGTTATGTTGTTAACATATTTATTTAAGCTGAATTATCCTTATTATTTTGCGAATTATTTTGTGGGGTTAGAAGGGTGTTACAATAGATCGTGTTCCTGCTCTATTAGATGATGTGTACTACACTTTGATCGTTTGCCATGACAAGAAGAAATGATTGTTACGTTGCTGCATTCCTTTATTGTACCAATGGTTTGCCTCACACATCTAATCATGCTTCGGATCAAAAGCTTATGTCTCTTACTGAGAAATCCATCCTCTGGTATCTAGAGAAGATAAAGGCTAAGGACATAATCATCAACTGTGGGAATTTTCTTAATGTACCCCTTATTGGTTCTAAGGGGTGTATCAACTATAATCCCATATTATCCATGAGACAATTGGGTCACCTTATATGGGAAAAGCATGAGGATGAAGACCTAGAAGATTTCATCTTGCATAATGGAGGTACATGCACAAGGAACTATTTAGAAGGATCACTTGTGCGTGAGAGAAGGTGCATGTAAGGGAGAAAGATCCACTGTCGAGCACGGGTCAAAAACGAGTTTAAGGCAAAACGTAGTAAAAGGGAAGCGACACTCGAATATCTTATCTCAAGGACTCTTGGATTATTATTAACCAACTAAATAAACGATTTAGGGGGGTTTTCAGTTTTGATTAAGAAAATAGGGGAAAATAAGTGATTATAAAAATTGATTATGAAATAAGCTGATCTAGTGTTCGGTCTCCTAACTTATCATTGATCCAAATAATTCCGAATCCCTAAGCAGACTCTATTCCCTTTTGGATTACAATATCAATCAACAAGTGCAATTGATACTACAAGATATATATTCCTAATTTCCGAATTAAGCAGACAAATGAGTTATAACAATCGTGAATTAAGCAAACACGATAAAACAAACGCGGATTAAGCAAACACGATTAAGGTATAGGAACATACAATCATCGAAATAAATCAATCAACTCTAAGAAAATTCGAATTAAGCAAACAACATATTAAATAGAAGAATTGAAAGGAAAATAGATTTAATTGGGAAACATAAGAACCTCAAAGTATGATGGAGGCGCGATTACAACAGATCAACCTTAGGGATTAGTTTTCCATAGGTCGTACAAAGCTTTAGAATATTTCGTGAACAGTAGAATGAGAGATAATGAACAGTATCAACGACTACTAGGTATAGGAAAAGCATAGCATTCGGGTTCTAACCCAACCGGGTCAAAAAACATAAAAAAAAACTCGGCCCAAAACTAAATATTTCTTAAGTTTGTAGCTTATACGAATTATTTGAGACTTCTGGACTGCGGATCGGCTCTTGTCTTCAACATGAAACTTGTAGCTATTTCTCTTAGATTTCCAACGCTTATTAGAACGCGTTAATCCGATTCTCGTAGCTCAAGTTATGGTCTGCATAGTGAACAAGTATCAAATAACTACTAATTCTGAAAATAAAATACGAATTTAAAATAAAGGCAAAAATAAACTTAAATCTAAGAACATAATAAAGTAGTATATTTAATAAAACAAACTATAGAAATGCCTAAGTACAATAGTAGAAGAATGTGCATCAAAATGCACTACTCGCAGAACAAGCTGAAAAGGAATGACACTTCAACTGAAGAATCATAAACTAAATATGTTAAGGAGAAAGTTCAGCTGGTTAAGCTGCCTTTTGTAATTGATCCAACCTACTAGCCAGATATACCTGATCCTGTTCCAGTCTTAATTGAAGAGGTCGACATCCTCAGAGAAACTGTTTCCAAGCTTGAGCAAGATAAAGAAAGCTTAGAGCACAATCTTTATGACACGACCTATGAAAATAATCTGGTGACCTACGACCTTAAGCAAAGGGAGAAGCAACTTCTTAAGAGTAAGGAGGAGCTTAAGACCGAAAGAAGCAAAAGACATAAGACACTAGGAGGATTGTTTAGTGTTGGGGTGAGCTACAAGAATCTGGATAAGCAGTTAAAGGAGGCCTAAGCTGAAAGTCAAAGGTGAAAGAGATCATGGGAGATGCCTAAGTGGGAACAACAAGAGATGAAGGATGCTCTAGAAGATCGAATCTTCTTGCTCGAAGATTCCCAAGCCACTTTTGCTAGACAACAACAACTTAGAGGGATAAGTCCAATATTTAAGGGATCTTACCAATGTTGTCCAAGTTATAGTGCAAGAGCAAGGTGATTTAGTTGAAGCATGGAGGATAGAGTATTCCAATCTAACAGAGTTCGCTAACAACATGGTTAGGGACATCCCTAGGATGTACAAAAGAGCCAATAGTGTTGCAAACTTTGACAACACCCCTCAAGAAGTCTTCGAGTTCATTAGGTTGTGTGAGATTCTATTGAAGGAGTTCAAGGCCTATTTGAAGAAGGCTATGGAGACACCACTTTAGTTTTGTTTCTTAGGAGTTTTTTTATTTCAATTTTAATAATTTCATGTTATCGTTGGGGATTGTTTCATATATGAACCTAATATTTTGGATTTATGAATAAGGTTGCTTTCATTTGTGCAATTTGTATGGGTTTTATTCTTTAAATGTATTCATCTCTCTAACATACGACAATAAATTTTGGAATTCCCCTAAGTAAAAGAAAAAGCAAAATTATTTAGTATATAGCATACATATACATGAATTCATGCACCAACATGCATAAAAGAAACAAGAATCATCTTCTCTCGTGTTATCTCAGAATCATCAAACGTAACAACCTGACTTCCCGACCTCGAACTCGAGCTTACCAAAAGAAGATAATGGAGAAATTAGAACAAAATCAAGCCGCTCTCAGAGGAGACATGGATGCTGTCAAAGGGAATGTGGAAGAGGTGAAGTATAAGATCGATCAACTGACTCGTGTCATCCAAAACATGTTAGCAAGAGAAACATAATCTAGCAACAAAAGGAATGTTCTTACCCCTACCCCTCATTCTGGGGACAATAATCTTCTATTGGGATTTGTCGCAGATATTGAACGTGATGAAGCTGAGGCTGCCAAACTAAAAGCAGGGGCCCAACCTCCTGAAGGATTTGTTCCTCCACCTATTCCTAATGGGGCATCCTGTCCTACGCAGACACCTGTTCCCCGTGAAAACTATGTAAATTAGAACCTCCAATATGAGGATGAAGATCCAAGACAAGTGGTCCCTGAAAACAAGTTGGTCGCTGCTGCGGAAGGACAAAAGGCTGATGACAAGTATAAAATATTGGAAGAGAGACCGAGGGCTATTGAAGGATTCAATGTTTTTGGAGTCGGTGATGTGGGTGTGCTTAGTACCCGATGTGGTCATACTCCTAAATTCAAAGCACCGGATTTTGAAAAATATAAGGGCGTCAATTGTCCCAAAAGTCACCTTCGGATGTTTGTTCGAAAAATGGCTGCTTACACTGCAAATGAGAAGCTGATGATGCATACCTTCCAATACAATCTAAGTGGGGCATCATTGGATTGGTATATGCAATTGGAGAGAACTCATGTCAAAACCTGGGAAGACCTTGCTAATGCCTTCCTAAGATAATACAAGTACAAAGTGGACATAGCTCCTAACCGTATGCAACTGCAAAACCTGTCTCAAAAGGGTAATGATTCCTTTAAGGAGTATGCTCAAAGATGGAGGGAACTAGCTTCTCACGTGCAACCTCCATTGTTAGAAAGTGAACTGGTTGACATGTTCATGGGTACCCTACAAGGCCCATATTATAAGAAGATGATTGGTTTGGTATCCACCGGATTCGCTGACCTGGTAATAATTAGGGAAATGATTGAGAATGGCTTGAAAAGTAGGAAGATTGGGAAATCATCATCCACTTAACATAGCAATAAGAGGTACTCCGACAGTAATTCGAAGAAGGGTAAAACCAATGATATCACCACTGATAGGTATGCTCAGATACCCTACAATCCTTATGTAGCTACAGCTGCTCCTAATCAGTACCCACTACATGCGCATCCTACGCCTCAAATCCAATAGCCTGGGGCAGCGCCTCCGCAGAATCAACAACAATAGAACAGGTATCCCCGAAGGGATCAAAAAAGGCCATGGAAGGATTTTGACCTCATACCCACATCATATACTCAGATCCTGCCCTATCTGATTTAGAAAGGATTGGTGGAGATCAAACCTATAGCACCTTCGCCTACACCTTATCCTCAAGGCAACGTGTCGCTCCCAGGATTTTCATCCAGGTACAAACGCGAGAGTGGCGCGAAAAAATAGAGTCGCCAGCCGTGTAAATTTATCCCAAGAGAGGGAAAGGGAACACCGCATAAACCTGAGGAAGAGGGAAAGGAATGGTCATCGCAACCATATCCTGGGTTCGGGAGTCGGTTACGCGAGGGGAAGGTGCTAGCACCCCACGCGTCCATCGTACTCGATGGGATCCACGCTTGTTGTCTATTCTAAGGGTGAGTTATACTATCATCTAGGGCTGTACTAAGACGGAAGGGGAAAACAAAGACAGACTCGGTAGGACGTCGACGTCCTAGGCCTACGTACCCCCCTTGTGCAATGGTGAATTCAGAGTCAGCGTAGTTCGGACCAAGTTCTTTTTGTGTTTTTTATGAGCGACGTTAAGTTCACGTCCGACAGTTAGGGTCGATGCCTGTTTGCGACTCAAACGGAAAGTAACGTGCCCTTTTTGAAAATAGCCTTTAGTTTGACGATCCCGAAGGACAAAAAGGTTTGAAGTTGGTTTGTATTTTTTAAGACAGAAGTGGCTTAAGTTAGTCCATAAATTGCATTGCACCAAAGTCTAGGGCACAGGGGCGAATACTTAACGCATCGTCCCAAGACAGGACGCTCGCTAAGCACTCTAGAAAGATGAGAGGAAGCCCCTCATTTCTCATTCCCCACACTTAAGGCTCGTGCGCAATACACTTTATAATTATTAAGTGTTTTCAAACAGTTTGAGATGAGAAGTGAGAAAATACAAGGGAAACTCTAAGGGGGACTAAGAGTCCTAAAGTTATCATGCATGGGTGACCTACGGTTAGTGAGGTTTGACGATAACCTAAACCTAAAGGAAAAAGATGAGAGAAGGACAGAGTAAGGGTGACCATGGATACTTATCCATACCCTGCATAAAAGGTTAGTACCAAACGGACATAAATAATATCAAAGTAGATGAAAACCAAACAATGGCACATAATAGTAATAACAATCTAAACATGAATTAAGAAATCAAAGAAACAACCCCGAAACAAATGGCACAAGTGCCTTTCCAAACAAGGTAACCAGACGTGATCAGAAATACACATACAAGCAGATCTCAAGTGAAAGTAATTAAATAATTAGAGAAATAGCTTCCAAAATTCCCAAATTAAACATCAATATTATTCAACCAGAGGCAAACAAAATATCAAAAACTCCTGCAAAAATTCAAGGTGTTAGTCACTCAAACAATTATGCAAGGCTCAGATGAGAAGCAGGGTTCAGTGTGCCAAAGGGAAGGACCAAAATGCAATATGAAATAGTTTTAAAAATGAAAGAAAAATATTTTAATGTACCTCTGAATGTTATCTAACAAATTCAAAAAGAATAAGTCCAAAATGCTTTATGGATGATGAGAAATAAAATAAACAAGTCATGGTATGCATGTATGAAATAAATTAAAAAAGAAAATAAACAAAAAAACAGCAGCTACAATAGCGCTCCTGCACCAAAACAGCAATAAAAACCAGCAAATGAACAAGACAGCATTCAATAGCTCATATCCTCAGCAAGACAGCAGGCGTAAAAGGTAGCAGGACAGAATAGATACATTTAACAGCATGTATGTACAGAACAGCAGTGTATGTAACAGAATTTCTACATCAACCAAACTTAGCATGATACATCAAGAGTTAGTCAAAATGCCTCAAGAATATGCATCAAGAATTTCATGAAGATTAATATCAAATCATTTAAACAAGATTCTCATTGTAACTAATCAAAAGAATAACTCAATAGGTCATGAAACTCATTCCAAGCAAGGCATGAAAAATATTCCACACAAAACATCCACAATATTAATAAAAACTTATATGACATAAAACAATCTAATTAAAAATTAAGCTCAAAATACAATTAAAACTAAATCGAAACTTAATACGACATTAACTCAAAAAAATAAAATAATAAATAAATAAAATAAAATATTCCAAAGATCAATCGACTTGTTCCACTAAAGAAAATCAAAAGAAAAACAATCGAAAATTAACTACATAGTTAAACCAATTTAATAAAAACAATATCACCAAATTAAAATATTAATCAAAGTCCAAAATAAAACTTTAATCAAAATTAAAAGCACAATCCTACAAAACTAAAGACAAAAATAAGATCAACATTTTAGCAAAACAAAATTAATAAAAATAAGATGATTGTTTAAATAAAAATTTGAATCTAAATTGAAAATTAGGAAAACTAAAAATCTATTTAAAACAAAGAAGAAAAAAAAGAGGGAAAAAAAACTAATTCCACAAAAATATAACTAAATATTAAATAAATATTATATATATATATATATATATATATATATATATATATATATATATATATATATATATATATATATATATATATATATATATATATATATATATATTAGTAACAAAACGGTGACATACATTACTCTTTGGAACCGTGATGGCAGAATATCTTATATTAGTAATCCATGGAAAATAGCCACCGCAAATCTTCGTATATACATATATATGTTAGTCATGAAGTGGCGGCATATAATGTATATATTAGTAATGCACAATACGACATATCCTCATATTAGCACGACATATTTATTAGTAATGAACAGTAGCGATACAAGACATACAGTAATTCTAGCACAGTACCGGCAGCATATGAAACGTAACATATTAATGGCTAGTTGAAACAGTAATATATAATTGAAACAAAACGGCATGTGTATTACGTGTTAGGAACTACCTGTATGTTATATGAGAACCAAAACAACTACCGGTAAACGGCCGCCGCTTATGATCTCTCTTTTTTCCTTTTTCCTTTTTCTTTCAGCGCTTTTAGAATTAGCCTCTCTTTTTTTTCGGTCCTCTTTTTCGGTCTCCTCTTTTTTCGGTCCTCTTTTTCGGTCCCCTTTTTCACTTAGCAACCAACAATATATAGGGACCAAATTAGGGTTATCTCTAAATATCCATAATATCTATTTTAAAGCCCAAATTAAATAATTAGTTGGACTCACAATAAAATAAACATTTACAATAAAATTAAAATTAAAATATTAATCATCCTATTTATTTACTCTAAATATTTAGACAAAAATTAAAAATAAACGGACTCTAAATAAATAAAAGTCGGATACCCAAGTGTTCGAAAACATAAACCGAGTACACTAAAATGATCAGTGCGAAATATACGGCTCAGAAAAATACAGTGTTTGGTCATATTTTAAAATAATTTTTGACACGTTAACGCTCAAACCGATTCAAATGCGACGAAAAGTGGTCAAAAAATTAAAACGAACACGTCAGGTTAAACTACGCGAAACGTAGATCAGTATAATTGACGTATACAAGTTCGATTTAAAATTTTTCGTCCACCGACTTTACGCACCGTTGAGATTTAGTTTGACCGGTCTGTCTGTAAATCCGAGAAATTATTTCGGGTGACATTTTAGGCACTATGTGAGATGAAAAGCACTATTTTATGCTATTTAGATGATGCAGAGTGGAACTACAGTCAGATGAATGGAAATTTAAAAATGCCTGGAATAAGCTGTGAACTCTCAAAATACCCTGTTGGAAAAAGAATGATCTGGTACCAAATTACCGAGCAAAATAAATGCTGGGGCACTCTAATGCTTGCTGCTTAGAATAAGAGAAGTCCTTAGCCACAAGGATACCGTGATTCGATGTCTCGAAAGCTCAATGCAATGCATGATTATGAGTTAAGACCTAAATGAGATGCAAATGAAAAAAGAAACATAAGCCAGAAAAAGTTAGAAAAAAGGTAGGGCAAATTTCGGGGTGCTTCAGCTGCCCCTATTCAATCAACTTGGTCCTGAGGGTATGATAGTGACGGCTTTCAGACAATCAGGATGCACGGAGATTGAATACCAAAGAACCCGGAAATTTGCAATCCTCCACTGGAGAATTAGCCATGAATGTTGTACTGTCACAATACGGACGAGTGCCAGGTATGCTGGGTATAAAATGAAACAAACTCTCCCAGGTTATGCCATCTCTGCTGATAAAGAGAACTGACAAAGGAGTCTCGAAATATGCCATCTCTGCTGATAAAGGGAACTGACGAAAGAAAAACTTCAAAAGATTGCTATCTCTGCTGATAAAGAGACCTAGCAGAATAAATGTCATCCCTGCTGATAAAGAGAACTAACAAAGGAAATATCCAAAAGGTTGCTATCTCTGCTAATAAAGAGAACTAGCAAAATAAATGCCATCCCTGCTGATAAAGGGAACTGACGAGAGAAAATATCCAAAAGATTGCTATCCCTGCTGATAAAGAGAACTAGCAAAATAAATGTCATCCCTGCTGATAAAGGGAACTGACGAAAGAAAATCTTCAAAAGATTGATATCTCTACTGATAAAGAGAACTAGCATAATAAATGCCATCCCTGCTGATAAAGGGAACTGACGAAGAAAATCTTTAAAAGATTGCTATCTCTGCTGATAAAGAGAACTAGCAAAATAAATGCCATCCCTGCTGATAAAGGGAACTGACGAAGAAAATCTTCAAAAGATTGCTATCTCTGCTGATAAAGAGAACTAGCATAATAAATGCCATCCCTGCTGATAAAGGGAACTGACGAAGAAAATCTTCAAAGGATTGCTATCTCTGCTGATAAAGAGAACTAGCAAAATAAATGTCATCCCTGCTGATAAAGGGAACTGACGAAGAAAATCTTCAAAAGATTGCTATCTCTGCTGATAAAGAGAACTAGCATAATAAATGCCATCCCTGCTGATAAAGGGAACTGACGAAGAAAATCTTCAAAGGATTGCTATCTCTGCTGATAAAGAGAACTAGCAAATAAATGCCATCCTTGCTGATAAAGGGAAATTGGCCAGCAAAATATGTCAAGCAAGAACTGACTACTAGGTGAGAACGGGATTTCATAAAGGAGAAGGGCCAAACAAAGGCAAACTCCCAACCGACTCAAAATTCACAGGCAAGATGACTCCGCTGGGGAAGGAGAAGTCTAAATAAAAGACTCTGCCGGGGAGCACAAGTATGAGGAACGCATCCCTCCAGGATCTCCTGAGTCATGCCATCTCTGCTGAGAAAGAGAACTGGCAAAGAAAGTATCAAACCTGGCCTATGCTTCAAATGCAAATGTTTGAATAGTGCCATAGTGCTCCACACGAAGTGGAAATGCTACGCGTTTGAGGATGCAATGCAAATGCTTATGATATGCAAAAGGGGTCCCTCCAGCAAAATAAATGCCGGAGAGAAAAAAAATCAATTCAGCTGGGGATGACAAAAATAAATTGTCCTCTGAATCCAGGAACTCTGCTGAGAAGGGTCATACTGATCGACTCTTCGGATCAACAACTTCTGCTGGGGATGAAATCCCAAAAGAACATCCATACCACCGGGGATTACACATGTCCTCTACTGAAGGTAACATCCAAAACCTGAGATTTCTCCTCTGCTAAGGAGTTGAGAGTGAATGCCAATAACGGAACCGGAAGTCTGTTACTGAGGGTTGCCAATAACAGATGGGCTTAGGACCTGCTGGGGAATGCCAACCCATAATACCATCCTGCTTGGGGAAAACTGTCCATAATACCATCCGGCTTGGGGATACTGCTGAACTTAACCTGCTGATGGGGAGAATGGCTTTACTCCCACCTTGCTGGGGGTTAGAATATGACATCGTCGGTGAGAGCACGCTTCCTGACTGGATGGGGAAGGTGAACACCCGAATTCTATGGGGAAACAACGTCTTGATCCAGAGAAAATACTTCCCAAGTCTCCTGCTGGGGAAGGTCTGCTCTGTTGAGGAAAGTGCCATCTCAATGCTGAGGAGAGCAAGCTGCTGGGGAAATGCAATCCTGTTGCCCTGCAACCTGACTTATCTTTATAGTCATAAGCGGCTCTTTGAACTTTTCACTTGCCCCAGACCACCAGGTCTAACGGAAGAAATCATCTCAAGAGGATTTTATAGAAGACCGGGCGTTTGCACTTCCCCAGGGTCTTCAAACTCTTGGAGAGATTTATCATATCCCGACATAACTGCCCCAGTCTTCATAATCCATGACGTATATTACCTCGAAAGGGATCGTAATGACTTAAAAATACTCTGCTTTAGTACCTTGAGGAGGTGCTTTCAATTAACCATTTTCAGGAGTGGACAATCTCCCACGCTCTAGAGGTGGCCTGCCCCAATATGAGCTTTGAAGTGACTTTGCCCCTGATCTCAGAATGAATGCCTCAGAATAACTGAATTTCAGAGAGATTTCTCGACGTGACCGTCCCAGATTGGCTACATCTTAACACGACTTACTGGGGAGAGCCCACTCTACACTGAGTCTCTTGGCAGCATGCCCCTTGATATGATTGTCCTTCAGAATTTTCAAGCATCCCAACTTGGCGTGATCGAGCTTCTCGACCGACGTTCATCGTGTAAGCTTCTTTGATATCAAACACATGCAAGCAGAAAATGTTTATTATGAGAATGACAATTCTAATGCAACACTCATGTTAACCTTGAAGCTTTATTGAAAATATGTCACCGAGCTTTGTGAGCGAATCACTAGCTGGGATGCGACCTTGATTTTTGAATGGCAAAACAATGCGCATATGCAATACCAACCAATCTTATTAGCACAACTCATAGGAGTCAGGAACGCTATCCTGTTGAAGTACGCTTTCGGAATAAACCCTGTTTCAATTAGGACTTTTAAGGGTTGTAACGTGGCCTGGTTCACGGTTTCAAAAAAAAGGATTTATGGCTCAAAATTTATCGGTGCCCACCCACTCTTCGTGATGTTCTCCAGTCCTATGTTCAGTTAATCTGACCCAAACGCTCGTCTCTCAAAAGGTTTATGATCTTTAAGGAACCTACGCCACTAATGGTTTGGCACCTAAGGGGGTTTTGGAATAACAGTCATCCCTTTTTTATCTTGTGTCTGTAATCACACGAGTTTGTTCTTATCGGGGATTTTCTTTTGTAATGCTTTTCACTTTTCTTTCTTCTGCTTTTTTTTTATCCCTGATTTTTGCCTGGCCTGATTCTTTTGAGCTTTTCGAATTTTAAGTCCAGCGGGATGCCCTAACTTTTGCCTAAGTCGCTTGTTTTCAAGTTTTCGACTTAGCGGGCTTTTCTTTTTTTTTATTCCCCTTTTTCGAACAAAGCGTGTGACACTGGTTGTCTTACTTGCTTGAAAGGATTGTGACTGCCTCACTCCTTAGTTGTTGATGGGTAACCATTGTGGTTTAACCTCTTGCTAGCGGAATGGGAGGTAATGGATCCTCAGATGCACACTCTCCTTGAAATTTGAACGCTCGGTCAAACTAACTGACGCCTACCCTGCCCCTGGGTTAAGTATGAGGGTTTTTTCGTACGAAAGAAGCTCCTACTCCAAGGCTCAAAGGGGTTAACGAGGGTCCACCTCCCTTATATCTCCAGTGTTTAGGGGTTTGAAACAATGTCTGTACATCCTCAACAGGGTTCTATCCTTGAACATACACCCAGAGATTTTGCGTTTTCGCCTCATCATCCTCCCTCAAGAGTTCTAAACAAGAAAATTGGTATTGCAGTGCATATAAACATTTAAGAGTGAACACGAATGGATTACTTCAAGAAAAACATACTCATTGCATTAATATCATCATAACAAACAATCAAGTCTTACATGCATACGATGCTTTAACAAGAAATGAAAAACTACAAATGAAAATGCAAGTAAAGAAGCTGAAGATTGCCATTGCTGAGGAAGCTTAATTCTGTCTGGACGTACTTGCAGACTGTGTGTTCATTTAAGAAAGGAGGCTTCCATTGATGTACACATCATCTTCAGTGAATACAATGACCTCTGAGTCTACCAGGTCTTATACCTTGTGCTTGAATACATTACACTCATCAATTGTGTGCCCAAACATTCCCGAGTGGAACTCGCACCTAGCAGTCATGTCATAATCAGGAGGAATAGGGTATGGTACCGGCGCAGTACTCCTCGTTTGAATCAGAGAGCTCTTGAGTAGACGAGTAAACAGCTGATTATAAGGGATAGGAATAGGATCAAATATCCTCTTGGGCCCTCTTGGTCTTGGTTGCCCCTGCTGCTGATAACTCTGCTGTCGGTGCTGATTTGGGCGCCTCACCTGTGCTTGCACTTTCCTTTCCACATTTGGCTGAGGCACAAACAAAGGTTGCTGACGTAAAACTTTTGTAGCAAAAGGCTGTGGAGAAAGTCCATGGCATGAGGTGGATCCTGCAAAGAGGGGAGAAGCCTCCGCTTCTTTCGCCACAATTGGGGCAACATCACCTCGTACATTTACGCCGCCCGACGTGAACTCAATTGCCCCTGCCTCAATTAAATCCTAGACTCGGTGTTGAAAGGCCCTACATTCCTCCACAGTATGCCCTGGTGCCCCATAATGGAAATCACAATGGGCTCTTGCATCATAGCCTGGTGGAGGATTACCAGTGAGAGGAGCCAAAGTCCTTTTCTGTACCAGTTGAAACTGAAGGAGATGCTGCAATAGTTGAGAATATGGCATAGGGAGCGGATGAAAAACTCTTTCAGACTTCTTCTGTCCCTGTGTACACTTTTTGCCCTTGGGCTTTTCTTGGGAGCCAATACCTAGCTGTTGTTGGGGAAGTTCTGGAACTTCAGCTTGTAGAAGAGATTCACGAGGTAATCCACGATTTAAATCAAATTCCAAAGAGATGGGAGGAGTACGGATCTCTGTTGCGGAAGCGGGCACAGGACTGTCTTCCTTCTTCAACACTGTTTTCAAAATCTCCATGACCAAACCCATATGAGTCTTCATCTGATTGATCTCCTCCCTCAGCATCCTCTTCTCCTGGAGCATGTCTTCCCCAAATTGCCTCATCTAAACCTTCAGTTCACTCAACTCAGCTTGAACTCGCTCCATGATCAACTCTTGAATGGCCTGAGGAGTTAAACCTGCAATTCTGAGATAACCAGATCAAAATAAGAATAACCAGCCTTGAACACATGTCATGCAAAATGATTATGCAAAATGATTATGAATATGCAAATGCAAATGAACATGTTTGAATATTAGCAGGGCGATCCACCCCTTGATTCCAGTTTAATAACAAGATAGAACGGACCTTCTGCTCATATATTAAGAAAACCAGAGGAAAACCAAATGTCAACAATCACGATCCAAGGTAACAAATCTGAACACATAAATCATAGAGGTCCCAACCAACAAGCCTGGTGGTGATCCAAGTACAATAAAAGAGAATAGAAAACTATGACATATCATCAAAGTCCACAAGTGTCAATCCCCCCCATCCACTATGCTTTCTGCTCCAGTCTTGAATTTCCTTGAACAACTTTCTGGTGTCGGGATACTTTGGTCTCTGAATTAGCTCTTGAATGAGGATGTCTCTTCTATGTATGATCCCTTCCAAGTATCGACAATGCAACTCCCAAGCGTCTTCTCCAGAAGCACCATCCATGCTAGGACCCTCATGTCTAGGTTTCTTCACTTCAGCTTGGACCTTTAGTTCCTCTATGGAGGCTATGGCTTTATTGAGTCGACCCTCGACTGCTTGTCTCTTGAATATCCCTGATAAGATCTCAGCGTCTTTTTTCTTGAGCGTCAACGTCAATTGGTCAATCTTAGCTAGATAACCGTCTTCCTTTCTCTTATTCTCAGCCATTGCAGTTTCTCGGTGATCATCGAACCTGTGGATTTTCAACAAAGCCTTGTCTAATTCCTCCTTCTTAGACTCAAGAACCTTACTGATACCATCCAAAGCTTGTTTCATCCTTTGTCTGGATGTGACCATGTCAGCTAGCTCTTTTTCTGCCTTAGCAAGAAGCTCTGTCTTCAACTTGGCGGTATGAACAGCTCCACCCCGCTCATGTTTCAACTGATAAATCTCTCTTTTTAGCTCACTGTTTTCTTCTCGCAGCTTTTCCTTTTCAGCCCACAACTTGTTAAACTTCTCCATCTCAACTGTGGTAGGAGGCTCAATCAGTAAAGGATACAAAGGTGGTTCCACCGGGAAAGGAAGAAGCTCCTCTTATGCTCTCTTCTTAATCCACTCTTTATAGGAAAGAAAAGCCCGATTATTACATTTCCCGAATGAAGTTTTACCCTTCTTGGTCACCTGTTTCCAAGCATTCACAATCTTCCTTATCATCTCTTGATCCTCAATACCATTGAAGAATAAGGACTCTTTGACATCTCGCTCTTCAGGTGGACCTTTCAAAGGATAACCAAACTGTCTGATAACAAGGGAGGGATTATAGTTAATTCCACCTCTTCTCCTTATCAAGGGTACATTAGGGAATTCTCCGCACTTGCAAATAATCTCTATTCCTAGCAAATCATGGTTGAACCAGACAATGTTGTCAGCAGTCAAGTCCATTAACCTCTTTGACCACTTCAGAGAATCTTTCGTATCAATAAAGGCGCCAGTTTCAGGGAGATGGCTCAGGAACCAAGTAGATAAGAGCGGTGGACAACAACTCACGGTTTTTCCTCGCCTATTTTCATTCTTGTAGTGGACTGAGTGATACACATCACCTAGCAAGGTAGGTATAGGATTCTTTGAGATAAAGATTCTGACAGCATGCATATCCACAAGATCAGGAACATTAGGAAACAGGACAATCCCATAGATGCACATAGCCAGAATAGCTTGGAAAGCAGTCCAATTCTTCTCTTTAGCATGTATGCAAGCTTGATCAAACAAGAACTTCAATAAGAAACCCTTAGATCCTTGTTTTTCCTCAATATTACTGCTCAAAATGGATTCACCAATATGAAGAGCAATAGCCATTTCTTTTATCTCGGGGTGTTCTTCAGAAAAGAATACTATGTCATGTCTGATGGGGATTCCCAAAATAAATGAGAACTCCTCTAACGTTGGGGCCAAGATGTAGTCTGGGAAAGTGAAGCAACGCAAAGACGGATCGTAAAACTGAAGAAGTGTATGAATGGCATCCTTCTCATACTTGGAGATATTGTAGACAAACTTCAGAAGTCTCCCATACCCTCCACTGAATTCTGTACGAACTCCGGGACCAGCCATATTAATCAACTCGTGGATCAACGTTAAAGTCGGATCTGGGAACGAATAGGCAACAGTCTTCTTTCTCGGGACATCCATGCCAAGGTAACCTCAGAAAACCGGAATCAAGAGTAAGATGCAAGCCCTGAAAAATGTCAAACATGTTAGAATGCAAGAA
Source organism: Lathyrus tuberosus (assembly GCA_022829125.1). NCBI lineage: Eukaryota > Viridiplantae > Streptophyta > Magnoliopsida > Fabales > Fabaceae > Lathyrus > Lathyrus tuberosus. Next base: position 2,415,485 of record JALAZF010000164.1, read on the forward strand.
AAATGATATGCTCATGCAAACATGGAATCAAGGCAACACTGCTGGATGTGCTGTGCTGTTAACTGAACGAGAACCACAACCTAGAAAACCAGAATTCCGAACCACTGAGATAACCAGGAACCCAAATAATCAGACATTGATGAGAAATCCAGAAAAACAAGGTAGGTTGAAGGTTTCGGTTACCTGCAAGCCTGCAAACACCCATCCCCTCTCACGTGTGGGTACTAGGATGTTCAGTATCCCGGGCTCTCAGGTCGAGGAATGATGATACGTTCACCATTTCTGGTTTGGCATCATCATCAATCGATGAGGCCTCAACTGATTCTCCAAAACGGAAGGTCCTCAGCTTCTGGCACTGAGGTTGAGAAATAATAGTACATTCATCCCTCGGGGTACAGTACTATCGTCAATCGAGGAGTGCCTCCACTGATTCTCTTCAAAAGATAGGGGCCATCCTATGCGAGTTCCAAAGTGGGCCCTCGGGTGCGAATGGGTTTTCCACAAGATGTGGTCTGCCACTGTCACCACTAAAAAGGGATGTTTCCACTAAGGTCCTCGATGATCGGTCACCAGAGTCGACAGCTCTCTAGATCGACATCCTAATATGCGCAAGACACACACGCTAGAATGCGTCCCAAGATAGCCTCGTCTGGTTGTGAATTTCGTGAACACACAAACGTACCAAGCGGGCACGTAGGTCCCACTACTCTCCACTCTAGTCCTAGGGTGTACTCAAGCCTGGGTATTGGGCTTATCTCTCAGAACAACCCAACCTGCAAAACAGAAACAGCCAGCACAACACAGCAATATCCAGTATGACAGTAATAAAAATGAAATGCAATGCAGAAAATGCGATAAAAATAAAATACAACAAATAAAGCAAAACAAAAACAAAAACACCCAAAGAGAACAAAGACAAGCAAGCGCTAGGATTGACTCGCTTAGGGATGGACCAGCATAGGTCAACCAGATTCCCCAGCAGAGTCGCCAGCTGTCGCTCCCAGGATTTTCGTCCAGGTACAAACGCGAGAGTGGCGCGGAAAAACAGAGTCGCCAGCCGTGTAAATTTATCCCAAGAGAGGGAAAGGGAACACCACATAAACCTGAGGAAGAGGGAAAGGAATGGTCATCGCAACCATATCCTGGGTTCGGGAGTCGGTTACGCGAGGGGAAGGTGCTAGCACCCCACGCGTCCATCGTACTCGATGGGATCCACGCTTGTTGTCTATTCTAAGGGTGAGTTATACTATCATCTAGGGCTGTACTAAGACGGAAGGGGAAAACAAAGACAGACTCGGTAGGACGTCGACGTCCTAGGCCTACGTACCCCCCTTGTGCAATGGAGAATTCAGAGTCAACGTAGTTCGGACCAAGTTCTTTTTGTGTTTTTTATGAGCGACGTTAAGTTCACGTCCGGCAGTTAGGGTCGATGCCTGTTTGCGACTCAGACGGAAAGTAACGTGCCCTTTTTGAAAATAGCCTTTAGTTTGACGATCCCGAAGGACAAAAAGATTTGAAGTTGGTTTGTATTTTTTAAGACAGAAGTGGCTTAAGTTAGTCCATAAATTGTATTGCACCAAAGTCTAGGGCACAGGGGCGAATACTTAACGCATCGTCCCAAGACAGGACGCTCGCTAAGCACTCTAGAAAGATGAGAGGAAGCCCCTCATTTCTCATTCCCCACACTTAAGGCTCGTGCGCAATACACTTTATAATTATTAAGTGTTTTCAAACAGTTTGAGATGAGAAGTGAGAAGACACAAGGGAAACTCTAAGGGGGACTAAGAGTCCTAAAGTTATCATGCATGGGTGACCTACGGTTAGTGAGGTTTGACGATAACCTAAACCTAAAGGAAAAAGATGAGAGAAGGACAGAGTAAGGGTGACCATGGATACTTATCCATACCCTGCATAAAAGGTTAGTACCAAACGGACATAAATAATATCAAAGCAGATGAAAACCAAACAATGGCACATAATAGTAATAACAATCTAAACATGAATTAGGAAATCAAATAAACAACCCCGAAACAAATGGCACAAGTGCCTTTCCAAACAAGGTAACCAGACGTGATCAGAAATACACATACAAGCAGATCTCAAGTGAAAGTAATTAAATAATTAGAGAAATAGCTTCCAAAATTCCCAAATTAAACATCAATATTATTCAACCAGAGGCAAACAAAATATCAAAAACTCCTGCAAAAATTCAAGGTGTTAGTCACTCAAACAATTATGCAAGGCTCAGATGAGAAGCAGGGTTCAGTGTGCCAAAGGGAAGGACCAAAATGCAATATGAAATAGTTTTAAAAATGAAAGAAAAATATTTTAATGTACCTCTAAATGTTATCTAACAAATTCAAAAAGAATGAGTCCAAAATGCTTTATGGATGATGAGAAATAAAATAAACAAGTCATGGTATGCATGTATGAAATAAATTAAAAAAGAAAATAAACAAAAAAACAGCAGCTACAATAGCGCTCCTGCACCAAAACAGCAATAAAAACCAGCAAATGAACAAGACAGCATTCAATAGCTCCTATCCTCAGCAAGACAGCAGGCGTAAAAGGTAGCAGGACAGAATAGATACATTTAACAGCATGTATGTACAGAACAGCAGTGTATGTAACAGAATTTCTACATCAACCAAACTTAGCATGATACATCAAGAGTTAGTCAAAATGCCTCAAGAATATGCATCAAGAATTTCATGAAGATTAATATCAAATCATTTAAACAAGATTCTCATTGTAACTAATCAAAAGAATAACTCAATAGGTCATGAAACTCATTCCAAGCAAGGCATGAAAAATATTCCACACAAAACATCCACAATATTAATAAAAACTTATATGACATAAAACAATCTAATTAAAAATTAAGCTCAAAATACAATTAAAACTAAATCGAAACTTAATACGACATTAACTCAAAAAAATAAAATAATAAATAAATAAAATAAAATATTCCAAAGATCAATCGACTTGTTCCACTAAAGAAAATCAAAAGAAAAACAATCGAAAATTAACTACATAGTTAAACCAATTTAATAAAAACAATATCACCAAATTAGAATATTAATCAAAGTCCAAAATAAAACTTTAATCAAAATTAAAAGCACAATCCTACAAAACTAAAGACAAAAATAAGATCAACATTTTAGCAAAACAAAATTAATAAAAATAAGATGATTGTTTAAATCAAAATTTGAATCTAAATTGAAAATTAGGAAAACTAAAAATCTATTTAAAACAAAGAAGAAAAAAAATAGGGAAAAAAAACTAATTCCACAAAAATATAACTAAATATTAAATATATATATATATATATATATATATATATATATATATATATATATATATTAGTAACAAAACGGTGACATACATTACTCTTTGGAACCGTGATGGCAGAATATCTTATATTAGTAATCCATGGAAAATATCCACCGCAAATCTTCGTATATACATATATATGTTAGTCATGAAGTGGCGGCATATAATGTATATATTAGTAATGCACAATACGACATATCCTCATATTAGCACGGCATATTTATTAGTAATGAACAGTAGCGATACAAGAGATACAGTAATTCTAGCACAGTACCGGCAGCATATGAAACGTAACATATCAATGGCTAGTTGAAACAGTAATATATAATTGAAACAAAACGGCATGTGTATTACGTGTTAGGAACTACCTGTATGTTATATGAGAACCAAAACAACTACCGGTAAACGGCCGCCGCTTATGATCTCTCTTTTTTCCTTTTTCCTTTTTCTTTCAGCGCTTTTAGAATTGGCCTCTCTTTTTTTTCGGTCTCCTCTTTTTTCGGTCCTCTTTTTCACTTAGCAACCAACAATATATAGGGACCAAATTAGGGTTATCTCTAAATATCCATAATATCTATTTTAAAGCCCAAATTAAATAATTAGTTGGACTCACAATAAAATAAACATTTACAATAAAATTAAAATTAAAATATTAATCATCCTATTTATTTACTCTAAATATTTAGACAAAAATTAAAAATAAATGGACTCTAAATAAATAAAAGTCGGATACCCAAGTGTTCGAAAACATAAACCGAGTACACTAAAATGATCAGTGCGAAATATACGGCTCAGAAAAATACAGTGTTTGGTCAGATTTTAAAATAATTTTTGACACGTTAACGCTCAAACCGATTCAATTGCGACGAAAAATGGTCAAAAAATTAAAACGAACACGTCAGGTTAAACTACGCGAAACGTAGATCAGTATAATTGACGTATACAAGTTCGATTTAAAATTTTTCGTCCACCGACTTTACGCACCGTTGAGATTTAGTTTGACCAGTCTGTCTGTAAATCCGAGAAATTATTTCGGGTGACATTTTAGGCACTATGTGAGATGAAAAGCACTATTTTATGTTATTTAGATGATGCAGAGTGGAACTACAGTCAGATGAATGGAAATTTAAAAATGCCTGGAATAAGCTGTGAACTCTCAAAATACCCTGTTGGAAAAAGAACGATCTGGTACCAAATTACCGAGCAAAATAAATGCTGGGGCACTCTAATGCTTGCTGCTTAGAATAAGAGAAATCCTTAGCCACAAGGATACCGTGATCCGATGTCTCGAGAGCTCAATGCAATGCATGATTATGAGTTAAGACCTAAATGAGATGCAAATGAAAAAAGAAACATAAGCCAGAAAAAGTTAGAAAAAAGGTAGGGCAAATTTCGGGGTGCTACACAACGATGCCAACGTTAGATGTGACTTCTATGCTGGTTCCCCGGGGCATACTACAGAGAAATGTATGGCCCTCAAATTCAAAGTAGAAGAGCTGTTCGATCGCAAGATATTTCCTTCACCCTGGAAAATACAAAAGATAATCCCATGTTAGGGCATGCTGGTTCAACTATCAATGCTATTGAAGAGTTGGAAGATGGCGTCGTGATCAAGAGGGTAGACCAAGTAAAAACCCCTATGACCAAGATAAGGGAAATATTAATTGGCTATGAGTCGTTCAAAAAGTTTCACACTGATTGTGAGGTTTGTCTACTCAATCTCGAAAAATGTGAAAAGATGAAAAGGTGTCTTAAACAAATGATGGACCAAGGCTCTGTCCAAATTGGATACTCAAGGAAGGTAGACGAGGTGTCAGCTATAGAATCTCAGGGGCATGTACCTTTTGAAATTCCTTATCAAAGAAGGGAAGCTACAAAACCATTCCAGATACCTATCTCAATGCCTTCTCAGACGCCAATTCAAATACCAGTTCCAATACCATTTCAAATTCACGTGCCAGTAAAGTCAGAAGGTCCCATTCTTTTCCATGTTTCTGCCTCATTTCCTTATGAAAGTATTAAGTTTGTGCCCTGGAATTATAACGCTACAACATATATGGGAGAGAAGCCTCTAGTACTAGCACCAACAGTTACTAACATAGCTGGTATCAGAGGTATGACCCGTAGTGGGAGAGTGTTTGCCTTTGAGCAATCTACAAAGAAGAATATCCCAGAGAGTTCAAAAGGAAAAGAGACCGCAAGTTTAGGGGAAGGATCCTCTAAGAAGGCTATATCCCAAGAGGACGCCAAAGAATTCTTAATGCTTATCAAAAAGAGTGACTATAAGGTGGTGGACCAGCAAACCTAAACGCCTTCCAAGATCTTCATACTATCTCTGTTAATATGTTCTGATGCCCACAAGGAAGCCCTATTGAAGATCCTAAATGAGGCATATGTCACCAAGGATATAACAGTGGACCAATTTGATGGAGTAATCGTTAATATCAATGCAAGCAATTGTTTGGGTTTCAGCAGTGATGAATTGCCTCCTGAAGGGAAAGCCCACTATAATGCCTTGCACATATTAGTCAGATGCCAAGATAGTATTCTCTCAAAAGTACTAGTGGACATGGACTCAGCTCTAAATGTCATGCCTAAGAATACTCTCATGAAGCTAACCTCTGTGAGAACCTTTATGAAGACTAGTTCATTGTTTGTTAAGGCTTTCGACGGTTCAAAAAGAATGGTAGTTGAGGAAGTCAATATACCAATAATGGAGGGACCACATACCTTCATGGTTACTTTCTAAGTGACATATATTAACCCTTCCTACAGTTATCTTCTGGGACGACCTTGGATCCATGCTACAGGCGACGTCACTTCCACACTTCACCAAAAGCCGAAGTTTATAACAGGGGACAAGTTAATAATTGTCGAGGGTGAGGAAGACATGTTTATCAAGCATCTTTCGTCATTCAGATACATAGAGGTAGACAAGGAAACTATTTAAATACCCTTCCAAGCTCTGGAAATCGCGGCGGTCAATCGTAAGAAAGTCAGTCTAAAGAAGGCTAAATGAGTCTCATCATGGGAAAAGGTTACAGATCTAATCAAGAATGGAGATACAAGGGGCTGAGGCAAGTTGTGGGAAATACCTGAGAATAAGGAATCAGTTCGAGCTGGGTTACAAGCCGACTAATGAAGTGGTTTAGAAGACTCATCAGAAAAAGCTTCCTACTCTCCAAGAAACTTTCCACAGTGCTGGATTCAGAGATGAAGATCAAGTGGAGGCAATTGAAGAAGAAGACGAAGAGACACCTGACTTGGTGTGTCACTGCTCACTGGATACAGCTCTCAACAATTGGAAGGCAATTGAGACTCTTGAGATGATTTCGAATTCAAAGTAATTTATTATTTTCTTTGAAAAAAATAATAAGTCATTTGGTATGCCCAATGCAAATGGACAAGCTTTGTAGGGCCCTCCTTTGTTTCGATGACTTATTTCAATAAAATTGCATTTTGTTTTCAATCAAGATCCTTTTTCTTTCATTACAATTTTTTCCAAAAAAATGGCAATATCTTTTTTCATAACATTCTCATTCCCAGCACTTCATTCTAAAGAGTAAATAATAAAATAAAATCTTCCTCATGCAGATTAATAAATGAACCTATTGAAAACGACACTGTTATAATCCCTTACAACTTCAAATTCCCAATTAACCAATCGGAAAAGGGTGATGAGGATGATTGCGAGCTTCCTGAAGAGTTAGCCAGACTGTTAAAGCAAGAGGATAAAGTGATACAACATCCCCAGGAACCAATGGATGTGATCAATCTGGTAACTGAAGAAGATAAGAAAGAATTTAAAGTGGGCGCTTCCTTAAATGAGGACTTAAAGAAAAGACTGATCGAGTTATTACGTGGGTACGCAAATGTGTTCACTTGGTCATATCAAGATATGCCAGGACTAGACACGAACATCGTCAAACACAAGCTACCATTCAAACCAGAGTGTCCGCCAGTCAAGCAGAAACTGAGAAGGACTAGACCCGACATGGCTCTTAAAATCAGGGAAGAGGTCACAAAACAATTCGACGCAGGGTTCTTAGCTGTTGCAAAATATCTAGAATAGGTAGCTAACATTGTCTCGGCCCCAAAGAAAGATGGTAAAGTCAAAATGTGCATGGATTATCGAGACCTTAGAGCAAGTCCTAAAGACGACTTTCCACTACCACACATTGATGTGTTGGTAGATAACACCTCTCAGTTTTCAGTCTTCTCAATTATGGACGAATTCTATGGTTATAACCATATTAAGATGGCTCCCTCAGACATGGAGAAAACCACGTTTACCACTCCCTGGGGCACCTTCTGTTACAAGGTGATGCCTTTTGGATTGAAGAACATCGGGGAAACATACCAAAGGGCAATACCCTCTTCCATGATATGATTCATAAAGAAATAGAGGTTTACGTCGATGATATGATTGCCAAATCACAAATCAAAAAAGAGCACATAGTCAATTTACAAAAGTTGTTTGATCGTTTGAGGAAATTCAAGTTACGTCTGAATCCCGCAAAGTGCACATTTGGGGTCAAATTTGCAAAATTATTAGGATTCATAATCAGCTAGAAAGGAATTGAAGTCGATCCCAACAAAGTAAAAGCCATTCAAGACATGCTAGTTCCGAGAACAGAAAAAGAGGTTCGAGGATTCCTGGGGAGATTGAACTACATTGTTAGGTTCATCTCGCGCCTTACGGTCACTTTTGAACTAATTTTCAAGTTACTCAGAAAAGATCAAGCCATCGAATGGAATGAAGGTTATGAAAAGGCCTTCGATCGAATCAAAGAATTCTTTCAAGAGCCACCTATATATGTACTACCAGCTCTAGGAAGAACACTTATAATGTACCTAACAGTACTCGATAATTCAATGGGCTGTGTACTGGGGCAACATGATGAATCAGGAAGGAAAGAACATGCAATATATTACTTGAGCAAGAAATTCACCGATTGTGAATCCATATACTCGCTCTTAGAGAAAATCTGTTGTGCTCTTGTCTGGGCCGCTCGGTGATCAATACAATAAGCGGTGTTCTACACAACTCTGTTAATATCTCGAATGGATCCTATCAAATACATTTTCGAGAAACCGACAGTAATAGGAAGAATAGTGTCACAGTGAGAATCAGAGACCAAAGCTTTTGACTTATCTTGACTCGCAAAGATAAGATATCACCACCAAACTTTTATTTTTCCGAGGGAAGGGAGAAAAGATCGAACAAAAACCCTAAGTAAACATGCAAGGCAAAAAGCAAGGCCTAAATCTAAGCAAAGAGAGATCAAAGGTACGGGGGGTGGTTATACTAAGGGAAGGTACTAGCACCCTAAGCATCTGTAGTATCCTACAGGAACCTCTTGAAATATTTGTGTTTTGGCTAAAAATTATTTGCTAAGGATAAAAGACGGGCAAGGCAAAGAAAAAAACATACAATGAACATGCATATGAAAATAAGTCAACACACACTCCCTTTCCCTTGGATTAGGTCAAAGCAAAAGAAAGCAACATATACATGGAAAGTCAACATGAAATCAACAAGTACATGGCATCAAATAAAATCCACATGGCAAATCATCATGGTATCAAGGTAAATGAAATCAACAAACACAAATTACATGGAAAAACATCATGGTTCAGATCAATCAAGGAAAAACCATCAAGAATTAATCAACAAAGTACACATGGCAAAGCATCATGGTATCAACAAATACGAAGTATGTGAAATCAACAAAATACACATGGCAAAGCATCATGGACGATGAAACAACAAATAGAATCGATAAAATACACATGGTAAAGCATCATGGTATCAACAAATGAAATCAACAACATACACATGACAAAGCATCATGTGATCAACAAGTAAAATCGACAAAGGTAACATGGCAAAGTATCATGTAGAAACATCAACAAACACAAAGTACACGGCAAAACATCATGTTGATAAAACAACAAAAAAATCAACAAAGGTACATGGCAAAGCATCATGTGAAACCCACAAACACATGGTAAAACACCATGTAATCAACAAAGGTATATAATCAAATGAAATCCACAGACGTATGGTACAACATCATGTAATCAACAACAGATAGAATCAACTACATATACATGGCAAAGCATCATGTATGATGAAACGATAAATAATCAACAAAGGTACATGGCAAAGCATCATGTAGAATCATCAACAATTAATTAAGAAAAAACATCAAGGATTAATCGAGGAAACACAAGCCCAACATAGAAACAAATAAGTCGCAAAATAGAATCGGACAATCAAAGAATTATTAATCAAGTTAAATATAAATATTTAATAAGATTAATTAATAATTTAATTAATCAATATTAAATAAAAATATTTAAATTAATTAATAATTAAACAATTTTTTTTTTTGCATTTTTTTTAATATTAACAAAATAAAACTTGAAAATAAAATAGTTAAAATCTAAATTTGTTTTTTTTCCAAAAAGAATTAAAAGTATTAATATCAAACAATATTAGGAAAATCACATGGATCCTAAAGCCTTCACTTGCACCAGAGTAAATTCATATTAGAAAAATGAGAATAAAAATAATACAAAAGAAAAAAAAAAGAAAAAAAAAAGATACTTACAGATCAATATACCACAACTTTCATCAATAAACATAATTAACCTCGAACAATACTTTATTCCTTGGAGAAATTCACAGAAATAAATCTAACTAGCATCAATATAAAAAATGTATTTACAGCTCCATGTCAATATCACAACATCAGTATCACATATCAAAATCCAGCGCAAACACAATAACCAATACACAAGAGGATTTGAGATTCGAACCATACAGGCTGAGTACCTTTGCAATGTCGTTGCTTACGTTGTTGCTGTTATGGAACTTACTATTTGTTGTTGCCTCTTGCAGCTGTTACAAGCCGTGAATGGTGGTTAGAGTAATAAAGTTCGCATATGCTGGAGTTGTTATTCCATGTTGCCTCTTCAGATCAAAATGATGGTGAAGGTTTTGTTGTAGTGAATATGGTGATGGGTTTATGGTGTGGTTTTCATGAGTGTGTGAAGTAATGAATTTTGTATGATGGTGGGGAGTGTTACATGAAGGTTGTGGATCGGGTTATTTTGTAGGTATTGAGGTTTTTATGGTTTGTGTTGTATTAATGAAAATGCAGGCAGGGAAAAATGGTAAAGAGAGATTGAGATAAGTTTGTAAGTGATAGGGTCAAAAAGTTGCAGTGTGTATGGGAAGTGTGATGAGATCATGAAGGGTCTTTTTCATGAGACGAAGGTGATGATAATGAGAGTGGGGGAGTGTAGGGTCATGCTGTGTGTGGTGGCAAGGGATAGATCAGTGATGATCGATTTTCAGTTTCCATCGAAAGATGAAGTTGAGTGTTGAATAGAAACTGAAGATGATGTATGGGTGGCGAAGAAGGAAGGTTGTAGTGGTTATTGGTGAGTATGGGTGAAGAGTAATGGCTGGGCAAGGAAAAAGATGGTGAAAGTGTTTGTGGTGTTAAACGTATTGTTCTCTTGAAAAGAAAAACAGGCAGAGTCGTGCGTGAGGTGAGTGGGTTGGAAGCTTAATGAAAATGGTTTGAGGGGATGATGGGTTGCTTGGTGAAGATTGATTTGTGTAGTGAGAGAGACGAGTATTGTTGGGGTTTGCCAAGTGAAAATTGAGAAAGGTCTTTGTGCGTGTATATATGTGTCTTACGTGAGGAGGGAGTATGCTGGCGCGCAGGAGGTGTGTTACTTGTGTGGTGGGATTGTGAAGTGTGAAGAGAGTGCATGAAGAGAGCTAGTTACAGTATGTGTGTCTCGCGTGGCTTCCAAATGCAGCGCGTGGGAGAGTATTGGTTTTTTGGTCAAAATGAAGGTCTTTGTACGTTGCTTTTTAATGAAAGGTTGTCTTATTATATTTTTCTCTTTATCCAAATACAGTCCCTTATTCATGTATGTGCAGTGTTAATTTCACAAATGAAGCTACCAAAATGAAGAACTTTATGAAACTTAATTGCTAAGTTTTACTAAAACGACAAAAAAAACAAAATTAAATATTAATAAAAGAAAGAAAATATTAAATGAAATTAAATATAAAATCTAAAATAAAAATTTGATTGATAAAAATGACTATTTAATTAAAAATTAAAATAAAATCGGTTAAAACGAATAATCAGACTAGTATCGAAATGCTCGAAAAAAGTAAAATGAATGCACCAAAATTATCAGCGCGAAATAAATGACTAAGAAAAATACAGTGTTTGGTCAAATTTTGAAATAAATTTTCCCCGGTTAAAAGGCTCAGAATGATCAAAATGCCACCGAAAAGCAGTCGAAAAATTAAAACGAGCACACCAGGTTAAACTACGCAGAACATAGATTAATATAACTGACGTTTGCAAGCTCGATTTTGAAACTTTCCGTCCACTGATTTTACGCACAATTGACTTTTAGTTTGACCGATTCGACTGTAAATCCGACAATTTTATTCTGACTGATAAATTGGGAATTATGCATGATGAAAAGCATGATAGGTTATGCAGATGATGCAAAGAGAGGTGGGATCTTAGGGATAAAAATTAGGGTATAATAAATAGCCTGATGTAAGATATTGTCAACCGAATACGACATCCAATACGTCACTCAAAAGGCTATCAAGGGAAGTGTACTAGCAGATCACCTCACTCATCAGCCAACGAAGGATTATCAACCCATACAATTTGACTTCCCTGATGAAGATGTAATGGTTATAAAAGACTGTGAGACCTCAGGCCCCGACGATGGACATGAACCAGGATCTCAATGAAAACTTATATATGATGGTGCCTCAAATACGGAAGGATGTGGAATCAGGGCATTTATAACCTCTCAAAGAAGTTTCCACATTCCCTTCAAAACTAGGTTATGTTTCACCTGCACTAATAACATGGCAGAATACGAGGCAAGCGTCATAGAAATTGACGAAGCCATTGACCTAGGAATCAAGATCTTAGAGGTATACAGGGACTCTGCTCTCATCATCAATCAAATCAAAGGGGAGTGGGGAGATGATCACCTATTTTGATGAGATCACGTTCCACTATATTCCTAGGGAAGAGATTCAGCTAGAATATGCTTTGGCTACTTTGGCATCCATGTTCAAAGTTAAGTGGTACAATGAAGCACCGACTATAAGAATTCACTCTTTAGATGAGCCAGCCTATTTTGTAGCGGTGGAGATGGAAGCAGATAATAAACCCAGGTTCCATGACATTAAACAATTCCTCCAAAAACAAGAGTATCATACAAATGCATCAAGTGGAGACAAGAAAACACTCAGAAGATTGGCCTCCCAATTCTTCCTCAATGGGGATGTACCTCACAAAAGAAATCACGACATGGTTTTACTCAGATGCCTGGATGGATACGAAGCAGACAAGCTTATCAAAGAAAATCATGAAGGATCCTTTAGTACTCACGCCAATGGACATACAATGGCTAAGAAAATTCTCAGAGCAGGGTATTACTGGTTGACTATGGAGTTTGATTGCTTTAAATACGTCAAGAAGTGCCATAAATGTCAGATCTATGTGGAAAAGTTAAATGGTACAATGAAGCACAGACTATAAGAAATCACCATTTAGATGAGCCAGATTATTGTGTAGCGATGGAAGTGGAAGCAGATTATAAACCCTGGTTCCATGACATTAAACAATTCCTCCAGAAACAAGAGTATCCTGCAAATGCCTCAAGTGGAGACAAGAAAACGCTCAGAAAATTGGCCTCCTAATTCTTCTTCAATGGGGATGTACTTCACAAAAGAAATCATGACATGGTCTTGCTCAGATGCCTGGATGGATACGAAATAGGCAAGCTTATCAAAGAAATTCATGAAGGATCCTTTGGCACTCACGCCAATGGACATACAATGGCTAAGAAAATTCTCAGAGCAGGGTATTACTGGTTGATTATGGAGTCTGGTTGCTTCAAATACGTCAAGAAGTGCCATAAATGTCAGATCTATGTGGATAAAGTTAAGTGGTACAATGAAGCACCGACTATAAGAATTCACCGTTTAGATGATCCAACCTATTGTGTAGCGGTGGAGGTGGAAGCAAATAATAAACCATAGTTCCATGACAATAAACAACTGATAACGAGGAATCATATCACGTTTTTAGGCCTATTGCATACATGTTTTCATCCGTATTTTATTATATTTTGTCACTTTTACTTTGTTTTTGTATGTTTTGTAGTTGTCATCATCGTTCGTTACGGATTCGGGAGCAAATCAGAAAGAGGAGCTAAAAGGAGCAAAATGGCAGCAAAAAGTGAAGATTCTGCCTATTCTGCTGATATGGCGTTCGCCGCCCCCAGATGGCGCTCGGCATTGCCAGTCCTTGGCGCGTCAGTTAATGAAGGGGCGAATGACGTTCGCCATTGTCCAAAATGGCGTTTGCCATTAGTTCACAGATGGCAGTTCTGCAACAGAGGCAGTTTTCAAGCAGTTTCTGCCAACTGCTCTTCCCTCCACTTCTCTGACACGACCAGAGCAGTTTCTAAGGAAGGTTTCTCTATATATAAACCCTCTGGGGGCAGTTTCCGGGGCATCCAAGACGTGCAGAAGCGCTGCCAATTTTCCTTCTTTGTATTTAAGCACAAATTACTTGTAAAAGCGACAATAACTCACATCGATGGATTGTCGCATTTGTTTACTGTTTTCTTTTTCATTTGTTGTACTCTTGGATCGCAAACGAAGCCTGCCGGAATTTTTAATACAAGTTTCCGTTATTTAATTTTCAGGTTTTTCCCGTTTATTTACTTGCACTTGTTATTGCTTTAAATATTTCTTAACATGTTAGTTGTAAGTTTAATTGTTCTGAACATGTTAGTTTTAGATAAAATTATGTCTTGCTAAATTACTTGAGTTCGGCGTATGAGGACCGTCGTTATCGACGGGACTCAGTAGAAATGTTAGGTGGGAAATTATGATTATGTGTTGTTTTGGTTGTAGTTTCCATTTTGCATAATATATTGTTTTGACACGAGAGTGAAAAATAAACCAAGGTTCAGGCCGATAGCGCGAGAGTGTGAGGAATGAACCGGATAATGGAAACTAGGCAACAATCCTAAAAATAGCGAGATCACTTTAGGCATCATTTAGGATCTCATTGACTTTTAAGACACATTTTTTTATTGAAACGGGCGACCGAGAGCAAAATCCTGTGGTTAGGAAGTGTAGTTCTTGTTAATAACGCGAGAGTGGGAAACGGAGTTTTTAAGTCGATATTTTCTATGGAACAAGATTTAATTGTAATTAGCACCAGAATTCTACAAGTCCCTGAGGAACACAAAATCCATATTTCGGACTCGTTTCTTCATCGTTTTCAAATCTATAACAATTAGTATCTTTATTCCCGTTCTTATCGTTTTAACCCTTAGCCTTAGCTTTGCACTGTAAAAATATATAACATTAGTTTGATTATCAATCCCTGTGGGTTCGACAACCTTTTTAAAACTACACGAACAACTGTATACTTGCAGTTATTATCCGACAAACATGTCAATGTCGCGCGGTCAAGGTTTTGGCGTCGTTGCCGGGGATTAATTTAGTCAATATTATGATTCCATTGTTGCGCAGTTTAGACTAAGGCACCAAATTTTTCCTTTTTCCTATTTCATCGATTGTATGCCAAACACCCGCTCTCAAGGCGACAAGTTAGAGCAACCGATTGACGATATCGAGCGTTTTATTAAACTAAGACGCCGAATCAACGAATTTTGAATTAAGTATAATCTTCCTGAACCTGAACATTCTCACTTCTTCGATCAAATGCTTGAGCGACTGGCTAAACATTCTCACTTCTTCTATTTAGACGGATACTCAGGATTCTTTTAAATTCCTATTCATCCTGATGACCAAGAAAAGACCACGTTTACCTGTCCTTATGGTACATTTGCCTATCGACGAATGCTGTTTGGATTGTATAACGCTCCCGCAACATTCCAGAGATGTATGATGTCAATCTTTGTTGATTTTATAGACAACATAATGGAAGTATTTATGGACGACTTCTTTGTCTGTGGGAAAAGTTTTAAAGGATGTCTATCGAACTTAGAAATGGTACTTGAACGATGCGTTAAAGTTAATTTAGTGCTGAATTGGGAAAAATGATATTTCATGGTCCGAGAAGGAATTGTGCTTGGACATGTAGTATCCGACAAAGGAATTAAAGTGGATAAAGCAAAAATAGAAATTATAGAAAATCTTCAGCCCCCGAAAACCGTTATAGAAATTCGTAGTTTTCAGGGACACGTTGGTTTCTACCGATGATTCATTAAAGATTTCTCTAAAATAACCAAACCACTTACTGGCTTATTAATGAAAGATGTTGAATTCATATTTTATGAGGACTGCTTGAAAGCATTCGAACATCTGAAAAATGCTCTTATTAGTGCACCTATTATGCAACCACCTGATTGGAGTAAACTATTTGAAATAATGTGTGACGCTAGTGATTATGTCGTTGGCGCTGTCTTAGGACAAAGAAAGGATAGAAAGCTTCATGTTATTTACTACGCAAGTAGAACCTTAGACAATGCGCAAATGAACTATGCCACCACAGAAAAGGAACTCCTAGCTGTTGTGTTCGCTATAGATAAATTTCATTCCTACTTAATAGGAGAAAAAATAATTATCTATACCGATCACACCACAATTAGGTACCTGCTAAGTAAGAAAGATGCTAAACCAAGACTTTTAAGATGGATTCTTCTTTTACAAGAGTTCGACTTAGAAATCAAAGATAAGAAAAGGACTGAAATGTAGTAGCATATCATCTTTCTAGGATTGAGGACCAAGGACCCGAACAAGTGTCCATCAATGATGGTTTTCCTTATGATCGACTTTTAGCCCAGTTAGAAAGTGAAAGTGAAATAAGCAAATGCTCTTTAATTTATAATGACGCAGAAACGAATGAAGTTGTGGAATCGATTTGAACAAAAACCACACTGCCATGGTATGCTGACTTTGTCAACTACCTAGCAGCTGGGGTACTTCCACCAGACTTAACCTACCAACAAAACAAGAAATTCTTCCATGATCTTAAACATTACTATTGGGATGAGCCCCTACTTTTCAAGAGAGGCGCCGATGGGATTTTCCGTCGATGTGTCCCTGGATCAGAAGTAAAGGATATTATATCTCATTGCCACTCTCCACCCTACGGAGGGCATGCAAGCACCTCAAAGACTTGTGCGAAGATTTTACAATCTGGTCTATTTTGGCCTAACCTTTAGAAAGATGTCCACACTATGGTTATAAATTGCGACCGGTGCCAACGTACTGGCAATATCTATAGACGTGATGAGATGCCACTGAAGGGTATTTTGGAAGTATAAGTCTTTGATGTTTGGGGTATGTAGCGCGATTTTTGTGGTTTCGAATCACTATCGATTTTTGTGAAGCTGATTAAGGAAGGGAAATAGATGTCTCCAATTAACCCTGCTTGCATACTGAGGTTAAACAGTCAAAACTGTTGGTTTACAGATGCTATAAAAAAGGGGGTCTGTCTTAGGTTATTTGCTTAAAAATAGTGTCTAGACTATTTGCTAGGTTTCTAGTAAGGTGTTAGGTCTGATGCTTTTGATGGATGTATGAATGTACTGGATTTTGAGTTTTTTTATTAGTATGCTCGCTAAGATTTTGCAATCTTATGCCTACGTATTCCCGTTTAACAAAACAGGGAAATCAGAGCGATCGTAGTTCCTCCTATTCTATGGGAGGAAAGAGATTATTTTGGTGTCTTGTTCAAAGCCCAAAACATGAAGCTAAAGGTGATTTGTATCTTGTTCAAAGCCCAAGATGTGAAGCTAAAGGTTTGACTGAGAGAGAACTTGTCATCTCTAAAGAGGAATTGTTGATGTTTGTATGCTGTGAGCAAAGCACAAATTTGATGCTAAAAGGTTGATTGACTCGACCGGGGTTTCTTTATACAAAGCCTAAGAGGAGGCGGGAAGTTTGACTTTTCTGGGGAAAAGGTTCTTTCTGTCTTGTACAAAGCCCAAGATTGATGCTAAAAGGGATTTTGACTCCGTTGGGGAGAATGTATCTTGTATAAAGCCCAAGATGGAGGCTGAAAAGGTTTGACTCAACAAGAGAGTACTTTTATTTATCCTGTAGAAAGCCCAAGACAGAGGCTAAAAAGGTTGACTCACCAAAAGAGTCTTGAGCAGGTGATTGACTCAACAAGAGAGTCTGAAGATTTATTTACTCAACAAGAGAGTCTTTTATACTCAATAAGAGAGTGATTTGCTGTCTCGTACGAAGCCCGAGATTGAGGCTAAAAGGAGATTGACTCAACAAGAGAGTCTTTTATACTCAACAAGAGAGTGTTTTATATGTCTCGTATGAAGCCCGAGATTGAGGCTAAAAAGGGTTTGACTCAACAAGAGAGTCTTTTATACTTAACAAAAGAGTGTTTTAATATCTGTCTTGTACAAAGCCCAAGACGGAGACTAAAAGTAGTTGACTCAACAAGAGAGTCTTTTATACTCAACAAGAGAGTGTTTTACTATCTGTCTTGTACAAAGCCCAAGACAGAGGCTAAAAGTGGTTGACTCAACAAGAGAGTCTGAAAAGGTTAGCTCCGCTGGGGAGAATAATTTGTACAAAGCCCAAGAGGAGGCTGACTTACTGCTGAGGATTATCGAGATCCTAAAGCGGGTCCAAGTGTGGGGAACTCTCATGAGAGAGACCGGGTTTCTGCTGGAGATTTATCTAGAGTGATCAGTGTTTTTTCCTATTATTTTAAAGGAACTTGAGAATGTCTTTGAGACTCAAGAGGCCTAAACTGTCCAAGTCTAGAGTTTCATCTTTTGTACAATGCCCAAGAGGAGGCGCGGACATTAAGGGATGAGTATCAACCCTGCAACGGCCAAAGTTTTTGATGCGGGAAAGACTGCTCTAGCAAAGGATGACTAAGTTCTGTCTTATACCTTTAAGAGGTCGTCAGGGTCCTTGTATTAAGCCCAAGAGAAGGCATGAGAACTTCTAAGAAGCCGAAGGGTCCTTGTACAACGCCTAAGAGGAGGCGGGGATGCTTTTAGGAAGCCTGTGGGTCCCCAAACCAAGAGAAGTTCAAGAAATGCAATTCACAGAGAAGAGATCATTCCAAGAAAGTTCGAGAATCTAGAAGAAACTCAAGAGATGCCATTCACGGTGAAAAGATCATCTATAGGGAGTTAGAGTTTCTTTGACAATTTCTAAGGGTGACAGTCTGAGAAAAGGTTCACCGAGAATACTGCCTTTCACTTTGTTCCATATTGTTTAACCCCAAGAAAAGGGAAGACTGTATCTGGAAATCCTATGGGGATCTAGTTTTGTTTGTATTTAAGAGTGACCAACAGGGCTTTACCTAATTCTAGACGTAGTTGCCGGGTAAAACTCTAAATAACTATACTAGTATTACACAGTGGATATGTGACAAGTATATAACAGGATGTGAAAGAAGACTTACAGTGAAACAACCCCACAATACAGTTATATACATATGAAAGCGGTAAATCAGAGGAGATAAACACTTACCCGTTGTAGAGCTTCCATGCTGTTTTGTTAGTTGTTCAACAAAAAAATTAAAGAAAGTTTTGATGACAACATATATTTGGATTCAAAATCAAAGGAGAAAGTGCTTTGAAAAGGTTGTTGGGGGCTTACAGCTCAAGGAGAGGCCCAAGTTTTGACGATGATCGCACCGTTGTTCTAAAAACTGTACATAGGGACTTATATAATATGTGACGCCCAAAATTGTTTTTATGTACAAGGGGATGGGTCTTACGCTCTATTAGAGGCCCAAAGAGTTTTAAAGAAAAGAAATGGGGCTTATAACACGAAGGTAGGCTCAGATGATTTGATTTTTGAACTGGCGATTGCGCCGAGATTTTTCTTTTAACGCAGAGGGACTTATACAATATCTGAGGCCCAAAATGGTTTTGGTTAAAAGGGGATTGGGTCTTACACTCTATTATAGGCCTAATGAATAAAAATGGGTCTTATAGCTCAAGGAGAAGCCCAAAGATTTTTGTTAAAAAGGCGACGATCATGCCGAACTTTTTGACGGTATCGGGACTTATACAATACACTGAGGCCCAAAATATTTTGGTTTTTAAGAGGGGTTGGGTCTTACACTCTATTAGAGGCCCAAAGTTTTTGTTTTTGAAAAGGAAGGGGACTTATAGCTCGAGGAGAGGCCCAATTGGTTTTGTTAAAAAGGCGACGATCGCGCCGTTGTTTTTGAAAATACAGTGGGACTTATACAATGACTGAGGCCCAAAAAGTGGTGTATTTACAAAGGGGATGGGTCTTACACTCTAATAGAGGCCCATGAGGGTTTGAAAATGATTGATGAGGGTGGAATCGATCAAAACCCTAATTTCATCATTTTTAAAAGTGAATTCTTAAAGAAAATCAATAAAAAATGATAAAACACCAAATAAGCTTGAATAAAAAACTAGTGATTTTTGGTCAAGGTTTGAAAAATGAGGTTTTAATCACAAGATGAATTAAAACTCATTTGGTTTTGATTTTTCAAGATGAATATTCACTTTTAAAATGTTTAAAAACAATTAAAAATGAATTTATTCATAAAAATACCAACTATATTAAATAAATAATATAAATTTTATTTTTTTGTGGAATAAAATATTTTAACATTTTTTTGATTTTTTGCAAAAAGAACCAATAAAAAATAATTAAAATTGAGGGAGTTATTAATTTTTCAAATCATAAAAAATAATAAGAAAAATAATAGAAAAATGGAAAAAACATTAAAAAAGGGGTCTGGGGCGAGGGGGATTCGAACCCCATACCTCTTGTGTGGAGTGCACGCCTCCTACCACTGGGGTGGTGATACATCCGTGTATCAAGGCCCACCCACAAATATACAAGGCTTGCCTTGTTTTGGCCAAAAACGTGAAGCTTGTAACTTTCTCATTTCTCCATGGATTGGGACAAAATTTAGGTCTATCATGCCTAGAATTTCACAAGGAATCCAATGGTGGTGGTGGTTTTTTCATATGAGGTCCCCATTTTAAAACCCGATAGTGGTTTTGAAATAGGCCTCCGTTTGCATTTTCTGTGCTACCTCATGGTACAGGCATGAATCACATGATGAATTGGTCCAAACACAATATAAATAACATGTAGGAGATGTGTATGATCAGTGGACTTCAAAGCAATGCATATTTCAAAGAGTTCAAGTTGTGATGCTTACCTCTTTAGAAGCTTTTTGGGCAATCTGTCACGTGCTTTGTTCCAGAAACAATTTGATGCTTTGGACACCCTCAAATGATCCCTTGGAAGCTTTTAGGATGATTGGAAACAGCTGGAAATCTCATGAATGGAAACTGGCCCTTTCTTGCAAAAGGGGCAAAAGTGACCAAAATAGCAACTCCCTTAAATGGTGTTCCAGATGTGGGGAACCATTTGGGACAGTTCAAGGATGATATTTGGAGTGTGTTTGAGGCTTTATCTGGTTTTGAAAGTGACTAAATCAAAACATGGCTTGAAAAGTGCAAAAAAGTCCCATTTTGAGGTTTTGAGAAGGGACTTTGAGGTTTTGGTGTTACAGGTCACTTGTGAGAGTTTGGACAGCTTAGATATGACATATTGGATGTGTTTGGATCATGAGCTATGATGGAATTGCTCTCTAACTCAAAAACTCAGAGTTACCTTGCTAAAGAAGGCATTTTTGCCTAGAGAAAGAGATTTTGAGGAAAGCAAGTGTTGTAGTGCTTTGGTGTACTTAAACTGAGCACAAATGAGCTCTATTTATAGTAGAGCAAGTTTGTTTTGCAAGCAATAGTGAATGGAGGTTGCTGCAGACCTTTGGCCAATCAGAGCATTTTGGAATCTCAAGTCTCCTCTAGCCATTGACTAGAGGTTAGAGCACAAGCCTTTGGTTCCCTAGTTCAGAGATCATCCTTGACTCATTCAGTTGGAAATGGCTCAGTTTATTCCACCTTGGTGCATCCATTGAATGCTCCAAAACAAAATTGGAGTCTTGTCCCCTCTTTAGGGTTTTTTAGGTTTGGCATTCTATTTTTAGTTCCAAAGACTTGGGAGGCTTATGGATCAGTGTTTGTCCCTCCTTGGTCTCTCCGTGAGGTGTTCAGATGGATAAACTTGTTTGTCATTTGCACAAATTGTTCAAATAGAGAAAAATGCATAAATCTGCCTTGTTATGACAGTTACAGCAAGGGATATTGCCACTGTCATAACTCTTAGCTCAGGTGGGATTTGATGGGGTTCTTGGACATTTTGGAAAGCCCTTATATGATACAACACATGTGTGATCATAATTTATTTTGAAACTTTTTGGATCCAAGTGAAAAATGACCTTACATTTTGAAAAAAGTGAAACAGATTCTGAATTTTAAAAGGAGAGCTACAAATCCATCTTTGGATCAGCCCAAATGGTTGCTTGGATCTCAAGTTATGATCCTTGGAAGTTGGTACCCTAGCCACTTTGTTCCATAACTTAGAAAATTTCTAAGTTTTTTTATGGTTACCTCTTTTACAAGTTATCCCACTTTTCTTGATTTTTTTTATTAATGATGATTCCAATCATACATTAACATCATTTTAGGGTTAGGGAACTATAATTGATCAAAAAATCAAAAAGTCAAACTTTGACTTTTGGGCACAGTTGACTTTTTATCAGATGAATTCCAAACTGTGCGATCCTCTATGAAATCAAGTCCTTGACCTAAATCAAACTTAATGGATTGATTTCATAGGTGTTATAGGGTGTATTGAATCATGTCCCAAGGTTTGGGAGCATGTCATAGTCAAAAGTCAAAGGAACAGTTGACTTTTTCCGCGAAACCCTAACTGTGGTTCTGATGAACTTGAAACTTGTGAATCAAGCTTCTTGGATCAATCCATTGTTAAAAATGGATCAATCCATTGTTAAAAATGGATCAATGTAGTGTATTAAGGACCCTAAAATCAAGTCTTGAGTTCTTGGCTCATGTTTTGTCCCAAAAGTCAACTTAGGGGTGAATTAGGTCAAGAAAGCCTAATTCCTGATTTTTTATGAATGCATCCCCTGAGGCCAAGTTGACTTGATGATTGGGTTTATGAGGTCCCTTAGAGTATTTTGTGTTATGCTTTGAAGCATTGGCTCATGTCCAGAGGAAAATTTCCATCTGGAGGCCCTGGTCGACCAAAACCCTAATTTGGTGATACTGGCGATCTTGAGGCTTAATCCACTTGGAATGTTGCAGCCTTGTGCTTGATCCTTGATGTGGGAGTCCTCTTGATCCATTGTGGATGTTTGAGAGGTTTAGACAAGTTGAAGATCACGTCACTCCTTGATTGATCCTTTGTCTAAGAGCTCTGAGAGGGCTTGAAACCCTAATTTGATTGTAGTGGATGCTCACCCATCTTTAGGGAGACTAATGAGGTATGATGGTCCATCCATATTGTGATGATGATGTGCACAATGATGGGAAATCTTAGTGGTCAAAATTTGGGGTATGACAGATGCCCCTATTTAATCTTCTTGGACCCGAAGGTGTGAATGGCGAAGGTATTCGGGCATTCAGGGTGCTAGAGGATTAAATATCGGAATACCCGAAATTTTGATGATGGTTATGAACAGTAGCTTACAAATTCATCTTCTTTTGCTAAGCGATGATTCTTAGAAAAGGTAAAACTTCCCCTCGATCCTGGTTTCCTACCAAGGAACCGGTCTCAGTTTCCGATGTAAACTTCCCCTCGATCCTAGTTTCCTACCAAGGAACTGGTCTAGGTTTCTGAAATAAACTTCCCCTCGATCCTGGTCTTCAGCCAAGGAACTGGTCTCAGTTTCTGAAATAAACTTCCCCTCGATCCTGGTTTCCTACCAAGGAACTGGTCTCAATTTCTTTTGTCAATAAACTTTCTTGACAAGGGACGCTATTTGTAGCTGTTTTACTCAAACTTCCTGCCGACTTTTCCTGGGAGACGTCATTCGATGGAAAAACTTTTGATGCCATACTTGCTAGGGAACCCATTCATCTAAGTTGTAGAGGTGCACAAACTTCTATGTTTTGGAGACGCCATTTATTGACTCTACTGGGGAAAGCATGTCTCTTGAGAGACTGCTGTTGCTTAGGGATATTACATCACACTTTTCCTCGAGATCTTCTCAGAGGAATGCCATGTGTTGCAATCCAATCCTGAGGTACTGATGACCTTTTTTGTCAGCGAATTTTCTGAAGGAGAACTGCTGTATTGCCGAATCTTTGATTAAGAGGCTTTCTCTGGGGATCTTCCTCAATCTAGGAAAGCGAAAATATTATCTTCAATGGTCAAGAGTGACGTTTGTCGAGAGTCATTCTAGCTTTTCAGAGGTTCAAGTTATCAAAGTGGTCAAAGAACCACCTTCAATCCAGAAATAAACTGGAGGAGAGGTTATTCATACACGACGTTTCCTGACAAGGAAAGAATTGACAACTCGATTGAGAGGACTTTTATCACTTGGGAATAAGACCGGCTAGAGTGATAGTGATGCAATATGAACATGTATGAATCAATAACGCATGATGTATGTGTGTATATGCTGACGAAACTGACACGACATACAGACTAATAGATGAACATGACTGGATACTCGGCCACTGTGGGGAATGAAGAGGTATCACTGGGTTCAAAATAGCAATTCTGCCTTGCTTAGGAGAGATAGTCCCTACGGGGAACAACGTTGGTCGGGCTTAGGAGATAAGAACTCTGTCGGGGATGTCGGACCGAATATTCGCATCTGACATAGCTGACCCTTCATTTAGGTGCACTGGTTTAGAAGGAGTACTTTGATTCTGCACTTTGAAGTTCGATTACTTCTGGAGAAGCGATCAACGTTCTTTCGATGTTCAACAGTCAAAAGAAATTGCCATCTTTATTTTGAAAAGCAGAAAAAATTTGACAAGTAAATTCATTTTTGTTTTATTTCAAGAATTGTTAATCACATTAAAACGTCATTCTGTAAAGCTAAAACAAATGAGAATTGCTAACAAAAGCACTTGGGCTCAAATTTTATTGATAGGATGCAAATCAGCCAAGCGCGTGATCCCATGGAGTATTTACAAAGTTTAGAAAATGGTAATTTAAGGGAAAAGGGCTACATTGAAACATAACGACCGCTGTCCTTCTACCAACTTTGAATTCTGGACATCCTGCGCTTCTGTCGAAGATGGCCTTGATTGGAGTTTTTTCTAATGGCTGGAATTACTGCCGCAGAGGGATTTGCCCCTTTGCTGGACATAGTTACTTGCCATGAATCCCTAACTTTTGCCTGGATTGTACTTTGAGATTTCCAATCCATCGGGATGATTTTCGATTATGTCTCTAATTTTTGCCTGGACCACCCTTTTGGGTTTTCAATCCACCGAGACGTTTTTTTTATTTAGGCGAAGTATTTCTTGACTACGTCAACATTTGTGGGGTAGGCAAATTCCTCTCCGTCCATAGTTGTGAGTCTCAAGGCGCCGCCTGAGAAGGCTTTCTTGACCACATATGGGCCGTCATAATTCAGAGTCCATTTACCCCGAGAATCAGTGAGAAATGATTGTATCTTCTTGAGCACAAGGTTTCCTTTCCTGAAGACGCGAGGTCGGACCTTTTTGTCAAACGCCTTCTTCATTCTTTGTTGATACAACTGACCATGGCATAGTTCCGTTATCCGCTTTTCTTCGATCAGATTCAGCTCATCGTGTCGAATTTGGCACCATTCAGCCTCTGTTAGCTTAGCTTCCATCAATACCCGGATTGATGGGATCTCTACCTCTATGGGGAGCACTGCTTCCATGCAATATACTAGAGAGAAAGGGGTTTCCCCTGTTGAAGTGCGGATAGATGTGCGATAGCCGTGAAGGGCAAAGGGTAACATCTCGTGCCAGTCTTTGTAGGTTACAACCATCTTCTGAACAATCTTCTTGATGTTCTTGTTAGCCGCTTCTACCGCTCCGTTCATCTTAGGCCGGTAGGGAGACGAGTTATGGTGTTCGATCTTGAACTCAACGTACAACTCTTTCATCACCTTGTTGTTCAAGTTGGATCCATTATCGGTAATGATCTGGCTTGGAACACCATAACGGCAGATGAGATTATTTTTGATAAATTGGACAACCACTTGTCGGGTTACATTGGCGAATGACGCTGCTTCGACCCACTTGGTGAAGTAGTCAATGGCTACCAGGATGAACCGATGTTCGTTCGAAGCCTTGGGTTCCATCATTCCAATTATGTCGAATCCCCATATGGCAAAAGTCCATGGGGAAGATAGACCTTTGAGATGCGTTGGTGGTACATGGATCTTGTCTGAATATATCTGACACTTGTGACACTTCCTCGCGTACTTGTAGCAATCAGATTCCATTGTCAACCAATAGTACCCTGCTCTTAGAGTTTTTCTCGCCATTGTGTGTCCGTTGGCATGAGTGTCAAAGGATCCTTCATGAATTTCTTTTATCAACATGTCTGCTTCTGGTTTGTCTACGCAGCGGAGCAAGACCATGTCAAAGTTCCTCTTATAAAGTGTATCACCGCTCAGGAAGAAGCTGCCTGCCAATCTTTTGAGGGTCTTTCTGTCTTTTCTGAATGCCCCAGGAGGGTACTCTTGTTTCTGAAGGAAGCATTTGATATCGTGATACCAAGATTTGTCGTCTATGACTGCTTTAATCGCAAAGATGTAAGCGGGTCGTTCAAGGCGCATTATGTCAATCTTAGGTAAGTCGTTCCATTGACCTACACTAATCATGGAAGGGAGAGTGGCTAATGCATCAGCCATGTGATTCTCCTCACGAGGGATGTGATGAAACTCGATTCTGTTGAAGAAGGGTAACAGCCTTCTCGCGTAGTATTTGTAAGGAATCAGTCCTGATTGGTATGTGTTCCAATCTCCTTTGATCTGATTAATAACCAGGGCTGAATCGCCTACACATCCAAGTTTTTGATCCTTAAATCGATCGCTTCTTCGAGACCCATGATACAAGCTTCGTATTCGGCCTCGTTGTTTGTGCACTTGAATGTCAGTCGGGCGGTGAAAGGAATGTGGGTACCCTGAGGTGTTATGATGATTGCCCCAATTCCGTTTCCATAATGATTGACAGCTTCGTCAAAGATTAGTCCCCATTGGGAACCTGGTTCTGGCTTTTCACTAGGTAGCGGTTCATCGCAATCTTTCATTTTTAGATACATAATATCTTCGTCTGGGAAGTCAAATCCGACTGATTCTTGATCGTCAATCGGTTGATGAGCCAAATGATAGGCTAAAACAATTTCTTTGACGACTTTTTGAGCATGGTACTCGATGTTGTATTCTGATAACAACATCTGCTAACGGGCAATCCTTCCCGTGAGAGCAGGCTTTTCAAAGACGTACTTAATTGGATCCATTTCTGAGATTAACCAAGTTATGTGGCAAATCATGTACTGGAGGAGACGTTTGGCTGCCCAAGCCATAACAAAACAATTTTTCTCAAGCATAGTGTGGCGAGTCTCGCAGTCGGTGAATTTCTTGCTCAAATAGTAAATGACAAACTCTTTCCTTTTGGTTTCGTCTTGTTGGCCAAGTACACAACCCATCGAGTCTTCCAAGACTGTTAGGTAGATGATCAGTGGTCTTCCTTCCACTGGAGGTGATAGAATCGGTGGGTTCAACATGTATTCCTAGATACTGTCGAAGGCGGTTTGGCGATCTTCTGTCCAAACGCAATCCTGATTCTTTTTTAGTAATTTGAAGATCGGCGCGCATGTCGCGGTCATGAGGAATATGAATCTAGAGATGTAGTTCAAACGTCCCAGGAATCCCCTGACTTGTTTTTCAGTCTTTGGAGAAGGCATTTCTTGAATGGCCTTGACCTTGTCAGGATCAACCTCAATTCCTTTCTGGATGACGATGAACCCTAGCAGTTTTCCTGAGCGGACACCGAAGGTGCACTTGTTGGGATTCAAGCAGAGTTTATACTTTCTCAACCGCTCGAATAGCTTTGACAGATGGGTCACATGCTCCTCTTCCGTCTTAGATTTAGCAATCATATCATCGACATATACCTCGATTTCTTTATGTATCATGTCATGAAACAGAGTAGTCATGGCCCTTTGATAGGTTGCCCCGGCGTTCTTCAAACCGAACGACATTACCTTGTAACAAAAAGTACCCCATGGGGTGATGAATGAAGTTTTCTCCATGTCTTTTGACGCCATTTTTATCTGATTATAGCCTGAGAATCCATCCATGAAGGAGAAGACTTTGAACTTTGTTGTACTGTCAACCAACATGTCAATGTGTGGTAAAGGAAAGTCGTCCTTTGGACTCGCTTTGTTTAGATCTCTGTAATCCACACACATTCTGACCTTTCCGTCCTTTTTCAGAACTGGTACTATGTTGGCTAACCATTGAGGATATTCTGATGTGGCGAGGAAACATGCGTCAATCTGTTTCTGTACCTCCTATTTGATTTTGATGACCATGTCTGGGTGAGTCCGTCTCAACCTCTGTTTTACTAGCGGACATTCTGATCTTAACGGTAAATGATGTTCCACGATGCTGGTATCCAAACTTGGCATATCCTGATAGGATCAAGCGAATACATCGGGAAACTCTTTGAGAAGCTTTATCAATCTCTCTTTGACAGTCGGACTGAGCAGGGCCCCAATCTTGACCTCCTTTCTCTCTTCCTCTGACCCCAAGTTGACCGTTTCCAACGACTCTTTGTGAGGTTTAATGGACCTTTCCTCTTGTCTGAGTAATTGGGAGATCTCCTCTGGAATGTCTTCGTCATCTTCTTCTTCAGCCTCAAATACCGGGAATTCAAAGTTGGGAGAAGGCATCAGATCATATGTTTCAATGGGGTTTAAAACAAGCAATCTGCATGACGTTATGATTGTTTTTTAGAAGAGATAGAGAGAAATGCAAGAGTGTGTGCAGTGTATTTTTTTTACTGCTTGTTTTTATTATTTGAATTATTTTTTAGGATTACCATTTTCTGAAAAAGCGAAAAGAGAAAATAGCAATTAATGCGGGAATTACAGAATGAGGTTATTTTATTTATGAACTTGTCGATTCTTGAAACTACAGCCCTATAAAACAAAACTCTGTCACTTTGGGCGAAGAGAAGAGGGATATTTACAGAAAGTGGGACCTATCAAAACACCCGTTTCACCTGGGCAGGGTGAAAGGTTAAAACAAAGATGGCCATTACTTTGACTTATGAACAATCTTCAGAACATCGACTGCAACCCATTGGCGGCGAACTCCTCGGTGAATCACAAAGTCTGGTACCTTCCTTGATTTGTCTTTAGAAATAAAGCTGATTTCTGGTGGAGCAGGATCATTGGAATCTGTCTCCCAGACAGAGTTATCGTAGGAGGGTTCCTCGGTTGTATTTTGCATAGTATTTATGCTCTCAGGTAGATCTCCCTATCCAGTTGGCTGGATGTCCTCGAGCCTGATACGAGAGCTTTCGGGGGCGGTATACTTGACCAAGAAGTCGTATTTGCCACTCGGTTGTCCTAGGGTGTCCCATACTTCTTTGGAACTAGAGGAGTCATCTCTCTTGATGACATTGACCTCAAGAAAGGCATAATTGATAAATTCTAGTCCTGCACACTTTGCAAATTCATCGTCGCACTGGATATTTTCTGAATGACCTGAGTGTTGATCCCATGACATGGTGGGGACGCAGGTATTTTTTCCAATGACGCTCAGTTGATTTTCATTGTTCGGATGATTTTCTTGCCCCAAGTCTCCTGGGTACGACTGCCAGTTAGGCAGACCATCCATCGGGCCATAATAGTCGTGGTCAAAGTTATCTTTCATCAGATTGTCTTCCTCTAATGAGTTTGGTGGAGCACGGCATCCTTCTGGATCACAATCTCCGTATATCATTTTGACATCTGACCTTGGTATAAATCTCAGACTCTGTGCGGATAGCAAAATGGCATAGGCACTTCTTCCTGAGACATATAACCGTCCTCGTTAAGATAGGACTTCCATTCCTCATCTGTGTCAGAGGAATCTCCCTCGTTGATGGTATGTACTTCTTGAGACACTGGGTGAAGGAAACCTCCACTGTGGAAGAAGTTCTGAGTGGGATGAAGACTTTCATCGTTAGCAGCTGTCTGGGTACAGGTTGCAGAAAAACCAAGACCCTTCTTTGTTTTATTATCAGTAGGAATGACAAGTTGTCCCCATCCCTTTGCATTGGTACTTTTGATCACCTCAAGAGCATCTTTGTACAAGGATGTTGATGTTCCCTTCTCTAATTAATTCTCATTGCTTACCGAAAGTGCATGGAACTGAGTTCCAACAACCTCCTCGGGTTCTACACAAGTGGACAACGATAGGTTACTCACGATTAAGGCTTGTTCTCCACAGACCGTGACGAGTTGGTCATTCTTAACAAACTTCAGCTTTTGGTGAAGTGTCGAAGTGACTGCCCCAGCCTGGTGTATCCAAGTTCTTCCCAACAAACAGTTGTATGCTTCCCGGATGTCCATGACCTGGAAAGTGACTAGGAAAGTGTGAGGACCGATAGTTATGGGAAGGTCGACTTCGCCGATAACTATTTTTCTGGACCCGTCAAATGCTTTGATGACAACCTCACTGCCTCTCTTCGGAGATCCTTTGAATGATAGTCGCATTAGAGTGGACTTTGGCATAACATTGAGAGTCGATCCGGTGTCTGCCAGTACGCTGGCTAAAGCATCGTCCTGGCAGTTGACTGTGATATTGAGCGCCATGTTGTGACTTTTGCCTTCTTCTGGAAATTCCTCATCGCTAAACCCCAAGTTGTTGCAGGAGGTGATGTTAGAGACGATACTATCGAATTGCCTTATCGACACATCCTGTTCCATAAAGGCCTGCTCTAAGACTTTCTGTAGAGCCTCTCTGTGGGCTTCAGAACTGAGTAAAAGTGATAGCACAAAGATTCTCGATGGAGTTTGTAACAGTTGGTCCACAATGTTGTATTCACTCCTTTGGATGAGCTTCAGTATCTCATCATTGTTCTTTGAAAGGTCGGGATTACTGGATTGACCGACTAGTTGATTGGGAACTTCTGTTTGAGGTTTCTTTTCTTTGGTGGGTTCTCCAACTCCTCGGTTGAAGATTCGACTGCTCCGTGTTACCCGGCTGATGTCTGCAATATTCACGACGGAGGGTAATGGAGTTTCCTTTCCATTCTCAATTGTTGTTGCACCGTATTTGTAAGGGATCGCCTTAGCTGATTCACACGGTAGCGGTCCTGGCAGATAAATAACTACAGGAGCCTTCTGATTTCTCTGACTGTCGTAAGTAACTTTAATCGATTCCTGGTTAAGAACCTTTGATTCGTCAAGTAGAGGGATGATGGTACAAACATCTTTGGTCCTTTCGTGATCAGAGATCATGACAACATCCTTAACCTGATCAGCAAAATAGTCTGGCGTCCAACTGATTGATCCAGAACTTGGACAAGGTTGAATCTCCTTGGGAGCCAACTGACTTTGAAGGGCTGCTCGCACGAGGTGACATCCTTGATTATTTTCTGCACAGACTCTACAATGCTCGTAATTGTGTGGTGACACCTGGCCACATCCGCTTTGAATGCAGTGTAACCTTACTAGGTCTATTTCCATAAATCGGACATCCTGACTTTGATGCATAGTAGGGTTCCCGTTAGTTACACTGATTTGTTGCGTGTCTTCGTCTAGATAGATCGGAAGCCACCAATGATTTAACAATTGTTGTAAAGTTCTTTGAACGAGAGCACACCCTTGGTTACTCTCACAACATACTTTACAGTTCAGATAATCATGTGAAGTGAGAAAACCGAGTTGGACTTGCTTGGCGTGTAACTCCACCAAGCTGGTATTCATCAAACGAATACCGAATATTTGAATCATGTTAACTTGATAAGGATTTCTATCATGGTAGTCTTGGATCCACCCAAGATCCATCTGACGCTGGAGGGCCTCTTGTACAAAAGAGCATCCCTGTTTGTTTACCGAGCAAGTCAGACATGAATTGTAATCGTGCCGCGTCATATTATGATACTGGCTTTGCCTTGAGTGCATTGCCACTAAGTTGACATTCATTGCATGGATGTCGTGGTTCTGAATGATGTTGGAATTCATATAAGTCATGTTGACCCCACAAACTCGGTGCTCTTGGATCCGTCCGAGATCCAATTGTTCCTGTAGAGCTGATTGCACCACATAACATCCTTGATTATTTTTAGAGCAGATATCACACTGGTGATAATTATGAGGTGGCACATAGACGTATCCACTCTGTCTACAATGCATCTTGACCAAGTTGGCCCTCAATAAGAGTACAATATGAATTTGATAGCTGTTGTTGGACTCCCCCTCTATCAAATTTACCCCAGCTTTCTCGTGTTGAGGCAGCGGGTTCGTGAGAACATTCAGATTCGTATCTTTAAACGATAAGACCCCGCTCCTAACAAGCTTTTGCACATCAGATTTGAAACTGAGACAGTTTTCTATGTTATGCCCTGGTCCTCCTTGATGGTAAGGGCAAGTCTGATCCGCTTTGAACCAAAAAGGCAAATTTTCTGGTATTGTAAGAGGAGACCTAGTTTGGACGTGTCCCTTGACCAGTATGAGTGGAAAAAATTCTGCGTACAACATCGGTATAGGGTCGAACCCTGGTGGTCGCATTGTACGGTTGTTGTTATATGGAGGACGAGCCTGCTGAAGAGGCTGTTGTGTCCTTTGCTGATATTTCTGTTGATTCGGTTGGCTCTGAGCAACCTGAGGTTGATACGTAGGAACAGGCGCAGAGTTGATAGCAGGAGTTACAGCTGCTACTGGTTGGTACCGTCGCCTTTGCTTTCCAAGAGAGATATTTCCAATATCTTGCTCCTTCTTCTTAGGGAGAGCACTACCGTATCGTTTGGTGCTACTTGATGATCCAACGTCTTTAACTAAACGTCCTTCTCGGACTGCTTCCTCAAGACGAACTCCCATGCCTACCATTTCATTGAAGTCACCGGGCGCACTGGCGACCATTCGGTCGTAGTAAAATGAGCTCAAGGTTTTTAAGAAGATCTTTGTCATCTCTTTTTCCTTAAGAGGTGGACAAATCTGGGCGGCAATTTCACGACATCTCTGAGCATACTCCTTAAAGGTTTCCCTGTCCTTTTGTGACATGGCTCTGAGTTGATCTCTGTCCGGTGCCATATCCAGGTTATACTTATATTGTTGAACGAAAGCAGCGCCAAGATCTCTAAAAGTGTCGATCTTAGTGAGGTTTAAACCCATGTACCATTTGAGCGCGGCACCGGTTAAACTATCCTGAAAGTAGTGAATCAGTAGCTCTTGGTTCTTTGTCTGAGTTGACATTCGCCGAGCATACATCACCAAATGTCTTTGAGGGCAAGAGTTACCCTTGTACTTTTCAAACTCTGGCACTTTGAATTTGTGCAGAACTTTCATATTAGGGACCAAACAAAGGTCTACGGCATCCTTTCCAAATAGATCCTGACTGCGAAGGGCTTGCAGCCCTTTCTGCATCTCCAGGAACTGTTCCTGGAACTCATTCATTCTGTCGAACATACTTTCATTTCCACCATAAGGTATCTGTGGAATCTGTCCTTCCGGGACAGTGTGTACCACGGGTTGTGGTATAGTCATTACAACAGTGACTCTAGGTCCTTCCCTTTCCCGAAGTTTGTAACCTTCAAGAGTTACTGTCATGCCCCTGACATCTTCGCTTTCCCAAAGTTTGTAACCTTCAGGCCTAGTGGCTCTTGCTGCGGTTCCCTGATCTTCAGTGATCGGCGGAACATATCCTTCCGGGATATAGTTAATAGGTATGCCCCATGGACGATCTTTCGGCATTTTGTACCTAGGATCATACTTTTCCACTATGGGCGTCGATGTGATCTCTGAGATCACAGTCCTTTGTTATTGCATTTGAGCTTCTGCTAGAGCTTGCATATCGTTATGAAGCTTTCTCAAATCCTCTTTTAGAGTGTCGATCTCTTCCCTCAACTCTCTGTTCTCCTCCTAGAGATCATCCGTCTTTTTCTGTCGATTGGCCCGAGTATTGTACGAATGAGACAGTCTGACTCTAGAATCGAGACGCAAACGTGAGATTCGTAGGTAAGAAGAATGCGTTACGTGAGAATGATGAATGCAATAATTATATTTTAATTAATTTTTGTTTAATCAAAATAAACTTCAATAATTGGATTGCAAATATCAAACAGTGGGGAAGACCCCGTTTTATTGAATTCAAAGATTGCGGAAATGGAAATACAGTAATTTACATAGCGCTGTAAAAGGAAATCTAAACTTATGGGTCCCGAGTCCTCTCTGAGGGGAGCTCAGGTGCTGGTTCTGGTACTTTCCTTTTCTTTGACCGGGACTCTGAGCCGTTGTCGGGTTGTCATTCCTTTGCCAAGTGAATGAGCGAGCAAATTCCTTTGGTCATCCTGATTTTCTACAGCATGTTGCTCTAAAATCTCAATCAGCGCGTCTTTTTCTTTTAACAGTTGTTGTATTTTCTTGCACTCCACATTGAGAATACGGTACTTGTTCTTCCAAGACCTCTTCTCCTGTTGAACTTTCTTGAGAGTAACCTGAAGTTTTCTGTATCAGACATAAAATAAAGGACAGGGTCCCTTAATGGAAGAACTTCCTGACGAGGGTAAGGCATCCTCAGCTTGAGAGCTATAGTTTGTACCCAGTGGAGATAAGGCTCCACCGAGACACAGTCTGGTTTTCCTAGAGACTCTCGTCCTTTCCTATGAATGTGTTTCCAGGCATGCACTATTTCTGTCTTTAGTGCTCTGTCATTTTCTCCTTCCTTGACGAAAAGACCTTCCAGATGAGCATTACGCGGGACATGCCTCATCGGGTATCCAAATTGACGACGAAACAAAATTGGATGATAATTGATTCCTCCTTTAATTCCTATAAGGGGTACATTTGGGAAATTTCCACAACGGTCAATGATCTTGATCCTGTCATAGATTCGATTGTACCAATCGATGTCAGAGTTGGTAAGAGACATGATTCTCTGCGACCAACATAAAGTATTCTTTTGATCCCAAAATGCAGCAGACTTTGGAAAATGGGAAATGAACCATTTGTACAGCAGGGGTACACAACATGTGATCATTCCTCCGCTATACAAATTCCTTAAGTGTACAGAATGATAAGCATCTGCGACCAAGGTCGGTACAGGGTTTCCAATTAGAAAAACCTTAATGGCATTGATATCAATGGAGTTATCAGTGTTGGGAAACAAAAATAACCCGTAGGTAAGCAAAACAAGGATGCTTTCGAAAGCAGCCACGTTCCCTATACTAGCAAAGTATAGAACTTTCTTGATTAAGAACTGGGCTGGCAAACCCTGAAATTCCACCCTTAGTGGTCATGTGAGTCCTGACTTCTGACTCATCCAAATAGATTGCTCTTGCAATGGTTTTGAAATTCTGGTATCAGATGTGTGATGTTAAGTGTGATGTCACAACAACACAATCTGCTATATGAACAAGGCAATAACAAAAGTAAATTAACACAATGAATTGTTCACCCAGTTCGGTCTAACTACCTACGTCTGGGGGCTACCAAGCCAGGGATGAATTTCACTATCAGTAGAATTAATTTACAGACTCAACAACCCAGTTGACATCTCCTAAACTTAATCTCTACTTAATGAACCTTCTACCTAAGAGACCACTTAGGTATGAGAACACTACTCAATCCCTAAATCACCTCAATGATACAACTCAAAGATCACACTTTGAAATACACCTTGATCCTGCTTACAAGCTTTGATCAAGTAACCACACTCTCTTGCTTAACAGCTCTAAGAGATGACACTTTACAACTCAATCAAGTAACACCAATTCAACCTATAATGGCTTACAAAAACATACACGAAGACTCAAAATTGACACTCAGTTTATGCTCTCTATCTTCTTCGTTCTTTTCTCCAAAGGTTGAGGCGCTTTATATAGAACTCTGACTTGGGCTTGGACCTGCTACAATATCTGATATGATTTGTTATTTAAAACTGAATTTAAAACAGATTTTATCTCCAAATCTTTTTAAATCTTCAGCCCTTAAACATCTCCAACAAATCTGCATCAAATCTGTTTGCAACAGAAAATATCTTCTCTAAGATATTCGCATCCAATTTCTCCAACAAATCTTCACAAAGCAAGCTAACACGCGCAACCCTAAAAACATCTCCACCTGATGTTTTAATGTTCTGCTATCTGATGTCAAGACATCGCATGTGACATCAGTCTTCAGAACTTCAACCCTTCAACAAACTTAACATTAACTAATGTTATGAACCAATGTTAAGACATCAGACATATGACATCAACATTGTTCAACATTGTTTTACCAAAATTCCAGCCAATCCAAGAGCTAACAATCTCCCCCTTTGGCTAATTTTGGCTAAAACAATCTCTGCTAACATTAGAGAAACCAGCAGCGGATAAAAAATTGATACTATCAATCCAAAACACTTTGCAGCACCACTTCAAAAAAAATGCACACACCACCTACCAATATCTGCACCACACCAGATCTGAGATAGGACACACCTAGGCTAACTCTCCCCCTTTTTAGCCATAATTTGACAACCACCAAACTTACCAACGATATCCCAAGACACCAGTGATCCCTCTTATCCAGAAACCATCCATACCCTGTACAAAACCACACTTCTTCTGTCAGCAAAATCCACAGAATTGATCACAAATAACTCCTTGACCAGCACATCATAATCCAGACATAGTCTTCATCCAACCAATAGTTATTGATACTAGTGAAGTCTTCAAAATTAGTAGTCATGCTCTACTAAAAACAAGACCAAAATCCCAAACACAGTTAGAAACAC
This sequence comes from Lathyrus tuberosus, assembly GCA_022829125.1. Lineage (NCBI taxonomy): Eukaryota > Viridiplantae > Streptophyta > Magnoliopsida > Fabales > Fabaceae > Lathyrus > Lathyrus tuberosus. The sequence continues at coordinate 2,451,703 of JALAZF010000164.1, forward strand.
CTCTTCTGACACGCACAATCTCAAACATCTTCCAAATATCAGCAATCATGATGTTACAACATCTCTTCTCATCACCATTCAACAACATCTTTCGGGAAATCTACTTCTCATTACCATTCAAAGGACTCATTTCGCATAGAAGTCCTTCAAGAAGCTCCCAATAAAACACAGTCAGAACAGCTTATTCAGGTTAACATACCCACATGAATACCATAAGCTCGCACACCTTCTTCCTAAGTAATTATTTATAACAGCTGGAGAAAACTCAGTACATTTCCTTCTCATATACACTTTTCCAAAATCCCCACCTCTTCTATCAGCAATGTCAGCAGGAATGAATTCTTTGACAAGTATCTCATAGCATTTGCAAAAACCAAAAACAGTTTTTATTAGCCCAACAAACTGAATCATTTCCATAACTTCTGTAATTTCCAAAGCATCTTTACTAAGATCTCTTTCCAAAACAAGCCTCCTTTGAAAAACATACATCCACCTTTTTACACTTTCCACATAATGAAAATAAATGTTATCTAGTGGAGCCTCAGGAATTTTCTCAGAAGTTCTAATCACACCAGCTTTCTTCTCATGAGTGATGTCTTGGACATTATCATCAGAATCAGACTCATCTCTGGTCTTCCTCTTTCTGGAAGAGATGGACACTTTACTCCAGAATTTTGTAGGACCAACCACTGAGGTCTTCTGCTTATCAGTTCTCACCTTTGAAGGTGATTCAATATCTTTCCCTTTCCTTGATTTCAGTGTTTTAGCAACCCCAGGAACCACTTTTGCAATCAACTCCTTGTCAGACAGATCATCCACATCAACCACTTCAACATTCTTCTTTATTTTAAGGATAGGAGATGTTTCATTTGCATCTTCCAAAACAGAGATTGCCAACCTGTGATGGTTGTCTTGTGAGTCATCAGTCTGCTTATCATCTTTCAGCTTCCAAAACTTCTTAAGGTCACAACTTTTGATCCTTCCATCAACATTGTAGACTTCTTCACATATGCCCAGTTTTCCACTTAAGACTTCACAAATTTCAGCACACACATCTTTAGACAAATTGTCATTACACTTCATTTTTGTATGATCAACCTCTATGACCTTATTTTCCTCAAGATTTCCTCTGAATGAATTCATAACACTAGGTTGTTTGATGATCCTTCTGATGTCACAGCAAGATGTCATGACATCACTCTTGACATTATGATCAATCATACTATGATTACCCTCCAGATGTTCCACCTTTTGATCCCATATTTTGATCTCATCACATGTGTAAGAGCCTGATTCAAGAGAAACCCATAAATAGCAGTTGTCTTTGGACTTAGCACCCTTCATAACAACTTCACCTTCCTCATTAGTGACAATACATTCAGCTTGAGTGAAGTGAACTTTAAGTCCTTGCTCACACAGTTGACTGATACTGATCAAGTTGGCTTTCAGACCTTTGACCAGTAATACATCCTTTAATCTATGAGCACTTGCACAATTCAGATTTCCCATACCTTTGACTTTTCTTTGAACACCATCACCAAAGGTTACACAACCTGAATAAGGTTCAACTTTAACCAACAAATTATTCTCACATGTCATGTGTTGAGAGCAACCACTATCAAAATACCAATCCTTCTTGGTAGAACCCCCTAGAGACATATGAACTACCAAACAAGTAGTGACAGTCTTTGGAACCCATTGTTTACTAATTTTAGGCCTGTTCTGATTCTGTTTAGGTTGAGGGACAGATTTGGGATAACCATGCAGTTTGAAACAAGAAGATTGTATATGACCAATTCTTCCACAATAGTAGCATCTTACTCTTTGAATCTCCTCTCTAAAGTAATTAACATGTCTTCTCTCTTGATGATACTGCTGAGTATTCCTTCTGTCAACATATTTAGGTTGTCTATAGAATTGAGACTGTCTTGTCTGATAATGAGGTTGTCTACTCCATTGAGGTTGAGTTTGTCTTCTGCCATAATGCTGATGTTATCTTCTCCCATACTGATGAGGTTGTCCCCTCCTATTATGTTGTCTTCTACCATGATGATGGGGCTTTCTTCTGCCATAATGATGAGGAGCAATATTATTAGTCCCATAGCCATACATATTCCCTTGATGTTGAGACATCTGATGGAACATGTTATGTTTAAACCTAGAAGCCTACATACTCCTATGGTAATGTGGAGGCATATACTGCTTAGCTCTAGAAACCTATGCCTTCCCATGAGGAACATGAGCATGTCCTTTCCCAGAATTTTGAGGCTGATGATGATGAACAACCTGCTTAGGTTTAGGAATATGTCTTTTTCTGTTATGTTGAGGCAATTGTTGAGACATGTCCTTTTTGGTTCCAAAAGTACTAGCTTCAGCAGAGATCTTCTCCTCAACTACAAAACCTAGACCAGTCTTGTCATTTGTCCCTTTTCCAGCTTCAAGAATTTTATCCAAGGTGTTAGTTCCATTGTTCAACATTCTAATGGATTTTGACATTTGATCAAGTTGGGATTTTAACAATACAACTTCATTCTCAAGCTCGGATTTATCAGTCTCTAGTTGTATTATGACTTTCTTCTGCTTCTCCCCTTCTTGACACACCTCTTCACTCCTTAGACATAACTCTTGATAGGATACTGCTAACTCCTCAAAAGTTAATTCCTCATCCCTAGACTCTCCATCAGAGGCACATGTTCCAGTCAATGCCCTAACATGCTTGGCAGACTCTTCTTCACTTTCACTGTCAGAGTCTGACCAAGAAACTGCCATGCCTTTCTTCTGCTTCTTCAGGAATGTGGGACATTGTTTCTTAACATGTCCATAACCTTCACACTCAAAGCATTGAACACCCTTGTCTTGAACAGTCTTCTCTTCATCATTCTCCTTAGACTTGCTGGTGTCAGAAGCGATGTTCTTGACATTAGGCTTGAAGTTCTTGTTCATTCTTTTGAACACCTTGTTGATCTGCCTTCCCAAAATAGCAATGGCCTGAGATAGATCCGCCTGGGATTCAGCACTATTCCCTTTCTCTTCTTGAGCATTTGAAACCAAGGCTATACTCTTTGGCTTCTTTTCAGGTTCTTCCTCATTCAACCCAAGCTCAAAAGTTTGAAGAGATCCAATGAGCTCATCAACCTTCATCTAGCTGATGTCTTGTGCTTCTTCAATGGCAGTCACCTTCATCTTGTACCTCTTAGGAAGGGACCTAGATATTTTCCTTACAAGCTTTTCTTCTGACATCTTTTCTCCAAGAGCACTGGATGCATTGGACAACTCAAGAATACTCATGTGGAAGTCATGGATAGTCTCATCTTCCTTCATCTTCAGACTTTCAAACTTTGATGTTAGAAGCTGAAGTCTTAACATCTTAACTCTAGATGATCCTTCATGTGTAGCCTTCAAAATATCCCATGCTTCCTTAGCAACTTCACATGAGTTGATCAACCTGAAGATGTTCTTATCAACTCCATTGAAGATAGCATTTAGGGCTTTAGAGTTACCAAAGGCAAGTTCATCTTCTTCCTTGGTCCATTCTTCTCCAGGCTTCAGCTTTGAGGTGCCCTCTTTATCATTCCCAGCATCATCTTTCTCAAACACAACAGGTGCTTTCCATTCTTTTATGATAGCCTTCTAAGCCCTACTGTCCAAGGATTTCAAGAAAGTGATCATCCTTGGTTTCCAATAATCATAATTAGAGCCATCCAAAATAGGGGGTCTATTCACAAATCCACCAACTTCCTTGTCCATCTTACCAGAAAGTATCAGCCCTAGATCTCACCCAGATGCAGAGCAGGATGCCTGCTCTGATACCAATTGAAATTCTGGTATCAGATGTGTGATGTTAAGTGTGATGTCACAACAACACAATCTACTATATGAATAAGGTAATAACAAAAGTAAATCAACACAATGAATTGTTCACCCAGTTCGGTCTAACTACCTACGTCTGGGGGCTACCAAGCCAGGATGAATTTCACTATCAGTAGAATTAATTTACAGACTCAACAACCCAGTTGACATCTCCTAAACTTAATCTCTACTTAATGAACCTTCTACCTAAGAGACCACTTAGGTATGAGAACACTACTCAATCCCTAAATCACCTCAGTGATACAACTCAAAGATCACACTTTGAAATACACCTTGATCCTGCTTACAAGCTTTGATCAAGTAACCACACTCTCTTGCTTAACAGCTCTAAGAGAGGACACTTTACAACTCAATCAAGTGACACCAATTTAACCTAGAATGGCTTACAAAAACATACACGAAGACTCAAAATTGACACTCAGTTTATGCTCTCTATCTTCTTCGTTCTTTTCTCCAAAGGTTGAGGCGCTTTATATAGAACTCTGACTTGGGCTTGGACCTGCTACAATATCTGATATGATTTATTATTTAAAACTGAATTTAAAATAGATTTTATCTCCAAATCTTTTTAAATCTTCAGCCCTTAAACATCTCCAACAAATCTGCATCAAATCTGTTTGCAACAGAAAATATCTTCTCTAAGATATTCGCATCCAATCTCTCCAACAGATCTTCACAAAGCAAGCTAACACGCGCAGCCCTAAAAACATCTCCACCTGATGTTTTAATGTTCTGCTATCTGATGTCAAGACATCGCATGTGACATCAGTCTTCAGAACTTCAACCCTTCAACAAACTTAACATTAACTAATGTTATGAACCAATGTTAAGACATCAGACATATGACATCAACATTGTTCAACATTGTTTTACCAAAATTCTAGCCAATCCAAGAGATAACAGGTTTGATCCTTTGGAATCTCTTCCAGTCCAGAAAAGGGAGCTTGGTCAGTAATATGCAAATCAGTCAGGCGAGAGTACTCCTCCAGTGTTGGTGGCAGTTGATAATCTGGGAATGTGAAACTGTGATAGACTGGATCGTAGAACTGGATTAGTGTGGACAGGATTCCTTCGATTACATGGACCCTTAACAGAGACAACAGTCCCCTGTACTTAGCTATGAAAGCCTCAGGGTTGATTATCATCCTCGCCAGACCTTATAAATCCTCTAATTTCGGAACCTTGAAGGTGTACTTGTGAGTCTTCCTTCTACCGAAATCCATTAGCAATCTCTTTATCTGACATTTGCAATCATTGTCTTAGTTTAATTTGAAAAAGAGAGACTAGAAGAGAAGATTTTCTTTGTTTAATGTTTTTTAATGAATGAATGCATGAATACAGCACACAAAAACATAGAAAAAACATGGGGTCAAAGGTTCGGTGTCATGAAGTCAAGGCTCTACCCATCCCCAAAGGTTTATACTGGTGATTTTTTGTACCTGTCCTCAAAATCACTGACCCCTCTTAGGGTAACGACAGGAAGCGGATCGCCAGTGAGCTGTAGTATCTTAGAGTAGTCTCATATGAGGGTAGTATCGTGTGACAACTATTTCCGATAACTTCTGCACTACAAAATGGTTTCAGTCTACTAAAATCCTCAGCTTCTCAAATAACCCAATGGAACAATCTGCTTTCAACAACCGAAGTCGTATAGGCATTGAATCCGCAAAGGGTATCTCCACTGATTTGATGGTCGACCGAGACCTCTTATCTGGGATTCACTCCCCATAAGATTACTCGTATAATGACATCACTTATCTTAGGTGTATACTCAATCTTTCTAGATGCGGCATCACACGCATTCCCATTAGCAGAAAAGTAAACACAGATATCAATTAGGAAAAGCAGTATATATATTTATCCTAACATCTTAGACCTCTAGTATTATGATCCTATACAGACAATGACGTCCCCAGCAGAGTCGCCATTTTTGTGGTATTCGGTGAATTTAAGGCTTTCTACCTAAGACTGTAAGAAAGGATGCCTCCCACTGTGGTCGCCATTTTTCTGTAGCGCGGTTTTTGTGGTTTCGAATCACTATCGCTTTGGTACTACAGTTCGATTCATTTTTTATCCTGTGAAGATGATTAAGGAAGGGAAATAGATGTCTCCAATTAACCCTGCTTGCATACTGAGGTTAAACAGTCAAAACTGTTGGTTTACAGATGCTATAAAAAAGGGGGTCTGTCTTAGGTTATTTGCTTAAAAATAGTGTCTAGACTATTTGCTAGGTTTCTAGTAAGGTGTTAGGTCTGATGCTTTTGATGGATGTATGAATGTACTGGATTTTGAGTTTTTTTATTAGTATGCTCGCTAAGATTTTGCAATCTTATGCCTACGTATTCCCGTTTAACAAAACAGGGAAATCAGAGCGATCGTAGTTCCTCCTATTCCATGGGAGGAAAGAGATTATTTTGGTGTCTTGTTCAAAGCCCAAGACATGAAGCTAAAGGCGATTTGTATCTTGTTCAAAGCCCAAGATGTGAAGCTAAAGGTTTGACTGAGAGAGAACTTGTCATCTCTAAAGAGGAATTATTGATGTTTGTATGCTGTGAGCAAAGCATAAATTTGATGCTAAAAGGTTGATTGACTCGACCGGGGTTTCTTTATACAAAGCCTAAGAGGAGGCGGGAAGTTTGACTTTTCCGGGGAAAAGGTTCTTTCTGTCTTGTACAAAGCCCAAGATTGAGGCTAAAAGGGATTTTGACTCTGTTGGGGAGAATGTATCTTGTATAAAGCCCAAGATGGAGGCTGAAACGGTTTGACTCAACAAGAGAGTAATTTTATCTGTCCTGTGGATAGCCCAAGACAGAGGCTAAAAAGGTTGACTCAACAAGAGAGTCTTGAGCAGGTGATTGACTCAACAAGAGAGTTTGAAGATTGATTGACTCAACAAGATAGTCTTTTATACTCAACAAGAGAGTGATTTGTTGTCTCGTACGAAGCCCAAGATTGAGGCTAAAAGGAGATTGACTCAACAAGAGAGTCTTTTATACTCAACAAGAGAGTGTTTTATATGTCTCGTACGAAGCCCGAGATTGAGGCTAAAAAGGGTTTGACTCAACAAGAGAGTCTTTTATACTCAACAAGAGAGTGTTTTACTATCTCTCTTGTACAAAGCCCAAGATGGAGGCTAAAAGTAGTTGACTCAACAAGAGAGTCTTTTATACTCAACAAGAGAGTGTTTTACTATCTGTCTTGTATAAAGCCCAAGACGGAGGCTAAAAGTGGTTGACTCAACAAGAGAGTCTGAAAAGGTTAGCTCCGCTGGGGAGAATCATTTGTACAAAGCCCAAGAGGAGGCTGACTTACTGCTGAGGATTATCGAGATCCTGAAGCGGGTCCAAGTGTGGGGAACTCTCATGAGAGAGACTGGGTTTCTGCTGGAGATTTATCCAGAGTGATCGGTGTTTTTTCCTATTGTTTGAAAGGAACTTGAGAATGTCTTTGAGACTCAAGAGGCTTACACTGTCCAAGTCTAGAGTTTTATCTTTTGTACAATGCCCAAGAGGAGGCGCGAGCATTAAGGGATGAGTATCAACCCTACAACGGCCGGAGTTTTTGACGCGGGAAAGACTGCTCTAGCAAAGGATGACTAAGTTATATCTTATACCTTTAAGAGGTCATCAGGGTCCTTGTATTAAGCCCAAGAGAAGGCATGAGAACTTCTAAGAAGCCGAAGGGTCCTTGTACAATGCCCAAGAGGAGGCGGGGATACTTTTAGGAAGCCTATGGGTCCCCAAACCAAGAGAAGTTCAAGAAATGCAATTCACATAGAAGAGATCATTCCAGGAAAGTTAGAGAATCTAGAAGAAACTCATGAGATGCCATTCACGGAGAAAAGATCATATATGGGGAGTTAGAGTTTCTTTGACAATTTCTAAGGGTGACAGTCTGAGAAAAGGTTCACCGAGAATACTGCCTTTCTCTTTGTTCCATATTGTTTAACCCCAAGAGAAGGGAAGACTGTATCTGGAAATCCTATGGGGGATCTAGTTTTGTTTGTATTTAAGAGTGACCAACAGGGCTTTACCTAGTTCTAGACGTAGTTGTCGGGGAAAACTCTAAATAACTATACTAGTATTACACAGTGAATATGTGACAAGTATATAACAGGATGTGAAAGAAGACTTACAGTGAAACAACCCCACAATACAGTTATATACATATGAAAGCGGTAAATGAGAGCAGATAAACACTTACCCGTTGTAGAGCTTCCATGCTGTTTTGTTAGTTGTTCAACAAAGAAATTAAAGAAAGTTTTGATGACAACATATATTTGGATTCAAAATAAAAGGAGAAAGTGCTTTGAAAAGGTTGTTGGGGGCTTACAGCTCAAAGAGAGGCCCAAGTTTTGACGATGATCGCACCATTGTTCTAAAAATTGTACAGAGGGACTTATACAATATGTGAGGCCCAAAATTGTTTTTATGTACAAGGGGATGGGTCTTACACTCTATTAGAGGCCCAAAGAGTTTTAAAGAAAATAAATGGGGCTTATAACACGAGGGTAGGCCCAGATGATTTGATTTTTGAACTGGCAATTGCGCCGAGATTTTTTTTTAACGCAGAGGGACTTATACAATATCTGAGGCCCAAAATGGTTTTGGTTAAAAGGGGATTGGGTCTTACACTCTATTAGAAGCCCAATGAATAAAAATGAGTCTTATAGCTCAAGGAGAAGCCCAAAGATTTTTGTTAAAAAGGCGACGATCGTGCCGAACTTTTTGACGGTATCGGGACTTATACAATACACTGAGACCCAAAATATTTGGTTTTTAAGAGGGGTTGTGTCTTACACTCTATTAGAGGCCCAAAGTTTTTGTTTTTTGAAAAGAAAGGGGACTTATAGCTCGAGGAGAGGCCCAATTGGTTTTGTTAAAAAGGCGACGATCGCGCCGTTGTTTTTGAAAATACAGTGGGACTTATACAATGACTGAGGCCCAAAAAGTGGTGTATTTAAAAAGGGGATGGGTCTTACACTCTAATAGAGGCCCATGAGTGTTTGAAAATGATTGATGAGGGTGGAATCGATCAAAACCCTAATTTCATCATTTTTAAAAGTGAATTCTTAAAGAAAATCAATAAAAATTGATAAAACACCAAATAAGCTTGAATAAACAACTTGTGATTTTTGGACAAGGTTTGAAAAATGAGGTTTTAATCACAAGATGAATTAAAACTCATTTGGTTTTGATTTTTCAAGATGAATATTCACTTTTAAAATGTTTAAAAACAATTAAAAATGAATTTATTCATAAAAATACCAACTATATTAAATAAATAATATAAATTTGATTTTTTTTGGAATAAAGTATTTCAACATATTTGTGATTTTTTTCAAAATGAACCAGTAAAAAATAATTAAAATTGAGGGAGTTATTAATTTTTCAAATCATTAAAAATAATAAGAAAAATAATAGAAAAATGAAAAAAAAAACATTAAAAAAGGGGTCTGGGGCGAGGGGGATTCGAACCCCAGACCTCTTGTGTTCAGTGCGTGCCTCCTACCACTGGGGTGGTGATACATCTGTGTATCAAAGCCCACCCACAAATATACAAGGCTTGCCTTGTTTTTGGCCTGGCCAAGATAAGGCAAGACAAGGTTTTGGCCAAAAACGTGAAGCTTGTAACTTTCTCATTTCTCCATGGATTGGGACAAAATTTAGGTCTATCCTACCTAGAATTTCACAAGGAATCCAATAGTGGTGGTGGTTTTTTCAGATGAGGTCCCCATTTTAAAACCCGATAGTGGTTTTGAAATAGGCCTCCATTTGCATTTTCTGTGCTACCTCATGGTACAGGCATGAATCACATGATGAATTGGTCCGAACACAACATAAATAACATGTAGGAGATGCGTATGATCAGTGGGCTTCAAAGCAATGCATATTTCAAAGAGTTCAAGTTGTGATGCTTACCTCTTTAGGAGCTTTTTGGGCAATCTGTCAAGTGCTTTGTTTCAGAAATAATTTGATGCTTTGGACACCCTCAAGTGATCCCTTGGAAGCTTTTAGGATGATTGGAAACAGCCGGAAACCTCAGGAATGGAAACTGGTCCTTTCTTGCAAAAGGGGCAAAAGTGACCAAAATAGCAACTCCCTCAAATGGTGTTCCAGATGTGGGGAACCATTTGGGACAGTTCAAGGATGATATTTGGAGTGTGTTTAAGGCTTTATCTGGTTTTGAAAGTGACTGAATCAAGACATGGCTTGAAAAGTGCAAAAAAGTCCTATTTTGAGGTTTTGAGAAGGGACTTTGAGGTTTTGGTGTTACAGGTCACTTGTGAGAGTTTGGACAGCTTAGATATGACATATTGGATGTGTTTGGATCATGAGCTATGATGGAATTGCTCTCTAACTCAAAAACTCAGAGTTACCTTGCTAAAGAAGGCATTTTTGCCTAGAGAAAGAGATTTTGAGGAAAGCAAGTGTTGTAGTGCTTTGGTGTACTTAAACGGAGCACAAATGAGCTCTATTTATAGTAGAGTAAGTTTGTTTTGCAAGCAATAGTGAATGGAGGCTGCTGCAGACCTTTGGGCAATTAGAACATTTTGGAATCTCAAGTCTCCTCTAGCCATTGACTAGAGGTTATAGCACAGGCCTTTGGTTCCCTAGTTCAGAGATCATCCTTGACTCATTCAGTTGGAAATGGCTCAGTTCATGCACCTTCGTGCATCCATTGAATGCTCCAAAACAAAATTGGAGTCTTGTTCCCTCTTTAGGGTTTTTTAGGTTTGACATGCTATTTTTAGTTCCAAAGACTTGGGAGGCTTATGGATCAGTGTTTGTCCCTCCTTGGTCTCTCCGTGAGGTGTTCAGATGGATAAACTTGTTTGTCATTTGTACAAATTGCTCAAATCGAATAAAATGCACAAATCTGCCTTGTTATGACAGTTGCAGCAAGGCATATTGCCACTGTCATAACTCTTAGCTCAGATGGGATTTGATGGGGTTTTTGGACATTTTGGAAAGCCCATATATGATACAACACATGTGTGATCATAGTTTGTTTTGAAACTTTTTGGATCCAAGTGAAAAATGCCCCTACATTTTGAAAAAAGTGAAACACATTCTGACTTAGTGAAAATTTTACTAAGTGTTGGAAAAAGTGACATTTCATGTTTTCAGCCATTTTGATCCAACCATAACTCAAAATCCATGATGAATTAGAATGAGGTGTAGTTGACACTTTTAAATTATGCTATGAGAGCTACAAATCCATCTTTGGATCAGCCCAAATGGTTGCTTGGATCTCAAGTTATGATCCTTGGAAGTTGGTACCCTAGCCACTTTGTTCCATAACTTAGAAAATTTCTAAGTTTTTTTATGGTTACCCCTTTTACAAGTTATCCCACTTTTCTTGATTTTTCTTGATGAATGATGATTCCAATCATACATTAACATCATTTTAGGGTTAGGGAACCATAATTGATCAAAAAATCAAAAAGTCAAACTTTGACTTTTGGGCACAGTTGACTTTTTATCAGATGAATTCCAAACTGTGCGATCCTCTATGAAATCAAGTCCTTGACCTAAATAAAACTTGATGGATTGATTTCATAGGTGTTATAGGGTGTATTGAATCATGTCCCAAGGTTTGGGAGCATGTCCTGGTTAAAAGTCAAAGGCACAGCTGACTTTTTCCGCGAAACCCTAACTGTGGTTCTGATGAACTTGAAACTTGTGAATCAAGCTTCTTGGATCAATCCATTGTTGCAAATGGATCAATGTAGTGTATTAGGGACCCTCAAATCATGTCTTGAGGTCTTGGCTCATGTTTTGTCCCAAAAGTCAACTTAAGGGTGAATTAGGTCAAGAAACCCTAATTCCTGATTTTTTATGAATGCACCCCCTGAGGCCAAATTGACTTGATGATTGGGTTTATGAGGCCCCTTAGAGTATTTTGGGTTATGCTTTGAATCATTGGCTCATGCCCTAAGGAAAATTTCCATCTGGAGGCCCTGGTCGACCAAAACCCTAATTTGGTGATACTGAACATTGCAACCTTGTGCTTGATCCTTGATGTGGGAGTCCTCTTGATCCATTGTGGATGTTTGAGAGGCTTATACAAGTTGAAGATCATGTCATTCCTTGATTGATCCTTTGTCTAAGAGCTCTGAGAGGTTGCTTGAAACCTTAAGTTTGATTGTAGTAGATGCTCACCCATCTTTGGGGAGACTAATGAGGTATGATGGTCCATCCATATTGTGATGATGATGTGCATAATGATGGGAAACCTTAGTGGTCAAAATTTGGGGTATGACAGGGTATAGATTTCATGGGTCCTTTCCCGTCGTCTTTTGGCAACAAATACATACTCGTCGCAGTTGATTACGTGTCAAAATGGATCGAGGCAGTCGCTTCTCTTACTAATGATGCACGAGTGGTCATCAAACTTTTCAAGAATGTGATTTTTCCCATATTCGGTGTACCGAGAGTTGTCATTAGCGATGGTGGATCCCATTTCATTTTAAATATCTTTGGAAAACGGTTGCTCAAATATGGAGTTTGACACCGAGTAGTAACACCTTATCACCCTCAGACAAGTGGACAAGTTGAGGTTTCTAACAGAGAAATTAAGCAGATATTAGAGAAAACCGTTGCGACTTCTAGGAAGGATTGGTCTGCAAAACTTCATGAAGCCTGTGGGCTTATAGGACAGCTTACAAAACTTCGATAGGAACCACTCCATTCAAATTAGTTTATGGTAAATCATGTCACCTGCCTGTCAAACTTGAGCACAAGTCTTATTGGGCGATTAAGACCCTAAACATGAATTACATAGCTGCAAAAGAGAAAAGAATTATGGATATGCATGAACTAGAAGAACTTAGACTAAATGCCTATGAAAATGCATGAATTTACAAGGAAAGAACTAAACAGTGGCACGATAAACGAATAACGAGACGAGAATTCAACGAGGGTGACATAGTCCTTCTCTTTAATTCTCGAATAAAATTATTTCCAGGAAAACTTCATTCTAGATGGTCTGGCCTTTTCGAGGTTATAAGAGTTTTCCAAAGCGGAGCCGTAGAAATAAGAGGAAAATCCAATGAGACATTCGTTGTAAACGGGCAACAACTTAAGCATTACCACAACATAGAAAACAAGGATTTCTGCATAAGTTACAAATTAGAAGAGCTGCCCAATCTTTCGAAGAAATAGCCCGACTCCGATTTAATGTCGAGCTACCGACATTAAACAGAGCGCTGCGTGGGAGGCAACCCACAATCTTTAGTTTTTATTCTTTCTTTTATTTTTATTTTTCTTATTATAACTATTACTTCTACGTTTTGTTTTAGTTTTTATTTTTATTCTTATTATTATTATTACTATTATTGTCTATTCTAACACTTCCTTGCGGTACAATCCACTAATAGCGTAATCTTTGTCTAATTTCAGGCTAGCTTAGCTTCGGATAGCTTGTCACTAACTTATGAGAATGAAGCTTGTTGATGATATGGAGGTTGTCTTTAGGAACAAAGCTCAGAGGCGTCATTTCGAAGTTTTGGCCCAGAGGGAGATGGCATTACCGATTTATCCTGATGGACCCACCTTTACCACTTTAGGAATCAGAGACTGTGTGATGTACCTTCTCAACCAAATAGGTTGGGATAACTTTGCTGTGAGAAAGAGGTTTACCCCGTACCGTAGGCTCACCCTTCAGTTTCTGAGCTCCCTTTACTATGATCATAACTGAGGTTTTGGATTTGGCCGAGGCTTATCTACCTTCAGATTGTTTGGAACCAAATACCGCTTCACCCACCACGAGATGGCTGGCCTTTTAGGATTTCTAAATGGTCCTGATGCTTATACCATAACTCCTGATGATGCCTTTACTAACCTTGACCTTGACTACTTTTAGGGAACCATAACCGGAAATTACCACCCTGAGCCACACACCATGTTTTTCGAGAATATCCATAACCCCGTCATCTGCTATTTCCATAAGATTTTAGCCCATACACTATTTTGTAAGGATGAGAACATTTCTTCTGTGTCGAAGGATGAGTTATTTATAATGTATTGTGCCTCTCAGGGAAGACCCGTGAATTCCGTTGCCTATATGTTAGCCAACCTGAACAAAATTGCCCATGAGACCCAAGGTACCATTCTCATAGGAGGGTTAGTTACTATGATTATTGATGCCATTGGCTTGAGATCCAACTTAACCGTATTCGTGCCTTTGGAGGTATTCGTCCCATGCACCTGAACTTTTGGTTTAACCGTGGTATCACTGCCAATTTAGGACCTGCAGAGTTTGAGTTTCTCATTGATAACCAAGTGGTCCATAACTTCACATTGCCCAACCATGAGAAAACTAATGTTCATAACCGGGATCATTGGCTCTATGATTTAAAGGGCCAAAGCGAGTCACCCACACCACTTTACAGCCCCTAGCCTTATGAAGTCCGGGATGCCATTCTCCATGATAATGTTTCCCACATATATGGTGATCATGATATTAATCCTCATATTGATGTTGTTGCTGCGATCTCTGTTCTACAGTCGGAGGTTGATTCCCTTAGAGGATAGCTCACCTCTATTCGAGTTGATCTCCTCGGTTTTATGGACGTTGCTAATGAGCAGTTTGATCAATTATTCCAGCAAGTTTATTTGATGAGGCGTTTCAGTGAATCTAACATTAGGCGCCGTGATGGCTAGTATTATTGGATGTACTGCTATTTCCCTATTTCTTAGTTTGTATTATTTGTTTTCATCATGTATTCTCCCTTTCGCTGATTATTTGTATTCACATTACCGTCGAGCCATCGACAAGAACATGTGTTGCAGTTGTTTAAATTAATATAATCTCCCTTTCGGTTGTTTTATTTTCATTTTATATCACAAGTTTCTTTACTTCAATGTAATTATTATGTTTCGATTCTAGCCACATGCAATAATAATTCCAAACAACAGGATTTTTAAAACAAAACTGCAGTGATTCTTAACCAAAAATTAAAACCTGCGCGTTTTAGCCTAATGGCGTTTAGCATTATGCTGTTGGTTTCCATGGCGTTCGCCATTGGAGTTATATTTTGAATATCTAACGTTCAGCACATATGACGTTCGCCATATGCTTAATGGCATTCACCATATCAGGAAAACAAACAGTTTTCTGTTTCCCATCAAAATTCATTCAAATCTTATAACTTCTCCCATAACCACCTTCACTAATCATTATTAACTTCTACTTCAACCCCCAACCATCTAACTTCTTTCTAATAATTATATAACACCATAACCTCTCATTCTCTAACTTCATAAATCATTCTTCTTCTCTCAAAACATCCATAATCATTCTTTCCAAATTTCATCCAAATTCCGTCATGCCTCCAAGAGTAGCAAGAGATATTGACTACATGGGCATTACTTTCACGGAAGGCATCGATGGTGAGAATCAGAAAACAAACTACCACAAACTGTTCAAGAGGCCGGTCTTCGCAACACGGTATCCCGACACTGCTGCTGTCCGAGACTTAGGCTTATTCGACAGCGTCAACTGGATGCTTAACAACCTAGGTATCTCACAATTTTGTTCCTTAACCATCCCCACATACACCAGGCTTACTTACGAGTTTTTAAGTTCTATTTGATATTCCACCGGACCTTCTCGCACCACTGGCACTGTTGATTTTAGGATGTTTAATAGAAATTTTGCACTTACCCAAGACCGAGTAGGTGCCATTTTCAGTTCCCTAGTGGAGAAGAGTATGTTTGCCAAGCCCCTCTTTATAGCAACTGGGAGCCTAGTCCTCTTAGCTTTTGGCAGCAATTAACCGGCAAAACCACCACTACCTGGGAAGGTCTTAAAGCCACAACCATTCATAACCCAGCCATTAGATATCTGCACCGTACCTTAGCTAACACCATCTTTGGCAGGGAAAACACTGGGAATGTGAATTCTATAGATCTCTTCTTTATTCATTGTGCACTTTCTGAGACTAAAGTTAACCCAACACCATTCTTTTTAGCACACCTTGCATCTGCCAGCGGTAGAGCAGGAGGTCCTATATGTGTTGCTTGGTTGATTACCTTTATAGCCTTTGCATTAAACTTACACGTTGAGTTGGACACTCTTGAGCCTTTAGCGACACCCTTTGCTGATTTAGACTATTTTCGTGCCACGCGCCTTATAAAGAACAAACCAGTGGCAAGTATTATTTGATGATTAGTAACCAAGAGGTTAGGGGTATTACTTTACCTTGCGCAGCACGCATTAACGTGCGCGTTAGCACTAACTAGATTTTTGATAATGAGGCCCCGGATCATGATGAAGAGATGGTTGACCGAGCTTATGATAACTTTATCGGGTGAGATGCTCCACAGACTGGCATTCGTGCCCGTACTACTGGTCCTCCCGAACATAGCACTCGTGTACACACCACACATGTTTTTTCTGACCATTTTACAGATACCTCAGCCGGATACCAGTTCCACGAGGAGTACGACTACATCGCCATCCGGAGCTCCCTTGATGACATCCTGTCTAAGCTTAGGCATCGAAACGATATGGAGGCGGAGTGTGATCTACTAATTTGGAACATGCAGAGGCAACATGAGGAACTAAGAGTTGCCATTGACCAGGTCAGCCAACAGCAGGTTGGTTTTGTTGATAGGACTGAGCACGATATGGGTGACCTCATCGAGCAGATGGACGAACTGAGGATGGAGGTGGCAGATATGAGAGAGCTTATACAACATGTTCCATAGCCTGGACTTGGTAGAGGATTTGGATATCACCGTGGCCGAGGCCGACATCACTGAGACCCATACCAGGTTTTCTACTCCTTCTTTCACCTTGTACTGAAACATTGAGGACAATTTTTGGTTCAAGTGTGGGGGAGGAGCTTTGCTGATTTATTTTTATTTTTCATGTTTTACTTCTTTTTTGTTTTTATGTTGTTATGTTTGTTTTTATGTTTTCTAGTTAGTTTCTTTTAAATTGTTTTATGTTTGTGTGATCGAGTCATATGTGCATTGTTCCTATTGCATGCTATTTTTTCTTTTTGTTAGAGAGTTCCCTTAAATTTGACCCCCAATAAAAAAAATTGTTCTGATTCAATGGCATGACACTCCGAGATTATAGGTTATTTCTCACCTATAGGTTATGTTAGGTAGACTTGGAAAAGTTTCGATAATATCGGTACCGTCCTAACACCCCAAACTCCCTAAGTATGTGGCATCGATTTGAATAACCATTATGTCGAGACCTTGAGTTCTGAGTTTTTGTAGTAGCCTCTTGAGTAGTTTATACTAGTAGTCAACACCATCCTAAAGCACACACTAAGTAATAAACTGATGCAAATACGTGTTTGATCTCAAAAATTGAATTGAATGATTTTATAGAAAAAGCGAATGAAAGGATATGATCCCACTAATTTAGGTGGTCATCACCCGACCATTTAGCCCAACGGACCGGACTCTTGCAATTCGAAGGAAAAAAAGGGAGAAAAGAAAAGTACGAAAAAAATAGATATTGAGATCATTGAACACTAACAGGTTCACTTACCATGTGAGTGCAGGGATAACGGGCTTAATGTGATTGCGCGAGAATGAAAAAGAGGTGAAAAAGACCAAAGAATGTAGGTTGAGTTATAATGGCATGATTCGGATTAGTATTGCATAGGGAGAGTTTTTGTCCGCAAAATGTGGATATGTGTCATTACGGTGTCCTTGTTATCAATATCTAGTACCTATCCATTTAGCATTAGCCTAGAAGACTCGTACCTTTTAGAGTTTTTTATCGTGCCTATGTTTCAGACACGGTGCTTACTATTTTCATCGCGTTGGGAGATTGCTTGAGGACAAGCAACGGTTAAGTGTGGGGGAGTTTGATAACGAGGAATCGTATCACATTTTTAGGCCTATTGCATACATGTTTTCGTCTGTATTTTATTATGTTTTATCACTTTTACTTTGTTTTCGTATGTTTTGCAGTTGTCAGCCTCGTTCGTTGCGGATTCGGGAGCAAATCGGAAAGAGGAGTTAAAATGAGCAAAAGAGCGGCAAAAAGTGAAGATTCTGCCTACTCTGCTGATATGGCGTTCGTCGCCCCCAGGTGGCGCTCGTCATTGCCAGTCTTTTCCGCTCAGTTAATGAAGGGGCAAATGGCGTTTGCCATTGCCCAAAATGGCGTTCGCCATTAGTTTGTAGATGGCAATTCTGCAACAGAGGCACTTTTCAAGCAGTTTCTCCCAACTGCTCTTCCCTCCACTTCTCTGACACGACCAGAGCAGTTTCTAAGGAAGGTTTCTGTATATATAAACCCTCTGGGGGCAATTTCTGGGGCATCCAAGACGTGCAGAAGCGCTGTCGATTTTCTGTCTTAGTATTTAAGCACAAATTACTTGTAAAATCAACAATAACTCACATCGAGGGATTGTCACATTTGTTTACTGTTTTCTTTTTCATTTGTTGTACTCTTGGATCGCAAACGAAGCTTGCCGACATTTTTAATACAAGTTTCTGTTATTTAATTTTTAGGTTTTTTCCTGTTTATTTACTTGTACTTGTTATTGCTTTAAATATTGCTTAACATGTTAGCTGTAAGCTTAATTGTTCTGAACATGTTAGTTTTAGATAAAATGATGTCTTTCTAAATTACTTGAGTTCGGCGTATGAGGATCGTCGTTACCGACGGGACTCAGTAGAAATGTTAGGTGCGAAATTATGATTATGTGTTGTTTTGGTTGTAGTTTCCATTTTGCATGATACATTGTTTTGACACGAGAATGAAAAATAAACCAAGGTTCAGGCCGATAGCGCGGGAGTGTGAGGAATGAACCAGATAGTGGAAACTAGGCAATGATCCTAAAAATAGTGAGAGCGCTTTAGGCATCGTTTAGGATCTCATTGACTTTCAAAACACGTTTTTTAATTGAAACGGGCGAGTGAGGGCAAAATCCTGTGATTAGGAAGTGTGGTTCTTGTTAATAGCGCGAGAGTGTGAGACGGAGCCTTTAAGTCGATATTTTCTACGGAACTAGATTTAATTGTAATTAGCACCAGAATTCTACAAGTCCCTAAGGAACACAAAATTCATATTCCATACTCGTTTCTTCATCGTTTTCAAATCTATAACAATTAGTATCTTTATTCCCGTTCTTATCGTTTTAACCCTTAGCCTTAGCTTTGCACGGTAACAATAGATAAAATTAGTTTGATTATCAATCCCTGTGGGTTCGACAACCTTTTTAAAACTACATGAACAACTGTATACTTGCAGTTATTATTCGACAGACACGTCAGTGTCGCGCGGTCAACAATTCCTCAAGAAACAAGAGTATCCTGCAAATGCCTCAAGTGGAGACAAGAAAACGCTCAGAAGATTGGCCTCCCAATTCTTCCTCAATAGGGATGTACTTCACAAAAGAAATCACAACATGGTCTTGCTCAGATGTCTAGATGGATACGAAGCAGGCAAACTTATCAAAGAAGTTCATGAAGGATCCTTTGGTACTCACACCAATGGACATACAATGGCTAAGAAAATTCTCAGAGCAGGGTATTATTGGTTGATTATGGAGTCTGATTGTTTCAAATATGTCAATAAGTGCCATAAATGTCAAATCTATATGGATAAATTACATGTACCACCAACTCCTTTGAACGTCTTAACTACTTTGTGGCCATTCTCTATGTGGGGTGTAGAGATAATCGGGATGATCGAGCCAAAAGCTGCGGACGGACACCGTTTCATACTGGTTGCCATTAATTATTTCACCAAGTGGGTAAAAGTTGCTTCCTACGCCAACGTGACAAGGCAAGTGATCGCATGATTCATCAATAAAGAGATAATTTATCGCTACAGGGTTCCCAATAAGATTATCACGGATAATGGGCTAAATCTAAAAAACAAAGTAATGGATGAGCTATTTGAGAGTTTCAAAATTAAACACCATAACTCGTCACCCTATCGACCAAAGATGAACGACCCTATAGAAGCAGCCAACAAGAATATCAAAAAGATCATCCAGAAGATGGTGAAAACCTACAAGGATTGGCACGAGATGCTCCCATTTGCATTACATGGATATAGAACTTTAGTTCAAACATCGACAGGAGAAACCCCCTTCTTTTTGGTATATGGTACAGAGGCAGTGCTCCATATCAAAGTCGATATCCCTTCATTAAGAGTCTTGATGGAAACCAAGATGGACGAGGTAGAATGAGTACAAACAAGATTCGATCAATTAAACCTTGGAATTCTGGTATATCAGACTACAGATGTCCTATAGAATGTCTGGACATCTGATCTAAACAAAACAGCATGGCAAGGTATAAACAAATAAAACCAGTACAAAAAAACATAAGAACACACCAGAATTGTTTACCCAGTTCGATGACACACATCTACTCTAGGGGCTACTAAGCCAGGGATGAAGTCCACTATTAGCAGTATTAATTTGCAGACCCTATAGCCAACACACCCATTGATGATCTACGCACTTAATCACTACCCAATGACCCTTCTACCTAGGTCCTCCCTAGATATGAGACTCCATCTCACTCCCAATCATCACAATGATGTCTAGCAGCCAACATCTCAGCCACTGCATCGACAGCCCTTCACCTACATTCTGATCACACAGATAAACATGAAGCCACACTTCCATGGTGAGGAGACACACTCCTATGACACATCAACATCTGATGAGAACAATACCTAGCTAAGTATGATGCCAAACGCCACCGTTTGTTAGCTTCTTCCCTTAACTAAAACCACAACCTGGAGTTGCTTCAAAGCTTCCTCCAAGAACAATATGTATTGCCTCTTACCTACAGGTTTTGAGGAATACGGGTAACCTTCCCACAAGCCAGGAGGTTTACCTAGACAGAACCCTAGACTTCTACATCTTGACCCGTATCTTCCAAGGTTACAAACCCTTCTATTTATAACCTGTACCCAACTGGATTTGGGCCTTCAATCACAGCTTCATTAGCTGTTACAATTAGCAGTTGCTTCTGCCACAAGTTAGGTCTTCAATCTTTTAGTTTCCTAAATAATCTCCTTATTTAGAAAATCTTCATTTAACTTGATTTCTGATTGAATCTTCTAGACCTTTAAAAATGCGCCACATAGGATGCATAATTTTCTTCTTGTAGATTCTGCACAATTCAAAACATAACTGAATCTCATTAATCCAGCTCAGCAGGCGCGATGTCGAATGCTCCCTCTTAGGACATCTTCTTCGATATGTTGTTCCAGTTGTTGAATAACTTCAACACAACATGTTCTTGCTGTACCTGTTCTTCTTAGCAAGTTTATACATCCTATTCTCTATTACAGTATTGCTGCTATTATTTGTTTTACAAAAATTAAGCCAATCCTAATACAAGAGAACTAACAATCTCCCCCTTTGGAAAATTTTGGCTAAAACAAATAATCTAAAAACAATTACAATCCAGGAGTTTACAGCAATATAAAAATACAACCAACAACAGTAGTGTTCAGAGTCTACTGCACATAGCAACAGATATTAGTTTAAAGATAAAGTCTCAACATCTTTGTTCGACATCTTCTTTACAGAACTCTGAAGAAATCCATTGCATCAACACCAACGAACAACAATCTTCAGGATAAAAGGAAGGAAAGTCCTGAAGTTTGTTGGTGCACACGAGGAAGAAGATAGCAGAAGACAACTTGTACTCTTCCTCAATCCAGGAGCCTCTTATTAACATCGAAGACCAATGGTGGCATAAGAGAACTCTTAATTACTCTTTGAAGGGCATAAGAGGAAACTTAAGACCAAACCCTCCACCACTCCTGGTAACTCAGAACACAGATCACAACTGTGTTCATAACTCAGATTACAGGTCACAAAAAAATATCCAAATAGAAACATGATAGACATTTGATTCGACATGTTTAGACAACATTTGTAATCACAGACTCCTGTTTGAACATCTGAGCAACAAGCCCTTTCTCCCCCTTTTTGGCCAAAAATTGACAAAGGAGGCCATCACAAAACCAGACCCATGCACAGCTTACCTAGACCCGAACAAAACCCATTGCTTTGATGAGAACAACACTCACTTGATGGTAGAGGATAGGAGAAGCCTCTATAAATAGCAGAGCAGTTTCTTAGATATTAACGATCTTTAATTCTTGGTCAAAGAAAACGTTAATTGAGAATGGAAAAACTGCAGCTTAATTCAAGGTGCACCGTCCAAACTGACTTTGAACGCCTTTAATAGCTCTTAGACTGTTTCTGCTAAAACGAACCAGTCCTAATTCATGCACCTACATGGTCAGTCAACACTTTCTAGGCTCCCTTCTTACACGTGGCTGGATGCACAATCTAGAATATTCCTTTGTTGGACTCAGGGAAACATGTCTTGAGTAATGTTCTGACATCTTTTCAGACATTGTCTCTAACAAATCTTCAGTACTTTGGTCAGGGATGTTTCCCAGACTTCTTCAAAAGCTCAGAGGCATAACCACAATGCCTTTAACTGAAATCTCTAAGTGAACTTCTTTCACTTAGTGTCACACACCACATGGCAAAACAAATGTGACATCTCCCAACAACCAGCATGACACCTTACTTGTCCCATTCATCACTGCAGAGAAAATAAATTCTCGAAGAAATAACACATCCTCATAAGAGGCCAACAACTCCATAAGCTCAAGCTCCAGAACAAACCCATTATTCTACTGACCCCCCTATCATGGACAATCACAACTCCAGCTGAGCACAAAACTTCATTGTGGAGAATACTCAAAATTGAACAATCACCAGCTCACAGGGAATGACTCCAAGTACCCCGAACTAGTCTCTGAATCATCCCTTTGCACCTCCACACATACTGTCATGACTCTCTGGATGGCTGAGAAGTCATGCAACCATAGTCTGAAACCAATCTCCAACCTTTTTTTAGTGTGCTTAAAAGCTTTACTAAGATTCAGACTCTCTAACAATAACAGAAGGAATACCCCTTAAACAATATGCTGATCAAATCATCCTTCTGCACATTAAGTCTTCAAACCAAAATAGTAGTTATGCATCGCTGAGCATGCTACTCCAAACAGACTTAGAATCTTCTTATTCTATACCAGAGATAGAACTCCCACTTCTGAATATGGTGTTTGAATATTAAGATTCATGGTCCCAAGTCTCTGCCACAGACTATCAACAAAAATGATGTTATGACATCATTTGGAACATCAGCAACATTACCACAGAACCTATCAGCTTTTGGTTCTGAAGGCATTATTCAAGGGACTTAATTCCACTCCCTTTACTAAGCATCCAAATTACACAACATGATCCCAATAGATCTCATCTTCAGTAGAACCACACAACAGAATATCATAGAGAGAATTAAACTCTCCACCATTTTCTTTTCACACAAGGTAAGACTTTAACCTGACATACTTCTTCTTCACACCTGTGGTACTTGTCGAATCTTCTACATAACATCCAGTCATGGCAGCCGGAACAACCTAGTTTAGGTCAGTGGCTTGACTTCAACCTCTGCTCACAAACAAACTGAGATGATGTTCCAACATCTGATACTACATCATCCATTCTTACTATGGTTCTGGGGGTAACATCCATAGTAACTCATATATACCTCTTGTGGTAATATAAGGAACCAAACCAACTACTGATCATCTTCAGGATCAGATCACACCCTTATGTAGGGAATTGCACGAGCCACATCTCAATAAGCTTCAAATCAGACCTCTTATCTGATGTTGAGATGATGGATGCCATTGCCTGCACCTACAAAGGAGATTCCCTCTATTAGCTCTCTAGAACATAGAAAAATATACAGACTGTTCAAAGAGGTCTGTTTCCCCTGATCTTCAAAAACAGTGCCCTTCAGACTTTAACATCTTCAAACATGTCACGACATCATGTCTGACATTACTTCAACCCTAGACTAGGGAATCTTCTTCATTCTAACTCACTTAGATCAGAAATAAACTAATCCAAGTCGTAACCATCAAGATTATGATGTCAGAACATCCCCACTCTTGAATTTCAAGGATAATCAATTAAATGCTTGTGGATTTCACAAATTGATCTTAAATCCTTATACAATAACCCTTCTTCACTGCTGTAGCTGAACTCCACCAGATCATGTCATAAGCACTTATAAAGTATTCAGTCTTGTTGCAAGTAACTTTTTAAGGACAATGTTGAGATACCAAGGCTGCCACTCTTGACTCATGTAACTAAGACTTTCTCTGAACAAGTCTTCTTTACCTCAACAAATCTTCAAACAGATTAGATTCACTCTTAGGGTCAAAAGAGATGCATCATTCCTTGCTGATTTTATGAAAGGTGAAAATAAATCACCTCCACGGTCTTCACCCCTATGCTTTCTAGGAAGCACCTCCTAGTCTGAAGAATAACTAGAAGACTCCAAAACAAGACTCAGTTGCCTTGATTGGACTTGATCATCATATCAAGTGTCTTCAACAAGAAATCATCAAACCCCTAGAGCAAGAGCTTGAAGATTCATCTTACCCTTCAATCTGACTTCAGCATACATGATGAAGCCACTCACCCATGTACCAAGTCATACAAGACTCAACCATCACAAAGACACCCCTCTGCTCCCGACTTTGGAATGCTATGTGACATCACACCGGTTGACATCTACAAGAACAGAAAAACGAGTAAGGACAACTACAATCTTCCTTCAATCATAACTCCAGAATCCCATACTTCTAGAGCTCTTCAATCAGAACCTCATGCAGAGGAACTACCAAGGAAACAGATCTTGCTTGCCCTAATAAGATGTCAGAACATCTTATAAGGCACATCTGCAAAAGAACTAGCAACTTCTTTCGTAGATGTTGTAGAATCTCCCTCAGCAATATGAACAACCAGGAATTTTCCATCAGATATATATATATATACAGTGGAACACACACCAGAAAACCCCTCTACAACCTTCAGAAAAGACATAATAACCCACGCCAATCCATGTGCAGTAGGTCAACATAGGTTTAAAAATAAATCAAACCACACACCAGCTCACCACCAAAGCTACACACCCTATCATGAATAGTCCATCCTCCACTTCAAAGGACCATTCAAACACCATATGAACTGACCAACTCCATACAACTTCTCAGCACACCTAATGTCCTTGCACATGAACCAGAAAGTATCTTCCCTAGTTCTCATCTAGAAACGGACAGGATGCCTGCTCTGATACCAATTGAAATTCTGGTATATCAGACTACAGATGTCCCATAGAATGTCTGGACATCTGATCTAAACAAAATAGCATGGCAAGGTATAAACAAATAAAACCAATACAGAAAAACTTAAGAACACACCAGAATTATTTACCCAGTTCGATGACACACATCTACTCTGGGGGCTACCAAGCCAGGGATGAAGTCTACTATTAGCAGTATTAATTTGCAGACCCTATAGCCAACACACCCATTGACGATCTACGCACTTAATCACTACCCAATGACCCTTCTACCTTGGTCCTCCCTAGATATGAGACTCCATCTCACTCCCAATCATCGCAATGATGTATAGCAGTCAACATCTCAGCCACTGTATCAACAGCCCTTCACCTACATTCTGATCACACAGATAGACATGAAGCCACACTTCCATGGTGAGGAGACACACTCCTATGACACATCAACATCTGATGAGAACAATACCTAGCTAAGTATGATGCCAAACTCCACCGTTTGATCAGAAACGAAGTATTGTGACCTCGAAGACATAGGGATAATAGCATGTGTTGAATTTAATAGGGACATGAATAAATCTATTTTTCATTGCCATTTTACATCTTTCTAACTTTTCAGTAATCACCCCTAATGGGAATTACTTCTTTATTTTCTATTACCCATTTACAGGCCAAACCTAAATAAATAAAATTTGCTTTTCAAATCTAATTCTTTACTTTTCAATTTTTCTGCTTGATTACAAAGTGTCAATTATTCGTAAATAATGCATTGAAACTGAAATTCTGGTACAGATGTGTGATGTCTAGTGCAATTTCACAACATCGCAATCTGCTGTATGAACAAGGCAATAAGTAACAGTAAATTAACACAAGGATTGTTCACCCAGTTCGGTTTAACAACCTACATCTGGGGGCATACCAAGCCAGGAAGGAAGTCCACTATTAGTAGTATCAAATTACAGACTCAACAGACCAGTTGACAATCTACATAATTCAATCACTACCAAATGACCCTTCTATCTAAGTCCTCCCTAGATAAGAGACTCTGTCTCACTCCCAATCATCGCAATGATGTCTAGCAGTCAACATCTCTGCCACTGCATCAACAGCTTGATTACCAACAACTTTTCTAACACAGAAAACTAGAAGACACACTTCCATGACACACATTGGAGTTGCTTCAAAGCTTCCTCCAAGAACAATACAATACTCATTACCTACAGGTTTCTGAGTAATACCACAGTGACCATCTCACAACCCGAGTGGTTCACTTAGACTAAGCCCTAATGATCTACATCTTGGACCCGTGCCTAATCTAGTATACAAGCATTCTATTTATAGCTTTTTCTCAACTGGATTTGGGCCTTCAAATCATATCGAATCTTCTGCTCCTAATTTGCAGCAGATTCTGCTACTAAATAGATCTTCAATCAAATCTTCAATTAAATCTTCAATAATTAACTCTAAATCTTCTCCATATCTTTATGCATTAAATTCGCAACAACTAATCTTCTTCACACATGATTGCAACAGAATGTATCTTCCATGATATTCGCCTGCAATCTCTGATTTTCTTCAGCAGAATATTTCATTAAACCAAAACCATGTGTAGCCCTAAACATCTCAGACCTGATGTTCACTACTGATGTCACGACATCGGGTGTAACATCAGCACACAGCTGCAACCCTTACATCTTTAACAAAGCTGAATGTTACCTAAACATATCAATAATGCTAGAAGCTCATGTTGCAACATCAACCATGACATCAACATTGTTTTAACAAAATTTCAGCCAATTACAAGAACTTACAATCTCCCTCATTGGCTAATTTTGGCTAAAACACATATATAAACATTACAGCTCTAATTACAGCAACAATTATAACCCTATACTACTGTTAGAAGTCATCTGATCCTAACAATAAACAACGGTAGCTGTTGTGTACTGCATCCATGGAGAATCATCTTCTTGGCTGATTTTGAATGATGTTAGGACATCATGTTGGGCATAACATCATCATATAACAGCAACTCCAGGCAGCACATCAGGACCTAAGAACAAGACAGTCCTGAAGAATTGGTGCACATGAGGAAGAAGATATCTGACACTCCCCCTCAACACAACACATTTCTTTTTCCTTCCAGGTAAGACCCAGAACAAATGTAGAAGACTCCTCCAGAAAAGAAATGTCTATCTAGACATCAAAGACCAATGGTGGCATAAGAGAATTCTGCACACCATATTTGATCAGACGCCCCCAGTCGACCTGTGGCACACGATGACACATAAGAAGTGCCAATCTTCCAACCCAGGTAACTCAGAACACAAGTCGCAACTGTGTTCATAACTCAGGACACAAGTCACAAAGACTCAACACCAACTTAAGGATAGGACATCCTCTTCCACAGCTGGAACTACAGGCTCCAGGAAAAGCATCTGCGTAAATCATTCAGCAAGACTCTCTCCTTTCTCCCCCTTTTTAGCCACAAATTGGCAAAGGAAGCCCTCACAGAACCAGACCCAAATAGTGCTTATCCAAAAACGAACAAATGCCATAGGACTTATGAAACAAGCACGCTCACTGGCTGAAGGAGAACAAACTAACCCCTATAAATAGCTGATCAGTTACATTGGAATAACCGAGCTTTGAATAGTCAAGGTTCTTGGTCATAGAAACGCTATATTAGGCACTAAAAACTCCATTCAAATTCAATGTTTATCATCCAAAACAATCTTGACCACTTTTATTGTTTCTTAACTGATTTTTACCATAAATTGTGCCAAAACAGTTCCATGCACAGTCGAAGCCACATGTTCCACTTTATCCTTACACCACCGTCCAAAATACTTCCTTGTTTGGCTCAAGAAAAACATATCCTATTCCATGTTCTGACATCGTATCAGACAATGTCTGCTGGCTCCCAACATTAACACTCCAAGATACTTTGAAAGATTCCAAAAACACAAGCACGACATCTATTGATTCGCACACCACACAATCCTTTCTAGATTCCTTTAGACCAGCCGAAAAAGAAGATCAACTCCCCCTATCTAAGATAACCAGTGCACCTTTGCAAGAAGAAGAACACCTTAAATGAATGGAAAATATAAGACTCATCTTCATGTCTTCAAGAGCGTACCCTCTATTCAACTCACCTGCTGAACGCATTCACTTAATGCTTAATCCTCAAACAATCCAAATGCCAAGAATCACATGATTCCCTCTTGTTTGGTTATCTTCTCATGCTCCAAAACTCACATCTTGCCAAGCTGATCAACTTCTCTCAGGAATGAACCTCTTGATCCAAACATCCACAAGTTCTGAGGCACAAATACAATGCCTTCCACTATACTTTAAGTCACGTCCTCTTACTATGAATTAAAACCACACCTAGACAAGTGTGACATCTCCCATCAACAACAACCCCTACTGAGTTCTTCCAGAAATTGCAGAGAAAAACACATTCTCCCAGACACAAACAAAGCTGCCCTTCAGACTCCTCCTCAGAAGCATGTGTGCATATGATTCAAACAATTTGCTTCACATGGCTAGAGTCATTCATGTCCACACCAACATGTCATCCAACAGCCTAATGTCATAGCATGTTATCTGACATTATATCCTCACAAGATTCAACCACTTCACAACCTTGATCAGCAAGCAATCTTCACAATATATGTACCTTTGCAGCAAAATCCATAGATAAGTACTCCCTCAGTCATGGTTAACTAATGCTCTAGATAAGGATGAACATTTGAGCACATGCATTTTGGTACCATTGTCCCTTTCTCTAAAGGCAGTCATTCCCTATCATACTCTTCATCTTCATACTTCCAATCAATCAGTACCTGATCTACTTCAGTCTTCTCTACATTCTCCATCCAAGGCAGACCTTCTACTTCATCATTCTCCCGTATGACTATGTAGATGCTCCTTAGGCATAATGTAGGCACCAAGCTCCTGAACCAGGGCATAATCATCCTTCACCAAGGATATCTAACCAGATAATGTCCCAACACAGGTTAGAACATCTGCCACACACCAAGACATCATCACCATGATTCTTGATATGCTCCTCCAACTGGACTTACTGTTGCATAGTAATCCAAAGACCTAGAGAATTAACCTCTCATCCACCTTCAGGAAGAATAATCTCCTTGAGTCTTCTGCCCAAGAGTAACTTGTCCCATAATAACCAGCTGCCACACTCTGATTATCTTGATTCTTCAAATCCACTACTGAGATCAACCAAAAGCCACAATTTGATCACCTCATTCACGTTTGTCAGAACTCTCACAAAGATATCTTAATCCACCAAGGAAACTTGATCTTCAAGTCACATGTTCGACTTGTTCAAAAACACACTTAGACTCCCTAAGCCATGGTCATGTAACATCTTCTCCTTCCTGCAGCTCCCACAAACTGCCATGAGAACGATCTTTTTGAAGCATCCTATTGTTCATTCCTGTAGATCACCCTATCATTAGCTGATGTGCCACATCACCAGCTGAGACTCCTGATGTTAAGCTAGATGTCAGAACATTATGTCATCCAACTGTTGAATTTAGCTCTACCTTCTGCCACTCAGAAGAACCTCCTCCCTTTGCAGAAACAGATTTCCATGCTCTCATAGACTTGATTCAACAATCAAGTTTGAGTAGACAACCTCCATCCTGCTTAGAAACTCCAAAGACTTCAAACCTACCACATCTGAATCTTCAGAACATAAGTAGTCCAAGACTACCTCATAGCAATACTAAAGAAAGTCACTTCCCTTAGTAGAGCTGTCAGTAGAAAGCCAGAGATAACTGCCACTTATCCTCGACCTTCACAACCAGAGCAAACACCATGCTCCAAACCACAAAAAACCTAATCCAAGCTGTAACCAACAAGATGTGATGTCTTCATAACTTTCAGCCTTAAAACCAGCAACTTGTCTGACTTTGAGATGTTGGATGTCATCAATAATCCACAATCAATCTGCATCTCATAATTCAAACTCATCCCAGACAATTTGGATGGTACTCCATAGTCACCCACCAGTTGATTCAACTCCAAAGTGCTTAACCCTTGAAAATACTTCCAAAACAGCCACATAGAGAAGGGTAAACTCTCAACACTTCTGCAGTCCTGCTCTTTTACCTCAGACATATACATAGTCTCCCGTCAATGTATATTGTCGTTAATTGAATGCATGACCTTATCAAAAGCAGACAAATACTCAACTATTGTCAAGCTTTTTATCACAAGGAACACCATTTGATCTGGTCTGACATCCTTTTCCTGCAGACTTGAGGCACTAGTTGATCCCTCTTTTGCTAATCCATACCACTGATCACTTCAGATTAGGCAAGTGGCTTGACCTGATACTTCACCATGAGCACCCCTAACTTTCTTTGGCTGAGAAGGCACAGAACTGAAATGATGTTTCAACATCAATTCCGACATCACCTTAAACAACTGTTATGGCTTTGGAGACTGTATCCACACAAATCTCTTGGAGGAAACACATGAGAACAAATTAAGCTCAACTTCTTTCTTGATGCAACATCCTCCAGTTCATGTATCTTTAGATATACAAGAACTATCTCATAACCAGAAAGATCCTCCTAATTAGGTCACCACTACTAAGCTTAAGAGATAACTAATCAAGATCTTCATTACCGCATGAAAGATTTGACAGTGATACTCTTTTGCTTTGGTTCCACCCTCTTCTTTCATCATCACGAAAATTGATAAGAAGGAATCAATGTTCTGAATAGATTGGTCTTCAACGTCTGACTTGAAATATAATCTTCTTCTAATCCATCCATGTCAAACAGTCTTCAATAAGATCCATTCATCTTTTTGTCACTTCTTTCCAAAACAAAGATATGAAATAATCCTCAAGTGACTTTGGTAACCCTAACAAAACGGTTGAAGTTGTCATGCATCAACTACAACATCAAGAATATCCTGCTGAGGAGACCAACCCCTAATGTCTTTCCAAGAGAATACCTTCCTAGAATCTCACCACCAGAGATACAAGAACCAACCAGGGTTACATCAGATACCATGCAGCAGAACATACAACAACTCCTCAACAACCTTCAGGCACTACTTAATAATCCTGCACATAGTCACCAAACCAAGTGCCAACAGCAGTTCATACTTTGTCATGAATAGTCCATCCTTGACTTCAAGGGATGAACTGACCAAGTCCATAACCCAGCAAAACTATCTTCCTTGCTCATGAACCAGAAAGAAACTTCCCTAGATCTCATCCAGAAACAGACAGGATGCCTGCTCTGATACCAATTGAAATTCTGATACAAATGTGTGATGTCTAGTGCAATGTCACAACATCGCAATCTGCTGTATGAACAAGGCAATAAGTAACAGTAAATCAACACAAGGATTGTTCACCCAGTTCGGTTCAACAACCTACATCTGGGGGCATACCAAGCCAGGAAGGAAGTCCACTATTAGTAGTATCAAATTACAGACTCAACAGACCAGTTGACAATCTACCTAATTCAATCACTACCCAATGACCCTTCTATCTAAGTCCTCCCTAGATAAGAGACTCCGTCTCACTCCCAATCATTGCAATGATGTCTAGCAGTCAACATCTCCGCCACTGCATCAACAGCTTGATTACCAACAACTTTTCTAACACAGAAAACTAGAAGACACACTTCCATGACACACATTGGAGTTGCTTCAAAGCTTCCTCCAAGAACAATACAATACTCATTACCTACAGGCTTTTGAGTAATACCACAGTGACCATCTCACAACCCGAGTGGTTCACTTAGACTAAGCCCTAATGATCTACATCTTGGACCCGTGCCTAATCTAGTATACAAGCATTCTATTTATAGCTTTTTCCCAACTGGATTTGGGCCTTCAAATCATATCGAATCTTCTGCTCCCAATTTGCAACAGATTCTGGCACTAAATAGATCTTCAATCAAATCTTCAATTAAATCTTCAATAATTAACTCTAAATCTTCTCCATATCTTTATGCATTAAATTCGCAACAACTAATCTTCTTCACACATGATTGCAACAGAATGTATCTTCCATGATATTCGCCTGCAATCTCTGATTTTCTTCGGCAGAATATTTCATTAAACCAAAACCATGTGCAGCCCTAAACATCTCAGACCTGATGTTCACTACTGATGTCACGACATCGGGTGTAACATCAGCACACAGCTGCTACCCTTACATCTTTAACAAACCTGAATGTTACCTAAACATATCAATAATGCTAGAAGCTCATGTTACAACATCAACCATGACATCAACATTGTTTTAACAAAATTTCAGCCAATTACAAGAACTTACAGAAACATTAGGCATAATTAAAAGCTTTTAAGGGAAAACATCTTTTACTTCGATTTCGAAACATTAAGGGGACCATGTTCTTCCAAACTGCCTTCCAAGCAAGACACGAGGTCCATAAATAAATAGTCACAATCTAACCAGCACAAAATTTTCTTCCATTCAATAACACATCCCCAGATATCAAGAGCATCATGGCTAAGTCATAGTCGAAAAGGTCGGAGACTCGGGACGTTACGAAAACACTGGTTCCCACAAAGACATACATTGCATGTATATATCATAAAAGAGGCGTTGGCCCAAATAATGCATCATGCCTAAAAACATACATCAATTCAAAACATGCATACACATGAACGTGCATACATGATATAAGATTTGTGACCACTCTTAGAGGTCTAATCCCCAACTATACCAGTAAAATTTCCAAGTAGGAGTACCTATTGGCCGTCCCCAGCAAGTAACACTCCCACAAACACCTTTTAACAAAGGATTTCCCCAGAAAAATCATTCACCGTGAGTCTTCAAAGGAATTTATCCAGTAGTCGATCATCCTAAATGATCTCTATCAATCGTGAGTAGGTCTTTACCTCTAACATCCCTGGCTTATTAACCTATCCCACACAAGGGATATGTTCCATCAAATACACCGGGGTTTTATCAAGGTATTTTATCAAATGGGTTCTATCAAAGGGTTTTCATTAGAGCTTTATCCACAAGGTTCCACCAAGGGTTCACCAGGATTTTACCAAGAAGTTTCAGCAAAGTGTTATTATCAAGGGGTTTCGTCAGAGATTTACCAAAGGGTTTCACCAGGGTTTTCTATCAAGGATTTCGTTAGGGGCTTCATCAGATTCTCATCAAGGGGTTCTATTAGGAGTTTCATCGAATGGTTCCATCAAGGGGTTCTACCAGAATTTCACCAAGGGGTTCTACCCGAATTTTATCAAGGGTTTTCACCAAAGTTTTATCAAGAGGTTTCATCTAGAGTGATCAGGGTATCACTAGAGTCCCACTCGATTCCAGTAACAAGATCAGAGGATCATAGGAATCGTATGCAAGTTTCACTCAGAGGGGTTGAAACTGATCGTCAGGGATAAATCAAGGGGTTTCATCAGGGGGTTTTATCAGGGATTTGTCAAAGGGTTTCATATGGTTCTATCATTAGGGGTTCCATTAGAAGTTGTATTAAGGGCTGAAGGGAAATCGTGATTCAAAAACGCAGCGGAAATTAAAATTTCCCTTTAGCGATCCTTACAAAAGATCAAGATCAGTGATAGAATGGTTACCTCTTGTGGCGATGAAACCTTTGATTCTGAATCGAAGGTTTGATCACGAGCGATGTACGATGAACAACGCCTCTACTCAGTCCACTCGAATAGCTTCCTTCAGTCTCAGTGCTAGCTGCTACGATTGAAGGCTTTGAGTGAGAGATAGAGAGAAGGAAAATACGACTAGGGTTTCACAACTGAATTTTCATCAAGTGTTTATGCTTCTGCACATGGGTTATATTTATAGAACCACTTGTGTGGGCTGCAAGCTAAAAAGCCCACTTAAGTGCATGCACACCATATCTTATGATGTACCGTATATCACTTAAGCACGTGATACCTTACCACAATCCGTATTCCACTTAAGTGCACCGTACCTTACGGTGTTACATATTTACTTAAGTACACCATACCTTACGGTGTTCCTTATTTACTTCACCTCTTACCAAACTGTCCTTATGTGTGTGACCCTGAAGGATTTCGCGACGTTGGCAATTATATTAAATCATGCATTTAACATAATAAACAGTGAGTGGTATCTAGCAACATATCACTGCTACCCAAGTCACGAAATTGTCAGGTGATCTGACAAAACCTTTTGTGATAGTGCTTATGTGTACAATTACCATTTTTGCCCTTATGTCTATATTGAACACAAGGCATATACCGTGTCATCCTTGTTCAGTTCAATATTGGGCCCTTAGATATTTATCCTGTTATGCATGATGGGTAAATTCCATCTAGGTCACTCATGTCCCTCAACATGCTTTATGAAGTACCCATTAACTGTCTTTATAGTCATCCAATTACGGACAATGTTTGATAAGCAATAAAGTACTTGACTCTACATCTAGGGTCCATAGTGGTTTCAGGTCGAAGGGTGCTATACACCACTATCACCATGAGAGTAACTTATGACACTTTGCATAACATTCTATGTAGTACTCTCATAGTGGGTCAATCCAGTATAAATATTACTCCTAATATTCATACCTATGTTAAGACTTGATAACTCCTTATCCATGATCAATGAGATGTGATCATCAGTCTATCTACATAATAGTCTTAATGCTTTAAGGTTATCCCATTTCACATTAAAGCTCGACTACGGATACTTTAAGAATAGTGTCCTTATGTTTAATGGAATCTCATGATTAAGTCACACTTAATATTTCATTAAACGAACTAGCTATTCTAGGGACTTTATCACTTTGGAAAAACAAGCATAATAAAGAAATGCCTTTTATTATTAATAAATAATTCGATACAAGTACCAAAAGTATTGCCCTCTAGGGCTTACACCAACAATCTCCCACTAGCACTAGAGCCAATCAGGCATACCCCTAATACCCATAGATCTAGTATGGCCATCATGCTTCTGCTGCGCAAGAGGCTTTGTTAGTGTGTCAGCAATGTTGTCAAGTGTAGGCACTCTGCATATCTTCACATCTCCTCGATCTATTATCTCTCTAATGAGATGACAACGCCTAAGTATGTGTTTGGATCGTTGGTGAGATCTAGGCTCCTTAGCTTGTGCGATGGCACCATTGTTATCACAATAGAGATCAATGGGATCCACAATGCTAGGGACTATGCCAAGTTCACTAATGAACTTTTTGATCCAAACAACTTCCTTTGCTGCATTTGAGGCAGCAATGTACTCGGCCTCGGTTGTTGAATCAGTAATTGTTTCTTGCTTTGAACTTTTCCAGCTCACAACGCCACCATTTAGGCAGAACACATAACCAAATTGCGATTTAAAGTCATCCTTATCTGTCTGGAAGCTAGCATCGGTGTATCCAATTATCGTGAGCGCTTCCCGACCTCCATACATTAAGAATGAATCCTTAGTCCTTCTCAAGTACTTAAGGATATTCTTGATAGCTACCCAATGAGCATCACCAGGATCAGATTGGTACCTACTCATTTTACTTAAAGCATACGAGACATCTGGTCGAGTACATAACATGGCATACATAATAGATCCTATTGCAGGTGCATATGGAATCTTATTCATGCGATCCCTTTCTTCCTTAGTTGATGGAGATTGTGTTTTTGATAGACACGGGCCATGTTGCATAGGTATGAATCTTTTCTTGGAATCATGCATATTAAAGCATCTCAACACTTTATCTATGTATGTACTCTGACTTAGGCCAAGCAATTTTTGTGATCTATCTCTATAGATCCTGATTCCTAATATATAGGCTGCTTCACCAAGGTCCTTCATAGAAAAGCATTTCCCTAACCAAGTTTTTACTTGTTGTAAGGTAGGGACATCGTTTCCAATGATTAATATGTCATCTACATATAATACCAGGAAGACGATCATGCTCC
Organism: Lathyrus tuberosus; assembly: GCA_022829125.1. NCBI lineage: Eukaryota > Viridiplantae > Streptophyta > Magnoliopsida > Fabales > Fabaceae > Lathyrus > Lathyrus tuberosus. The sequence continues at coordinate 2,487,696 of JALAZF010000164.1, forward strand.
CACTAACCTTCTTGTAGACACAAGGCTTATCTTCATTCTTTATGAATCCATATTGTTTTACAGTTTCATCAAAACGAAGATTCCAGCTTCTGGAAGCTTGCTTTAATCCATAGATTGATTGCTTTGCATATCTTTTAGGCTTCTTATGGTATGTCAAATCCTTCAGGTTATGTCATGTACACATCCTCATGAAGATTCCCATTAAGGAAAGCAGTCCTGACATCCATCTTCCATATTTCATAATCATGATATGCAGCAATAACAAGTAAAATCCGAACAGATTTAAGCATTGCAACTGGTGAAAAGGTTTCATCATAGTCTACACCATGAATTTGTTTATAACCTTTAGCAACCAGTCTTTCCTTATAGGTATGTACCTTACCATCCATGTCAGTCTTCTTTTTGAAGAATCACTTGCATCCTATAGGATTAACTCCTACAAGAGGCTCTACCAAGGTCCAAACTTGGTTTGTGTACATGGAATCCATTTCAGATTTCATGGCTTCTAGCCACTTCTCAGACTCAGGACCAGTTATGGCCTCTTGATAGGTTACAGGCTCATCTTGATCCATGAGTAATACATCACCTTGATCATTTATGAGATATCCATATCTTTCTGGTTGGTGACGCATCCTGCTCGACCTATGCTGGTCTTGTTCTACTTGAGCAGGTTGCTCTTCCACAACTATTTGTGGTTCCTGCTCTAATTCCTCCATAGGTGTATCAATGCTTTGTTATTCTTGAATTTCTTCAAGCTCTACTTTCCTCCAACTGATTCCTTTGGAAATAAAGTCCCTTTCCAAGAAAACTCCAGTTCGAGCGACAAACACTTTGCCCTCAGAAGGATTGTAGAAGTAATACCCTCTTGTTTCTTTAGGATACCCCACAAATAAGCATTTGTAAGATTTGGGCTCAAGCTTAGTTGAAATTTATCGTTTCACATAAACTTGATGCGTATTTTTTTTTCCGCAAGTGTAAGAACGCGTCAGAGTAATATAAAAGATTATCGTATCCACAGAGACCAAGTGTCAATCTATCGCTATCTATTGTTAAGGTGTGTATCTAAGGTGATTGAAAATAGTAGTTTTGAAGAGTGCACGGTAGTAAATAAAGTAATTAAAATTAATTGATAAAGACAGGTTCGAATGCAATTCACACAACCAATTGATAATCCAAGTACTTGCTAATAGAACTACTTACGGGCAATATCTTCTACTTTGAAAAGAACTAATTTGACAGGAACTGTCGCTTTCGCGTACTCAGAACCGAGTTGTACCCCCTAATCAAACCCTCTTATTGTCACGGATAAAAAGGAGCGCATTGCGTTAGAGTAGTAAACCTATTTTTAAGAAATATAGTACCTTGACCAAGTTGAAAAGTATTTTAACCTGGATTTTCTATAAAAAAGAGGTTCTTACGAACCAGACTTTAAACTTCTTAACGCGTCCGAAAATGGTTTTAAAATCTCTTTTCCTTTTAAATTAAAAACTCTTAATAAACTAAACAAAGCGCTTTCGCTGTTTTTGAAATAGTTTAAAAACAATTAAGTTTAGATAGGCGTTGGACGGCTTTCGATCTTACCCAACGGAATTTAAGAACAGGAAAACTTATATTGAAAGTTAAAATAGCCCTTAAGTGTTTCCACTAACAATTGTACAGATTATCGGTTCGGTTATGATCTTCACATTCTAACCTTTATAAAATTAGCCAGACATGGTAAAGTAAAAGTTCATTTTTAGATTTTTCATAAAAAAGGTATTTAAGTGCGAGTGCGGAAAGTAAATGAAAGTAGTGCGAGTGCGGAAAGTAAATGAAAGTAATGCGGTTGCGGAAAGTAAATGAAATTAAAAGACAGTGCAAGAAATAAAGTTGACAAAAGGTAAAGTAATAAAAACCTGCTCCAATCGGAGTGGTTGAATAAAACGCGAACTGAAAGTAAAATGGCGGCAGGATTAACTTCCTTCCAGAGTGCTCCAAGACTCAATCTCACAGGCTCTTACAGACTCGATCTCTCGAATGTAGTAACACCTCGATGTGAAGCGATTACCACTATTACACTGATATATGCTTATGAACAACTGAACTTGGATGAAGAAAAACAAAAATCTAAAGTCCTATTTATAGGCAAGGAAACATGTGGAAAAGACAAGGATGCCCCTAGCATTTGAATTTGGGCGGGAACTTGTTTTGCTCTTGTGGCGCCCGCCACAACACCATGGCGCCCGCCATGAGTGTAAAATTGCTTGGGCAGTTGGAGATCGTGGGGAAAAACAGTTGGGAGGAGTTTGAGACATGGCCACGTCATGGAAGACCCTGTGGCGGCCGCCAGAGTGGATGTCATAAGTGCAAAATGCTGATTTTCTCTATTTTAGCTCATTTCGGCTCCCTTTTCGCTCCTTTTCTCGCTCGGGGCTCCGATTAGACTAAAAACCTGAAAACAAAGAAAAACATAATAATAACATAATAAAATGACATTAAAAGACTAAGAATGCATGCGAAATCGGAGTCAAAAATACGGTGAAATTCAGTGTCATCAAATTCTCCCACACTTAGACCTTTGCTTGTCCTCAAGCAAAACATTTAAAGCTCAAAGTAAGAAAACTAGTGCTGACACGTGATTCGGGCAAAAAGGGCTTCTAAGTTCAAGTCAGGATGCAGTGACAGGTACTAAGTGAACCAAGGGTATCGTAATGACACTTATCCGCAGAGGCGGACATAAACTTCATTCTTATATTAGTCAACCGTATCATCCCACAATAACTAGGCCTACCTCTTCATCTCTTTTTGGGTCCTTTTCATTCAGGCGCAATCACATTAAGCCCGTTATCCGTACATGTTTCATAGTAGAGTGACCTGTTAGTGATTCTGATCCAAAACATAGGGTTTCTGGCACATAAGACTGTGTAAACCCTTTTATTTAACCCAAATGCAGTTGTGGGGGATCGGATCGTAATCCGCCCTACCGAGTTCAGCGCCAGATACCTCTGAACCAACTAACAATGGGTGAGCTAAAATTATATATATATATATATATATATATATATATATATATATATATATATATATATTTATTTTTTATTTTTATTTTTTGTGGCAACAATTCAACTTTTTGGTTTAAACGACCTTGTGAGGGTCATCTATCCGGAGTTTTCCTTTTTCTTTATTTATTTTACTGGATCATTCACTTATGTTCATCAGTCCCCTACGTAGAACATGCTTAGGCCGGAGCTGACTGTTGAAATAAACTACTTAGGACAAATTTGGAAATGATAATTAAGGCCATGGTACATGGGGTTTTGGAATGATTCCTATATTCGTGAAGTCTACGGTGCTAAAACGATACTAATGTTTCAAAAAGTTCACCTAAGTCACCACATCCTAATCCAAACCTGTCTTAAAGCCCAAAAAACGTGTAGAACAACAATGTTTTCTTCAAAAAAAAAAATTGTAGGGCTAAAGAAATGGGGAAAAATGAGGGTGCACTAAAGATACACTGTACTGGTGACTCGTCAGACTCATGCATTTTCTAGAAAAAAGACATAGACAAAAACAAGAAATAAACAACTAACTAAAAATGGAAATAGAAAGCAATAAAATCCCCTCCCACACTTAAATCAAACATTGTCCCCAATGTTTCGAAATAAGATAAGGAGAGTAACCTGTAAAACTACTGATGTGGACCACTGGTGCCCTCGTCGTCCTGCTGGGAATGCCTGGGACGACGGGATCTGCTATGATGTTGGTCTCTCCGGTCCAATCGGGCTGATAAGGCCGCCTGGGCATCTCTGACCAGTCGAAGGTAACCTAGAACGGAACCTTGAGTAGCCTCCATAAGCTGGTAATGCCGGCGGTTGAAGTCTTGCTGACTGGATTGCTCGTCTGTGATCGCAAGCAAGGTGCGAGAAACGGACTCGAAGGATCGATCTGTCCTCCGCCGTGATTCTTCCATAAAGCTCATATTATCCGTCAGTTGTTGCTGAATGGTAGAGAGAAGGTCATCTCGCCTTTCTTCTCTAGCCATAAGGTCACGCCACATCTCCTCAGTGACATAGGATCCAGGGACTGAACCTGCAAAAGGGTTAGAGGAAGAGGGTGCGGTGTGTGGTGGTGAAGGATGATGGGGGGACACATGAGGTATGGGAGACTGATCTCTCCGCTCAAATTCTTCGTCAGTGTCGTGTCCCTCCGTATCAGGAATATTAGGAGGAAGTGGACCTAGAACAGGTGGAGCATTTAAATCATAGGTCCAGTTCCTTTCATTACGTACATCGGTACGTCTACTGCAGGGCAAGGCAACAGATGGGATAGCTACACCATGGATCATCAATACAAAACCACCCTCTCTTCTCGCTCGGCACAATTTCATATCTTTTAGAAATTTTAGGTTGATTGTGCGAGGAGTTAAGGGCTCTAGTGTGGCTATCTCATTGTTCAGGTTAAGGGCCCGAGCAATAGACGTAATCAGTCCTCCAAAAACAATCGGTCCTGCTTTATTAATAGTAACAGACATGTGAGAAAGCATAAATGGGACCGGATTGATTCTTCTATTTGTGAGACTTCCTTGTAAAAACTGAAGCTCTTTAGCATTAACCTTATTTGGATTATCCCGGCCAAAAATAGTACATGCCAACAGGTATCTAAAAACTCTGATGGTCGGGTTGTGGATGGTCGATGCGAGAATTCCTTCAAAAGAAGTTATTAAATTATTTGACAATCTCTGCCAAAAAGGAAATGCATCGACCGACCATCCGTCATCCAAAGGGGTCTCACAAATAGCACCTTCCCAAAGAGGAATCCCTAACAGACTTGTTAGTTCGTCGGTACTGTACTTATATTCTATTCCAAACATTCTAAATTGGACAGTACCGACTGTGCTAGCAGTGTTAGGGTGGGCAGTGTAGATCAAAGAACTTAAAAACTCAACTGTCAGTTTCTCAAAGGTTGGTTCTCGGTTTTCAAAAATAGAGTGCAGTCCCAAAAAATCAAGTAAATGATAAACACTATGATAAATACCCAAGGTATAGAGACAGTTGTCGTCCACGTACCTCGTCGAGAGAATTTCTCGACCTTGAAGCCTTTGAATATTCCTCCTCTGCCTATCCCCGGGTTTTCCTTCTCGCAAAATATATCCTTCGAACTCCATAGCTTGCTCCTTGAATTGATTCGAAGATAGTGAAGATGGGTTTAAATATAAGTTGGTAAAGGTGAGATTTTTATGGAATTTAATTGGTGGAATTTCAAATGGAAGTTTGAAAGGGTTAATGGATAGTGGGTATTAAATAAAGGTGGGAGCTTTTATGGGTTTTAATGGAGTTTTGGAAGAGGAGAAAAATGGGTTTTGGGAGTTTAGAGGTTCAAAAATGGTGGAAGATGAAGTTCTCCCCCGTATTTACCAGGACGCCGTGGCGGGCGCCATAAGGTCATTTCCGGACCTGGGCCAAAATTTTGAATTTTGGAATGGGCCTCTCTTACCTTTTGCGTCTTGGGGGTCCCGATAGCGTTCTCATTTGTTTTCCTCTTCAACACGGGATTTGCACAATTTTTGTGGAAATAAAAATCAAATATTAAGAAAAATAAAATTATTATTGGATATATATATATATAAAAGGAAAAATAAAAACACACATAATATATATATATATATATATATATATATATATATATATATATATATATATATATATATATATATATATATAATCAAAGTACATAGGAAATATAGGAAATGCGAAAATACGAAATGTGTCTAGATATGCTAAAAAGTAAAGAAAACGCAGAAATACTGAATACTAAATAATAGAGTAGTAAGTCAGGGCAATATGATCAATCAGCTGGCTCCTCTGCCTGGCTGGATCCACGAAGCTCAGCGATCTCGCGACGAAGCTCTCCGATCTCCTGGTATAAAGAGTCTGCCTCAGTAGCATGAGTGAGATCAGATACCTCAATCTGCAAAGCAAGATCAGCTACCTCCTGTTTGAGCTTGGCAGTCTCTCTGCGGAGCTCAACAACCTGGGTGTATAAATCAGGTGGCTGCAAAGACAAATTATTAGATAATACAGTGATTTTGGGATACGGAGGTGTAGGGGTGTACTCAGCAATAGGAGGCGATCTAGGCTCCTCAATAGTCTCTCCATAACCCTCCAAAGAATATCTCCAATTAGCTGGGTCATGAACACTGGTCATTATCGGATCAGGCAGCAAAAAGTAATGAACAGCCTCGTTGTCGATCAACAATCTGAACTGGTTGGGGTTTGCAGAGGCTCTCCTTATCAACCCTCTGTCTAGGCAGAAATCAACGTCCATGGTGGTGTATTCACTGAAAACCCTGAGATGTAACAACTTACGCGATAGGCCTAAAGCAGGAGCAATCTGGGTAACAATACCTCCCACATGAATAATACCTACTGATGACCTGGCAATACTGCTAAGACCTTTCAGCAGAAAGTTCCCACATGCCACAGGACGTGACTGGGTCGCACAAAATAGTAGAAAGATCTCCTCCTCACTAAGCAAGGTCTCAGCATCTGGCAATCCAAAGAAAGTGTGTGTTATGATCATCTGAAAATACCTCAATGCAGGGTTGTGGATAACATGTGAGAACTGGGTGGAAGGATCCTGACTCCCTCCACCAGAGATATCACTCCAGAACTTCTCCACTTCCCTACTCAGAAAGTATCCCATAGGTGTCTCAGGAATAGCATCAGGGGTCGTCTGAAAACCTAATAAATCACCAAACTCCTTATGAGTGAAGGAGTATTCAGTCCCAAATAACCTGAAAATAGCACATCCATCTGGTCCGGCCTAGGGGTCATAAGAAAACGAGCTGAGGAACTCCAAAGTGAGGTTCCTATAGGTGTTGTTCAGGTCGTCGAACTGGTCCCATTGAAGCTGGTGGCATAAGAATCTGACACTAGGCTCAATGCCTAAAGCCTCCATGCAAGCCTGATCTGGGTACCTCGTAGGTACCATAGGACGCCTGAAGTGGACAAAGTAACGCTCTCTCTGGGCGTCATTCCTGAAAGTCACATGCATGTCGTCAAAATTCTGCATTCTGCACAGAGTTAGGAAGAAGGTCCTGTAAAACACAAACATTTCAAACATTAGTCCTGACAAAATATAACAAGAAATAAAATAAATAAAAAATGTAGAAAAAGTAAATAAGGTAAGAAAATCATGGGTTGCCTCCCATGCAGCGCTTGTTTAACGTCGTTAGCTTGACGACTGGAACTTATACATCTCTTGTCGGGATTGGTGGATCACTTAGAGTGTGGCTGGAGTAGGTTGTTGGAATGTCTCCTCCTTCGTAGAGCTTCAGTCTTTGTCCATTGACGATAAATGGTTTACATGTCTCGTTTTTTATTTCAACAGCTCCAGACCTCAGAATTTTTGATACTTTGAAGGGGCCAGTCCATCTTGAACGGAGTTTTCCTGGGAAGAGCCGTAGCCTAGAATTGAACAGGAGAACAGGGTCGCCTAAGTTGAAGTCTTTTCTTACGATTCTTTTGTCGTGCCAAGCTTTTGTTCTTTCTTTGTATATTATGGCATTCTCGTAGGCTTGCTGTCTGAGTTCTTCCAATTTGTGGATGTCAAGGATACGTTTTTCACCAGCAGTTAGGTAATCCAAATTCAAAGTTTTAATGGCCCAATAGGCCTTATGCTCTAACTCAAAAGGTAAATGACAAGATTTTCCATAGACTAGTTGGTAGGGGGTTGTTCCTATAGGGGTTTTGAAAGCGGTTCTGTAGACCCATAAAGCCTCTTGAAGCTTTTGCGACCAATCTTTTCTGGATACAGAGACAGTTTTTTCTAAAATGTGTTTAATCTCCCTATTAGATACTTCCACTTGGCCACTAGTCTGTGGGTGATATGGTGTTGCTACTCTATGCTTAACTCCATACTTGCTTAAAAGCTTATCAAATATTCTTGATATGAAGTGAGATCCTCCATCACTTATAACTAAACGGGGTGTTCCAAATCTGGGGAATATATAATTTTTAAATAATTTAATCACTACTCTAGTGTCGTTTGTGGGTGCAGCTATCGCTTCAATCCATTTAGACATGTAGTCTACTGCAACTAAGATATACTTGTTTCCTAAAGATGGTGGGAATGGTCCCATGAAATCTATACCCCATACGTCGAAGAGTTCTACTTCTTGGATGTTTCTTAAAGGCATTTCGTCGCGTCTTGAAATATTTCCTGTGCGTTGGCATCTATCACATTTGACAATGTAAGCATGGACATCACGCCACATGGTAGGTCAGAATAGGCCAGCTTGAAGAATCTTGGCGTAGGTCTTAGAGGTGCTTGCATGTCCACCATAAGGTGCGAGTGACAATGCTGAATTATACTTTCTACCTCGTCTTCTGGAACGCAACGGCGGAAAATGCCATCTTTGCCTCTCTTGAAAAGAAGTGGCTCATCCCAATAGAAATTTCTAACATCACTTAAGAACTTTTTCTTCTTGTGGTAATCGAGATCAGGGGGTATGATATCAGCAGCTAGGTAATTAACAAAATCAGCGTACCAGGGCACGTTACTTACAGCTAAGGATTTTTGAAAGTGCTCATGAGGGTCTGGTTTTTTATCTTCAATGGTTTCCAACTGGGCTATCAGTCTATCATAGGCAAAATCATCATTTAAGGGTACTAATTCAGGATTCAGGTATTCTAGCCTAGATAGGTGATCGGCTACTACATTTTCTGTGCCTTTTTTATCTCGGATATCTAAGTCGAACTCTTGTAGCAACAAAATCCATCGAAGTAACCTGGGTTTAGCATCTTTTTTACTTAGTAGGTAATGGATGGCAGCATGATCGGTGTAAACTATAATTTTGGCTCCTACTAGATATGATCTAAATTTGTCTATAGCGAAAACTACCGCTAGGAGTTCTTTCTCGGTTGTTGCGTAATTGAGCTAGGCGGCGTCTAGGGTTCTACTGGCATAATATATTACATGTAATCTTTTATCTTTTCTCTGACCTAGAACGGCTCCTACAGCATAATCACTGGCGTCACACATTATCTCAAACGGTTCAGACCAGTCAGGGGGTTTCATAATGGGTGCTGAAATCAATGCTTGCTTCAAAAGGTTGAATGCTTCATTGCATTTTTCATCAAAGATGAATTCAGCATCTTTCATTAACAGGCCAGTTAAAGGTTTTGTTATTTTGGAGAAGTCCTTGATGAAACGGCGGTAGAATCCAGCGTGTCCAAGGAAACTTCTAACTTCCCTGATAGTCTTGGGTGGTTTTAGGTTCTCTATAACTTCTATTTTTGCTTTATCTACCTATATACCTCTTTCGGAGATTATATGTCCTAAAACAATTCCTTCAGTTACCATGAAATGGCATTTTTCCCAATTCAGTACAAGGTTCACCTCCACACATCTTTCCAGGATTTTCTCGAGGTTGATAAGACAATTTTGGAAATCAAAACCGCAAACCGAGAAATCATCCATAAATACTTCCATGATTCCATCTAGATAATCTGCAAAGATTGACATCATGCAACGTTGGAAAGTAGCAGGGGCATTACAGAGTCCAAAAGGCATTCGTCTGTAGGCAAAAGTTCCAAAAGGGCATGTAAAGGTAGTTTTTTCTTGATCTTCTGGATGTATAGGTATTTGGAAGAATCCTGAATACCCGTCTAGATAGCAGAAGTAAGAATGTCTGGCAAGACGTTCTAACATCTGGTCTATGAACGGTAAAGGGAAATGATCCTTCCTAGTTGCTTTATTTAACTTTCTATAGTCTATGCACATACGCCAACCTCCTTCTATCCGCTTTGTTATTTGTTCACCTTTCTCATTTTGCACAACTGTGATGCCCCCCTTCTTGGGTACCACATGCACAGGGCTCACCCACTTACTGTCCGAGATCTGATATATTATACCTGCTTCTAGCAACTTCAGAACTTCCTTCTTGACAACATCACTCAGTATAGGGTTTATCCTTCTCTGGTGTTCTCCGGAAGGTTTTGAATCTACTTCGAGCGAAATCCGATGCATGCATACGGATGGACTTATACCTTTCAGATCAGAGATATTATATCCTAAGGCTGAGGGATATCTTCGTAAAACGTCCAAGAGTTGATCTGTTTCTTTTTGTCTCAAGGCAGCACTAACTATAACCGGACGATTCATTTCTTCATCAAGAAACTCATATCTCAGGTTCTTAGGCAGTTCCTTAAGTTCCAAGGCTGGTTTAATAGGGCAAGGCATAGGATCTGGGGTAAGGGATAAACATTCATAAAGGTTATCATCGATGTAGGGTTTCTTATAATTGTCATCTTCCAAAATAAGAGTTGATGGCAGCTTAATTGTTTCAATGACTTCTTCTCGCTCTAACTCCCTAACACATTCATCAATGATATCTATTGCATAACACACGTCTCCTATCACAGGTGCCATAAGAAATTTTGAAAGTATAAATTCTATCTTCTCGTTCCCTACCTCAAAGGTTAGCTTCCCCTTTTTGACATCTATTATGGCTCCAGCAGTCGATAAGAATGGTCTACCTAGAAGAATTGGTATGTCATCATCTTCTTTAATGTCCATGACAACAAAATCAGTAGGGATAAACAGCTGACCTATCCTAACAGGGACGTCTTCAAGTATGCCTATCGGATATTTAACAGATCTATCGGTTAATTTAAGTGACATCTTGGTAGGTTGCAACTCTCCTAAATTTAACCTTTCGCAAACCGCTAAGGGCATTAAGCTCACACTAGCTCCTAAGTCTAGAAAAGCTTTTTCGATGACATGACTCCCCAAAATACAAGGAACGGAAAAGTTTCCAGGATCTTTATCCTTTTTTGCTAATTTATTTTCGGCAATAGAATTACATTCCAAGGGTTTCGGATCATCAAGTCTACGTTTATTGGTAAGGATGTCTTTGAGAAACTTTGCGTAGGATGGTATTTGGGTAATGGCTTCTGTGAACGGGATTTCTACGTGAAGTTTTTCTATAACTTTAATGAATTTCTGATACTGATTATTGATCTGGGTTTGTTTAAGTCTTTGCGGATATGGTATTGGTGGTTTGTATGGCGGGGGTGGTATATAGGTTTTGTCTTTGGGTTCTTCTCCTTTTTCTTGACTTTCCTGGTTTACAGATTCCTCTGGTTTCTTCTTTTTATCTGGGATGTTGTCATCTTCCTTAGAAGTTTTGGGATCACTCAACCTTGGGTTACAAGGTTCATCATAAGCGGTCCCACTTCGTAGGGTAATGGCATTTGCTTGTCCTTTCGGGTTTTGTTGAGGTTGTCCAGGGAATTGTCCTCCAGGTGTGGTCTGAGGGGCTTGGTTTAAAGCTACCTGCGAGATTTGGGTTTCAAGCATCTTATTGTGAGTGATTATTTGGTCAACCTTGGTTCCTAACTGGGTAATTAGTTCGTTAACATGAACGTTTTGGTTCATGAACTCCTTGTTTTGTTGGATTTGAGCAGCGACAAAATTATCCACGATTTTCTCAAGGCTCGATTTTGGTGGTACAGGTTGCATAGGTTGATTTGATCTTGGGGCTTGATAACTTGATTGTCTCGGAGGGGCAGTATTTTGGATAGGGTTATTATTCTTATAGGAAATGTTTAGGTGATTCCTCCATCCAGGGTTATAGGTATTTGAAAATGGGTTCCCTTGGGTGTAGTTCACTTGTTCAGAGTTGGTCTCGTTTAACAGACTGCATTCTGCGGATTGGTGTCCTTTTGTCCCACATATCTCACAGTCTGATGAAACTGCGGCTGCAGTATTCGGGGTTGTACACATATGCTCAACTTTTAGGGCTAATGCGTCCATTTTAGCTTACATCATGTCTATAGAGCTTAACTCATGTATTCCTCCTTGGGCTTCCTTCTTTTCCACTGTCGCTCGTTCTACTCCCCATGATTGATGGTTTTGGGCCATATCTTCGATAAGGGCACTAGCTTCAGGGTAAGGTTTGTTCATCAGTGCGCCACCTGCGGCGGCGTCGATGGTCATCTTAGTGTTATAATGAAGTCCATTATAGAAGGTTTGAATGATTAACCAATTTTCTAAACCATGATGTGGGCATGCTCTTAACAGCTCTTTATATCTCTCCCAGGCTTCGAACAACGATTCTCCTTGGTTTTGGGTAAATCTAGTTATTTGGTTTCAAAGAACAGCGGCCTTACTCGGGGGAAAATATCTGGCAAGGAATACTTTTCTAAGGTCTTCCCAACTTGTTATGGAATTTGGTGGAAGGGAATTTAACCAAGATAGGGCCTTATCTCTGAGGGAAAAATGAAATAATCTTAAGCGAATCGCCTCAGGAGGGGCTCCATTAGTTTTAAAGGTGTCTGCTAGTTGGAGAAAGTTTTTCAAATGTTGGTTTGGGTTCTCTGTAGCAAGACCTGCGAATTGTCTCTGCTGTACTAACTGCAGCAGGGATGGTTTAAGTTCAAAATTGTTAGCTGGTATGGCTGGATTTACTATACTAGAACTAGGTTCCTCGTTGGATGGTTGGGCGAAATCCTTAAGAGGTCTTTGATTTTGATCTTCGGCCATAGCTTTCCTAAATTTACGGAAATATAAACGTGCGCGAGCGTAACGTTCTGGTTTAGCTAGAGGGTCTACTAAACTTCTGGTACTACGAGTTTTTCGCATTGACCGGCGGGTAACTTCCTTAGTCTAAACGGTATAACAACAGGGTACGAAATTTGACGAAATTGGTCCCCGGCAACGGCGCCAAAAACTTGATGCGTATTTTTTTTTTCGCAAGTGTACGAACGCGTCAGAGTAATATAAAAGATTATCGTATCCACAGAGACCAAGTGTCAATCTATCGCTATCTATTGTTAAGGTGTGTATCTAAGGTGATTGAAAATAGTAGTTTTGAAGAGTGCACGGTAGTAAATAAAGTAATTAAAATTAATTGATAAAGACAGGTTCGAATGCAATTCACACAACCAATTGATAATCCAAGTACTTGCTAATAGAACTACTTACGGGCAATATCTTCTACTTTGAAAAGAACTAATTTGACAGGAACTGTCGCTTTCGCGTACTCAGAACCGAGTTGTACCCCCTAATCAAACCCTCTTATTGTCACGGATAAAAAGGCGCGCATTGCGTTAGAGTAGTAAACCTATTTTTAAGAAATATAGTACCTTGACCAAGTTGAAAAGTATTTTAACCTGGATTTTCTAAAAAAAAGAGGTTCTTACGAACCAGACTTTAAACTTCTTAACGCGTCCGAAAATGGTTTAAAAATCTCTTTTCCTTTTAAATTAAAAACTCCTAATAAACTAAACAAAGCGCTTTCGCTGTTTTTGAAATAGTTTAAAAACAATTAAGTTTAGATAGGCTTTGGACGACTTTCGATCTTACCCAACGGAATTTAAGAATAGGAAAACTTATATTGAAAGTTAAAATAGCCCTTAAGTGTTTCCACTAACAATTGTACAGATTATCGGTTCGGTTATGATCTTCACATTCTAACCTTTATAAAATTAGCCAGACATGGTAAAGTAAAAGTTCATTTTTAGATTTTTCATAAAAAAGGTATTTAAGTGCGAGTGCGGAAAGTAAATGAAAGTAGTGCGAGTGCGGAAAGTAAATGAAAGTAATGCGGTTGCGGAAAGTAAATGAAATTAAAAGACAGTGCAAGAAATAAAGTTGACAAAAGGTAAAGTAATAAAAACCTGCTCCAATCGGAGTGGTTGAATAAAACGCGAACTGAAAGTAAAATGGCGGCAGGATTAACTTCCTTCCAGAGTGCTCCAAGACTCAATCTCACAGGCTCTTACAGACTCGATCTCTCAAATGTAGTAACACCTCGATGTGAAGCGATTACCACTATTACACTGATATATGCTTATGAACAACTGAACTTGGATGAAGAAAAACGAAAATCTAAAGTCCTATTTATAGGCAAGGAAACATGTGGAAAAGACAAGGATGCCCCTAGCATTTGAATTTGGGCGGGAACTTGTTTTGCTCTTGTGGCGCCCGCCACAACACCATGGCGCCCGCCATGAGTGTAAAATTGCTTGGGCAGTTGGAGATCGTGGGGAAAAACAGTTGGGAGGAGTTTGAGACATGGCCACGTCATGGAAGACCCTGTGGCGGCCGCCAGAGTGGATGCCATAAGTGCAAAATGCTGATTTTCTCTATTTTAGCTCATTTCGGCTCCCTTTTCGCTCCTTTTCTCGCTCGGGGCTCCGATTAGACTAAAAACCTGAAAACAAAGAAAAACATAATAATAACATAATAAAATGACATTAAAAGACTAAGAATGCATGTGAAATCGGAGTAAAAAATACGGTGAAATTCAGTGTCATCAAAACTTCACAACCCCAAATCTTCATGTAAGACATATGTGGTTTCTTACCACTCCATATTTCATATGGTGTCTTTTCAACCTTTTTGGATGGAATACGGTTAAGTGTGTAAGTTGCTGCCAGTAGTGCATGTCCCCAAAAGGAGTTTGGAAGATCGGCGTGACTCATCATAGATCGGACCATGTCTAACAAGGTTCGATTTCTTCTCTCAGATACACCATCTCATTGTGGTGTTCCAGGAGGAGTGAGTTGGGATAGAATTCCACACTCTTTTAGATGGTCATCAAACTCTAGGCTTAAATATTCACTGCCTCGATCTGATCGAAGAGTTTTAATATTCTTACCTAGTTGGTCTTGTACTTCATTCTTGAACTCCTTGGACTTTTCAAAGGATTCAGATTTTTGTTTCATTGAATGGACATAACCATATCTACTGAAATCATCGGTAAACGTGATGAAGTATTGAAAACCTCCTCTGGCTGGTATGTTCAGTGGTCCATCTACATCAGTATGTATGAGGGCCAAAAGATCATTAGCCCTTTCACCTTTTCCTGTGAATGGGGACTCTGTCATCTTTCCAATTAGACAAGATTTGCATGTATCATATGATTCGTAATCAAAAGAGTCCAATAGTCCATCTTTATGGAGTTTGGAGATGCGTCTCTCATTTATATGGCCTAAGCGACAATGCCAAAGGTAACTTGGATTTAACTCGTTAGGTTTCATCCTTTTAGTATTAATGTTATAAATTGGCATTTCAAGATCAAGGACATACAATCCATTGTTTATTTGTGCAGTAGCATAGAATATATCATTCAAATAAATAGAGCAACAATTGTTCTTTATTATAAATGAAAAACCAAACTTGTCCAAACAAGAAACGGAAATAATATTCCTGCTAATTGTAGGTACATAATAACAGTTCTCTAACTGAATTATTAAACCACTAGGTAAAGTCAATACATAAGTTCCTACAGCTAAAGCAGCATCCTTTGCTCCATTGCCAACTCGTAGGTCAACTTCACCTTTTTAGCCCTTGCACATTGGTACAAATGTGAGAACCACATCCAGTATCTAATACCCATGATGCAGAAGTAGATAAATTTATTTCTATAACAAAAATATTTGAAGTCGAAGTCTCCACTATATTCTTCTTATCTTCTAAGTACTTTGGGCAGTTTCTCTTCCAGTGTCCGGTCTTACCGCAATAGAAGCAAGTGCTCTCCTTTGTTATACCTCCACTAGGCTTCAAAGCAGGGGCAGTATGTTTGGGTTTGGTAACTTCCTTGCCTTTCCATTTACCACCCTGCTTGGCGGGCCTTTTGTTCTGTTTCTTTCCATTACTGACCATCAGAATGGATTTCCCTTTTGACTTCAGATTTTGCTCAGCAGTTCTTAACATGCCTAGCAATTCAGGAAGAGTTTTGTCCATATCATTCATGTTGAAATTAAGGACAAATTGACTAAAGCTTTCCGGCAATGATTGCGGGATCAAATCAGTCGCAAGCTCCTTTTTGAGGGGAAATCCCAATCTTTCAAGGTTCTCCACATACCCAATCATCTTGAGTACATGGGGACCTACAGGGGTTCCCTCAGATAGCTTAGCTTGAAAAGGGGCTTTTGAAACTTCAAACCTCTCATGCCTTGCCTGCTCTTGATAGATCATCTTCAGGTGTTCGATCATATCGAACGCTGCCATGTTTTCATGTTGCTTTTGCAATTCAGAATTCATGGTAGCCAGCATGAGGCAAGCAGTTTCATTGGCATCATCAACATGCTTCTTATAAGCATCTCTTTCAGCCTTAGGAGCAAAACTAGGAGGCTCCTCCTCAAGAACAGGTGTCTCTAAGACATACAACTTTTTGTCATGTTTGAGGATAATCCTCAGATTTCGGTGCCAATCCAGAAAATTTGTCCCCGACAATTTTTCCTTATCAAGGATTGATTGCAAAATGTTGTTAGATGTGTTTGTTGTCACGGTAATCTACAAAATAGAATGGAAAAATATAAGTATCATTAAAAAAACATATTCAATTAGGCCTTTAATTAAATATGCTCCCACTATTTTACTCAAACCAAATGAACCTCACCATTTGATTCGGAAAATCCCGTTGGAAGATTTTCTAGTGGATCGAGATCCATATTTCACTTTGTTTTAAGTCAGCGTTAAGCTGATTACACAAAACTCAGCTATTTAGGTACGAACTCCTTCCAATTATATCCAATACAATTCTCAAATATTTTAGTTGGGTGAATAACTCCTTATTCTAATCCATCACATGGGTTATTCCCAACTTTTGCTTCTAAACGTATATAATCTTATTATATTTTGTTTAGTTAAGTTTGACCCATTATTTTAGAAATTGGATATTACATTTATCCCATCGTATCTTACTAATATAGAACATGCACCTCGCGTTAGGCGAAACCTACATTATTCAATACTAGTCTTGATGAGTTCTAAAACTTGGAAAGCATAAACTTAATATTCAATTTGAGGGAATTTTCATTAGTTTGATCTCACCGGCTTATTTATCATATAAATCGTCTCTCACATGCATCAACATACATACACATGCATCAACATACATACAAAATGAAACAGTTATGGCCCCTAGCGCAATTGTTCTCCCAAGCCAATGAGAGAACCTAAGCTAAACCTAATAAAGATCTACATTTCTTCAAGCAAGATCTCCAAGGTTGTCCTCATTTGATCTTGTAGTCTTCTTCTTCTTCATAACATTACATTACAATAAAGAATACTCATTTTACATACGAGGGAGTGAGATGAGAAAAGAAGTTACATCAAGAAATTAAAAGAGAGGCACGACACGCAGATTGTATTTTAAAATCCCAAAACAAAATAAAGGAAAACTAAGGTCATAATTGATCACCACAAGAAAAAAATAATAAACACACTTTTACTATTATTAATTTTAATCCTGTTAATTAAATGAATCAAATTAAATTTCGCCGAATGATCACACTACGCAGACGGGGGTTTCGCTGCCCTTTCCATAAAATTAAAGCACAACTTTTGTGACATCACAACCCTAATCACAGATCTTTCAGACAACACAACCCTTGTGCCATCATGAACCCTAATGCAACAATTTCATATCATCAAACACCATGATCAATAATTCAGTATGATTGATCCATATGCCACTGCTTCACCATACTAAAGTCGATTTCTGAAGCAAATGAAGATGGATCGCTCAAAGGAATAATGATCATTACGCGATTTAAATGAATGAAATAGAAACAATATATCCAATATACCATCTTTGCATCAGATTTAATTATATCACATATAAAATTTGGTCGATCATATTTGTGTAACTTAAGGATGATCAATATATCGCTGCTTCACCATACTATTGTCGGCTCCAAAGCATAGTCAATATCGATCATCCAAATCGTACACAGCCTCATGCCAAAATTCAATTTCTCGATTTAATTTAATTTTTTATGTGTTTTAATCAAATTAAAACAATAAAACAGAAAATAAACACTTATCCGATGCATGGTTTCGTAAGTGGCTCTGATACCACTGAAGGGAAATCGCGATTCAAAAATGCAAGGAAATTAAAATTTCCCTTTAAAAATCCTTACGAACGATCATGATCAGTGATAGAATGGTTATCTCTTGTGGCGATGAAACCTTTGATTCTGAATCGAAGGTTTGATCACGAGCGATGTACGATGAACAACGCCTCTACTCAGTCCACACAAACAGCTTCCTTCAGTCTCAGTGCTAGCTGCTACAATTGAAGGCTTTGAGTGAGAGATAGAGAGAAGGAAAATACGACTAGGGTTTCACAACTGAATTTTCATCAAGTGTTTATGCTTCTGCACAAGGGTTATATTTATAGAACCACTTGCGTGGGCTGCAAGCTAAAAAGCCCACTTAAGTGCATACACACCATATCTTATGATGTACCGTATATCACTTAAGCACGCGGTACCTTACCACAATCCGTATTCCACTTAACTGCATCGTACCTCACGATGTTACATATTTACTAGTACACTGTCCCTTACGGTGTTCCTTATTTACTCTACCTTTTATCAAACTGTCCTTATGTGTGTGACCCTGTAGGATTTCGCGACGTTGGCAATTATATTAAATCATGCATTTAACATAATGAAGAGTGAGCGGTATCTAGCAACACATCACTGCTACCCAAGTCACGAAATTGTCATGTGATCTGACAAAACCTTTTGTGATAGTGCTTGTGTGTACAATTACCCTTTTTGCCCTTATGTCTATATTGAACACAAGGCATATACCGTGTCATCCTTGTTCAGTTCAATATTGGGCCCTTAGACATTTATCCTATTATGCAGGATGGGTAAATTCCATCTAGGTCACTCATGTCCTTCAACATGCTTTATGAAGTACCCATCAACTGTCTTTATAGTCATCCAATTACAGACAATGTTTGATCAGCAATAAAGTACTTGACTCTACATCTAGGGTCCATAGTGGTTTCAGGTCGAAGGGTGGTATACACCACTATCACCATGAGAGTAACTTATGACACTTTGCATAACATTCTATGTAGTACTCTCATAGTGGGTCAATCCAGTATAAATATTACTCCTAATATTCATACCTATGTTAAGACTTGATAACTCCTTATCCATAATTCATGAGATGTGATCATCAGTCTATCTACATAATAGTCTTAATGCTTTAAGGTTATCCCATTTCACATTAAAGCTCGACTACGGATACTTTAAGAATATTGTCCTTATGTTTAATGGAATCTCGTGATTTAGTCACACTTAATATTTCATTAAACGAACTAGCTATTCTAGGGACTTTATCACTTTGGTAAAATAAATATAATAAAGAAATGCCTTTTATTATTAATAAATAATTCGATACGAGTTCCAAAAGTATTGGCCTCTAGGGCTTACACCAACAAGGGCTTCATCAGGGATTCTACCCGGGTTTTATCAAACAACGACTGAAGGATCTTCAAAGTCCTGCCCAATTTTTGTGATTATGGGAATTGTATGCAAGTTTCATCTGTATGGGCTGAGATTAATCAACAAGGTATTATCAGGGATACATCAAAGTTAGATACCCACGGATCACCAAGGATTGGTCAATCCTTGCTCCCCACCAAAATCTACTAACTACGTGGTCAAAATTAGGGTTTCTCTCTATATGTTATCATCTTCTCCCCGAGAAGATGAAGACTCAATGTCATTATCATCTCAGTTTGAATCTTATTAAATAAGGGCAGTTGTCGTACCCCAAATTTTGCTCACGCTTCATATGCTTTCTAGTGTCACTTTATTTGTGAATGAATAAAATGGCACAATTGGTAGAATAGCGTGTTTAAAGAGTTACAAGGGGGGGATCAGGAGTTCAAATCCCACCTTTCTCACATTTAGTGCTTTTTACTCTTTTATTTGTTTTTCTTTATTTCTAACTTTTTGTATTAATTTCAAATCACAAAAAAAAAATCACAAAAATAACATTTTTAAAATCATTTTATTATTAATTTTTGTATTTCTTATTAATGCATTTTTTTTCATTAAAATCATAATTTTATGCATAAAATAGCCAAACAACATAAAAATAATAAAAATATGAATAAGATAACTTTTTATTTAACTTTTTTAATAAGTTAATTTTACGGAAAAAAAAATTTATTTGATTTTTCTATTTTTTGCAAAAAAAATAAAACCAATCAATTTTCTAGTTTTAATTGAGTTAATGGTCTTAATCATAATTCATGTTTTTCCGTTTTTACTAACCTAATTTTTATCTATAAATAACACATGTTTTCT
Organism: Lathyrus tuberosus; assembly: GCA_022829125.1. NCBI lineage: Eukaryota > Viridiplantae > Streptophyta > Magnoliopsida > Fabales > Fabaceae > Lathyrus > Lathyrus tuberosus. The sequence continues at coordinate 2,507,804 of JALAZF010000164.1, forward strand.
ACAATTTTTTTCATGCACAATTTACATATTCACTGTCCTAATTTTGGTATGTATAATTTGTGCACGTCTGTTTGTGTTTGTCTGATATGATTTTGCTTTAAGGATTATTTTTATGTGTTATTTCAAAATTTTGTACATAAACAATTAACTAAAGCTTTGTATATATGTATTCGATTTCAGTTTTTTTCATCATTTGAGTGTTTGTACATAATTAAATTTCAAAAGTAATTAGTTTCAATTAGAAGGCTTTTGTATATAGATATTTTTAATTAATTTTTTTTATAAAAAAACAAAGGTTTTATAATTAAATTTAATAACTATCAATTTTTAAAATTAATTTTTCAACTAATAAAAAAATCATTTTTTAAAAAATAAATTTTTTTAACTAAGGTCAAGAAAAAAAAAATTTAAGTCAGCTTTTCTAAAACAACTTAAACAAATTTTTCTTTTAACAAATAATAGGAAGTCAAAATTTTTAACACAAAATTTCCTCTTCCACCTCCCCACATTTTTTCCAGTAAAAATCTATCATCACCCATCCAAAGTATACACCAACCATTACTCAAAACCTTCAAAGAAATCCATTGAACAATCAAACTCATCAAAACATAAAACATACATCACCATCGAACCATCACGATTCAGCCGTAATTATAATCGCAACCACCACAATCATGGATCCAATGTTATAGTAGTCGTCAGAACCGTTACACTCACCTTCGTTGCTCAGTATTCACGTGTTTCTATCGCCGCCGATAATTTTCTCTTTTGCTTCCTTGTTTCCTTCGTATTGTATTAAGTAAATAAAAGTTGAAGGTAGGAAATATGGCTTTGTATGTTTTGTGATTATCGTGATTTTCAGAAAGGGACAATTTTGGTTTGTTTTTATGATGGAAGAAGAAGAAAAGTAACAAAGTAGTGTTTGTAGTTTGAGAGAGAGAACCGAGTGAAAGGAGGAAAGACCGGGGCTGCTGTTTTATTTTTTTCTTTTGCTATGTCATTTTTCCATGTGGCCGCCTGGTATTGGACATGAGTTTGATGGTGGAACAAGTCCATCTCTTTTATTGTTTTAATATAGTTTTTTTTCAAATAGCTAATAAGAATTCCCTAACATAATAATAAATAAAACAAGACAATATGTTATTCTATGAATTTAGATAAATTACAACTGCCCCTACAAAGACAACATTTCCAGAAGGATTGAAAAAAATCATCAATGAAAGCACCAAGTAGGCAGTAGATATCCTCACAGTTTCACATTTCCTGAAATTTTATATCTATTCAAGTTCGCTAGAAAACCCGCCAATGTTGATCAATATCAACTAATGAAACTTTTACATTACACATTCATTGACATAAGTTGACGAGCAAGACCAGGACCTTGTTGTAACAGCTCTCTCAAATTGTTTTCCACCTCTGCAGACTGCTTCTCCAAGTATTCTTTGAGCTTGTAATGCGGTAATTGAATTTTCACTTTCCTTGAACTTGTTCTCATGTTCGTTCATTAATGTCGCCTTTGTTTTCCCAATGGATTTGTAAACATTAGTATCATCGGGAACCTGCTTCAGCTCCTCCATTGTCAAGAAAGGAAATTTTTATCTGTTTCTTTGGAACGAAACTAGTTTTGCACTTGCTTCAATTTCCTTATAGTTTCTATCATGCGACCTTGAATTTCCAAGAAAGCGGTTTTGATGGATTCGCCTGCCATGTCGATCATCATAATGGATTATTCTTGGATCGGAAAACAAAGTGCAGATTTCAAATCTTTTAATACAGTTCTTATTTTTGCATCAGGTGAAGGGAGGCACCCCTCCCCTTTGTTTTTTTTTTTATTTTAATTACTTTTTTAAATTATTTATTTAAAGTCAAGATAGTTTGTTTCTCCTAAATTAGGGTTAGATATGAATTGGGCTTATGCCCTCATTTACCACTAAACATATTTCCTTATCTTGTTGCTTTCAACACCCCTTTATTATTTCTTTAATAAAAAATATGTATAATTAATTAGGGAATTAGGGTTAACCTTTGGGATAATTTTTGGATAATAAATAGGGATAAATTTCTAGGATTTTTGGGATTAAAAAAATCACGGATAAAAATCACTGATAAGAGATAGGATATTTGGTTAATTAAACCTCTTAATATTTAATATAATATCATCACTAATTTATTTTCTTAAATAAATTAATCATTATATTTTTAGAATCAACCAAAAGGGATAAAATAAACTCAACCCACCTAAATAGTAAGTCCTCTGCCCTTATACAATGAGGCATTTTTCAAAAATTAAATATTTCTCCGCCCCCGATGCGTGAGAATTTTTCAAGGGATAAAAACAACTAACCAACCAACATTTTAACAAGAACTACGGTGTTCTGAGCTGTAAGATATTGGAACGAACTCTAGTGTTATCGACAGAGGTTTATCATGTCGTCGAAGTCTGCTTACATGTTGTTGTCGAAGACCTACATGCTGTAGTCGAATTATGTTCTAGTATGTAGTTGTCGATTTGGGCCTTGTGTTAAAGATCCAATTGTTTAAGTTAGCTTGTACCCTAAGTTAGCTTGTAATGGGTAATTGTTAAAAAGTCCATTAGTGTAGTATGCCAGGTTTATTATAAATAGCATACTAGTCTCTCATCTTAAGTGTGACAAATCCTAATTAGGGTGAGAGAGTTATTTTTTATTCTTGAGTACTTGTAATCTGTTTTATAGAGAAAGTAAAGAATAACAGTTATAACCAATCCTTGTTGTTCTTCTTGATTTTTCGCTAACGCTAACCCCTGTGTGTTTCTTGATCATAAAGAAACCGTTTATAATTTGTTTCAAGACATCGTTTTTCACAACAAATTGGTGCGGTGAGCATGGAGAAAGATGCCTTCAACAAAGTATGAGATTGAAAAGTTCACTGGAGTGAACGATTTCGGTCTGTGGTGCTTGAAGATGAAAGCCCTACTGGTTCAACATGGTTGTTTGGAAGCTTTGAAGAGAGATGCAGCCATGGACGTTGCGCTAACGGAAAAAGAAAAGACGACCATGATAGAGAAAGCCTACAGTGTAATATTGTTGAGCCTTGGTGATAAGGTTCTCCGACAGGTATCAAAGGAGATTACGACATCGGGGTTATGGTTGAAACTTAAAAGTTTGTACATGACCAAATATCTGGTGAATCGACTCTACCTGAAGCAAGCTTTGTATTCATTCAAGATGAGTGAAGACAAAATGTTGGTTGAGCAGTTAGATATGTTCAACAAGCTGATTCTTGATCTTGAAAATATTGACATGAAGATCGATGATGAAGATCAAGCACTATTGTTGTTGTGAGCTTTGCCCAGAACACATGCTCACTTCAAAGAAACTCTTCTGTATGGAAGGGAGTCCCTGAGCTTTGAAGAAGTTCAATCAGCCTTGTATTTTAATGACTTGAATGAACGAAAAGAGTTTAAACCTTCAACGGTTAGTGAAGGGTTGGCCGTTAGGGAAATATTCTTGCGAAATGAAGGTAAGTTTGACAAAAAGAAAGGTAGAAGTCAACAGAAGTCTTATAGTGGAAAGGCATCTGGTATTCGATGCTATCACTGTAAAAAGGAGGGTCACACAAGAAACGTGTGCCCTGAACGCCTAAAAGATCATGGAGGTAAGGATAATGGCAACGCAACCATTGTTCAAGATGAATTCGAATCATATGATGTTCTTAGGGTTTCAAGCGGCGACTTAAGAAAAGAGTGGATTATGGATTCAGGTTGCACTTGGCACATGACTCCAAACAAAGAAGTGTTAGAGGAGCTATGTGATCAAGATGGTGGACCAGTGCTGCTGGGAAAAAACAAAGCTTTCAAAATTGCAGGTCTTGGACCTGTGAGATTTAAGCTCCATGATGAGTCAATAAGGTTATTGACAAAAGTCAGGTATGTACTTGATTTGAAGAGAAATTTGATTTCTCATTGTGAATTCGACAAGAAGGGATATGCTTTCAAGGAGAGAAAAGTATCCTAAGAGTCATGAAGGGGTCGAAGGAAGTCTTGAGAGGCGTGAAGAAACAAGGCTTGTATACCCTTGAGGCTGAAGTTGTAAGTGGTTCGACAATTGTTGCATCCACGAAACCTTTGTCAAAGACAGAAATTTGGCACATGAGATTGGGCCATGTCAGTGAAAGGAGCCTGGTTGAATTGGGGAATCAAATTCTGCTTGGAGGAGACAAATTTGAAAAGCTGAAATTTTATGAACCCTATGTACTTGGAAAATCAGAGTGAAGTTCAACAAAGGCAAACAAAGAACTCATGGATCCCTTGATTACATCCATGTTGATCTTTATGGGCCTGCAAGGTGTCCATCACATTCAGGAGCAAGGTATTTTCTATCCATAGTCGATGATTATTCCAGGAAGTTATGGGTATTCATCCAGAAGACTAAGGATAAAACTTTTGAGAATTTCAAAGGTTGGAAGACTCTGGTCGAAAATCAGACTGGCAGAAAGGTCAAGAGATTGAGAACCGACAATGGCCTTGAATTTTGCAATGAGGCGTTCGATAGCTTTTGTGCTGCCTCAAGTATTGCAAGGCACAAAACTATTGCAGGTACTCCATAACAAAATGGTTTGGCAGAAAAGTTTAATTGAACTATTTTGGAAAGAGTTAGATGCATGTTGACTAGTGCTGGATTAAAGAAGGTGTTTTGGGTTGAGGCTGTTTCGACAGCAACATATCTAATAAACAGATGTCTTTCGACTGCGTTAGATATGAAGACACCTGAAGAAGTTTGGTCGGGACATCCACCTAGTCTTGACAGACTGAGATTATTTGGCTGCGTGGCCTATGCTCACATCAGGCAAGACAAGGTCGAACCTAGAGCTCTAAAATGCATGTTCATGGGATAACCTAAAGGAGTCAAAGCTTATAAGCTATGGTGCCTAGAGCCAGGTCACAAGAGGTGTATCACTAGTCGAGATGTAGTTTTCAATGAAGCTAAGATGGCCTTCAAGAAAACTAATGATGTTGACGAAAAGCTGGAACCGGGAGAGATTCCTGTTGAGGTGGAGCATGTTGATGTTGAATTGCGTATCCCAGATGAAGTCGAAGCAGAAACAGAAGTTGTTGTCGAAGATGATGAGACTGATAATAACTACCTGCTAGCAAGAGATAGGTCGAAGAGAGTCATCAACCCACCTTAGAGACTTGGGTATGCAGATCTTATAGCTTATGCCTTAATCTCTGCAAGTGAGGTTCTCGAAGAAGAACTTAGAGACTATAAAGAAGTTATAAGGAGTCGAAAGAAGACTGAGTGGCTAAAGGCCATGGATGATGAGATAAAATCTCTTCATGATAACAATACCTGTAAACTGGTCAAGAAACCTGCTGGATCCAGGTTAGTCAGCTGTCAACGGATTTCCAAAGTTAAGGAAGGAATCGAAGGAGTGGCGTCGAAGAGATACAAGGTAAGATTGGCCGCTAGGGGTTTCACTCAGAAAGAAGGTGTCGACTTCAATGATGCGTTCTCCCCTATTGTGAAGCACAGATCCATTCGAATGTTGCTTGCCATGGTAGCACAGTTCGACCTTGAACTAGAACAGATGGATGTGAAGTCTGCGTTCTTGTATGGTGATCTAGATGAAATAATCCTGATGAGGCAACCTGAAGGGTATGTCGAAAGGGAGAAGGAAGATTATGTGTGCAAGCTAAAGAGATATTTATATGGACTAAGAGAATCTCTTTGATAGTGGAATAGGAGATTCGACAAGTTCATGGCATGCATAAGTTTCATTAGAAGTCAGTTCAACAACTGTGTTTACTTCAGATTTCGACCTACTAATTCATTTGTTATTTTGTTGCTTTATATGGATGATATTCTAATAGCAAGCAATAATGTCAAAGATGTAATGAGGGTGAAGGTTGAACTCAATAAGGAGTTCAACATGAAGGATCTAGGAGCGACGTCCAGAATTCTTGGCATTGACATCCAAAGAGATAGAAAGCAGTCGAAATTATGCTTATCTTAATAGGCATACCTACGGAAGATTCTCGAAAAGTATGGTATGTCAAATTCAAAGCCTGTTGTGACTCTGATAAACCCTTAATTCAAGCTGAGTATAGATCAGTGTCCCAGTATTGATGTCAAAAGAGCTTATATGAATAACATTCCATATGTTAATATAGTGGGTTCTTTGATGTATGCTATGGTTTGTACTAGACCTGACATAGCATATGCAGTAAGTCTTGTAAGCAGGTACATGGCGAATCCTGGAATGGATCACTGGAAAGCATTGAAGTGGATTCTAAGGTACATAAATGGGTCTCTGAACAGAGTCTTAATTTATAGTGGAGCCTTGGGTGAAGATAGTAAATCAGCAATCGAAGGATATGTCGACTCTAATTATGCAGGTTGTATGGATTCCAGAAAATCTATTTTTGGATATGTGTTCACTATGTTTGGCACATCAATAAGTTGGAGAGTAACACTTTAGAAAGTTGTTGTCTTATCAACCATTGAAGCAGAATATATCGCCCTAACTGGAGCTATAAAGGAAGCATTGTGGCTTAAAGGTTTTGCAAAGGAGCTTAAACTTCAAGGTCGAGTTATCACTGTTAAATGTGATAGTCAAAGTGCAATACACATGTCAAAGAATTCAGCATATCATGAGCGAACCAAGCACATCGATGTGAGGTTGCATTTCGTCAGAGGGGTAATCGAGCGTGGAGAAGTCTAAGTGCTGAAGGTTTTGACAGATCATAATGCTGCTGAAATGATCACCAAGACGTTGCCCAGTTGCAAGTTTTTCCACTGTATGTAGTTGATAAAGCTGCATGAAGAAAGCTAGTTTGTTTCTTGTTGTTATAGAGTTTGTTCCAAGGTAGAGATCTGTGAGATATTGGAACGAACTCTAGTATTGTCGACATAGGTTTAGCATGTCGTCAAAGTCTGCTCACATGCTGTTATCGAAGACCTACACGCTGTAGTTAAATTGTATTCTAGTATGTAGTTGTCGAATTGGGCCTTGTGTTAAGGATCCAATTGTTTAGTTTGTACCCTAAATTAGATTGTAATGGGTAATTGTTAAAAATCCCACTAGTTTAATATGTTAGGTTTATTATAAATAGCATACTTGTCTCTCGTCTTAAGTGTGACAAATGCTAATTAGGGTGAGAGGGTTATTTCTTATTCTTGAGTACTTGTAATCTGTTTTATGAGGGTATGTAGGCATAGAGTTTTAAGACTCTAGCGAGTACAATAATAAGAAAAAAAACATTTTTAGGTTTATCTTACTCAATTAATTTTCTCAAATAATAAGACATTTTGTAAATAAATAAATAAAACACTTAATAGATATAAGCAAACGTCTTTAGGCATACAATAACCCTAGACTTAGAGGAGGATCCTATTGAGTACAATGGAGGTGAGGGGTGCCTAGTACCTTCCTCTCACTTAACCGACTCACGAATGTAGTTTAATACTCTTAATCATTAGGTTTTATCATTGTTTCCATTTTCCTTAGGAACAAATAAAGGATGATGGCGACTCTGGAATTTTGTCGGTCGCGACACATATGAATTGTTGCGTTCACTTTATATAATCTTGATCTTACTTTCCTTGAAAGTTCTACTACATAAGAGTGCATTCTTCATCAATTCATACGAGAGGTAATATTGTGCCTTTTCTTTTTCCTTCGTTAGTAAGCTTTTACCTTTACATGTTGCTAGTGTTCCAAATGATTGATATTATTGATGTATAAAGTAGTTCATGAATACTCACTTCCAAAAATTTATATTGACGTAAATCAATTATATGCTTATAGTGATGTTGTACTATTCCATCTATATGCTTGAAATATACTCTTGGTGTATTTGGCTTGTTATGTATTATTGCATGAAGTATGGTAGAACATGTTATAATATTAGCAAAATTCTTATTGTGAGTCACTATTATGACAACATCTCTCTTTTTGGTTTGAGTGGTGATAAGATTGTACATCGCCTTGCTAGAGCACATGCGTGTGAAGCATTTCAGGAGCACCAAAGGCATATGTCACGTAATTGTATCGCTTTTGTACAAGCTCAAGAGTTTTAATTACATTGTATCGTTTATGTTTCATGTTTATGTTGTGTTATTAGGCATAAACTGTGGCAATTATGTTCTATTATTGCTTAATATGCTTGTATTTATGTTTAAGCATTCTTGTTCAATATGTATATCATTCTATGTTAGTGCTACCATGTTGATGTTCTTATCTTTGCAAATTGCCTCTATATGGTATATTGGTTTGTATGTGATAAAAGATACTTCTCATTGTTTGCTTTGTCTCTTTTTGATGTTGTCAAAGGGGGAGAAGTATACAAATGAAGTTGGATGCATCTATTCAGGGGGAGTCTTCATGAAGACACAAAACGTTGCGAAACGCATCGTCTCAAGTTTTGCCATAATAAAAAATGGGGAGTATGTGAGTGCAACTTTCCATTCAATGTGTTTTGAATGATGTCAAAATTAAGATAGTTTAGCGTTAATGTATATTGGACGGTATTCTCTGATTATAGATATGCATCTTAGCATTAGGAAGCATTAAAACGGTTTGCAAAAGGTTTATGCATCATACATGCATTGAAAATAAGGTTTTGTGAAAAATGCATTGAAAGACAAATTTTTGTGAAAACAATACATCATAGGTCGACACATACGTGTTTAGGTCGACCTATAGAAGTTTGCACTTTTATATAGGTCGACACATAGCCATCTTAGGTCGACACACATGCATCAATAATAAAGTTCGTAGCCACTGTCTATAGGCTGGCCAACTTAGGTCGACACATGGTCAACACAAGACATCAATAGGTCGACCTAAGACCTTCACAGGTCTACATATTTGCTTTGATAGGCCGGCCTATAGCTTCCATAGGTCGACACATGCGATGTAATTCTTCATAATTTCATATTTTTTTCGTTCCTTTGCATTCCCTCTTGTTTACTAACTTGCATACATATAAATAATATTACATGCATCTTTTTCTAGTAAGGTTCTAGTGTAAAACCTACACGAAACCATAATTTTAAAGCACACTCATCACCTTCAACCTCTCTTATATGCATACACACAATCAAACTACACATAATCATTTTTGATTGGATGACCATCTAGATTAGGGTTGATAACGTCCAATTAGGTTGGTGTACCAAGAATAATGAGTAGAGTTCTTTGAGGGTTTCAAATAAGAACATTGAGATGGGGTTTTCCTTCAAGATCATTGAGGATTTAAAGTTTTTGGACAAGATTACGTAATTCAGATCCAATCGAATTAAAGCCTTGTGACAAGGTGGTTCCTTGCAAGGGAGTACCGTGAGACGGTGGATTGTGTTGGTAAATTTTAGGTTTCAACAAGTATGCGTTTGGGATTAATTCGACCATGTGAAAGCCTTGAGACAAGGTGGTTCCTTGCAAGGAAGTAGAAAGAATTGGTGAATTGAAGCGACATTGTTGGTGACTTGATCAATCTTTGATTAAGGGTTTTGGGAGGTGGTAGAATCAACAACAAACCATAGGGCTTGTAGAGTTAGACTTCTTTATCTCTTGTATATACACTTTTTGCAAAGTAAGGTTAATTGCAAGTATCTTAATTCAATTTCGAATTGAGGGCAGACGTACCCATAGTGAGACCGATTAGGGAACTTCCTAGACAAATCCTTGTGTGTGTGTGTGTGTCTCTCTCTCTCTCTCTCTATCTCTCTCTCTCTCTCTCTCTCTCTCTCTCTCTCTCTCTATCTATCTATCTATCTATCTATCTATCTATCAATCTATCTATCTATTTATCTATCTGTCTATCTATCTATCTCTTTCTCTTTTAATTGTTGTGCTTGAAAATTATTGAATTTATTGGTTGTTTGACCAATTCGATTGGGAATTATTTTTTATCACGTTTTGAATTAGGTTTTGTTGATAGAATCATAATCTGGTTGATTATGATTTGTTTTAAAATCAACATAACAAAGTAAATTTCCAAACGATATCGATTACACACAAGGTATTTGATAAATTGCATTGTTGTGTTTTTGTTCATTGGAAATAAGCTCTACATATGGCTTAGCATTTGATTATGTTGTGTTTAATTGTTGTTAAACAATTTGTGTTCATTATCATTCAATTGTGTAACTTTGCGCGTATCCAAGCTTTTCGATAGTAGGTTCGGTTAGACGATTCGATTCGGGTTATTTCTGTTATGCCATAAAACTTTTGAAAATCATGTTTTCCAAAAGTTTATTTTTAAATTTGTGATCTATTCACCCCCTCTAGATCGAAGTCTGTCGTCTAACATAATATGCAATTCAAATCAACTATCAATATTACCACTCATTATTGTGCGGCATAACTTATGTCTGAGTCAACAACATGAAATCAACCGTATTACTTAATAGACGATTTCTTAGCCTATTAACTAATATAATAGCATTACCTTTTGATAGTTAATGTGGATGTTAAAGCTAAAATTTTCTTTAGAGTTTAACATCTAGGAGATGAAAATATTGGATCTAGTAATGAAAAGTATCTCTAGATATCAAATCAAAACCATGAAAATATGTTTTAGGTAACTAATGCAAAACAAGCATTAAGTATGAAGAATTCATCAATATTAAAGCATAAGAAGAATTACATAGAAAGCCATTGTCATAATTAATATATGAGTATATGGATGACTACATCTAACCCCAACAAAATAGAAATGAACTATGCTTACTCATTGTAGCTTTACAATTATGATCTAGAAGAAAGAAGTTAGAATCTCTGTCAATTCATCGGACATCGCTTCCTCCCTTAATCTTCCTCTCCTATTATGATTTTGGTATCAAATGTTTTTCTACCTCAAATATATCAGTATAACTAATAATCCACCAAAAGTCTTCTACTAAAATAACTTGAACTCCTATTTATAGAGTTCTGACCAGGCCTCCTTGCTTAGCGACACTTGTAACTCGATTAGAAAATTTATGTGTCTTCTCCCGTAAGTCATGCTAGCTTAAGTTCAAGTGGGCTTTGCCGACATTGCCTGCTTAACGAGCCGTCCATTATCGCTCAACATGCAAACCTTTATTTATCTCAAGAGTAACTTAACCATGAAGCATTGAATAACCTTTCCTTGATTAGCGAGGTTGCCACTTTGCTTAGTGAGAATCTTTATTATATTTGAAGTAACTTTTCTATGAAGAAAACTTGTGTCTCCATTGATCTCTTAGCACGACCCAACTATTTACTTTGCGACCATGTCTTCTAAAAGATGTTTTATTCTTGTTTGGCGATATCTTTGATTATTATTTTTGTGTTTTCTTGATTATTTTTACCTGTAGTTTGTTGATGCCCGGTTAAAAAGCACATACATGTGTTTTATCTCCTTTTAATGCCAAAGGGGGGGGGGGGGGTTCCATTGATTACTTGTGAATTAAGTTAATAAGTGTTTTTGTATTTTAATTAATTTTGGCGCTTATCAGCGAATTGACTTAAGTCTTATTGATGAACATGTCTCAGGACTATGTCTTAGTACTTTGAATAATAAAAGAGCAATAGAGCTAAGAATTTCATAAATAAACCGCCAAAAAGCGTGTAGATTTTCATTAAAAACCTTGAAGAATGTTGTTACAAGAGGACCTACAAAGGACAAAACCACAAATAAATGGTAGAATACAAAAGACAATATTATAACAAGAAAAAATCGAGGGGTTGGTGGGGTAGACATAAGTGGTTTGCCCTCTTCTTAGACTCGCCCTTCCTCATTGATAGGAGTAGCCTTCAAAGAAGAGACGTTCTCCTCATCAGTAAGAAATATCATTTCATGATTGGGCTCATCCTCCTCATCCACCAACTGACCATCTTTTATTACTTTGAACAAATCAAGCTCGCTCAGATCTAGGCCAAGATAGAGGAATGTCACATGCACTTTGGATCTCTCAAAGAACTTATTAGCAATATTGACCACATCATCCTTGCAATTTAATAGATCATAGTCTAGTTTATTCTTGAAGAAGGCATCCATCTTGAGTGGCTCCTTTGAGGCTTTGAGCTCACTTTTCACTTGGGCAAGCTCTTTGCCAAGTTTCATGGCATCCTCTTTTTATGAGAATCCTTCATTTCATTTACAGAACTTTGTTAAATATGTAATTCATTGTTTTAGAAAGATTAGATTTGATTTAGATTGATCAGATTTGATTTAGAAAGATTAAATTAGATATTTTTGGGCTTTTATAGTTTGGGCTTTAGCTTGAGATGCAAGTTAACCTAAATCTATAAATAGGGAGGAACCCTTATCATTGTAATAATCAAGTTTGATAATTCACAGTTTGCAGTTGCAAGTGAATACTGAAAGTTTCCACAGTTTGTGGGCAGAAAGAATTATGCAATTTTTCATCTTCTTCTCCAACACTACTATTTCTCTTTTCTCTTTCTTTCTTTCTTTCTCAATTTTTCTTTTCGTTGCCATTGCGTGCGATTGTTAACAATCTTGAGATCAAGATTGAATAGGATTTCTCAAAAGGTTTTAGGTTAATTCCAACATCTGGTATCTAGAGCTCCGGTTGTGATTCAAGGAAGGAAAATCGTGATGGCGATGAATCATCCGAACGGACACTTTCCGGCGAGCTTTCCGATTCTCAAGAAAGATAATTATAAGAATAGGTGCAAGCAGATTAAGGTGGTTTTCTATTATCAAGATCTTTGGGATCTTGTGAAGGAAGGAGTAACACCGCTTGTAGAGAACGTGACATATCAAGAAAAGGTTGCACACAAAGAATTGAAGAAGAAAGATTATAAAGCTCTCTTTATAATCCATCAGTGTGTCGATCCTGATAACTTTGAAAAGGTTAGTGATGTAGAGTCAGCAAAGAAAGCGTGGGAGATTCTTGAAAAGTCGTTTGGAGGCGCAAATAAGGTGAAAGAGGTGAGGTTACAAACTCACAAGAGAACCTATGAGTTGCTTCAGATGGAAGACAATGAAAGTATAACAGATTTCTTCACCAGAGTTACAAAGCTGGTGAATCAAATCAAGGTATGTGGAGAGGTGTTGACATCAAGATCAGTTGTTGCAAAGATCTTGAGGTCATTGGCTCCAAAGTTCGACCACGTGGTAGTTGCCATAGAAGAGTCGAAAGACTTGTCAGTATTTACGAAGGAAGAGCTTCAAGGGATGCTTGAGTCTCATGAACAAAGGATGGTTGAAAGAGTTGCAGGAAAGTCGAAGAGTGATATGGCTTTGCAGGCGCAGTCAGAAAAGGAAAGGAAAGGCAAAGGAAGCTGGAATGGCAACAAAGGTAGAGGAGGCTACAACAATTCGACTGGTCGAAATCAGCATGAAGGAAACTAGTCGAATCAAAGAAAACCCTGGAACCAAGGCAACCAAAGAGGTGGTGTTGCAGGTAGAGGAAGAGGTGGTGGTCGAAAGCCGGACAAAAGTCACATTCAATGTTTCAATTGTCAGAAGTATGGTCACTATTTTAGTGATTGTCTAGAAAAGAATAAGAATCAAGAAAATGATGCAAAGCTGACGAAACATGAAGAAGAAGAGATGTTGCTGATGGTCACAACAAGAGGCGAAGAGAGATTCCAGGACCAGTGGTATTTGGACTCAGGATGCTTATCACACATGACTGGAAGGAAATATTGGTTTATCAACATGAAGCCCTCGTCGAAGAACACGGTGAAGTTTGCAAATGACAATACTCTAGCAGCTGAAGGTGTTGGTGGTGTTCTGATTATGAGGAAAGATGGCAAGAGGTCAATAATTTCCAATGTGTTGTACATACCAGGCATGAAGAGTAATTTACTCAGTATAAGGCAGTTGGTCGAAAAGAACTACAAGGTGTCGATCGAAGACAAGATGATGAGAGTTCTCGACGCAGGTGGAAGGTTGATCTTGAAGGCTCCAATATATCAGAATAGGACCTTCAAGATTGAACTCAATGTGATGGAGCACAAGTGCCTTGCAACTGCAGCCAGCAGAGATGAGTGGTTATGGCATTTTCGACTAGGCCATCTCAACTTCAATGACACCAGAATTCAAAGGTATCACACCTAGCAGCGACGAAGAGGATACTGAGGTATCTGAAAGGAACTCTCGACTATGGCATTTTGTTTCCTGCAGCTGATGAAGGAAAAGAATGCAAATTAGTGGGATACACCGACTCTAGTTGGTGTAGTGATGCTGAGGATAGAAAATTCACAGCTGGCTATGTGTTTATGTTAGGTGGTGCACCAGTTGCTTAGAGTTCGAGAAAGGAGCCAGTAGTGGCATTGTCGTCATGCGAAGCAGAGTACATAGTTGTTTCCCTTTGTGCATGTCAAGCAACCTGGATGGTGAACCTGGTCGAAGAAATCACAGGGAAGAGTCATGAAGCAATTACCATGAAGATCGACAGCATGTTAGCTATCAACTTGGCGAAGAATCCAATAGCACATGGTCGAAGTAAGCACATTGAAATGAGGTTCCATTATCTTCGAGAGCATGTAGTAGAAGGGAAGATGAACTTGAAACACTACAGAACTGAGAATCAGATTGCAGATATCATGACGATGGGAGTGCAGGTCGAAATTTTCAGAAGACCAAGAGCCATGATGAATATAGACACTTTAAACACAATGAATTAGGTGGTGTGTTAAATATGTAATTCATTATTTTAGAAAGATTAAACTTGATTTAGATAGATCAGATTTGATTTAGAAAGATTAGATTAGATATTTTTGGGTTTTTATAGTTTGAGCTTTAGCTTAAGATGCAAGTTAACCTAAATCTATAAATAGGGAGGAACCCTTATCATTGTAATAATCAAGTTTGATAATTCATAGTTTGCAGTTGCAAGTGAATATTGAAAGTTTCCACAGTTTGTAGGCAAAAAGAATTCTGCAGTTTTTCATCTTTTTCTCCAACGCTACTATTTCTCTTTTCTCTTTCTTTCTTTCTCAAATTTTCTTTTCGTTGTCATTGCGTGCGATTGTTAACAATCTTGAGATCAAGATTAAATAGGAATTCTCAAAAGGTTTTGGGTTAATTTCAACAAACTTTATGCCTTGTCACACTTCTCAACCGTAGACTTTGATGATTGTTGGATTTATGTGAGTGACTCCCTTATTGTATTCAGTTTGTATGTATTTTTTTATTGTGATAATTTATTTTTAAATTTATATAAAATTAGATATCATCTAGTAGGAATTTTGATTATAAGATTTTAGTTAATATTTATGATTCTCCTTAAATTTTTAGGTAAGATCTGCCACATCGATTTCTACATCAATTTCTTCTCCCACGGATTACACACAACTACAATTCAAGCATTAACAAAGGTGCCACCAAATCAAGAAAATCACCATAAAACTATGTAGAATAAAGTTATTCTTACACCAATTCTTTCACCTAATACTTATACAAAATACTATTCATCGGATTTATAATTACAGTGAACAATGTTTTTATTTTTTTAATAAATAAAATAAAATATTTATAAAAATATATATTATTTTTATAACACAAATATAAAATTGATCATTAACCAATTTTATTATTTCATTAAACACAAAAATATAGGTTATTAACCACATATTTTTCTTATAATTGATTAGCAAAATTTACTACATCATTAACTAATAAATTAGATAACATGACTTAAATTCTGACATCAAAATATGAAATATAATAACCCGTCTTTACACTCTATTAACCAATTTTATTTACTTCATTTTATATATTTTTTAATTTAATATCAGAACTTGATTAATAAAGTGTAAAAATTAGTTATTATATATATATATATATATATATATATATATATATATATATATATATATATATATCAGAATTTGATTAATTCTAAGTACTTTATTGGTTAATGAAGTAGTAAACTTAGTTAATGAATTATAAGTAAAATATATGGTTAATAACCTATATTTTTGTGGTTAATACAATAATAAAATTAGTTAATCACAAAGCTTATATTTATGTTATAAAAATAATTTTAAAAATAAAAAATATTTTGTTAAAAATATTATTTATTATTTATTATTTATAAAAGAAAAAACATTATTCAGCGTATATAAATACGGTGCACAATATTTGACGTAAGGATTTGGTATACAATTTAGTGTAATAAATAATGACATTGCTCAACTATGTATCATGGAAGATACAATCATACAAAGCTAACGAAGGATATTGATTGCCAGATTGTGAAAAAAATGTTTAAAATTCAATAAACGTTGATTTGTTTCTCCACCGCATGTTACACATTCAATAAAAAAGCTGGGAAACTTGAGCAAATAGTAACGAGATCGGATATAAACTTGTATAAAACTATTTTGAGGGCGTGCAAGGCGGAATACCGCCCAGGGCCTCATAAATTTTAGAGTTAAACTATAATTAAATGGGGCCTCATAAAATATTTTTTAGGTTAAATCGTAATTAAATAGGGTCTCTATTTGTTTTGACCTTGTTAAACTATGACTAACCTACACAGGACCTCTAAAATATTGAGACGGCTCTATATATATATATATATATATATATATCAATTGAGACTAGTTGTAAGTCTATCAAATCTCGATTGTTAAAAGAATTGATTTATATATATACTAGTGTTTAGACGGGCACTCGCGTGTCCGTCTGTCCGTTTTTTTAATGTGCATGAATAAAAATATAAATGATAGAGTTTATTTAAATATAATTAAAAAAAAAATATTATGTGAAAGTTAATAATAAGAATTTATTTGGACGTTAATAATAGAAATTATTTAGAAGTTAATAATAAAAAGTTATTAAGTAAATTACAAAATAAAGTAAAGGGAAAAATGGTAGAAAAAAGAGCTACACCAAAACAAAGTATTTCCTTTATATATACTAGCGTCCAGACGGGCACTCGCGTGCCCGTCTGTCCGCTTTTTTAATGCACACACGTAAAAATATAAAAAATAATTTTTATTTAATGTTAATTTAAATATTTAAATGTAGAAAGTAATTAATAAGTTATGTGAAAGTTGATAGTTATAGTTCAATGGAAGTTATCATGGAAGTTACAAATTTTAAAATAAGGGCAATTAAATATTTAAATGTAGAAAGTTATTAATAAGTTATGTGAAAGATGATAGTTATAGTTCAATGGAAGTTATCATGGAAGTTACAAATTTTAAAATAAGGGCAAAATGGATAGAGAAAAGGCTACACCAAATCTATGTTTTGCCTTTATATTAGTATAGATATTGTAAGTCTATTAAATCTCGATTGTTAAAAGAATTGATTTATATATATACTAGCGTTTAGACGGGCACTCGCGTGTCCGTCTGTCCGTTTTTTTAATGTGCATGGATAAAAATATAAATGATAGAGTTTATTTAGAAGTTAATAATAAAAAGTTATTAAGTAAATTACAAAATAAAGTAAAGGGAAAAATGGTAGAAAAAAGAGCTACACCAAAACAAAGTATTCCCTTTATATATATATATATATATATATATATATATATATATATATATATATACACACACACACACTAGCGTTCAGACGGGCACTCGTGCCCGTCTGTCCGCTTTTTTAATACACACGTAAAAATTTAAATGATATTTTTTATCTAATATTAATTTTAAATGGAAGTTAAGTAGGAAGTTAATAGTAGGAAATTAATAGTAGGAAATTAATAGTAGGAAGTTAGGTAGGAAGTTATATAGGAAGTTAATGAAAGTTATTGTGTAAATTATTAAAATAAGGGTAAAATTGGTAGAGAAATAGACTACACCAAAACACCATGTTTTGCTTTTATATATGTTATAGATATAGATTATAGATTATAGATTATATATTAAATGATATTTTTTATCTAATATTAATTTTAAATGGAAGTTAAGTAGGAAGTTAATAGTAGGAACTTAATAGTAGGAAGTTAGGTATATAGGAAGTTAATCGAAGTTATTGTGTAAATTATATATTAAAGTAAGGGTAAAATTGGTAGAGAAATAGGCTACACCAAAACACCATGTTTTGCCTTTATATATATATATATATATATATATATATATATATATATATATAGGTTATGCTAATGCACGCATAACGCACACCCATGTAGGTGTGCATTAGCAACATACACCTACATGGATCCTCGTGTGTGTATATATATATAAAAGTCAGGATCAATTGACACCAGGTGTAAGTCTAAAAGACTTACATTAAATCTCCATTGTTAAAAGAATTGATCAAACGGTCATATTAATTAAAATAAAAAATATAGATAATTATTTTTTCTAAAAAACAGACTATTTATATGATTGTTTGATCTCTCTCTTTGTGCGTATGTATATATATATATATATATATATATATATATATATATATATATATATATATATATATATATATATATATATATATATATATATATATATATATATATATATATATATATAGGGAGGGGATCATTTGACACCGGTATCAAAATATTAACTTTGACACCAAATCCTACCCCATTATTATTATTCATTCAATAACTAAGATAAATTCCCTTAAAAAACTCATATGTTAGTTTTAAGTTAATATATTTTAACCTTTAAATTAATAATAATAAACGGTTAGAATTTAGTGTCAAAGTTAATATTTTGACACTGGTGTCAAATGATCCCGTCTCATATATATATATATATTGTGAAGAAGAGTTCTTCTTGTCCTTTGGTTATAGTTTTGATGATGACAAACACATCAACAAAAAGAAGTCAAAGCTTGAAGACTAGTGCAATCAAGTTCAAATTATCAAAAATCTTTACAAGTGTTCAAGTTATCATTCATTCATGCCATGATTCATTAAAGTATTTTTTGCATAAAATCTTTGCTTTTAATCGCAATTTTGAAGTATTTTTCAATTCTGATCTATGGTTAATAGATTAACCAGATTGCAGTACAAAACTGTTAATCGATTAACCTATGTAAATTTTGAATATTTTGACCCGTTGCAGAAGGGTTAATCGATTAACCAAAAAATAGTATAAAACTATTAATCGATTAACACTGAAGCAGTGTCTGAAAATACTGCATTTTTTCAGTCAAATAATTTTCTAAATTGGATCATGAAGCATGACAACCTTTCATTTGTTGCACTCATATGTAGAGGTGCATTGTGTCTATATAAACATCATTACTTTTCAGAATTTAAACTCATCTCTCTTTCATAACAATTCAAAACTTATATTCTCTCGATTTCAAAATCAAGTGTTCTTGACATAACTTTTTGTTGAGACTTTTGCACATCAATTTCATTACATTTTCAAATAGTTTCAACTACATAAAATCATTGAGCACTTGTACTACATATTAAGAATTGCCTACTTGATAGAGAAGATCAATTATAGGAATTGATATACATTGTTATACAACTTCAAACACTTGTAAAAATTCAGATTGTTATGATTTCCTTGTGGTCCAGAATTGTTGGAAGCAAGAGAGTGAATAAGGGAGGATTGTTCTCTTGTTGCACTTTGTAAAGATCATAAGGGGATTGTCCTTATTGATATTGTTGTGTTGTGAATTAGAATGCCTTAAACAAAGTATAAACGGTTTCTTTATGATTAAGAAACACACAAGGGTTAGGGTTAACAAGGAAAAACAAGGGAAAAATAATAAGGATTTGTTATAACTGTTATTCTTTACTTTCTCTATAAAACAGATTACAAGTACTCAAGAATAACAAATAACCCTCTCACCCTAATTAGGATTTGCCACACCACAAAATGAGAGACAAGTATGCTATTTATAATAAACCTAACATACTAAACTAATGGGCCTTTTAACAATTACCCATTACAAGCTAACTTAGGGTACAAGCTAACTTAAACAATTGAATCCTTAACACAAGGCCCAATTAGACAACTACATACTATAACACAATTCGACTACTGCATGTAGGTCTTCGACAACGGCATGTGAGCAGACTTCGACGACATGCTAACTAGAGTTCGATCCAAAATCTCACAAATCTCCACCTTGGATCTAACTCTATAACATCAAAAAACAAACTAGTTTTCTTCATGCAGCTTTATCAACTGCATACAATGGAAAAAACTTGCAACTGGGCAATGTCTTGGTGGTCATATCAGCAGCATTATGATATGTTGAAACTTTCAGCACTTGGACTTCTCCATGCTCGATTACCCCTCTGACGAAATGCAGCCTCACATTAATGTGCTTGGTCTGCTCATGATAGGCTGAATTCTTCGACAGGTGTATTGCACTTTGACTATCACATTTAACATTGACAACTCGACCTTGAAGTTTCAGCTCCTTTGCAAAACCTTCAAGCCACAATGCTTCCTTCAGAGCTTCAGTTAGGGCGATATAATCCACTTCAGTGGTTGATAAGGCAACAACCTTCTGAAGTGTTACTTTCTGACTTATTGTTGTGCCAAACACAGTGAACACATATCCAGAAATAGATTTTCTGGAATCCATACAATCTGCATAATCAGAGTCGACATATCCTTCGATTGCTGCTTTACTATCTTCACCCAAGGCTCCACCATAAATTAGGACTCTATTCAGAGACCCATTTATGTACCTTAGAATCCACTTCAATGCTTGCTAGTGAGCCTTTCCAAGATTCTCCATGTACCTACTTACAAGACTTATTGCATATGCTATGTCGGGTCTAGTACAAACCATAGCATACATCAAAGAACCCACTATATTAGCATATGGAATGCTGTTCATATAAGCTCTTTCAACATCAGTACTAGGACACTGATCTATACTCAACTTGAATTGAGGGTTTGTCGGAGTCACAACAGGCTTTGAATTCGACATACCATACTTTCCGAGAATCTTCTGTAGGTATGCCTCTTGAGATAAGCATAATTTCGACTGCTTTCTATCTCTTCGAATGTCAATCCCAAGAATCCTAGACGCAGCTCCCAGTTCCTTGATGTAGAACTCCTTATTAAGTTCAGCCTTCACCCTCATTACACCTTCGACATTGTTGCTTGCTATTAGAATATCATCCACATAAAGCAACAAAATAATAAATGAATTACCCGGTCGAAATTTGAAGTAAACACAGTGGTCGAATTGACTTCTGATGAAACTTATTCGTGCCATGAACTTGTCGAATCTCCTATTCCACTGTCGAGGAGATTGTTTCAGTCCATATAAAGATCTCTTCAGCTTGCACACATAATCTTCCTTCCCCTTTTCGACATACCCTTCAGATTGCCTCATCAGGATTGTTTCATCTAGATCACCATACAAGAACGCAGACTTCACATCCATCTGTTCCAGTTCACGATCGAACTGTGCCACCATGGCAAGCAACATTCGAATGGATATGTGCTTCACAACAGGGGATAACACATCATTGAAGTAAACACCTTCTTTTTGAGTGAAACCCTAGCGACCAATCTTGCCTTGTATCTCTTCGATGCCACTCCTTCGATTCCTTCCTTAACTTTGAAAATCCATTTACAGCTAATTAACCTGGCTCCAACAGGTTTCTTGATCAGTTTCTAGGTGTTGTTATCATGAAGAGATTTCATCTCATTATCCATGGCCTTCAACCACTCAGTCTTCTTTCGACTCCTTATAACTTCCTTATAGTCTCTAAGTTCTTCGTCGAGAACCTCACTTGCAGAGATTAAGGCATAAGCTATAAGATCAACATACCCAAGTCTCTGAGGTGGCTTGATGACTCTCCTCGACCTGTCTCTTGCTAGCAAGTAGTCATTATCAGTCTCCTCGTCTTCGACAACATCTTCTACTTCTTCTTCGACTTTATTTTGGGATACGCGATGCAACACCAACATGCTACACCTCAACAAGAATCTCTCCTTGTTCCAGCTCTTCGTCAGCATCATCACTTTTCTTGAAGACCATCTCAGCTTCATTGAAAACTACATCTCGACTGGTGATACACCTCCTGTGACCTGGCTCTAGGCACCATATCCTATAAGCTTTGACTCCTTCAGGGTATCCCATGAACATGCATTTCAGAGCTCTAGGTTTGACCTTGTCTTGCCTAATGTGAGCATAGGCCACGCAGACAAATACTATTAGTCTGTCGAGACTAGGTGGATGGCCCGACCATACTTCTTCAGGTGTCTTCATATCTAACGCAGTCGAAGGACATTTGTTTATCATATATGTTGCTGTCATAACAACCTCAGCCCAAAACACCTTCTTTAACCCAGCATTAGTCAACATGCATCTAAATCTTTCCAAAATAGTTCGATTAAACCTCTCTGCCAAACCATTTTGTTGTGGAGTACCTGCATTACTTTTGTGCCTTGCAATACTCGAGGTAGCACAAAAACTGTCGAACACCTCATTGTAAAATTCAAGGCCATTGTTGGTTCTCAACCTCTTGACCTTTCTGCCAGTCTGATTTTTGACCAGAGTCTTCCAACCTTTGAAATTCTCAAAAGTTTCATCCTTAGTCTTCTGGATGAATACCCATAACTTTCTGGAATAATCATCGACTATGGATAGAAAATACCTTGCTCCTGAATGTGATGGACACCTTACAGGCCCCCAAAGATCAGCATGAATGTAATCAAGGGATCCATGAGTTCTTTGTTTGCCTTTGTTGAACTTCACTCTGCAATACTTTCCAAGTACACAGGGTTCATAAAATTTCAGCTTTTCGACTTTGTCTCCTCCAAGCAGATTTTGTTTCCCTAATTCACTGACATGGCCCAATCTCATGTGCCAAATTTCTGTTTTCGACAACGGTTTCATGGATGCAACATTTGTCGAACCACTTACAACTTCAGCCTCAAGGGTATACAAGCCTTGTTTCTTCACTCCTCTCAAGACTTCCTTCGACCCCTTCATGACTCTTAGGATACTTTTCTCTCCTTGAAAAACATATCCTTTCTTGTCGAATTCACTAAGAGAAATCAAATTTCTCTTCAAATCAGGTACATACCTAACTTCAGTCAATAACCTTATTGACTCATCATGGAGCTTGAATCTCACAGATCTAATACCTTCAATTTTGCAAGCTTTGTTGTTTCCCAACAGCACTGATCCACCATCTTGATCACATAGCTCCTCGAACAATTCTCTGTTTGGAGTCATGTGCCAAGTGCAACCTGAATCTATAATCCACTCCTTTCTTGAGTCGCTACTTGAAACCACAAGGACATCAGATAAGTCGAAGTCATCTTGAACAATGGTTGCGTTGCCATTATCCTTACCTCCATGATCTTTCAGGTGTTCAGGGCACACTTTTCTCGTGTGACCCTCCTTCTTATATTATAGCATCGAATACTAGATGCTTCGACACTATAAGACTTCTGCTGACTTTTACCTTTCTTCTTGTCGAACTTACCATCCTTTTGCAAGAACTTTCCCTTAACGTCCAAACCTTCACCCACCGTCGAAGGTTTATGCTCTTTTCGTTCGCTCAGGTCCTTATAATACAAGGCTGATTGAACTTCTTCAAAGCTCAGGGACTCCCTTCCATACAGGAGAGTTTCTTTGAAGTGAGCATGTGTTCTGGGCAAGGCGCACAACATCAACAGTGCTTGATCTTCATCATCGATCTTCACATCAATATTTTCAAGATCAAGAATCAGCTTGTTGAACATATCCAACTGCTCAACCAACACTTTGTCTTCACTCATCTTGAATGAATACAAAGCTTGCTTCAGGTAGAGTCGATTCACCAGAGATTTGGTCATGTATAAAATTTCAGGTTTCAGCAAGGCTCAACAAGGCTCAACAATATTGCGTTGTGGGCTTTCTCTATCATGGCCATCTTTTCTTTTTCCGTTAACGCATTGTCCATGGATGCCTCTCCCTTCAACGCTTCCAAACAACCCTACTGAACCAGTAGGGATTTCATCTTCAAGCGCCACAGACCAAAATCGTTAACTCCGGTGAACTTTTCAATCTTATACTTTGTTGAAGGAATCTTCTCCATGCTCACCGCACCAATTTTTTGCGAATTAGAATGCCTTAAACAAAGTATAAACGGTTTCTTTATGATCAAGAAACACACAAGGGTTAGGGTTAACAAGGAAAAACAACAAGGATTGGTTATAACTATTATTCTTTACTTTCTCTGTAAAACAGATTACAAGTACTCAAGAATAACAAATAACCCTCTCACCCTAATTAGGATTTGCCACACCACAGAATGAGAGACTAGTATGCTATTTATAATAAACCTAACATACTAAACTAATGGGCCTTTTAACAATTACCCATTACAAGCTAACTTAGGGTACAGGCTAACTTAAACAATTGGATCCTTAACACAAAGCCTAATTGGACAACTACATACTAGAACAGAATTCGACTACAGCATGTAAGTCTTCGACAACAACATGTGAGCAGACTTTGACAACATGCTAACTAGAGTTCGATCCAAAATCTCACATGCTGCTTATGTTAGAAGATTGTAGGATAGGTATGGGTGGAAGACTTGTACAAAGATC
Source organism: Lathyrus tuberosus (assembly GCA_022829125.1). Lineage (NCBI taxonomy): Eukaryota > Viridiplantae > Streptophyta > Magnoliopsida > Fabales > Fabaceae > Lathyrus > Lathyrus tuberosus. Next base: position 2,532,221 of record JALAZF010000164.1, read on the forward strand.
TGACATAGTGGAAATCTCTCACGAGGAGTGAGGAGGCTGGAGTACTCTTGGATTGTAAGGGGAACCAGGATATATCATTGTGTCATTTACTTTCTGCATTTATTTTTCAGCATATTTACTTTCATATCATTTCTGAAAAATAACAAAACCAGTGCTAACGCTTCAAATTGAGAAAAGTCTAATAAATCTATTTCACCCCCCTCTTAGAGACCGTGCATAAACTTACAATTGGCATCAGAGCAGGTTATAGGTAACTTTTTCCTAAAAGATTCATAATGGCTTCCACAAATCCGGTTTTTAGAGACGGTGGTAGCATTAACAAGCCTTCACTGTTCTGTGGTGAACACTTTGATTTTTGGAAAATTAGTATGAAGGCACATCTAGAAGCACAATGAGAATATATTTGGGATGTTATACAAAATGGTTCATTTGTTCCTACTAGTGTTGTCGATGGCATTGAGAAAAAAAAGATTAAAAATTCATGGAATGAAGATGATAAGAAGAATGTACTCTATGACAAGAAAGCAATCAACATACTTCAAAGCGCTCTAAGTATGGACGAATTCTTCCACATATCTCAATGTAAATCCGCAAAAGAAATATAGGATACGTTAGTAGTAACTCATGAAGGAACCGCTGAAGTAAAAAGATAAAAATTGAATACATTATGTCAAGAGTGTGAATTATTCAGAATGCAGTCCAGAAAATCAATACTTGATCTACAAAAGATATTTGTTCACTTAACTAATCACCTGATTACTCTAGGTAGGACTTTTACTAACGATGAATAAAATATTAAAGTTCTTAGGTCTTTAACTAGGGAATGGCAACCAAAGGTGACAGTGATATCAGAAAAGAAGAGTCTTTCTACCATGACGTCTACTTCCGTGTTCGGAAAACTTCAAGAACATGAAGTAGAACTTGAAAGATTAGAGCAGCATGAAATACAAGTAAAAGATTCAAAAGATGTTGTATTAAAGACAAGAGTCAAATTTCATGATAGCAATCAAGAGGAGGAATCCACTGATGACGATGATGGTCTTATTAAAAAGTTTGAAATTTTTTTTAGAAAAGAATGGAAAAAGGAGATCATTAACAAAGTAGCACCAACAAGGAAAGTTACATGTTTTGAATGTGAAAAAAGGGGACATGTCAGGAGTGAATGCCCTACACTTGAAAAGATAGATATATTCAAAAGCAAGAATCACAAAAGGAAAAAGAGAGCATATGTAGCACGGGATGGCAATGAAATAAGTTCATCTTCAAATGAAGATCATGCAAACAAGACATTGATGGTCTCACATCATTGAAGGGATGAAGAACATGAAGTACTTGAATATCATATGCTAGCATTGTTAAATCAATATTGATCCTTAAAGACACAAGACTATATAATATGGTAGTTATAAAAGTTTCATTGATTAAAAAGATATTTTGAAGAAGCATCAATATTGATATCAACCTTGACATCAAATTCTTATGAAGGAGATAAGTGTCTAATTTTGTGCTATTAATTTTCAATTATCATAATATATCCTTCCTATGTTATCACCTTGCTTTATACTTTATTCTACTTTGTCTTCTTTTTTATGATGTCAAAAGGGGGAGAAATAGTAGGTATTGTACTTGTTCTTGTTCATAATTCTTTCAGGGGAGAAAGCCTTGAATTGCAAAAGCAAGGGGGAAATATACAAGATAGGGGGAGATTCTAGTTGCTACTCAACATTTCAAAAAGTCAGCATATTGAAGCAACTCATTGATGAACAAGTTAAATTTTATAGGATGGTTTGTCATCATCAAAAAGGGGGGAGAATGTGAAGAGGAGTTCTTCTTGTCCTTGGTTATAGTTTTGATGAAGACAAACACATCAATAAAAAGAAGTCAAATCTTGAAGACTAGAGCAATCATGTTCAAATTTTCAAAAAGATTTGGAAAATCAATGGAAGAATCAAGATGGTTGAATATGCATTACAAGTGTTCAAGTTATCATTCATTCATACCATGATTCATTAAAGTAATTTTCTGCATAAAATCTTTGCTTGTCATCTCAATTTTGAAGTATTTTTCAATTTTGGTCTATGGTTAATAGATTAACCAGATTGCAGTACAAAACTGTTAATCGATTAACCCATGTAAATTTTGAATATTTTGACCCGTTGCAGAAGGGTTAATCGATTAACCAAAAAATAGTATAAAGCTGTTAATCCATTAACACTGAAGTAGTGTCTGAAAATACTGCATTTTTTCAGTCAAATGATTTTCTAAATTGGATCATGAAGCATGGCAACCTTTCATTTGTTGCACTCATCTGTAGAGGTGCATTGTGTCTATATAAACATAATTACTTTTCAGAATTCAAACTCATCTCTCTTTCATAGCAATTCAAAACTTATATTCTCTCATTTTCAAAATCAAGTGTTCTTGACATAACTTTTCGTTGAAACTTCTGCACATCAATTTCATTACATTTGGAAATAGTTTCAACTACATAAATTATTGAGCACTTGTACTACATATTAAGAAATGCCTGCTTGATAGAGAAGATCAATTCTAGAAGTTGATATACATTGTTATACAACTTCAAACACTTGTAAAAATTCAGATTGTTGTGATTTCCTTGTTGTCCAGGATTGTTGGAAACAAGAGAGTAAATAAGGGAGGATTGTTCTCTTGTTTCACTTTGTAAAGATCATAAGGGGATTTTCCTTATTGATTGTGTTGCTTATGTTAGAAGATTGTAGGATAGGTCTTGGTGGAAGTCTTGTACAAAGATCTAACATAATGTAAATCTCTCACGGGGAGTGAGGGGACTGAAGTACTCTCGAATTGTGAGGGCAACCAGGATATATCATTGTGTCCTTTACTTTCTGCATTTATTTTTCAGCATATTTACTTTCATATCATTTCTGAAAAATAACAAAACCAGTGCTAAAGCTTCAAATTGAGAAAAGTCCAATAAATCTAATTCACCCCCCTCTTAGAGACCGCGCATAAACTTATATATATATATATATATATATATATATATATATATATATATATATATATATATATATATATTGAAATACTATAATTTTCAAAATGTCCACAAATATAATGTGGCATACTTACTATGACACTTTCTAATATCCCATTGAATGAATAACTCTACGCTAGATATGAATCATACATCTCACGTTTGGTTTTTTAAGTTACATTTTCAATAACTGATCCGTCCTAAATAACATTCCCCGATGGAATCAACTTCCCGTACAATTTTTTTAATTTAATTTGAAATTCTGGCCTACATATCAGATGTCCTATCGAGATGTTGAGACACTGATATACAACAACAATGAACAAGTTCAAAATAAAAGTGTGCATAAAATGTAAAGAACACCAGAAATTGTTAACCCAGTTCGGATCTAACTATCCTACATCTGGGGGCTACCAAGCCAGGGATGGAATCAATATTCGATAGTATCAATTCACTGATAACCACACCCGGTTCAATTAGCTCACTTAATCACTACCCTTCCTATGACTTCTACCTAAGACTCCCCTAGGTATGAGGCCCTCCTCAAATCCCTCTTCAATCACAACCCGTGACTGGTTCCTTACAAGACAAATAACAATGGTCGAAACACAAATTCTCAATACTTCACAGCTTATGAGAATTAACACATAGCTACTTAATGCTTAAAAGCTTATGAGCAACCTTACACAACTTACACTACAGTCCTTATACTGTTATCATAAGATACCAGTTAGGCTCACAAAACACAAGCACACAACCCTAAAAATACATGTAAGTTCGACACCTAAAACTAGGTTTACATCAGTCTATTTATAGCTTGAAATCTGGACTGAATTGGGCTTCAAAAACGCAGCAATTAGACTGCTCACAAATCTGCAAAAATAACTCCAATAAAATAGGTCTTCACTCCAAAGTTTCCTATTATGTCTCCATAATTAGAAACAGCAGCAAATCCGAAAACCAACAAATAACCCTAATCCAAAAAAGCTTTGGATGCCACATAGGATAACCAATTATTCACAGAATATTCAGTTACAAATCATTGTAACAGAAACTGCAATAAAACCTGACTTCACAGCGCGATGTCCTATGAGTAGTCATGGAACATCTTCATTCGACATGTTGAACTGAGAGTAATCTTCATTCAACATCTGCTGCTACATGAGCTTTAGCAAAATAATGCCAACCATAAAACCAAGGAAATAATAATCTCCCCCTTTGGCTTATTTTTGGCTAAAACTCCACACACACTTAAATACCATCAGTATTAGCAGCGGAAGAAAACACCATTAATAGCAGCACAAAAAAACTCCCCCTCAGCTGTACACAAAAAAAACTCCCCCTCAGCTGCATTCCCCCTCAGCTGCATATACACACACACAGTCCAGCAAACTTCTCATCATAGCAACTCCCCCTCAACAGCAGCAACCTCAGCTACACACACCTCAGCTGCACCTGCAGCACACAAGCTCCCCACACAAGCAACAACATACTAAGCAATCACACAACATACTACTCCCCCTTTTAGCCATAAATATGACAAAGGCTAGTAAAAAGAATCTAGAGTAAACTGCATCAGAAAGTAGATGCACACCACATTACATGCCCAAATGTCATGCACAGACTTCAGCATTTTACCTTCATTCACACACTGCACTACCAGAACCTCCTTTAGTCTTTTCAGTCTGGCAGCCAGAAAGCACATTGATTGCTATAGGTCTTCATGAATGCATACCCCAAGTCTGCTCCTCAGGTTTTCAAACTGAACTGCATCCAGAGCCTTGGTAAATATGTCAGCAAGTTGATTTTCTGTGCTCACATGCTCAAGAGTTATGACTTTGTCCTCCACAAGTTCTCTGATGAAGTGATGCCTGATGTCAATGTGCTTTGTCCTACTATGTTGAATGGGATTTTTGGAAATATTAATAGCACTCAGGTTGTCACAAAATAGTGTCATGACATCTGGTGTGACATTATACTCTGACAGCATCTGCTTCATCCATACTAGTTGCGCACAACTACTACCAGCTGCTATGTACTTAGCTTCAGCAGTAGAAAGGGATATTGAATTCTGCTTCTTGCTAAACCATGAAATGAGATTATTTCCTAGAAAGAAGCATCCACCAGAGGTACTCTTCCTATCGTCAGCACTTCCAGCCCAATCAGCATCACAATATCCTAATAAAATGGGACTTGAGTCATGGGAGTAAAGCAACCCATAATCACATGTACCACTCATATACTTTAGAATTCTTTTCACTTGATTGATGTGACTGACCTTGGGTTCTGCTTGATATCTTGCACACACACCAACAGCAAAAGTGATGTCTGACCTACTTGCTGTAAGATACAGCAGACTGCCAATCATACTTCTATACAGACTTTGTTCAACATCCACTCCCTTTTCATCTTTGGATAACTTCAAGTGAGTAGGAGCTGGAGTCCTCTTATGCTTGGCATTATCCAGCCCAAACTTTTTCACAATGTTCCTCGCATATTTGCTTTGACAAATAAAAATGGAGTCTTCCATCTGCTTGACTTGTAATCCAAGGAAGTAGGTCAATTCACCCACTAAGCTCATCTCAAATTCAGACTGCATTTGAGTGACAAAATGTTGGACCATTTCATCCGACATCCCGCCAAACACAGTATCATCTACATAAATCTGAGCAATCATTAGTTTCCCATCCTTCTCCTTGACAAAAAGAGTTTTATCAATACCACCCTTCCTGTACCCATTGTTAACTAAGAACTCAGTCAGTCTTTCATACCAAGCTCGTAGAGCTTGTTTCAGCCCATATAGAGCCTTATTAAGCTTGTAAACATGATCAGGAAAGTTTGGATCCACAAACCCTTTAGGCTGCTCAACATAGACTTCCTCATTAAGATACCCATTTAGAAAAGCACTCTTGACATTCATTTGAAACAATCTGAATTTCAACAAACATGCCACTCCTAGCAATAATCTGATGGATTCCAACCGAGCCACAGGCGCAAATGTTTCATCGAAGTCTACTCCTTCAATCTGTGTGTATCCTTGAGCTACTAATCTGGCTTTGTTCCTGGTGACAACTCCTTGCTCACCAGACTTATTCTTATACACCTATTTTGTTCCAATCACATTTGTTCCTGCTGGTCGTGGTACCAGTTCCCAAACTTCATTCCTCTTGAACTGACACAGTTCATCTTGCATGGCACTTATCCAGAACTCATCTGTCAATGCTTCTTTGACATTCTTTGGTTCGATCTTTGACACAAAGCAAGCATTTGACACAGTCTCCCTTCTTCTGGTTCTTACACCTTCATTCAGATCTCCAATAATTAATTCCCTAGGGTGATCCTTCTGAATCCTTATAGAGGGTCCCCTGTTAGCATCCTCTACCTCTTCATTCTCAGGTCTGGTGTTGATTTCTTGAGCAGACTCAATGTCTGAAGAGTTTTCATTGTTCATGGGCAGACATGCTCCAACATCATCTGGGACATCTTCATCGTTGCCAGAATCCTCAACCACCACATTTATGGATTCCATCATCACCTGAGTTCTGGAATTGAATACCCTATATGATTTACTATTTGTAGAGTAACCTAAAAATATTCCTTCCTCACTCTTAGGATCCATCTTTCGCCTTTGCTCACGATCCGCTAAGATGTAGCACTTACTACCAAACACATGGAAATACTTCACATTTGGCTTTCTACCTTTCCATAGCTCATAAAGAGTGACAGAGGTACCTGATCTGATAGTCACCCTATTGTGTATATAGCAAGCAGTATTCATGGCTTCAGCCCAAAAATGATATGGAAGCTTTTTGGCATGAATCATGACTCTTGCACATTCTTGTATGGTCCTGTTCTTGCGTTCCACCACACCATTCTGCTGAGGAGTGATTGGTGATGAGAATTCATGAATGATTCCCTCAGATAAGTAGAACTCTTCAAATCTACTATTTTCGAATTCTTTCCCATGGCCACTTCTGATTCGAACAACACCACAATCCTTTTCCCGTTGAATTCTTTGACACAATTCTTTAAAAGCTGCAAACACTTCAGACTTTTCTCTGATAAAACTTATCCAAGTGAATCTAGAGTAGTCATCTACGACAACATAGGCATACTTCTTCCCACCAAGACTTTCAACCTGCATAGGTCCCATTAGGTCCATGTGAAGAAGTTCTAGAACTCTAGAAGTTGTGGTAAGATGTTGAAGCTTCTTGTGTGACACCCTTGTTTGCTTCCCAACTTGACATTCACCACATATTTTGTCCTCATCAATCTTCAGCTTGGGAATACCTCGAACAGCTTCACTTGACATAACCTTCTTCATCCCTTTCAGGTGTAAGTGACCCAATTTCTGATGCCACAGTTTGGTTTCATCTTCCTTTGACATCAAACAAGTAGACAGATTTTCAGGTTCTTGAGGATTCCACAGATAGCAGTTATCCTTAGACCTGGTCCCCTTCATAACAACTTCATCTTTCACATTGGTTACTAGACATTCAGATTTGGTGAAATTTACCTTGAACCCTACATCACACAATTGGCTTATACTGATTAAGTTTGCGGCCAGTCCTTTGACAAAGAGAACTCGATCCAGATTTGGTTGTCCTGTGTAGTCTAGCTTTCCGACACCTTTTATCTCACCCTTTGATCCATCCCCAAAGGTGACTTATTGGTGGAGTGAGGCTTAATGTCTGACAAGAACTTCTTCACACCAGTCATGTGTCTTGAACAACCATTGTCAAAGTACCAATCTTCTCTTGCAGATGCTCTAAGAGAAGTATGTGCTATGAGACCAGCCATCATTTGTCTAGGAATCCATCTTCTCTTCACTTTACCCCAACTCTGTTCTTTATTTTGTTGCAGAGAAGTTTTGGGATAGCCGTGCAGTTTGTAGCAAAAGAACTTTAAGTGACCAATCTTGCCACAGTAATGGCATCTCCATGATTTATACTTTGATCTACAAACTCTTTTCTTCTGATGTTGAAACATGTGATTTGACATCTCCACTTCTTGCTTTATTTTCTGAGGAACAAACTTCAATACAGTCTTCTTGGAAGTCTCTGCTTGATTGTTAAAACCAAGGCCTTGCACATTTCCAGCTTCTTTCCCATTCTGAAGGATCTCATCCAGCTGCGTGGTACCATTGTTTAGCATTCTTATAGATTTGGTCATATTGTTAAGTTTTGACTTTTGCCATTCAACCTCCTCCTTCAGATCAGCAATGGTTGATAGATGTTCTTCCTTCTCAGCTTCCAGTTGAGCTATCAAGATCTTCTGCTCCAATATAATCTGGCACCTTTCTTCATTCTTGATACACAGTTATGAAAACCCTGAGAATACTTCTTCCTTAGTGAGTTCTCCAACATAAGATTCTTTGTCAGAGTCAGATTCACAAGAAGTTTCTCCATCAGCCTTAGTTACTCCAGTCAAAGCTGTCACCAGTTTTGCTGATTCTTCTTCAATATCACTCTCAGACTCTCCTTCTGACCAAGACACGGATAGGCCCTTCTTCTGCCTTTTGAGATACGTGGGACACTCAGTCTTTATGTGCCCATATCCCTCACATTCATAGCATTGAACTCTCTTCCATTGATTAGAGTCTTCTTCAATTCTGCCTCCATCCTGATTCTTTCTGATGTCGAGTAACTTGTTCTGAGCATTAGCTCTCGACTTTCAGTCAATCCTCTTCAACACTTTGTTAAATTGTTTACCAAGTAATAACAGATCTTTAGACACATCTTCATCTTTGACCAGTTTTCCTTCATCATCTGAGTCATCAGCACTTGACACAAATGCTATACTCTTCTTCTTTTCAGCTTTTTCACCGAGTCCTAACTCAAAAGTTTGGAGTGATCCCATGAGCTCATCCACCTTCATCTTGTCAATGTCCTGAGCTTCCTCTATAGCAGTAACCTTCATATCAAATCTCTTAGGAAGAGACCTGAGAATCTTCCTGACCAGCTTGCTGTCAGACATCTTTTCTCCTAAGGCACTAGAGGCATTAGCTATCTCAATAATGTTCATATGAAAATCATGAATGCTCTCATCCTCTTTCATCTTCAAACTCTCAAACTTGCTAGTGAGAAGCTGAAGCTTTGACATTTTCACCTTTGAGGTCCCTTCATGAGCAACTTTCAGGACCTGCCAAGCCTCTTTAGCAATAGTACAATGCTCAATCAGCCTGAAGATATTTTTGTTGACACCATTGAACAATGCATTCATGGCTTTAGAATTTCCAACAGATCCTTTGTAGTCAGCATCATCCCAGTCCTCTTCTTCCTTCAGAACATCAGTAAGATTTCCTTCTCCATCTCTTACCTTTGGAGGCTCCCAACCTTTGATAACCGCTTTCCATGCTTGATCATCCATGGACTTGATGAAGGCTATCATCATAGGTTTCCAATACTCATAGTTAGAGCCATCCAGCAAAGGTGGTTTATTCAGAGCTCCTCCATCCTTGTCCATTGTACCAGAAAGTACCTTCCCTGAATCTCACCCAGAAACAACAAAGGGTGCCAGCTCTTGATGCCAATTGAAATTCTGGCCTATATATCAGATGTCCTATCGAGATGTCGAGACACTGATATACAACAACAATGAACAAGTTCAAAATAAAAGTGTGCATAAAATGTAAAGAACACAAGAAATTGTTAACCCAGTTCGGATCTAACTATCCTACATCTGGGGGCTACTAAGCCAGGGATGGAATAAATATTCGATAGTATCAATTCACTGATAACCACACCCGGTTCAATCAGCTCACTTAATCACTACCCTTCCTATGACTTCTACCTAAGACTCCCCTAGGTATGAGGCCCTCCTCAAATCCCTCTTCAATCACAACCCGTGACTGGTTCCTTACAAGACAAATAACAATGGTCGAAACACAAATTCTCAATACTTCACAGCTTATGAGAATTAACACACAGCTACTCAATGCTTAAAAGCTTATGAGCAACCTTACACAACTTACACTACAGTCCTTATACTGTTATCATAAGATACCAGTTAGGCTCACAAAACACAAGCACACAACCCTAAAAATACATGTAAGTTCGACACCTAAAACTAGGTTTACATCAGTCTATTTATAGCTTGAAATCTGGACTGAATTGGGCTTCAAAAACGCAGTAATTAGACTGCTCACAAATCTGCAAAAATAACTCCAATAAAATAGGTCTTCACTCCAAAGTTTCCTATTATGTCTCCATAATTAGAAACAACAGCAAATCCGAAAACCAACAAATAACCCTAATCCAAAAAAGCTTTTGATGCCACATAGGATAACCAATTATTCACAGAATATTCAGTTACAAATCATTGTAACAGAATCTGCAATAAAACCTGACTTCACAGCGCGATGTCCTATGAGTAGTCATGGAACATCTTCATTCGACATGTTGAACTGAGAGTAATCTTCATTCAACATCTGCTGCTACATGAGTTTTAGCAAAATAATGCCAACCATAAAACCAAGGAAATAACATAATTTTCAAAGGCAAGGTCGTAAAAGGTCAAATTTTCCTTTATCTTCCACCATCCAACTCAACAAATGAGGGGTGACGAACATGCTTACAAAGTTAATACAAATGATTGTGATTATGAAGATAAGAAAATGAATAAGGTGTCACTACTTGATAAGCTACAATATCCACAAGTTTAAGAATTTAAAGAAATCCAATAAAATGAAAAAAAAACATTTCAAATTTTCAATGTTTGACCAACCTTACTCGTCTGAGTGAAGCTAACAAATATACATGTATGTCCTCTTGAAATTTAAGTACTTACTTTTCGATTATAGTATCTTTTTTATCTAGTATGCAATTTTTTTTATCTTTTCCTAAATTACCTTAACCTTAGTTGCATTTTGCTAAATCACATTCAATTCTAACATAAGATTGAATTTATGAGAATTCTAACATTCATGATACACAATTGTGGAAGAAGAAGATTAGGGTAACTGGATTAATGTCTTAAACGCATGGATGCAATTGCATCAATATTTTTCTGTCTTTTCTTTTAAGAGTAATTATTAATTAATATTTGCGGCTTTTATACATATGTGGCCCATTAGCTTAGTTGGTTAGAGCTTTATGCATATATTTTTAGCAATTTACCTAGTAGTTTACTTTCTCTATAATTTTTCTCTATTCTCCTTGTTCATATATAAAATATATATTATTGTACAAAAATAAGTATATAATAGAAAACATACTCATATGCAATTGTTGTCCTCATGGTCGTCTTTGAGGGTTTGCAATGTGGGATACTGCACATGACCAAAATTTTGACATATTTAATTCATAACTAAATAGGGCATAATAAAATATTAGTCACGTTTAAACCTTGAAAAAATAGGTATGTGAAACTAATTATATTCTTGGTATAATTTAAAATTTTGTATTTTTAACGAGTATGTTAGACTCAATAACCGGTGTTGAAAACCTGACCCATTACTAGAATTAGTAGATATAAATGTTGTTGGCAATTTGCAGAACACGTTCAATAACTTAAAGGTTATCAAGATTGTTAACCCAAATCGTTAAAACCACACCTACGTATGGGGGCCACTCTATCCAAAAAAGTAAATTCACTATCTTGAATTAGTACAATTAGTCTTATACGAACAACAACCCCATGTTGTTCAATGCTTATTCTTAATCCTAGTGACTTTCTATTTATGTTTCCCCCTAAATATTAGAACCCATCTTACTTTATTTCAATCACTAATCCCAAGTGATTGTTCCTTTCAACAAACAACTTATAGAATTTAGAATTATAACTCAACTAAACAAACAAACATTATGCCTTATGATCTGAATGAGGACGCCAGTGTGGTGTACAATCAACACAAAAAAGGACTCAAATAAAACCCTAAAACTAGGTATCTTCAATCCTTATACATGTGCTCAAACATTAGGTTTGAGTCTACTTAAATAGCAATGCTTCTTCTGGGATTTTTCCAATGGGCATAAGCAGCTTTGATCTCGTCCAGAAATATAGGAGATTCTGTTTTGATTTGTTCCACAAAAGCCTCCAAAAATATGTTTTAATTTTTATTCAAATTCAAATTTAAATTTTCATTTAAATTAATTTGATCAAATCCAATCCAATCTAACAAATCCACAAAAATACATTGCTAAAAGATAGCAACAAAACTACAATAAATCTGATTGAGATGACTTAAAAAACACGCGCAAAACAACTACAACATTAACTTACTGGCAAGGGCTAAATGCTGCACACATGCTAGGACATTTATTATCACATGTGTTATTCCTTCACAAAAACGAATTTGTGCACGTGTTGGGGCATCTGTTCCCACATGTGTTCTTTCTTCACTAAACAGCTTGAACATACTATGTTGTTTTGCATAATGCAGCCAATCCAAAAAATAACAACATAGAGGGTATTTACTCAAGAGATAATAAACTATTGGTAAATTATAATTAAGCCCTTACCTCTAACATTGATCCTCACTTAGACACAAGGATACTCTCCAAGCACTATGGCTAAATATATGTGATAAAAAAATCATAGATTTATTGAAAATGATGAGAGAAGAAAAAGTGAGACCAAAACTCATTTTTTGAATGATATAAAATGATATATAATCTCTTTATTTATAGGTCAGGTTGTTGTTTAAATTTGGAATCAATCCACGGGCGAAATAACGCACTTAAACGATTAGGCCAATTGATTATTGACCCATAATAATTGATTGTTCAAGCAACAAATGGAAGGCTTTGATGTTAATTTGTTACAAATTATTAAGAGACTGCCCTAATTGATTTTATATTCAACCTAGTGAAAATAATCGATTAGATTATTAGGTTAATCGATTATTTAGTTGGAAAAAGTCTTTTAATCAATTAGACACTCCATTAACTAGTTGGATAGGCCTTAAAAAAAAATTTAGGTGGTATAAATAGAATATGAGAGGCTTCTCAAGATTATTAGTGTGTGTTTGAATTTGGCATTGTATTTCCAAAAATACCCATTATGACGGACACGACCAAATGAGCTTTCATAACTCTGAATCTTAAGGTCTTGACATCATTATCTCTGAGTTTAGTATCACACTAGAACCTTGAATATTCTAGTTTGATGAGCCTTGAGATATCTTCAAGCTGATTACCATCACTTGAGAGTTGAGAGGTCAAACCACCGACAAACCTTGAAACATAATTTTTCACTTGAATGTCGTTTAATAACCATAATGTTGACTTCAAGAATATATTTAAAATGATAGCTTGATTCAAGAGGATAACTTAATATAACATCTTGAGTATTTTCGACCGCTTGAGCTATCTTTAATAGATAAGGACTTCACGGGATATCGTTTAATATCAATTGTTGTCATCATCAACATCAAAGACCTAATCATTTGATTGCAACTTTGCTATCAACGAACTTTACCACCTTAGATCACATAGATAATACTTGCAATCACATAGATATACAATAACCACCTTCCTATCATGTATGAGGATGCTTGTATAGGAAACCACTTTATCTCCGTAGCCAATGCCACATCTGAGGTCTGTAATGGTTTTGGCGAGATCACATAGAAGTGGTTAAGATCATGGTCAAGATTATAAACATGTATTGTGCTGATAGTAAGTATGGTCGTTTCAATATTAAATGTGGTCGAGATTACAGTCATGTTGCCGAGTTTATAATAGAGTGGGCCAAGTTGTGGCTGAGATTATAGTAAATATATCTTATTTTATAACAAAGTGGATAAAATATGACAACTACACATTGAACTGACATACTATTAATAACGACCCACAATCTCCTAAACATGAAGTAAATAAAAGGGACATGCTTAAGAAATATTTGTTGGAAAATATTGAAAGCAGAGGCATTGGCTGGGAAAATAAAGCTTATATGTGTTGTGGTGTCTTTGCTGATTAATGTCTTCCTTTTAATGAAATGTAAATGTTGAAATTAGTAGTTGTGGAATTGTTATTGATGAATGCAATGTAATGAAATTAGAATTGATGAATGTAATGAAATTATTGTTGACGAATGTAAACCTAATGTTGTTGATGAATGTGAAATTGTTGTTGATGAACCAAATTGTTGTTGATGAATTGTCTTCTATTATGTTTGAACCCTTAATGTAAAGTAAGACAATTAATGTAAATTGTTGATGAATGTAATGTAAATTGTTGATGAATGTAAATTATCAATGAAATGATGTGTTGTTAATGTAAATTATTGTTGATGAACCCTTAATGTAAATGATTACAGTATGGCACATTGACATTATTTGGCATTCACAATTGATACAGAATGACTTGAAATAGAATTCATTGACATTAGTTTGATCCACCAAAATTAGTTTGTAGATGCACCAAAATAGAATCCATTGAAATAGAATTCATTCACAATTGATAAAAAATGACTGGATCTTAGTTTGTAGATCAACCAAAATTACAACAAAATATAGTACATAGTTTGATCCAATACATGACCTTAGTTTGTAGATGCACCAAGACTACACCAAAATGTAGTACATAACAAAATAACTTAGTTAATCAAAGTCTTCAGATTACTTAAGAATATTACATAGACAGAATGCACAACAATCAAAACAAAACACATGTTCTTCATTGGACTTCTTCGGTTATAACAAGTGGATCATCAACTTTCTTTCCAGGGCCAGGTATGTTCTTGGTCTTCAAAGTACTAAGCCTATCAGACTGCCTCTTTTCAACTGAACCCTTAGATTGAGTCTTGTACCTGCTCTGGGTTTTAAACTTTACAGGCTCACTGCAGGTTGGTCTTGAAAGGATTGTTTGAATATCAGGTGGCTTGAATGGTTTGTTTCTGCAAATTTTGGGTTGTTTACCAAAGAAAACTTTGGCACCTTTTGGTTTTGGTTTAGTTGCCTTGAGGGGTGATTTGTCAACACTCAAAGGTTGAATGTCCAAGACATCATCACCCCCTAACAATGCTGCCATAGTATCATCCAAACACTTAGCAGGTTCAGTTGTAGTCTTCATGGGCTCAGTTACCACAACATCAGGTTCAGCAGGTTCATTTGCAGCCTTTATGGGATCAGTTACCACAACCTCAGGTTCTTTTGGCTCAGTTGCAGTCTTCATGGGCTCAATTTATTTAGGGCCAGCTACTTTCTGCTTAGGCTCAGTAACCATAGCATCAGTTTCTTCATTAGACTCAGTTGAAGCTCCATTGATAGGTACACCAGTGACAACTTCCTCACCTTCTTTGGTAAGCTAATCATTAATAGTTGGAACAGTTGGATCATTTGTGTTAGTTACAGCATTGATATTTGACTCCTTGTATGTATCTTTGCTTGTTTCATTCTTGACAGTTGTGTTGTTTTTCTTTGGTTATTTTGGTTCCTTTATTTTTGACTTCTTGGTGTTGGCTCCTAATTTCGACGCCTAACGTTGGAATAAGAATCTCCCTCCCAAGGAAGAGAATATTGAAGATTATGAAGTTTCGACAGAAGCGTGGTTATAAGACATTTCAGTCAAAGGCTATCCTCCTGTTACGAGGAGGAAACTCAAAAGACTTAGAAATATTTCTAGGAGTTTGGAAGAAGTTTTGACTGAAGATTAGGAAGTGACGTTCGACGCGGAGGTTTGAAATTCGAATAAAGGAGGGAATTTTGATTTTTGAAGGGAAGACACGTGTAACGCATCTAAGAGGTGAAGGCATGCAGAGTGCCATTTGTCTTCGTTAGAAACAGTGACCGTTAGTGGCGGTTATTTCGACTGTATATAAATAGGGAGCCGTAGTGTTAGATTTCCGTGTGTGTATTCAAAATTTGTACAAGTTACTCAGAAATACTCAAAGTACCCGTGTGAGAGAAAAGAGTTATTATTGAGAAATGTATGTTTGGAAAAACACCAGTTTATTCTTTACATTTCAATGAAGTTCTAATTTGTTTACATGCAATTTATTTTACTTTTCTGCAAATTTCATTCTTGCACTTTTATTACGTTTTCGTTATTCTTTTTAAGAATACAACGTTATCATTTTCATTCGAATTACACCAGTTTATGAAAACAATGATGAACTTAATAAACGAAAGGTTTGATTTTCACACAAATTGTCAAAACTCTTAAAGCACATTGTCCTAGGATTTGTATGATCGATCCTGCAAGTAAACTAATTTTTTCGCAAATTAGGAGATCAGCGGTTGTTTGCTAATTTTCAAGGAAAACAAATTGGCACGCCCAGTGGGACCTTGTGCTATTGACAATTTAAAACCTTTATTTTACATTTACTCGTACGAAATTTCTTCGCTTCGTTGCATGAGACTAAGGAGTGGTAAGATATCCATAAATAACGAAGAAAGACCTAGAAGAAGGCGAGTAAGGAGAATGGCGAATCCAAATCCGCCAAACAATCAGAATTCCACAAATGATGGAGTATCACCCCCTATTCCTTCGACTGGGGGCAATACGGCCTCAATATCAGTATCAGAGGCTATACCATCAAAAACGGGTTCGACACCAGCGCATTCAATTCCCCATAGTGCGCCTAGTTTTTCAACTATGGGACTCCAAATTCCTCAAATGACCCCTCCCCCTTCAGGGAGTATGTACAGGCCTTTTATATCTGGCTTTTCCATGCCTCCACTAAATCGAGAACAGTTGTATGGAATGCCAACATCAGTGATGACAAGTTTACATAATGCGTCATCAACATTTACGGAACCAACGGTTAACGTAACTTCGCCTTTACAAGGATCCGGTTCTGGTGTAAACTATATGGGTAGGATTAGTTAGCCTTTAGGAACGGGATATCAAACATATATGCCAAACATTACTAATAATTGTGCACAAGTAATTAGCCAACAAATGGACGAGATCAACCATGATATGGTTCAGATGCTAGCCCAACAGATGGGGGTTATATTTAACCCTCTGATCTAAAACACTACACAAACAAATCAACAATTGGCAATGCAGATGATTCGCATTACTGATTTCTTTGGTGTCCCTCAACCTCCCCAAAGGGAACGTGTAATTCAGAATCCAGGAGTAGCCGTTGAAGAGGAACCTACTATAAATCAACTAAATATCCCTCAGGCGAACGTGTTGAACCAAAGAGGGGCAGTCGAACAGCCAGGAGTCGAAATTCCTATCCCACAAGAACCAAGGGTAGTATTAGTTAATAGAAACCAAAATGCTGATAATATTATACAACAAATGCAACATAATGAAATGCCTGCAGAAAATAATTTGGCAGCCATGGTCGAAAGGATTATGGTACGAAATGGCATGAATGTGGGCCTCCAGAGGCCCAGTTATACTTCCCCCTTATCTGAATATATCTTGCAGCAAGATTTACCCCCAAGGTGGAAGGTTCCCAAGTTTACAAAATTTTCAGGAGATACTAGTGAATCAACGGTCGAACACGTGGCACGATATTTGATAGAAGCAGGCGAAATAGCAAATAATGAAAATTTGAAGATAAAATATTTCCCAAGTTCACTAAAAAAAATGCTTTTACTTGGTTTACTACTCTGCCTGCAAATTCGATACATACATGGACCCAATTGGAGAGATTATTCCATGGACAATTCTACATGGGACAAACAAAGATAAGTTTGAAGGAGTTGGCTAGCGTCAAGAGAAAGTTCTTAGAGCCAATTGATGACTACATAAATAGGTTTAGGTTGCTCATGGCAAGGTGTTTTACACAGGTGCCTGAACATGAGTTAGTCGAAATGGCTGCAGGAGGCCTCGACTACTCAATTAGAAAGAATTTAGATACCCAGTACTTAAGAGACATGGCCCAATTGGCTGATAGGGTTGGCAGGTCGAAAGACTAAAAGCCGAAAAAGCTATGGCTAACACGAATAAAAAAGAAAGAGTATCCTATGTCGAAGTTTGTGAAGACAACAACTAAGATGAATCATTGAATTTTGACAAACAGGAGGTCGATCTGGCAGAGTTAAAACAGGGCCCGCCATATGCTTGCAAAGTCTTGGCTCCATCAAATGGGAAAAGCCCAATCGAATCGGAAAAGAACGACAAGTTCCCCAAACGAACTTATATGTTCGACGTCACAAAGTGTGATGAAATATTTGATTTGTTAGTCAAGGATGGACAAATGATAGTGTCACCTGGTACTAAAGTGCCTCCTTTAGAACAACAGAAAAAGAGAGGTTTTTACAAATACCATAATTTTTTGGAAGGCTCAAATTCGGCGATAAGTCGAAGCCCTAGGTGAAGGTGGATTCAAACCCTTTTCAAGTGGTAGAAGCCCACTACGCTGAGCCATCCGTGGTGAACATGGTTGAGGTTGCTGAAGGCTTCGACGACAATGTGGATATGATCGAGGTTGCTGATGGCTTCGACAACAACGTGAATATGGTGGAGGTTGCTGAGGATCCCGCTGACAAATGTGACATGGTCGAAGTTACTAATGACTTCGTGAACCAGGCTGTGATTGTTAAGGTTACTGAAGACCTTGACAGAAAGATCATAGAGAACTACATTGCTGACGCCACTGATGGCGTCAACAACGAAGCTACTGAAGGTTTCACCAGAGTCAACAACAAAACTAGTGATGGTTTCGTCCAAGTCAACAACGAAACTAGTGATGGTTTCGTCCAAGTCAACAACGAAACTACTGATGGTTTCATCCAAATCAATAATGAGACCACTGATGGTTTTTCCCAGGTTAACAAAGGGACTACTGAGGGTTTCTACAAACAGGCTACTGTTGGCCTCCTCCGGATAACCATGGAGGATCCAAAGGAGAAGACTGTCGGATTCGTCAGCAAACAGGTTACTAAGGGTTTTCCTCCAAAGGTACCAACAAAGGAAGCCATTGAGGGTTTCAACCATATCAAGAAGGACCACGAGGTCAATGAAGGCCTCAATTTGAAGCTGAACAAAATAAGCATTGCCACAGAGACAGCTGCCAATGTGAACATGGTGGAGGTGTCTCAGAATGTTTCGATGCAAGTCGATGAAGAGCATCGACGTAAGGAATACCACAAACTAGCATACCCCAAAGAGGAGGAAAACTTGGCAGATTTCATCCACAGATGCCAAAGAAAGAGGTATGAAGTAATGCTTTGTCCTTGTTGTAGTGTCGTCTTCGACAAAAAGGTAGCACATAACTTAGAGGAAGTGGAAAGAGCAAAAAGAAGGGGAAATTGGAAGCCTTCCCAACCAGCAGGTGGAGAAAGATTTGACCCCAGAAGAGGAGACCAAAATAGGCAGAGGTTAGTAGGAAGGTACCCTAACACATTCAAGCCTACAAATAAGGCTCTAGATGACAAATGGGTTAATCCAATCCGACAAGCCCAAGGGCAAGGGAAGTGGAAGGATTTCGAAGTACAACAGGGATCTTCCATATCATATAGGAAAGAATTCCAAAAGTCTAAGAAGATGACTTACCCCTCTGAAAACTACAAGGGCAAGAACCCTATGACGAAGTCACAATGGAGGAGGTATCAACGTCGAAAGAAAGCAGAGAAGGAGGCTGCGGGAAAAGCCAAGCCAGAAACCAGCAGTAATATTCAAACTTCGAATCAGAAAGATAAATCGAAGGTCAAAAAGCCACTCACTGCTCCAGAACAAGTTTCGTTGAAGAAGGACGTCACTAGGGATGATGAAATGACGGACGATTTTAACTCAGAGTCAGAAGCATCTTTTGATTTGATGTGTAACGTTGTCTCAGTGCTCCCCAGGGAGTATGACTAGATAATGGAAGTCAAAGATGAGAAAGAGTCTATGGAAGTCGAAACGGCCAGACACAAGCCTGTTTGTTATTATATTATGAACAATGCATGCGTGGAAGAACAAAACACATTTTTTGAAAGGCCAGATGATGCAATGAGGAGTCACTTAAAACCCTTGTTCATTTAAGGAAAGGTGGGTAACATAGGGGTAAACAAGATTTGGGTTGATGGAGGTGTGGCAGTCAATTTGATGCCGCATTATATGCTCAAGAAGATTGGAAAGGATGATTCCGACACCAAACCTCATAACATGGTGTTGTCGAATTACGAGGGTAAAGTGGGAACCACCATGGGTGTAATACAAGTGGATCTAACCGTCGGAACCATCACAAGGCCAACAATGTTTATGGTAATCGCATCAAATAAAAATTACAACTTGCTCTTAGGCGAGGAATGGATACACGGCATAGGTGCCGTCCCTTCGTCAATGCATCAAAGAATAACAATTTGGCATGCAGACGGGATTGTCGAAAATATAGAAGCTGACTAGAGCTACTTTCTGGCTGAAGTAAACCAAGTTGACAGGCGAAGCTTCGACAAAAATTTGGCTCATATTGCTTCTTTTAGTCCTGCAACCTTCGACGTGACGCCAACTGACAACGCCTTTTGCTTACTATACCTTCATCCCACCCACGGGTTTCAGTGGGATAGAGAGGTAGTTGGCGAAGACAATTATATTTTTGGAACCTCACACATCCAGCCAACTGGTTGGGGCAGCGAATTTAGTGACAACGAGTGAGTCACTAGTTCTTAAAAAGATCGCGACTTATATAGCCGAGAATAAACTCAAAGCGGACTTAGAGACCGAAGTAAAATACATGGTTGTCAAAGCCAACGAGATCGAAGCAGATCAACAAGGTCTTAGAAAGGATTTTGATATGGATCCACCTGACAAAGATCTAGGAGATTTGCAAAACCAGAGGCTCGACATGATCTATGACGATGAGCCTTTGGGCTTTGAGAAGGATCCACTGGCAGCAAACATCAAGATGATGGCACAGGATCCACTCGAAGAAATTGACTTGGGGTCGGGGGCAGAAAAAAGACCAACCTACATCAGTGCAAAAGTGAGCCCCCAACTCAAGGTCGAAAAAGTCCAGTTGCTGAAGGAATTCAAGGATTGTTTCGCATGGGACTATGACGAAATGCCCGATCTGGATAGGAATCTAGTCGAACTAAAGCTACCAATAAAGCCTGGGAGAAAAACCTGTTAAGAAAACTCCAAGGCGATTCGCACCAGAGATCCTTTCAAAAATTAAAGAAGAAGTCGAAAGGCTCCTCAGATGCAAGTTCATCCGCCTGACCAGGTATGTCGAATGGATTGCAATATAGTTCCTGTGATAAAGAAAAATGGAAAACTAAGGGTATGCATTGATTTTCGAGATTTGAACTCTTCTACCCCAAAGGATGAATATCCTATGCCAGTGGCGGAAATGCTTGTCGATTCTGCCGCAGGCCATGAGTACCTTAGTATGCTTGATGGGTACTCTAGTTATAATCAAATTTTTATTGCTGAGGAAGATGTTCCTAAAATGGCATTTCGATGCCCTGGAGCCTTAGGCACTTACGAATGGGTGGTAATGCCTTTTGGCTTAAAGAATGTTGGGGAAACATACCAGCGAGCAATGAATTCGATTTTTCACGATTTCATTGAGGCTTTTATGCAGATTTATATTGACGATATTGTTGTTAAGTCTGTTTTAGGAAAAAGTCATATAGACCATCTTCGACAGTCCTTTGAAAGGATGAGGAAGTATGGTTTGAAGATGAATCCTCTCAAATGTGCATTTTGTGTTCAGGCGGGAGACTTCCTAGGCTTTGTGGTCCACAAGAAAGGGATCGAAATCAATCAAAACAAGGCCAAGGAAATAACGGAGGCGAAAGCGCCATCTACAAAGAAGGAATTGTAGTCTCTACTTGGCAAGATCAACTTTCTCAGAAGGTTCATCTCCAACCTTAGTGGGAAGACGCAAGCCTTCTCCCCTCTACTTCGACTAAAGAAAGAAGACTTCGAATGGGGGAAAGCGCAACAGGATGCCTTCGACAAGATCAAGGAGTACCTGATGCATCCTCTAATTTTGATGTCACCTTGTAGAAGTAGGAGTATGAGGCTGTACATATCTGCGTCAGACAAGACATTACGGAGCATGTTGGCTCAAGAGGATGAGAATGGTGTCAAAAGAGCTAATTATTACCTCAGTAGGGTCTTGAACGATGCGGAAACTAGATATAGTGTAGTTGAAAAGTTGTGTTTATGTTTATACTTTTCATGTATGAAATTGAAGCACTATATAAAACCAGTGGATGTTTTTGTATCTTCTCATTTCGATGTTATAAAATACATGTTATCTAAACCAATTTTGCACAGTCGAATTGGAAAGATGGCATTAGCATTAACTGAGTATTCTTTGACATATTTACCTTTAAAGGCTGTCAAAGGACAGGTGGTGGCTGATTTCATAGTTGACCATGCTATAAATGAAAAGTATTTGGACTACATTGAACTAGAGCCATGGAAGTTATACTTCGACGGCTTTAGTCATAAAAATGGAATTGGTATAGGAGTTCCTATTATTTCTCCTAACAAAATTCCAACAAAATTCAAGTATAAAGTCGAAGGCCTATGTTCAAATAATGAGGCAGAATATGAGGCTTTGATAGCCGGACTTGAAATTTTATTGGAATTGGGGGCAACTCGGGTCGAAATAATGGGCGACTCTGAGTTAGTCATCAAGCAAATAACAAAGGAGTACAAATGTGTCAAAGAAAATTTGATCATGTACTTTGTGATAGCCAATCAACTCTTAAAAAGATTTGATATGGTAACGATTAGACATATCCCTCGAATAGAGAACCAGGAGGCAAATGATTTAGCACAAGTTGCTTCTGGCTACAGAATATCGAAGAAAAGTTTGCAAAAAGCCATTGAAATCAGAGGAAGAGTCATGTCGACCAGATTATCACCATCAGACTTGGAAGCTACAAAGTTAGGGTACGGTGATAAGGAAAATTTTGAAATTTTAGCTGTGGATAGTTTGACAGACGAAGATTGGAGGAAGCCAATAGTGGAGTATTTGCAAAATCCAACAACATCCGTAGAGCGTAAAACCAGGTATCGTGCTTTGAGCTATGTTCTTTTGGGCAATGAATTGTTTAAAAAGACTCCAGAAGGAGTCTTGCTTAAGTGCCTTAGTGAATCTAAAGCGTACTTAGCCCTTTCGACTGTCCATAGTGGGGCATGTGGGGCACATCAGGTAGTCCACAAAATGAAATGGCTCTTGTTTCGACAAGGCATGTATTGGCCTACCATGTTAAAAGACTGTATCGAATTCGCTAAAGGCTGTCAAGAATTCCAAATGCATGCAGGTGTATAACATGTTCCTACAAGCGAATAACACTCTATATTCAAACCATGGCCCTTTAGAGGTTGGGCTTTGGATTTGGTTGGTGAGATTCGACCAGCATCTTCTAAGAATCAAAGGTACATTTTGGTTGGTATTGATTACTTTACAAAGTGGATCGAGGCTATACCTTTACCAAATGTTGACCAAGAGGATGTTATCGAATTCATTAAAAGACACATCATCTATAGATTTGGAATCCCAGAAACTATCACAACTGATCAGGGATTTGTTTTTACTGGTCGAAAGATGCAGGAATTTGCTAAAGAAATGGGTTTCAAGTTGTTAACCTCTACACCATATTATGCTTAGGCTAATGGTCAAGTGGAAGCAGCAAATAAGTTAGTGATTGGGTTGATTAAGAAACATGTGGGAAAGAAGCCAAGAAATTGGCATAAGACATTAGACCAGGTTCTCTGGGCATGTCGAACTTCTCCCAAAGACTTAACCAACACTACTCCCTTTCGTTTAACTTTTGGCCATGATGCAGTTTTACCTGTAGAAATCTGTTTACAATCAACAAGGATCCAAAGGCATCATAAGATCCCTTCTGAATCTTATTGGAATATGATGCTAGATGAGTTGGTAGATTTGGATGAAGAGAGACTTAATTCTTTGGAGCTGTTGAAAAGGCAAAAGAAAAGGGTAGAGAAGTCTTACAATAAAAAGGTTAAAGTCAAGACTTTTTCTCCCAGAGATTTGGTTTGGAAAGTAATTCTACCTATGGATCGAAAGGTTAGGTCTTTACGGAAATGGTCCCCTAAGTGTGAGGGCCCTTTTCAGATCATACAAGTTTTTTCAAATGGTGCCTATGAGATTGAATAGGTAGGTGAAGATAAAAGAATCTTGAAAGTAAATGGTAAGTATTTGAAAAAATATAAACCTGTACTTCAAGAATTGAAAATTATTTATGAGTAATTGCAGAAGAATTGGTCGAAGCCAACTTGGTATAAAATTTTCAGAATGGCTCAGTTCATTACATAAAAGCCTCAAGGGGCTGAGAAATCTTGTGCAAAAAAAAACAAATATATTAAAACTGCAAATTAAAAAGAAAGGTTGTTCTTCATCTTGAGATACTTTGAATTTTGGAGTTCAAGGCATCTCTCGCATGAGGATTTGTCAAGCTTTAGCGTTGCAACCTCTCCTTCTAAATGTCGAGATTTGTCGAGAAATTCCAGGGCAAGTTTTAATTCTCTGACTACTTCAGATTTGTCTGAGGCTTGTAGTTCAGAGTTGCGTTGCTCAACCTTGGAAATCTTGGCTTGCAGTTCTTCGATTTGTTTATTCCAATTGGCAATATCCACTTTATTGCTTTCAATCTCCTTAGTATTTTGTTGCTTCATCTGTTCCAATTCTCCCACCCTAGCCTCTTATTCAGCAGCAGTTGTCCATACAGCAGCCTCACTTCCAGATTTGGTCTCGAGTGCATCATTAATCTGAGGCAGTTGTTTTAAATCAGCAGAAACTTAATCAATCATAGCACCAAGTTCCAAAATGACGGTGGCAACTTCAGGGGAGACAGTTTGGAGATCAACTTTCTTGAGGAGAGCCTTCAATTGAAGAAGGGCAGTAGGATCTAACTCCAGAAGCTTGGAGAGATTGCTTTTGAATACTTGCTCTTTTATCTTCAAAAGGGTCTCATTTGGAGGTTTGCTCGAAGGTTGACCCCCCGAAGTTGTCGAAGCACTTACGCTGCTCCAGAGGAACTCCCTCATTTGCTAAGAATGATCTTTAGATATTCGCGAGGGTTGGTGGTCATAAGGCCGTTAAGCTCTTCTTCAGAGTAAGCAAAAACTGTCTCTGTCAAAGGTTTAGCACTTTCAGCAGTTACATCAACCTTAGGAGCAGCAGAGTGTTCTCTTTGGGTTTGTTTTTCGGCAGATTCGATTTTAGCCTTATTTTCGATGCCCTTATCATCTTCATCATCATCTTATTGATCAGCATCATCATCATCATTATCATTACCTTCATCGTCATCACCATTTTCGTCAGTTTCAGGTTGGAACATTGAATGTTCTTCTTCTTCTTCTTCCATTTCATCCTCTAGGACAACAGCATCTGGATCAGTGTTATATGGGTCTTTGTTGCCTGTGAGTTCGATCTCTGGGGAGCCACTGTCAGAAGATTTCTCACCCAAAGTATTGCCTTCATCCATAGCCGTTGTCTTTTTATTTTCTTCTTCAGGAATACCTTGGTCCTGCTCCTCCTGCTCAGAATCACTGGTCTGAGACTATTGTGCAGACGAAGCTGGAACTTCTGTCACAGTAGGTTTGTTGATTGGGGCAGGGAGAGTAGTTTGAGGAGGAGAGTTGGTTGGTTGGGTCGAAGTACCAATGCCATCCTAAAATAACAAACAAATAAGGTTAGGATTGAAACAAAATAAGGTCAGTAAAATAAATAGTTTAAGGGAAAGTTAAAATTACCTTGAGTTCTTCGACTTCAGGACTAGAGTTATCGCTTTCAAGATGAGTTGAGCCCGCCTTCGATGTGCCTTGGGGAGAAGACTCCACGTTCTTTCGAGCGAAAGATGCTTCGGAGACCTTCGCCGCCTTTACCTTAGGCTGACTCAAAGTCTCAGTGATCCTAAGTTGCTTCTTCCTTTTCTTGGTTGGTTGATCATCAGGCAGAGATTGATATTCATCGTCCGATTCGATCACAATCTGGGAAGTAGCCCTTTTGGATTTCTTCCTTTGAGGGGTAGGAGGTGGTCTTCGAGAACTCTGAAAAGAATCAAAATATCAGAAAGCATGACAACATATAGCAAAAAAAAAAAAAATATATATATATATATATATATATATATATATAGGGAGTAAAAGTTATTCTTGTGGATGGTTCAGTCTCTTCTTCGACTGGTCTTTTTGCAGCAGGTTTCTTTATTTTGACAGCTGTAGACAAACAAAATTGTCACAAGTAAGTAAGGACAGTCAAGTAAGGGAGATGTAAAATTCGACAATTTTCATTCCACACCTTCATAGATTTCGGATTCGATGCGAGCATCTTCGATACCAATATGAAGTGGTCCTTTGAAACTATCCAGGGTGTACTTAGTTGAAACCACCCGCTGAGCCTTTGGTTTCGATTGCTGACGAAGGATCTTTATAGAATCCCCACAGACGAACCAATCTGGAAATGGAGGGGCAAGTGTCACTCCAAAGTCAGCAGATGGTAGTCGAGGGAATTTGGGAGGAAACATATTGAAAGCCATTTCGTAGTATTTCTCAGGAAGAACGTACGAAGGTATATTTAAGTTCTCCATTTTCTTAAAAAAAATTTCCTTCAGGGTAACAGCAGCCTCGCGGACGGTTCGACTAATGTCATCTGGGCGATAAATAGTTTCAAAGTATTTTTGGAATTATTGGATTTCTTTGATGTGGGTAGATTTACCTTTCTTGGTTTTCTCCTGCATAGAGAGAAAAGCTTCGTCAATCAGCCGTGTGAAGGAAGCAACGTCAAAAAACTTCTCAGTGTAGTACTTTGACCACCACTGGTAAAATTCTGAAGTGCAGAAGTAACTAGGTTCAAATTCGACTGGAGAGAGAAACGCTTTGTACGCATAACGAGTCATCTGTATTGTGGCCATTTCTTCAGTGTAGCAGTTGTGATGGAGTAGGAGGTGTCCTTTCTTCTCATATAAGCACTTGGGGAGAGTTTGAACCAGACCAAATTGGCAAGCAACCAAGTTGGGTTGATAAGCAATTAAAGAGACTTGACCTTTGCCCAGATTGAGTCGAAGGGTCAGAAGTCGAGGAATCAGAAAGGCCTTCCAGATTAATTGTGATTCTTTATGCTGAGTTTTATTAGAGGTAGGGAAAGGTCTGGTGAACCACTCAGGGCCATATTTCCTTTTGGTGAAAGGGGCCATGTTCGAGGTAAACTCATGGCGCCTGGCGAACATCTTGATAAAACTAAGGAATGTTTGCCTAAGCAATTGACCCTCTTCGGTAGGGGTTAGATGAACCAAGCGGGTCCCTTCGACGCGCGGCTCTTTGATTTCTTTGGCTTCCTCTTCGACAGATCATTTGTTTGGGAGGCTGGCTTCAAAAGAAGCATTCAGCTAGAGTTGAAGAAGACAAAAGAGTCCTGATAGTAACAGCTTCCCTCCTGTAGCTAGCCTTTTGAGTTGAGCGACACCTTCGCTTAAGGACTCATAAAGATGCCCTAGAATCATCTTACTCAGACAAACATCTCGACCATAATAAAGCTGGGTAGCAAGCGTGAGAAATTTTCAGGCTACTTGCAATGACTTCGAACAAAATATGCAGTGTGATAGCCAGACAGTCAAAAAAGCTATATGTTCCTGATCAGTAACATCAGTTGTTTTAGGGTCATAATAATGTTTGAAGAAGTTCGTATAGGTAGGCTTGGCAGATGCAAAACCTATCTGGTCCTCAGAATCCAACTCTGGGTCATAGGGTTTTCCAATTGGTTTCAGCCCAGTGATAACAGCTATATCAAACAATGTGGGGGTCATCATCCCACAAGGGAGATGAAAGGTATAACGGGTATTGTCCCAGAAGTAAAGGGATGGGACTAGCATTGTCGAACAATATGTGGGTCATGTTTTTGACAGCATGAAAAGGTCATAGATTCCTAAGTCTTTCCAGGTCTGGGCCTTAACCTTCTATTTTGGTTAACGAGCTCAAATAAAGGTCAGAATCTTTGAACGATGGAGTTGCCCTAAAAATCCTAGACCCATCGTTCATGTACCGCGAGTCTATGGTGTTAAGGGCTACGGTATCAAGGGCATCAGTTTCTACCTTAGATTTGTTGGCTTGCCCTATGGGTTTTGTTTTATGATAGGAGGGGAAATAATCACTAATTTTCTCAAAATCAGTATCTAGAGCAGATAAAGGGCCAGATAGTGCATATGATTTTCCAGAAACAAGAATAGGGATCAATACCTGAGATTCGTAGATGGACCTTTTCTCCTTCTCAAGTGATTCCGGGATACATTATAGGTTCTTCACTATCTTAGGCCCAGCAAGTGTAGCAAAAGGAGGAAGCTGGGATTGAGTCTTGGGCTCCTTGGATTTCTAGGTTCTCCTGGAGTCTTTAACGTTGGAGGTTGAAGATGCCATTTTTTAAAGAACAAGAATTTTGGGGTTGTTTTCTGAGAAGTTGGAAAGCTGAAGAAGAAAGCAAGGAGTTTGAAAGCGTAAAAGAAAAAATGATTTAGGAAAAAACTATTTAAAGGCTGTGGAATATCAAAAGGCCTCTGTGAGAGCAAGAGTTGTCTCTATATGTCGATCTATGTTTTGATGATAATAATACGTATTTGTGAAAGAACCATTTTATGTTCTAACGAGTGTTGTGTGCGGATCATATTCATAGAAGTTATCAGATCCAACAAGCACCAGCCAAATGAGCGGAATTGATAATATGCAAAGTTACTATGTGTGACACAAGTCGCAAGAATCAAGAATGCTTCTGTATCTAATCGTGATCAGTCAGATCCAAGGATGTCGATATTGCTGTTGCAATGCTCTTGTGGATGCTCTCTGAAAGTGGTCGAGATTCTGAAGATTACGAAGCTTCTGAAGAAAAGAACCGAAGTGCTGAAGACTCGCATGACTTGAAGTTCTGAAGGCGGAAAGCTCTGAAGACCAAGTGCAGAAAGACTCTGAAGACTTATGTGTTATGAAGATTACGGTTCCAAATATCAAGTGTTGAAGACTCTGAAGATAGATTCCTAATGGACGAGTCTGAAGATTCGGAAGACTTGAAGACGTAAAGGATAATGTTCTTAAAGACAAGTACTGAAGTTCTGAAGACTGATTCCTAATGGACTTCTTCAAATGACTGAAGACTTGACATATCAGATATCCTATTAAGAAGGCTCTACTCATGCTTCATTAATTTACCATCAGAAGCCTCTGAAGTTTGGAAGTCAAATGTTACCGTTGTGAGTAACTGTACACGGCGCTCAAGAAAGATATATCCCGGCACTTCTCCCACAGCAAAAAGGAGATGTGTCAGTACAACTAATTATTACACAACGTCTCTTTTCCAACAGCCAACAATATTTCAAATGGCTATATTTCTACTAGGCTATTTAAAGGAAATAGTATTCGCTTTTGAAGGGACTGATTAAGTCCATGAATCGGTTCACTCCATCAAAAATGAATTGATCAAGTCATTGTGTAAAGATAGCAACAACGATGAGTTCTCATTGTAACACTTAGAATATCCAAAGTTATCACCATTTATGCATGGCCATTGTTGTTAAGGCTCAAAGATCATCATTCAACACAACAACAATGAATTGGTATAGAAGCTGTTGATGAAGAAGACAACATTGCAAATCAGTCAAGTCATCAACCACCTTCTCATCAGCGCTACATTGAAGATCTGAAGCAAGGAGTTATTGCTTAAAGCTTGCTCACCCAAGAAGACGAAGAAGAAGAAGATCTACAAGATGTCAATAACGGTCAAATCATTATACATCTCTGTAGTTTCTTAGGATAAAGCAAGGAGTTGTTGCTCACATCTTGCTCGAACACTTGCGTGTTCTTTGTACTTAAACTTATGAGTAATCTGCTTGTTAAGAAGCATCTTTGTAATCTCCTGTATAACTAATTCTTGGTGAATTAGGATTCCTTGAGTGGTCAGTGTGACCGTAGACTCGAGAAGACAATGGCGAGATGTCATTGTGGGAAAAGCCTGAAATAGGGTCAGTAGCGTTATATTCATTGTGATGAATCCCTGAACGTCTAGATGTGAAAGCATAGCAGTAGATCTTGCGAGATTGGAACCTACAGGTCAATGTTCGTTATATTCATTAAGTTGAATCCCTGAACGGTTCATTGCATGTTAGCCACAGTGCGGCTGTGCAAGTTGTGAGTCACCGGCTGTTGGCCGTGCATCTGTAATCGAGATTGATTATAGTGGATTAAGACCTTGTGTTCAAGGCGAAATCACTTGAGGAGGGTGGACTGGATTAGCCTTTATGGTGAACCAGGATATATCGTGTGTTCTTTACTCTTATGCTTAATGTCTTGTTTATGTTTCTATATTGAGTATCAGAACCTTACACAAGCAAGTCAGAACCTTGCAACTCTGATAAGCTTCCGCTCTGCTAGTTCTGAATGTTGTACATATCATTCAGACTCTTATTGGTTCTCATGCTCTAAGCATTACCAAGTCTGAATTTGACTTCGCAAGTCAGAGTCTCTCAACGAACTTTGATGTATCGTAAAGTGTCTTATTGACAAGAAGCAAAAAGTTGTTAAAAGAGTAAATACACAATTCAAACCCCCTTTCTTGTGTCTTTCTCGCACCTTCAATTGGTATCAGAGCTCCGGTTCTGTTATTGATGGATATCAAAACACTTAACAGTGTCAGAAAAAGATCCAGATGCGGTGCGTAGAAATACTCTGGGTAAGATTGAAATCCACTTACAATTTCTGTAACAGCTCAGAAGATGACTGAGTACAAAATTGCAATCAATCTAAATACTTGAGCAAATCACTAATTCTGGAAGTTTTGAAGTTGTCAAGCAACTAAACCTTCCTCACTTAAAGCCTTGATGAAGATTGAAGAATCAGCTGACCAGATAGATTCATCAGATAAGTAGTAGTATCTGTTGAATGCTCATCTTGAAAGATACGTGTGGATGAACCACGTATTTGCTCAAAGTTGAATCATCTGAAAACAAGAAGTCTTGTTTGCTGAAGATTAATTATTTATGAGTTGTTGAGATGTTTTCAAGAAACGGATTAGGTCCACCCTTGACTTTCTCGCTTTAAGCTCATTCAGAACTTCTTCATGTAAAGAAGAAAGAATGTTGTTCTATGATTTTGAACTTTAGAATTATGTTTGATCAAGTCAGAGATCTGAAGAATTCAAACTCTTATAATTGATTCAACATCTGAATCTTAAATGATCTAGAGGTTAAAAGATTCATGAAGAATTGGACATTGTCTTCTTGAAACCAGAATACAAGTGAATCATGAAGAATCCAAGAACCCACAGCAGTCCACTCAGAAAGATTCCAGATTACTCAGAAAGAAAGATCGGAGTCAAAATGGAATGCAGTCAGATAAGTCTGTAAAGATCTCAGATATTATCCTTCCTTCATTTATGACTTATTTTCATGATAACAACTAGAATCACTTTAATTCTTTGTTATGCTGTGTTAAGTTTTGTGAGAAGTAATTAGAAATATTTTTAAGAAATTTTCTTTTTACCTATGCCTTCTGGAATAGTTAAAACAGTCACATATGTAAGATTCTCCTCATCATATATGCTTGACCACATCCTATAACCCATAAGTACACTCCAACTAGCACTCTTACTCCAGACCTAACTCTCTCTCTCTCTCATAAAGTCACTCCACCCAACCTAGTTAGTCTAAGAAACCATGATGTTCAATTAAATTGAACGACACTCTTTAGATTCTTTAATCTGTCCAAATTTCTAGTTAAGGAAATCTCAGCCATCCAAATTTCCTTGATATGTGCATGCTGAATGACATCTGCTCAGCTATGAAATAGGGAAACATGCTACCATAACCAAAATAGCTCATTACCTAGGCAATAGCATCTAAGCCAGGCATGGTCATATTCTGATAGGTCGGGATTCTCTTTTAATATTGAAAATAGTGAAAAATCCTTTTTGCCTGCATTCTGGGCTATGCGCTGATTAATGATTAATAAATAAAAACCTTGAAACTAAAAAGCCTGTCCTTTTGTCTTCGCTTAGAATTAATAATGCAGTTACTACATCCACCTAACTCTCGCTAAGAATAAAGGCATGCATATCTCTTCGATCTTCCCTAGAATAATAGACTGCTTATCTGTCTTCATCTAAGATTTCCAGTCTTCCTAAGTCATTCTTAGTTATTGACCCATTCAGTTCAAACTCCTTCATCCATCTATTTAAAGTCATTCCAAAAAAAGTATTCTCCACTATCTCGTATTCCCAACCTTCCTTTCACCCTAAACGCAATCTAAAATGACTCCAAGAACCTTTTATGGAAATGATAATCTCCTTGAAATCATCATTGAAAAACGACCAAATCCAATGGATACTGATCATGATTTTCATCTTGGTATTCATTTTCAAAATTGGAATGGATACATATATATGCTAAGAGGCTCAATTTATCCTAACCTGTTAAAATCCTTTTGGATCAATGCCTCTGTCAGCAGTAATGGTCTAACCATCTCCTCTGACATTTTTGGTCTCCCAATCACCATCAACGCCACAAAAATCTCTGAAGCTATTGACTGTCCACTAGGAGGTGTCACTCCTAACCATGCATCCATTCTATGCACCTCTGATGCTGAAATGCACTATATGTTTGATGAAGGATCTGCCTTTGAACCTACGAAACCTGAAAAAAAATTTCCTATTGCTAGAGGTTGGTTTAAGTTCATCTTGACAAACATTAAACCTCGCAATACAAACAAGGAATTTCTGTAACATGATGATAAGCTCCTCATCATGTGTCTTCTTAAGCCAATTCCTATAGACCTTTCCCAAGTAATCTTTGACCATCTTAAAGATTCAATCGTCACATCAAGAACCATGAACCAATCATTCATTCCTTATGGAAGAGTCCTATCAGAAGTACTCTTCAGAGCAGGAATCGTGCAAAAGATCTGCAGAGTTCGATGTGGTCTAGATACTGCTCTGGATAGGAAGTTTTGTGAAACCTTCGACAACAGTTGGTTCTCATAAAATTAGAAGATTACATGTCTCAATTAGGCTAGGTTATTAGTGTGTAATGGTTTATTAAGTTCACATGCTCATATTGTGTAATTTCTAATTAAGTTAATGAAGTATGTGTTATTTTCAAAGCCTTTATGCCTACACCTACGTATGTGCACTTATTAGACATACAAGATAAATATTCACTAAAGAAGAAAACGTGTCCCTATGATACTAATCTCACATATGCATTTTTCTTGCGAATCCTTGACTCCTGACAATAATTAATTAGAGGAGTCTATGTGTGATCTCTTGGTCTTTCCAAGAATGATAAACTGTTGGACTTAGTGCCAATAGTAGTCCCTTAACCTAGTCATATCTAGCTTAAAATGTCTAGGAATTGATGAACCTAACGGTTGGAGTCACTTGCATTTATTTTGATTCTCTATTCATTGTCTATTTAAGGTACCTTGTTCACTCCTCTATTCATCATTCCAAACCATCTCAGTTAGTATCTCTCTCTAGTATTCTCTCTAGAATGTCCACCTCTCATCCAACACCTACTAAGTGTGAAATTTCGGAGTTAAGAATCCTGAATGAATTCTCTATACACCGCAGTTCTCTCAAAGAACTCAGCTTTATAAGAACATCTTCTGAATTGCAATGTCAGAATTGGGAAGGTTACCTTGACGTGCTACCGGGTATCGTTTACACAGATTGTGTTAAAGAGTTCTGGGCAAATGCTAATGTGTTTTCAAATATGCATAACCAACACATCATTCAATCAACCATCTCCGATATCCATGTGTTGATTAATCTATCCATCATTGCTCAAGCAATCAAGTGTAATGAAAGTGGTGACACCCTTGAAGATTACAAGGAAAGAACCATCTTAAATGATCTCATTTGCCAAATTCACAATGGAAATGGTGCCTCCAACTGTGTCTCCACTCTCAAACCATCAGCCAAAGTCTGGCACAGAATAATGGAAACAAACCTTCGACCTAGAGAAGTAGGAAAACAAGTGCTAACCCATTCAGATAGATTATTCATCTTCTTCCTGATCTACAGAAGGAAAATAAACCTTCCACTAACTATGTTCAATCACTTGAAAGAACAAATTCTTCTGTGTAAAGACAAACCCTCTCTCAGCATTCCGTATGGAAGAGTCATATCTCGAGTCCTAGAAATTCAAGATGTGATTACCAGGCTAAACCATTGAGTGTTCACTCATAGATCTTACAGATCTATCTGGAAGTTCCTAAGAGGAGATAGAATTAGGTTATAAGTTTTTCTGCACTACTATGTTATTCCTTGCTTTATGTATTTCTGTTAAGATTATTAAATGAAGTATATTTTTTTTGGAGTCTTAAACATACAAAAATCCTTTACCATAAGATTCTACTCTAAGAACTGTGTGAAAACTTTAATCATATCCAAAACATTCACACTACTTAAGGATAAAAATACTTGCTTGTTATTACAATGTAAAATGATACAAGACTTTAAGGATAATGTCATCACAAAAATCCAAAACTTAGTGGATGCTTCCAGTTCCTGTGTGGACCCCATGGAAATAAGAAATATCTGGACTGAGTTCCACGAATGGATCTCAGAGGAAATTGTGGAGAGCAAGAGGCTGGCAATTACTCAAGCAGAAGAAAAGCTACATACCTCAAGAACTAATGATTCTGAAAGCTTATTCTCATTTTCCTCATCATCTTTAGGCTCCCTTTAGTCTAATCCTTAGGAATCTATCCTCATTAAGTCTATGTTTTGATTACCTTGAACCCTTTAGGATTAAGTCTAGCCTATGCTTTATATTTTAAAACTACTCTGTGGTTCGGTGTTAATACTTCCATCTCTAATAATGTTCATCACTAGAATTATTTCCTATCATATCAACCTTCATTTGCTTAATGCTTAAATGATAACATCCCTTAAGTCTATTTATGATCACTATCATCTACATATGCTTAAATGCTCAGATGCTCTATAACTTTTTGATGATGTCAAAAAGGGGGAGAAAGAATATGATTTTGGTTGATGAATATGAATATTGACATTGATTGAAAGGAAGAAAATCTTAAAACAGAAAGAATGCAAACTCAAACAAGTAATCAATCATATAAAATGCGTTACTACTAACGTTTGTTGTTTGATGTTTAACCGAGGAACTCTAAACAAGTTCACTAGGCATTCTAAGAACAGGTTAAGAAAGAAGAACAGTGAAGTTCTTATGAACTGTCTGCCATATGATAGAAGTTGTACACTTCGTGAACATGTGTTTAGAATCAGATCTACCCAGTACTATTCAGAAGTTGAGAATTGTCTGAAAGTCAAAGTTTATCTTGATCTCTGTCTCACTTGGTTCAGAAGCTGTAAGCTGTCTAAAAATATGAGATTCAGAATGCAAGAATCAGAAGAAGAAAACTCTGAAAGCAGTCAAGACAAAGTATACATCTCAAGATGCTTATTCAGAAGAATTGTGTAAATCAGAAGTCAAGAACTGTCTGAAGATCCGGATTGAAGATCCAAAAAGAAGTAGTTCTGATATCTACCAAGAACAAATTAAGAAGAAAATGATTTGGTATCAAACTAAGTCAACAAATGGTAATTAGACTCAATATACACAAAGATTGGTATCAGACTCAGTCTACAGTAATATCAATCAGAGCTAAGCTGTATATTGCTTTCAATACCTTCACTGGTATCAAATTCAGCACTCTAAGGAAATACCCTTCAAGTAGTATAAGAAGAATACATTCGCTTGGTATCAGACTCAACTTACTCTGGTATAAGACTCAGCATATCACTTGGTATCAGACTAAAATCAAATCATGTGTACTAGATTCAGAATCAAGCGTTGATTGATCACAAAAATTAACCTTCAATTGGTATCTGATCAAAAATTCAAGCTTTGATGAACTACTGAGTTGTGACAGTAACAAGGTTCTGAGATGAAGACCTGTGTTCAAAAGTCAAACTCTGAAAAGTCATGATCCTTATTGGTGATTAAAATTTAATATTTCTGAACTACGTTCTGAAAGATCCCAATATCTAACTTATGGAAATTACGGGGAGACTACCCAAAAGATTCAAATGATAAATCCTATAATCTTCACAAAGTCTGAAACTCAGGGGGAGTTTCTTAATAGACAGTGTCTATCTCTGATGGATAGCCAGGCTATGTTATCAGATTAGAACTGGTCCATTTGTGCTTAAATGAATCTGCTGAAAAGTAGAAATGCTTCAGACGTCTCTGAAGATTACAAGCTCTGATACGACTACAAAGGAACTGAGTTTTGAAGATCTGAAGATGGAAGTTCTGATGAACTAGTCCAGATGCTAAAGACTCTCTATTTCTTAAAGACAAGATAGAGAAGTAAGCCTTTTCTATTCTTCGTTCTGGCAACTCAAGTTGTTATTCTGTATGTCTTTGGATCATATAAGATTCTAGATGATCACAGATAAAACTTTGAGGATAACACATTCAGGGGGAGCTGTTGTTCCAGACTCTGAATATGTTTGTTTTGGTGATTACCTTGTATAAAATGTTCAATCAAAATACTTGGTTTTGTCATCATCAAAAAGGGGGAGATTGTGAGAGCAAGAGTTGTCTCTACATGTCGATCTATGTTTTGATGATAACAATACGTATTTGTGAAAGAACCATTTTATGTTCTAACGAGTGTTGTGTGCATATCATATTCATAGAAGTTATCAGATCCAACAAGCACCAGCCAGATGAGCGGAATTGATAATATGCAAAGTTACTATGTGTGACACAAGTCGCAAGAAGCAAGAACGCTTCTGTATCTGATCGTGATCAGTCAGATCCAAGGATGTCGATATTGCTGTTGTAATGCTCTTGTGGATACT
Organism: Lathyrus tuberosus; assembly: GCA_022829125.1. Classification (NCBI taxonomy): domain Eukaryota; kingdom Viridiplantae; phylum Streptophyta; class Magnoliopsida; order Fabales; family Fabaceae; genus Lathyrus; species Lathyrus tuberosus. The sequence continues at coordinate 2,568,918 of JALAZF010000164.1, forward strand.
CTCTGAAAGTGGTCAAGATTCTGAAGATTGCAAAGCTTCTGAAGAAGAGAACTGAAGTGTTGAAGACTCTCATGACTTGAAGTTCTGAAGGCGGAAAGCTCTGAAGACCAAGTGCAGAAAGACTTTGAAGACTTATGTGTTATGAAGATTACGGTTCCAAAGATCAAGTGCTGAAGACTCTGAAGACGGATTCCTAATGGACGAGTTCTGAAGATTCAGAAGACTTGAAGACGTAAAGGATAATGTTCTTAAAGACAAGTGCTCAAGTTCTGAAGACTGATTCCTAATGGACTTCTTCAAATGACTGAAGACTTGATATATCAGATATCCTATTAAGAAGGCTCTACTCATGCTTCATCAATTTACCATCAGAAGCCTCTGAAGTTTGGAAGTCAAATGTTACCGTTGTGAGTAACTGTACACGGTGCTCAAGAAAGATATATCCCATCACTTCTCCCACAGCAAAAAGGAGATGTGTCAGTACAACTAATTATTACACAATGTCTCTTTTCCAACAGCCAACAATATTTCAAACGGCTATATTTCTACTGGGCTATTTAAAGGAAAGAGTATTCGCTTTTGAAGGGACTGATTAAGTCCATGAATCGATTCACTCCATCAAAAATGAATTGATAAAGTCAATGTGTAAAGATAGCAACAACGATGAGTTCTCGTTGTAACACTTAGAATATCCAAAGCTATCACCATTTATGCATGGCCATTGTTGTTGAAGCTCAAAGATTATCATTCAACACAACAACAATGAATTGGTACAGAAGATGTTGATGAAGAAGACAACATTGCAAATCAGTCAAGTCATTAACCACCTTCTCGTCAGCGCTACATTGAAGATTTGAAGCAAGGAGTTGTTACTCAAAGCTTGCTCGCCCAAGAAAACAAAGAAGAAAAATATCTACAAGATGTCAACAACTGTTAAATCATTATACATCTCTGTAGTTTCTTAGGATAAAGCAAGGAGCTGTTGTTCACATCTTGCTCGAACACTTGCGTGTTCTTTGTACTTAAACTTAGGAGTAATCTGCTTGTTAAGAAGCATCTTTGTAATCTCCCGTATAACTAATTCTTGGTGAATTAGGAATCCTTGAGTGGTCAGTGTGACCGGAGACTCGAGAAGACAATGGCGAGATGTCATTGTGGGAAAAGCCTGAAATAGGGTCAGTAGTGTTATATTCATTGCGATGAATCCCTGAATGTCTAGCTGTGAAAGCCTAGCAGTAGATCTTGCGAGATTGGAACCTGCAGGTCAATGTTCGTTATATTCATTAAGTTGAATCCCTGAACGGTTCATTGCATGTTAGTCACAGTGCGGCTGTGCAAGTTGTGAGTCACCGGTTGTTGCCTGTGCATCTGTAATCGAGATTGATTATAGTGGATTAAGACCTTTTGTTCAAGGCAAAATCACCTGAGGAGGGTGGAATGGATTAGCCTTTGTGGTGAACCAGGATATATCATGTGTTCTTTGCTCTTATGCTTAATGTCTTGTTTATGTTTCTATATTGAGTATCAGAACCTTACACAAGCAAGTCAGAACCTTGCAACTCTGATAAGTTTTCGCTCTGCAAGTTCTGAATGTTGTACATATCGTTCAGACTCTTATTGGTTCTCATGTTCTAAGCATTACCAAGTCTGAATTTAACTTTGCAAGTCAGAGTCTCTCAATGAACTCCGATGTATCGTAAAGTGTCTTATTGACAAGAAGCAAAAAGTTGTTAAAAGAGTAAATACACAATTCAAACCCCATTTCTTGTGTCTTTCTCGCAGCTTCAACCTCAAATCAACATTAAATAACTAATGTTGTAGTGGGACACATGTCTCGCTAGGGGTGGTGGTTGGGATGGTGGCAGTTACTACCCATACCCCACTATCTCCTAGGTTTTATGAGATATGATGATGACTAGTGATATTGTGCGCTTTGAGGAAAGATTCTGCAGAGATTGTCATGATGACCATGACGTCATGGAGTGGTTCAGAAGAAACTGAATAGTTGGAACGTGGGAACTCTAATTGCATCAATATCCATGTAAGTGGAAGTGAGGCGTCGAATGCTATTATAAAAAAATCTCCTTTTCTCTGGCAATGTCGAAAAAGACATTTTTGGGGGGCAATTTGTTGGCTCATAATTTCGACGCCTAACGTTGGAATAAAAATCTCCCTCCCAAGGAAGAGAATATTTGAAGATTATGAAGTTTCGACAGAAGCGTGGTTATAAGACATTTCAGTCGAAGGCTATCCTCCTGTTACGAGGAGGAAACTCAAAAGACTTAGAAATATTTCTAGGAGTTTGGAAGAAGTTTCGACTGAAGATTAGGAAGTGACGTTCGACGCGGAGGTTTGAAATTCGAATAAAGGAGGGAATTTTGATTTTGGAAGGGAAGACGCGTGTAACGCATCTAAGAGGTGAAGGCACGCAGAGTGCCATTTGTCTTCATTAGAAACAGTGATCGTTAGTGGCGGTTATTTCGACTGTATATAAATAGGGAGTCGTAGTGTTAGATTTCCGTGTGTGTATTCAAAATTTGTACAAGTTACTCATAAATACTCAAAGTACCCGTGTGAGTGAAAAGAGTTATCATTGAGAAATGTACGTTTGGAAAAACACCAGTTTATTCTTTACATTTCAATGAAGTTCTAATTTATTTACATGCAATTTATTTTACTTTTCTGCAAATTTCATTCTTGCACTTTTATTACGTTTTCGTTATTCTTTTTAAGAATACAACGTTATCATTTTCATTCGAATTACACTAGTTTATGAAAACAATGATGAACTTAATAAACAAAAGGTTTGATATTCACACAAATTGTCAAAACTCTTAAAGCACATTGTCCTAGGATTTGTATGATTGATCCTGCAAGTAAACTAATTTTTTCGCAAATTAGGAGATCAACGGTTGTTTGCTAATTTTCAAGGCAAACACTTGGGTTCCTTAGTTGTTCCCTTGGTAGTAGATCCTTTAGGCCTCCCCTGTAGGAAACAATTACAATATAAACAATCACAATAGCATTCATAAGAAAACTCAATATGTAAAGTAAGACAATATGACAATACCCTTTTTTTAGGTGCCAATTTAACTTGTCTTGTATGACTAGCTTGTGTAGGTATTCCTTGACTTGCTTCTATAGGTATTCCTTGACTTGCATCTGTAGGTATTCCTTGACTTGCATCTGTGGGTATTCCTTGACTTGCAGCATTGGTACTTCCTGATGGAAGAAGCACAATCTGTTTGTTTTTCTTGCATGTTCTTTTGTTGTGTCCAAGCTCAAAACATAACTTACACTTATGGTATGTGTTAGTTCTTTTCCATTTTGTTTGGATTCCCTCATCAGGTTCTCTCCTCCTATGTTTTTTTGGCCTCCCTGGGCCTCTTTTAAACATAGGAGGGTATATGGCTGGGTCATCAGTTTTTGGCCATTCAAAGGAGTGATACCTTCTTCATAACATCTGACATATGTTGACTTGTGGTAACATATATGGACATAATTTATGGGATCATCTACTTTCCTATGGATTGCAGAAACTGCATGTCTACATGGAATTCTAATGAGATCCCAAAAATTACATGAACATGTCTTGTTATTCAGATCAACTACAAAACTATCAGTAAACATCACAAGGGTAACCTGGAATGTTAGTTGTTGTCCAGCATAAGTTGCTGTCCAACTTACACTCTTTTCAATCTCTCTATCCAATCTCTTAAGTGGCTTTGACATAATCCTACCATTGTAATCATTAACCTTTTCCCTTAAAGTTTCAAACCTACCCATAAGATAAGACCTAATTCATTCAAACATTGTAATGATAGGTTTGTCCCTCTGAAGCAGAATAGTGGAATTAAATGATTCACTTAAATTATTCATTAGTACATCACACTTAGAAAACAAAGGAAAAGCATGCCTACACCACTTTGTTTCTGGTATGGCCTCCAACCATTCATAAGCATCATTGCTGACTTCCTTGATCTTTTGCATGAATTATTCGTGAGCTTCGACGCCACTCCTTCAATTCCTTCCTTAACTTTGAAAATCCATTTACAGCTGACTAACCTGGCTCCAGCAGGTTTCTTGATCAGTTTCCAGGTGTTATTATCATGAAGAGATTTCATCTCATCATCCATGGCCTTCAACTACTTAGTCTTCTTTCGACTCCTTATAACTTCCTTATAGTATCTAAGTTCTTCGTCGAGAACCTCACTTGCAGAGATTAAGGCATACGTTATAAGATCACCCAAGTCTCTGAGGTGGCTTGATGACTCTCCTCGACCTGTCTCTTGCTAGCAGGTAGTCATTATCAGTCTCCTCATCTTCGACAACATCTTCTACTTCTTCTTCGACTTCATTTTGGGATACAAAATTCATCATCAACATGCTTCACCTCAACAAGAATCTCTCCCTGTTCCAGCTTTTCTTCAGCATCATCAGTTTTCTTGAAGACCATCTCAGCTTCATTGAAAACTATATCTCAACTGGTGATACACCTCATGTGACCTGGATCTAGGCACCATATCCTATAAGCTTTGACTCCTTCAGGGTATCCCATGAACATGCATTTCAGAGCTCTAGGTTCGACCTTGTCTTGCCGAATATGAGCATAGGCCACGCAAATAAATACTCTTAGTCTGTCGAGACTAGGTGGATGGCCCGACCATACTTCTTCAGGTGTCTTCATATCTAACACAGTCGAAGGACATTTATTTATCATATATGTTGCTGTCAAAACAGCCTCAGCCCAAAACACCTTCTTTAACCCAACACTAGTCAACATGCATCTAAATCTTTCCAAAAAAGTTCGATTAAACCTCTCTGCCAAACCATTTTGTTGTGGAGTACCTGCAGTAGTTTTGTGCCTTGCAATACCCGAGGCAGCATAAAAACTGTCGAACGCCTCATTGTAAAATTCAAGGCCATTGTCGGTTCTCAACCTCTTGACCTTTGTGCCAGTCTGATTTTTGACCAGAGTCTTCCAACCTTTAAAATTCTCAAAAGTTTCATCTTTAGTCTTCTAGATGAATACCCATAACTTTCTGGAATAATCATTGACTATGGATAGAAAATACCTTGCTCCTGAATGTGATGGACACCTTGCAGGCCCCCAAAGATCAGCATGGATGTAATCAAGGGATTCATGAGTTCTTTGTTTGCCTTTGTTGAACTTCACTCTGCACGACTTTCCAAGTACACAGGGATCACAAAATTTCAGCTTTTCTACTTCGTCTCCTCCAAGCAGATTTTGTTTCCCTAATTCAACCAGACTCCTTTCACTGACATGGCCCAATCTCATGTGCCAAATTTCTGTTTTCGACAACGGTTTCATGGATGCAATATTTGTCGAACCACTTACAACTTCAGCCTCAAGGGTATACAAGCCTTGTTTCTTCACGCCTCTCAAGACTTCCATCGATCCCTTCATGACTCTTAGGATACTTTTCTCTCATTGAAAAACATATCTTTTCTTGTCGAATTCACCAAGAGAAATCAATTTTCTCTTCAAATCAGGTACATACCTAACTTCAGTCAATAACCTTATTGACTCATCATGGAGCTTGAATCTCATAGATCCAATACCTTCAATTTTGCAAGCTTTGTTGTTTCCCAACAGCACTGATCCACCATCTTAATCACATAGCTCCTCGAATAATTCTCTGTTTGGAGTCATGTGCCAAGTGCAACCTAAATCTATAATCCACTCCTTTCTTGAGTCGCTGCTTGAAACCACAAGGGCATCAGATGAGTCGAAGTCATCTTGAACAATGGTTGCGTTGCCATTATCCTTACCTCCATAATCTTTCAGACGTTCAGGGCACACTTTTCTCGTGTGACCCTCCTTCTTACAATGATAGCATCGAATACCAGATGCTTTGACACTATAAGACTTCTGCTGACTTTTACCTTTCTTCTTGCCAAACTTACCATCCTTTCGCAAGAATTTTCCCTTAACGGCCAAACCTTCACCCACCGTCGAATGTCTATGCTCCTTTCGTTCGTTCAGGTCCTTAGAATACAAGGCTGATAGAACTTCTTCAAAGCCTTCCATACAGGAGAGTTTCTTTGAAGTGAGCATGTGTTCTGGACAAGGCGCACAACATCAGCAGTGCTTGATCTTCATCATCGATCTTCACATCAATATTTTTAAGATCAAGAATCAGCTTGTTGAACATATCCAACTGCTCAACCAACACTTTGTCTTCACTCATCTTGAATAAATACAAAGCTTGCTTCAGGTAGAGACGATTCACCAGAGATTTGGTCATGTATAAACTTTCAGGTTTCAACCATAACCCAGATGTCGTAGTCTCCTTTGATACCTGTCGAAGAACCTTATCACCAAGGCTCAACAATATTGCATTGTGGGCTTTCTCTATCATGGCCGCCTTTTCTTTTTCCGTTAACGCAGCATCCATAGCTGCCTCTCCCTTCAACGCTTCCAAACAACCTTGCTGAACCAGTAGGGATTTCATCTTCAAGCGCCACAAACCGAAATCGTTAACTCCGGCGAGCTTTTCAATCTCATACTTTGTTGAAGGCATCTTCTCCATGCTCACCGTACCAATTTGTTGTGAATTAGAATACCTCAAACAAAGTATAAACGGTTTCTTTATGATCAAGAAAGACACAAGGGTTAGGGTTAACAAGGAAAAACAAGGGAAAAACAACAAGGATTGGTTATAACTACTATTCTTTACTTTCTCTATAAAACAGATTACAAGTACTCAAGAATAACAAATAACCCTCTCACCCTAACTTAAACAATTGGATCCTTAAGACAAGGCCTAATTAGACAACTACATACTATAACACAATTCGACTACAACATGTAAGTCTTCAAAAACAGCATGTGAGCAGACTTCAACAACTTGCTAACTAGAGTTCGATCCAAAATCTCACATGTTGCTTATGTTAGAAGATTGTAGGATAGGTCTTGGTGGAAGACATGTACAAAGATCTGACATAGTGGAAATCTCTCACAGGGAGTGAGGAGACTGGAGTACTCTTGGATTGTAAGGGAATCCAGGAAATATCATTCTGTCCTTTACTTTCAGCATTTATTTTTCAGCATATTTATTTTCATATCATTTATGAAAAATAACAAAACCTGTGCTAACGCTTCAAATTGAGAAAAGTCCAATAAATCTATTTCACCCCCCTCTTAGAGACCGCACATAAACTTACAATTGGCATCAGAGCATGTTATAGGTAACTTGTTCCTAAAAGATTCATAATGGCTTCCAAAAATCCGATTTTTAGAAACGGTGGTAGCAATAATAAGCCTCCACTGTTCTGTGGTGAACACTTTGATTTTTGGAAAATTAGTATGAAGGCACATCTAGAAGCACAATGAGAATATATTTGGGATGCTGTACAAAAGGGTCCATTTGTTCCTACTAGTGTTATCGATGGCGTTGAGAATAAAAAAAGTATTAAAAATTCATGGAATGAAGATGATAAGAAGAATGTACTCAATGATAAGAAAGCAATCAACATACTTCAAAGCGCTCTAAGTATGGATGAATTCTTCCGCATATCTCAATGTAAATCCGCAAAAGAAATATGGGATACGTTAGTAGTAACTCATGAAGGAACTGCTGAAGTAAAAAGATCAAGATTGAATACATTATGTCAAGAGTATGAATTATTCAGAATGCAGCCCAGAGAATCAATACTTGATCTACAAAAGATATTTGTTCACTTAACTAATCACCTTATTGCTCTGGGTAAGACTTTTACTAACGATGAATAAAATATTGAAGTTCTTAGGTCTTTAACTAGGGAATGGCAACCAAAGGTGACAGCGATATCAGAAAAGAAGAGTCTTTCTACCATGACGTCTGCTTTCTTGTTCGGAAAACTTCAAGAACATGAAGTAGAACTTGAAAGATTAGAGCAGCATGAAATACAAGTAAAAGATTCAAAAGATGTTGTATTAAAGACAAGAGTCAAATTTCATGATAGCAATCAAGAGGAGGAATCCACTGATGATGATGATGGTCTTATTAAAAAGTTTGAAAAGTTTTTGAGAAAAGAAAGGAAAAAGGAGATCATTCACAAAGTAGCACCAACAAGGAAAGTTACATGTTTTGAATGTGAAAAAAGGGGACATGTCATAAGTGAATGTCCTACACTTGAAAAGAAAGATATATTCAAAAGCAAGAATCACAAAAGGAAAAAGAGAGCATATGTAGCACCGAATGGCAATGAAATAAGTTCATCTTCAGATGAAGATCATGCAAATTAGGCATTGATGGTCTCACATTATTCAAGTGATGAAGAACATGAGGTACTTGAATATCATATGCTAGCATTGTCAAATCAAGATTGATCCTTAAAGACACAAGACCATATAATATGGTAGTTCTAAAAGTTTCATTGATTAAAAAGATGTTTTGAAGAAGCATCAATATTGATATCAACCTTGACATCAAATTCTTATGAAGGATATAAGTGTCTAATTTTGTGCTATTAATTTTCAATTATCATAATATATCCTTCCTATGTTATCACCTTGCTTTATACTTTATTCTACTTTGTCTTCTTTTTGATGATGTCAAAAGGGGGAGAAATAGTAGGTATTGTACTTGTTCTTGTTCATAATTATTTTAGGGGAGAAAGCCTTGAATTACAAAAGCAACGGGGAAATATATAAGATAGGGGGAGATTCTAGTTGCTACTCAACATTTCAAAAAGTCAGCATATTGAAGTAACTTATTGATGAACAAGTTAAATTTTATAGGATGGTTTTTCATCATAAAAAAGGGGGGAGAATGTGAAGAAGAGTTCTTCTTGTCCTTGGTTATAGTTTTGATGAAGACAAACACATCAATAAAAAGAAGTCAAATCTTGAAGACTAGAACAATCAAGTTCAAATTATCAAAAAGATTTGGAAAATTAATGGAAGAATCAAGATGGTTGAATATGCATTACAAGTGTTCAACTTATCATCCATCCATGCCATGATTCATTAAAGTAATTTTCTGCATAAAATCTTTGCTTGTCATCTCAATTTTGAAGTATTTTTCAATTCTAGTCTATGGTTAATAAATTAACCAGATTGCAGTACAAAACTGTTAATCGATTAACCTATGTAAATTTTGAATATTTTGACCCGTTGCAGAAGGGTTAATCGATTAACCAAAAAATAGTATAAAGCTGTTAATTCATTAACACTGCAGTAGTGTATGAAAATAATGCATTTTTTCAGTCAAATGATTTTCTAAATTGGATCATGAAGCATGGCAACCTTTCATTTGTTGCACTCATCGGTAGAGGTGCATTGTGTCTATATAAACATAATTACTTTTCAGAATTCAAACTCATCTTTCTTTCATAGCAATTTAAAACTTATATTCTCTCATTTTCAAAATCAAGTGTTCTTGACATAACTTTTCGTTGAAACTTCTGCACATCAATTTCATTACATTTGGAAATAGTTTCAACTACATAAATCATTAAGCACTTGTACTACATATTAAGAAATGCCTACTTGATAGAGAAGATCAATTCTAGAAATTGATATACATTGTTATACAACTTCAAACACTTGTAAAAATTCAGAATGTTGTGATTTCCTTTTTGTCCAGGATTGTTGGAAACAAGAGAGTGAATAAGGGAGGATTGTTCTCTTGTTTCACTTTGTAAAGATCATAAGGGGATTTTCATTATTGATTGTGTTGCTTATGTTAGAAGATTGTAGGATAGGTCTTGGTGGAAGACTTGTACAAAGATCTGACATAGTGGAAATCTCTCACGGGGAGTGAGGGGACTAGAGTACTCTCGAATTGTGAGGACAACCAGGATATATCATTGTGTCCTTTACTTTCTGCATTTATTTTTCAGCATATTTACTTTCATATCATTTCTGAAAAATAACAAAACTAGTGCTAACGCTTCAAATTGAGAAAAGTCCAATAAATCTAATTCACCCCCCTCTTAGAGACCGTGCATAAACTTATATATATATATATATATATATATATATATATATATATATATATATATATATATATATATATATATATATATATATATATATATATATATATATATATTGAAATACTATAATTTTTCAAAATGCCCACAAATATAATGTGGCATACTTACTATGACACTTTCTAATATCCCATTGAATGAATAACTCTACACTAGATATGAATCATACATCTTACGTTTGGTTTTTTAAGTTACATTTTCAATAATTGATCCGTCCTAAATAACATTCACCGATGGAATCAACTTCCCGTACAATTTTTTTAATTTAATTTTCAAAGGCAAGGTTGTAAAAGGTCAAATTTTCCTTTATCTTCCACCATCCAACTCAACAAATGAGGGGTGATGAACATGCTTACAAAGTTAATACAAATGATTGTGATTATGAAGATAAGAAAATGAATAAGGTGTCACTACTTGACAAGCTACAATATCCACAAGTTTAAGAATTTAAAGAAATCCAATAAAATGGAAAATAACATTTCAAAATTTCAATGTTCTATTCTCTTTGTTCATATATATAATATAAATTATTGTACAAAAATAAGTATATAATAGAAAACATACTCATATGCAATTGTTGTCCTCATGGTCGTCTTTGAGGGTTTGCAATGTGGGATACTGGACATGACCAAAATTTTGACACATTTAAATCATAACTAAATAGGGCATAGTAAAATATTAGTCACGTTTAAACCTTGAAAAAATAGGTATGTGAAACTAATTATATTCTTTGTATAATTTAAAATTTTGTATTTTTAACGAGTATGTTAGACTCAATAACCAGTGTTGAAAACCTGACCCATTACTAGAATTAGTAGATATAAATGTTGTTGGCAATTTGCAGAACACGTTGAATAACTTAAAGGTTATCAAGATTGTTAACCCAAATCGTTAAAACCACACCTACGTATGGGGGCCACTCTATCCAAAAAAGGAAATTCACTATCATGAATTAGTACAATTAGTCTTATGCGAACAACAACCCCATGTTGTTCAATGCTTATTCTTAATCCTAGTGTTGAAAATCCATTTACAGCTGACTAACCTGGCTCCAGCAGGTTTCTTGATCAGTTTCCAGGTGTTGTTATCATGAAGAGATTTCATCTCATCATCCATGGCCTTCAGCCACTCAGTCTTCTTTCGACTCCTCATAACTTCCTTATAGTCTCTAAGTTCTTCGTCGAGAACCTCACTTGCAGAGATTAAGGCATAAGCTATAAGATCTGCATACCCAAGCCTCTGAGGTGGCTTGATGACTCTCCTCGACCTGTCTCTTGCTAGTAGGTAGTCATTATCAGTCTCCTCATCTTCGACAACATCTTCTACTTCTTCTTCGACTTCATTTTGGGATACGCAATTCAACATCAACATGCTCCACCTCAACATGAATCTCTCCCTATTCCAGCTCTCCGTCAGCATCATCAGTTTACTTTAAGACTATCTCAGCTTCTTTGAAAACTACATCTCGACTGGTGATACACCTCCTGTGACCTGGCTCTAGGAACCATATCCTATAAGCTTTGACTCCTTCAGGGTATCCCATGAACATGCATTTCAGAGCTCTAGGTTCGACCTTGTCTTGCCTAATGTGAGCATAGGACACGCAAACAAATACTCTTAGTCTGTCGAGACTAGGTGGATGGCCCGACCATACTTCTTCAGGTGTCTTCATATCTAACACAGTCGAAGGACATTTATTTATCATATATGTTGCTGTCGAAACAGCCTTAGCCCAAAACACCTTCTTTAACCCAACACTAGTCAACATGCATCTAAATCTTTCCAAAAATGTTCGATTAAACCTCTCTGCCAAACCATTTTGTTGTGGAGTACCTGCAGTAGTTTTGTGCCTTGCAATACCCGAGGCAGTATAAAAACTGTCAAACGCCTCATTTCAAAATTGAAGGCCATTGTCGGTTCTCAACCTCTTGACCTTTCTGCCAGTCTGATTTTCGACCAGAGTCTTCCAACCTTTGAAATTCTCAAAAGTTTCATCCTTAGTCTTCTGGATGAATACCCATAACTTTCTGGAATAATCATCGACTATGGATAGAAAATACCTTGCTCGTGAATGTGATGAACACCTTGCAGGCCCCCAAAGTTCAGCATGGATGTAATCAAGGGATCCATGAGTTCTTTATTTGCCTTTGTTGAACTTCACTCTGCAAGACTTTCCAAGTATACAGGGTTCACAAAATTTTAGCTTTTCAACTTTGTCTCCTCCAAGCAGATTTTGTTTCCCTAATTCAACCAGACCCCTTTCACTGACATGGCCCAATCTCATGTGCCAAATTTCTATTTTCGACAACGGTTTCATGGATGCAACATTTTTCGAACCACTTACAACTTCAGCCTCAAGGGTATACAAGCCTCGTTTCTTCACGCCTCTCAAGACTTCCTTCGCCCCTTCATGACTCTTAGGATACTTTTCTCTCATTGAAAAACATATCCTTTCTTGTCGAATTCACCAAGAGAAATCAAATTTCTCTTCAAATCAGGTACATACCTAACTTCAGTTAATAACCTTATTGACTCATCACGGAGCTTGAATCTCACAGATCCAATACCTTCAATTTTGCAAGCTTTGTTGTTTCCCAACAACACTGATCCACCATCTTAATCACATAGCTCCTCGAACAATTCTTTGTTTGGAGTCATGTGCCAAGTGCAACCTGAATCTATAATCCACTCCTTTCTTGAGTCGCTGCTTGAAACCACAAGGGCATCAGATGAATCGAAGTAATCTTGAACAATGGTTGTGTTGCCATTATCCTTACCTCCAGAATCTTCCAGGCGTTCAAGGCACACTTTTATCGTGTGACCCTCCTTCTTACAATGATAGCATCGAATACCAGATGCTTCGACACTATAAGATTTCTGCTGACTTTTACCTTTCTTCTTGTCAAACTTACCATCCTTTCGCAAGAATTTTCCCTTAACGGCCAAACCTTCACCCACCGTCGAAGGTTTATGCTCCTTTCGTTCGTTCAGGTCCTTAGAATACAAGGCTGATTGAACTTCTTCATACCTCAGGGACTCCCTTCCATACAGGAGAGTTTCTTTGAAGTGAGCATGTGTTCTGGGCAAGGCGCATAACATCAACAGTGCTTGATCTTCATCATCGATCTTCACATCACAATTTTCAAGATCAAGAATCAGCTTGTTGAACATATTCAACTGCTCAACCAACACTTTGTCTTCACTTATCTTGAATGAATACAAAGCTTACTTTAGCTAGAGTTGATTCACCAGAGATTTGGTCATGTACAAACTTTAAGGTTTCAACCATAACCCAGATGTCGTAGTCTCCTTTGATACCCGTCGAAGAACCTTATCACCAAGGCTCAACAATATTGCGTTGTGGACTTTCTCTATCATGGCCGTATTTTCTTTTTCCATTAACGCGGCGTCTATGGATGCCTCTCCCTTCAACGCTTCCAAATAACCCTGCTGAACCAATATGGATTTCATCTTCAAGCGCCACAGACCGAAATCGTTAACTCCGGTGAAATTTTCAATCTCATACTTTGTTGAAGGCATCTTCTCCACGCTCACCGCACCAATTTGTTGCGAATTAGAATGCCTTAAACAAAGTATAAACGGTTTCTTTATGATCAAGAAACACACAAGGGTTAGGGTTAACAAGGAAAAACAAGGGAAAAACAACAAGGATTGGTTATAACTTCTATTCTTTACTTTCTCTATAAAACAAATAACAAGTACTCAAGAATAACAAATAACCCTCTCACCCTAATTAGGATTTGCCACACCACAGAATGGGAGACTAGTATGCTATTTATAATAAACCTAACATACTAAACTGATGGGCCTTTTAACAATTACCCATTACAAGCTAACTTAGGGTACAAGCTAACTTAAACAATTGAATCCTTAACACAAGGCCTAATTAGACAACTACATACTAGAACACAATTCGACTACAGCATGTAAGTCTTCGACAACAACATGTGAGCAGACTTCGACAACATGCTAACTAGAGTTCGATCCAAAATCTCACATGTTGCTTATGTTAGAAGATTGTAGGATAGGTCTTGGTGGAAGACTTGTACAAAGATCTGACATAGTGGAAATCTCTCACAGGGAGTGAGGAGACTGAAGTACTCTTGGATTGTAAGTGGAACCAGGATATATCATTGCGTCCTTTACTTTATGCATTTATTTTTCAGCATATTTACTTTCATATCATTTTTGAAAAATAACAAAACTAGTGCTAACGCTTCAAATTGAGAAAAGTCCAATAAATCTATTTCACCCCCTCTTAGAGACCGCACATAAACTTACAATTGGCATCAGAGCATGTTATAGGTAACTTGTTCCTAAAAGATTCATAATGGCTTCCACAAATCTGGTTTTTAGAGACAGTGGTACCAATAACAAGCCTCCACTGTTTTGTGGTGAACACTTTGATTTTTGGAAAATTAGTATGAAGGCACATCTAGAAGCACAATGAGAATATATTTGGGATGTTGTGCAAAATGGTCCATTTGTTCCTACTAGTGTTGTCAATGGCGTTGAGAAAAAAAAGATTAATAATTCTTGGAATGAAGATGATAAGAAGAATGTACTCTATGATAAGAAAGCAATCAACATACTTCAAAGCGCTCTAAGTATGGATGAATTCTTCCGCATATCTCAATGTAAATCTGCAAAACAAATATGGGATACGTTAGTAGTAACTCATGAAGGAACCGCCGAAGTAAAAAGATCAAGATTGAATACATTATGTCAAGAGTATGAACTATTCAGAATGCAGCCCAGAGAATCAATACTTGATCTACAAAAGATATTTGTTCACTTAACTAATCACCTGATTGCTCTGGGTAAGACTTTTACTAATGATGAATAAAATATTAAAGTTCTTAGGTCTTTAACTAGGGAGTGGCAACCAAAGGTGCCTATGATATCAGAAAAGAAGAGTCTTTCTACCATGACGTCTGCTTCCTTGTTCGAAAAACTTCAAGAACATGAAGTAGAACTTGAAAGATTAGAGCAGCATGAAATACAAGTAAAAGATTCAAAAGATGTTGTATTAAAGACAAGAGTCAAATTTCATGATAGCAATCAAGAGGAGGAATCCACTGATGACGATGATGGTCTTATT
Source organism: Lathyrus tuberosus (assembly GCA_022829125.1). Lineage (NCBI taxonomy): Eukaryota > Viridiplantae > Streptophyta > Magnoliopsida > Fabales > Fabaceae > Lathyrus > Lathyrus tuberosus. Next base: position 2,584,042 of record JALAZF010000164.1, read on the forward strand.
AAAAAGTTTGAAAAGTTTTTGAGAAAAGAAAGGAAAAAGGAGATCATTCACAAAGTAGCACCAACAGGGAAAGTTACATGTTTTGAATGTGAAAAAATAGGACATGTCAGGAGTGAATGTCCTACACATGAAAAGAAAGATATATTCAAAAGCAAGAATCACAAAAGGAAAAAGAGAGCATATGTAGCACGGGATGGCAATGAAATAAGTTCATCTTCAGTTAAAGATCATGCAAACAAGGCATTGATGGTCTCACATCATTCAAGTGATGAAGAACATGAGGTACTTGAATATCATATGCTAGCATTGTCAAATCAAGATTGATCCTTAAAGACACAAGACCATATAATATGGTAGTTCTAAAATTTTCATTGATTAAAAAGATGTTTTGAAAAAGCATCAATATTGATATCAACCTTGACATCAAATTCTTATGAAGGAGATAAGTGTCTAATTTTGTGCTATTAATTTTCAATTATCATAATATATCCTTCCTATGTTATCACCTCGCTTTATACTTTATTCTACCTTGTCTTCTTTTTGATGATGTCAAAAGGGGGAGAAAAAGTAGGTATTGTACTTGTTCTTGTTTATAATTCTTTCAGGGGAGAAAGCCTTGAATTGCAAAAGCAAGGGGGAAATATACAAGATATGGGGAGATTCTAGTTGCTACTCAACATTTCAAAAAGTCAGCATATTGAAGCAACTCATTGATGAACAAGTTAAATTTTATAGGATGGTTTGTCATCATAAAAAAGGAGGGAGAATGTGAAGAAGAGTTCTTCTTGTCCTTGGTTATAGTTTTGATGAAGACAAACACATCAATAAAAAAAGTCAAATCTTGAAGACTAGAGCAATCAAGTTTAAATTATCAAAAAGATTTGGAAAATTAATGGAAGAATCAAGATGGTTGAATATGCATTACAAGTGTTCAACTTATCATTCATTCATGCCATGATTCATTAAAGTAATTTTCTGCATAAAATCTTTGCTTGTCATCTTAATTTTAAAGTATTTTTCAATTCTGGTCTATGGTTAATAGATTAACCAGATTGCAGTACAAAACTGTTTATCGATTAACCTATGTAAATTTTGAATATTTTGACCCATTGCAGAAGGGTTAATCGATTAACCAAAAAATAGTATAAAGCTGTTAATCCATTAACACTGAAGTAGTGTCTGAAAATACTACATTTTTTCAGTCAAATGATTTTCTAAATTGGATCATGAAGCACGGCAACCTTTCATTTGTTGCACTCATCTGTAGAGGTGCATTGTGTCTATATAAACATAATTACTTTTCAGAATTCAAACTCATCTCTCTTTCATAGCAATTCAAAACTTATATTCTCTCATTTTCAAAATTAAGTGTTCTTGACATAACTTTTCGTTGAAACTTCTGCACATCAATTTCATTACATTTGGAAATAGTTTCGACTATATAAATCATTGAGCACTTGTACTACATATTAAGAAATGCCTACTTAATAGAGAAGATCAATTCCAGAAATTGATATACATTATTATACAACTTCAAACACTTGTTGATCGGGAAGGCTGGATCAGATCCTGTTGAAGTGGGCCACCAAGTACGTCTGAGATACTGGGCGTATAGAGAGGAGAAGGGGGTGTACCTGCAAGGCACTCCGACGTTCAAGTAAGAAAATGTCATAGAAAAGGGGCAAGTACAAAGTATTAGTTCGTAGGGTCAATATTTGATACCTGACCCTCTCAAGAGAGAGGGTTTATATAGTGTCCTCAGCGCGTGGCCAACGGTCCTATTTTCGGGGCAAAATAAATGTTTTCCCAAAGAATAGGTAACTACCCAAACTAGCCGTTATGTCGGGCAGAGTGCCCAAAATTAGCCGTTATGTCGGGCATAAGCGTGGTTTCGGGCACATGCCCTTAGCTGTTCGGGGAGTGAAGACGCCGTGTGGAACGGGCAGCATTTTCGGGTAGGAGCTGTGCAGTCCTTGCCCGATTTGAGGGGCAGAAAGGTCACTTTTGCTCCCTTGTGGATTAGAATTAGGCAATTGGGCCGTTCTGGGAGCAGAAGTGGATTGGGCCATGTCTAGCCATTGGTCCAGTCCAGAACAGGATCCCTCAAAGTCGTTGCTCCCGAGCATGGAAGTGATGACTTAAGGACAGCTCGCGGCTCTGGGGAGCTAGCGTAAAGTCGTCGTGCCGTGACGGAGAAAGTTTCCTCATGGTGCCCGTGACTCCCTGGTGTTCGTGATATTCATGTTTGTGTCCGGACTTCCCGTCGTGCAGGGAGACTAACGGTTATGAGGAATTGAAATGTTAGGGCGCCACGTGTGTCTCAAGCCTTGTGCAGCAGTTACTAGGCAATGATGGCTAGTTAATAGCCATCATGACCTACGAGGGCGTGCCTCCGCACGTGCCCCTCAGTATAAAAGGGGGAGACCCGTTTCATTTTGAACTTTTCGCTCTCGTTTCTCTTTGTCTCCTTCAGAGTTCTTGCCCGTTCATGCCGTCAGCTGTTCCGACCACCGTATCAACTCCGGGCAACCAGTTTTCGTCTTCTTAGTCCAAGTAAGTTTGCTAATTTTGTGCTTTTTTCATCCCTTTTTTATGATTACTAGTGGATTGCATGCGGTTAGGACTAGGTTTAGAGGACAATTTGCTCTGTTTTCGGTGGTTTTTGGTGGTGGACGGTAGTTATGCCATTTTCAGCCGCTGATGTGCCGCTGGGCTTCTAGGACATTCTGGGGTGACGATGAATTTTCTGGCTAAGCATTTGCAGTTTCCGGTGAAGCTTTGTAGTTTCCGGCGGAGCTTCAAACGGAAACTAGGAATAGGCTCGGGGAAGTTCCTCGTCTGGGAGTGGTTTTTCCCGAGCGTCTCCTCGCGGGGAGGCTCTTGAATTTCCCTTTGATGTTAGGGCTTAGGCCGGGGACATCATCCTCAGCCCTTCGCGTGCCCTTTCACTTGACTAGCGGTGGAAGGGTGGATTTGATCTTCGTCGAATTCACTTTTTTCTCTGCTTTTCAAGTGATTGACATGGCGACGAGGCCAGATGGGGAGATAATAATAAATTCGTCCGAGGAGGAAGCGAGTTCCTCGAAAAGCAGCAGGTCGGAATCCTCGAGTGTCCCTAGCGAAGCCGGGGAGGTGGAGGAAATGGAGGAGGATGCTGTTGAAGATTCCACGGAGGAGTGGATGGTGGCTAAGCCAGCCGAGCATGTCTCCACCTTCGCGTCATATCTGGGGGACATTTTCACAGTAGTCGGTCCAGAGGGGAGTGGAAGGTGCACTTTCCCTCCGATGATGACCGGGTCTGCACGAATTTTGGGTAGCGTTTTACCATTTATGAGTATGCATTCAAGGAGCTGGGACTGAGGCTGCCGTTCACTGATTTCCAACAATAAGTGTTTGTGCACCTGAATTTGGCTCCGACACAGTTGCATCCGAACTCGTTTGCCTTCATCCGGGCATTTGAGCTGACGTGCGACTTTTTGAAGATAAGGGCTACTCTTCCTTTGTTTTTCACCGTCTTTCATCTTCAATGGCAGCTGAAGGGGAGGAAGTATGGTTGGGTTTCGTTAAAGCATCCTCGCAAACTGTTCAAACCCTTTTTCGGAATCGATACAGACGCTCAAAGAGAGGTACTACATCATAGAGCCCGTCTCGGAAGCTGCCCAGGATAACACTTATGTCAGGGAGATCGAGGTTGACGAGGAGGGTAATGATCTGCGCGATGAGGCCGGGAAGTTTGCCGGGGAAAGACTGTTCAAGTTTGCTTTTCACTGGGGACCTGGCCATTTCACCAAGGCGCCCAATGAGTACGTTCTCCAGCCGCACAACTTAGTCGGGCAGGATGTTGTTGCTTACAATATACTGGTGAAGTACGTTAACTCCTTCTGGCTTGTTGAATGCTGGATGAAGAAGGGTGACCCCATCTTCAAGGAGGATGGTAGCTAGAGGGTGAAGTATCGCTTTATTAACACAAAGGCACTCCTGGAGTGCAAGACCTCTGCGAAAGTTCACAAGTTGCTCGGTAGTTTGAGTTGTTTTAACTTATCCGACTTATGTTTTCTTTCTCGTCTAACATGTTTGTATTTTGTTTGTGCAGGTGAGTTGCCTCTTGCCCACGAAAGAATGGTGAAGAATGCTCTCACGAGGAACAAGCCCGGGGCGGCTGCTCCTAAGACCCGGTTCTCTCGGCGTGCTTCTACTCCTCCTCAACCTTCTGCGGGGACCTCTTCTCCCACTCCTGCCCCCCAGGGGTCTCCCTTGCCTCTGGCCTCGCGGTCCAAGCGGTTCAGGGCCATCGAAGGGGTAGATCTCACTCGGGCACCGGAAAAAGGGAAGTTCGAACTTCCTCCGTGCATTCATGACAGAAGGTTCTTCGAGGGAACATTGTTGGTCGTACCACAGGCAGAGTCTCTCCAGCTGGAAGGCATGGATCGCCCGAGCAAGAGGGCGCTGGTGGCCCAAGATGCTTCTGCGCTGGTCAGAATGTTGGAGATAGCGGCCGTTTATGCTGAAGGGGACTCTGCAACTGAGTCTGAATTGAGAAATGCTCGGGCCACCATAGCATCCCTTGAGGAGATGGCGAGAAAGGCCAAGTAGGAGGCCAGGAGTTCTGATGATTCCCGAAAGAAGGCAGATGAGGAGGTGAGTAGGCAGAAGAAGGAGAATTCGACACTGGCCGCGGAGAAAAAGGCGGCTGAGGAGTTGGTCGAGCAACTAAGGTCGGTCAATACTCCGGGCGAAGACAAACCTGAGGACGTGAAGGGGATAAGGACAAGGTCTGAGTTAGTTACCCGTATGTTGGCGACCGAGGACGAAAACATCGTTATCGCGGACGAATCCTTCAGGAATGCCATGTCTCAACTGCGGGTGGTGAACCCCAAAATTGACTTTTCCACAGAGGGTACCCACTATCTGGCGCACATCGAAGACGGCCGGATAATCAGACTGAATGCCCTCCTCGAAGAGCATGCCGAGGATCAGCCCGTGGAGAGCCAGGAGCCTCAACCTAACGCCGAGCAGACCGACCAGATGGATGAGTGAAGATTTTTGTTGTTGTTGTAATTTTGTCCAGCCTGCATGCCGTGTAATTGTTGTAACTTATTTTGAATGGGGGATGTGGCCCCCTGTTTATGTAACAAGCACAATTGTGGTCCTTGTGGCCACTTATTACTTTTAATTATGTGTCCGGTCCTTGTGGCCGGTTTTGTGATTTGCATGGCTTTATCTGCTTTAAATTTCGCTAAGTGTTGTACTTATGCTCGTTTGTGCATGTATGCCCGCAATAGGGATTACTTTGTTTTGCTTTAAGTTTTGGGGGATTGCTCATTGTAGATTTGTTCGTCAGTGAGGGGTACTGGACAAACGGTTGGGGAATATCCGGGCGAGGATGCGGAGCTCAGGTCGCGTTTGAGGCCTGAGTTCGTAGCGTGAACCTCCCATCGCGAGCTGGGTGTTCTGCCTGTCATGGTACTTTGACGACGGCGGTGCTCGATTGAGGGACCGCTGTCGAGCAGAGACCCGGCTCGTTCCTGAGCGGGGTTCTGCTTCACTAGTATGCGATACTTGTACCTAGGCGTGCATCATGGTCGGTAGGTGATGCTCGTCGTCGTGACGGATCGAGCTGATAGTTAAGGCCTTAGCTGTAGTACTATTTCAGCTTTTCGGCGTTCCATGGTCGAGCAAGTTCTTCCCCGTTGAGTTGTTCTAGGTAGTATGCCCTATTCTCCGTTTTTGCGTGGACACGATAGGGTCCTTCCCAGTTAGCGGCCAACTTGCCTTCGTGAGAGTCTTTATGGTTTCTTCTTAGGACGAGGCTTCCCACGTCGAACTCTCGTCGTATTACCTTGGCATTATGCCTGATGGTAATTTTTTATTTTAACGAGGCTTCGCGGAGGGCTGCCCCAGATCGGACTTCCTCGACGAGGTCGAGTTCCTCTCTTAATGATTTGTCGTTCATCTCCTCGTCTAAGGGTGACTCTGTCCTCCTGGAGGGTACGTGAACTTCGATGGGGATCACAACTTCGGTCCCGTAAGCCAGGCGAAAGGGTGTCTCCCCGGTTGAAGAGTGCGGAGTTGTGCGGTATGCCCATAAGACACTGTGTAGCTCCTCGACCCAAGCTTTCTTCGTTTTGTCCAGCCTTCGTTTGAGGTCCCGAAGGATGACTTGGTTTGCCACTTCAGCTTGCCCGTTTGTCTGGGGATGTTCGACGGATGCGAAGTATTGCTTCGTGCCCAGCTGGGCGATGAAGTCTTGGAACTTCCTGTCCGTGAACTGTGTCCCATTATCCGTGACTATCACTTGGGGATGCCAAAATGTGCAAGGATGTTTCGTTTGTAGAAACGCAGTATGTTAAGGGCAGTTATCTTGGCTAGAGCCCCCGCTTCTATCCATTTTGTGAAGTAGTCCACGCCTACTATAAAGTATTTGTTCTGGTTTGATCCTACCACGAATGGTCCCAGGATGTCCATGCCCCACCAGGCGAATGGCCACAGAGAGGACATAGATTTGAGCTCATTAGGTGGAGCTAGGTGCATGTCCCCGTGCCGTTGGCATTTATCGCATTTCTTCACATGCTCTTTAGCGTCATGTTGCATGGTTGGCCAGTAATATCCTGCTCGGAGGGCCTTTCGGGCAAGGGACTTTCCTCTGAGATGTTGGGCGTTGATTCCTTCGTGGATTTCACGTAAGATATGGGCGACCATTTCTTCCTCGACACACTTGAGCAGCGGGATGAAGAATCCTCGTCTGTAGAGTTTATTTTCGACTAGAAAGTAGGAGCAGGCTCTTCGCCTGACCATGCTGGCTTCTTTAGGGTCGGACAGGAGTCCGTCTCTAGCGAGGTAGTTGTAAACGGGGGTCATCCAGCAATTACTGTCGCCGATCACTTGTACGTCGAGCATCGGGAAGCTTTCTCAATGCTGGGTCGAGGAAGTACCTCTTGTATGACGGACTTATTTCTGCCTTTCTTTTTCGTGCTGGCTAGTTTGGACAAAACGTCTGCCCGGACATTGTGTTCGTGGGGAACATGCTTTACCTCTACCGCTACGAACTTCATCATCTTCTTCTTGACCAGGGCTAAGTATTCGGTCAGGTTGTTGTTTTGGCTTAATACTCTCCTCGGACTTGAAGAGCCACGAGTTATGAATCTGTGCAAATAACAACTTCTTCTCCGCCAAGGTCCTCGGCCAAGCGTAACTCGACGAGGAAGGCTTCGTACTCAGCCTGGTTGTTAGAGGTGGGGAAGGACAGGGTGAGTGATACTTCAACAATGATTCCCTCATCGCTTTCCAGTATGATGCCCGCCCCGCTTCCCGCTGAACTGGAGGCCCCGTCCACGAAAATGGTCCATTTGCATGCTCCGCGAGTGGGGGAGTCTGCAAACGTCATTTCTGTGACGAAGTCGGCCAGAGCCTGGGCCTTGAGGGCTTTTCTGCTCTCATACTGGATGTCAAATTTGGACAGCTCGAGCGACCATTTGAGCATTCTACCGGCCATGTCCGGTCGTCCCAGTAGCTGCTTTATGGGTTGATATGTTCGAACCACAATCGTGTGGGCTAGAAAGTAGTGTCTCAGTCTTCTAGCTGCGTTGATGAGGGCCAGCGCCACTTTTTCTATCTATTGGTATCTCAACTCTGGTCCCTGCAGTGCTTTGCTCGTAAAATATATGGGCTTCTGCCCGTCAGGCATCTCGCGGATAAGAGCGGCGTTTACCGCCTCGGTTGCTACGATGAGATACAGATATAAAGTTTCACCGTTGTCCGGGCGAGAGAGAACGGGTGGTTCTGAGAGTGCTTGTTTTAGGTAGAGAAGAGCCTTGTAACATTCCTCGGTCCATTCGAACGCTGCCTCCTTGCGGAGGAGTTTGAAGAATGGTAAGGCGTGTTGGGCAGACTTGGCCACGAAACGGGACAATGACGCGAGCATCCCGTTGAGGGACAGGATGGATTTATTTAACTTGGGCGTCGAAAACTCGAAGAATGCTCGACACTTATCGGGGTTGGCTTCGATTCCTCGTTCCATTAAGTAGAAGTCGAGGAACTTGCCTGCCCGGACACCGAACGTGCACTTCTCCGGGTTGAAACGCATTTTGTACTTTCTAGCCTGTTCAAAGACCTTTCTTAGATGGGCAGTGTGATCGGTTTCCTCGTGATATTTAATGATCATGTTGTCCATATAGACTTTGAGCATGTCACCTATCTCTCCCCGTAAGACTTTGTTCATCATTCTTTGATAGGTCGCACCGGGGTTCTTCAGGCCGAAGGGCATTACGTTGTAGTAATAGTTGCCCGATTCGGTCATGAAGGCCGTGTATTTTTTATCGCTCATTGCCATTAGAATTTGATTATAGCTCGAATAGGCATCCATGAATGATAAAAGTTTAAAACCGACAGAATTATCAACAAGTTTATCAATATTGGGGAGGGGTAGGCATCCTTCGGGCATGCCTTATTAAGATCGGTGTGGTCAATGCACATTCACCATTTGCCATTAGATTTTTTCACAAGTACAACGTTGGAGAGCCAAGTGGTGTACTTGGCCTCCGAGATGAATTTGGCCTCGAGAAGGTCCTTTACAACTTTTTCTGCAGCCTCCGTTTTCTCCGGAGACTGCTTTCTCCTACGTTGTGCTACTGCTTTAATGGTCAGATCAATCGTGAGTTGATGGCAGGCGACGGACGGGTCCAAGCCGGGCATCTCGGCGGCGCTCCAGGCAAAGAGATCAGCGTTCTCACGGAGGCAGGCTTTGAGTTGCTTCCTTGCGATGTCGGGGAGGTCCGCTCCAATCTTTACTCCCCGCTTGGGGTCATCGCCGAACAAAACGAGCTCGAAGTTACCATCCAGGATTAGGCGCATCGGATGGGAGCTTCTGCTAGGCAGGGTAGATGAGCTGGTTGAAGCTGCTTGGTCCTCCTGTTGGTCTTCTTCGGGGAAGCGGCTGTCGAGGTCAATTGAGTCGACCTGAGGCAGAGGCTTGGCTTCCTCGAAACTGCTGGGCAAGGCTGGCTTGTTCGAAACCTTTGGCTTGGACGTGATGGTGTTGAGTCCCTTTGTGGCTGCTTCGAAACATCGTCGTGCGACTTCGATGTCGTCGTGAAGGGTGGCGACCATCCCCTTTGAAGTGTAATACTTCATCTTCAGGTGGACGGTTGAGGGCACAGCTACCAACTCATCTAATGTTGGTCTTCCGAAGATACACTGGTACAGTGACGGGCAATCGATCACCAAAAACTACACTTTGACGGATCTGGCCGTCTCTGCTGATCCAAAAGTGACGATCAGTTCAACGTATCCCCAGGGTTTGGTCACTGATCCGTTGAATCCTTGCAAATCAGACCCCACGTAGGGGGTGAGGTGTGATTCGTCTAGCTGAAGCGTTGAAAATAGCTAGGAGTACATGATGTCGACCGAGCTGCCTTGGTCGACGAGGATTCTGTGAACGTCGAAGTTCGCCATTCGAGCTCTGACGAGTAAAGGTATACTCGAGTTTGGAGATCCTCCGAGGAGCTCTTCCCGGTAGAAGGAGATGGGGACAGAGCCCTTCTGGGCTTGGTCGAGCGTGGTTATTTTGCTGGAGCTCGTGTTGATTAGGTGCTCGAATTTCCTTTTCATGGAGCCCACCGTGGTTTTATTGAAGCCCCCGCCCGAAATGACCATGGCGGAGGGGAATGTTTCCCACAGGTTGTGGGCCGCGAAGTAGGTGGGAGCACTGAGCTCATCTAGGACGTAGAAGTCCTCTGGTCGCGATACGGACATGGCGACCTGAATGTTAGCCTCTTCCGAGAAAGACGCCTCTTCCTCTACCTTTTTGGACTCCTGGGCCTCTTGCCGGGGAGCGTCTTTCTTTTTTGTGAACTGTCTCAGGTGGCCATCCCTGATCAGTATCTCGATGGCATCTTTCAAATGGATGCAGTCTTCGGTAGTGTGGTCGTGACTCTTATGGAAACGGCAGTACTTTGATTTGTCAGCATTGGGTTTAGCCGGTATTTGTTTGGGGAAGCAAACCCCTGCTTGCTTGAATTCTGAATTCGCGCATTCGGACAGTATCTTCTCCCTGGAGACGGTCAGGAGGGTATAGTCGTGGAATCTTCCAGAGGGTCCCTTGTTGTCATGGGAGTCCCGAGGACGGTCTTCGCGCTTCCTTTCTCCTCGACGTCCCGTCGAGGCTTCTTCGCCTCTGGAGGCCCGAGCATTCTCTTGGCCGCTTCCTTCTCCTCGTGCCGGATGTGCGACTGTGCTTTGAGGAGGAGGGCATACAGATTCCTCGAAGGTGCGAGGCCGACGACTTTAGAGAACGCTGAGCCTGGGCAGAGACCTTGCTCGAGCAGAAAATTTTTCATCTCGTCCGTTGTAGGGACCTGTACCGCTTCTTTGTTGAACCTCTCGATGTGTGCCCGGAGAGGTTCGTCCTTTCCTTGGATTATGGCCCCCAAGGGAGGCTTCAGTCTTGGGGTGACGCCGCGACTCAGTGAAATACCGGGAAAACATCCTCCCCAGTTGCTTCCACAACGTAATAGATTCTTCAGGCAAATGCTTGTACCACGTCATTGCCCATTTTCGAAGCGTGGTTGGAAATAGTCGGCACTTGATGGCGCCCCAGACGCCACGGTAATCCAACAGCGCATTGATGTTTTTGATATGCTCGTCAGGGTCAGTCGTGCCATCGTACGTGCCCAGTGTTGAGGGGCTTCTCCAGGCCCTTGGGGAGGCGTGTTGCCAAGATCTCTTGGGATAATGGGCCGTGAGGCTCATCATCGCTGCTGGAACTAGTTGGTGACGGGGACCAGATGACTCGCTCGTGTCGACGACCTCTTCGAGGGGAAGGTGAACGGGCCCTACCTTTGACCTGACCGGAGGTGACTGCTTGTCTCTCAGGGTCCTCTTGTGGCCGGGAGAGTGATGGTTCCGCTGGGAAACCTGGTCGCATTTCCGAACAACACGAGACTCTAGTTCTTGGCGCAGCCGTCGGTCGACTTCTCGCCGAGCTTGTAGGCTCTTAGATCGTCGATGGTTCTTCCTCGAATGTGGGGATCTTGGACGGGCAGATTCCTCCAATGCCCCGATCCTTTCGTTCTACTGAAGGATCAGGAGGTTGGTCTTGTTGAGCGCCTCCAGAAGGGGCACCACGGCCGGGTCGGCGTTGGGTGGAGCAGGAACGGGCTGGATGGCCAGCGAGGGTAGGTCGTCTTCGCGATCATCAGGAATAGGGGAAGGAGAGGCTGTGGCCTCATCTCTCAGAAAACGGGGATCTCCGAGGAGAGAAGATGGACCGTCAACGTCAGTCTTGTTGACGGGGAGGACAGCGGAGTGGAGAACACCTTTGGCGTAATCTTGAGAGGCCATGATGATGATCTTGAAAATTTGCTTTGATCTTTGGTTTCCGGGGAAAGAAAGAAGGGGAGAACAAGTTTCCCACAGACGGCGCCACTGATCGGGAAGGCTGGATCAGATGCTGTTAAAGTGGGCCACCAAGTACGTCTGAGATACTGGGCGTATGGAGAGGAGGAGGTGGTGTACCTGCAAGGCACTCCGACGCTCAAGTAAGAAAAGGTTAGATAAAAGGGGCAAGTACAAAGTATTAGTTCGTAGGTTCAATATTTGATATATATATATATCAATATATATATATATATATATATATATATATATATATATATATATATATATATATATATATATATATATATATATATATATATATATATACTATAATTTTCAAAATGCTCACAAATATAATGTGGCATACTTACTATGACACTTTCTAATATCCCATTGAATGAATAACTCTATGCTAGATATGAATCATACATCTTATGTTTGGTTTTTTAAGTTACATTTTCAATAACTGATCCGTCCTAAATAACATTCACCGATGGAATCAACTTCCCGTACAATTTTTTTAATTTAATTTTCAAAGGCAAGGTCGTAAAAGGTCAAATTTTCCTTTATCTTCGACCATCAAACTCAACAAATGAGGGGTGATGAACATGCTTACAAAGTTAATACAAATGATTGTGATTATGAAGATAAGAAAATGAATAAGGTGTCACTACTTGATAAGCTACAATATCCACAAGTTTAAGAATTTAAAGAAATCCAATAAAATGGAAAATAACATTTCAAATTTTCAATGTTTGACCAACCTTACTCATCTGAGTGAACCTAACAAATATACATGTATGTCCTCTTAAAATTTAAGTACTTACTTTTCGATTATAGTATCTTTTTTATCTAGTATGCAATTTTTTTTATCTTTTCCTAAATTACCTTAACCTTAGTTGCATTTTGCTAAATCACATTCAATTCTAACATACGATTGAATTTATGAGAATTCTAACATGCATGACACACAATTGTGGAAGAAGAAGATTAGGGTAACTGAATTAATGTCTTAAACGCATGGATGCAATTGCATCAATATTTTTCTGTCTTTTCTTTTAAGAGTAATTATTAATTAATATTTGCAGCTTTTATACATATGTGGCCCATTAGCTCAGTTGGTTAGAGCGTCGTGCTAATAACGCGAAGGTCGCAGGTTCGAGACCTGCATGGGCCAATATTTAATGTTTTATGCATATATTTTTAGCAATTTACCTAGTAGTTTACTTTCTATAATCTTTTTCTATATTCTCCTTGTTCATATATATAATATAAATTATTGTACAAAAATAAATATATAATAGAAAACATACTCATATGTGATTGTTGTCCTCATGGTCGTCTTTGAGGGTTTGCAATGTGGGATACTGCACATGACCAAAATTTTGACATATTTAAATCATAACTAAATAGGGCATAGTAAAATATTAGTCACGTTTAAACCTTGAAAAAATAGGTATGTGAAACTAATTATATTCTTGGTATAATATAAAATTTTGTATTTTTAACGAGTATGTTAGACTCAATAACCGGTGTTGAAAACCTGACCCATTAATAGAATTAGTAGATATAAATGTTGTTGGCAATTTGCAGAACACATTGAATAACTTAAAGGTTGTCAAGATTGTTAACCCAGATCGTTAAAACCACACCTACGTATGGGGGCCACTCTATCCAAAAAAGAAAATTCACTATCTTGAATTAGTACAATTAGTCGTATACGAACAACAACCCCATGTTGTTTAATGCTTATTCTTTATCCTAGTGACTTTCTATTTATGTTTCCCCCTAAATATTAGAACCCATCTTACTTTATTTCAATAAGTAATCTCAAGTGATTATTCCTTTCAACAAACAACTTATAGAATTTAGAATTATAACTCAACTAAACAAACCAACACTATGCCTTATGATCTGAATGATGATGCTAGTGTGGTGTACAATCAACACAAAAAGGGACTCAAATAAAACCCTAAAACTAGGTATCTTTAATTCTTATACATGTGCTCAAACATTATGTTTGAGTCTACTTAAATAGCAATGCTTCTTCTGGGATTTTTCCAATGGGCATAAGCAGCTTTGATCTCGTCCAGAAATATAGGAGATTCTGTTTTGATTTGTTCCACAAAAGCCTCCAAAAATATGATTTATTTTTTATTCAAATTCAAATTTAAATTTTCATTTAAATTAATTTGATCAAATCCAATCCAATCTAACAAATCCACAAAAATACATTGCTAAAAGATAGCAACAAAACTACAACAAATCTGATTGAAACGACTTAAAAGACACGCGCAAAGCAACTACAACATTAACTTACTGACAAGGGCTAGATGCTGCACACATGCTAGGACATTTATTATCAAATGTGTTCTTTCTTCACAAAAACGACTTTGCGCACGTGTTGGGCCATATGTTCCCACATGTGTTCTTTCTTCACTAAACAGCTTGAACATACTATGTTGTTTTGCATAATGCAGCCAATCCAAAAAATAACAACATAGAGGGATATTTACTCAAGAGATAATACACTATTGGTAAATTATAATTAAGCCCTTACCTCTAACATTGATCTTCACTTAGACACAAGGATACTCTCCAAGCACTATGGCTAAATATATGTGATAAAAAAATCATAGATTTATTGAAAATGATGAGAGAAGAAAAAGTGAGACCAAAACTCATTTTTTGGATGATATAAAATGATATAGAATCTCTTTATTTATAGGCCAGGTTGTTGTTTAAATTTGGAAACAATCCACGGGCAAAATAACTCGCTTAAACGATTAGGCCAATTGATTATTGACCCATAATAATTGATTGTTCAAGCAACAAATGGAAGGCTTTGATGCTAATTTGTTACAAATCATTAAGAGACTGTCCTAATTGATTTTATACTCAACCTAGTGAAAATAATCTATTAGATGATTAGGTCTAATCGATTATTTAGTTGGAAAAAGTCTTTTAATCAATTAGACACTCCATTAACCTGTTGGATAGGCCTTAAAAACATTTTGAGGCAGTTTAAATAGAATATGAGAGGCTTCTCAAGATTATTAGTGTGTGTTTGAATTTAGCATTGTATTTCCAAAAATACCCATTATGACGAACACGACCAAATGAGCTTTCACAACTCTGAATCTTAAGGTCTTGACATCATTATCTCTGAGTTTAGTATCATGCAAGAACCTTGAATATTATAGTTTGATGAGCCTTGTGATATCTTCAAGCTAATTACCATCACTTGAAAGTTGAGAGTTCAAACCCCTGACAAACCTTGAAACATAATTTTTCACTTGAATGTCGTTTGGTAACCATAATCTTGACTTCAAGAATATCTTTAAGATGATAGCTTGACTCAAGAGGATAACTTGATATAACATCTTAGGCATTTTCGACCGCTTGAGCTATCTTTAATAGATAAGGACTTCACTGGATATCGTTTGATATTAATTGTTGTCATCATCAACATCAAAGAGCTAATCATTTGATTGCAACTTTGCTATCAACGAACTTTACCACCTTAGATCACATAGATAATAATTCCAATCACATAGATATACAATAACCACCTTCCTATCATGTACGAGGATGCTTGTATAGGAAACCACTTTATGTTCGTAGTCAATGCCACATCTGAGGTCTGTAATGGTTTTGGCGAGATCACATAGAAGTGGTTAAGATCATGGTCATAATTATAAACATGTATCGAGCTGATAGTAAGTATGGTAGTTTCAATATTAAATGTGGTCGAGATTACAGTCATGTTGTCGAGTTTATAATAGAGTGGGCCAAGTTGTGGCTGAGGTTATAGTAAATATATCTTATTTTATAACAAAGTGGATAAAATATGACAACTACACATTGAACTGACATACTATTAATAACGACCCACAATCTCCTAAAATGAAGTATATAAAAGTGACATGCTTAAGAAATATTTATGACGACCCATCTCAAATACGAGGTCTATAAGTGTGGATGTTTAAGAAAAATTTATGACGGTCCACATACATACATATATAAGTGTCCCAAAACTTAAACCCCATCCATCTTTTGTCTTTTCTTATTTATATTCTTATTCAACGATTATCAAGACTTGTAATAATTTTTAAGACATCTACGGGGATGACTTGTAAAAATTCTCTTGTTGTAAAAGTTATGTTGTTTTTAAGATATGTTATTCGCTTCATTATTTAAATTTGTGTTTAAGTGAGTCTAAAACTCATAAATTACAAAACCTTTAATTTGTTTTATAATTTTCCACAAATCTAATACAAATTTGATATTTTTCAAAGGGTTAAGTATGTTTTAGGTCCCTCTAAATAACCCAAACTTCGGATTTAGTCCCTAAAAAATTTTCGTTCAATGATTCGTCCCCCTAAAGTTTTCCATCCCCAATTTTCATCCCTGACGTCTATTTAAGTTAACAGATGAAGACGTCGATGATGAATTGGCAAATTTTTTGAGTTCATTGGATGTGTTGTAAAATCCACGTGGGTTGTGAGTAGACACATCAGCAGAAATAAATTACTTATTCTTATTTGGATTTTAACCTAATTTCATGTCAATCTTTCTCCTCTTTCATTTTCGTATTCTTCCCCTTTCTCATTCCCTTTTTCGTCCTACAGATTTCTTCATTTTTGTTCCATTCTTTGTTAATTTCAGCATAGTAGAATTTGATGGCGTGTTCAAGAACAATTGATACAAAACACATTAACAAGTATAGTTGCTCTGTACGAACCCGGTGGGGAAGGAATTGTGGTTGTGATGCTCATATGGTATCATATGTCTGTAAAAATGGTCGCAACAAAGGTAGGCTTTTCTGGAGATGCCCTTTTTGGCAGACTGAAGAAACTTGCGATTTATTCGTTTGGGATGAAGTAGGGATGGCAGGCAGACCCAATGTTGTTATTGTGTGTATATATATATATATAATTTCAAATAATTTCAATGTTGTTGTTGTATTTTTGTGTTTTTGCTACGGGTTCAGGTTTGGATGGAAAAACCATAACCCAACGGGTGTGGGTGGAAAAACCCGAACCCAATGGGTGTGGGCGTGGGTGTTATTTTGCCACCCGAATAGCTTTTGGGTTCGGATTCGGGTGGTGATTTCGGGTGCGGGTTTGGGTAGTGTGAAACCCGCCCCGACCCGACCCGTTGCCATCCCTAGGATGAAGATCTGCTCGATTCAGATGTTAATGGTGTTGAATAACCAGAAAAGTATAGGATGAAGGAATTAGAGACAAATGAGTTGCTGAGGGAGTTGTGTGAAGGTGCGAAGAAGAAGAATTTGAAGCTGCAATCGAAATTGAGAGCAGAGGAATTTGGTTGGGAAAATAAAGCTTATATGTGTTGTGGTGTCTTTGCTGATTAATGTCTTCCTTTTAATGAAATGTAAATGCTGAAATTAGTAGTTTTGGAATTGTTGTTGATGAATGCAATGTAATGAAATTGGTGTTGATGAATGTAATGAAATTGTTGTTGATGAATGTAAACCTAATGTTGTTGATGAATATAATGAAATTGTTGTTGATGAACCAAATTGTTGTTGATGAATTGTCTTCTATTATGTTTGAACCCTTAATGTAAAGTAAGACAATTAATGTAAATTGTTTATGAATGTAATGTAAATTGTTGATGAATGTAAATTTTCAATGAAATGATATGTGTTATTAATGTAAATTGTTGTTGATGAACCCTTAATGTAAATGATTACAGTATGGCACATTGACATTATTTGGCATTCATAATTGAAACAAAATGAGTTGAAATAGAATTCATTGACATTAGTTTGATCCACCAAAATTAGTTTGTAGATGCACCAAAACGGAATCCATTGAAATAGAATCCATTCACAATTGATACAAAATGACTTGATCTTAGTTTGTAGATCAACCAAAATTACAACAAAATATAGTACATAGTTTGATCCAATACATGACCTTAGTTTGTAGATGCACCAAGACTACACCAAAATGTAGTACATAACAAAATAACTTAGTTAATCAAAGTCTTCAGATTACTTAAGAATATTACATAGACAAAATGCACAACAATCAACACAAAACACATGTTCTGCATTGGTCTTCTTCAGTTATAACAAGTGGATCATCAACTTTCTTTCCAGGGCCGGGTATGTTCTTGGTCTTCAAAGTACTAAGCCTATTAGACTGCCTCTTTTCAATTGAACCCTAAGATTGAGTCTTGTACCTGCTTTGGGTTTTAAACTTTACAGGCTCACTGCAGGTTGGTCTTGAAAGGACTGTTTGAATACCAGGTGGCTTGAATGGTTTGTTTCTGCAAATTTTGGGTTGTTTACCAAAGAAAACTTTGGCACCTTTAGGTTTTGTTTTAGTTGCCTTGAGGGGTGATTTGTCAACACTCAAAGTTTGAATGTCCAAGACATCATCACCCCCTAGCAATGCTGCCATAGTATCACCCAAACTTGTAGCAGGTTCAGTTGCAGTCTTCATGGGCTCAGTTACCACAACATCAGGTTCAGCAGGTTCATTTGCAGTCTTCATGGGATCAGTTACCACAACATCAGGTTCTTTTGGCTCAGTTGCAATCTTCATGGGCTCAGTTTCTTTAGGGCCAGCTACTGCCTGCTTAGGCTCAGTAACCATAGCATCAGTTTCTTCATTAGACTCAGTTGAAGCTCCATTGATAGGTACACCGGTGACAACTTCCTCACCTTCTTTGGTAGGCTCATCATTAATAGTCGGAACAGTTGGATCATTTGTGTTAGTTGCAGCATTGATATTTGACTCCTTGTATGCATCTTTGCTTGTTTCATTCTTGACAGTTGTCTTGTTTTTCTTTGGTTTTTTTGGTTCCTTTATTTTTGACTTCTTGGGTTCCTTAGTTGTTCCCTTGGTAGTAGATCCTTTAGGCCTCCCCTGTAGGAAACAATTACAATATAAACAATCACAATAGCATTCATAAGAAAAATCAATATGTAAAGTAAGACAATATGACAATACCCTTTTTTTAGCTGCCAATTTAACTTGACTTGTATGACTAGCTTGTGTAGGTATTCCTTGACTTGCTTCTGTAGGTATTCCTTGACTTGCATCTGTAGGTATTCCTTGACTTGCATCTGTGGGCATTCCTTGACTTGCAGCATTAGCACTTCCTGATGGAAGAAGCACAATCTGCTTGTTTTTCTTGCATGTTCTTTTGTTGTGTCCAAGCTCAAAACATAACTTGCACTTATGGTTTGTGTTAGTTCTTTTCCATTTTGTTTGGCTTCCCTCATCAGGTTCTCTCCTCCTAAGTTTTTTTGGCCTCCCTGGGCCTCTTTTAAACATAGGAGGGTATATGGCTGGGTCATCAGTTTTTGGCCATTCAAAGGAGTGATACCTTCTTCATAACATCTGACATATGTTGACTTGTGGTAACATATATGGACATAATTTATGGGATCATCTACTTTTCTATGGATTGTAGAAACTGCATGTCTACCTGGAATTCCAATGAGATCCCAAAAATTACATGAACATGTCTTGTTATTCAGATCAACTACAAAATTATCAGTAAATATCACATGGGTAACCTGGAATGTTAGTTGTCCAACATAAGTTGCTATCCAATTTGCACTCTTTTCAATCTCTCTATCCAATCTCTTAAGTGGCTTTGACATAATCCTACCATTATAACCATTAACCTTTTCCCTTAAAGTTTCAAACCTACCCATAAGATAAGACCTAATTCATTCAAACATTGTAATAATAGGTTTGTCCCTCTGAAGCAGAATAGTGGCATTAAATGATTCACTTAAATTATTCATCAGTACATCACACTTAGAAAACAAAGGAAAAGCATGCTTACACCACTTTGTTTTTGGTATGGCCTCCAACCATTCATAAGCATCATTGTTGACTTCCTTGATCTTTTGGTATGAGCTTCCAGATATGTAGCCTTTGCTGCAGCCATCATTAGGTCCATAAAAAGGGTACCACACCAAACCTCTTTTTAAAGTTAGCATACAGATGTCTCACACAAAATCTATGCTCAAATGCTGGGTATTGTTCCTCAAACACTTGTATAAGACCCTGTATATAATTAGAACAACTATATAAATCAATTGATCAAGAAATGCAATTAATATACAAAAAATATAAAGATGTACACTTGCCTTTTGTTGGTCAGAAATAAAACACCACCTTTGGTCACCAATGTCTTCAATAAGTAGTTGCATAAACCAACTCCAAGTGTCCTTTGACTCAGTTTCTACAACTCCAAATGCAAGAGGTAGGTACTGGTCTATAGGATCTCGTCCCACTACTATCAATAGTATCCCACCATACTTATGTTTTAGATGGCAACCATCAAGTCCAATAAATGGCCTATAAGCATGTTTCAAGGCTTTCTTTGTTCCGTTAAAGCACATGTAACATCTTTTAAACCTTGGTAATAAACCTGGATCTGGAGTTTGAATGTTCATCTTGAAAGTATTTCCTTGTGAAACTCTCCTCAATTTAGCCCCATAAGACCATAACAAACTATATTGTTTGCTAGAATCTCCCTCCACTATCCTCTTGGCAATTTGTCTTGCCTTAAAAGCCCTACAACCTGGAATTTCAGTAGCATATCTAACCCTAACATCAGCAATCACATCATTCAACTTCATTTTATTATTGTTCTTCATCCTATCAACAATCACCTTTGCAACCCAATCAACTTTTGCACTTTTGTAAAAAATTGTCTTCCACACTTATGTTTATCATACAAGGTCTTAGTTCTAAAGGTGGTAGATGTCAACACTTTACTGCAAAGGACAGTGTAATCACATAGAGATTTCTCCTTGCAAACCACCTTACATCTCACTGCATCATTCTTCACAAATCTAACATCCCTATCATTCAATACATTATGTTCCAAAATAGCATTCTTAAACTGCCTAAGTGATGAAAACTTCATTCCCACCTTGAACTTATATTTGTAATACCATCAACATCATTATACCTAACAAGACTTGGCCTATCATCATCATTATCATCTTCAGCTCCACTATCAAGCTCATCAGTTAAATACGCATCTTCAATTACATGTTCTTTACCCATCTCCGGTGTAATCAAGCTTTCTTTAACTACCTCGCTAGAACCAGCCACGACATCATCAACATGTACATTTGATGGATGACTATCAAATTGCTCATTAATACCATCATTAAAACCCTCATCAATAGGATTCATCATTTCTTCTTCATTATCTTCAAACTTAATAGGTTTCATTGACTCATCACTAAAACATTCATCATCGGAACCAGAATCAACCTTATCTTCAAATTTTGGGCATTTGTTTCTCCTTCTTGCAGTCTCCATAAAGGTTTCATCCCCCTTACTTGGTATCTATTCAGTGTATATTTCAACATCATCCTTGCGTTCGTTCATAAAGGCACCAATCTCAAAAGCATCACAATCATCCTTAAATGGTTTTAGATCACTCTCTAAGGTACCTTCACCATGTTTCCACCACATCCTAACACTACTATACACCAAGCCAGGATCCATCCCCTTAATTAAATCACAAGCATAAAAAAATGACCAACATTGACTATCCTGTCCATTAAAAGCGTATACATCCCCACCCACATACTTTAGCATAGGGTATTTTACAAAAGAACCCTTAGTGAAAAATATTACCTTAAAGACCCACATCCCTACATATTGAAAATAACTTTACAATCAATGATAGACCCACAAAAAACCCTAAAAACAAACATATTGATGAATACACTATCATTAAAATACTATACCTATACCAAAGTTCAATAAAACAGAGTCTAATAAAGAACAAGTGGACCTACCTCAAGTTTCGTTGTCGAGGGACCACAGATTTGCAGCAGCTTCCCAAAACAATGTTGGGACCACAGAGCAACACAATCACAAAGTATTGCAAAAGAAGGTTACAAACGATTTAATAGCACATACTAAAACGAAACATTAAACAAACTTTAGGGATTGAAAAGGAAACAATGTTGCGTTCACCTTGCGAACGAGAGAGAGCGAAATTTCTTTGAGAGTGTAAATGTTAACTTTTGAGAGTGAAACGTTAATCTAGGGTTTTTTAACTTTTGGGAGTAATTTTAACGTGGCTAAGAGTTTAATAGGTATTCAAAAAGACAAATTATATGGCATTGTTACATCAGCAACAACACTAATAAAAAATAAAAATAAATGACATATCAGCCTCCACGTCATCAACCGTTAACTTAAATAGATGACAGAGATAAAATTTGGAGACGGAAAAACTTTAGAAAAATAATTTTTTTTAAAAAAATTGAAAAACTAAAAACGAAATTTGGAATATTTAGAAGGACGAAAAACATATTTAACTCTTTTTCAAATTATAAAAAGGTAAATACATTTTTTGAATGCTGGAAAATGCAATCCAATTTTCTACTAGGGCAAGCCAACCCATTAGCTATATTATTGTTCTCTCAAATCCAACGGTCAAAGTTAAACATCAACAAAAACAATCCCGCACCGATTTGACTATACCGACACCCATTTATCTCCGCCGCACCAAATCCGATCCCTCTCTAACCGCCTTACTCCAAGTATATACTATGCTATGTTGATGCTCGTAACAGATTCTTATCCAAAAACCACGCGCTTTATTGCACGTCAAATTCCCTCCATTCATTTCCCTTCATTGCAACCGTTCATCACATTTCTAACCCATTCAATCAACGGCGAAAAGCGTCTCTAACCAATCATCACGAGACATGCGTGTAAATGTGGGACCACATATATAACCGCCATGCTTCTTCAGTAACCGTAATTAATTCCAGATTAGTTGGGAACTTTGCAAAACGTGATCCATTAAGATGAAGCATTCAGCATTATGCTATTTGGTTCGACGAACTCTGATCAATGGCCGGAACTGTAACCGCCACGGTGCGGCAGTTGTGAGGTCATCCGTGGCGGCAGAAATGAGACAGATGAACCTCTGTGCCGATGGTGGAAATGGAGGTTTCTTTTATTGGAAGAGGATGATGGCTTCGCAAACGTCAGTGCCACCGACGGGAGAGGCGGAGGCTAAGTCGACGGGGAAGGAGAAGAGTGATAAGGAGAGTTCTGGAACAAAGAATAACAAGGTGGTGTCGAGTTATTGGGGGATTTCTAGGCCGAAGATTACCAGAGAGGATGGGACGGAGTGGCCTTGGAACTGCTTCATGGTAAGGGTTTTGTGAATTGAATTTCTTTGCTTTGGTTTGTGTTTTTCCTTCACTAATTCATGATTTCTTATGCGGAATTTGACTCATGAGACGAGATTTCATTGTTGATTGTAGTGTTATGGCTATTTAACTGGTTGATTCGGCCTGTGCTATTTTTTTCTTTGAATGCTCACCGGCATTATTTATTTTGAGTTTGTAGCCGTGGGAGACTTATGAATCAAACCTGTCCATTGATCTGAATAAGCATCATGTGCCGAAAAATTTCCTGGATAAAGTTGCTTACAGGACGGTGAAGCTCCTCAGAATTCCCACAGATTTGTTTTTTAAGGTGTGTAATATAGCACTTGATTTTGAAATATTCTACAATGTGATTCATAGCAAAAGATAAAAAAAAAGAGAGGTTATAATTTGAAATTAAGGGGTGATATATTTGAAATTCACTTGCTATCTATGTAGCACCGACACCTCTGAAAAAACGTGTGTCTGTGTTGTGTCGGCCACCTGCGCCGTGTCAGTGACGGAGTCATATTTGGAGTGTCCGTGCTTCATAGCTTGCTATTGAGTAATGTTGGTTTGTTTAGTTTAGAACTGTTCAACTACCACTTGGTTTGAACTTTGAACACAGAATTAGTCTCACTTCTGTCAAAGGAAGGTGTTTACTTTTATACTATAATTGTACAAAAAAATAAATGTTTGCTATTGTTTTGGCTATTTGTGACATGTACATTAGTAGTATATTTGTTTTTTTATTTGTGGGAATATGCACCATTGATATTATCTAAATTGCTATTCATCATAACCTATGTATTTTCAGAGGCAGTATGGTTGTCGTGCAATGATGCTTGAAACAGTGGCAGCTGTCCCTGGAATGGTTGGAGGGATGCTGTTGCACCTCAGGTCACTGCGTAAATTTCAGCATAGTGGTGGTTGGATCAAAGCATTGCTTGAAGAAGCAGAGAACGAGAGGATGCACCTAATGACTATGGTAGAACTTGTGAAGCCAAAGTGGTATGAAAGACTGATGGTTCTTGCTGTACAGGGAGTTTTCTTCAATGCATTCTTTGTTGTTTACATACTCTCCCCAAAGCTGGCTCATAGAGTTGTTGGGTACCTTGAGGAGGAAGCTATACATTCCTACACCGAGTATTTAAAAGACATCAATAGTGGTGCAGTTGAAAATGTTCCGGCTCCTGCCATTGCAATAGACTATTGGAGGCTTCCCAAGGATGCCAAATTGAAAGATGTCATAACAGTCATCCGTGCCGATGAGGCTCACCATCGAGATGTTAACCATTTTGCTTCGGTCAGTGTTCTTTCTCACTTGTCTAATAAAAACAAATTTCTTCATAAAACTTTGCTTGTTCAAGTCCATCCACCCACTTATCATCTTAAATTTGTGTTTACGGTATATTTGTTTTTGTGCTTCTTTCATTTCGTTATCCTCTTGAACTTTTAAACACATACTGAACCATTTTTTCTTTGTAAAACAAAACATGTAACCTGTACAATTAAGGATTGATGTAAGGTAATATACACAGAATAATAATCTGACAGAAACCATATGGCCACCCCCCTATTTCCTGATATGTACTGCCTAGATTTTCAAAGTGTAGGCTGTGTCGCTAAAGACTGTACAAAGAGCTGCAGATGGAGTCAAATAGACAGAAATCGGTATACGTTTAATTGTTCACTTTTCCCACATAATGAAGATTTATATCCCAACTTGGAGGGAGGTTAGAAATTGTAACCACCTGGGGGATGAGGAGAGTCAAAAGAGATAGTTCTCTAGTAAGCTCGGGAAAGTAGCAGGGGAGGGGATTTCTAATTGCTATATTATTTTGAAGTGATCCATGGTTAAGGCAAGGAGAGTGTCTAAAAGAGAAGTTTACAAGGTTATTTCAAATAACAACAAAGAATGATGCCAATATGGAACTAGTGCCAAGATGGGTGAAGGAATTGGAATTGAAGTTGGAGGAGAGAATTATTCCATTGCGGGTGTTGGTGGATTTACATTTGATCAACCTTGAGGGCTTCAAGAGGTACTCAATAGACAAATGGGCATGGTGTTAGGAACCTGAGAATTAGATTCCAAAGAAAGAACACTTTTTATTAAAAACTAGGAAATAGCAAAGAGAGCAAGCTCTCTTACACTGGTTATAAAACCAATCAAAACTTAGATATGCCAAAGATCATTTCTAAGGGTA
This sequence comes from Lathyrus tuberosus, assembly GCA_022829125.1. Lineage (NCBI taxonomy): Eukaryota > Viridiplantae > Streptophyta > Magnoliopsida > Fabales > Fabaceae > Lathyrus > Lathyrus tuberosus. The sequence continues at coordinate 2,608,807 of JALAZF010000164.1, forward strand.
ATGTAAGTCTTTATTTATAGACTTCCTGTACAAGAGAAAGGGACAAAAGATCACAAGGAACCAGCTTAAAATAGAAAAACAACCTAACTAAACGATTAACAAACTAGCTAACTAATTACTTTAACAACTCATAACTACTTTTACTACAATTTCTCTTTATTCTATATCCTAACAATACTTCCTTCCTCAAAACAACCTTGTCCTCAAGGTTGCAATCTACTAAAATTTCATCAGGTTGAATAGGTGGGATTTTTTTTCATTCCCAAGATCCCACTATTCATAGTTTGCTGAGGGAAGGAAAAAAAAAAGTCTGATGAGCTTATGTGATGTACTTGTACTATTTGTGTAATCAAAGTATAACGTGTGCTATGCGTTATGTTTAATACTTCCTTCGTTCCTTTTTAAGTGTTCTTTTTTTGGGAATTTCATTCCTTTTTAGCGTAGTTTTCAAAGTTCAAACTAGTATTAATTACAGTTTGGTTAGAATTATTCCTAACTATTTATTGCAAAGAAAAATAAATAAATGAGATGATAAATACCAAAGGGTATTTATAGACAAAATACAAATAGTTTTTTTAGTATGTGTAATTAACGTCAAAACAACAATTAAAAAGGAGCGAACAGAGTATAATAAGGTGATCTACGGGCTAGTTGGCGACATCATGAATTTCAATCAAAGCTGTTAGTTGTAATCCACTGCTGTGGTGTTGTTTTCTTAAGTACAGTTGGGATATAAGAAGGGTAATATGAGAAATGTCATATGCTAGTAGTTGGTGTAGGGATAATTGGGAGCTGCTTTAGTGGTAAAGATGAATGAGACATTGAAGTTGTGAAAGGGAGGATGGAAAGACTATCTTTAGATGCAAGGGCAATGAGATGTTTGGTAAGAGTCCCACATTAGACGGGATATGACCTAAAACTGTACTTATATAAGTGGTAGACAGTTCTCACATTACAAATGGTTTTGTAAGAGTTCAATTAGACCCAATTCAAATTCTAAGATGGAATCTAAGCTTATCCAAGATCCGTTGAGCCATTTGCTATTGGGCCACTCATGTCATGCTTCATATGCCTATTATTGGGCTTAGGACCAACCCAAATTCTAAGATGTATTGATCAAAATGACTGCTTTAACGAATGCTGTGTCACCCCATCCCAACCAGCATATAGATGCAGTAGGTTTAGTTTAGGCAGTTGGTTCCATGTTCATATTGGCTTGATTTTTGCCTTCTTGCAGAGGTTGTGGAGGAGGTTTATGAAGGAGAAATATCTTTTAATATGTTTTAGCCATAGGGGAAATTATTATGGAGATAATTGCAGCCAATTTGATGCCCAAACCATATCAGTGGATGTTTCTTGAGGGAGAAGCTTCTGGAAGAATGCCAAGATCTAATTGGATTTTTATTGTAATACACTGTTGTGGGTATTGAATCTCTTTGGAGGTTGCTTGTAAGTCATTCTGAACATCTTGTGCATATCAGTAATACATTTCATTTTGCTTTCGCAAAAAAAGAAAATTGTAACCACCTTGGCTTTAGGAGTCAGATACATTTTGTGGTTTGATTTGTTCTCATGGAAAGTTTGAGTATACCATGTTTTTTTTTTTTTTTTTGAAAACTCAGTTTAAAGAAAGTGGCTGATTCATAGTTGTTTTGAAACACAGGTTACCTGATTTACCATGTCTGTTACCTGATTTACCATGTCTGTTACCTGATTTCCCTCTTTTTGATAAAAATACTGGGCATTGGTGTTCCCTGTTTTTTCTAATGTGACTCTTTTCTTTCATGCAGGATATCCACTTCCACGGTAAAGAACTGCGAGACGCACCGGCTCCTCTTGGTTATCATTAGGGGGTTTACTGTCACGAATATAAAATTTCTCCTTTAGTTTTATAAAACCTATAAGTACACCTTGGGAACAATGCTACGGGGACCTTTTTGGTTTCTGAAATGGATTCAACAAGTTTTAAGCTACATTTGATTTACAATTTGAAGATATTTCGTGTTATCATAACTTTGGTCAGTCTTATATCTTTACCTCCACAAATCCTTTCCAATAAATGAGTATATACTTCCAACTTTCTAACAGTTTTATGTATTGTGCACATTGTCCATGGTAGTTTAAAGTGAAGATCCTATAGAAACTCAAGAATTGGATATGAAATAGTGTTTACTTACTAAAATTAATGAGAATATGGTGTTTACAAACAAATAACCAGAGGCAAAATGTTCCTACCGAGGAATAGTTATCTATCCTTAATAAACACATATAATCGTCTCAAGTATTTGAAGGTATTGTGTAGTTTAGTCATGGTTTAATCATGAAAAAACAATTAGAAATTCTATTTAATCATATTTTAACAATGACAAAAAATTGTGTAGTTTAGTCATGGTTTAATCATGAAAAAACAATTAGCGATTCTATTTAATCATATAATCTCTCTCACACACTCTAAAACGGCTCTGTTAACAAGTCTCTCTTACACTCTCAAAAACAGCTCTATTAACAAGTAAAATGTGATATTCTCTCTCATACTACTCTTGTGTGCATATAACTCCTCTTAACTCAAATATAAAACTCAAACTAGTAAGATACTTGTGCTCCCGCACGGGTAAATTTATTTGATAGCCCGCACGAATAAATTTATTTGATATTGTATAAATTGTATTTAAATGCACATGTGAATTTGAAATAAGTTATTTAACTGTAAAATAAATAATAATTTTATAAACTCTCAATTCTATTAAATAATCATAAAAAAATACAATTGTTAAAAGTCAACAAATTAGATATTGTGCTTATAATGACTTGTGAAATTAAGTATTTTATTATTGTTTTTATGTGTTATTTCTTTATCAATATTATCCATCAATCATCTAAAAATTTACAAATAGAGAAAAGAGAAAATAAGCTATAGAATAAAATTGATATATAAAAGGATTTTGATAATCATGCTATATAGAAAAAGTTAAGGTAAAATGCACTTTATTAAATGCTGCAGTTCCACTGGCAGCCATGTAATATATAGCAGAGTGGGAGAAAAGGACTACTTGCATTCTTTAACTTTCGAATCTGAAAAGTGTGGCACTAAAAAGTGTAGGCACTTTTTAGTTTATTGAAATTCAAATGAATTACATTAAATCATGTTTCTCTAACATAAATTTAATGAGATTGGTGAGAATTTTAACCAATTAAAATATTTGTTGAATGGGTGTATTAAGAAATACTAAGAAATTAAATGAGATTGATCAGAATTAAAACATAAAATTAATGAGATTGATCAGAATTTTAATGTACACTAAATGACTAAATCACAACATAAGTACTAAAAAATTAGAATGAAGCCCAACTTTTTTTTTCTAAAACCCTGAAGCTTTTTTAGAGATTCTATTTAATCATGTTTCAACAATGACAAAAAATTGTGTAGTTTAGTCATGATTTAATCATGAAAAAACAATTAGCGATTCTATTTAATCATATAGTTTCTCTCACACACTCTCTAAGACGGCTCTGTTAACAAGTCTCTCTTACACTCTAAAAAACGGCTCTATTAACAAGTAAAATGTGATATTCTCTCTCATACTACTCTTGTCTGCATATAACTCCTCTAACTCAAATATAGCAGTAAAACTTCTATGTCATGTAACCAATTAATTTTCACTCTCCCATCTTCTTAAAATAAACCTTCTAACTAATAAGCTGAAGTGGAACCACATCGTTATAAATAGGACATTACTTTTTTCATCTTTAGTGGTCCTCACGGGTCCTTGTGAAAAATAAAATAAAAAATTACTTTTTTCATCTTTAGTGGTTCTTACAAGTCCTTGTGAAAAATAAAAAATATCTTCTTAAAATTCAGAAATGTATTTTTGGACGCACTACATTCCACACCACATCCCTTCATAAGTGAATCTCACTTTTATTTTGCAAAAAACAATAATAATAATAATAATAATAATAATAATAATAATAATAATAATAATAATAATAATAATACGAAAATACATCTTCGGAACAACTTATAGAAATATACCTCTGAATGGAGTCTTAGTCAATTACGCGTTAGACTCTCCCCTTTCTCATTTTTAGCAAAATCCTTCTCAATCACTACTCATACTTCTCTATTCAATCCAAGTAGTTTTTCCACTCCATTCATTTCAAGTGGTTCTCAGCATCCGTTCAATCTAAGTGATTCAACTTCAACTACACATTTGATAAATTTTTTAATCCATGTTTTTTTCTCTCTTTCTCTACATGCATTACGAAGTAGGAACATTAGGTTGTGTAAGAAACATTACTATATATGTAGTTATAGTCATTGTTAGGTAGTTTATCGAGCAATGTGTTATGTAACATTTTTTGTTTCCCTACGTTTTTGTCATTGCTGTGTTTTCTAAATTGCAGGAAACTACGGAAGTGCACTTTCGTATTTTTGTAGAATTTGATTTTTCAAGAAAACGGAAATGCACTTTCGTGTTTGTTTAGAATTTGATTTTTCAAGGAATATATAAGTGCACTTCCGTATTATGTATGTCTGAATTGTTTGCTTTGATTTTAAATGTCTCTCATTTGAGTTTGATTTTTTTTCTTCTTTATTTAGTTTGTCTAGTTCAATTATAAAGAATTTGACCTTCGCAACCATCGGATGATGCTAGTTCCTTTGATGGAGAAGCGTCAAATTTTCGAGTTCAGGTGTCTCCGACTTCGTCTTCTGGGAGGCAGATGTCACCTGCTGCTGCCCCGTAAACCCCTACCAGTCTAGGTTGATGCATTTGCTGCTGATGTTGTTGTTCTTGAGAAACTTGGAGGAGGCTCATATGACACTTCATTATTGTCTCTGCATGCATACCATGTTGTTAGACACATATGGGATGAGGAGGTAAAATTTATTTGCATTTATTCTTTGAAACATATGTGTTATAATATTTGAACTTTATGACGATGATGTAATTTTTGCAGTGTTGTGATGCTTTGAAATGCATCGCCCATGGTAGAAAGGTTGCGAGGCTACATCAGTCTGAGAAGTAGTGGTTTCATGATGCGATATAAATATATGGATTGTAAGATTTATGCATGACTTGTTATACTATTATCAATCATGGTATGCTATCAGCTTTCGTTGAGAGATGACACTCAGAGACGTCATATTTTCATCTTCCGCATGGTGAGATGTCCATCACACTGGATGATGTGAAATTCCTATGACATCTTCCAATCAGAGGAATATTATTAGACCATTGCAAGATAACCAGATCTGATGCACTGGATATGATAGTGACCTATTTGGGAGTTTACCTAGAGGATTCTCAAAAGAAGCTAGAAGACACCGGAGGATGTCAAGCTAGATTTACATTATAGAAGAAGTTGTATGTACACCACATGACTGCGGCGGTGGAGACTAATGGTGATGATGCATAAGTTATGCATCATAAAGCATGTGCATTGAGGATACCTCATGTACTTGGTTGACACGTCCATCTTTGTGGACAGAAGTTCATATTACGTCGATGTGGTTTACCTCAGATACTTCATTGACTTCGAGCGCATTCGTGAGTACAATTTAGGGGCCGTTTATTTTATTTACATGTACTCGAAGTTACTTGAAAATATCTTTGGAAGACTAGACAGATGACAACTAGTTGCATGTTATTTACGGTAATATATTTGCACCTTTACTACTATTGTACCATTTTCATAACATTTGTGCTACGCCATTACTAATAGTTCATTTGTAATATTTTTATACATGGATCCTCCAACACTTTCCACGCATCTCCATATGGTCATATGTTGATGGCTACACTGAGGATCAGTCATGTGCTTGTGCATTCATCCCGCTTAGAAGGAGTCAGTCGTCCGAGCCCTTCATAGTGTTTTTTTACTTCATTGCAGCAGATGATATACACTTCCAACCGTATAACAGTCACCGTTAGATGTGTTCCTTAGATGACATATCCTTCTAATCTGGATGGTTGACTTATGGGTCATGCCTGATGTATCCATGTCTACGTGAGTGAGTCATGCACCACTTCGAGTATCTACAAGTAGTTCCAAGAGACCCCTCTGTGTCTGCTTCTCCCACTATGGTCCACATAGATGTAGATGTGATGTATGATAAATTCTATAATCATCTGGTATCGGATGAAATACGAAGTGTGTTAGCTCAGATGGAGTATGCATTCAGCTACTTCCAATGGTATTTCAGTGTGTCACATCCTTACATGACACCAGATGCTCATAGAGATCCACATAAACCAGATCACCATGAGATATTAGAGGATGACCATACTAGGACATATAATATCTTTGGTGTGTTACATGCATGTTGTCGTATATAGGCTATTGCGCGAACATGTATATAGAGAAAAGACTTTCTCAAAGGCATTTACGAGATGACCACTATAGATGTCATTTTATCTAAGGTACAACTTACATTGCAATATTGGAGGTATAAAAGGAACAATGGGTCGATATACCCAGTAGTATTGGATAGTATTTGTATTATGGATTATGGATAATATTATAGTTTTGTAATTTGTCATTTTGATAGTATAATGGATTATGGATTGATTCTAATATATGGAATTTGAATCTTATTATATCAGTGTATGATTTAATTGATAACAAATTTATTATGATAGTATATTTATTATATATGGCCTATTTCATCAGTGTATATCTTTAAAAATGTCAAATTTTACTGCCTAAAGGGTGATTAGGGAAGTATATTTTTGTATTTTATTATGGAGATACATCTTTGAACTAATTTATGCCAAAATGAGGGTGTGAGTCACTTACCCATGGATTTGGTGTAACTGGGGTGCGTCCGAAAATATATTTCTAGATTCATGAAAGGAAATTTTAGGTTTACATAGGGTGGCTCTTCATCACTAAGAGTGGGAAGAGCAACCCCTATAAATATTAGGCTCAATATTATCAGACAATGAGGTTTTATAATTTCTCTTCCCCTTTCATTAACAACCTTATTATCCTCAAGGTTGACTTAACAGAACCAACTCTTTAATAATTATTCATCCTATCATGTTGTGTCTCTTTTAACTCCTCCTTTTAATTTCATAAATCATTATTTGACCATTTGAACTTCCATCACTATCTCTCTAGATGTTTATGGTTTATTCAGGACTATCGTACGCTTGAAAAGAGCCATCAATATGAAAAATAACAAATATACAAAAACAGAGCAGCAAGCATAAATAGGAAACACATTATATGTGGATTAGAGATCTCATTCTAACACATGTGTATAATAAATTACAAAAATAACGCATACACCATCATTACGACTCATTTCCTAATGCAATATATATATATATATATATATATATATATATATATATATATATATATATATATATATATATGTCGGTGCATATGCTTCCGGAAGTTCAATGCCTCGTAAAAGGGTCGTGGAACCGCTTCATGATTTAGCGCCACTAAAGTTATGAGTATCTACACCATCAATCACACTCAAGATCCACGTCGGTATAAGGTGGCTCCATTTTCGGACACGCACCCCGTTCCACCTTTACCATGTGCACCTTGTGACTCCTCTCCGATGACCACATAACTATGAAATGCGTGAGTATATGATTCCTTAATACGCATATGTATTTCAACACATGTGCAACATCACAATATATCATAAGCATATGTAAGAATTTATCTCAGGCATAAAATTGTGCATATATATAAACATTTACTTACCTTAACAACTAATCATCCTCAAACATGTAAGAATACATATCACATATAGGTATGAACATTTTTTTCATTATTATTGAGAAATATATAAAAATTGAGACATGCCCTTACAATTACAACATTTGTGAGAAAAGAAATTGCGTCGGAGTCGGTCGATTGTACGTGCACCTTCATCCAAAAACAGACTAAATTTGAACGAAGTCCTATGATGTAACTCTTTGGTATCATATGAAGGATTTAATTATATTAAATTGATAATGATTTATACAAATTATAGCATATCGAGAGATTAATAAGAATGATATAAGAACTGTGTACCTTTTACGATTTGAGAGACGGTTATTAGAAAAGTGAGTATGAGAGGATTACTATCATCATTGTCGTTTAGAGTTTTCAGAGTATGTTAATTATCTAATAGGGAGACACTTAAATAGTTAAACGACTGAGGGCAGGGAACTCTCATTGGGCTTAACTAAATTGTCCAACCCATCATGGTTCATTCAAGCACAAAAGCAAATAAAACAATTAATCTATTTAGTGTTTAATAACAATAAACCATAATATAATTAATTAATAATTAATTATGTCAATCCATATTTGATTAATTAAGTAATTAATCTAACAATCTTACACTTGGATGACAATAATTTATTATAAAAAAATATTAATTATAATATTAGAATATCAATAATGGTCAAAACATTAATCAATAAAAAAGAAGTAAATTTCAACGCTGCAGAAATTGTATCCGATAGGAAAGACAAATCATACATGTTAAAACTCACAAGTTTATATAAAGAATAATAAATTTAGAGTAACATATTTAAGTGAAGAAAAATATGTTATAAAGAATGGCCCAAGCATATAAAAATATTATTGATAAACTCCCACTAACTCAGAAATTGTATTTTCATATTATGACCAAAAAATATGGACTATTGAAGATAGAATAACACAATATTATTGTATGCTAAAGAATTATTGTGTCTTTTTAATATCGACCTAAAAATCAAGTTATGATGTTTGGTGAGATTAAGAGAATAATATATATCTCAATATAATAGAATAAGACTACTTAAAATTATTATATGTCATATTTACAGTGGGTGCAAGAATATATGACACTACGAGGATAAGAATCTAACATTTTTTTAGATTATATGATTGTGTACACATGCACTCCCACTGATTCAATAGAATAAAGATTTATCAGAGTTCACTAGTATTAAATACTCTGATTATATAATGGGGTACTAATTTTATTTTTAGTGCAAAACTATACAAAGAAGTAGTTCTACAATACATCATCATTAGAGTTTTACAAACTCAACCACATATTTTGCACGTAAATAGAATATATCGTTATTTAGATAATTTCACATGAAAGAATATGATGGTCATATAAAAGATTTACCATCTTTGAGATCAAATCCATATAATTTTAAATAGATTATATGATTTTATACAATATATTAATAACTTACTCAAAACTCAAATGTTACAAATATAACTACACACATTTGAGAAACATATTATGTTATACGCAGTGGAAAAATATGAGACTTTAAATTTAACTATTATTAAGGATATAGCACAAATAGTCATAAACTTTATTACTAACATAAGAATATAATATCCTCAACATAAGTCTCCATAAAGTAATAAATAAATAATATTTGTTTCTCAATTTTATACAATTGACATGTTAAATTCTCCCACTTGATGGAGAATAATAGTTGAACTAAGATTAAGAGTTTTGAAAAAAAAATTGAACAAATATTCAACTATTTTCTCTATCACACAATAATCATGTCAAGTAACGTTACACCGATAAGGTATGTCCATCACTTACGTAATATAAAGAGAATTGAAATCCGTTTTTAAAAAATATTAAATAAAAATTATTGTATTTAATAAAGTATTACATGTTTTAAAAATAATTTCTTATTTCTCAAATAATACTTTCAACAATATTAAATAAGAAATATAACAATGTATAAATATTATGTCACAAAAAATTCTAATACCGATTGGATACTCGAACTATAATTTATATAATCATAAATCATAAGTATATTTAATAAAACAAATTAATAATAATATATTGATAGGGTATAACTATTATTAATATAATATTTATTATAATTAAAATAATTAAAATATTTTATTAACCAAAATTTGTATAATTGTACCCACGATAGGTGGGTTACAATCATATAAATTAAAAAATGCTTATATTTTATTCAAAATAGAAATATTTGTATAACTGTATCCACAATAGGTGAGATTACCATCGTACAAATTAATAGCTATTACTTAATTTTTCAGAATAAAACTCTCAAAATAATAAAATTTCTAATATATTCATAAAACTAAATTTTTATTAATTATTTGAGTATATAATAAGAAATCAATTTATAAAAATAAATATAGTTTTTTATTTCATAATATTCTGAAGAAATAATAATTTTATATAAATGCACATTTTATAGTTTTCAGAGAAGGAAATATTAGAAATAAGTTTTTCCTTATATGCAATTATATAATAAATTACAAGAGGTTGAAAGATACTAAATAACTACAACTAACCTGAATGTGACATTTAACCTTGCAAATAGAGTTCGTGAATATTGATAACTTTAAAATTTACAATGTTATCTCGTAGGATTAAATGTAGAGCTGTCAAAATGGGCCTAGCCCATTGGGTCAGTCCATAAGCCCTACATTTTAGCACGGGCCAAACCATAAAAAAATATTTAAAAAAATACAACTCTATCTTTTTGAGTCAGCCCATCGGGCCAATGTTTTTTATGGGCCGGGCAGGACCGGCCTATTAAAAATATTAAAAAATAGTAATTTGTACTCATTACATTACTTTATTTTTCTATTTAAGCATAATTTAAATAGTTTTTGCATGTCTAATTTTAAGAATACCATCAAGAAAAGATACAAAAGAAATGTTAGGTGATTAATTATTTGGTTATGTATGTGTGAATGTATTTTATTGTCTCTAAAGTTACACTATGTGACAATTGTCGGATTCACCAAGTGTTCATGGGACTTAGCCAAAAAATTGTCTACTTTATAATTTATTTTTATATCTATTTTGAACGGTTAGATGAGTAATTATTTTGTTATGTATGATTGTATTTTATTGTCTCTAAATTTAAAAATTATAATTATAATATTGAAATATATAGGCGGGTCTGGCCCATCGGGCTGCACAACCCATAAAGAACTGGGTCAGACTCAATTTTGATAGCCCATGAAGTAATCGGGCCAGTCTACTCCAGTTCATTTATAAGTGTTGGCTCACCGGGCCAATGCGGGGCCGGCTCATTTGACAACTCTAATTAAATGAAAAAAATTTCTTATTACACCACCCATGTTTCTTAGGCACCACGCAAATTTCCGTTTTTGCCCCCTGATTCCGGATGTGCACATCCGGACGCACCATTTTTTTAAAATTTTGATTTGTTCCGGATGTGCATATCAGGAAAAATTCTTGATCTGCAGATCCGGAAAAATAGCATAACTTTATTTTTTTTTTAAATCAGTTTTGTTGGTTGGTCGCATATGTTAATATATTGTCGCAACTTAATATACATTCGAAAACATCCATATATAAAATAAAATGATATATACATAATAATACCCCTGTCAAAATACAGTACATAAATGTAATAAAAATAGAATATATCAAACAAAAAATTACTGTGTATGGCGAAGGATCTCTCCTGGCTCCCCTGCTCCTCTGCCCCTATCCGCCGTCCTGCCTCGATGTCTGCGGTACTGAAGTGCCCCCGAGCAATCTCAATAATCCTATCCATGGCAAGTCTGCCACCAGAGCCCTCAGGGAGGTGACCGTCTGCAATGGCCGCCCGCGCTATCTCCTCTATCTCACGACAGCGAGGTAGGACATCCTGAGTATGGTCCAGCTGAGACTGTCACTCCTCTAATATCTCCTGATGAGCAGGTCTGGGTGGCGATCCCTCAGTAGTGGGCACCATGCATGAGTGTGTGACGGTATAGAACCACATGATGTACCCGACTGCAACACTCCAGTCTCTCTGTAACACCTCACTTTCCCCATTTTGAAAATAAACAAAATATTAAAGATAAATCAGAGTTTTCACCAAAAAGTGGAATGTCACATTAAAATCCAACAAATAAACTCCTTTATTAAATGAAATAGCGGAAATAATTTTATCCATTCAATTCACGGCCACCTGCCAACAACTTACAAAAATCCCACATAAAATCGTGGTTCACCAAAAATACAACGGAAACATGATACGTAACAAATGAAAGAATAACAAATAACAGATGATTTAAAAATCCCAAATAATTTCCGTGTTACGTATCAGAGCACTCCTATGGACTCGATCAGCAACACCAATATCCAAGCTACCTAAGTATCTGGATTATCTGTACTTCCGGAGAAGCACAGACACAACAACAACAAAGGGGTGAGAAATCACATTCAAATATTATAGGTGAATAAATACATGACAAACAGGTAGTCATCATACACAAGCACCATCAATCATCAAACACGGCCTACTGCCTATTATCAACAATGTATGCAACTCAACACATGCAATGCGGTACCGACTCGTTGGTTTATTCAATCGAACCTGGATATATCACATACACCCCTACTTGGCAATGATCTATCCCCACCATTCTCCTTAAAGGAGTACGGATGAATCACATACACTCCTCCTGAGCAATGATTCATCCCACCAAAACACCATGAATATGTATGACTCAATTATGCGCAACAACACATCTATTCAAGCATGTTTACATGCACACGGTCCTACTGATCACATCCACATATATCATCAATCATCAGGGTCAATGTTACTTCACATACAACCATACTTAATTAATCAATTAATTAATTTAAAATTATTAAACTCATTATTTTCGTCACCAAATCATTATTCCTCAACAACTGACTTCTACCCTCAACTCTCCAACCATTAGAAATCAAAACCGCTGCGAAAATGGGAAAGAATTTACTAAATAGTAAAATTCTGCACACTGCCAGCCCATACGCGTACTGACCCAGGTCATACGCGTATGACTCATTTCCTCGCTCATCCATACGCGTAAGGTTCCATCTGATACGCGTATTGCTCACCCTTACCTACTCTACCCTACGCGTACTACCCATTATCATACGCGTACGAGCAGGGGCTCTCTTTCTAAGAAAATCTCATCTTTAGATCCCCATACGCGTACGACTACTCCATACGCGTATTGCCCTGCCAAGCATACGCAAACCATACGTGTACGGGCAGAGGGCCGTGTAATTCCCTCCTTTCCCACTTCTCTTACGCGTAAGGCTTCCTCCTCCTTGTTCTCATACGCGTACGACCTCCTTTGTTACGCGTACGGCCAGATCTCATACGCGAACGGCCAGTGAGTTCATCTCTCTGCTCTCTGCTGCATTTTCATCACTTGTTCACTCTCAACCAGTCCTATAATCTCTTCTACTTTGATTTTAGGTTCAAATCTTCTTCTTTCACTTGCATCCTATGATTACTACATCAATTATGGATCCAACACTCCGAATCTTTCTTCCAAAATAGGAACAACACACTACACACCAGATCAGATTCAAACACCACAACATTATCAACAAGAAATTCAGAAAATACATATCAACACATGTACAAATTCAGAATTAAATCAGACATACTCTACAATTCATCACAACACAATCATGGATATGAAACCCTACGGGATTAAGGAATTCCCACTACCCTATCATGAGTAAATCACCAATATTTAATAGTCCCCCCCCCCCCTTACCTCGAATTCTGCATCAAAATTGACAAATTGGAGAAGATGGTTCAAGCCCTAGCACTTGTTCTTTCTCTTCTCCTTTGTTCTCTTTTTTCGTTAATCGTGAAACTGTTCTCCTAATTCCCTAAACCTCTCTTAATCCCTTAATTTCTTATTTTAGTTAATTCCAAATAATAATAATAATAATAATAATAATAATAATAATATTTCTATTATTAATGAAATTATGATTATTATTTAATTATGTCTCTATTATTATTAGTCTAAGGTTTTATTCCAACAATCTACCTTCTAGGCCAAGGTCAACAAGTAAACGCACTCAGACACTCTCCCAAACAAGGGCACACTTAAAGATTAATACAAGATGACTAAATAATTAAAATGGGTGTTACAACTCTCCCCCACTTAAATTATTTTCGTCCTCGAAAATTACCTGATGAAAATAATTCTGGATACGACTCTCGCATCCTGCTTTCCAATTCCCAGGTCACACTGCCTCCTGCAGCACCTCCCCAAACCACTCTCACCAGAGGTATCTCCTTCCCTCTGAGCTTTTTCATCTTACGATCATCGATCCTCAACGGCATCGTCTCAACAGTAAGATTCTCCCTGATCTGAACTTCGTCCCTCTGAATCACATGAGGCGGATCTGAAACATACTTCCAAAGTTGCGACACATGAAACACATCATGCAAGTTCGAAAGCTCCGGTGGCAATGCCACTCTATAAGCTATTGTACCAATCCTTTGTAGGATCTGATACGGTCCAATAAACTTGGGATCCAACTTCTTAGATTTCAAAGCACGACCCACACCGGTCACTGGGTTAACTTTTAGGAATACGTGATCACCGTCACTGAATTCCAACTCCTTCCTTCGATTATCGTGATAACTTTTCTGCCTACTCTGAGACGCCTTCATCTTCTCACGGATCATTTGAATCGTCTCAGTAGTCTGTTGGACAATTTCTGGTCCAAGCACCACATTCTCACCTGTTTCATACCAACACAGAGGTGTCCTACACTTCCGTCCATACAAAGCTTCAAAAGGTTCCATTCCGATGCTAGAATGGTGACTGTTATTATACGTGAACACGATCAATGGCAAATGAGTATCCCACGCACCACTTTTTTCCAATACACAGGCTCTCAGCAAATCCTCCAACGACTGAATGGTCCTCTCTGACTGACCATCGGTCTGTGGATGATAAGCCGAGCTCAACTTCAACTTAGAACCCAAGGCTTCCTGCAGACTCCTCCAAAATTCTAAAGTAAACCTCGGATCTCTATCCGACACTATGCTCGACGGAACACCATGCAACTTCACAATTATCCTAATATAAATTTCTGCCAGCTTCGACAACGGAAAGCTGATGTTAATTGGTATAAAATGTGCGGATTTCGTAAGTCGATCCACCACTACCCAAATAGCATCAAAGCCCCTCGCCGTATTTGGCAAACCAGTAACAAAATCCATCGAAATACTGTCCCATTTCCATTCAGGGACTTCCAACGGTTGCATTAATCCTGAAGGCTTCTGATGTTCCACTTTTGACTTCTGACATGTCAAACAAGCATAAACAAACTGAGCTATGTCCCTCTTCATACCGGACCACCAAAACAACTTCTTCAAATCATGGTACATCTTTGTAGCTCCCGGATGGAAGCTCAAGCTACTCCGATGACTCTCCTCTAAGATTGCTCTTTTCAATTCTTCGTTATCCGGTACACAAATTCTGCCCCGAAATCTCAGCACACCAACATTATCCACTTTAAAGTCACTATTAGGATCATTTCCTTCTATAGGCATCAAGTCTACCAACTTCACATCCAGTTTCTGATTTTCCTTAATCACATCCAAAAAGTCATTATTCACTTTCAGCATACCCAATCTGATACTTCCTGGTGTAGTTTCACAAACCATGCTCAAATCTCTGAACTGTTCAATTAATTCCATTTCCTTCACCATTAACGCAGACATATGGATTGTCTTCCAACTCAGAGCATCTGCCACAACATTAGCTTTTCCCGGATGGTAACTCAGATTAAAGTCATAGTCTTTCAAGAATTCTAACCACCTTCTTTGCCTCATATTTAATTCCTTCTGGTCGAACAAATATTTCAAACTCTTGTGATCACTAAACACTTCAAATCTCGATCCATACAAATAATGCCTCCAAATTTTTCACACGAACACCACTGCAGCTAATTCAAGATCATGAGTAGGGTAGTTCCTCTCATGCACCCTTAACTGTCTTGAAGCATAAGCCACTACCTTGCCACCTTGCATCAACACACCGCCTAATCCCATCTTAGACGCATCACAATACACTACGAAAGAATCATTTGGACTCGGTAAAATCAACACTGGTGTTGTCGTCAACTTCTTCTTTAGTTCCTCTAAACTTTCCTCACAGGCAGCATCCCAGACAAAAGCTTGATTCTTCCTAGTCAACTGAGTCAATGGTAACGCCAATTTGGAAAACCCTTCAATGAATCTTCTATAGTAACCTGCTAAACCCAAAAAGCTTCTAATCTCCGTTGCGGTATTCGGAGTTTCCCACTGAAGTACTGCACTTACTTTAGAGGGATCCACCGCTATACCATCACCAGAAATCACATGACCCAAGAAACTCACGGTCTTCAACCAAAATTCACACTTCAAGAACTTCGCAAACAATTTATTATCTTTCAACACCTACAATGCAATTCTCAAGTGACCTGTATGCTCTTCGTCAGACTTAGAATAGATTAGTATATCATCAATAAACACCACAATAAACTGATCCAGATAAAAATGGAAAATACGATTCATATATTCCATAAATACACTCGGCGCGTTAGACACTCCGAAAGGCATCACTGCATATTCGTAATGTCCGTAGCGAGTTCTGAAAGCAGTCTTCTGAATATCACCTTCCTTTACTCTAATCTGGTGGTAACCCGACCTCAGATCAATTTTGCTGAAAACACGAGCTCCTACCAGCTGATCCATTAAGTCATCAATCCGAGGAAGTGGATACTTATTCTTAATGGTTACTTTATTCAACTAACGGTAGTCAATGCACAGACGCATACTACCATCCTTCTTCTTAACCAACAACACTGGAGCTCCCCACGGCGACACACTTGGTCTGATAAACTTCTTATCGAGCAATTCCCCGACCTGAGATTTCAACTCTGCCAACTCTGATGCAGACATCATGTACGGTGCCATAGAGATAGGCCTGGTACCTGGTACAAGATCAATAGCGAACTCAACTTCCCTTGTCGGAGGCAACTCTGTGATGTCATCTGGAAACACTTCAGGAAATTCATTAACTACTGGCAATTCATTAACTAAAGTCTTGCTTTCAACAGATAACGAGGCAAATACTACAAATAACTTCACTTCATCTTCCAACAACGCCATCAACTCCTTGCTAGATAGTGAATCTGCTAATGCTTCCTCTTCAGGAGTAAGAAACAACAACGTCTTCCTGAAGCAATCAATATACACCCGGTTGAACTCCAACCAGTTCATTCCCAAAATAACGTCAAGATTACCGAGTGGCAAACAAATCAAGTCCACTCTGAAATCTCTACCAAACACGGTCAGCGGACACTTCAAACACACCAAAGAAGTAACCACGGAACCAATAGATGGAGTTTCAATCGCCATCCTCTGCTCTAGAGTAGATGGCACAATCCCTAATTTCTTCACACAGTCAACATAAATAAACGAGTGCGTTGCACCTGTGTCAATGATAGAAATCAAAGGAACATCATTAATAAAGCAAGTACCTTTGACAAAACACTCCTCCTCAGTGGATTGGGCTCCCACCAAGGCAAACACCTTCCCACTAGTTTGAGACGCCTGAGACTTCTTCGGCTTCTCATAATGAGTGCTGATGTGACCCTTCTCTCCACAATTATAATAAGTAGGCATAGTGGCTCTGCAATCAGCTATAACATGACCTGCTTTGCCACACTTGAAACACTTCTTCACCTCTTTCTGACAATCGTTAGCACGGTGACCCACGCCACCACATCTGAAGCACTTGAGAGTATCAGCACCTGTTCCCTTCTCCTTTGGCTTCTTCCCCACATCAGTTTTCTGCTTCCCCTTATCAGCTGGAGCACTGCAAGGAGTTCCCCCAAATCTCTACTTATTCTTCTTCTCATTCACAGCTTTGTAATGAGCAATTCTGGCCCTGTTGTCATTATCATAAATTCTGCTTCTGCTTACCAGCTCTGGATAGTTTCTTATCTTCTGACAAGCAATACCCAATTTGATCTGGGACGCAGCCCGTTCTCAAACTTCAAACACTTCGAAGTCATAGCTTCTTCAGTATTGTAATGAGCACAATACTGAACCAGCTCCTCAAACTTAGCGGTATACTCAGCAACAGACTTATCACCCTGCTTCAGCTCCAAAAATTCCACCTCTTTCGCACTACGAATGTCTTCTGAAAAATACTTTTCCAGAAACTCAGCTTGAAACACAGCCCAAGTAATCTCAGTACCTGCAGCTTCCAATCTCTGACGACTGTTGTCCCACCAAGCCTCAGCTTCTCCTTCCAGCATATGAGTAGCAAACCGTACCTTCTGAGCATCACTGCATTCCATGGTCCTGAAGATCTTCTCCACAGCCTTCAGCCATTTTTGTGCAGCCTCTGGGTCCAAGATACCCCCTCATATGTAGGCGGCTTGTTGCTCTGAAACTGTGCTAAGTCACGAAACTGAGCACCTCCACCCTGGTTGGCATTCTCTACAGCTTGTGCCATGGCTTGCATAGCAGCAGCAAGAGCAGCATCATTCCTTCCTGCCATACTGGACAACAATCATCACAAGGTCAGAACACAAAATCAACTCCTATTCTAAGGACAGACTCAACTATAACACCTGGCCGGACGGACCGACCTGCTCTGATACCAATCGTAACACCCCACTTTCCCCATTTTGAAAATAAACAAAATATTAAAGATAAATCAGAGTTTTCACCAAAAAGTGGACTGCCACATTAAAATCCAACAAATAAACTCTTTTATTAAATGAAATAGCGAAAATAATTTTATCCATTCAATTCACGGCCACCTGCCAACAACTTACAAAAATCCCACATAAAATCGTGGTTCGCCAAAAATACAGCGGAAACATGATACGTAACAAATGAAAGAATAACAAATAACAGATGATTTAAAATTCCCAAATAATTCTCGTGTTACGTATCAGAGCACTCCTATGGACTCGATCAGCAACACCAATATCCAAGCTACCTAAGTACCTGGATTATCTGTACTTCCGGAGAAGCACAAACACAACAACAACAAAGGGGTGAGAAATCACATTCAAATATTATAGGTGAATAAATACATGATAAACAGGTAGTCATCATACACAAGCACCATCAATCATCAAACACGGCCTACTGCCCATTATCAATAATGTATGCAACTCAACACATGCAATGCGGTACCGACTCATTGGTTCATTTAATCGAACCCAGATAGATCACATACACCCCTACTTGGCAATGATCTATCCCCACCATTCTCCTTAAAGGAGTACGGATGAATCACATACACTCTTCCTGAGCAATGATTCATCCCACCAAAACACCATGAATATGCGTGACTCAATTATGCACAACAACACATCTATTCAAGCATGTTTACATGTACACGATCCTACTGATCATATCCACATATATCATCAATCATTAGGGTCAATGTTACTTCACATACAACCATACTTAATTAATCAATTAATTAATTTAAAATTATTAAACTCATTATTTTCGTCACCAAATCATTATTCCTCAACAACTGACTTCTACCCTCAACCTCTCCAACCATTAGAAATCAAAACCGCTGCGAAAATGGGAAAGAATTCGCTAAACAGTAAAATTCTGCACACTGCCAGCCCATACGCGTACTGACCCAGGTCATACGCGTATGACTCATTTCCTCGCTCATCCATACGCGTAAGGTTCCATCTGATACGCGTATTGCTCACCCTTACCTACTCTACCCTACGCGTACTACCTATTATCATACGCGTACGAGCAGGGGCTCTCTTTCTAAGAAAATCTCATCTTTAGATCCCCATACGCGTACGGCTACTCCATACGCGTATTGCCCTGCCAAGCATACGCAAACCATACGCGTACGGGCAGAGGGCCGTGTAATTCCCTCCTTTCCCACTTCTCTTACGCGTAAGGCTTCCTCCTCCTTATTCTCATACGCGTACGGCCTCCTTTGTTACGCGTACGGCCAGATCTCATACGCGAACGGCCAGTGAGTTCATCTCTCTGCTCTCTGCTGCATTTTCGTCACTTGTTCACTCTCAACCAGTCCTATAATCTCTTCTACTTTGATTTTAGGTTCAAATCTTCTTCTTTCACTTGCATCCTATGATTACTACATCAATTATGGATCCAACACTCCGAATCGTTCTTCCAAAATAGGAACAACACACTACACACCAGATCAGATTCAAACACCACAACATTATCAACAAGAAATTCAGAAAATACATATCAACACATGTACGAATTCAGAATTAAATCAGACATACTCTACAATTCATCACAACACAATCATGGATATGAAACCCTACGGGATTAAGGAATTCCCACTACCCTATCATGAGTAAATCACCAATATTTAACAGTCCCCCCCCCTTACCTCGAATTCTGCAGCAAAATTGACAAATTGGGGAAGATGGTTCAAGCCCTAGCACTTGTTCTTTCTCTTCTCCTTTGTTCTCTCTTTTCGTTAATCGTGAAACTGTTCTCCTAATTCCCTAAACCTCTCTTAATCCCTTAATTTCTTATTTTAATTAATTCCAAATAATAATAATAATAATAATAATAATAATTATAATATTTCTATTATTAATGAAATTATGATTATTATTTAATTATGTCTCTATTATTATTAGTCTAAGGTTTTATTCCAACAATCTACCTTCTAGGCCAAGGTCAACAAGTAAACACACTCAGACACTCTCCCAAACAAGGGCACACTTAAAGATTAATACAAGATAACTAAATAATTAAAATGGGTGTTACACTCTCGGCGCTCTGGTCGCCCGAGCCTCTTCCGGTACCAAGTGGGACTGGAAGTCAGCATATATCTCATCTATCTGCACGCGGGTCAAGCCTAGAGGAGCAGACTCATGAGGCATCCTGGGGATCATCTGCGTGTAACTAAACTGACGCAAGATGCGCTCCGGCAGGTATCGAGCAGTAATGGTCGAACTGCATGTCAACCATCCTGAGAACAGCGAAACCTCGACGAACGGGCGTGCCTCACGGTGATCGGCATAGGCGTGATAAAAAAATGTCCTTAGCAGTCATCCGATCAAGATAAATTCTATAGGGGTCGGGCAACTGGTTCCCTCTGAGCATGAGAAATGCAGCAGCACGCGGCATATCCTCAGTGTACCCCTCGACACTCTCCCAACCAGTAATCTTGGGAAAGTGCTGTAATATCCACGCCTGAAATGGAAAACATAACATCGGTGTCAAACATTATAATGAATATAGAAAGAAAAGAAATGAAAAAAAGACTTCGAATATAAGATTGTTACCACGTATAGTGTACAGGTGCCTGCCACAGTCTTGGCTGCCCAGCGGCAACCATCTGAGAGTCTAGAATAGGTGAATGCCAGCGTAGCTGCCCCCCAATTGTACCCCATGGATCTCTGTGGGATCCAAAAGGTACCTGAGGTAAACGATATCAACGTAAGTGGCGTTATGTCCACAAACAGCTGCGTGCCGAGCAAAAACAGATAGTAGCATCTCAGGGCACGCTGCCTGTGGATCGCCACCTCAGCTGCATCACCTGCTGCCCGTCCTGCCTCTGCAAGCTCTACACAAAATCTGCGTGTCAGAAATGAGAACTGGAAGTGTACACCTCTCAACTAGGTCACCTCCGAAAGTGCCTCATCTGGGGTAGCCCCAAGCTCCTTAGTCAGCATCTCCATCGCCTCCCCCTTCGACATCTTACCATGACGGAGAAGGGTACCCGTGATCGGTAGATGTAAAAGGCACGAGATGTCGTCGAGTGTGATCGTGAGCTCGTTGTACGGTAGATGGAATGAGGATGTCTCAGGGTGCCATCTCTCAACAAAGGCCATCAGAATATCGTACATGATCTGGGGATACCCAATCCTAGAAAGGCCTCCGAGACCAGAGGTAGCAAGTGCAAACTGGAATCACTCATCCCCTGGCAGCTCTGCCATCATGTCTATAACCTTGCCCACATGGTTATAGAACTTCTGGGAATCCTTCTCCGGAAAATTTCCAAATAAAACAATGTTACAAATGAAAATATTTTCAACGAAAACAATTCTATAAATAAACCGAGAAAGGTTACCTGTCCTAGCCAGACATATCTGGCAGTATGCTCAGAGTACCCCACGAGTAAGGACATATCAGACGGTCCCCCGGGTTAACCGTCCAGCTCATCGAAATCGTCATCGCCATCACCACCCTCATGTGTTGGGTGATCACCCTCGGGAACAGGAATATGGGATGAAATAGGAGTAACTGATGGAACTGGAGTCTCCCGACGACGCTTGCGTGGGGGCTGGGACCCTGATGAACCAGCAGCACTCCCCCGACGCCTCCAAGATGTAGAATCGGCGGCTGACGGGGGAGTGGCCTGAACATGTGATGTGGAAGGCTGTGGTGTAGGATGTGGTATAGGTGTAGGATATCCCTCAGCTGTAGGGGCTACCCCAACTCCCTCTGCGCCGGAACCCTCGGCTGTAGACTGCGTCCGCTTACGTCAGACAGATGCATGCTGAGCTGTCCGTCCATGTATGATACGATCGTCTCTGCCAGCCATGTAATATGCAAAGCATAATAAATAAATTAGAATTTTTTTAAAAATAATTTAAAAAACAACAACAAAAAATAGAGACCAAGTTTCTTCCGGATTTGCACATCCGGAAGTACTCAGAATATTTAACGTTGGGTTTTTCCGGATTTGCACATCCGAAAGCACTCAGAATATTTAATGTTAAAATGTTTCTATATCTGCACATCCGGTACGTATTTGAAGTTCTAAAAACGCAGCCATGGCTACTGTACCATAGAAAAGGGTATTTTAATGCCCTGATCGTCCGTTTGAAGCAGCAAACAATACCTACATTGTCTCTAACCTATGTTATTCATACTACCTAACAATTTCTACACCTAAATGTCTACTCTAAATCGATTACTCGAAAATAACTCTGAAAGTCTAAAATTTGAAAACTTACCGATTAAATTGAGATACAGAGGATTTTGAGTGTCTTGATCGTTGTAGAAGTTGCTCTGCACCGAACTCGAGTGAAAAAAGTCGGGATTTGTGGGATTGAGAATTTGAGAGTTTAAGAGAGTTTGGTTGTTTGGAATATGAAAATGTAAAGAATGAGAGGAGGGAGAAGGTCTGACGCGAATTAATAAGAAATGGTTCCGGATCTGCAGATCAGAGATTTTTCCTAATATGCACATCCGGAACAAATCAACGTTTTTAAAAATAATGGTGCGTCCGGATGTGCACATCCGAAATCAAAGGGCAAAAAAAAATTTCGCATGGTATCTAAGAAACAAGAGTGGTGTATTAAGAAATTGCCTTAACTGAATCATCACTAAAATTATACAATATCATCTTAACAACCGTTATATTAGAATATCTAATACAAAATAATGAGACAATATATAATTTATATTAATTTTAAATTCAATAATATATTATTTGGTGTCAGAATCCTTGAAAATGAGTCAAAATAATTTCATAATCTTTTCATTTTAAGATAAAAAAAATATTTTAAATTTATATTACTACTTAAAAAAAATCACAGAATACTTTTGACTCAAATATAAAGAATTATATAATTTTAAAAGTATTGTTCTGGGCTGGGCCGAGGTTGCCCAACAGTCGGGCAGACCCAACCCATATAGCATGGGGAGGCCCAACAAGACCCCTCTGCGGGGCACTTGACTGCTGCAATCATACCCACATTTCCCCCGAGCACTTTACAGCGTCGGGCACTTGGGCCAACAGGGCAGGAGGACCTCACACCCCGGCGGATAGGTACATCCCCGACATACCAGCTTCTCCCCGCGAGGATGACACATATCACTCCTCGACAGACATGGCTCCTCCCCGCGAGGCCATGTCCGTCTTACGGCTTGATTGGTCCTCGACACAGAAGGCTCCTCCCCCGCGAGGAGTGTCTAACGGTCCGCACCACGTGGACACGTTCCAAGTAACCTCCCACTTCCGCAGGATTCGGTCTGCCCTAATCCCGGAAATCTAGGAGCGGTTACCCCAGGGCGAAGACCACGTGCTGGTCTTCACTACGCCACGTAAGCCCTGGCAGTTACTTGGATTGGGCCTGACAATCCAACCCAATGCAAGTAACCGTTGGCCCCGCGCTGGGGGCTCTCTATAAATACCCTCTCACTTGAGAGGGTCAGGTTAAGTCATTTTTTCTCACTTTTCTTGTATTTGTTGTTACTCTGTGCACTCCCTAACTTGAGCGTCGGAGTACCTTGCAGGTACACCCCCCCCCCGGCCGTCCTTCAACCTCACCGGAGCCGGAGCTCAACGGACGTCGTTGGCCACCAGTAACTGTCTGATCCAGGTACGATCAAGTATGATTCTAACAAAATACATAGTTTTTTTAGAGATTTTATAAAACAATTCAAATTTCATAAATCAATAATAAAACCATTTTAACAAAATAGTTTTTGTTAGAAAAATAATAACACAAATTACTATATTAATTAATGGATAGTAATTGGAAATTTGTGATGGCTCAGCGACAAATATTACTTTCCGTGATTTTGTTACTTAATTAACGTAGAAGTCATACACAAATTATAATTGTAAATAAAAGATATCATTAAATGCCAATTTCAAAAAAAATTAAAATACTATGATTTTTTTTATTTACAATAAAATGGGCTTCACATACACAAGTGGATATTATATTGTGCACTCATATTTTAACATTAGAATGATATATAATGAGATTTGATTTGATCTCTTAACATCTAATAAAAAGATATTTAAATTGTTAAGAGCAATAGTATTTCAAACTAATAATGGCAAAAAAATCAAGAAATTCAAGTTATTTCATTAAAAACTATTAAGTAGTAAAATCAAGAAATTCACGTTATTTCATTAATAACTGGTAAGTGGTAAAAACTAGATTTTCTCATGATTTTCAATAACAACATGACTGTAGCGTGCGATTTTTGTCGGTGACGCGACCACCTTACCGCATTGGGTGGAATTGAGTGTTACTTTCTGATTTCTTATTTATACTATGAAGCTGTAAAGAAAAGGGAAACTATCTAAAACTAACCTTGTACGCAAATGTTTTCTAAAACAAATGCTAAGAGAATGGGGGGTCTGGGGCCAGATTATACAATGGGGAGTTGTCAATTACCCATCCTATATATGGTTATCCATAGATTGTTTGGCATTTTCTTCTGTTATCTACTTACTGGTGTTTATCTGTTATGGGTTGAGAAAGTTTCTCCTTTGGGAATATTGAGAGTGCTTTTGTTGTTTTTCGGGTTTTTCGATGTTTTTGGTAAGGCATTGAACCTAAAGTTTTTTATTTGTGTGCTCGCTAAGATTTCGCAATCTTATGCCTACATATTCCCGTTAAATAAAACAGGGAAATCAGAACAATCGTAGTTCCTCTTATTCTATGGGAGGAAAAGATGTTTGATGTCTTGTTTAAAGCCCAAGATTAAAGTTGTTTGAGTATTTGTGTCTTGTTTAAAGCACAAGATTGAAGCTAAAGGTTTGACTGAGAGAGAATTTGTCATCTCTAAAGGGAGATATCTCATCTATTTATCACAGTTGTTGGATAACTGATTATAAAAGAGAATTACTTTAACTGGAATGTATGGAATCCAGCAATGCCATAATTTCTTTTATAAGGGATTTGCCATGAAGGAGAAAACTTTAACTCAGTGTAGAGCAATGCCATTTTTCCTTAGGAATCTTTCATGTTTAAAAGAGGGATATTGACTTGGATGTAAATAATCCAGAGGCTTGCCACTTACAGCAATTAGATGAAAAGAGGTTTTTACCAGGATAAAGAAGGACTACAGCTTGGATTTTTGAATCAACAAGTGTGCCACTTATAGCAGTTATCTGGGATTAGGATTTGTTTTGATTGTTTATTTTGATGTGTGATTGTACAGAGAGTTGTCTTCCTACAGAGATATTTTTGATTTCCTCTAAGGGGATGTTTGATTTTTGTGTGTCTTGATCAAAGCCCAAGGTTGAAGCTAAAAGGTTGACTCTATTTAGGGAGTTTTATTTCTGTCTTGTACAAAGCCCAAGATTGAGGCTAAAAAGGGATTGACTCTTTTGGGGACATTTAGTCTGTCTTGTACAAAGCCCAAGATTGAGGCTAAAAAGGGATTGACTCCACTGGGGAGAGGTTTTATATGTGTCTTGTACAAAGCCCAAAATTGAGGCTAAAAGAATTGACTGACTCAGCTGGGAAATATTTATATGTCTTGTACAAAGCTCAAGATTGAGGCTAAAATTTGATGAGGGAAAATCATTATACAAAGCCTAAGAGGAGGCTGGTTGGGGAATTTCTTATATGAAGCCTAAGAGGAGACTATCTTCTGCTGAGGATTATTGAAATCCAGAGACAGGTCCAATATTGGGGAATCAACTCTTACTGAGGATTGAAGAAGAATTGAGATATAAGATGCCTTGAGGTTCTGATTGAGGGTTTATTGATAGCGATTTGACCCTAGCTGGGGAATTTAAAGTGAAAGCTTAAAGATTTAGCTTTAAAACCTACGGAGGCTTCAGACTCTACTGGTGACTGATGAAATGATCAGGGTTATTTCCTGTTCCTCCAGGAAACTTAAGGGTTTCTTTGAGATCCAAGAGGAGATGAGATTGTCCAAGTCTACTGGTATGAGAAGGTTGATCTTTGTATGATGCCCAAGAGGAGGTTGCTGTTTTAAGGGATGAGAATCAACCCTAAACTGGTATGATGTTTTGACTTATTGGAGATTGAACTAGCAAAAGATGACTAGGTTCTGTCCTATACACGTAGGAGGTCTTTTGGGTCCTTGTACTAAGCCCAAGAGGAGGTTGAGAACTTCTAAGAAGCCTGAGGGTCCTTGAACAAAGCCCAAGAGGAGGCTGGGGATGCTTTTAGGAAGCCTGTGGGTCCAAACCTAAGAAAAGTTCAAGAAAGGTTTCACCGGGAATAATCCTTTCTTTAGTGAACACTTCCAGGGTTTGAAGAAATTCAAGAGAGGTTTCACCGGGAATTAATCCTCTCTGGGGAATGAATTTCTTGTACAAATTTCTAGTAGTGACAGTCTTGAGAAAAGTTTCACCGGGAACAATGCCTTTCTCTGTTCCATATTTTATAAGCCCAAGAGGAGGCAAGACTGTGTCTGGAATTTCCTATGGGAAACTAGTTTTGACTGTGTTGAAAGAGTGACCACTGGCTTGATCTAATCCTAGACCTAATTGTCGGGGAAAACTCTATTCAAGTATATAAGCATATATATACAGATGAAATATATAAGCAAATATGTAAAGAAAGCTGGTAGAACTTACAGGTGAGCAAGCTTCCAGTATTAAAAACACAGCTGTATGGTTAGTGGTTCAAGAAATTGAATATAGTTTTGATAACAATTAAGAATTTGAATCTAAATAAAAAATAAAATTGTTTTAAAAGGAAGTTTGGGGCTTATACTCAAGGAGAGGCCCAGATGAATTCTTTCGAAAAGGCGACGACCACGTCGTAGTTTTGGAAACTGTACTAAGACTTATACAATGTTTGAGGCCCAAATTTATTTATGTACAAAGGGGGTTGGGTCTTACACTCTATTAGAGGCCCAAAAGTGTTTGAAAAGAAGAAAGATGAGGCGTATAACTCAAGGAGAGGCTCAATGAAAGACAGTGATCGCACCATTGTTTTGAAAATCATGTCGGGACTTATACAATGACAGAGGCCCAAAAAGGTTTGTGTGTAACAAGGGATGGGTCTGATACTCTATTTAGAGGCCCAAAGGTATTTTTTTTAAAAAGAAGAGAAATGAGACTTACAACCAAAGGGAGGCCCAGATGATTTTGTTTAAAAGGCGTTGATCGCGCCACAGTTTTTTTTTTAGAAAACGCAGTGGGACTTATACAATGACTGAAGCCCAAAATTTATTTATGTACAAGGGATGCGTCTTACACTCTATTAGAGGCCCAAAAGTGTTTTTGTGAAGTTTGAAAAAAATCAAAATTTAGAGAAAACCCTAAATTTGAATTTAAAAGATATAATTTTCAATGGAAATTAAATAAAAAATGATATAAAATATCAAATATATTCAAAAACAAGTTGTCAACTTTGAAAAGTATTTTGAAAAATCATGTTTAATCACATGAAAGCTTGAAATTCATTAGGAATGAAAAGATCAAAGTGAGAATTTTATTTTAAAATGTTTAAAAACAAATAAAATGAAATAAATTACAAAAATTCTAACTATATTAAATAAATAATATAAATTGGATTTTTTTTGCAAAATAAAATAATTTAACATTTTTGTGACTTTTAAAAAAAACCAATAAAAAATGATAAAAAATAAGAGAGAAATTAATTTTTGAAATCAATTAAATAAAATATCAAAAACTCAAATATTTAAAATTTTGAAAAAGGGCGCCAAGAACACTTGTTCTTGCCCGCGTCCCCTGTTTTCCCCAGATTTGCGTTTTCTCACTTTTCTCTCAGATTACTCAACGGCTTTGCACAATTCAAATACCAATCTTGCTCGTTTTTGAACAAGGATCACAACCATATAGATTAATTGCATTTATATTAAGTGTGGAGTGAGAAATTAGAGGATGAACTCAAGAACCCTAGTTTCAGCATGAACACTATGAAATTCCACACACGATTCATACATAGTAATTAATTGAGGGTCATCACTCTATATACATGCAGAAACAAGATGGTAACTCAAAAATTCATTTATGATGCATGTAATATGTAGTTTGAAGGCTTCAGGCTTACCTCTTGCAGCTGGTGATCGAATTCTATGTTGGAGGTGTTACAGATGTTGTATGATGATCTGGACAGCTTCACTGGACCTCAAATAATGTGCTTGAAGGCTTGGAATGGATTCAATCAGCCCAGAACTTGTTGTGGCACCTCAACTGCAAATAGACCAAAAGCTTGAGCAAATAGATGGTGATTTTGTGATTCTGATGTTCCAGATGTGTTTCAAGGCCATGGATCACTCATATATGATGTATATGAGGTGTTGGCATGATTGGTTTGGTTTGAATTGCTTCCTATTTCAAAATTTGATAGTGACCTGAAATAGAAGGAAAATCTGGTTTTTTGAAAGTGATTTTAAGGAAAGCATCAGTTTGGGTGCTTTGGTGTACTTAAACTGGTCACAAATGAGCTCTATTTATAGTAGAGCAAGTTTGTTTTGCAAGAAATAGTGAATGGCAACTGGTATAGGTCTTTGGCCAATGGTTGCATAAAGGAATCTAAGTCTTCCATAGCCATTGACTTGGGTCAGTGCAGCAGGCTGTGAGTCCTTTGTTGCAGGGGTAAGGCTTGACTCAATTCAGTCAGTAATGTCTTGATGCTTGCCACCTTGTGAATCCATTGAATGCACTGAAACAAAAATTGAGTCTTTGAAATTCTTAGTATTTTTAGGGGTCACATAGCTATATGTAGATCCTTGGACTTGGGAGGCTTATGGATCAGACATTGTCCCTTAGATGTTATCCGTTGAGGTGTCCAAATGGATAACAAGAATTGTAATTGTCCAATTTAGCTAACTCGAGCAAAATGCACAAATCTGTCTTGTAAAAATCAGTTTTGGGTGACCAACTTTCAATGGATGTAACTCTTAGCTCAAGTTGAATTAGGATGAGTTCTTGTACATTTTGGAAAGCTCTCATAACATATTTTAACTTTGATGTTCAAGATTAGACCTGGTACAACTTGGATCAAGGTGAAAAATGGCCTCAAAGTTTGGAAAAAGTGAAACAGATTCTGACTTTGAAAATTTCACTAAGTTTTGGAATGAAAATATCCATTTTCATTTTTTGTGATTTTGATCAATCCATAACTCAAAACCCATGAGGATTTGGAATGAGATGTAGTTGACATATTTGAAGTATGTAAGATGAACTTTCATTTGAACTTTGGATGGGAGAAAAAGGCCTTGTGGTTTAGGAGTTATGACCTTACAAAGTTGGTACCAAATCACATTTGTCCCATAACTTAGAAAAATTTTGGTTTCTCATGGTTGCCCCTTTTGCAAGAAACCTCACTTTTCTTGATTTTTCTTGATGAATGATGATCAATATCATACATTAACATTGTTTTTTACTTAGTGGAACCATATTTGTGAAAAATTCCAAAATGTCAAACTTGATTTTGGGCACAGTTGTCTTAATTCAAACCTAATCGATGGGTTCCATAGGTGTTTTAGGGTGTCTTGAACCATGTCCCAAGGTTTAAGAACATGCATTGCTCAAAAGTCAAAGGCATAGTTGACTTTTTCGTCAAAACCCTAATTGTGGTCCAGATAAAATTGAAACTTGTGAATCAAGCTTTTTGGATTAATCCATTGTTGTAAATGGATCAATGTGGTGTATTTAAGGCCTTCAAATCATGTCTTGAGGTCTTGGCTCATGTCTTGCCTCAAAAGTCAACTCAGGGGTGAATTAGGTCAAGAAACCTTAATTCCTGATTTTTGATGAATGCTTCCCCTACTATTGTTTTGACTTGATGATTAGGTTTATGAGGTCCTTTTGAGCATCTTGGGTCATGCTTTGAAGTATTGGCTCATGCCCAGATAAAAAATTTCATTTGGAGGCCTTGGTCGACCAAAACCCTAATTTGGTGACACTGTCGATCTTGAGGCTTGATCCACTTGGAATGTTGAAACCTTGTGCTTGATTCTTGATGTGGGAGTCCTCTTGATCCTTTAGGGGTGTTTGAGAGGTTAGAAAAGTTGAACATCATGTCCTTTCTTGATTGATCCTTTGTCTAAGTACTCTGAGAGGGCTCAAAACCCTAATTCTTGACTGTAGTGAATGCTCAACAATTCTTAAGGAGATTGGTGAAGCATGATGGTACATCCATATTATGGTGATGATTCTCACAATGATGGGAAATATTGGTGGTCAAAATTTAGGGTATGACAGATGCCCCTATTTAATCTTCTTGGACCCGGAGGTGTGAATGGAGGAGATATTCAGACATTCAGGGTGAAAGAGGATTAAATATCAGAATACCCAAAATTTTGACGGTGGTTATGAATGGCAGTTTGCTCATCCATCTTATTTTGCTAAGCAATGTTACTTAGAAAAGGGTAAAACTTCCCCTCGATCATGGTCTTCAGTCACAGAACTGGTCTTAGTTTCTTTTGAAATAAACTTCCCCTCGATCCTGGTCTTCAGCCACGGAACTGATCTCAGTTTCTTTTAAAGTAAACTTCCCCCTCGATCCTGTTCTTCAGCCACGGAACTGGTCTCAGTTTATTTTGAAATAAACTTCCCCTTGATCCTGGTCTTTAACCATGGAACTAGTCTCAGTTTCTTTTAAACTAAACTTCCCCTCGATCCCGGTCTTTAACCACGGAACTGGTCTCAGTTTCTTCTTGTCGAATTTCTTTTCCCGACAAGAAACGCTATGTGTAGTGGTTTTCATCAAACTTCTCGTCGAACTATACTGGGGAGACGCCATTTGATGGGAAAAGTTTGAGGTCAGACTTGTTGGGGAAACCCATTTGTCTGAGCTGTAGAGGTGTGCAAACTTCTCTGTTGGAGATGCCATTTGTTGACCCTACTGGGGAAAAATGAGCCTCTTGAAAGACTGTTTTTCGCTTGGGGATATTACATCATACTTTTCTTCGAGATATTTTCAGAGAAATGCCATGTGATGTGATCCAATTTTGTGGTGCTAATGACTTCATTATCATCGAATTTCTTTTTGGGAGAAAAACCGATGCATTGCCAAGAGTCTTTTGTTAAGAGGCTTTCTCTAGGGATTTTTCTTAATCCTAGAAAGCGAAGATATCATCTTCAATAGTGAAGAGCGATGTTCCAGAGGTGTCTGTCGAATGTCTCCTTGCCTTTCAGAGGTTCAAGTTCTCAAAGTGGTCGGGGACAATTTTCAATCCAGAAATAAACTGGGGATAGGTTGCTCAGACGATACATTTCCTGACGAGGAAAGAACTCCAACCAGGATTTTGTCCTATCCCACATGGAAAGGAAAATTGACAATTTGATTGACAAGAGGACTTTATCACTTGGGAATGAGTATGACCAAAGCGATAGCAATGCAATATGAATATGAATATGAATCAATTATGCATGATGTATGTATGTTTATGCTGACAAAACTGACGCGACATACAGATTAGTGAATGAACACGACTGGATACTCCGCCACCGCGGGGGGATGAAAAGTGCCATTGGTTCAAGATATCAATCATGTCTTGCTTAGGAGAGGTAGACCTTGTGGGGGAGAAAGAATCGTCAATCGGTCTTAAGATGTGAGAACTCTGCCGGGGATATCAGATGGGATATTACATCTGAAACGGTTGATCCTTCATTCAGGTGCACTGGTTTAGAAGGAGTACTTTGATTATGCATTTTGAGGTTTAATCACTGTCGGAGAAACCATTTATGTTCTTTTTTACGTTCAAAGTCAAAAGGAAATGCCATCTTTATTTTAAAAGCGGAAGAAAATTTAAAATGTAAATTCATTTTTGTTTTATTTCAAGAATCATTGATCATGTTAAAAATATCATTCTGTAAAGCAGAATAAAATGAGAATTGCAAACAAAAGCACTAGGGCTCAAATTTTATTGATAGAATGGTAATCAGTGAAAAGCGTGATACCATAGAGTATTTACAAAGTTTATAAAATGGTAATTTTAACGAAAAAGGGCTACGTTGAAACATAACGACCGCTATCCTTCTAACAACTTTGAATTCTGGACATTCTGGGCTTCTGTCGAAGGTGACCTTGACTGAAGTTTTCCTGATGGATGGCATTACTGCTGAGGAGTCGAACTAATCAGACGTAGTTACTTGCCATGAATTCCTAACTTTTGCCTGGATTGTCCTTTAAGGTTTCCAATCCATCGGGATGATTTTCGCTTATGTCTCTAATTTTTGCCTGGACCTCCCTTTTGGGTTTTCAATCCACCGAGACGTTTTTTTTGTTTTTTTATTTAGACGAAGTATTTCTTGACTACATCAACATTCGTGGGGTAGGTAAACTCCTCTCCATCCATGGTTGCGAGTCTCAAGGTGCCGCCTGAGAAGGCTTTCTTGACCACATAGGGGTCGTCATAATTCAGAGTCCATTTGCCCCGGGAATCAGTGTGAAATGATTGTATCTTTTTTAGCACAAGGTCTCCTTTCCTGAGGACATGGGGTCGGACCTTTTTGTCAAACGCCTTTTTCATTCTCTGCTAATACAACTGACCATGGCATAAAGATGTCATTCTCTTTTCTTCGATTAGGTTCAATTCATCATGCCTGCTTTGGCACCATTCAGCTTTTGTTAGCTTAGCTTCCATCAATGCCCAGATTAATGGGATCTCTACTTCTATGGGGAGCACTGCCTCCATGCCATATACTAGAGAGAAAGGGGTTGCCCCTGTTGAGGTGCAAACAGATGTGCGATAACCGTGGAGAGCAAATGGTAGCATCCCGTGCCAGTCTTTGCAGGTTACAACCATCTTTTGAACAATCTTCTTGATGTTCTTGTTAGCCACTTCTATCGCTCCGTTCATCTTAGGTCGGTAGGGAGATGAGTTATGGTGTTCAATCTTGAACTCAGCGCACAAATCTTGCATCATCTTGTTGTTCAAGTTAGATCTATTATCCGTAATGATCTGGATTGGAACACCATAACGGCAGATGAGATTTATTTTATAAATCGGACCACCACTTGTCGGGTTACATTGGTGTATGACACTGCTTCGACCCACTTGGTGAAGTAGTCAATGGCTACCAAGATGAACCGATGTTCGTTCGAAGCCTTAGGTCAATCATGTCGATCATGTCGATTCCCCATATAGAAAAAGGCCATGGAGAAGAAATAATTTTGAGATGAATTGGTGGTACATGGATTTTGTCTGCGTATATCTAACATTTGTGACACTTCCTCATGTACTTGTAGCAATCGGATTCCATTGTCAGCCAATAGTACCTTGCTCTTAGAATTCTTCTTGCCATATGTGTCCATTGGCATGAGATTAGTCCCCATTGGGATCCTGGTTCTGGCCCTTCACTGGGTAGCGGTTGTCATACCCCAAATTTTGACCACTAAGATTTCCCATCATTGTGTAAATCTTCATCACAATATGGATGAACCATCATGCCTCATCAGTCTCCCCAAAGATGGGTGAGCATTCACTACAAACAAGAATTGGGTTTCAAGCCCTCTCTGAGCACTTAGACAAAGGATCAATCAAGGAATGACATGATATTCAACTTGTCTAAACTCTCCAACACCTATAAAGGATTAAGAGGACTCCCACATCAAGAACCAAGCACAAAGTTTCTACATTCCAAGTGGATTAAGCCTTAAGATCGCCAGTGTCACCAAATTAGGGTTTTGGTCGACTAGGGCCTCCAGATGGGAATTTTCATCTGGGCATGAGCCAATGCTTCAAAACATGACCTATGATACTCCAAGGGACCTCATAGATCCAATCATCAAGTCAATTTAGCCTCAGGGGATGCATTCACCAAAAATCAGGAATTGAGGTTTCTTGACCTAATTCACCCCTAAGGTGACTTTTGGAACAAAACATGAGCCAAGACCTCAAGACATGATTTGAGGGTCTCCAATACACTACATTGATCCATTTCCAACAATGTATTGATCCAAAAAGCTTGGTTCACCAGTTTCAATTTCATCTGAACCACAATTAGGGTTTTGTGGAAAAGTCAACTGTACCTTTGACTTTTGACCAAGACATGCTCCCAAACCTTGGGACATGATTCAATACACCCTATAACACCTATGGAGTCCATCCATTAGGTTTGATTTAGGTCAAGGACTTGATTTCATAGAGGATCGCACAGTTTAAATTTCATCTGCTGAAAAAAGTCAACTGTACAAAAAGTCAAAGTTTGAATTTTTGATTTTTTGGTCAACCAAGGTTCCTTAACCCTAATACAATGTTAATATGTGATTTGAATCATCATTCATCAAGAAAACCCAAAGAAAATGAGTTAACTTGTAAAAGGGGTAACCATAAAAAAACTTAGAATTTTCTAAGTTATGAAACAAAGTGGTTAGGGTACCAACTTCCAAGGATCATAACTTGAGATCCAAGCAACCATTTTGGATGATCCAAAGATGGACTTGTAGCTCTCATGGCATACTTTAAAAGTGTCAACTACACCTCATTCCAATTCATCATGGATTTTTAGTTATGGAGTGATCAAAATGGCTGAAAACATGAAATGTCACTTTTTCCAACACTTAGTGAAATTTTCACTAAGTCAGAATATGTCTTGCTTTTTTTCAAAATGTAGGGGCATTTTTCACTTGGATCCAAAAAGTTTCAAGACAAACTATGATCACACATGTGTTGTGTCATATGAGGGCTTTCCAAAATACCCAGGAACTCCATCAAACTCCATCTGAGCTAGGAGTTATGACAGCTGCAACATGCCTTGCTGCAAACTGTCTTGGCAAGGCAGATTTGTGTATTAGTGCTCGAATTGCTCAAATTGTGCAATTTCAAGCATGTTTATCCATCTGTACACCTCAAGGGGGAACAACCAAGGGACAAGCACTGATCCATAAGCCTCCCAAGTCTTTGGAACTACATATAGGTTAGGCACCCCTAAAAGCTAAAGATGCCTCAAGACTCCAATTTTGTTTTGAGGCATTCAATGGATGCTTAGAGGTGGCATGTATCAGAGCAAATATGAACACTTCAGTCAAGCCTTATCCTTGAATCAAAGAACCATAGGCCTGTGCTCTAATCTCAAGTCAATGGCTAGAGGAGACTTGAGATTCCATTTGATCCACATTGGCCAAAGGCCTGCTGCAGTTGTCATTCCCTATTCCTTGCAAAACAATTTTGACACACTATAAATATACCTCATTTCTGATCAGTTTAAGCACACCAAAGGCCCCAAACAAATGCCTTTCTCAGAATCACACTTTCACTCCATTTCTTGCCTTCTAAACCAAGTCACTATCGGGTTTTGAGTTTGAGAGCAATTCCAACCAAACCAATCACACACACATACACACACACACACACACACACACACACACACCTCACATATAACATATAGAAGTGATCCAAACTCTCACATACCATCTGGAACACCAATTTCATAAAATCACCAGCCATCTGCACAAGCTTTTGACAGATTTGCAGTTGAGGTGCCAAATCAAGTTCCAGCTCAATTCAATCCACTTTAAGCATTCAGACACACTCCATAGCACCTAGGGAAGTTATCCACATCATTAGAACCAAGCTGTAACACCTCCAACCTAGAACTCGATCACCAGCTACAAGAGGTAAGCCTCAACTTGGTCATCTCATGATTCATGCATATTTCCCCGCACAATAATTTTGCCATATGTTCATAATCATGTATAGAGTATTTCCCCTCAATTAATTGCTTTGTATGAATCGTGTATGGAATTTCTTAGCCTTCATGCAGAAATTAGGGTTCCTGAGGTTTCTCTTTGATTTCTTATTCCATGCTTAAAATAAATGAAATTAAAGACCATAGACATGATCGTGAGGTGAAAACGAGTAGATTAATATGTGGATTGTGTGATTTCATCAAGTATTCAGTGAGATTGATGAGAAAATGCAAATCTGGGAAAAATAGAGCACGCGGGCAAAACCAAGGTGTTCTTGGCGC
The DNA here is from genome assembly GCA_022829125.1 of Lathyrus tuberosus. Lineage (NCBI taxonomy): Eukaryota > Viridiplantae > Streptophyta > Magnoliopsida > Fabales > Fabaceae > Lathyrus > Lathyrus tuberosus. The sequence continues at coordinate 2,645,257 of JALAZF010000164.1, forward strand.
CCTTTTTCAAACTTTCAAATATTTGAATTTTGTGATTTTATTTAATTGATTAAAAAATTAATTTCTCTTTGAATTTTAATGATTCTGAGTTGATTCTTTTTTTTAATAATTCACAAAAATGTTAAAATATTTTATTTTACAAAAATTTCTAAAAAATATTATTTATTTCATATACTTGATATTTTTGCAAAGAATTAATTTTTATTTGTTTTTTAACATTTAAAATATTTTTTCCTTTTTGGCTTTCCAAACTTAATTGGTTTTTAATCATTTTGTGGATAAAAACATGATTTTTTTAAACATTGATCCAAGATCACCACTCATTTTTTCACATGTTTTCAATAATTTTTATTAATTTTTAAACAAAATTAATTCCATTTTTAAACCAAATTAGAGTTTTGATTAATTCCACTATCATCAATCTTTTTCAAACACTCATGGGCCTCTAATAGAGTGTAAGACCCATCCCTTGTAAATAAAAATCTTTTTAGGCCTCATGTATAAGTCCCAATACGTTAAAAAAAATGCGGCGCAATCGTCGCCTTTTAAACAAAAACCATTTGGGCCTACCCTCGTGTTGTAAGTCCCATCTCTTTTACAAAACATCCTTGGGCCTCTCCTTGAGTTGTAAGACCCATACCTTTGTACAGAAAACCTCTTGGGCCTCTCCTTGAGTATAAGCCCCAACGATCTTTTCAAAACAACTTCCCTTTAGATTTAGGTTCAAATATACAGTTGTTATCAAAACTTTCTTTAATTTCTTTGAACAACTAAAAATACAACATGGAAGCTTGCTCACCTGTAAGTTTTTATCCGCTTTCATTTACCGGCTTTAATATATATAATTGTATTGTGGGAAGCTGCGCATGGTTAGTCTTCTTTCATACCCTTTTAAGTACTTGCATATATCAACTGTATATATACTAGTATAGTTAGTTAGAGTTTTCCCCGACAACTAGGTCTAGAACTAGGTAAATCCATGTTGTTCACTCTTGAATACAGTCAAAACTAGATCCCCATAGGATTTCCAGATATAGTCTTGCCTTCTCTTGGGCTTAAACAATATGGAACAAAGAGAAAGGCAGTATTCCTCGTGAACCTTTTCTCAGATTGTCACCCCTAGAAATTGTCAAAGAAATTCTACTCCCCGGAGTTGATCTATTCTCGGTGAATAGCATCTCTTGAGTTTCTTCAAACCTCAAAACTTTCACTAAATGATCTATTTCGGTGAATAGCATTTCTTGAACTTTTCTTGGTTTGGGACCCATAGGCTTCCTAAAAGCATCCCTGCCTCCTCTTGGGCTTTGTACAAGTACCCTTCAGCTTCTTAGAAGTTCTCATGCCTTCTCTTGGGCTTAATCTAAGGACCCTGACGACCTCTTAAAAGTATAAGACAAAACTTAGTCATCCTTTGCTAGAGTAGTCTTTCTAGTGTCAAACCTCTGACCAATTTTAGAGTTGATTCTCATCCCTTAAAACACCCTCCTCCTCCTGGAGGCATCATACAAAAGATAAAACTCTTCCACACCGGTAGACTTGGACAGTCTAATCCTCTTGAGTCTCAAAGACATTCTCAAGTTCCCTACAGTCATAAGAAGAAACCCCGGATTCTGGATTAATCTCCAGCAGAGTTAAAACTTGTGGGTTCTAAAACCCAATCTCTCTCCTAAAATCCCCCAGCCAGGGTCAGTCTATCACTAGTACAACATAATCTCAAATCAGAACATCAAGGTATCTGATGTCTCAACTCTTCTGCAACCCTCAGCAGAAGTTGATTCCCCACTTGCACCTGCCTCGGGATCTCAATAACCCCCGGCAGAAGATAGCCTCCTCTTAGGCTTTGTATAATGATCTTTCCTCAGCATAGTCAGCCTCTACTTGGGCTTCGTACAATGATTCTCCCCAGCGAAGCTAACCTTTTCATGCTCTCTTGTTGAGTCAATCACCTTTTCAGACTCTCTTGTTGAGTCATCCACTTTCCAGACTCTCTTGTTAAGTCAATCACCTTTTCAAACTCTCTTGTTGGGTCAACCACTTGTCTGACTCTCTTGTTGAGTCAATCACGTTCCAGACTCTCTTGTTGAGTCAACCCTTTTAGCCTCAATCTTGGGCTTTGTACAAGATAGATAAAAATACTCTCTTGTTGAGTCAATCTTTTCCAGCCTCCCTTTGGCTTGGTAAAAGATTCCCCCTAGCACAAGTTAGTCTCCTCTTAGACTTTGTATAATGATTTCTCCAGCTTGTTCAGCCACAATCCTAGGCTTTGAACAGGACAGATAAAAAGCACTCTCTTGTTGAGTCGAACCCTTTTTAGCCTCTATCTTGGGCTTTGTACGTGATATAAAATTTCATAACCTTCTCTTAAGCTTGGGACAAATAACTTCCCTAGCAGAGTCAATTCCTCCCAGCCTTGTTTTAGGCTTCGAGGAATGATTTCCCAAGCAGAGTCAAACTCGTTTCAGCCTCTATCTTGGGCTTTGTACGAGATACTTAAAATATCCTCAGCCGAGTCAGTAAAGTCTCTTTCAGCCTCAATCTTGGGCTTTGTACAAGACAGATAAAGATTTCTTTCCCACAGAGTCAGTCTTCTTTTCAGCGTCTATCTTGGGCTTTGTACAAGATACCTACAAACCTCCCCGGCGGAGTCAAAATCCTCTTAGCCTCAATCTTGGGCTTTGTACAAGACATATATAACATTTTCCCCAGAAATTCAAACTTTTAGCCTCCTCTTAGGCTTTGTATAATGATATCCCCAAAAGAGTCAGTCTCGTTTAGCCTCAATCTTGGACGTTGTACTAGACATATATAAACACTCTCTTGTTGAGTCGGTCATTCCCAGCCTCCTCTTAGGCTTTGTATAAGGACTTCCTCAGTGGAGTCAATCAACCTCTTAGCTTCAACCTTGGGCTTTGATCAAGGCATACAAAAATCAACAATACTTCTTTAGAGATGACAAGTTCCCTCACAGTCAAACCTTTTAGCTTCAATCTTGGGCTTTGAACAAAACACAAATAAACCTTTTAGCCTCTGTCTTGGGCTTTGAACAAGACACCAAAAAATCTTTTTCCTCCCATAGAATAGGAGGAAATACAATTGCTCTGATTTCCCTGTTTCGTTTAAACGGGAGTACGTAGGCATAAGTTTGTGAAATCTTAGCGAGCAAACTAGTCATAAAACCCCTAGGTCCAGTACCTTTATACCAATCAATACTTAGGTCCAGCACCTTACCAAAAACATCAAACAAAAACTCACTCACTTATACTTCCCAAGAAACTTTCCCAACCCATTAACAAATAAACACTATCAATTACAAAGTGAAACCTAATGCTAATATCCTGTGGATAACCACATATAGGATGGGTAATTGACAACTACCCATTGTATAACCTAACCCCGGACTCCCCAATCACTTTAAGCATTTGTTCAGTTAAACATTCGCGTGCAAGGTTAGTTTTAGATACCTTCCCTTACCCTTCCAGCTTCACGGGATAAATAAGAAATCAGAAAGTAGCACCCTCTCCTACCATTGCGGTAAGGAAAACCTAGCGATAAGGTGGTCGCGTCACCGACAAAAATCGCTAGCTACAGCGGTTCATCACAATCTTTCATTTTCAAGTACATGACATCTTCGTCTGGGAAGTCAAATCCGATTGATTCCTAATCGTCAATCAGTTGATGAGCCAAATGATCAGCTAAAATACTCCCTTTGACGGCTTTATGAGCATGGTGCTCAATGTCATATTTTGATAACAACATCTGCCAACGGGCAATCTTTCCCGTGAGAGCAAGCTTTTCTAAGACATACTTGATTGGATCCATTTCTGAGATTAACCAAGTAGTGTGACAAATCATGTACTGGCGAAGACGTTTGGCTGTCCAACCCAAAGCACAACAAGTTTTTTTCAAGCATAGTGTACCGAGTTTCACAGTCAGTGAATTTCTTGCTTAAGTAGTAGATGTCAGACTCTTTTCTTTTTGTTTCATCTTGTTGGCCGAGTACACAACCCATGGAGTCTTCCAAGACTGTTGGGTAGATGATCAATGGTCTTCCCTCCACTGGAGGAGACAGAATTAGTGGATTCAACATATATTCTTTGATATTGTCGAAAGCTTTTTAGCAATCTTCTGTCCATACACAGTTTTGATTCTTTCTGAGTAGTTGAAGATCGGCGCGCATGTCCCGGTCATGCGAGATATGAATCTGGAGATGTAATTTAGACGTCCCAAAAATCCTCTGACCTGTTTTTCAGTCTTTGGTGAAGGCATTTCTTGAATGGCCTTGACCTTGTCAGGATCAACCTCAATTCCTTTCTGGCTGACAATGAATTCTAAAAGTTTTCCTGAACGAACACCGAATGTGCATTTATTGGGATTCAAGCGGAGTTTGTATTTTCTCAGACGGTCAAATAGCTTTGGCATGTGTTCAACATGCTCTTCTTCCGTTTTAGATTTGGCGATCATTTCATCGACATACACTTCAATCTCTTTGTGCATCATGTCATGGAACAGAGACGTCATAGCCCTCTGATAGGTTGCCCCGCGTTCTTCATACTGAACGACATTACCTTGTAACAAAAGGTGCCCCATGGGGTGATGAATGAAGTTTTCTCCATGTCTTCTGGCGCCATTGTGATTTGATTATAGCCCGAGAATCCATCCATGAAGGAGAAGACTTTGAACTTTGTTGTACTGTAAACCAGCATATCTATGTGTGGTAAGGGGAAGTCATCCTTTGGACTTGCTTTGTTTAGATCCCTGAAGTCTACACACATTCTGACTTTTCCGTCCTTTTTCGAAACTGGCACTATGTTAGCTAGCCATTGAGGATATTCTGAGGTGGCAAGGAAACTTGTGTCGATCTATTTATGCACTTCCTCTTTGATTTTGATAGCCATATCTGGATGAGCCCATCTCAGTCTCTGTTTTACCAGAGGACATTCCGCTTTTAACGGTAAATGATGTTCCACGATGCTGGTATCCAACCCTGGCATATCCTGATAGAACCAAGCAAATACATCTAGAAACTCTTTGAGAAGTTTTATCAAGTCCCTCTGACAGTTGGACTGAGCAGTGCTCCAATCTTAACTTCTTTCTTTTCTTCTTCTAAACCTAAATTAATTGTTTCCAACGGCTCTTTGTGAGGCTCAATAGACCTTTCCTCTTGCCTGAGTAGTCGAAAGATCTCTTCTGGGATTTCTTCGTCCTCTTCTTCTTCAGCTTCAAATACCGGGAATTCAAAGTTGGGAGAAGGCATTGGATCGTATGTTTCAATGGGGTTTAAAACAAGCAATCTGCATGACGTGGTGATTTGTTTTTTAGAAGAAATAGAGAGAAATGCAAGAGTGTGTGTAGTGTATTTTTTTAAAAAAATGCATGTTTTTATCTTGGGTTGTTTTAGGATTACCATTTTATGAAAAATGAAAAAATGAAAATAGCAATAAATGCGGGAATGACAGAATGACATTGTTTATTTATGATTTGTCGATTCCTGAAATACAACCCTATAAAACAAAACCATGTCGCTTTGGGCGAAGCGAAGAAGGACATTCACAAAAAGTGAACCCTATAAAAACATCTGTTTCACCTGGGCAAAGTGAAAGGTTAAAACAAAGATGGTAATTACTTAGACGTATGGATGACTTTTGGGACATCGACAGCAACCCATTGGCGACGAACTCCTCTGTGAATCACAAAGTATGGTACCTTCTTCCTTGGTTTGTCCTTAGAAATAACGCTGATTTCTGTCGGATCAGAATCGTTGGAGTCTTCCTCCCAAGCAGAGTTGTCGTAAACAAACTCTTCTGTTTAATCTTCCTTAGTGTTTTCACTCTCAAGAGGATCTCCCCATCCAGTTGACTGGATGTCCTCGTATCTGATGCGAGAAATTTCAGGAGCGGTATACTTGACTAAGAAGTCGTACTTGCCACTCGGCTGTCCTAAGGTGTCCCATACTTCAGTGGGAATGGACGAGTCATCTTCCTCGATGACGTTGACCTCAGGAAAAGAATAGTTGATGAACTCTTATCCTGCAGTCTTTGCAAATTCATCATTGCGCTGGATATCTTCGGGCTGTCCTGAGTAATGATCCTATGACTTGGTGGGGACGTGGGTATTCTTTTCAATATTACTCAGCTGATAGGCATTGTTGGGCTGACTCTTTTGCCCCAAGTCTCCTGTGTACGGCTTCCAAATTGGCAAGTCATCCAGGGGATCATAATAATCTTGATCGAATTTATCTTTCATTAGATCATCTTCTAATGAGTTAGGTGGAGCACAACATCCCTCAGGATCGTAATCTCCATAGATCATTCGAACATCTGATCTCGGTATATATCTCGGGCACTGCTTTGGAAAATAGAATGGCATGTGCGCTTCTTCTTGAGACGTATAACCGTTGTCGTTGAGATAAGATTTCCAACCTTCATCCGTATCGGAGGAGTCACTCTCATTGATGGTGTGTACTTCTTGAGACACTGGATGGAGGAAACCTCCGCTGCGGAAGAAATCCTGAATGGGATGAAAACTTTCATCTTTCCTAGCAGTCTAGGTACAGGTTGAAGAGAAACCAAGACCTTTCTTTGTTTTGTTGTTCTTAGGAGTTATAATCTGTCCCCATCCTTTTGAGTCATTACTTTTGATCACTTTGAGAGCATCTTTGTATGAGGAAATCGATGTCCCTCTTTTTGGTTGATTCTCATTGCTCACTGAGAGTGCTTGGAACTGGGTTCCAACAACCTCATCTGGTTATACACAGGTGAATGATGATAAGTTACTCACGATTAAGGCCTGCTCTCCTCATACGGTGACTACTGACTAGTTTGTCGTTCTTGACGAACTCCAGCTTCTGGTGAAGTGTCGAAGTGACTGCCCCAACTTCGTGTATCCAAGTTCTTCCTAATAAATAGCTGTATGCTTCCCGGATGTCCATGACCTGGAAAGTGACTTGGAAAGTGTGAGGAGCGATGCTTATGGGAAGGTCGACTTCGTTAATAACTATTTTTCAGGATTCGTCAAAGGCTTTGATGATGATCTCACTGCCTCTCATCGGGGCTCCTTAAAATGATAGTCGTATCAGAGTTAATTTTGGCATAACATTCAAACATGACCCTGTGTCCACCAGTACGCTGGCTAAAGCATCGTCTTGGCAGTCGACTGTAATGTTAAGCGCCATATTATGATTTTTGCCTTCTTCTGGCAGTTCTTCATCACTAAATCCTAAATTGTTGCAGGAAGTGATGTTGGAAATGATGTTGTCAAATTGTCCTACCGTCACGTCTTGTTCCACAAAGGCTTGCTCTAAGACTTTCTGCAGAGCTTCCCTGTGAGCTTCGGAACTAAGTAGGAGAGATAACACAGAGATTCGATACGGAGTTTGCAACAATTGGTCCACAATGTTGTACTCGCTTTTCTGGATGAGCTTCAGCATCTCATCATTGTTTTTTGCAAGTTCTGGATTACCGGATGGACCGACTTGTTGATTTGGAACTTCCGTTTGAGGTTCCTTCTCTTTAGCGGGTTCTCCAACTCCTCTGTTGAAGATCCGACCCCTCCGAGTGACTCGACTGATGTCTGCAATGTTCACAACTGAGGGTAATGGAGTTTCCTTTCCATTCTCGGTGGTTGTTGCACCATACTTGTAAGGGATAGCCTTATCTGATTCGTACGGTATTGGACCTGGCAGATAGATAACCACAAGAGCTTTTTGATTTATCTGACCATTATAGGTAACCTCAATCAATTCCTAGTTGAGAACTTTTCTATTATCAAGAGGGATTCTTGATTCGTTGAGTAGAGGGATTATGGCGCAAACGTCTTTGGTTTTCCCATGATCGGAGATTACGATAACGTTCTCACTTTGATGAGGAAGAGAGTCTTATACCATGTTGATCGACCCAAAACTTGAACATGGTCGAATCTCTTTCTGGTCCAACTGATTTTGAAGAGCCACTCGTAAGAGATAGCATCCTTGGTTGTTCTCTGAGTATACTCTACAACGTTCATAATTGTGCGGTGGTACCCGACCCTTCCCACTTTGTATGTAGTGCATCTTTACTAGATATGTTTCTATTGAGCGAACATCATGACTTTGATGTCTATCAGGATTTCGGTCAGTCATGCTGATCTGTTGTGTAGTTTTATCCAAGTAGATCGGAAGCCACCAGTGGTCCAATAGATGTTGAAGGGTTCTTTGGACAAGTGCACACCCTTGGTCGTTTTCACGACATTCTTCATAGTCTTGATAATCATGTGAAGCCAGAAAGTCAAGCCTGACTTGTTTAGTATGTAGTTCTACCAGACTAGTATTCATCAAGCGTATGTCAAAGATCCAAACCATATTGACTTGATGGTTATTTCCTTCATGGTAGTCTTGAATCCATCTGAGATCCATTTGACGTTGAAGAGCCTCTTGTACAAAAGATCATCCCTGATTGCTTGTTGAGCAGATCGGACAAGTGTTGTAATCGTGCCGTGGCAGATTATGATATTGACTTTGCCTTGAGTGCATCACCACCAAATTGACGTTCATCGCAAGAATGTTGTGGTTCTGAACAATGTTGGGATACGCATGGGCCATGTTTACTTCACGGATCCTGTGATCCTGAATCCAGTCCAAATCCATTTGTTCTTGTAATGTTGTTTGCACTATGGAACACCCCTGATTGTTCTTTGAGAAGATATCACACTGGTGATAATTGTGAGACGGCACATGACTGTACCCGCTCTGTCTGCAATGCATCCTGACCAAATTGGTTCCTAATAGGAGTACATCGTGAATTTGATAGCTGCGACTAAATTCTTCCTCTATTAAATTTACTGCAGTCTTTTCATGTTGCAGTAACGGGTTCGTCTGAACATTCGGATTAGTATCTTTGAAAGATAGGATCCCATTCCTGACAAGCTTCTGTACGTCACACTTGAAGCTGAGACAGTTCTCAATGTTGTGCCCTAATCCTCCTTGATGGTAAGGGCAAGTTTGATCCGCTTTGAACCAAAAAGGTGGATTTTCCAGTACTGTAAGAGGAGTCCTGGTTTGGACGTGCCCCTTGGCCAGTAAGAGTGGAAATAGTTCTGCGTACAACATCGGTATAGGGTAAAACCTGATGGTCGTGTCATATGATTGTTGTTGTTGTTGTACTGTTGATGAGCCTACTGAAGAGGCTGTTGCGACCTTTACTGATACTGTTGTTGACTTGGTTAGCTCTGAGCAACCTGAGGTTGATAAGTCGGAGCTGGCATTGGGTTGATAGCGGGAGTTATTGCCGCTACTGGTTGATACCTTCGCTTTTACTTTCCGAGAGAGATATTACTGATCTCCTGCTCTTTCTTCTTTTGGAAAGCACTATTGTATCTCTTAGTCTTGCTAGATGGCTTTGCATCTTTGACCAATCGTCCTTCTCGGACTGCTTCTTCAAGGCGTACTCCCATGTTCACCATTTCAGTGAAGTCGCTGGGTGCACTGGCAACCATTCGGTCGTAATAGAACGAGCTTAATGTTTTCAGGAAAATCTTGGTCATCTTCTTTTCCTCAAGAGGGAGACAAATCTGAGCGATAATTTCACGCCATCTCTGAGGATATTCTTTAAAAGTTTCTTTGCCCCTTTGTGACATTACTCTGAGCTGATCCCTATCTTGTGCCATGTCCAGATTGTATTTATACTGCTGAACAAAGGTTGTGCCGAGATCTCTAAAAGTATTGATCTTGGTGCGGTTTAAACCCACGTACCATTTGAGTACGACACCAATTAAACTATCTTGGAAATAATGGATCAGTAGCTACTGATTTTCTATCTGGGTAGACATTTTTCGAGCGTACATCACCAAATGACTTTGAGGGCAAGAGTTGCCTTTGTATTTTTCAAAGTCAGGCACCTTGAATTTGTGCAGTATCTTTACATTGGGGACCAAACAGAGGTCTGCAGTGTCCTTTCCGAATAAGTCTTGACCGCGAATGGAATGCAGTTCCTTCTGCATCTCCAAGAATTGTTCTTGGAACTCATTCATTCTTTCGTATATGTCTTCGTTTCCACCAGAAATTGTTTATGGAATTTGTCCTTCCAGGATAGCGTGTACCACTGGTTGTGGTATAGACATTATAGCGGTGACTCTTGGTGCTTCCATGCCCTAAAGTTTGTAACCTTCAGGAGTTGCTGTTGTAACCCTTGCATCTTCACTTTCCCGAAGTTTGTAACCTTCAGGTCCAACGGTTCTTGCTTTGTTTTCTAGGTCTTTAGTGACTGGTGGGATATATCCCTCAGGTATAAAGTTGAAATGCATGCCCCAGGGGCGCCCTTTAGGCATGTTGTACCAAGGATTATTCTCATGTGTCTCCATTATGGGCGTAGATGTAATCTCTGAGATTACAGAATTTTGATGTCGCTGTTTCTGAGCTGCTGCCAGGGATTGCATGTCACTGTGAAGTTTTTCCAAACTTTCCTTCAGAGCATCGATTTCTTCTCTCAGCTCTCTGTTCTCTTCCTCGAGATCGTCCATTTTCTTTTGTCGATTGGGCCGAGTATTGTATGAGTGAGACAGTTTGACTCTAGAATTATGACACGTACGTGAGACTCAAAGATAAGAAAAATGTGTTATGTGAGAATGATGAATGATACGCAATGACATATTTTTTAGTATTTGTTTTAATAAAAAAGAAACTTCAACAAATAGATTGCAAATATCATACAGTGAGGGGAGACCCCTTTTATTGAATTCGAAAGATTGCAGTATGTTACAATGAAAAGTACAGTATTTTACAAAGTGTTGTAAAGGAAAATGTCTAAGCTCATGGATCCTGAATCCTCTCTGAAGAGAGCTCAGATGCCGGTTCTGGTATTTTCCTTTTCTTCGATCGGGGCTCTTCAGCCATTGTCGGGTTGTCAGCCCTTTGCCAAGTGAAAGGAGCAAGCAAATTTCTTCTGTCTTCTTGACCCTCTATAGCATGCGGCTCTAATATCTCGATCATAACATCCTTCTCTTTTATTAGTTCCTGAATCTTGGTACATTCCAAATTGAGGATTCAGTATTTGTTTTTCCAAGAGCTCTTTTCATGTTGAACTTTGTTGAGAGCGACCTGGAGTTTTTCTGCATCAGACATGAAATAAAGGATTGATTCCTTTAATGGAAAAACTTCTTGGCGAGGGTAAGGCATCCTCAGCTTGAGGGCTCTAGTTTGTACCCAGTGGAGATAAGGTTCCATGGAGATACAATTTGGTCTTCCTAGAGACTCCCTCCCTTTCTTGTGAATATGTTGCCAGGCATGCACTATTTATTTCTTTAATGCCATGTCATTTTCCCCGTCCTTGAAGAAAATACCTTCCAGATGAACATTAAGTGGAATATTCTTCATCGGGTATCCAGTTGACGGAGAGCTAAAATTGGATGATAGTTGATTCCTTCTTTAGTTCCAATGGGGGGTACGTTAGGGAAATTTCCACATCTGTCAATGATCTCTATCCCCTCATAAATCCTATTGTACCAATCTATATCAGAGTTGGTAAAAGACATAATCCTTTGTGACCAACGTAGAGTACTCTTGTGAACCCAAAAAGCAGCAAACTTGGGCAAATGGGAAATGAACCATTTGTAGAGTAAGGGTACACAACATGTGATCATTCCTCCACTGTACAAATTCCTTAAGTGTACAGAATGATAAGCATCTGCAAGTAAGGTTGGTACGGGGTTTCCAATCAGAAATATCTTAATAGCATTGGTGTCGACGAAGTTGTCGAGGTTGGGAAAAAGGAATAACCCATATATGAGCAGAACAAAGATATCTTTGAAAGCGGTTATGTTTCCTATACTGGCAAAGTATAGAGCTTTCTCCATCAGGAATTTAGCTGGTAAACCCTGGATTCCTCCTTTAGTGGTTATGTGAGTCCTAACCTCTGACTCGTCCAAAGAGATTGCTCTTGCAATGGTTTGTTCCTTTGGAATTTCGTCCAGTCCAGAAAATGGAGCCCGGCCAGTGATAGGTAAATCAATCAGGTGAGAGTACTCTTCCAGTGTTGGTGCCAGTTGGTAATCCGGGAAAGTAAAGCAGTGGTAAACCGGATCGTAGAACTGAATCAGCGTAAACAGGATGCCCTCGACCACGTTAACCCTTAACAGAGACAGCAGACCTCTGTGCTTAGCTCTGAAAGCCTCGGGATTGGTAATCATCCTTGCCAACCTCCTTAAGTCCTCTAGTTTTGGAGCCTTGATGGTGTACTTATGCGTCTTTCTTCTACCAAAATCTACAACGTAATCTATGATATTTGCAATTACTGTTTTAGTTTATTTTGAAAAAAAAAAAAAAAATTCTTGTTTAAAAAGAGTTTTTTAGATGAATGCATGAATGCAACACACAAAACATTTGAAAACATGGGTTCAAAGGTTCGGCGTCATGAGCATGAAGTCATGGATCTACCCATCCCCAAAGGTTGTACTATTTTGGTCAATTTTTGTAAATGTAGAACGTGTTCTAAAGTTTCCAAAATCATTGACCCCCCCTAAGGATATCAACAGCAAGTTGATTCACTCGAGCGAGCTGTAATATCCTAGGATGAATCTCATTTGAGTGTAGTATCGTGTATCAACTATTACCGATAGTCACCGCACTACCAAATGGTCATATGGTTAAAGTCTACTAAATCCTCAGGGTCATGGGTGCCGCACTGGGATAAACGATGCTTTCACAGCGATCGGTCGTTCAACATCAATATTTCCACGCGGGTACCTCGACTGATTCGGTGGGCTACCAATATAGCTTGTTCGGGATTCACTCCCTATAAGTGTTTCCTGTCTATGACACCCATATCTTAATGTTCTCTCAAACTTTCCACATGCGTATCAATCCCATTCCCATTTGACAGAAAATTAAACACAGATATCAAGTAGGAATAATAGTATATATATATATATATATATATATATATATATATATATATATATATATATATTGTTAGTTTTATATATTGGCAGCAATTTTGGTAAAACAAGGTGTTGTATCAAGATGTCTTTCGTGATGTCTTGACATGTTGGTCTAACATTATGCAGGTGGTGTTTTTAGTAGTGTTGCAGGACTGTGTGTATGATGTCAAGACTGATGTCTTAACATCTGCTGTGCTGACAGTACATTCTGTTAAGAATGTTTTGTTTTATGGGATGTGCGCTATTCAGTAATGTGTGATTTTTTTTTAGAGATAGCAGGCGAAATTCATGGTGAAGATTTATTCTGTTACAATCATTTTCTATTACTGTGTGGAGTATATTGTGTTGCTATTTTTGGGGCAAAAAGATTTGAAGATTAAATCAGTTTTTAGTGTGAATCAAATCAGTGATTTTATCTGCCCAAGCCCATAAAGAATGTTTCTATTTTAAAGTTGTGCTAACCCTACTTGAAAAAAAGAAGACAAGAGATTGTGCGCGGTGTTCAAGTTTTAGGGTTTATGTTTTGTGTTTGTTTTTGTGAGCCATTCATTCATCTGTTTTGATGTTTGAATTGGACTGATTTAGTTGAGTTGTAATTTGTCCACTCAAAGCTTTTAAGCACGAGTGTATTGTTCTTGGTTGAAGCTCTTAAGCAAGACCAAGGTGTGTCTTTGAAGTGTGTCTTCTACTTTCATTATTGTAAGTTATTATAACTGTTGTGATTGAGGGGGAGTGAGAGGTGTCTCATATCTGAGAGTGTCTTAGATAGAAGTGTCATTGGGTAGTGATTAAGTGAGTAGATTGTCAACTGGTGTGTTGGCTGTAGAATCTATGAATTGATACTACTAATAGTGGACTTCCTTCCTAGCTTAGTAGCCCCCAGATGTAAGTGTGTTTACATTGAACTGGGTCAACAATTGTTTATGTTCTTTACTGTTGTTTTCTGCATTTTCTACCTTGTTCATTATTGTTAAGATATAAGTGTCGTGACATCACGTTCGACATCTCATATCTGTTGCCAGAATTTCAATTGGCATCAGAGCAGGCACCCTGTTCTGTTTCTGGATGAGATCTAGGGAAGTTACTTTCTGGTTCTATGGATAAGGAAGGAGGATTTGTGAACAGACCACCCATCTTGGATGGATCTAACTATGATTATTGGAAACCACGCATGGTGGCCTTCTTGAAATCTTTGGATAGTAGGGCCTGGAAAGTTGTCATAAAAGGATGGAAACATCCTGTCATTGTTGGGAAAGATTGAATAGCTACTTCTGAACTGAAACCTGAGGAAGAATGGACTAAGGAGGAGGATGAACTGGCTCTTGGGAATTCTAAGGCCTTGAATGCCCTATTCAATGGAATTGACAGAAATATATTCAGATTGGTGAATAATTGTGAAGTTGCTAAAGATGCCTGGGACATACTCAAGACTACTCATGAAGGTACCTCTAAAGTGAAGATGTCAAGACTTCAGCTACTGACTTCCAAATTTGAAGAGTTAAAGATGAAGGAAGATGAAAGCATACATGAATTTCATATGAATGTTCTTGAAATAGCCAATGCTTCAAGTGGCCTTGGTGAAAAGATGTCTGATGAAAAGCTGGTGAGAAAGATACTTAGGTCTCTTCCGAAGAGATTTGCTATGAAGGTGACTGCCATAGAAGAAGCTCAAGATATCAGCAAAATGAGGGTGGATGAACTTATTGGATCTCTCCAAACATTTGAACTAGGAATAAGTGACATATCTGAAAAGAAATCCAAAAGTATAGCCTTTGTCTCAAACTCTGAAGATGGAGAGGAATGTGATCAGGAAATAAATGAAAGTTTATCTACTGATATGGTTCTACTAGGAAGACAGTTCAACAAAGTGATGAAGAGGATAAACATAAAGACTAGATATAATGTCAAGAACAACTCATATGACATCAGCAAGTCTAGTGGTGATGGTAGAAGAACTAGGTCTGAAGAGAATTCTTTTCAAGGGAAAGGAGTTCAATGCTATGAATGTGAGGGATTTGGTCACATTAGAAGTGAATGTGCTACTTATCTCAAGAAACAAAAGAAGAGTCTAGCTGTTTCCTGGTCTGATGAGGATTCAGGAAGTGAAATTGAGAAAGAATCTACCAAACATGTGATTGCCTTGACAGGAAGATGTGTTTCTGATGGAGATTCAAGTGATGAGGAATTAACTTTTGAAGAACTTGCAGTTTCCTACCAAGACCTATGTATCAGAAGTGAAGAAGTGTGTCAAGAAGGGGAGAATCAAAAGGAACTCATAATCCAACTAAAGGCTGACAAGGCTGAACTAGAAAATGAAGTCAGTTTACTGAAATGCAAACTTGATCAAATGTCCAAATCTCTCAGAATGTTGAATTGAGGCACTGACACATTGGATGAAATTCTTCAGAGTGGAAAAGTGGCAAGTGATATGACTGGGTTAGGATTTGTTGGTGAGAAGAAATCCTCTACAGATGCTAGTTCCTCTGGACCTAAACATAACATGTCCCATCCGATGTCTCAACATCATGGGAAAGTTCATGTTCTTGAGCCTAAGCAGTTTATGCCTCATCAGCTGCCACAACATCAAGGAGGAACAAAACCTCAACATCATGGGAGAAGACATCCAAATCACTTCAGAGGAAGGTTTCAGAGATGGAGATGTCATTACTGTGGAAGGTTTGGTCACATAAAACCTTTTTGCTTCAGACTGCATAGATATCCTAAGCCTGATCCTCAACCTAGATAGTATCAGAATAGGCCTACAAATGTGAAACGATGGGGTCCCAAGGTTGCTGCTACCAGTTTGTTAGCTCACATGTCTCTCAGAGGTGATACCAAAGAAGACTGGTATTTTGATAGTGGATGTTTTAGACACATGATAGGTATTGAAGAACTGTTAGCTGACATCAATTCTTACTCCACTAGTTATGTAAATTTTGGTGATGGAGCCAAGGGTGAAATCAAGGGGGTTGGAAAATTGAACTGTTCAGGAGTTCCTAATCTTGATAGTGTGGTGCTTGTGAAAGGGTTGACTGCAAACTTGATAAGCATCAGTCAACTGTGTGATCAAGGGTTTAAGGTCAACTTCACAAACTCTGAATGTTTGGTTACTAATGAAAAGGGTGAAGTAACCATGAAGGGAGTCAGATCTCAAGACAATTGCTACTTGTGGGTTTCTCAAGATGATAAAGGTAAACTGTGTCATCGACAAGAAATGAAAAGGATCACCTCCTTGGGAGATGTCAGAGGAATACCTAAGCTAAAGTTGGAAGAAGGAAAAACTTGTGGGAAGCAAACTAAGAGTAAGATGTTACGCCAGAAGTCTCAACATCTCACTAATTCAAAAGTATTGGAGTTATCTCACTTGGACCTAAGGGAATCTAGAAGTGATGAGGAGATGATTAAACATTGTGTTCAGCAAAAGCAGTCAGAACCTGAGATGTGCCTGGGTGATAAGTTAACTTATTGTCTTAAACAGATGGATGTTTTTACTCTCTTATCTCAGAGTAGATATGGCAAGAAAATTCTTAAGAAGTTTTGGATGCTGACTAAGTACAATGTCAAGCAAGATGTCATGTCATTACACTATGATATCCTGAGCACATTGATCAGAAGTCTGGTGGAAGATAATGTGGTTACTGTGAAACATGTTAGCACTGAAAGAAAATTGACTGACAATTTAACAGAGGGGATGGATGCAAGTTAGTTTGAACTCCTAAGAAGAAAATTGGGACTATGTGTAGACTTATAGCAATTAAAGGCGTGTGGGAATTTTTTTTTTTTAATTTTTAAGGGTCATTTAATGCCTTGTGGAAATATCATTAATTTCCTTTTCAAAAAGCAGCCCCCTATCTTAGGCAATCATTTCAACATATTGCTCCCACACGCAACATTCGTATTGCACCTTATTTTCCATGTTCGTTCACCTTCCTTCTCAGAGAAAGAAACCCTTCTGCTCCAAACTCTATCCTTTGCAAGATTTCTACAACTTAACAACGCTCCTCATCTTCGTCTAAGCATGTTTCTAAACAAACTCCTACGAATCCTAGGGTTTCCTCTGAAGATGTTCATACTGATGCGTTTCTTGATGTTGCTCCTCTTTCTATGATTTCCCCACCTGAAGCTAAGAAGACTAAACCCAGAAAGCTGCATGCAAGAAGCTCCAACCGCACTCCTGCAGGTAACTCTTCTGATTCCTCTGAGAATAAAAAGTATGATGATAGCTCTGTTCGTAGCATAGTTACTGGTCTCTTGTATGGAGACAACGGGATTCCTGGAATCACTATTCCTATGTCTCAAGAGGATCAAGGAAAGGAAGAAGTCTTCTCTGTTGATGGAAGTGTGGATAGGATTGTCTCTAGGGTTCTGGATGAAGGGTTTGTCGTTGCTGGGATCTCTAAGCCCCTTGCACAAATTTCTGCCTCTCATACTTCTAAGGCTAACCAAGAAGGTAGACATCAAACTGGGACATCTGGTTCTGATAAAAATGGTTCAGAAGATAAACTTCAAAAGTTGGTTACCTCTAATCTGGAGGATGCAGGAAAGGATGTTGAACCTGATGTTGGAACATCTACTGCTGAGAAAATTGTGAATATTGATGATCCATCTGACAATGAGCTGATTATTAATGTCCATCCGGGTATAGCAAATAGGTTGAAGGCTAGAAAAGGAAAATCTGTGGACACATCTCCAAAAGAGAAAGTGGTCAGTACTAAGAAAAGGACTACAGTTATAGGTCCTCCAAGATCTTGGAGTAAAGTGTCAACTCCCTCCAAAAGGAGGAAAATTAGGACTGAGTCTGATTCTGATTGTGATGTTGAGGATAATGTTCAGGACATCACTCATGTGAAGAAGGCAGTTGTGAATAGATCTTCTGATAAAGTTCCCGAGGCTCTACTAGATAATATCTCATTTCATTCTGTGGAGAGTGTGAAAAAATGGAAATATGTTTATCAGAGAAGGCTTGCCCTGGAAAGAGAACTTGGTAAAGATGCCCTTGAGATTAAGGAAGCTATTGAGATAATTAAGTTTGCTGGGCTGATGAAAACTGTATCTAGTTTTTCCAAATGTTATGATATGCTAGTCAAGGAGTTTATTGTGAACATTCCTGTGGACATTACTGATAGAAGGAGTGTGGATTTCAGAAAAGTGTATGTGAGGGGTAAGTGTATTGATTTTTCTCCTAAGGTTATCAACAATTACCTATGAAGGAATGAGCAAGAAGATAGAGAGTTGGAGGTTACTGAGAATCAAGTGTGCAAGGAGATCACTGCACAACAAGTGAAGGTTTGGCCGTTGAAGGGAAAATTGTCTGTTGGTCTACTCAGTGTTAAATATGCTATCTTACACAGGATTGGTGCTGCAAATTGGGTCCCCACTAATCACAAAACTACAATCTCTGTTGGCTTAGGGAAGTTTATTTATGTTGTTGGCACAAAGAAGAAATTTGATTATGGGTCCTATATTTTTTATCAGACTGTTAAGCATGTTGGAACAATGGCTGTGAAGTTACCCATTGCATTTCCTTCTTTAATCTACGGTATTATTTTGAAACAACATCCTGGGATCTTGTCTAGTGCTGATAGTGTTTACAAAAGGGAATCAATCTTGTCCCTTCATGAAAAATTGTTTGCAGGTCAACATGTCCCAGACATTGTTGTGACATCTGCTTCTGATGCTAACCAGCCCACTACCAAGGCAAGTGTGATTGTTGAGCTAAAGGAGGCATGCAAAGATCTTGATGCAGTGATTTGTGTAAATACTGAAAGGAAATTCAAGCTTGAAAAATTAATCAAGTCTCTGCAATTGGGTGAAGATGTTCTTGAGGGTGATGACAATGAGGAAGTTAGTGCTGAAGAGGAGAAATCTGATGGAGATGCTGATGATGAGGAGAACAACCCTGATGGAGAGGAAGAAAGTGATGAAGGAAGTTCTGAGTCTGATTGGTCTGAAGATGATTAGTTTTTGTGTTGTTTGGTGGTTCTTTGCTTTGTTTTGGTTTTCTCTGGAATTCTGTTCTTGGCACCTTAGTGTACATTTGTTCTGGTTTGTACTCTTGATTTTTTCTGGATTTCTGATGTCAGCCTCAGTTGCTACGGTTGATGACATTTTTGTTGCTTAACTGGTTTTCTGTTGGCTCCCTGGTATGCTTAAATGTGTACTGCTATTGTTAACAACTTCTTTTTGATAATTTTAGTTTGGTTCTTCTGGATTTATCTTATTCTGCAGTTTGTCCAATTGTGGCTTAAAAGGGGGAGAGTAGTTGTAGGTTGTTTGGTGTGAGCAGATGGTTTTCGTTTGATGTTTTTGGTTCTGTGTGCAACTGCTGGTATTTGTTAGTGTGGCTGATTTTTGTGTGGCTTGTTTTTGCTTCATGACTTAAGGGGGACTTTTGTTTTTATGAGTTCTGAGTATGTTAGGTGTGTTTGTGTGACTTCTGCTGCAGGGATCTCTGATATGGAGCTGTTTTAGCCAAAATTTGCCAAAGGGGGAGTTTGTTAGTTTTATATATTGGCAGCAATTTTGGTAAAACAAGGTGTTGTATCAAGATGTCTTTCGTGATGTCTTGACATGTTTGTCTAACATTATGCAGGTGGTGTTTTTAGTAGTGTTGCAGGACTGTGTGTATGATGTCAAGACTGATGTCTTAACATCTGCTATTCTGACAGTACATTCTGTTAAGAATGTTTTGTTTTATGGGCTGCGCGTTATTCAGTAACGTGTGATTTTTTTTTTAGAGATAGCAGGCGAAATTCCTGGAGAAGATTTATTATGTTACAATCATTTTTTATTACTGTGTGGAGTATATTGTGTTGCTATTTTTGGGGCAAAAAGATTTGAAGATTAAATCAGTTTTTAGTGTGAATCAAATCAGTGATTTTATCTGCCCAAGCCCATGAAGAATGTTTCTATTTTAAAGTTGTGCTAACCCTACTTGAAAAAAAGACAAGAGATTGTGCGCGGTGTTCAAGTTTTAGGGTTTGTGTTTTGTGTTTGTTTTTGTGAGCCATTCATTCATCTGTTTTGATGTTTGAATTGGACTGATTTAGTTGAGTTGTAATTTGTCCACTCAAAGCTTTTAAGCACGAGTGTATTGTTCTTGGTTGAAGCTCTTAAGTAAGACCAAGGCGTGTCTTTGAAGTGTGTCTTCTACTTTCATTATTGTAAGTTGTTATCACTGTTATGATTAAGGGGGAGTAAGAGGTGTCTCATATCTGAGAGTGTCTTAGATAGAAGTGTCATTGGGTAGTGATTAAGTGATTAGATTGTCAACTGGTGTGTTGGCTGTAGAATCTATGAATTGATACTACTAATAGTGGACTTCCTTCCTGGCTTGGTAGCCCCCAGATGTAAGTGTGTTTACACTGGGTCAACAATTATTTGTGTTCTTTACTGTTGTTTTCTGCAATTTCTACCTTGTTCATTATTGTTAAGATATAAGTGTCGTGACATCACGTTCGACATCTCATATCTGTTGCCAGAATTTCATATATATATATATATATATATATATATATATATATATATATATATATAGTATTTAGTATAGAAAATGCTAAACAACCTAGACCTCTTTGGTAAGGTGCTGGACCTAAAGTTTTTGATTTGTGTGCTCGCTAAGATTTCACAATCTTATGCCTACGTATTCCCATTAAATAAAACAGGGAAATCAGATGAGGGAAAATCATTATACAAAGCCTAAGAGGAGGCTGGTTGGGGAATTTCTTATAAGAAGCCTAAGAGGAGGCCATCTTCTGTTGAGGATTATTAAAATCCAGAGACAGATCCAATATTGGGGAATCAACTCTTACCGAGGATTCAAGAAGAGTTGAGATATCAGATGCCTTGAGGTTCTGATTGAGGGTTTATTGATAGCGATTTGACCTTAGCTGGGGAATTTAAAGTGTAAGCTTAAAGATTTAGCTTTAAAACCTAAGGAGGCTCCAGACTCTGCTGGTGACTGATGAAATGATCAGGGTTATTTCCTGTTCCTTCAGGAAACTTGAGGGTTTCTTTGAGATCCAAGAGGAGATGAGACTGTCCAAGTCTACTGGTATGAGAAGGTTGATCTTTGTATGATGCCCAAGAGGAGACTGGTGTTTTAAGGGATGAGAATGAACCCTAAACTGGTCTGATGTTTTGACTTATTAGAGGTTGAACTAGCAAAAGATGACTAGGTCCTGTCTTATACCTGTAGGAGGTCTTTTGGGTCCTTGTACTAAGCCCAAGAGGAGGCTGAGAACTTCTAAAAAGCCTGAGGGTCCTTGTACAAAGCCCAAGAGGAGGATGGGGATGCTTTTAGGAAGCTTGTGGGTCCAAACCTAAGAAAAGTTCAAGAAAGGTTTCACCGGGAATAATCATTTCTTTAGTGAACAGTTCCAGGGTTTGAAGAAATTCAAGAGAGGTTTCACCGGGAATTAATCCTCTCTGGGGAAATGAATTTCTTGTACAAATTTCTAGTAGTGACAGTCTTGAGAAAATTTTCACCGGGAATAATGCCTTTCTCTATTCCATATTGTATAAGCCCAAGAGGAGACAAGACTGTGTCTGGAATTTCCTATGGGGAACTAGTTTTGACTGTGTTAAAAGAGTGACCACTGGCTTGATCTAATCCTAGACCTAATTGCCGTGGAAAACTCTTAGCAAGTATATAAACATATATATACAGATGAAATATATAAGCAAATATGTAAAGAAAACTACTAGAACTTACAGGTGAGCAATTAAAAACACAGCTGTATGGTTAGTTGTTCAAGAAATTGAAGAAAGTTTTGATAACATTTATGAATTTGAATCTAAATAAAAAAGGAAATTGTTTTAAAAGGAAGTTTGGGGCTTATACTCAAGGAGAGGCCTGTCGCTCCCGAGGATTTTCATCCATGGTACAAACGAAAAAGTGGCGCGGAAACAGAGTCGCCAACAATGTGTATTTATCCCAAGAGAGGGAAAGGAAATACTGCGTAAACCTGAGGGAAAGGAAGAGCATGGTCTCGCGACCAAGAGAAATGGGTAAGGGAGTCGGTTACGCGAAGGGAAGATGTTAGCACCCCACACGTCCATCGTACTCAATGGGATCCACGCTTGTTGTCTCGATCAAAATGTGTCATCATCTGGAGCTCCGCTGCTACTGGAAAGGAGAAGGAACAGGAATGAAAAAGAACGAAGAAACGGGGGAGAAAAGAAAAAAGTGACTCAATAGGACATCGCTCGTCCTATGCCTACGTATTCCCTCGTGCAATGGGAAAGTCAGAGTCCACGTAGTTCAGACACGAACTAAGGGGGGAGGTTGCTCGCCAAGACATCGTCGTCTCGTGCCTACGTATCCTCAATCGGACTAGAGAGAGGAAATCAGAGCAGTCTTAGTTCGATCTAACGAGGTCGATTAGTGTTTTTTATGAGCGACGTTAGATTCCCGTCCGACAGTTAGGGTCGATGCCTGTTTTCGACGAGATGGAAGTAACGTGCCCTTTTCTGAAAATGATTTGAACTTGAACGATCCCGAAGGATAAAAATATTTGAATTTGTTTTTTTTTTGTGTTTTTTAGACAGAAGTGGATTGAAGTTAGTTCGTAACTTACATTGAACTAAAGTCTACCATGCGGGAACGAGTGAATCGCATGGTCGCCCTCAAATGGGACGTATGCTAAAGGCTCGAGCGCAATATTCGTTATATTTATTAAGTGTTTTAGAAGTGTTATGAGATGAGAAGAGAAGACTCAAAGGAAAAGAAAATGCTACGGGAATTATATCCTAGTGTTGTCATACAAAGGTGTCCCTATAGTTGAGTTTGAAAGGGGAAACATCTACCTAAGTTAGCATGCAAAGGGAATCCTAATGCTAATCCTACTCCAAGCTTAATCAGAAATTAAGTTGGACTAGGTAGCTCTAAGGGAGTGAATCCAAGACTTAAACAAGTCTTGAGACTCAAGGGAAGAGAAAGAGTGAAAGAGATGAAGAAGAAAAAGAGGTATAAGATGAGAAATAAGATGGGGCAGCAAGCACATCATGCATATTATATCCAAATCATATCACTAATCATGCTTCAAAAGTTCACACAAGAAAGCTCAAGTAAGCAAGTAAGAGCAAACAAGAAAGGATGCAAGCAAACTTGCATAAGAAGCACAATTAAACATCATTGAACCTCACACAAAGATGACATGAATAAGGTAAGATGAAAGTAGATCCAAGTCAGAATTCAATTCATGTCATAATCATCTAATTCAAACATGTAAGAATGCTTCACATCATGATACATTATGAGCCAAAGAAGCAACAAGTCAAATGATAATGATATGCATCATACAAATCAAACCATAATGATCATATGAGATGGAAACAAGGCAATGAATCCAAGGGGCAGTAGAAAATGCATCATCAACAAACCAAGATCAAACTCAAATCAATCAAGATGAATCACTAAGCATCACATTCAAGACATGCATCAAAACTAGACAAAGTATTCACTTATATCATTCATGCAAGACACAAAGGATCATGTGAGGCAAAGAGTGAGAAAATTTCACATAATGAACCCTAAACCAAGAGGACCAGAACCTCAAACATGTCATTCAAATCAAACAAAATTCCTCATGCATTGATTGGATCATATAAGAAGACATCTCACAAGATTAGGTCAATCACACCAAAGGATTCAAGTCAAGATATTGTCAACTTAGAAATTCAAGAACAAATAGGAAAATGGACAAATGAGGATGAATCCTAAGCCACAAATAATCTAAGACAATACATGATCACACCAAATAATCATCTCAAGCATCATGCAATCACAAGTAAGCAAAAACATCCAAATTAGGCCAAGTATCCAAGCATGCTTCAATCAAATTCAAACCACAAGTAGGCCTCAACCAAAAATAGCAAAGTGATCCAATAAATTCCGAAAAAATAATCCAACTCAATTTTAAACACCCAATTAATATATGCAAAAGTATTGGAACAGAACTAGTTCAAGAACATGTTCAAAAGTGGTCCACAAGTCAAGATATGCACATAATCGAGCAAGGATCGAGGGTCCATAAAAGTTGAATGGAAAGTCACTAAAATAACTCAAACCATCATCAAATAAGTATCAAAACACCCTCATATGATGATCTAAGAGTGACAAAAAAATCAGCTTCAAAAGGATGAGCAAAGTCACAAAAATGCCTAACCCTTGATGAAGTTGGAAACACATATTCTAATTAAATCTAAATAAAATATTAAAAATAAGTTAAAAATAAAATAAAATTCATGAAAAATTAAATAAGACATTAAAGAACATAAATGATTTGTTTTGTAATTTTTTGATAAAATAAAGTATTTTTAATAATTAAAACTAGAACGAAAATAAAAAAGATTGATTGAAATGGAGGGGGTGTATTAGTAAGGAAATCAATATGGCCACAGTTGGGCCGGTACAGTGGGGGTGCGAATAGACGCTTCGCAGGGCCCAAGGTGTGAGGAAATGTGTGTTCAGAATATTTAAATAAATAAAAAAAGAAAGAAAAAAAACAAATTATTAAAACATGAAATGCAGTAACGGAATGGCCATGTGAACATAAAACATCAATTGGTCATTCTCTACTTAAGTCATAAAAGACAAAAACAAAAATCATGTCCACTCAATTTCTGCCACATCAGCGTCATTTCTCCTAAATGCCATGCAACGTGAAACATCCATGCATGAACAATGATCGGACGCAAGGATAAAACGCAGGGACGCGCCGGCATCCGCGCCGGTCCGGCCGGAAAAAGTAAAACGATGATACCCCCTCCTTAATTTTTCGCGTACTTTTCGAATATGCACTTAGTTTTTCACAAAAATGCCTCTAAGACCATGAAAAATCAGTTTAAAGTAACGAAGCACATGACACCACATCACCAAATCAAGACAACTGATACACAAAATTATAGTACACTTCATGGAGGTTTCAAGTATGCAATTAGATTGCAAAAATACTCAATAAAAACCATGGAAACCAAGCATTAAAGTAAGCACACAAAAATGAAATCTCAAGCATCACACAAACAAGCTCTAAACCAATGCCTACATAGTGTAGGACTTCAGATGCAAATGAATGATCCTAGTCATGGTCTAAAATGGAAGAAACGAGTTCATGGAAATACCTAGCGGAGTGGTTCCGTTGGCCCTTGAAAGCTTGCAAAAATGGAAGAAAGAAGCTTCTACACTCTTTAAGGCACCACACAATGAAGATGTAATCCAGAAATGGCTAGAAAATGTGAAGAAAAACCCAAATCTGAAAATGGAAGTTTGAGAGAGAATGAGAATTTTTTATCTGAACCTACCCACTGCAGCTTTGTCTACACATTTTAGGATTTGCTGAATTTATATATGATGGATTAGGATTAGTTTTGGGCCTGAAAATGGGATGAGGAGTTTGTTTGGAATTTTTGCCAAAAAAGAAACTTGGAGAGTGAGGTACGGGTAGTAGTTTTTTTGAGTGACTATGGAGTGATTTTGAGTGGAAATGGAACATGTATTAAGTGTGAATAGAAAGTGGCACGTGATGGTGGAGAATGAGGTAGAGTTATCTCTCTTTTGCTTTTCCAAATTTTGGCCAAAATGAGTATTATGTGTGCATGGCATGTGTATGATGGTATGGCACTTGTTTGGTCATTTTGGGCAAAGGAGTATGACATAAAAGAGACTATGGTTCGTATGGAAATAGATATGTCATCATGCTTCAAGAAAAATTTCACCAATACGTCACCAACCAATGCCTTAAAATCAACCTAAACATCTTACTTTGTATGAACTTATCTTGAGGAATATAGCATCATTTGAGACAACCTTGAGATCAATGAAAAGTAGGAAATGTGGAGAACAAAATTCATGTTGAAATCTGGTTGAAACAAGGCCTTGAACCATGTGAAAATTTGTCATGAACATTGTTCTGGACCGGGCAGGGCTTCCTGCCCTTAAGGACCAGGCCCAATCCATCATAATTAACGAACAGGCCCAATAAGCACAACATAGCCGTTGGGCACGATATAGTCGTTGGGCACAGTATAGCCATTGGACGTGTCCCCTTCACGCGCAGGGTAGTTCACGCGACCAACTGCCTCCCCGGATGTCACGGAAACAGTTAGAAAGACCACGCACTTTGCCCTCCATCTGGCAATACCTCATTGGTCAATTAGGCGCTTTGCTCGCCAACAATCCCTCTATAAAAACCCCCTCGCTTGAGAGGGGCAGGTATCACGAATCATATACTTGACTTCTCTTACTTGCTTTTCCCCTTTTTTGACCAAACACTTACTTTGGCATCGGAGTACCTTGCAGGTACCTCCACCCCTTTTTCCTCTCCTACGAGCATCAACTCTTGTCCTACCCAAAGGTCGCGACAATCTCCTTCTGGTCCTCTCCGATCAGTGGCGCCGTCTGTGGGAATCCAGCTTCCCCGTCTTTCACCAAGATTCTCCCTTGTTCAACAAAGACCAAAGCTTCACCCTTTCGATTCTCAGATCAACATGGCTTTCATCAAGAGCGATGTTCACCAAGACTCTGCGGCCCCTGCGGCCAACAACAACAACGACCACGCTTTCGTCGGGCATATCCCGCAGGAAAATGACCGAAGAGACGGAAGGCCTGCTTCCCCGAAACCCGACGAACCAAAGCCACGGGCACCAGCCGAGGAGCTCACCTTCGAGCCCATCCCGGCTCCTCAGGATGCTGATCCGAGCACCACAGCGCTCATCGCATCTCTCAACAACTCGAACCTCCTAATCTTCCAGCAGGGAGAGAAGCTCAATGCTCTCGAGCATATCCTCCAGGAATTCCTTGCATCAGAAAAACTGATGAGTCTTTCCCCGCGTCTACAGACTCCATCGAAGCGAAGACGTGACAGTCTCTCCCCGGAGAGGAAACGATCACGATCGAGGAACCCTACACCCGATCTGGCACGACGACGCCATCAGTCTCCCCCACAAAGATCCAGGCACTCCCTGGTTTCCAAGAGGTCTCGACACACGGATAAGTACGACCACCGACACGCCCGTGGACGTTATCCTCGCCGAAGTCGAAGCCGCGAGCACAGCCGTTCGCTTTCGCTCTCTCCTAGTTCCAGCAGTGACGATGACGCCCATGGTCCATTCACAAGGGACATCCTCGAAACTCGAATTCCCCGCGGATTAGAGAAACCACCCACGTTAACAACCTACGACGGGACGACTGACCCCCGCGAGCATATTGAAAACATAGAGGCTATGCTCCAATATCACGGTGTCTTCGGGGCTATCAGGTGCAAAATGTACCCCATCACCTTGAGAAAGGGAGCAATGACGTGGTTTAAATGACTTCCTCGCGGATCCATCTCTTCGTGGAGGGAGTTAAAGAGCCAGTTTTTTCGACATTTCACAGCTTCCCAACGACATCCTAAGTCGGAGGCTAAGTTGGAGGCCATCATACAGGGCAGGGATGAATCCCTGCGGGCATATATTGAAAGATTCAACAAAGAGGCGGTTGAAGTCCGAACAACGGATCACATGAAGAAGTACCTCCTCGAAAAGGGACTCCGGCCCAAAAACGACTTCCGCAAGGCCGTAGGGATCGAAGCTCCCCGCACACTGACATAACTTCTCTGAAAAGCTGAAGACTACATCCGGTACGAGGAAAAAGAAGCCGCATTCCATGCCCGGGACTTAAGAGATCGCGCAGCACCCCGGGCATTAAAAAAAGACGAGGCAGAATCATCCCAGCAGGGGAAAGAGAGAAGGCGCGATGAGCGTCCTCGCAAAAGCAAAGGGTCGGCTGGGCGGTTTATGGAGTACACCGTACTCACGACCTCGCGAGAACGCATTCTCTCCGACTGCATCAAAACAGAATTCAAACAATGGGGTGTCAGGTTCCCTAAACCGACCACGTCCAAAGGAAACGTCGACAAAAGCAAATATTGTCGCTTCCATCGTAGTCACGACCACGTGACAGAAGATTGCGTGCACCTTAAAGACGCTATAGAGATCCTCATCAAAGAGGGTCACCTGAAGTAATACGTGAAGAAGGGAGAGTCCTCCCGATGAGACACGTCTGATCCGAAGAAGGAAACAGAATCATCCCTCTCCAGTCCTCCCCCGCAGGTCGCAATGACCATCAGCCGACCAGAGGACTTCTTCGTTCCTGACCACCTCGACCCGATTTCCCAGGAATTCATACATAGCACCTGGGAAGCCTTTCCTACGACCATGGTTATCTCATGTGTGGGGGGGGGGGTACCATGAGCTCACGATAGGATCCATCAAACGAAAGTTTGAACAGCTGATAGACAACAGCCTCGAACAGTCATACACGATCGGCAAGGGTAAAGGGCATTCGCGGCCGATCACGTTCTACAGAGAGGAACTCCCCGGAGGATCACCGAATTCCCACATTCCTCTGTTGATCAGGGCCAAATTATCATCTACCGATGTGCGGAGAATCCTGGTCGACCAGGGCAGTTCCGTCGACATCATGTATTCCAGCCTGTTCCGCGCGCTGAAATTGAATAAGTCCAACCTCTCACCATACGTGGGATCGGATCTCCAAGGATTCAACGGGGCAACAGCCCGACCTTGGGGATACGTGGAAATACCAGTCACGTTTGGCGAGGAAGAGGCATCTCGGATAATCAAAACGCAGTTCTTAGTCATTGATTGCCCGTCGCTTTATCGGTGCATCCTTGGCAGACCAGCCCTTGTAGAAATCGTCGCTGTCCCCTCTACGGTCCACCTCAAGCTCAAATACTACACCGAGAAAGGACACGTCGCAACTCTTCATGGTGACATCGAGGCTGCCCGCAGATGCTTTGAGGTCGCAACAAAGGGACAGAATCAGATCGCGACGACGACAAAGTCGGCAAAGCGCACTAGAGAGGACGAGGTTCCAGCTGAAGATGGCCAGCCAGTGAAAAAGCCCATGCTTCCCGTGCATACCATCAACCTCGATAACAGGCTTCTTGAAGATGGAAATGAAGACCATGGCGAAGACAAGAAGCCAGGAGTAACAAGCTCCCCGTCCCCTGCACTTCTACGACCAGTCCCAGATGGAGAATTCGAGATCATCACCTTCAGCAATAACCCCAACAGAAGAGTGAAGATAGGCGCTGGTCTCCCCGAAGAGGTAAAGGAAGAATTGAAGAAATTACTTGACGACAACGCTGACCTGTTCGCCTGGAGTGCAGCAGATATGCCCAGCCTTGATCCAGAAACTGCATGTCACCACTTGACAATCAATCCAGCTGCCCGCGCCATTGCCCAACGAAGAAGGAAACAATCCGAGGAAAAGGCACAGGCTGCCGAAAAACTTGTACAAGACCTCTTAGAGGCAAAATTTATTTCCGAGGCCAGGTATACGACCTGGCTCTCAAATATTGCACTTGTAAAGAAAAGTAATGGAAAGTGGCGTATGTGCATTGACTACACTGATCTCAATCGGGCTTGCCCGAAAGATGCTTATCCACTGCCGAGCATAGATAAACTCGTAGATAATTCCGCAGGTTTCAAGCTCTTGTCCTCCATGGACGCTTATTCAGGATACAACCAAATCCCAAT
The DNA here is from genome assembly GCA_022829125.1 of Lathyrus tuberosus. NCBI lineage: Eukaryota > Viridiplantae > Streptophyta > Magnoliopsida > Fabales > Fabaceae > Lathyrus > Lathyrus tuberosus. The sequence continues at coordinate 2,674,705 of JALAZF010000164.1, forward strand.
GGCAGACGAGGACAAGAGATACACGACATTCATGACCTCCTCGGGGAATTATTACTATAACGTAATGCCCTTTGGACTAAAGAATGTCGGGGCCACATACCAACGCATGATGAACAAAGTCTTCCGATCAAAAATCAGTGACATGCTCGAAGTATATATGGATGATATGATCGTGAAATCCCAAGAGGAATCCGACCATACCACCCACTTGCGCAAGGTGTTCGACCAAGCTCGAAAATGTAAAATGCGTTTTAATCCAGAAAAATGCACCTTCGGTGTGCGAGCAGGAAAATTCCTCGGATTTTACCTCACCGAAAGAGGAATAGAAGCAAACCCAGACAAATGCCGAGCACTCATGGAATTCCCCACGCCGTGGTCGAAGAAGGCGATACAATCCCTCAACGGGATGCTCGTGTCCCTTGCTCGCTTCGTAAGCAAATCCACCCAGCACGCCCTGCCCTTCTTCAAATTACTCCGGAAGGAGGCGAGTTTCGAGTGGACGGATGAATGTGAGCAGGCCCTTGTCCATTTCAAAAAAGCTTTGTCCGAGCCCCCAGTATTGTCCCGACCAGACCGGGGGGAAACCATATACTTGTACCTCTCCGTGGCCAACGAAGCAGTAAGCGCAGCACTTATTCGAGAAACAAACGACGGGAAAAAACCCATCTATTTTACCAGCAAAGCCCTGCAGGGACCCGAAGTCCAGTACACGCAAATAAAACGAGTGGCCCTCGCTCTCATTACCGCCGCGAGGAGACTCAGATACTACTTCCTAGCACACACCATCGTTGTCAGAATCGACCAGCCCATTAGGCAGCTGTTAAGCCGACCAGATATTGCGGGCAGGATGCTAAAATGGTCCCTTGAATTGGCCGAGTTCGACATTCACTACGAGGGGAGAAAAGCCCTCAAGGCACAGGTCCTGGCCGATTTCGTAGCAGAAATGACTCATGAACCATCCCCTCCGGGAGGGACACGTAAGTGGATCATTTACGTGGATGGCGCATCAAGCCCCTCAGGCAGCGGAGCAGGAATTATCCTCGAGAACGAGGAAGGGACCCTGATCGAGGTTTCCCTGGTCCTCTCCTTCAAAACATCCAACAATCAAGCCGAGTATGAGGCCTTTCTCGCAGGATTGCGACTGGCTAAAGACGTCGGCGCGAGAGAAATAAAAATTTGCACCGACTCCCAGCTCGTAGCGTCCCAAGTACGAGGAGAATTTCAAGCAAAGAATGACCAACTAGCCGAATATTTAGCAATGGTAAAAGAAAAAATGGCGGAGTTTGAAGCATGGGAAGTTCAGCACGTCATGCGCAAACAAAACACCCGAGCAGACATCCTCTCTAAATTAGCCAGCACCAGGAAAAAAGGTGGAAACAAATCCATCATACAAGAAATGTTGGCTAGCCCGAGCATTGTAAAACCCGACCTGCTAGATGTTAACGTCATCGGAGATCCCCGTTGTTGGATGACCCCGGTATACAATTATCTCACCAAGGGGGAACTCCCTGAAGATAGTAAGGAGGCCAGTGTAACTAAGCGACGAGCCTGCTCATAGTACTGGTCGAGGACAAATTATATCGACGAGGATTTTCCATTCCCCTGTTGAAATGTGTCGATGAGGCCCAGGTCCCTGAAATCTTACAAGAGATCCTCGAGGGCATCAACGCACAGCACCTAGGGGGAAGATCCCTGGCTCGAAAAGCTTTGTGCGCAGGATATTACTGGCCAACCATGCAACACGACACCAAAGAACATGTACACAAATGTGGCAGTTGTCAGTGCCACGGGGACATGCATTTAGCACCACCCGACGAATTGAAGACCCTCTCCTCACCATGGCCCTTCGCCTGGTGGGGGATGGACATCCTAGGCCCCTTTACAATGGGATCTTATCAAAATAAATTCCCAATCGTGGTCGTCGACTATTTCACAAAGTGGATTGAAGCCGAAGCGCTCGCCAAGATCACAACCTTCAACATATTGCGTTTCTACAAAAGGAACGTCCTCGCCAGATTCGGGGTACCCCAGGCCCTCGTAACCGACAACGGAACCCAATTCATAGACAGAAAATTCCAAGACTTTGTCGCCAAATTGGGAACGAAACAACACTTTACTTCAGTCGAGCATCCCCAGACCAACGGGTAAGCAGAGGCCGCGAACAGAGTAATCCTACGCGGATTGAAGCGGAGGCTAGGCGAGGCCAAGAAAAGGTGGGTCGAGGAACTCCACAACGTCCTCTGGGCGTACAGGACAACGCCTCATTCTACCACCAGGGAAACCCCTTTCCGACTAGCGTACGGAACAGAGGCGGTAATATCGGTGGAGAGAAGGGAGCCCTTCGGAAGAATGGAAGCCCTCCTTGACGAAGAGATGAACGATGAGGCTCTACGCGAGGAGCTCGATCTGGTCAAAGAAATAAGATCAGGGGCTGCCCTCCGCGAGGCCGCATTAAAGCAACAAATAACATTGCGACATGACGCCAGAGTCATAAAGCGCGACTTCCCCGTAGGTAGTCTGGTCCTGCGCAGAAACCAGAAGGATTCTCGCGAAGGGAAACTGGCAACGAACTGGGAAGGACCTTATAGGGTCAAGTCCAAAACGGGCACGGAAGCATATTACTTGGAAACACTGGACGAAAAACAACTTGCTCGACCATGGAACGCTGAAAAACTCAAGCAGTACTACAGCTAAGTCCTTAACCACGAGGATAAACAAGTCGTCGACGTAATCACCCCAAAACAGGGAGAGTGCGCGGCCATCGTATCATGCCCTGGTGAAGCATGACATGCATTACAACACCGGCCAGCTTCTGCTTGTTGTACGAGCAGATCCTGCGCACAACGGGGATACCTCAACCGAGCTCCGTCGTTGCCGCACCATTCAGGCAGGACACCCAGCTCGCGATGGGAACAGTCCAAGCCTATGAGATTAGTACCTCAAACGAAGTCCTAGCCTCGTCATGGGCAAAACCATTTCGCCCTCCTCGGTAGGCTTCACACCTCGCCGAGCACACATACATATAAACAAAAAGAGCAAAAGTCCATGATAAAACATTCACAAAATCCAAGTATATTAAAACACCGGGCATGACCGGGTAATGTCATAAATACAAAAAAGGGGCACAACCCATACAAGTCATACAAAAAGGGGCAGCGCCCATACAAAATGATAAGGACACGCAGGCCCACAAAACATGCTAAAAGCAACAGTCCTATTCAGCGACTTCACTCTCCTCTTCGGCAGGAATGACCTGACCGTCCACCACCTTATTAAACAAACCCATCCCATCCGTCAGGAGCTGCACATTAGAGTTGAGGGCCACCATCTGCTCTTTTGTCGCACTGAAGCCGAACTCAGCTGCTTTCAGATTGTCCTCGCCAAGGACTCTAATCCTCCCGATCAAGTCAGCCCGCGACTTCAAGGATTTCTCGTCGTCATTTTCATCCTGGACAGCTGAAGTCAAGCCTTCCAATTCAGCGATCCTCACCTGCAACCTCTTCTTCTCCTCGTCAGCCTTGAGCGCATCTAACTTAAGTTGAGTCACCTCCACCTGAAGCAACACTTTGGCCTCCTCGTGACCCTCAAACTATTTTAAATAATTGAACAGCTTGTTGTTTTCCGTCTTCAGCTCGGTAATTCTATTCTTGGACGTCATGAGGCTCGCCCGAGTAGCAGCTTCATCGTCGGCGAGGACAAGGGCAGCTTCAAGGACCCTAAACATGCCCGCTGCATCCTGGCAGAGCTGTTTCCTCCTCACTTTAGAATTGGCATTCAGAATAGCCACTGTTTCAGAATCATGGACATCTATTGAATCCCCTTCAGCGAACAAATCTCGGTGCGTGTAGCAGGCAGGCAGGACAAAGTGACCGCCACCGGACCCCCCCGGACTGGCGGCCACAGAAGTCCCCGCGGCATCTCTCTTCCCTTTATGGGAGGCCTCCAGGGTCTGCGGCGTTGAGGCTCTCTCTGGGACGGGGGTAGATCCAGCAGCAAAACTCTCCATCACTGTCTGCTTAGGCACCCCGTCCTTGGCACCTGTGGTCATTTTCTTGTGAACCTTCGCCGCCTGGGACCTCATCAGACGTTCCCGCATGTCAGCCATCATACCTGCGAATACACATAACAAGTCAGGACCAAGAATTCAAAGAAATAAAACTAAACAGTGAAGCATACCAAGCAAGGTCATCGCATCATCGTCGTTATCACACTCGAGGAGAGCTTTGACATTGATATATCTAGCTGCTTGGACGGGCCAATCATCCCCAACCAGCTCTTTCCCATCCCGATCAACGACGAAGGTCGGGGTAAAGCTCTCCACATAAGAATGGAGGATCCTGTACGACTCCTTATCCGCCGGGAAAAGCTGATCGTGCTTCACCAGTAACTGATCCGTTCTGCGCTTAAAATGGGTATAGACCCATTCCAAAGGAAATATGGAGACGACACCATCCCTCTCCCGACCATTCACCATCACCTTCTCAATGGTCGAGATGGTCCTCTTTGCCTCCTCGATAATAGGCTTCACGATCAGAAACCTATCTTTGAAATTGCATATTGAATCAGAATATGGCCAGAACAGCCTACTCTGTTGTTTAAACGAAACCCAACTCTGTTTCGTTCCCGCCGTGGTCCTTTGGATTTGGAAAAGGCAGAAGAAGAGATTCGTGGTCGCGCCGATATTGAGGTAACGACACACCAACTCAAAAGCCCGGATAAAAGCCAAGGCATTGGGATGAAGCTGAGACGGGCACAAGGCCAGATGGGTGAACAGGGAGCCTTGAAAGTCGGTGAAAGGAAAATGCATCTTGGCCTCCGTAAAAGCGAACTCGTACATAGGAAAGCGCAATCCTGGGTACGAGGAACAAATTTTATCATACTCGCAGGGGCGAAATGCTTTCCATTCCCGTGGAGCGTCTTCGTCACGCCTCTCCAACAAGTCGAAGTCTCGTATCTCCTCGACGGAGAAAGTTGATCGAAACGACAAAGGCTCATATGCGAGCCACTCAAGGTCCCCTCCTGCGACCTTGATATTTGAATAATCGGCGGGCACACTGGGCCCCTCTTGTGTTTCCTGCGTGTCGGGAACAACTTCATCCTGGGGTTCAGCCATTTTCACCTGAAAAGTAGAGGAAGAGAAGTGAATTCGACATCCGAGATCAAATCCACCCTTCCACCACTAATCAAGTGAAAGGGCGTTGACAAATCCGAGGACAACCGCATGCCCGTATAAATTACCTATCAATCGCTAGGAGAGGTCTCCGCGACCAGAACTCGCAGATATCCACACGAGAACACATGCTCATCTCAAAATCACGTTAAAGGTCCGAACAGACCTAGTGCCCGACTACAAACGAAATTCTACACCTAACCAGGTTCTACAAGGATCTACGCTAACAATTTCTACAAAAATCCTAGAAAGTCATGAAATTCATCATGTTCTTCATAAATTTTCCATAAATTCATGTGTTCATCAAAGAACACATGAAGTTCAACCGGAAAATATGAAGTTCAACTGAAAAACCCATAGAAATATGCAGAAAGGGAATAACGAACTTACAAGAAAGAGAAGAGGTTGACGATGGAGAAGAGAAGCTCCGACGAAAGACTAGTTGCAGAGCAAATAAGAGCAAGGAGTAAAAACTTGTGAAAATTATGAAAGCGAAACCTTCCTCCACCCTTTTATAACTATTTGATCACGGGGAATCGTGAAGGTCATCATAGCCTATGCGGCCCTAGGACTGACAAAAGCCATAAATGCTCACCACGTGTCACAAAAACTCTTCGCCTGGCTTAATGCAGAAAATTCACTAGTCCTAGACTCCCACGAGCAAGTCTCCCCGTCAAAATGAACACATCCGTGCAGGTCTGCTTGACGAAAAACGCCAATTTCTACGAGCACGCCACAAACCTTGGTCGGGGCACAAATGGAACACTCCACCCGAGCAACCACTTCTCCGACAGTACGGTCGTAGTCACAGCTGCCTAAAGTCATTACTCTTCAGCAGAGCAATGACTTGGGGGGCTCCTGTTCTGGACCGGGCAGGGCTTCCTGCCCTTAAGGACCAGGCCCAATCCATCATAATTGACGAACAGGCCCAATAAGCACAATATAGCCGTTGGGCACGATATAGTCGTTGGGCACAATATAGCCGTTGGGCGTGTCCCCTTCACGCACAGGATAGTTCACGCGACCAACTGCCTCCCCGGATGTCACGGAAACAGTTAGAAAGACCACGCGCTTTGCCCTCCATCTGGCAATACCTCATTGGTCAATCAGCCGCTTTGCTCGCCAATAATCCCTCTATAAAAACCCCCTCGCTTGAGAGGGGCAGGTATCACGAATCATATACTTGACTTCTCTTACTTGCTTTTCCCCTTTTTTGACCAAACACTTACTTTGGCATCGGAGTACCTTGCAGGTACCTCCACCCCTTTTTCCTCTCCTACGAGCATCAACTATTGTCCTACCCGAAAGCCGCGACGATCTCCTTCTGGTCCTCTCCGATCAAACATGTATCTTCAAATCTGCCAAAAAAGGGACTTAGAAAAATTCTAAGTTTTTGAACTTGGCAAGATGAAAATAACTAACTTTGGAACACCATAACTCATCCAAGAACAACTCAAATGCCATGGTTCTTGTGCCCATTTTAAAGGAAATGCTTCATACTACAACTTTCATGTGGAAGAGATTTTCAAATAAGGCCTTGATCATGGTGAAAAGTGGCCTTGAAAGTGGTTAAAAACTTACTAAAAATAGTAAGTTTCTAAAACCCTAGTTTCCAATTTTAGTAACTTTCTCCCATTCTTGATTTTTCGTGAATCTTTGAACATTCCTTGATTAAACCTTGTCCATTGATCACATATGAATTGAAAATTAACATGTTGACCTCAAAAAGTCAGGAGTTGACTTTTTCACTGCACAGTTGACTTTATTCCCAATTCTTCTGATTTTGAAACTTCTGATCAATTGAAACCCTTCTGAACTAATTTGATGAACAATTCTCCAATCCAAGACACTTAAAGACATGAGGAATATCATGGAATCAAGTCTTGCCCAAAAAATCAGAAATAAACTGATTTTATGGCAAAACCCTAATTTTGGTGCCTTCAGTCTAAGAGGAATCAACACATCCTCCAAATCCAAATTCCTCTGAGTATAATGTGTATCCTGTCAGAAAATGATGAGATGTGCCATTTGATGATGATAAACACTCAAAGAACCTGCCCATTGTGGTGTTAAACCCAGGAGTCTCAAAACCCTAATTTGAACCATCATGCTAGGAGAGTGTGATTCCCTCAGAATTTCTTTGTCAATTGTGATATTTTTATGAGGGAATGAACAAATTAAGATACCTTGATCCCAAGGCTCCTTTGTGGCTTAACTATTGATAGTATCAAGAACTTTCTCTCCTCTAGCTCATTGGACAATACACATGAACTTTTGCTTGACCCCCTGGAAAACATCTTCTTCCTTTAAGTTAAGTTAGATACCTTGATCCCATGATAAAACCAAAGATATGCAAAGATGATAATGTAAGAATGAAATGAAACATAAGCCAGTTAGTACTAAAAGTAAGAGGGCAAATTTTGAGGTGTTACTGCTGCCCCTATTCAAACTTCTTGGATCCGAGGGTATGGAAGCAAAGGCTTTCAGACAATCGGGATACACGGAGATTGAATACCAAAATAACCTGGAAATTTGTATCCTACAAAAGGAGAGACGACTCCGCTGGGGAACAAGTAATAAAAGCTGTAGGATCATGACACAGACGAGTATCAGAAATCAATACGGACGAAGTATTGAATATGTATTGAAACAAACACGGACGAGCGTTGACTATCCTGGGGATAAACACGGACGAGTATCAAAATGGTCCACACACGGATGGGTGATGAAAGAGCACAAACGGGTGTCTAAGGTCAATACGGACGGGTATTGGCTAAAAAGTTCAAATACGAACGGGTGATGAAAGAGCACGGACGGGTGTCTAAGATCAATACGGACGGGTATTGAAAACAAAGGTTCAAACACGGACGGGTGCTAAAAGAACACGGACGGGTGTCTAAGGTCAATACGGACGGGTATTGGCTAAAAAGTTCAAACACGGACGGGTGATGAAAGAACACGAACAAGTGTCTAAGGTCAATACGGATGGGTATTGGCTAAAAAGTTCAAACACGGGCGGGTGATGAAAGAACATGGACGGGTGTCTAAGGTTAATACGAACGAGTATTGGCTAAAAAGTTCAAACACGGACGGGTGATGAAAGAACACGGACGAGTGTCTAAGGTCAATATGGACGGGTATTGGCTAAAAAGTTCAAACACGGACGGGTGATGAAAGAACACGGATGGGTGTCAAAGGTCAATACGAACGAGTATTAGCTTAAAAGGTTCAAACACGGATGGGTGATGAAAGGACACGGACGGGTGTCAAAGGTCAATACAGACGGGTATTGAAAAAGGTTCAAACACGGACGGGTGCTGAAAGAACATAGACGGGTGTTAAAGGTCAATACGGACGGGTATTGGCTAAAAAGTTCAAACACGGACGGGTGATGAAAGAGCACGGACGGGTGTCTAAGGTCAATACGGGCGGGTATTGGCTAAAAAGTTCAAACACAGACGGGTGTTGAAAGAACACGAACAAGTGTCTAAGGTCAATACGGACGGGTATTGGCTAAAAATTTCAAACACGGACGGGTGATGAAAGAACACGGACGAGTGTCTAAGGTCAATACGGACGGGTATTAGCTAAAAAGTTCAAACACGGACGGGTGATGAAAGAACACGGACGGGTGTCTAAGGTCAATACGGACGGGTATTGGTTAAAAAGTTCAAACACGGACGGGTGATGAAAGAACACGGACGAGTGTCTAAGGTCAATACGGACGGGTATTGGCTAAAAAGTTCAAACACGAATGGGTGATGAAAAAACACGGACGAGCGTCTAAAGGTCAATACGGACGGGTATTGGCTAAAAAAGTTCAGACACAAACGGGTGCTGAAAGAACACGGATGGGTGTCAAAGGTCAATATGGACGGGTATTGGCTTAAAAGGTTCAAACACGGACGGGTGATGAAAGGACACGGACGGGTGTCAAAGGTCAATATGGACGTGTATTGGCTAAAAAGTTCAAACATGGACGGGTGATGAAAGAACACGGACGGGCGTCTAAAGGTCAATACGAACGGGTATTGGCTAAAAAAATTCAAACACAGACGGGTGATGAAAGAGCACGGACGGGTGTCTAAGGTCAATATGGACGGGTATTGGCTAAAAAGTTCAAACACGGACGGGTAATTAAAAAACAAGGATGAGTGTCTAAGGTCAATACGGACGGGTATTGGCTAAAAAGTTCAAACATGGACGGGTGATGAAAGAACACGGACGGGCGTCTAAAGGTCAATACGGACGGGTATTGGCTAAAAATGTTCAGACACGAATGGGTGCTAAAAGAACATGGACGGGTGCCAATTAAAGGTCAATACGGACGGGTATTGAAAAAAAGATTCAAACACGGACGGGTGCTGAAAGGACACTGACGGGTGTCAAAAGGTCAATACGGACGGGTATTGAAAAAGTCAAATGACAACCTTACTAGGGATTGAAATGTTAAACTGAACACGGACGAGTGTTTTAAAAATCAATACGGACGAGGTATTGAGGAAACGAAAAAGAACACGAACGAGTGTAAAAAGAACACGGACGGGTGTTGAAGAATCAATACGGATGAAGTATTGAGGAAATGAAAAAGAACACAGACGAGTGTCTGAAGAACACGGACGGGTGTTTGAGAGAACACGGACGAGTGTCTAACGGTAAAAACTCTGAGGGGATAAACCAAATAGCCTCTCCAAATTACCAAATCCACGGCTTGGGGTATAAAGTTGGACGATATCTCCTGATTTACTGTCCTTCTTGTTGGGGGAACGCCTGGCAAACGAGAACTCAAACTTTGCTTATGCTTCGAATGCATATGTTTGAATTTTTCTATGGCGTAATGCTCCATACGAAATGGAAATGCTAAGCGTTTGGGAGGATGCCATGCAAAATGCTCATGCAATGCAAAAGAGGCGCTCCAGCAAAATAAATGCTGAAGACGAAAGCAACTCCACCGGGGACGACAAACTAAATTGTCCTCTGAAATAAGAGACCTTGCTGAGAAAGACTTCACTCTGCTGAGAAAAATCTTGATTACAAACCCTGATGGATATGAAAAATCTGAGAGAAGATCCACTCTGTTGGGGATAGATAAAAACGAATATTGAAGATGGAACCCGAGAAATTCTCGCCGCTAGAGATTACCAATGACTTCTACCGAATATAGAATTCAAAACCTGGATCTGAAAAATGCTAATAACAATTAGACTTAAGACCTGCTGGGGATATCAACCGTCGTTGAACCAACCCTGCGAAGATCACCACCAATCTCTGTTTGGGGAGACAAGTCAATAACACCGAACCTGCTTGGGGATATCACTGAACTTAACCTGCTGCTGGGAGATATCTTTACCTTCACCCTGCTGGGGAAAAACCAGCTACTACCAATTAATCTGCTTGGGGAACGGTGGTTGAAAACACCAACTCTGCTAGAGGATAACATCGAGCTCATTCATCTGTTGGGAATCCGATCATACCGTTGCTGATGAGAAAAACACTTCCTGACTAGCTGAGGAAAATGGGTGTCAGGACTCTGTGGGAAAATACCCTCTTTATCCAAAGAAGATATTCCATCAGTCCCTTGCTGGGGATGCAACAACATCAACTTCTGACCGCTTGCTGAGAGAGTAATAAATCAACCACAACTCTAGCTGGGGAAACAATCTTCTGTACTCTGGCTGGGGGAGCAATAACCTGCTGAGGAGAATGAAGTTTCAATGTTGAGGAGAGTAGCTCTACTGGGGAGAAACCCTGCTACCCTGCCTGACCTGTCTCTATGGTCATAAGCGGCTCTTTGAACTCTCCACTTGCCCCAGACCATTAGGTATAAAGGAAGAAATTATCTCAAGAGGATTTTATAGAAGACCGGGCATTCACACTGCCCCAGGGTCTTCAAACTCTTGGAGAGATTTATCAGATCTCTACGCAACTGCCCCAGACTTCACAATTCGTGAAGTAAATTACCTCGAAAGGATTTGTAATGACTTGAAAATACTCTGCCCTAGTATTTTGAACCTTGAAGAGGTACTTTCAATTGACCGTCTTTTGGAATGGACAACTTCTCACGCTCTAGAGGTGGCCTGCCCTGAGTCTTGAAGAAACTTTGCCCCTGACTGATCTTACAGAGATTTGTCAAATCAACCTGATTTCCCCATATTAAGTGCTTGTGAAGAGATTTATTGAATCTCGACATAATTGCCCCAGCATGGCTGCTTTAGGAAGAGTTTTCAATGTGACTGCTCCAGATTGACTACATCTTATCACCATTTATCAGGAACGTCTGGGATACGCACAACCTCTTGGCCACATACCCCTTGACATGACCGTCCTTCGAAGTTTTCGCCATCTCAACTTGACGTGATCGAGCTTCTCAACTGACATTCATTGTGTAAGCTTCTTTGATGCTTAGGCACATGTATGCAAACAGAATAAGTTTATTATGAGAATGATAATTCTAATGCAACACACATGTTAATCTCGAAGTCTTTTATTGAAAAGATGTCGCAAGGCCACGTGAGTGAATCACTGCTTAGAATACGACATTGATTTTTGAATGGAAAACAATACGCACATGCAATACCAACAAAAATCTTATTAGCACAACTCATGGGAGCCAGGAACGCTATCTCACTGAAGTACACCTTCAGATAAAACCCTGCTTCAATTAGGACTTTTAAGGGTTGTAACATGGCCTGGTTCATGGTTTGAGAATAAAGGATTTATGACTCAAAGTTTACGGTGCCCACCCACTCTTCGTGATATTCTCCACTTCTATGTTCAACTAATCTGACATAAGCGCTCATCTCTCGAAAGGTTTTATGATCCTTAAGGAACCCATGCAATCGATAGTTTAAGACCCGATGAGGTTTTGGAGCAACAGTCACCCCTTTTGTCTTTTGTGTCTGTATTGTCGTCCTTTTCGCTTTTTATTCTTTTATTTTCCCTAACTTTTACCTGGACTGATTTTTTTGAATTTTTCGATTTTGAAGTCCAGCGGGATGCATTAACTTTTGCCTAAGTCGCTTGTTTTCAAGTTTCGATTAGCAGGATTTTTTTTTAACAAATCGTGTGACACTGACTTGTCTAACTTGTTTGAAAGGGTTGTGACTGCCTAACTCCTTGCAGTGAGGGGTAACCATTGTGGTTGTGAAGGATAAAAGGTAATGGATCCTTGGATGCACACTCCTTTTTTTGAAATTTGAACGCTCAGTTAAATCAACTGACAACTACCCTACCCCAGGTCAAATGTGAGGGTTTTTTTTTAATGAAAAGAAACTCCTACTTCAAGGCTCAAAAGGGGTTAACGAGGGTTTATCTCCCTTACATCTCCGGTGTTTGGGAATTTGAAACAATGCCTGTACATCATCAGCAAGGTTTTTGTTCAAAAGCATACAATCAGAAGTTTTGCGTCTTTGAATTTCATCATCCTCCCTCAAGAGTTTAAGGCAAGAAAAGTTGGTATTGCAGTGCATACAAATATTTAAAATAAGTGAACACGAATGAAATTCTTCAAGAAAAACATATTCATTGCATTAAAAATTATCATTACAAACACAAACAAGTTTTTACGTGCAGACAGTGTTTAAACAAACAAATGAAAGCTACATATGAAAATGCAGTAAAGGGAGCTGATGATTGCTACTGAGGAGGCTTGGCTCCGACCGGACTGATTGCTTTCGCCGATACCTTTGCAGCTTCGAGCGCTCACTTGAGAGGCTTCAATTAATACGCAGTCCGTCTGCAGTGAAAGTAATGACCCCAGCGTCAATCAGATCTTGCACTTTGTGCTGAAAGGCATTGCACTTTTCAATACTATGCCCCGGCGCTCCAGAATGAAAATCATAATAGATACTTGCGTTGTAGCCTGGTTGGGGAATGCCAGTAAGCGGAGCCAGTGTCCGAAGTTCAACCAATTGAAGTTGGAGGAGATGCCTCAACAGCTGAGCATAAGGTATAGGAAGTGGATCAAAGATCCTCGCAGGCTTCTTCGGCCTCGGTGGGTACTTCTTAACCTTGGGATTGTCTTGGAAAGCCGGAGATAGCCGTTGGCTGGAAAGTTCTAGACCTTTAGGTTGTGAAGAAGATCCCTGAGGTAAATCACATTTTGGGATTGATCCCTCAAGCAATGGTGGAACGACAATTTCTGCTGCAGCCTCGAGCATGGGATTATCATTCTTTCTCAACACGTTTCTTAGGACTTCCATAATCAAGTCCATCTAAGCCTTCATTTGGTTGACCTCTTCCTTCAGAATTTTCTGGTCTTGCATCAAAGCTTGCATGTTCCCCATAAACTGGCCCATTTGGCTTCGTACACCCCTCAATTCTGCTTGAATTTGATCCATAATCCGCTTCCAGCTTCTTTGAAGAGTTTAGTCTGAAATTCCAAAGAAGACCAGATCAGGATGAGAATAACCAGCTTCAGACACCCGTTATGCAAATGTGTATGAGAATGCAATACAGAATGCCATATTCGAATATTTCCAAGGAACCAATCTGCTTTGATTCAGGTTTTTTTTTCACAGAAGAAACATAAGAAATGGATGGAACGCTCAACAGCGAGTCTCAAAGTTAAGATCCTTGGAAATACCAGAACATGTATGCAAAAATGATGATGCAGATGCAACCATGGGATCAAAGCTTCCATAAAGCTCTGAATAACTGTTGTGCTGATGACTGAATAGGTTCAAAATTCTGCGCTGAAGAGAATGTCCGAATAACCAGAATACCAGGCTGATAAGTCCACACTGATAAGAAAACCAGAATACCAGGTAGTATGAAAGTCAAGGTTACATGCAAACCTGTAAACACCCGCCCATCTCACATGTGGGTACTAGAAAACTGAGGATCCTCAATATCACTGGCTCTCAGGTCGAGAAATGATGATACGTTCACCATTTCTGGTTTGGCATCATCATCAATCGAGGAGACCTCAACTGATTCCCCTAAAAAACGATATCCTATAGCAAGGTCCCAGCATTGGGTCCTCGGATAGAGAAGTGTAATAGGTTTGCCATTTCTGGACTGCCATTATCACATCTCGGGAGGAGAGGCGTTGTTGAGTTCTTGGGAGATGGTCGCCAGAGTTGACAGTTTTCCAGGTTATATTCCATCGTCTGCCCCAAATGAGCAGGATAGAATATTACCAAGGAAACCTCGTCTGGATGTGGAGTTTTCATGTATACTAAGTCTGGCCAAATGCCACACAAGTCACACTACTTTCCACGCTAATCATAGGTGTATGCTCAAGCCTGGGTGTTGGGCTTTTCTCACATGAATCCAACCCACCCTACAAACAGAAAATCCAGCAGCAGAACAGAACAGCATAATAATGAAATGCAATGCAATAAATGTGGTAAAAACAGTAAAACAATAATACAGTAATATACAACAAAACAAAACACAACAAATAAACACCCAATGAAAACAAACAAACAAGTGCTAGGATTGACTCGTAAAAGGGGATGGACCAGCAAGAGGTCAACCAGTCCCCAGCAGAGTCGCTAGCTGTCGCTCCCGAGGATTTTCATCCATGGTACAAACGCGAAAGTGGCACAGAAACAGAGTCGCCAGCAATGTGTATTTATCCCAAGAGAGGGAAAGGAAACACTGTGTAAACCTGAGGGAAAGGAAGAGCATGATCTCGCGACCAAGAGAAACGGGTAAGGGAGTCGGTTACGCGAAGGGAAGGTGTTAGCACCCCACACGTCCATCGTACTCGATGGGATCCACGCTTGTTGTCTCGACCAAAGGGTGTCGTCATCTGGAGCTCCGCTGCTACAGGAAATGAGAAGGAACGGGAACGGAAAAGAACGAAGAAACGAGGGAGAAAATAAAAAGAAGTGACTCGATAGGACATCGCTCGTCCTATGCCTACGTATTCCCTCATGCAATGGGAAAGTCAGAGTCCACGTAGTTCGAACACGAACTAAGGGGGGAGGTTGCTCGCCAAGACATCGTCGTCTCGTGCCTACGTATCCTCAATCGGACTAGAGAGAGAAAATCAGAGCAGTCGTAGTTCGACCTAACGAGGTCGATTAGTGTTTTTTATGAGCGACGTTAGATTCGCGTCTGGAAGTTAAGGTCGATGCCTGTTTGCGACGAGATGGAAGTAACGTGCCTTTTTCTGAAAATGATTTGAACTTGAATGATCCTGAAGGATAAAAAGATCTGAATTTGTCTTTTTTTGTTTTTTAGACAGAAGTGGATTGAAGTTAGTTCGTAACTTACATTGCACTAAAGTCTACCATGCGGGAACGAGTGAATCGTATGGTCGCCCCAAAATGGGACGTATGCTAAACACTCTAGAAGAGGAGGGGAGACCCCTCGTTCTTCATTTCCTACACTTAAGGCTCGAGCGCAATATTCGTTATATTTATTAAGTGTTTTAGAAGTGTTATGAGATTAGAAGAGAAGACTCAAAGGAAAAGAAAACGCTACGGGAATTCTATCCTAGTGTTGTCATACAAAGGTGGCCCTATAGTTGAGTTTGAAAGGGGAAACATCTACCTAAGTTAGCATGCAAAGGGAATCCTAATGCTAATCCTACTCCAAGCTTAATCGGAAATTAAGTTGGACTAGGTAGCTCTAAGGGAGTGAATCCAAGACTTAAACAAGTCTTGAGACTCAAGGGAAGAGAAAGAGTGAAAGAGATGAAGAAGAAAGGGAGGTATAAGATGAGAAATAAGATGGGGAAGCAAGCACACCATGCATGTTATATCCAAATCTATCACTAATCATGCTTCAAAAGTTCACACAAGAAAGCTCAAGTAAGCAAGTAAGAGCAAACAAGAAAGGATGCAAGCAAACTTGCATAAGAAGCACAATTAAACATCTTTGAACCTCACACAAAGATGACATGAATAAGGTAAGATGAAAGTATATCTAAGTCAGAATTCAATTCGTGTCATAATCATCCAATTCAAACATGTAAGAATGCTTCACATCATGATACATTATGAGCCAAAGAAGCAACAAGTCAAATGATAATGATATGCATCATACAAATCAAACCATAATGATCATATGAGATGGAAACAAGGCAATGAATCCAAGGGGAAGTAGCAAATGCATAATCAACAAACCAAGATCAAACTCAAATCAATCAAGATGAATCACTAAGCATCACATTCAAGACATGCATCAAAACTAGACAAAGTATTCACTTATATCATTCATGCAAGGCACAAAGGATCATGTGAGGCAAAGAGTGAGAAAATTTCACATAATGAACCCTAAACCAAGAGGACCAGAACCTCAAACATGTCATTCAAATCAAACAAAATTCCTCATGCATTGATTGGGTCATATAAGAAGACATCTCACAAGATTAGGTCAAGCACACCAAAGGATTCAAGTCAAGTTATTGTCAACTTAGAAATTCAAGAACAAATAGGAAAATGGACAAATGAGGATGAATCCTAAGCCACAAATAAGCTAAGACAGTACATGATCACACCAAATAATCATCTCAAGCATCATGCAATCACAAGTAAGCAAAAGCATCCAAACTAGGCCAAGTATCCAAGCATGCTTCAATCAAATTCAAACCACAAGTAGGCCTCAACCAAAAATATAAAAGTGATCCAATAAATTCCCAAAAAATAATCCGACACAAGTTTAAACACCCAATTAATATGTGCAAAAGGATTGGAACATAACTAGTTAAAGAACATGTTCAAAAGTGGTCCACAAGTCAAGATATGTACATAATTGAGCAAGGATCGAGGGTCCATAAAAGTTGAATGGTAAGTCACTAAAAGTAACTCAAACCATTATCAAATCAGTATCAAAACACCCTCATATTATGGTCTAAGAGTGACAAAAAAATCAGCTTCAAAAGGATGAGAAAAGTCACAAAAATGCCTAACCCTTGATGAAGGGTATCATTGGAAACACATCTTCTAATTAAATCTAAATAAAATATTAAAAAGAAGTTAAAAATAAAATAAAATTCATGAAAAATTAAATAAGACATGAAAGAACATAAATGATTTGTTTTGGAATTTTTTGATAAAAGAAAGTATTTTTAATAATTAAAATTAGAACGAAAATAAAAAAAGAAAATAAAAAGGATTGATTGAAATGGAAGGGGTGTATTAGTAAGAAAATCAATATGGCCATAGTTGGGCCGGTACAGTGGGAGTGCGAATAGACGCTTCGCAGGGCCCAAGGTGTGAGGAAATGTGTGTTCAGAATATTTAAATAAATAAAAAAAGAAAGAAAAAAAAACAAATTATTAAAACATGAAATGCTGTAACGGAATAGCCATGTGAACACAAAACATCAATTGGTCATTCTCTACTTAAGTCATAAAAGACAAAAATAAAAATCATGTCCACTCAATTTCTACCACATCAGCGTCATCTCTCCCAAATGCCATGCAACGTGAAACATCCATGTGTGAACAGTGATCGGACGCAAGGATAAAACACAGGGACGCGCCGGCCACCGCCGGCGGCGGCTGGTCCGGCCGGAAAAAGTAAAACGATGATACCTCCCTCCTCAGTTTTTCGCGTACTTTTCGAAAATGCCCTTAGTTTTTCACAAAAATGCCTCTAAGACCATGAAAAATCAGTTTAAAGTAACGAAGCACATGACACCACATCACCAAATCAAGACAACCGATACACAAAATTGTAGTAACTTCATGGAGGTTTCAAGTATGCAACTAGATTGCAAAAATACTCTATAAAAATCATGGAAACCAAGCATTAAAGTAAGCACACAAAAATGAAATCTCAAGTATCACACACAAACAAGCTCTAAACCAATGCCTACATAGTGTAGGATTTCAGATGCAAATGAATGATCATAATCATGGCCTAAAATGGAAGAAACGAGTTCATGGAAATACCTAACGGAGTGGCTCCATTGGCCCTTGAAAGCTTGTAAAAATGGAAGAAAGAAGCTTCTGCACTCTTTAAGGCACCACACAATGAAGATGTAATCCAGAAAGGGCTATAAAATGTGAAGAAAACCCCAAATCCGAAAATGGAAGTTTGAAAGAGAATGAGAATTTTTTATCTGAACCTACCCACTGCAGCCTTGTGTACACGTTTTAGGGTTTGCTGAGTTTATATATGGTGGATTGGGATTAGTTTTGGGCCTGAAAATGGGATGGGGAGTTTGTTTGGAATTTTTGCCAAAAAAGAAACTTGGAGAGTGAGGTACGGGTAGTAGTTTTTTTTAGTGGCTATGGAGTGATTTTGAGTGGAAATGGAACATGTATTAAGTGTGAATAGAAAGTGGCACGTGATGGTGGAGAATGAGGTAGAGTTATCTCTCTTTTGCTTTTCCAAATTTTGGCCAAAATGAGTATTATGCGTGCATGGCATGTGTATGATGGTATGGCACTTGTTTGGTCATTTTGGGCAAATGAGTATGACATAAAAGAGACTATGGTTCGTATGGCAATAAATATGTCATCATTCTTCAAGAAAAATTTCACAAATATGTCACCAACCAATGCCTTAAAATCAACCTAAACATCTTACTTTGCATGAACATATCCTGAGGAATATGGCATCATTTGAGACAACCTTGAGATCAATGAAAAGTAGGAAATGTGGAGAACAAAATTCATGTTGAAATATGGTTGAAACAAGGCCTTGAACCATGTGAAAATTTGTCATGAACATGTATCTTCAAATCTGCCAAAAAAGGGACTTAGAAAAATTCTAAGTTTTTGAACTTGGCAAGATGAAAATAACTAACTTTGGAACACCATAACTCATCCAAGAACAACTCAAATGCCATGGTTCTTATGCCCATTTTAAAGGAAATGCTTCATACTACAACTTTCATGTGGAAGAGATTTTCAAATAAGACCTTGATCATGGTAAAAGGTGGCCTTGAAAGTGGTTAAAAACTTACTAAAAATAGTAAGTTTCTAAAACCCTAGTTTCCAATTTTAGTAACTTTCTCCCATTCTTGATTTTTCGTGAATATTTGAACATTCCTTGATCAAACCTTGTCCATTGATCACATATGACTTGAAAATCAACATGTTGACCTCAAAAATTCAGGAGTTCACTTTTTCACTGCACAGTTGACTTTATTCCCAATTCTCCTGATTTTGAATCTTCTGATCAATTGAAACCCTTCTGAACTAATTTGATGGACAATTCTCCAATCCTGGACACTTAAGGACATGAGGAATATCATGGAATCAATTCTTGCCCAAAAAATCAGAAATAAACTAATTTTATGGCAAAACCCTAATTTTGGTGCCTTCAGTCTAGGAGGAATCAACACATCCTCCAAATCCAAATTCCTCTGAGTATGATGTGTATCTTGTCAGACAATGATGAGATGTGCCATTTGATGATGATAAAAACTCAAAGAACCTGCCCATTGTGGTGTTAAACTCAGGAATCTCAAAACCCTAATTTGAACCATCATGCTAGGAGATTGTGATTCCCTCAGAATTTCTTTGTCAATTGTGATCTTTTGATGAGGTAATGAACAAATTAAGATACCTTGATCCCAAGGCTCCTTTGTGGCTCAACTATTGATAGTATCAAGAACTTTCTCTCCTCTAGCTCCTTGGACAATACACATGAACTTTTGCTTGACCTCCTGGAAAACATCTGCTTCCTTTAAGTTAAGTTAGATACCTTGATCCCATGATAAAACCAAAGATATGCAAAGATGATAATGCAAGAATGAAATGAAACATAAGCCAGTTAGTACTAAAAGTAAGAGGGAAATTTTTGAGGTGTTAAAAGGCCCAGATGAATTCTTTCGAATAGGCGACGATCACGTCGTAGTTTTGGAAACTGTACTGGGACTTATGCAATGTCTGAGGCCCAAATTTATTAATGTACAAAGGGGGTTAGGTCTTACACTCTATTAGAGGCCAAAAAGTGTTTGAAAATAAGAAAGGCGGGGCTTACAACTCAAGGAGAGGCCCAATGAAAGACAGTGACCGCACCGTCGTTTTGAAAATCGTGTCGGAACTTATACAATGACCGTGGCCCAAAAAGGTTTGTGTGTAACAAGGGATGGATCTTATACTCTATTTAGAGGCCCAAAGGTATTTTTTAAAATAAATAAGAGAAATGAGACTTACAACCAAATGGAGGCCCAGATGATTTTGTTTAAAATGCGACGATCGCGCCGCGGTTTTTTTTTAGAAAACGCTGTGGGACTTATACAATGACTGAAGCCCAAAATTTATTTATGTACAAGGTATGAGTCTTACACTCTATTAGAGGCCCAAAAGTGTTTTTTTGAAGTTTAAAAAAATAAAAATTTAGAGAAAACCCTAAACTTGAATTTAAAAGATATAATTTTCAAAGGAAATTAAATAAAAAATGATATAAAATATCAAATATATTCAAAAACAAGTTGTAAACTTTGAAAAATATTTTGAAAAATCATGTTTAATCACATGAAAGTTTGAAATTCATTTGGAATGAAAAGATCAAAGTGAGAATTTCATTTTAAAATGTTTAAAAACAAATAAAATGAAATAAATTACAAAAATTATAAATATATTAAATAAATAATATAAATTGGATTCTTTTGTAAAATAAAATAATTTAACATTTTTGTGACTTTTTAAAAAAAGAACCAATAAAAAATGATAAAAAATAAGAGAGAAATTAATTTTTGAAATCAATTAAATAAATTATCAAAAATTCAAATATTTAAAATTTTGAAAAATGGCGCCAAGAACACTTGTTCTTGGCCGCGTCCCCTATTCTCCCCAGATTTGCGTGTTCTCACTTTTCTCTCTGATTACTCAATGGTTTTGCACGATTCAAACACCAATCTTGCTCGTTTTTTAACAAGGATCACAACCATATAGATTAATTGCATTTATATTAAGTGTGGAGTGAGAAATCAGAGGATGAACTCAAGAACCCTAGTTTTAGTATGAACACTATGAAATTCCACACACGATTCATACATAGCAATTGATTGAGGGTTATTACTCTATATACATGCACAAACAAGATGGTAACTCAAAAATTCATTTATGATGCATGTAATATGTAGTTTGAAGGCTTCAGGCTTACCTCTTGCGGCTGGTGATCGAATTCTATGTTGGAGGTGTTACAGATATTGTATGATGACCTAGACAGCTTTAATGAACCCCAAGTAATGTGTTTGAAGGCTTGGAATGGATTGAATCAGCCCAGAACTTGTTGTGGCACCTCAACTACAAACAGACCAAAGGCTTGAGCAAATGGATGGTGATTTTGGGATTCTGATATTCCAGATGTGTTTCAAGGCCATGGATCGCTGATATATGATGTATATGAGGTGTTGTCATGATCGGTTTAGTTTGAATTGCTTCTTATTTCAAAATTCAATAGTGACTTGAAATAGAAGGAAAATCTGGTTTTTTAAAAGTAATTTTGAGGAAAGCATCAGTTTGGGTGCTTTGGTGTACTTAAACTGATCATAAATGAGCTCTATTTATAGTAGAGAAAGTTTATTTTGCAAGGAATAATGAATGGCAACTGGTACAGGTCTTTGGCCAATGGTTGCATAAAGGAATCCAAGTCTTCCATGGCCATTGACTTGGGTTAGTGCAACAGGTTGTGAGTCCTTTGTTGCAGGGATAAGGCTTGACTCAACTCAGTCAGCAATGTCTTGATGCTTGCCACCTTGTGAATCCATTGAATGCATTGAAACAAAATTGGAGTCTTTGAGATTCTTAGTCTTTTTAGGGGTCACATAGCTATATGTAGATCCTTGGACTTGGGAGGATTATGTATCAGACATTTTCTCTTAGATGTTATCCCTTGAGGTGTCCAAATGGATAACAAGACTTGTAATTGTCCAATTTAGCTAACTCGATCAAAATGCACAAATCTGTCTTGTAAAAATTAGTTTTGGGTGACCAACTTTCAATGGATGTAACTCTTAGCTCAAGTTGAATTAGGATGAGTTCTTATACATTTTGGAAAGCTCTCATGACATATTTTAACTTTGATGTTCAAGATTGGACCTGGTTTAGCTTGGATCAAGGTGAAAAATGGCCTCAAAGTTTGGAAAAAGTGAAATAGATTCTGACTTTGAAAATTTCACTAAGTGTTGGAATAAAAATATCCATTTTCATTTTTTGTGATTTTGATCAAACCATAACTCAAAATCCACGAGGATTTGGAATGAGATGTAGTTGACATATTTGAAGTATGTAAGATGAACTTTCATTTGAGCTTTGGATGGGAGAAAAAGGCCTTGTGGTTTAGGAGTTATGACCTTGCAAAGTTGGTATCATATCACCTTTGTCCCATAACTTATAAAAATCTTGGTTTCTCATGGTTGCCCCTTTTGCAAGAAACCTCACTTTTCTTGATTTTTCTTGATGAATTATGATCAATATCATACATTAACATTGTTTTTGACTTAGGGGAACCATATTTGTGAAAACTTCCAAAAAGTCAAACTTGATTTTGGGCACAGTTGACTTTTTGTCAGATGAATTCCAAACTGTGTAATCCTCTATGAAATCAAGTTCTTGACCTAATTCAAACCTAATGGATGGATTCCATAGGTTTTTTAGGGTGTCTTGAACCATTTCCCAAGGTTTAAGAACATGCATTTCTCAAAAGTCAAAGGCATAGTTGACTTATTCTTCAAAACCCTAATTGTGGTCCATATGAAATTGAAACTTGTGAATCAAGCTTCTTGGATCAATCCATTGTTGTAAATGGATCAATGTGGTGTATTTAAGGTCTTCAAATCATGTCTTGAGGTCTTGGCTCATGTCTTACCTCAAAAGTCAACTCAGGGGTGAATTAGGTCAAGAAACCCTAATTCCTGATTTTTTATTAATGCTTCCCCTGAGATTGTTTTAACTTGATGATTGGGTTCATGAGGTCCCTTTGAGCATATTGGGTCATGCTTTGAAGTATTGGCTCATGCCTAGATGAAAATTTTCATCTGGAGGCCTTGGTCGACCAAAACCCTAATTTGGTGACACTGTCGATCTTGAGGCTTGATCCACTTGGAATGTTGCAACCTTGTGCTTGATTCTTGATGTGGGAGTCCCCTTGATCCTTTAGGGATGTTTGAGAGGTTAAACAAGTTGAAGATCATGTCCTTTCTTGATTGATCCTTTGTCTAAGTGCTCTAAGAGGGCTCAAACCCCTAATTCTTGACTGTAGTGAATGCCCAACCATTCTTAAGGAGATTGATGAAGCATGATAGTACATCCATATTGTGGTGATAATTCTCACAATGATGGTAAATCTTGGTGGTCAAAATTTGGGGTATAACAGATGCCCCTATTTAATCTTCTTGGACCCAGAGGTGTAAATGGCGAAGATATTCGGACATTCAGGGTACAAGAGGATTAAATATCGGAATACCCGAAATTTTGATGGTGGTTATGAATGGTAGTTTGCTCATCCATCTTCTTTTGCTAAGCAAGTTTACTTAGAAAAGGGTAAAACTTCCCCTCGATCCTGGTCTTCAGCCACGAAACTGGTCTTAGTTTCTTTTGAAATAAACTTCCCCTCGATCCAGGTCTTCAGCCACGGAACTGGTCTCAGTTTCTTTTGAAATAAACTTCCCCTTGATCCTAGTCTTCAGCCACGGAACTGGTCTCAGTTTCTTTTGAAATAAACTTCCCCTCAATCCTGGTCTTCAGCCACGGAACTGGTCTCAGTTTCTTTTGAACTAAACTTCCCCTCGATCCTGGTCTTCAACCATGGAACTGGTCTCAGTTTCTTCTTGTCGAATTTCTTTTCCCGACAAGGAACGCTATGTGTAGCAGTTTTCATAAAACTTCTCGCCGAACTATACTGGGGAGACGCCATTTGATGGGAAAAGTTTGAGGTCAGACTTGTTGGGGAAACCCATTTGTCTGAGCTGTAGAGGTGTGCAAACTTCTCTGTTGAAGATGCCATTTGTTGACTCTAATGGGGAAAAATGAGCCCCTTAAAAGACTGTTTTTTGCTTGGGAATATTACATCATACTTTTCTTCGAGATCTTTTCAGAGAAATACCATGTGATGTGATCCAGTTTTGCGGTGCTGATGACTTCATTATCATCGAATTTCTTTTTGGGAGAAAAATCGATGCATTGCCAAGAGTCTTTTGTTAAGAGGCTTTCTCTGGGGATTTTTCTTAATCCGAGAAAGCAAAGATATCATCTTCAATAGTGAAGAGCGATGTTCTAGAGGTGTCTGTCGAATGTCTCCTTGCCTTTCAGAGGTTCAAGTTCTCAAAGTGGCCGAGGACAGTTTCCAATCCAGAAATAAACTGGGGATAGGTTGCTCAGACGATACATTTCCTAACGAGGAAAAAACTCCAACCATGATTTTGTCCTATCCCACATGGAAAGGAAAACTGACAATTTGATTGACAAGAGGACTTTATCACTTGGGAATGAGTATGACCAAAGCGATAGCAATGCAATATGAATATGAATATGAATCAATTATGCATGATGTATGTATGTTTATGCTGACAAAACTGACGCGACATACAGATTAGTGAATGAACACGACTGGATACTCGGCCACCGCGGGGGGATGAAAAGTACCATTGGTTCAAGATAGCAATCATGTATTGCTTAGGAGAGGTTGACCCTATGGGGGAGAAAGAATCGTCAATCGGTCTTAAGAGGTGAGAACTCTGTCGAGGATATCAGATGGGATATTACATCTAAAACGGTTGATCCTTCATTCAGGTGCACTGGTTTAAAATGAGTACTTTGATTCTGCATTTTGAGGTTTAATCACTGTCGGAGAAACCATCGATGTTCTTTTTGACGTTCAAAGTCAAAAGGAAATGCCTTCTTTATTTTAAAAGTATAAGAAAATTTGAAAAGTAAATTCATTTTTGTTTTATTTCAAGAATCATGGATCATGTTAAAAATACCATTTTGTAAAGCAGAATAAAATGAGAATTGCAAATAAAAGCACTAGGGCTCAAATTTTATTGATAGAATGGTAATCACCCAAAAGTGTGATACCATAGAGTATTTACAAAGTTTAGAAAATGTTAATTTTAATGAAAAAGGGCTACGTTGAAACATAACAACCACTATCTTTCTACCAACTTTGAATTCTGGACATTCTAGGCTTCTGTCGAAGGTGACCTTGACTGAAGTTTTCGTGATGGATGACATTACTGCTGAGGAGTCAAATTGATCAGATGTAGTTACTTGCAATGAATCCCTAACTTTTGCCTGGATTGTCCTTTAAGGTTTCCAATCCATCGGGATGATTTTCGCTTATGTCTCTAATTTTTGTATGGACCGCCCTTTCGGATTTTCAATCCACCGAGACGTTTTTTTATTTTTATTTAGGCAAAGTATTTCTTGACTACATCAATATTCTTGGGGTAGGTAAACTCCTCTCCATCCATGGTTGCGAGTCTCAATGCGCCGCCTGAGAAGGCTTTCTTGACCACATAGGGGCCTTCATAATTCGGAGTCCATTTGCCCTGGGAATCAGTGATAAATAATTGTATCATTTTTAGCACAAGGTCTCCTTTCCTGAGGACACGGGGTCGGACCTTTTTGTCGAATGCTTTTTTCATTCTATGCTGATACAACTGACCATGACATAAAGCTGTCATTCTCTTTTCTTCGATTAGGTTTAATTCATCGTGCCTGCTTTGGCACCATTCAACTTTTGTTAGCTTAGCTTCCATCAATACCCTGCTTTGCTCGATACCCGTGTATGTCTGTAATGGGAATGACTTTGATTCATTTATTGCTTTAGGGAATTACTCGACTTAGATGTGTTCGGCAGTGAGGGGCACTGGTTGAACGGCCTGGGGAATTTCTGGGCATGATAGCGGAGCTCAAGTCGTGTTTGAGGCCCGAGTTCACGGTGTGAACCTCCCATCGCGAGCTGGGTGTTCTGCCTGTCACAACACTTTGACGAAGGCGGGCTCGGTTGAGGAACCACTGTCGGGCAGAGACCCAGCTCGATCCTGAGCGGGGTCCTGCCTTGGATGGCATGCGACACTTGTACCTGGGTGCGCATTGTAGTCGGGATGTTATGTTCGTCACTTCGACGAAGCAAACCGACGATTAGAGCCTTAGCTATAGTATTATTTTAGCTTTTTGGCGTTCCATGGTCGAGCAAGTTCTTCCCCGTTGAGGTGTTCTAGGTAGTAAGCCTCATTCTCCGTCTTTGCTCGGACGCGATAAGGTCCTTCCCAATTAGCGGCGAGTTTTCCCTCTCAAGAATCCTTGTGGTTCCTTCTCAAGACGAGGCTGCCCACTTGGAATTCTCGCCGTATACCTTTGGCATTGTGCCTGATTGCAATTTTCTGCTTTAACGAGGCTTCGCGGATAGCTGCTCCTGACCGGACCTCTTCGACGAGGTTGAGCTCTTCCCTTAGTGCCTCATTGTTTGTTTCTTTGTCCAGGGGTGATTTAGTCCGCTTGGATGGTACGTGTATCTCAATGGGGATCACTTGCCTCAGTCCCGTAGGCCAGCCGAAAGGGAGTTTCCCCGGTCGAAGAGTGGGGAGTTGTGCGGTACGCCCACAGGACGTTGTGCAGCTCTGCGACCCAAGTTTTCTTTGTTTCGTCTAGTCTCCGCTTGAGGCCTCGTAGGATTACTCGATTTGCTGCTTCGACTTTCCCGTTAGTTTGGGGGTGTTCGACGGATACGAAGTTTTGTTTCGTGCCCAGTTGAGCGACGAAATCCTGAAACTTCCTGTCTGTGAACTGTGTCCCGTTGTTGGTGACTATCACTTAGGGAATGCCAAAATGAGCGAGGATGTTCTGCTTGTAGAAATGAAGTATTTTAAGGGCCGTTATCTTGGTTAGAGCCTCCGCTTCTATCCACTTTAAGAAGTAGTCAGCGCCTACTATTAAGTACTTATTCTGGTTCGATCCTACTACGAATGGCCCCAGGATGTCCAGGCCCCACCAGGAGAATGGCCACGGGGAGGACATAGCTTTGAGCTTGTTAGGTGGAGCTAGGTGCATGTCCCCGTGCCGTTGGCATTTGTCACATTTCTGTACGTGTTATTTCGCATCCTACTACATGGTTGGCCAGTAGTACCCTGCTCGAAGGGCTTTCCGAGCGAGGGATCTTCCCCCGAGATATTGGGCGTTGATTCCTTTGTAGATCTCGCGCAAGACATGGGCGACCATATCTCCCTCGACGTATTTTAGTAAAGGGATGAAGAACCCTCGCCTGTAGAGTTTATCTTCGACCAGGACGTAGGAGCAGGCCATGTGCCTGACTGTGCTGGCCTCTTTGGGGTCAGACGGGAGTTTGTCCCTAGCGAGGTAGTTTTAAATGGAGGTCATCCAACAGTTGTTGTCGCCAATGACTTGCACGTCGAGGATCGTGGGTGTCTTCTCGATGTTGGGTCGAGGAAGCACCTCCTGGATGACGGACTTATTTCTGGCTTTTTTCTTCGTGCTCGCCAGTTTAGACAGCACGTATGTTATGTTCGCGGGGAACATGCTTTACTTCTACTGTAGCAAACTTCGTCATCTTTTCTTTGACCAGGGCTAAGTATTCTGATAGGTTGTCGTTTTTGGCCTGGTATTCTCCTAGAACTTGAAAGGCCACGAGTTATGAATCTGCGCAGATGACGACTTCTTCTGCTCCTAGGTCTTCGGCCAGGCGCAGACCGGCGAGGATAGCCTCGTACTCAGCTTGGTTATTGGATGTGGGGAAGGATAAGGTGAGTGATACTTTGATGATAATTCCCTCGTCGTTCTCCAAGATGATACCTGCCTCGCTCCCTGCTAAGCTGGATGATCCGTCAATGAAGATGGTCCACTTGCGTGCCTTGTAGGTGGGGGAATCTGCGAATGTCATCTCTGTGACAAAATCAGCCAAATCATGGACTTTAAGGGCTTTTCTGATTTCATACTGAATGTCGAACTCAGACAGCTCTAATGACTATTTGAGTATTCTACCGGCCATATCTGGTCGCCCCAGTAGTTGCTTCACGGGTTGGTCTGTCCGAACCACGATCGTGTGGGACAGGAAGTAGTGCCTCAGTCTTTGCGCAGCGTTAATGAGGGTCAGCACTACCTTCTCTATCTGCTAGTATCTCAGCTCTGGTCCTTACAATGCTTTGCTTGTGAAGTATATAGGCTTTTTCCCGTCGGGCATTTAACGGATGAGGGCGGCGCTAACGACCTCGGTTGCTATTGCGACATAGAGGTACAGAGTTTCGCCGTTATCTGGCCGAGAGAGGACTGGTGGTTTTGACAGTGCCTATTTCAGATGGAGGAGAGCCTGGTCATATTCCTCTGTCCATTCATACGTTGCTTCCTTGCGGAGGAGTTTGAAAAAGGGCAGGGCGTGCTGGGCAGATTTGGCCATAAAACGAGACAGAGAAACGAGCATCCCGTTGAGGGATTGGATGGACTTCTTCGAGTTAGGTGTTGTAAATTTGGAGAATGCCCTGCATTTGTCGGGGTTGGCCTTGATTCCTTGCTCTTTCAGATAGAAGCCGGGGAAGTTGCCCGCCCGTACCCCGAACGTGCATTTTTATGGGTTAAAACGCATTTGGTATTTCCTGGCCTGTTCGAAGACTTTTCTTAAATGGGCCGTGTGATCGGTCTCCTTGTGGGATTTCACGATCATATCGTCCATATAGACTTCGAGCATGTCGCATATCTCTCCCCAGAAGACCTTGTTCATCATCCTTTGGTAGGTCGCACCGGCGTTCTTCAGGACGAAGGGCATTACGTTGTAGTAATAGTTACCCGATTCGGTCATGAATGTCGTGTATTTTTTATCACTTTTTGCCATTGGTATTTGATTGTAGCCTGAATAGGCGTCCATGAATGATAATAGTTTAAAACCGGCAGAGTTATCAACAAGTTTATCAATATTGGGGAGGGGGTAGGCATCATTTGGGCATGCCCTATTGAGATCAGTATAATCAACAAACTTACGCCACTTTCCATTAGATTTTTTTACGAGTACAACGTTGGACAGCCAAGTGGTGTACTTGGCTTTTGAGATAAAGTTTGCCTCAAGGAGGTATTTTACAACTTGTTCTGCAACCTCTATTTTTTTCGGAGACTTCTTTCTCCTACGTTGTGCTACTGCTTTGACGACGGGGTCAATCGTGAGCTGATGGCAGGCGACCGCAGGATCTAAGTCGGGCATTTTCGCAGCACTCCAGGCGAACAAGTATGTATTTTCTCATAGGCAAGCTTTGAGTTGTTTCCTCGCGATGTCGGGGAGGCCCGTCCCTATCTTTACTCCTCGCTGGGGATTGTCGCCGAGCAGGACGAGCTCAAAGTCGCCATCCGGGTCAGGTGCGTCGGATAGGAGTTGTCGCTGGTTGTGGCAGATGAGTTTCTCGGGCAAGCCTGGTCCTTTTTTTGGTCATCTTCGGAGAAGCGGCTGTCGATGTCGATGGAGTCGACGCGTGGCAGTGACTTGGCTTCCTCTGAGCTGCTAGGCAAGGCTGGCTTGCTGGACGTCTTTGGCTTGGTAGCGATGGTGTTGAGTCCCTTGGCGGCTGCTTCGAAGCATCGTTGCGCAACTTCAATGTCCCCGTGTAGTGTGGCGACCATACCTTTTAAAGTGTAGCACTTTATTTTGAGATGGACCGTTGATGGCATGACTACTAGATCGGCCAAAGTTGGCCGCCCGAATATGCATTGGTAGAGAGACGGACAATCAATTACCGGGAATTGAACCTTAATAGATCTGGCTGTCTCTGCAGATCTAAAGGTCACGATCAACTCGACGTATCCCCAGGGTTTCGTGACTGACCCATTAAAACCCTGCAGGTCAGAACCCACGTAGGGAGTGAGGTGCGATTCGTCCAGCTGGAGGGTCGAGAACAGCTGTAAGTACATAATGTCGACCGAGCTGCCTTAGTTGACTAAGATCCTGTGAACATCAAAATTTTCCGTCTGGGCTCTAACATGCAGTGAAATACTTGAGTTTGGGGCACCTCTGAGGAGTTCTTCCTAGTAGAAGGAGATGAAGACTGATCCCTTATGGGCCTTGTCGAGCGTTGTCGCCTTGTTGGAGCTCGTGCTGATCAGGTGCTCGAACTTTCTCTTCACGGAGGCCACGGTGACTTTGTTGAAGCCCCCTCCGGAGATGACCATCGCAGAGGGGAAAGTTTACTATGGGCTGCGAAATACGCGGGAGCACTGAGCTCATCTGGAATATTGAAATCCTCCGGTTGTGATATACTCATGGCGACTTGGAGGTTGGTTTCTTCCGAGGAAGGCACCTCTTCCTCTACTTTCTTTGACTCCTGGGCGTATTGCCGAGGAGCATCCTTCTTCTTCGTAAACTACAGTATTTTGATTTATCGGCGTTCGGCTTGGCCGGTACCTGCTTGGGGAGTCGAACCCCCGCTTGTTTAAACTCCGAGTTAGCACATTTGGAGAGAATCTTTTTACTGGAGACAGTCAAGGGAGTGTAATCGTGGAAATGGCCAGAGGGCCCCTTGTTGTCCTGAGATTCCTGGGGACGATTTTCGCGCCTCCTCTCCCCTCGACGGGATGTCGAGGGTTCCTCGCCTTTGGAGGCCCGGGAATTTTCTTGATGGTGTGAGGCCCAGGCGGAGCTGACCGCTTCCTTTTTCTCGTACTGAATATATGCATGCGCCTTGAGGAGGAAGGCGTCCAGGCTCCTTGGGGGTGCAAGGCCAACAACTTTAGAAAATTCTAAGTCCTCGTTCGAGCAGGAATTTCTTCATGTCGTCGGTGGTGGGGACTTGCACAGCTTCTTTATTAAACCTCTCAATATATGCCCGGAGAGACTCATCCTTTCCTTGGATTATGGCCTCAAGGGACGTTTCGGTCTTTGGGTGCAGCGTGATGCCGTAAAGTGTCTGGAAAACATCCTGCCCAGCTGCTTCCACGACGTGATGGACTCCTCGGGCAGTTGTTTATACCAGGTCATTGCCCCTTTCCGGAGCGTGGTAGGGAATAAACGACATTTGATGGCGCCCCGAACTCCACAGTAGTCTAGCAGCGCATCGATGTTTTCGATGTGTTCATCTGGGTCAGTTGTTGCTTCATAAGTGCCCAAGGATGGTGGTTTCTCCAAACCTTTGGGGAGGCGTGTAACCAGGATCTCTTAAGACAATGGGTCGTTGGGCTCATCGTCGCTGCTGGAACTGATCCAGGAATGGGAGCAGATGCTTCGCTCGGGGACGTGACGACGACTTCTACGGGGTGATTGTGTTCGTGCCCGGCCCTTTGATCTGACTGGGGGTGAACATTGATTTCTCCGGGTTCTCTTATTGCCCGAGGAATGTTGGTTTCACGGGGAAACGTGATCATACTTCCGAACGGCATGGGACTCTGGCTCCTAGCGCACCCAACAGTCAGCTTCTCGCCAGGGATGTGGACTTTTAGATCATCGTCGGTCTTTCCTCGGCTGAGGGGATCTTGGACGGGCAGACTCTTCCAACGCCCCAATCCTCTCGTTTTGTTGGAGGATCAAGAGGTTGGTCTTGTTGATTGCTTCAAGGAGGGTCACCACGGTCGGGTCGACATTGGGTGGAGCTGGAACGGACTGGAGGGCCAGCGCGGGCTGGTCGTTAGCACGGTCAGTACGAGTGGGGGAGGGAGACACAGTAGCTCCGTCTCTCAGACGAATGGCGTCTCCTCCGAGGAAGGATGTAGATCCGTCAACATCAGTTTTGTTGATGGGGAGAAAAGAAGGATTGCGTGCATCTTGGACGTGATATTGGCAAGCCATGATCGTAATCTTGGACAAAGAGTTTGTTTTGGTCGTTGAATCTGAGGTGGATGTTAAGACGGGGATAACAAGTTTCCCACAGACGGCGCCACTGATCGTGAATGCTGATCAGATCCTGAAGTGGGCCAAGAAGAACGTCTGTGATGCTGGATGTGTGAGATGAGGAGGGGGTGTACATGCAAGGCACTCCGATGTTAAAGTAAGAATCGGGAAATAGAAAGGCAAGTACAAAAGTATGAGTTTCTTATGATGATTTTGAATACCTGACCCTCTCAAATGAGAGGATTTTTATAATACCCCCGGCGTGTGGCCAGTAGTCCTTATTTTTGGGGCGAAATAACTGTTTCCTGAAGAATAGGTAACTGCCAAATACTAGTCGTTATGACAGGCGGAGATGCCCAAAACTAGTCGTTGCCACGGGCAAGGGCATAGTTCCGGGCACAGGCGTCATGACCTTTCTTGGATGATGGAGCTGTGCGTAACAGGTAGGAATGTCGGGGAGGAGCAGATGACCTTGAGATTCATCTGTCCATATGTGCCTGGTAGAGGGTCAGAAAGGTAAATGTTGCCCCGCACCAGCTGGACTTAGGCAATTGGGCCGTTCTGAAACCAGAAGTGGATTAGGCCATGCATAGCCATTGGTCCAGTCCGAAACAAAGAGTAATTACCATAAGCACAATGAACAAATTAGAGTGGTTGTTTTGATGATAATGATGAGAATAGAGGAGATGAGGAATGGATGAGACAAAGAGAATTGAGAAAAGAAGAAGAGGAAATGGTGTATGGGTGCACTTTTTTAGGTTGAGGTACTTCAATAGTGAAGCAATACATTATACAATAAAACAACAAAATAATCTACTCATGACTCTTCATTTCCTAATATATTAATTAATTTTTTATAAAATAAACATGTCAAATTATATAATTATATATTATATAATATAAAGTTAAATATTATGGTCGGGGTCGGAGAATCTGCGAGGCGGATGGGTACTTCTCCAATCCCCGCCCCAAACTGTCATCGGGAGAACTTTTCCCTCCATCCCCGTCCCTGTGGGGAATAAAATCTTCAACTATAAAGCTTCAAACAAATAATCTCCACATGGATCTCCGTTAACGAATGCAAATTGACATCCCTAATGATATTAACCATTTTTCTTCCAACAATAACAACTAATGTACTTGTCAAATTGAGTTAATATTTTATTTTCCTAAAAAACAGTGCCCTTATTAAATAGAGATAATACATGCAATATTTATTTCTTTACTTTATTTTGTGAATCAAATGTGCATAGTGTTTATGATCAAACACTAATAATATTTGATTTATGATCTTTAATTAAAAAAATGACAAAATTTTTTGGGAAAATGATGTTTCTCGTGAACAACAAAACAAAAATCAATAAAATTTTAGATTTACGATCCTTTGCATAAATTATAATAAATGAGAAGCAATAATTAAAATATAAGTGAAATGTTGAATGGTTTTACCTTAATTAAGGGTGATTAAAAAGTTTAGTAAAAGAAAGAAATGAAATTGAGAGAATCAAGGAAGCATGAAAAAGGAAGGAAAAGAAAATGAAGAGAGAATTGGAGAAATAGTTTTATGTTTTGTTTCTAATTGGAAGTAGAAAGTAGAAGTCAGACATGCATACACGCCAAAACAATATTGTGTATAAGAGTGAAAATAAATCATGTCAATTAACATGGGCTTAAGGCCTAACATACATAGATCCAAACTAGACCATACTTTTTTTAAGTAGAAAAGATTTAGTATTTTTATAAGTCTATTTAATTAAAATGATTAAGTCCTAACAAAAAAGTATTTTTAAATCTATCAGACCAATTTATTTAAATAAATAAAAATAATTTATGTTATTATTATATTGAATATTATATTTTGAGTTAAAATACAAATATAAAACTTAGTTACCGTGAAGAACTTAAAAATAGGCTAAAAACACCTTATAAATAATGTCATGAATGGTTTTCATAAGTTTTTATAAACAATTAGTCTCACAAAACTTATGCTACCATGTAAGTTAAGATAAGTTGATACAAACAAAACTTATGCTACCATGTAAGTTAAGATAAGTTGATACAAACAGTATTTTCTTTCACTTGATCAAGAATGGTGGATTCAACATATTTCAACAAAGCGGGGTACCGTTCACACACTTTCCGGAATTTAATGACCGAATCGGCATATACTTCCGTTGTGGAAGAATTTAGAATATGAGTCCATGCATCCATAATTTTCTCTACAATGACACCCGACTTGACCATTTTTCCGTCTTCCGACTCCACTTGTTTCGCACCCACCGCGGTCTTAACCCGACTTCGCACATTCTTTGTTATGTGAAATCGACAAAGTAGTGCATTGGAAGAAGGAAAGACCTTTGCAACCGCATTCATCAAGGCGTTGTCGCGGTCCGTAACAATTGCTTTTGGCATTTGAACATATTTCTTCAAATGTGACCGCCACGTCTCCAACCCCCACGTGAAATTGTCCTCTTTCTCACACTCCAAAAAGGCAAAGCCGACGGCATATGTCTTATCCGTAGACGTAACGCCAACCATCTCAAACAATGGAAGACGATACTTGTTTGTCTTGTAGGTGTTATCGAGAATGAGCATTGTCGAGAACGTGTTGAACAACTTGATGGAATCCGGATGAGTCCAAAAAATATCTCGGACCGTAATTCCATCATCGTGATATCTGTATCGAGACACGTAATCGTTGTCCTCCAACACTTTCAACAGTTGTTGCATCTCACTCCTATCTCCCCTAATTGCCTTGTTCGTTTGATACCGAATGTTATACACTTGCTTTATGTTTGCAACATTTTCGGGTTCTTTCCGTTTCAACATCGCAAGTATATTCTTCGGTTGGACAAGGTTCAAGGTCATGTCGGCTATACATATCTTTTCTTCCGCCTTGAGCCGGCATACACTTGGATGTCCTTGAAGCTTTGAGCACATTTCGTGGTTATGTATACCACAACGAACGGTAAATCTTCATTTCTTGGAAACTTACATGTAACCACCAATCTTAAAAGGGCACTCGCATCTTCTAGTACCGGTCTCGTCTTTCTTTAACTTCCGTAGAGGTGCTTGATATTTACCGCTTCTTTCGCAACTTAAAATTACAAAAGCTTTTCTTCTATCCGACCCATATCCGATCTCCCGATATTTACACCGAAGCCAAGCTCAAATGTATGCGATCATGCTTTCACGATCATCAAAGTCTTGCTTGTTGTTAAAGTCACCGCCGACATCAACCGACTTTACGAGCATGCCTTCATCTTTCGGGGAAATCGGCGCAACTAATTCTTTTGCCATGTTATCAGGGTGCACCATATCTATTTATAAACAAGAATAGAACAATTAATATGTATAAATAAAATATATTCAAAAATGCTGAAAATTTAAATTAATTAGCTTC
Organism: Lathyrus tuberosus; assembly: GCA_022829125.1. Classification (NCBI taxonomy): domain Eukaryota; kingdom Viridiplantae; phylum Streptophyta; class Magnoliopsida; order Fabales; family Fabaceae; genus Lathyrus; species Lathyrus tuberosus. The sequence goes on from JALAZF010000164.1 coordinate 2,709,953, forward strand.
AGACATTTTTCCGGATGTGCACATCCGAAAATGTTCATGCTGAATTCGTTCCGGATGTGCAGATCCGGAAGCAGCGTAACTTGTTTTTTCAAAAATGTAGATTGATAATGTAAGCAATGTAGTGGATGAAGTTGAATGTTTACCTGAAATTCAGTATTTCCTTGCTCCCTTTGATTTGTTGCACCAAAAACTTGAACTTTTTGAGTGAGAAATGGGATTGATGAAGTAGAGTTTTTTGAGTTAGTGAGAGTGAGTGTAGTAGGAGAAATGTTGAGAATGGAAAGGGGGAGTGATTATGCAACTTCAAATATATCACCTTTTTTGTCCGGATATATAGATTCAGAGGTATTCCGGATATGCACATTCGGAGATTTTTTTTTATTTTTTAAGGATACAGTGCGTCCGGATGTGCACATCTGAAATCAAGGGGCAAAAAAATAATTTCACGTGGTACCTAAAAAACTTGGGTGTGCATTAAGAAATCCTCTTTCATAACTATTAGAATCCAATTATCCCTAAGGATGGGATACTTTGTTTTGTAAATTTCCATTCCTTTGCATTTTGTTTTCTAATTTCCAGGTAACCAAAATTATAACAAAGCTAAGACTACAAAAACATGACGATGTTTCTAAAAAATATAACAAATCATCATTAAAACAAAACAAAAGGAAAAAAATAATAGCATTAGATTAGTTTGTTGGGGCACTAACGTGCCATAAGGCTAACCTATTCCTCTTTTCATCTAGCCATTCACATTATTTCCAACCATTTACAACCTAATTGAACTTTGTAAAACAGTTTATAACACATACTAGAAATATACGTCAAGCCAATAGTGAAACTGATAATTCAAGTAAAGATGATGTTGATGAATCAGATGAAGACATTAGTGAACACATTAATAGTAAATTTTGATTTGTATTGCCTTTTCTTGTTATAACTAGTTTGAAATTTGTATTATTTTTCCTTATTAATTTGGTAGGACAAGTGATTATTAGTAAGTTGATTGTGTCATTTTTAGTAATGTAACTCAAGAAGTACTTATTATTGATTTTATAGTAATGTTTGGTTGCTTTAAAAATTTGAATGTGATTAGTGTTGCATTGGCTTATTCAAATTAGATTTTTATTTTCACATTATTGGTACTTTGATATTTAACATTAATTATAATATTTTAAATATGAATTAAACACAATTAATAATAAAAATTAGAAACCTGAGAGAGAAATTTCCTGGGAATTTTCAATTTGCTGCGACTTTTCCTGTGAAAATTTCAATTAGCTGTAGTATTATCTACGAGGTTAGCTATTTTACCTACGATTCTTTCCTGCATCTTCTTTCTGCAACTTTACCTGTTAAATTAATTACCCACGAAGGTTTTAACTGAGAACAGAAAATAGCAGGAAGAATCGTAGGTAATACGTTTCCTGCAGAAATTTTGTCAAAATAAGCAGGTAAATCCGCAGGTAAACAGAGTATTTCTAATAGTTTTTTTTTAATAAATAATTTGTATCCAGCAGAATTTGAACCTGAGACCTTGAGAGGAGTACACTCTCAAGACCCAAGTGTTTCTCCACTAGTAGTGACACAACTCTCCGTAATATTTACTACATCCCTTACTCATGTAGCACTCTTTCAGGGTAAGTAGCAGGGCGGCCCAACATTTTTTGAGACCTGAGGCGAAATTTAAAACTAAACTTTTTAATATAATAAAAATATTTTTTAAAAGTTATTATATTTTAGTTATTTTATGATATAAAATCATTAAATTATTATAATCAATTTCATTTAGTATTTTATTTCAATTGATAATAAAATTAACTCATTTAAACATTCTTCTTATTATTTAAAAAAAATTATAATTAAAAAAAATGACAAAATCATAAAAAATAGTTTCTATTATGTTAAAGAAGTAAAAAACTTATCATCTTTACATATAACTTTTAAATTAACAAATCAAATAATATATATTATAATATTATAAATGAGTGTTATTATTATAAAATTTAAATAGATATTATATAATATAATTTAAAATTTTATTTAAAAAAATTAATTAATTAAAATCATATTAAAAAAATGAAAAGATGAGGCCCTAGAGGGTAGCCTTGGTGGCCTACCCTAGGGCCGGCCCTGCTACTTGTTAATTAAGGAATCACAACTAAAGACTCATGACACTAGCATAGTTTCTTTTTTACTCTAGAAACATGTTGAGACAGAGCATATCAACAGTAAGTAATGAAAATTTTGATTTGTATGGTAAGCGATAACCAAACCAAATGTAAATTGCACTGAACCATTCTAAAAAGAACGAACTTTTAATTAAAGTTTTCAAAATGAAGTGTCATGTTGATTATAGTTCATTAACTTCAAGTTAAAAATATAAGCACACAAATTTGCAAGCAACTTATATGAACATTCATTGCATTTCCCAATCAATTGTCATAACAATACCTTACAATTGTGTCCACTAAGTTTGTTTTCTTCTTTTTATATAAGGAAGGGAAATATACTTTCAACACTGGTCAGTAGTCTTCTAAATTTCAATTAATAATACTAACTTTATGAGTTATTTTTCTATCAATCTTTTACTTGATAAATCTTCTCAATGCATAAGCATATTAGAACTAACATAATCTGAACTGGTATTTTGTAAAATTAACTTATGGTAATGAATTATTGCAGTGTTATGGCTGCATAAACCCTCGGCGATGAAGTTTACAATAACTTCTTGGACCATGCCTTCATTTATGATTGAAAAATAACAATAGGCCAGTACTTTGAGAAAACGAGCACAAGTATCATGGAAAAAGAGCCTCCTGAATCATTTAAAATACGTTATGGCGGTTGATCAGATCCAATAGTTGATACATTTGTCGCCAAAGCTCTGACTTATCAGCCTTTCCATTTATGAATTTGATTATCCTCGTGTACTTTCGATGTGAGAAATAGATGATTGCATTATTTTTAAGGATCACATTAGAAACATGCCCAATATTGATGTGTATGGATCATATGGAGTTGTTGCATGGTGCAACACCCTAGCACGTAAGAATAACAATATATAGATTCAAAAATTGTGAACTTTCATTGTCAGTTGTAGTAATACAATATTGATGTTGTGAGATATTGAATCGAACTCTAGTTAAGCATGAGGTCGAAGTCAATTCACATGCTGTTATCGAAGTAATGCGTGTTGTAGTCGAAGTTTGTTCTAACATGCATTAGTTAATATTGTTAGGTTTGTTAGCATATTGAATTGGACCTTGTGTTAAGGATCCAATTGTTTAAGTTAGTTTGAAATCTAAGTTAGCTTGTAATGGATAATTTGTTAAAGGCCCATTAGTTTAGTGTGCTAGGTTTTATTATAAATAGCATGCTAGTCTCTCATTCTAAAGTGTGACAAAACCTAATAAGGGTGAGAGAGGTTAGTTTGTTATTCTTGTATACTTGTAATCCTTGTTTTAAGGAGTAAGGAAAGAATAACAATATATAATCAATCCTTGTTGTTTTTCCCTTTGTTTTCTTTGTTAACCCTAACCCTTGTGAGTTTCTTGTGTATAAAGAAACCGTCTAATACTTTGTTTCAAGGCATCCTTATTCACAACAAATTGGTGCGGTGAGCGTGGAGAAGATGCCTTCAACAAAGTATGAGATCGAGAAGTTCACCGGAGTGAAAGACTTCGGTCTGTGGCGCTTGAATATGAAAGCCCTACTGGTTCAGCAGGGTTGTTTTGAAGCGTTGAAGGGAATGACAACAATGGACGCTGCGTTAACAGAAAAAGAAAAGACTACCATGATAGAGAAAGCACACAGAGCAATATTGTTGAGCCTTGGTGATAAGGTTCTTCGACATGTATCAAAGGAGACGACGTCATCTGGATTATGGGTGAAGCTTGAAAGCTTGTATATGACCAAATCTCTGGTGAACCGACTCTACCTGAAGCAAGCTTTGTATTCGTTCTAGATGAGAGAAGACAAAGCTTTGGCTGAGCAGCTGGATATGTTCAACAAGCTCATTCTTGATCTTGAAAATATTGATGTGAAGATCGATGAGGAAGATCAAGCATTGTTGCTATTGTGTGCTTTGCCTAGAACACATGCTCACTTCAATAAAACTCTCTTGTATGGAAGGGAGTCCCTGACCTTTGAAGAAGTTTAATCAGCCTTGTATTCTAAGGACCTGAACGAACGAAAGGAGCATAAACCTTCGACGGTTGGTGAAGGTCTGGCCGTTAAGGGAAAATTCTTGCGAAAGGAAGGTAAGTTCGACAAGAAGAAAGGTAAAAGTCATCAGAAGTCTTATAGTGGCGAAACATCTGGTTTTCGATGTTATCACTGTAAGAAGGAGGGTCGCACAAGAAAGGTGTGCCCTGGAAGCCTGAAAGATCATGGAGGTAAGGATAATGGCAACGCAACCATTGTTCAAGATGGCTTCGACTCATCTAATGTCCTGGTGGTTTCAAGCAGCGACTCAAGAAAAGAGTGGATTATGGACTTAGGTTGCACTTGACAAATGACTCCAAACAAAGATTTGTTCGAAGAGCTATGTGATCAAGATGGTGGATCAGTGTTGCTGGGAAACAACAAAGCTTACAAAATTGCAGGTATTGGATTTGTGAGATTCAAGCTTCATGATGAGTCAATAAGGTTATTGACTGAAGTCAGATATGTACCTGATTTGAAGAGAAACCTGATTTCTCTTGGTGAATTTGACAGAAAGGGATATGTTTTTCAAGGAGAGAAAAGTATCTTAAGAGTCATGAAGGGGTCGATGGAAGTCTTGAGAGGCGTGAAAAGACAAGGCTTGTATACCTTTAAGGCTGAGGTTGTAAGTGATTCGACAAATATTGCGTCCACGAAACCATTGTCGAAGACAGAAATATGGCACATGAGATTGGGCTATGTCAGCGAAAGAGGCCTGGTCGAATTGGGGAAGTAGAACCTGCTAGGTGGTGACAAAGTCGAAAAGTTTGAGTTTTGTGAATCTTGTGTATTTGGTAAATCCTGTAGGGTGAAATTTAACAAAGGCAAGCAAAGAACACATGGATCCCTTGATTACATTCATCCTGATCTTTGGGGGCCTGCAAGGAATCCTTCACACTTAGGTGCAAGGTATTTTCTATCCATCGTTGATGACTATTCCAGAAAGCTATGGGTATTCATTCAGAAGACGAAGGATGGAACTTTTGAGAATTTCAAAAGTTAGAAGATTCTGGTCGAAACTCAAATTGGCAGAAAGGTTAAGAGGTTGAGAACCAACAATGGCCTAGAGTTCTGCAACAAAGCGTTCAACAGTTATTGTGTTGAGTCTGGGATTGAAAGGCATAAGACTGTAGCAGATACTCCTCAACAAAATGGCTTAGCTGAGAGATTCAATCGAATAATCCTTGAAAGGGTTAGATGCATGTTGGTTAGTGTTGGATTGAAGAAGGTGTTTTGGGCAAAGGCAGTTTCGACAGCAGTTTATCTGATAAATAGATGTCCCTCGACTGCCTTGGGAATGAGGACACCTGAAGAAGTTTGGTCGGGAAATCCACCTAGTCTCGACAGACTGAGAGTATTTGGCTGTGTGGCCTATGCTCACATTAGGCAAGACAAGGTCGAACCTAGAGCTCTGAAGTGCATGTTCATGGGATACCCTGAAAGAGTCAAAGCTTATAGGCTATGGTACCTAGAGTCAGGTCATAGGAGGTGTATCACCAGTCGAGATGTAGTTTTCAATGAAGCTGAGATGACTTTCAAGAAAACTGATGATGCTGACGAAGAGCTGGAACAGGGAGAGATTCATGTTGAGGTGGAGCGTGTTGATGCTGAATTGCGTACCCCAGATGAAGTCGAAGAAGAAGAAGAAGATGTTGTCGAAGAAGAGGAGACTGATAATGACTACCTGCTAGCAAAAGATAGGCCGAGAAGAGTCATCAAGCCACCTCAAAGACTTGGGTATGCAGATCTTATAGCTTATGCCTTAATCTCTGCAAGTGAGGTTCTCGACGAAGAACCCAAAGATTATAAGGAAGTTATGAGGAGTCAAAAGAAGACTGAATGGCTGAAGGCCATGGATGATGAGATGAAATCTCTTCATGACAACAACACATGGGAACTGATCAAGAAACCTGCTGGAGCCAGGTTAGTCAGCTGTAAATGGATTTTCAAAGTTAAGGAAGGAATCGAAGGAGTGGTGTCGAAGAGATACAAGGCAAGGTTGGTTGCTAGGGGGCTCACTCAAAAAGAAGGTATCGACTTCAATGATGTGTTCTCGCCTGTTGTGAAGCACAGGTCCATTCGAATGTTGCTTGCCACGGTGGCACAGTTCGCCCTTGAACTGGAACAGATGGATGTGAAGACTGCGTTCTTGTATGGTGATCAAGATGAAACGATCCTGATGAGGCAACCTGAAGGGTATGTCGAAAAGGGGAAGGAAGATTATGTGTGCAAGCTGAAGAGATCTTTATATAGACTGAAACAATCTCCTCGACGGTGGAATAGGAGATTCGACAAGTTCATGGCACGCATAAGTTTCATCAGAAGTCAGTTTGACCATTGTGTTTACTTCAGATTTCAACCTGGTAATTCATTTGTTATTTTGTTTCTTTATGTGGATGATATTCTAATAGCAAGCAACAATATCGAAGAGGTAATGAGGGTGAAGGCTGAACTCAATAAAGAGTTCGAAATGAAGGATCTGGGAGCTGCGTCCAGGATTCTTGGGATTGACATCCGAAGAGATAGAAAGCAGTCGAAATTATGCTTATCTCAAGAGGCATACCTACGAAAGATTCTCGAAAAGTATGGTATGTCGAATTCAAAGCCTGTTGTGACTCCGACAAACCCTCAATTCAAGCTGAGTATAGATCAGTGTTCCAGTACTGATGTCGAAAGAGCTTATATGAATAGCATTCCATATGCTAATATAGTCGACTCTTTGATGTATGATATGGTATGTACTAGACCCGACATAGCATATGCAGTCAGTCTTGTAAGTAGGTACATGTCGAATCCTGGAAAGGCTCACTGGCAAGCATTGAAGTGGATTTTAAGGTACATAAATGGGTCTCTGAATAGAGTCCTAATTTATGGTGGAGCCTTGGGTGATGATAGTAAAGCAACAATTGAAGGATATGTCGACTCTGATTATGCAGGTTGTATGGATTCTAGAAAATCTATTTCTGGATATGTGTTCACTATGTTTGGCACAACAATCAGTTGGAAAGCAACACTTCAGAAGGTTGTTGCCTTATCAACCACTGAAGCGTAATATATTGCTCTAACTGAAGCTGTGAAGGAAGTATTATGGCTTGAAGGTTTTGCAAAGGAGCTGAAACTTTAAGATCCAGTTATCACTGTTAAATGTGATAGTCAAAGTGCAATACACCTGTCGAAGAATTCAGCCTATCATGAGCGAACCAAGCACATTGATGTGAGGCTGCATTTCGTCAAAGGGGTAATCGAGCATGGAGAAGTCCAAGTGCCGAAGGTCTCGACAGAGCATAATGCTACTAATATGATCACCAAGACGTTGCCAAGTTGTAAGTTTTTTCATTGTATGCAGCTGATAAAGCTGCACGAAGAAAACTAGTCCGTTGTTTTCTTGATGGTAGAGTTAGATCCAAGGTGGAGATTTGTGAGATATTGGATCGAACTCTAGTTAAGCATGAGGTCGAAGTCAGCTCGCATGTTGTTGTCGAAGTAATGCGTGTTGTAGTCGAAGTTTGTTCTAACATGCATTATTTAATATTGTTAGGTTTGTTAGCATATTGAATTGGGCCTTGTGTTAAGGATCCAATTGTTTAAGTTAGCTTGAAATCTAAGTTAGCTTGTAATGGGTAATTTGTTAAAGGCCCATTAGTTTAGTGTGCTAGGTTTTATTATAATAGCATGCTAGTCTCTCATTCTAAAGTGTGACAAAACCTAGTAAGAGTGAGAGAGGTTAGTTTGTTATTCTTGTATACTTGTAATTCTTGTTTTAAGGAGTAAGGAAAGAATAACAGTTTATAACCAATCCTTGTTGTTTTTCCCTTTGTTTTCTTTGTTAACCCTAACCCTTGTGAGTTTCTTGTGTATAAAGAAACCGTCTAATACTTTGTTTTAAGGCATCCTTATTCACAACAGATGTTTTATTAAGTAAATTAAAAAATCTCATTTAGAAGCGGTTGATGCCAGCGTGACTGAGAAATTCAGTGCAGGATCACCCTTAGTTTCGTCATAGTAATGCTTGGCTGGATAAAGACAATATGTAAGTCCCTGGCCATGTAGAGGTCCCGACAGCTTGCTCACAGTGCTTGGCAAAAAAAAGAAAAGAGAACCATGAGAAAGTTACAAAAGCTGTAGGGAAAGAAAGTATCATGTTTAAAATTGGGTGCTCAAAGTATGTACAACCACAAGCCTAATTCATCTGAAAACCACATACCCAATAACAGCTAGACATTTGTGATTTTTGCCTAAGACCTAGCCTCATTTTGTTTTGACTACACATATTTAGAGATCTTCGATCAAACAAAATACCCTTTTATCTAAACATCATGATGTAGATGGTTAGTGAAAAGTATTTTTAGGATTAAACTTAAGATTTTGAGGATTAAACTTAATATTGAATGTGTGAATGCGACAAATTCGTGACAGAGGAAATAGGGAATAATAGTCCTAATAATTTGTCAAACTTGTTTATCTGTATCAGAGCTTCTTGATTTATCTATATCAGAGCTTGCATGATGCTTAGGTGAGATGAGGAGAATTCGAGCCGACGACAGAACTGCGTAACACAATCAGAATTTGATTAACATTAAAATGATGTTAGTATCTCATACTTGGTCAATTCTAAAGGCTTTATAATAATATTTTGAAAATATTGTATTGTCTTATAAACTTTTTTCCTTTCAATCAAGTTGGTTTACATGTGAAGCACAACTATGCAAAGAGCCTAGTCCATTTTGCTGCAAACCTTGGCCCGGTTGTTTGGAAATTTACTGCTAGGAAAATCAGCAGTGTTTTGCCACTAGAACATGAATTTGGTCTTGGATGGGTATCTGAAGATGATGTATCACAGAGGAAACACTCTGCGGTTCGTGATAAGAGAAATGCAGGCACTAATGTACAAGAGGATTATAAAAGTAGATTTTCTTCTCCGTCAAGAATGTTCTCTCTTGCAAATGCATCATCATTGCAAATGCATCAAACCTTTATACCAGTGTGGTTTTGTTCGAAAGAAATCATTAACAATGTCGGTGCCAATCACACAATTCTCATGACAGATAGGTATTATTACTCAACTTTTATAAATTTAATTCAATTATCAAAACTGTATAATAAGATAAAGGGATAAAAATAACCGTTAAAGACCTTATCAGAAAATCCCAAAGGGACTAAAGTACATTGAAGGAAAAAAGAGTGCAGTGATGCAACAATAAATAAATCTAACAAAAGTAATAAAAAGAAACGTAATAAAAAGGGAAATTTCCTACCGGTTAACTTGATTCTAATGCAAGCGTCCATTGTAGACATGCCTACAATGTTCTAAAGAAAACTAATTGAAATTTTTTGATGTATAGACATCGTTCAGTGTGCCAAGCTTTTTCAGCCTTGTCCATCAAGATGTCTTTATATTCATTGTGGTCACCTAACAGGAAATCAATCGTCACCTTCATTCTGACAACATCTTCATTCATTTGTCAAAATTAATTGATAATAGTAACACCAAGGCAAATATTTAATATTCCAAAATTAATTGACCATGTTAGCTCTTAAAGATACCCACCATGACATGAATGTTTGGTGTGAACGACGAACCCATTGCTAGCCATTATAAGACCCGCACCTTGGAGTATTGGCTTCTTATTCAAAATGAACAATTATCACATATGATTGAAAGGTGTTTTATATATGGAAAATGAATACACAATGGTTAACATGAATTGAATATGGCGGTACCAAAATCCTTCAGAAACAAGTCCTACGTGCTCAGCCATATCCCAATTATCTATGTGTTGTGCTTCAAATAGAAAGTTGGGAGGAAAGTAGTTAGTTTGCACCATTTGAGTGATAACTTGTCACTACAAAAATTCAATTGGTAAACAAAATAAGTTAATAGAATAATAAAAGATTCAAATACAAATAATCACAAATACTTTACCATTTCTTTAATGGTCTTTTGTCTAGGGATTATAGTTCTTTTTCAAAGCCCATATCCAAATGATACAAAATATAGTCTTGGACAGAGGAAACCATCAGAAACCAATTGCCAAAACAATCTTCAATTGGTAGATAAATCTAACAAAATTAAAGTGCGAGTAAGAAAGTCAAATGGCTTCACAATATATTTAAGGTAAATTTAATACTTTATGATACCGAACTCATACATGCTTTAGATTCTCAAAATGGGGCATCTAATTCTTTGCATACTCACTAACCAGATCTTCAATTGTTCTACCATAATTTACATCTCTCTACCAAACATATGAAAAAAATTACTTTAAAAACTAGTTTTCTCACCATAAATAAGCATACATATGTTAAATTATTGTCATTAACGAATACATACTACAAACGATGGGGAAGTGACCATATAGATGGGAATGCAACATTCCTCTCAATCCAAATTGTTTTAAGAGACATTAAATGTTACTGTGAAATTAAAAAATGACTACTTTTTCAAAATTAATACCTTGGATCATTCTTAGCATGAAAAACATAATATGAAACTTGTTCTTCTTTAGGTTGGAGTTTCATTTCATGGGAGTTACGAAGTTGGTCTCAACAAACTGTTAATAAGTAATTGATTACATATCCAAAGTAACAAAATAAAATACATAAAAATATAGTTGATTGATTATTACCTTAGATATTAAATTATCTCCTTTAACATAAGTACCAAAGTACACTAATACTAGTATTTAAAAATTTCTCCTTTTACCTTCAGACCACTTATAACTATTCGAATAATGGTATTGATGCTCTTTCTCTATTTCCTACACCAATTATGTAACCAATTATGGAATTAATATATTTTAGAGTGAGTTAAAAATATTTCCATATAATTTTTTTCAATATGTCCAACCTAGAAACAAAATATACGTCAAGCTTGAGTCCTTTTCCATGCACATAATCCACAAATGATTTGATTCCTAATGGAAATGCCTTGCAATCAGGTACCACAGGTCGTCCTACGCTTCCAAATAAAAAACAATAAGCAACAACAAATATTTATTGAGAGAATTATTGAATGATTGAATTTCAAGCATTGTATTAAATCAAATCTTATCCACGTAGAAAATGAATTGTACATGTAACCATATATAATATTCGCAATTCCTGCTAGATTAAACATTAAAGACAACAAATATACCATCACATTGGAAGCATAAAGAAAGTATTTAAATCGGTACGATAAGAGTTAAAAAAAATGTTTCTTAAACATGTATGAGGACTTACTACTTATATATATTTTTAGCAATACTCTTTACCCAAAACATAACAGATGACAATTGAAACAACTTTTCCTTATCCAACGGAAAAGTGTTGTAGTTTGAAGTGTCATAAATAGTATGAAAACGTAATCTGAAAATGGACTTCCCGTAATTTTGAGAGAGGTGTTCTTGCTGACACCGAAACAGAGGAAACATAGAGGAAGAGAATCAGCAAGTGCATTAAAACAATTTTGTTCTGTATCTGCTTTGCATTACTATTAGTATATTAACTCCTAAATTGTTGTGCTAGTCTTAAAAGCAATGCAAATTTGAAATTTGTACAAACGCAAAAATATGATGGTCAATCACCAAAGAGAAATTCAAAACATATAACATAACCGATTACGATGCAGAGTACAAATGTTTTCACAAAATGAGTTTCAATAAAAACCAACACATACTAATGAACACATAAGTCATAACCTAAACAGTCTAGTCCCAAAACAAACTAACTAACAAAATAGAAATCTAAACCTTTACATGCAAAACCACATTTAAAGTCATTTATCAAATAGTTACCGAGATCCACAATCTTGTTATAGTGAAGCTAAACTAAAAAAACAATAAAGGTCGCTACCGTAGACAATCCATCAAAATGCATTTCAAATCCAGAAAAAAAGAATAAAACTTTAGCTCTTATTATGTCATTCAAAGACAATTAAAAAAAGGATTTCTTATCGCACCACCCTTGTTTCTTAGGCACCATCTGAATTTCTGGTTTTGCTCCCTGATTCCGGATGTGCACATCCGGATGCACCATTTTTTTAAAAAACGCTGATGCGTTCCGGAAGTGCACATCCCGAAGCATTCCTGATCTGCAGATCCGAAAAACAGCAGAACTTAATTTTTTTTTAAAAATCGATTTTGTTGTTTGGTCGCATATGTTAATATATCGTCGCAACTTAATATACATTTGACAACATTAATATATAAAATAAAATGATATATATATATATATATATATATATATATAAAATAAACCTCTGTCAAAATACAGTGCATACATCTAAAATAAATAGAATACATCAAACAAAAAACTACTGCGTATGGCGAAGGATGTCTCCTGGCTCCCCTGCTCCTCTGCCCCTACCCGCCATTCTGGATCGATGTCTGCGGTACTGAAGTGCCCCCCGAGCAATCGCAATAATCCTGTCCACGGCAAGTCTGGCACCAGAGCCCTCAGGGAGGTGACCGTCCGCAATGGCCTGCTACGCTATCTGCTCTATCTGACGACAGCGTGGTAGGACATCCTGAGTGTGGTCCAGCTGAGACTGCCGCTCTTCTAATATCTCCTGATGAGCGGGTATGGGTGGCGATCCCTCAGCAGTGGGTACCATGCATGGGTGTGAGACGGTGTAGAACCACACGATGTACCCGGCAGCAACGCTCCAGTCTCTCTCCGCTCTGGTCGCCCGAGCCTCTTCCGATACCAAGTGGGACTGGAAGTCAACATATATCTCATCTATCTGCCTGCGGGTCAAGCCTAGAGGAGCAGACTCATGAGGCATCCTAGGGATCATCTGCGTGTAACCGAACTGACGCAAGACGCGCTCCGGTAGGTATCGGGCAGTAACAGTCGAACTGCATGTCAACCATCCTGAGAACAAACAAACCTCATCGAACGGGCGCGTCACACGGTGAGCGACATAGGTGTCATACAAAACGTCCTCAGCAACCATCCGATCAAGATACACTCTGTAGGGGTCTGGCACCTGGTTCCCTCTGAGCAGAACAAATGCAGCAGCACGTGGCATATCCTCAGTGTACCCGTCGACACCCCCAACCAGTAATGTTGGGAAAGTGCTGTAAAATCCACGCCTGGAATGAAAAACATAACATGGGTGTCAAACATTATAATGAGTATAGAAAGAAAAGAAATGAAAAAATCACTTAGAATATTAGATTGTTACCACGTATAGCGTACAACTGTCTGCCACAGTCTTGGCTGCCCAGCGGCAACCATCAGAGAGCCTGGAATAGGTGTATGCTAGCGCAGCCGCCCCCCAGTTGTACCCGTGGATCTCTGTCTGATCCGAAAGGTACCTGAGGTAGACGACATCAACATAATAGGCGCTGGTGTCCACAAACACCTGTGTGCCGAGCAAAAACAAGTAGTAGCATCTCAGGGCACGCTGCATGTGGATCGCCATCTCAGCTGGATCACCTGATGCCCGTCCTGCCTCTGCAAGCGCCGCAGTAAATCTGCGTGTCAGAAAGGAGAACCGGATGTGTGCGCCTCTCAACTGCGTCATCTTTGCAAGTGTCTCCTCTAGGGTAGCCCCAAGCTCCTCAATCAGCATCACAATCGCGTCCTCGTTCGACATCCTACCGTGACGGAGAAGGATGCCCGTGATCGGTAGATGTAAAAGGCACGAGATGTCATCTAGTGTGATCGTGATCTCGCCGTACGGTAGATAGAATGAGGATGTCTCAAGGTGCCATCTCTCAATAAAGGCCATCAGTATACCGTACATGATCTGGGGATACCCAATCCTAGACAGACCTCTAAAACCAGAGGTAGCAAGTGCAGACGTGAACCACTCATCCCCTGGCAGCACCGCAAGCATGTCCATAACCTTGCCCCCATGGTTATAGAACTTCTGTGAATCCTTCTCCTGAAAATTTCCAAATAAAACAATGTTACAAATGAACATATTTTCAACGAATACAATTCTATAAATAAACCGAGAAAGGTTACCTGCCCTAGCCAGACATATCTGGCAGTATGCTCAGAGTACCCTACGAGTAGGGACATATCAGACGGTCCTCCGGGATAACCGCCCAGCTCATCGAAATCATCATCAGCGTCAACACCCTCATGTGCTGGGTGATCACCCTCTGGAACAGGAACAAGAACAGGGGAACGAGGAGGAGCAGCTGATGGAGCTGGAGTCTCCCGACGACGCTTGCGTGCGGGCTGGGACCCTGATGAACTAGCAGTAGAATCCCGACGCCTCCGAGATGTAGAATCGGCGGCTGAAGGGGGAGTGGCATGTACCTGAGATGTGGAAGTGGCCTGAACCTGTGATGTGGATGGCTGTGGTGTAGGATGTAGTGTAGGATGTCCCTCAGCTGTAGGGGCTACCCCAACTCCCTCTGCGTCGGAAGTCTCGGTTGTAGAGTGCATCCGCTCACGTCGGACAGATGCGTGCTGAGCTATCCGTCCATGTATGGTACGATCGTCTCTGCCAACCATCTAATATGCAAAGCATAATAAATAAATTAGATTTTTTTTTAAATAATTAAACAAAAACAAACAAAATAAAAAATAATAATAGTCTTCCGGATGTGCAGATCCGGAAGGACACATAATTTTTAACGTTGAGTACTTTCAGATGTGCACATCTGGAAACACCCAGAATAATAAACGTTACAATATTTCCGAATCTGCACATCCAGTACGTTTTTTGAAGTTTAAAAATGGCAGTCATGGCCACTGTAACATGCAAAAGGGCATTTTAATGTTCTGATCGTCCGTTTGAAGCAGTAAAAAAGAACTACATTGTCTCTAACCTATGTTATTCATACAACCTAACAATTTCTACACCTAAATGTCTACTCTAAATCGATTACTCAAAAATAACTCCGAAACTCTAAAATTTGAAAACTTACTGATTAAAATGAGATATGGAGGATTTGGAGTGTCTTGATCGTTGTAGAAGTTGCTCTGCGCCGAACTCGGGTGGAAACAATCGAGATTTGTGGTATTGAAAATTTGAGAGTTTGAGAGAGTTTGCGAGAGTTTGGAAAATGGAAAATTGAAGAATGAGGGGGAGGAAGAAGGTCTGGCGCGAACTAATAAGAAATCCTTTCGGAAGTGCACATCAGAATTATTTTCGGATATGCATATCCGGAACACTTCAGCGTTTTTTAAAAATATGGTGCGTTCAGATGTGCACATCCGAAATCAGGAGGCAAAAAAATAATTTCACGTAGTACCTAAGAAACTTGGGTGGTGCATTAAGAAATCCTCTTAAAAAAAGACCTAGTTATACAAAGTGAATTAAATCCTATAAAAATATCAATACTCAATTGTCACAAAAACAATTATCAATACTCAATTGTCACACACAAGCTATCAATTATGTTTAAGTATGGTGACCGGAAAACTTTACCGCAAGAGAGACATGAAATAACGGACGCCGTTTCCAAATTAAGATATACTTGGCTTAAATAAATAAAAGAAGAATCGTTGGAGATAGTTTGAAATGTTGTTCTACTTAATGAGGCAGAATAAAGCTTCATTTTTTTTTTGACAGCTAAAACATAAACTTCATTAAGCCTCAAGGGCATTGACGGAAAAACTAGTACAATCAGGAACAAAACCATACCAGGTTTTGGAACCAACAGATTTAGCAAGATCAGCCATATAATGGCCTTCAACATTCAGATTCCTACTGATATAAGAAAGCTAATAATAGAAAAAGAAGACACTAACATATTACAATCCTTTACAACCATCTCTAATTCAGAGCATTTCGAAATGGAGTTGATGCAGTCCACCACCACACTTGAATCCGAGAAAACAATCAGCTTCATGAATCCAAGAGATTTAGCTAACTCAAGGCTCCACCTAATGGCAAGAGCTTCCGCTAAATTAGAACTAACCCAAACTTCCTCTTTGTGGCACGCGGCGAGCATAACCTCATTCTTCTTGTTTCGCACCACACAACCAAAAGTTACAGCACTATCCTCCAATCGACCCGCATCAACAAACATCGAACAAACCTCATCAGGGGGGGCTTGAGTGAGAGGGTTAGGGATACTTTTCTTCTGCTTACATGTATGATCAACCTCTTCCAAGAATTCAGAAAATGCCTTCCAGGCCCTGTTGGTCACCTCCAGCGGCTCAAACGTCTTCTGCTTGTAAAGGACCTCATTCTGGATACACCAAATTTGCCACAAAGTGAAACAGAAGAGTTGAATTTTAGGGACATCATGGGACGAAAAAACCTGCGACAACCAAACTCCCAAGTCTACCTCGGGTTGGCACAGAATACCCAACTGGGAGGAGAATAGAACCGCCAGAGTAAAGGTACACTGGCGAAAGAGATGATTACAGTTCTCCACTCCAACCTGACAAAACAAACAGTGAGTCTCAATATTCATACCTTTTTTGGCCAGATTTGCTTTATTAGGTAGGATGTCTTTTGCCAGGCGCCAAACAAAGTTCCTAACCTTAGGAGGTAAATGAAGCTTCCATATTTGTTTCCACAAGGTACCTCCAGAAAAAGAAGAAGGACCTGGTTTGAGAGAGTCCTTGAGCTTGCATCTGAGATGATAGGCTGACTTTACCGAATAGGTGCCGTCTTTTTCAAACCTCCAGACCAACTTATCCGGAGGCAACCTTCTGGAGAGAGGAATGCTTCTGATAAGTTTCGCATCATGAGGAAGAAAATTATCATTTAACAGGTCATCCTTCCAAATGCCTAAATCCTCATCAATAAGATCACTCACATATTCAATGTTTGAGCTGGAATTGATGCTTCTCCACACTTTGGCACCTTCCTTCTCCAGAATCCAACAGTCGTCCCAAACCTTAATACTCCTGCCATCCCCCATTCTCCACATAGAACCTTTGTTAACCGCGTCTCTCGCACTAAGAATACTCCTCCAGACGTAACTAGGAACAAAACCAGTTGTCGCATCCGAGATCGAGGATCGAGGAAAATATCTACCTTTAAGAACCCTATCAACCAGAGAGGAATCATCATGGAGCAGACGCCAATAGTGCTTTCCCAAAAGACAGACATTGAAATCCTCCAGCCCCCTAAACCCCATCCCACCAGCTCCTTTAGCTCTCGACAATTTCTCCTAGCTAAGCCAATGAATCTTACGCTTACCATCCTTCGATCCCCACCAAAAGCGAGCCAACATAGCCTCCATCTCCTGGCATAAACTAGAGGGAAGTTTATAGCAGCTCATCACATAACTCGGGATAGCCTGCGCAACAGCCTTGATAAGGACTTCCTTCCCAGCACGTGATAAGAAACCCTCTTTCCATCCCTTAACTTTCTTCCAGACGCGTTCTTTCACAAGCTTGAATATTTCTTTCTTTGATCTGCCCAACACTACTGGAAGCCCCGGATAGCGGGTGTGCTGGGGTATTTGCGATACACCAAACACCTCTTTTAAAGCACTTTTGGTATCCTCTCCCACATTCCTACTGAACGCCACCTCAGATTTGTTCCAATTCACTTCTTGACCAGAAGCAGTCTGGTAATCGACGAGGACTGCTTTCACCACAGAGGCTTCCTTAACATTGGCACGCACAAAAAAAAGGATGTCATCAGCAAAGAGAAGGTGAGAGATGGAAGGCGCCTTTCTAGCAATTTTGAGACCATGAAGATCACCACGCTCCACTTTTCTGCGAATGAGACCTGAAAAAACGTTAGCACACAGAATAAAAAGGTAAGGGGAGAGGGGGTCTCCTTGACGGATCCCCCGCTCAGCAGAAAAACTCTTCGAGGGCTGGCCATTCACAAGAATCTGGTAGGACACTGTAGAAATGCAACGAAAGATCAAGTCCACAAATTTAATGGAAAAGCCCATGGACCTCATTGTTTCCACCACAAAAGACCACTCAAGTCTATCATAGGCTTTAGAAATGTCCAGTTTTACTGCCATAGTCCCTTTCCTCCCGGTCTTCTTCTTCTTGAGCCAGTGAAAGGCTTCCATAGCAATAATGGCATTGTCCGTTATAAGCCTTCCCTGAACAAAGGCACTCTGCTCCTCATCAATCACCTCCGGAAGAATTTTCTTGAGCCTGTTCGCTATAGTCTTAGTGATTATCTTCATGACAACATTACAGAGACTGATAGGCCTGAACTCAGTGGGGGAAGACGGATTCTTACACTTTGGGATAAGCGCAATAAAAGTGGAATTGATAGCTTCCAGACTGAGATTGTTGTTTAGAACATTAAGAGCCAAAGAAGAGATATCCCCACCTACAATGTTCCAGAATTTTTGGAAGAAAAGCGCCGGAAGACCATCTGGACCAGGGGCCTTTAGGGGGTGCATCTGGAATAAGGCTTCTCTAACTTCCCACTCCTCAAAAGCTTTATCACAGAAATCAGCTTTCTCGCTCGACAACCGACCTTTCACAACTTCACAAACTTCCTGGATCATTGATGGGTTAGACGACTTAAAGACTGCCTCGAAATGGCAAACAAGCAGCTTCTCACAATTTTCTTCTCCCTTCCACCATCTATTCTGACTGTCACGGAGTTTTTTAATAGAATTTGTCTTCCTCCGTTGCGTAGCTTTCCCATGAAAAAACTTTGTGTTACGATCCCCGTGGTTAAGCCAGACAGCCCTACTCTTCTGTCTCCAGATTACTTCTAGAATTTCCATCAGCTTGTTACGTTGCTTCTCAAGAGCTTTGTGTTTTGCCAAAGAATCTTCTGACGAGTCCCAGTCTGCCTCATCACCCAATAATGTTTCAATCCTTTCAATGTCTTTTGCCACAACCCCTGCTCTAAGGTGTTTAAAATGTTCATCCAATTCTTTCATCGCATTGATGCGGTGAACCGCATTAGGTCTTCCACCAGTCCAGATACCATCCACCAGCTCCTCACACTTAGGATCATCAAGCTAGGCCTCTTCAAAACGAAACACATGCATTCTCTTCCTTTTCACATCATTCACATCTGCTTCGAGGTTAATAACAATCGCTGCGTGATCAGAACCATGTATGTTTAAATGAAGGACCTGAATGGGATGGAATTTGTTTATGAGAGAGTTTGCGAGAGTTTGGAAAATGGAAAATTGAAGAATGAGGGGGAGGAAGAAGGTCTGACGCGAACTAATAAGAAATCCTTTCGGAAGTACACATCAAAATTGTTTTCGGATATGCATATCCGGAACACTTCAGCGTTTTTTAAAAATATGGTGCGTCCGGATGTGCACATCCGAAATCAGGAGACAAAAAAATAATTTCACGTAGTACCTAAAAAACTTGGATGGAACATTAAAAAATCCTCTTAAAAAAAGACCGAGTTATACAAAGTGAATTAAATCCTATAAAAATATCAATACTCAATTGTCACAAAAACAATTATCAATACTCAATTGTCACACACAAGCTATCAATTATGTTTAAGTATGGTGACCGGAAAACTTTACCGCAAGAGAGACATGAAATAACGGACGCCGTTTCCAAATTAAGATATACTTGGCTTAAACAAATAAAAGAAGAATCGTTGGAGATAGTTTGAAATGTTGTTCTACTTAATGAGGCAGAATAAAGCTTCATTTTACACTTTTGACGAAATTATTAAATAAAAGTTAATAATACTTTAATCCAATAACTACACTAACTCATTTATAACTCCCACCAACCAATTAAAATATAAAAGCCGTCGATGAAAATATTAAACAAAAGTTAATAATAATAAAATTTATTAATTCAGTAACTCCACTAACTCATTTATAACTCCCACCAACCAATTAAAATATAAAAGCCACTCAAAATGGATAAAAAAATATGTTTATTTATTTATTTTGGGTATCTAAAATTTCGTTTAAAACCATAGCAAACCTCCGTATAAATTGACCTACACAAAAATTGATTGCATTCAATAAGATTTATATCCGAGATTTTGAGAGAATCCAACCCTTCACCACTGTACCAACTCTTGAGATTGGATACAAAATATGTTACGTGTATAAAAACAGTTATCCTTTTTCCTCAAATTTCTCTCCAGAATTAATTAATTAATTATTAAAATGAAATTAATAATAATAACAAAAATGTTAAATAAAAGTTAATAATAATAAAATTTATTAACCCGCTAACTCCACTAACTCATTTATAACTCCCACCAATTAAAATATAAAAGTCACTGAAAATGAATAAAAAAACATGTTACGTGGGTTTCTATAATTAAAAAAACAGACATCCTTTATAACTCTCAATTATTCATTAATAATTAATTAATTTTAAATGGCTGAAAAAGTTTTGCATGCTTACTAAGTCATCCTTTATATAACCCCATTAATCCATTATCTCACAATTATGCATAAGGGTTTTATCTGTAACCTCCATTTCTTATGCCAGTATAACTTCTTAACTTATGATAACATCATATTTTCAGAAATCGCAAATAAGTTGTTCAAATTTTTATTTTAATTATTTTTAATTATTCAAAATTTTATCTATTATTTTAAATTTAAAGGTATCAACATGCCCTGAATAGAGAAATTGCATATTGAATTTTATTTCGTTCATTCATTCTCCAATAACCTCCTTTATACCATTAAACGCTTTCTTTAAGGATTACCAGCTTCTTATTTTTAAAAAAGTGCTGAAGAAGTTGGATTGTTGAAGATAGAATGTTACAAAATGAATGTTATAATATTAATTTTTTAATTTATTTTTATAATATATTACATTATTTTATTTTATTTTGATTATATTTTATTTTAAATATTTTTAATTATATTAAATATATATTAATATATTTTCATAAAATATAACTCTTAAACTGTTGATATTTTTTTTATAAAAAAACACAATCAATATGAAATACTTAAATTATATTTTAAATATATATATTATATCCGTGGTTGACGGATATAATATATATATTTAAAATTACAAGTCTTACAAATACACAACAATATATATAAATAAAGTAAGCATTTTTTATACTTTATATTTATAAAATAAAAATGACTTCTTTTTATAATGAACATATTTTAATGTTTCGGATGTAAAATGATCATATTTTTTATCCATTTTTTTTCAATTTATAATACATTTATTAAAAAAAAATCTACTATCATAAAACAATTATTTATAAAATTATATATATAATGAGCCTCAGAAGAAACAATATATAAAATGATATTTTTTAATTGATATTAGATATAAATTATAATTTAATATCTTTTATATATATATATATATATATATATATATATATATATATATATATATATATATATAAATTAAATTTTTTAGAATAACGATGTTTTTCAATGTTTTTACTACAATAATCATTTTTTCTCACAATATACTACTAAAGTACACATGTTTCAAACAAAAAAAAATTAGAGCAAAGAGAAGGCGTCCCACACATTGACTCATACACTAAAATATAAATTCATGCGCCACACATATTGGCGCATGCACCACCAAAGTGCCAATAGGCTTGGCGCATATGTTGTTGGACAAAGAGGAGGGCGCCAATAGGTATGACGCCTATGTGTATTTGTTTTTTATTTTGTTTTATTTTTTAATTAAATTTACAATTAAATAATAATAACAATAAATTTGGGAAATAAAAAAATTAAATACTAATATTATTTAATTTAAATAGAATTACATATGAAAAATTTTATACACATATTTTAACGACCTGCTTGATCATAATGACCATCAGTTTCACACCCCGGCACTGCCCTTTGCCGTTGAGGCCTCCCACGTCCCTTGAGGTGTTTGGTGCCTCCTAGGATTCACCTGAGGTGTTTGGTGTGAAGTACCTGGATTATTAATGTTATCCATGAAATCTAGCATCTCTTGCCAATTTTGTTTAGCAATGTTATTAGGTTGAGTGTTGAGTGTAAGTGGGTTGGTTGTTGGGTGTAGGTGTGTTGGTAATCATGTTGGGCGTTTGACGACAAAGCTCGTAGGCGTGGGTTATTTATAGTATAAAGTAAGTAAGTAAATGGAAATAATGTTATTAACTTACTTTGTCCTGTAGGAAAATGTGAAGTCGTTCTTGTTGACGGGGAGCTAAAGTCGAAATTCTCGACCAAGGTCATGCATAGAGCAAAAGAGCGCAGGAATAAAACGAACAGGTACCTTTATGTGCATTTTTACACAAAGAACTATATAGATTGGACAAAATAGCTGAACTTCAACTATATGTTCTTATTTTATCTATGTCTCTTAACCAAGGTAAATACATAATATTTACAGTATTACCGGTAGTTTCGGAAAATAAAAAGTGACCAAATAGCATCATAATATAAAATTTAGTTTTAATTATTTTGTCGTTCTCGGTTGAATCTCCGGTTAAGACCAAATTTTTATAATGATGTTTAAGGTGCCTTAGATAAATGCCTTAGCCCCTCACCCGCTTATTCAAACAATCGACACCCAAAAGATCATCGCATATTGCATTGTCTTGGTTAACTTTTCCATTAACAACCTTACCTTCGATATGTAGACCCAACAACAAGTACACGTCCTCTAGTGTGACAGTACATTCACCGGGAAGATGAAATATGTATGTTTCGGGTCTGGGTCTCCATCTTTCTAGTAATGCAATGATAAATTTATAGTCAGTAAAGTAGAAAATGTGTGTGTTTCAGGTCTCTATCTTTCATGCATCATAACATGGACATCATTGTCAGTTTTAACTGACTCCTATGCACAATGTGCTTCGTTATTCTTATTCGCAATGTTGAACACTGAAACAAACCTATCAATTCTTCCAATTTTCACTGTCTTTAATCTCTCCGTCTAAGCAACGGGTCAAACTCCTCTCAAGATACTCAAAAGTCTGAGTGTTTCAAAGTCAGATCTTCAACAGAGGCTTGAAAATCAAATAACAAACATACCCATCTCTTTTAATAATCATGTTAGAAAACTTGAAGAATAACTTAAGAATGAAATGAGAAGATGTGTGAAAAATGACGAATAATGGAGTACCTATTTATAAAAAATGGGAATACACATAGGCATCATGTAATACCCTAATTTTTGCCCCTAAGATCCCATGTATCCGTGTGTTTTTATTACTTGCTTTATGTTTGTTTCTATTTACTAACCTCTAACCAAAAATAAAAAAATATGCTGCCGTTTGCTTGTTTTTCTCTCTGTGTGTTGTGCAGGTTTGTCAAAGATAATGAAGTGATTTCAAGTCACAGGTGTTTGTTCAAAAGCAAGATGTCTTGTGTTGAGATTCTTCAATTTATCAGGCAGTGGTGCATATGAGTTTTGGGTTCAAACAGATTCAGACGGCTGTTGTTTCAGTTGTGGCTTGTTGTGTGGCATATGTTCATCAGAGGCTTGTGAAAAAATTCAAGTTTAGTTTTGGGCTAAAAATAAGGGCTTGTTATCCATGATCCATTTCATAGACCATTTTTCATTCCAAACACTATTCACATTTTTTAACCATTTTTTCCATATTCCACTTTTTGCTATCTAAACCATTTTTTCCACTTCTATTTCTTAAATCCATTATCCAAATATCATATCCAACTTCTAAACCATTTTTTTAACCAATTTATCCATACTCCATTTTTACTATCCAAACCACTTTTTTTATATATAACCATTTTTTTTATATCCATATTCCAATCCAACTCTCCATATTTTTCTCAATATATAATATTCATTTTTATACCATTCCTTAACATTTTTATCCTTTCAAAAAAACCAATTTCCATTTATCCACATTTTAGAGTTATCCATTATATCCAAAATTTCTAAATATCCATTTTTAATCCATTTTCCTTTCCTAATCTTTTCATATCCTTTTTTAGTCAATTATCCAATTCCAAAGGTCCATATCCAATTATCAAAAGTCCATTTCACCTAAATCCATAATTTCACTCCAAAAACCCATATCCATTTTTTAAAATTTCCAATTCAATAACCAATTTCTTAAATCCATTTTTTCAAATATCTTTTTTTTTCATTATCCACTTTTCTAAAAAAATTTCTAAAAAACCCATTTTCCTTTTCTTGCATATCCATTTAAACTCTAAATATTTTTACCTTCCATTAACTAAAAAAAAAAACACCCAAGCCCAATACAATATGAAAGGAAAAAAGCTGTGAAAAAATACTTGAATTTCACACTAGCCAAGCAGCCAAAATTCAGCTCAATACACCACACAAACCCAGGCAAACACACAGCCCATTTACATGAAAAAGAAGGAAGTGAAAAACCACACGGCCAGCTCATCAAGCCGTCTCCAACAATTTCCAGCCGGTCCGCAAGCCCAGCCGTGACTCATACTTTCCAGCCACCTCACGCCAAGAACAATTCCAACACAAGCCGTACTACACTTTCAGCCGGCTTCATCACACGCATCCGCAAGCCATACGCTTCACTTCCAGCTCACATCACCAAAACGCAAGAATTATTCAAAACGGCACCACATACGCAAGCCAAAACGCATCAAATGATTCGTACGATCTGCACACTTCAAAACGCAACACGATTCACAACAAAACGCAGCAGTTCAAACACAGTCCAAAACGCAAAAAATCAATCACAAAACGGCAGCGCAAATTCATTTCATTCTCACCTCTTTCCATCTATAAATAAAGCCTTCCCCTCCTTCATTCACCAAGCTTTCACAGCCCTAAAAACTCTGCCAAAATCAAACCAAGCTTAGAAAAACAACTTCAAAGAAAAAACTCCATTGAAGCTCCAATTCCAAAAGCTTCAAATATCACTCCAATCTTCATCAAAAATCGTTTCTAAGAGTGAAATTCTTCATACAACAACAAGAGGAAGAGAGTAGAAGTTGAAGAGGAGTCTTGCTTCCATTTTTCAAGGTAGTTCTAATTTTCCGTCGAAACTTTGAAACTCCGATTCGTCCGATTCTTGCATCGACGGTTAATTGTGATCACATATTTGGAATCCTCTCCGTCTCACGATCGCAACGGTATATGGTTTGAGCTCCGTCGCTCCGATTTGACGGAGCTCAAAAATGGAAGCATGATGTTGTTGTTGATGAATAGTGCGCATGGAAATGGAGAAGAAGCTAATTTCACTTTTCTGACTTTTTTCTTTTTCATTTCCTTTTCTTTGTTTTTTTTTTTGTTTTTTGGTTCTTATTTCTTGTTTTTTTGGAAAGCATTGGGCCTAGCCCATTCATTACTCCACCACCATTTTTCCACTTCCACCTCCTTTGTTTCTTTTTTTAAAAAATATTCTATACTATTTTCTTTAGTTCTTTTCAATTTGTTTTTTTAGTTTTATTTGTAAATTTGGACTTACTACTTTTGTTGGAAACTTTTCTAAAAGAAAAATCTCTTGAAAATTATTTGAGTTTTTTAGCCTTGTTTTTCATTTTTCTTTTTAATGTTGGATTTGGATCACATTTTAAAATTTTATTTCTCTTTAAATTCATTGGACTTAGGGTGTAGATGAAGTTGGATAAATATTCAATAATTCAAATCTATCTTTAAAGTGAATTATCTAATTCACTTTAGGTGCTTTGAGTTAATGATATATTTAGCACTTTAATCCACCAAAATGAGTGAATGAACTTAAAGATGGAATTGTCTTGAACTTGTAATTCAAGTTTGGTTTCCTCTTTCTTCTATTTCTTTTATTTTTGATCGATGAAAGTCGAAGTGATCGTGAAATTTCTTTGTTGAATTTCGATCGAGACGAGATCATTACCACTTTTTCTTTTCGTGTGGCATCGCTTTAGGATAACGATCTCTATATCGTTTATCTCGCGTGCATTAACACATATATCTCATGGCCGGCCTCATTCGTAGGGTAATTGCTCGAACAAATTACTCGGCGTGCGCTTAACATAGACCAAAATTCGCCCCTATTCGGAATAAATCCAATTCGATACTTGTACTTTCGTGGACCGGACTTTGATTAGTCGCGTAATCCCAAGGTTGATTGATTGTTTGCGTTAGTTCCATAAACTTTGAAGCTTGATGCGTAGTTGCTTCGGGTCTCCCGATCTTCTTTCAAGTTTTCATTAAATTTGGCCTAATCGCATCGGTTAATCGCCGTAGTGCAAGACACGAAGCGGAATCGATTATCTTTTTGTTCTTTTGGCCACTTTTTCTTGGTTGTGGATAATTAAGTTCACCATACCATTATTGTGTATATATTAATGTTACATATTATATTGTGATTACTTCTTGCTCCCTTATCTCTTTTATTTTTATGTCTCATATTATCATCCCATATTCATGTTTATATTTCTTTATTATTGCTATTATTTTGTGCTTGATTTTTACTTTGTCCATTTGGACTTCTAAAACATTAATAAAGGCTTAAACCATAAAAAACTTAATTCTCTTCATTTGGACTTTTGGTTACTATCCTATGCTTTGGAGTGATCTCTTTATGGACCTCTTTTGAAGTGATATTGGACTTATGGACCTAGAATTAGGACTTCTTATCCCTTTGCTTGGAGTGTTGATTGAAGACTTGCCTTTATTTGGCCATTTTGCTTAAGGATGGAATTCTTTTAATATTGCTTTGAAGTGGCTTCATTTTGGTTAGATCCTTCTTTTCCCTAGCTTTTATTTCATGCACTAGGATAGTCACTTCTTCTCCTCCCCATTCTTAAATTTTCAAAATCTTCTCTCTTTTTCAAAACCTTCTTGTTTTCAACTTAAAACCGCTTTCATAATAAAACCTTGACTTTTGTCAAGTGACTTTTCAAACTTCATTTTCTTTAATAAATGTCAATCCATCTTAATCATATTTTGACTATTTCATAAAAAATGAAAAAATACAAAACTCATCCAAATTCTTTTGTGCTTTTATGCACCTTTTTCTTTTAAACTTTTCAAAAAGAATTAGACATGAGTCATTTTTGTTGATGAGATGTAAAACTCCTAACCATGGTATTTTGTTGAAAGTATGGTCGTTTTCCACTTAGATGTTGAAGTGATTAGTCTTGTTGATGTTAATCCAAGCAAATCCTCCATCTTAATGTGATGCAAATGTCACTTTCCCATACCTTTGGGTAATTAGTTGAGTATTCTCTCTTGAGAATGACAGGTTGTCTTTTTCAAGATAAAATAAAGCATAACCAATCATTTTTGTTCTATGTACCACGAACTACGAGGTTTTGATCCTACATTGCACATCGTGGGTACGTAGGCATGAGGCGATAAGTCTCTCCAAACACAAAAAATCTTAAAAAATATTTCTCCTCTCATCTCCTCAATCTCTTTACAAGCAAACCATTTTCAGACCAAAAGCAGTGAATACATCAAAGGGCTCCTATAGAGTACTATAGATGTATTGGGTGCGTAAAACCTTCCCTTTACATAACCAACCCCCCTTACCCTTATCTCTTTAGGTTTTGTTCGTTCTTTTTTTCCTTTCCTTTATGGATAAAAATAAAAGTGCGGTGGCGACTCTTGCTTATTTTTGAGTTGAGTTAATTAATAGCTTATACTCACAGATTTTACCGCTACAGAAAAGTGGCGACTCTGCTGGGGAAAGATTGACCTCTTGCTGGTCCATCCCTTGAGGGGTTTAGCCTACTTTGATTTATTTATCGCTTTTTGTTTGATTTGCTTGTTATTTGTTTGTTCTGGTTGGGATGGGGTATTCTGAGAGATAGGCCCAATACACAGGCCTGAGTGCACTTATGATTAGCGTGTTTCATATCCTCTCGCGTTCCATCTCGGCTCGAGGAGGGAATATGAAACACAATCTGGATGTGGTTCTCTCTAGAGAATTCTGCGTTGTGGATTTCCCACGATGGTAGAGCTATCTGGAAGAGCTGCTAAGTCTGGATGACCCTTTTAGGATAACCCCTCTTGTTTTGAAGTGAATCAGCAGACGACCTCTTTGATTGGCGGTAGCATTGTATCCTTCGGGCTGAATGTGCTATTGCTTCTCAAACCTCTGAAGCTGAGGATCTTCCGTTTTGGAGAATCAGTTGAGGCCTCCTCGATTGATGATGATGCCAAACCAAAAATGGTGAACGTATCAATATTTCTCGACCTGAGAGCCCGGGATACTGAACATCCTAGTACCCACATGTGAGAATGGGCGGGTGTTTACAGGTTTGCAGGAAACCCTGACCTTCAACGTACCCGGTACCTTAAAGCGGACCTCTGTCGTCAGCAACAGTTATTCCGGATCTGTGGAAGCTTTGATCACGTGTTTGCTGCATTCATATTGCATTGCATTTGCATCAAGCATCATTCTGCATTGTTTCTTGCCTTTCCCAGGTGTCTTATTGTTTGTTTTTGGTCCTCGTTCAGCCAAGCTGTTGAACCAGTATAATACTTGGGCTAATCTGAAGAAGAAGATGGATCAGTTGCAACAAGAGAACCGTGAGCTTCGTGAAGAAGTATCAACTCTGAATGATGGTTTGGAAAGACTCACTGCTATGATGGAAGCTCTGGTGGCTGCTCAGAATCAGCCACCACCGCCTCCTCCTCCACTTTCAACTCCTGTGCAAGGGACAGTCATTTCTGAGATTGTCTTTACGCCCATTTCTGTGGCGCCTGCTAGTGTTCCTCAGTATTCCATGCCTCCTGGCTACCCCTGGGGCATGCCTCTTAACTTTGTTCCTGAAGGTTATCGGCCACCACCTCCACCTCCTGAAGTTCCAGTTATTCCTACTGTTCAACCTGTGATGACTGTACCACCGTCTGTGGTTCACACTGTTCCTTTTGGTGAAGAGCAAATCTTCCATGCTGCTCAAAGTGAGAATGGCAGTGCTTATGATAGAATGGAAGAGATTCAAGACCAGTTTGTTGAAATGCAGAAAGAGATCAAGGCTCTGAGAGGTAAAGAGTTGTTTGGAAAGAATGCTCATGAGTTATGCTTGGTTCCGAATGTGAAGATCCCGCATAAGTTCAAGACCCCTGACTTTGAAAAGTATAAGGGTAATTCTTGTCCGTTGAGTCACTTGACTATGTTTGCTCGTAAGATGTCGGCTCATAAAGATAATGATCAGCTCCTTATTCACTACTTTCAAGACAGTTTGTCTGGTGCAGCTTTGAAATGGTATATGGGACTTGATAGTGCTCGAGTTCGCACTTTCGAAGATTTGGGTGAGGCGTTTGTGAAGCAGTATAAATATAATGTGGATATGGCTCATGATCGTGACCAGCTTCGGGCAATGGCTCAGAAAGATAAGGAGACATTCAAAGAATACGCGCAGAGGTGGCGCGAGATTGCTGCTCAGATCAACCCTCCTTTGGAAGAAAAAGAGATGACCAAGATTTTCCTGAAAACTCTGAGTCCTTTCTATTATGAGCGTATGATTGCTAGTGCCCCAAGTGATTTCACTGAGATGGTTAATATGGGGATGAGATTGGAAGAAGGTGTCTGTGAGGGACGTTTGTCAAAAGATGGAAATTCTGCTGGAAATTCCAAGAAATATGGGGGAGGATTTGCCAAAAAGAAAGAAGGAGAGACCAGTGTCGTTTTTCGAGAAAGGTATAGAAGACCTCGCAATAGAAGCAATCAGTGTCAGCAACATGTTGCATCTGTCACTCCTGTTATCAGTTCAGCTCCTGTTGCTCAGACAACTTCTGTTCAGCAGCAACGTTCTAATCAGCCAAACAATCAACGGGGCCATTTTCAGAAGGATTTTGATCCGATTCCGATGACCTACACGGAATTGCTTCCTTGTTTGATTAATAAGAATCTTGTTCAGACCCGTCCACCGCCTGCTGTTCCAAAAGATTCACCATGGTGGTACAAGCCTGAAGCTCATTGTGCTTTCCATCAGGGAGGAGCTGGGCATGACACTGAGAATTGTTATCCATTGAAGATGGAAGTACAGAGACTGACAAAAAGTGGTATTCTGTCTTTCGAAGATTCCAACCCTAATGTGAAATCGAATCCGCTGCCTAACCATGGTCAGACGTCTGTCAATATGGTGTATGGTCGTCTTGGTACATTCAAAATCTTTGATATCCGTTGGATCCGAAGGTCTCTTGTGGAAATGCATGCAGTTTTGAGTGAATACCATGATATTGATCATGATTATGCAGCCTGTTGCATCTGTTCTGTGAATCCTCGTGGTTGTGTGATAGTGAAGAGGGACATTCAAAGGATGATGGATGAGAATTTAATAGTCACTGCTAAGAGGGACGAATATCAGAATGAGGTGAATGCTATTGAGCCTCGCTTTAATATTCCTGAAAGAGTTGTTATCTCTTATGATAGTCGGAAGACAGCTGCTACACCTTTGGTCATTCGGTTGCCCGGACCAGTACCCTATGAATCTGACAAAGCTATTCCGTATAAGTACAATGCTACCATGGTAGAAGATGGTAAGGAAGTGCCCATTCCTTCTTTGTCTTCTGTGGTGAGCATCGCTGATGTGAGTAGGGTGACCCGGAGTGGTCGAGTTTTTGCTCCTGAGCCTCCAAAGATTGTGGAGAATGTTATTGCTGGCAAACGAACTCAAGAAGAGAGTCATGTCAATGTTTCTGGTCAGTCCAGTGGTTCGAAGGTTTTTGAGGATGAAGTATTGAAATTGATCAAGAAGAGTGATTACAGTGTTGTGGATCAACTCTTGCACACCCCGTCCAAGGTTTCAGTGTTGTCCTTACTAATGAATTCTGAAGCTCATAGGAAATCTTTGCAGAAGGTTTTGGAACAAGCATATGTTGAGCATGATGTGACTGTTAACCAATTTGATGGCATTATTTCCAACCTCACCGCATGTAATAATTTGAGTTTTTGTGATGAAGAGTTACCCGAGGAGGGGAGAAATCACAATTTGGCTTTACATATCTCCATGAATTGTCAAGAAGATGCGCTTTCCAATGTGTTGGTTGATACTGGCTCTTCTCTGAATGTGTTGCCAAAATCTACTTTATCAAAGCTTTCTTACCAAGGTCCTCCCATGAGGTATAGTGGAGTTATTGTTAAAGCTTTTGATGGATCTCGAAAGACTGTGATTGGAGAGGTTGATCTTCCAATCAAAATAGGACCGTGCTTCTTCCAGATTACTTTTCAAGTAATGGATATCCGTCCTGCTTATAGTTGTCTGCTTGGCCGACCCTGGATTCATGAGGCCGGGGCGGTGACTTCGACTCTTCATCAGAAGTTGAAATTTGTTAAGAATGATAAGCTGGTAATTGTTGGAGGTGAACAAGCAATGCTGGTGAGCCACCTTTCATCCTTTTCATATGTTGATGCTGATGAAACTGTTGGAACTCCGTTCCAAGCTCTTTCTGTTGATGACAAGGCTGTTAAGAAGAATGAGTTACCCATGTCTTCTTTGAAGGATGCTCTGCACGTGTTAGAAACTGGCCGGTCTGACGGTTGGGGCCGAGTCATTGATGTGGTTGATAACCTGGGCAAAACTGGTTTAGGCTTTATGCCTGGTATAGTCAGAAGGGATTTGAAGCGTATTAATGAGACCTTTCACAATGCCGGATTCATCCACAAGGATCACTCTACTGCTGCCATCATTGAAGATGATGAAGAGGAAGAGCTTCCCAATTTTGTGACACATGGACAGATCTGCCAGAATTGGACAGCTGTTGACGTTCCTACTATTGTTCATGTTTCTAAGTAATTTGTTTTTGTTTCTTTCAAAAATACTTTCACTCTGCCCAAGGTGAAAGTGAATTTGTGAGGGCTTTGTTTCAAATTTTATCATCATCAATAAAATGTTATTTTGTTTATCCATATTATGTTTTCCCTTTTTGCTTTATTTCTGAGAAATGGTAACATAAAAAACCAAAATAATAATAATAATGTGATAATCATCTTTATCTGCATGATACTTGCACTTTTCATATTCTAAAATCAAACATAAATCATTGTGCAGATTGATTGTTAAACCCATTGAAAAGAATGACCCCATGCCCCCTCCCAACTTTGAATTCCCTGTGTTTGGAGCTGAAGAAGAGGGTATTGAGGAGATTCTAGATGAAATTTCTCGGTTGCTTGAGCACGAGGAAAAGGCCATTCAGCCTCATGAAGAGCCGTTAGAATTAGTTAATTTGGGTTCAGATGATGATGTAAAAGAAGTCAAGATTGGGGCACTGCTTCAGTCAGATGTTAAGAGGAAGATTATGAAGCTTCTTAGAGAATATGTTGATGTGTTTGCTTGGTCTTATCAAGACATGCCTGGTCTTGACACTGATATTGTGGAGCATAGATTGCCGTTGAAGCTTGAATGTCCACCTGTGAAGCAAAAATTGAGAAGAACTCATCCCGACATGGCTGTGAAGATCAAAAAGGAGGTTCAAAAGCAGATTGATGATGGTTTTCTTGTGACTTCCGAGTATCCTCAATGGGTGGCCAATATTGTGCCTGTTCCAAAAAAAGACGGAAAAGTCCGAATGTGCGTTGACTATAGAGATTTGAATAAAGCGAGTCCAAAAGATGATTTTCCATTGCCACACATTGATATGTTGGTAGATAATACTGCTAAATTCAGTATCTTTTCTTTTATGGACGGGTTTTCCGGTTATAATCAAATAAAGATGGCGCCCGAGGATATGGAAAAAACAACATTCATTACACCCTGGGGAACTTTCTATTACAGAGTGATGCCCTTCGGTTTGAAAAATGCTGGTGCAACGTACCAGAGAGCTATGACCACTTTGTTCCATGATATAATGCATAAAGAGATTGAGGTCTATGTGGATGATATGATTTGTAAGTCGAAGACTGAAGAAGATCATATTGAGTACTTATTGAAGCTGTTTCAACGTTTGAGAAAGTTCAAGCTCCGTTTGAATCCTAATAAATGCACTTTTGGTGTCCGTTCTGGAAAATTGTTGGGCTTTATTGTCAGCCAAAAAGGAATTGAAGTTGATCCTGGTAAAGTTAAAGCCATTCAGGAAATGCCTGCGCCCAAAACAGAAAAACAAGTAAGAGGATTCTTGGGACGTTTGAATTACATTTCCCGATTTATATCCAATATGACTGCCACCTGTGCGCCGATTTTCAAGCTTCTTCGCAAAGATCAGGGTTGTGTCTGGACAGAGGATTGTCAGAAAGCTTTTGAAAGAATTAAAGAGTATCTGCTTGAACCTCCGATTTTGTCTCCTCCCGTGGAAGGAAGACCTTTGATCATGTATTTGACGGTGCTGGAAGAGTCCATGGGCTGTATTCTGGGTCAACAAGATGAATCTGGTCGAAAAGAGTTTGCTATTTATTATTTGAGCAAGAAGTTCACCGATTGTGAGTCTCGGTACTCAATGCTTAAAAAGACGTGTTGTGCTTTAGCTTGGGCTGCCAAGCGCCTCCGCCAGTATATGTTGAATCATACAACTTGGTTGATATCCAAAATGGATCCAATCAAGTATATTTTTGAAAAGCCTGCTTTAACTGGGAGGATCGCTCGTTGGCAAATGTTGTTGTCAGAATATGATATCGAGTACCGAACTCAAAAAGCAATAAAAGGAAGTGTTTTGGCTGACCATTTGGCACACCAGCCAATTGACGATTATCAACCGATCATGTTTGATTTTCCTGATGAGGATGTGATGTACTTAAAGGTTAAAGATTGTGAAGAACCATTACCTGGTGAAGGGCCTGAGTCGGGATCCCGTTGGGGTTTGATTTTTGATGGAGCTGTTAATGAATATGGCAGTGGTGTTGGGGCAATAATTGTTACTCCTCGTGGTTCTCATATTCCTTTCACTGCAAGGTTGATGTTCACTTGCACAAATAATGCGGCTGAGTATGAAGCATGTATTATGGGCTTGGAAGAAGCTATCGATTTGAGAATCAAGGTTCTCGATGTATACGGAGATTCAGCCCTAGTGATTAATCAGATTAAAGGAGAATGGGAGACACGTCAACCTGATTTAATTCCTTATCGAGATTATGCAAGAAGGTTGTTAACTTTCTTCAATAAGGTTGAGTTTCACCATATACCCAGAGCAGGAAATCGAATGGCGGATGCTTTAGCCACTATATCCTCCATGATTGTGGTGAGCCGGTGGAATGATGTGCCCAAAATTGATGTTCTGCGTCTTGACAGACCAGCTCATGTGTTTGCGGTTGAAGAGGTTGTTGATGATAAACCGTGGTATTATGATATTAAATTCTTTCTTCAAAATCAAGAGTACCCGCTTGGGTCATCCAAGAAAGATAAGAAGACTTTGAGAAGGTTGGCTGGTAGTTTCTTCTTGAACGATGACGTGCTGTATAAAAGAAATTATGACATGGTCTTACTCAGATGTGTAGATAGATACGAAGCGGACATGTTGATGAAAGAAATTCATGAAGGATCTTTTGGTACTCATGCCAATGGGCATGCAATGGCTAAGAAAATGTTAAGGGCAGGTTACTATTGGCTGACCATGGAATCTGACTGTTGCAAATTTGTGAAGAAGTGCCATAAGTGCCAGGTTTATGCTGACAAAATCCATGTACCACCAAATCCTCTCAATGTTATCTCTTCTCCATGGCCTTTCTCCATGTGGGGCATTGATATGATTGGAATGATTGAGCCTAAAGCGTCGAACGGACACCGTTTTATACTGGTGGCTATTGACTATTTTACCAAGTGGGTTGAAGCGGCATCATATGCCAATGTGACCAAGCAAGTAGTGGTCCAGTTTATCAAGAACCAAATCATCTGTCGGTATAGCATTCCGAGCAAGATTATCACTGATAATGGGTCGAACCTGAATAATAAGATGATGAAGGAATTATACGATGAGTTTAAGATTGAGCATCATAATTCTTCTCCTTACAGACCTAAGATGAATGGGGCTGTTGAAGTTGCTAATAAGAATATTAAGAAGATTGTTCAGAAGATGGTTGTTACTTACAAGGATTGGCACGAGATGCTCCCTTTTGCTCTGCACGGGTATCGTACATCTGTCCGTACTTCAACAGGGGTAACCCCTTTCTCTCTTGTTTATGGTATGGAAGCAGTGCTCCCGGTAGAGGTTGAAATCCCTTCTATGAGAGTTTTGATGGAAGTTGAATTGTCTGAGGCTGAATGGTGTCAGAGTAGATATGATCAGTTGAATTTGATTGAAGAGAAAAGAATGACGGCCTTGTGTCATGGCCAATTGTATCAACAGAGAATGAAGAAAGCTTTTGATAAGAAGGTTCAACCTCGTGTGTTCAGAGAAGGCGACCTCGTGCTCAAAAGGATCTCGACTTCTACCAATGATTCTAGGGGCAAGTGGACTCCTAATTATGAAGGCCCATATGTTGTTAAGAGAGCCTTCTCTGGCGGTGCATTACTTCTTACAACTATGGATGGTGAAGAGTTCACTCGTCTTGTGAATGCCGATGCAGTCAAGAAATACTTCTCCTAAAAAAATAATAAAAGAACAGCTCGCTAAGTTAAAAACCCGAAAGGGCGGCTTAGGCAAAAATGAGCGTCTCGGTGGGCTGAAAACCCGAAAGGGCGGTCCAGGCAAAAATTAGAGACAAAAAACAGAAATAATCATCCCGG
The DNA here is from genome assembly GCA_022829125.1 of Lathyrus tuberosus. Taxonomy (NCBI): domain Eukaryota; kingdom Viridiplantae; phylum Streptophyta; class Magnoliopsida; order Fabales; family Fabaceae; genus Lathyrus; species Lathyrus tuberosus. Next base: position 2,745,502 of record JALAZF010000164.1, read on the forward strand.
TAGATTGAAAACTCGAAAGGGCAATCTAGGCAAAAGTTAGGGATTCTGGCAAGTAACTGCATCTAGCCAGTCTTGATCATTTGAAAGCAACATTGTCTATCAAGGATTCTGCTTCAATCATCCTCAACTGAAGTCTTGGGCACAGTGGAATTCAAAGTTGTTAGGGAGAATAGTGGCCATTGTATTTCAATGTAACCCTTTCCATGTATTTACCATTTTTCAAACTTTGTAATGATCCATGGAGTTACGCCATTTGCGGGCTTCCATTCTATTAATAAATTTGGGCCTTTGTCCCTTTGTTTGCAATTCTTATTTTGTTTCTGTTTGCAGAATTTCATTTATTTTTTATGATGATTTTTGAAACAAAATGTGAATAATTGATTTAAATTTTTGAAAATTATAAAAACATTTTCCTTTGAGTTATGAATGAGAAAAGGAACGTCAATGGTTATTCCAAGGACAGTAGGGTCGATGTTTTCCTCAGCAGAGTTCGTTCTCGCTCCTTTGGCAGAATTTATTGACAACTCCCCAGTAGAGTTTGTCGATATTTCCTCAGTAGAATTTGTTGATATTTCCTCAGCAGATTTTGTTCCTATGAATGTAATCAGTTGTTGATAAGGGGTTTGGGTTTGTTATGATGTGTTGAATTCATAAGGTCCAGAGCTGTTTGGTTTTCCCCCAGCTAGGTCTTGATTCGAATCTTCTCCAGCTAATTATGTTATGGTCAGGCACTTGAGTAGTTTTAGGTCCACACTTCTCCTTGATGGTAGTTCCCACGCAGAGATTCATTTTTTTGCTGTCCCCAACTGAAATCATGATGATTTACCCTTGCTGATTCCCCAGCGGAGATAGAGCATTACTGTTTCGTTTGCTCTCCAATCATAAAGAAGTGAGGTTAACTTCTCATTTCCCTGGCAAGTCCAAGATGTACTTCTCTCCGGATTGTTTTTCCAGAGATTTATCCTCCTAGTGAAGTTTGTGCATCACTAATGCGGCTATTCCCCAGTGAAGTCACTGATGATATCTCTTTTAGTCACTTGTTGGGTTTTCTCTCATTTTTTATGAGTATTGATCTAAAATCTCCCACAGCTTGACCTGTTGCTATTTTCTCAGCAAGTCCAGGATGATTTGCTCAGAATTGGTTAATCCTCTGAGAGTGTTCTCGTATCTCCAGTAGATCTGCCTTGTTTTCCCAATGGGATTTTGTATAGGTGTTTATATGTCTACAATCCCCAGCGGATTCATTATTTTTGCGAAGCAGATCTCTTCATCCTTTTGAAATGGAAGTTCCTATGAATTTTTATGATCCTCAGGAAGATCCAGAAAGATTTGGGTTGTATGATTCCCCAACAGTGTTCCTGCCATCCTCAAAGCAGAGTTTGTGTTGTTATCCTTTTTGTGGATCATCTATGTTAGAAGATTGATATTCGGGTCTTTCCCCAAGGAGAATCTTCTTTTCTCCAGCAAGATTTGAGCCTTGTAGTAGGATTTATTTTCCTTTGATGGCTTTTGTTTATCTCTTGCAGGATTTCTGCAGCTAAATGCCTAGAAGTGTTGCTAATGATATCTCCATCTTGTTGAGATTAGCTGAGTATTCAGTGGTGTTGTGATGTTTACTCACGCTCTGTTTTCCTTTATGTCTGTTTTGTCAGCATATTCATACTCATAAGCATCGCATGTGCATTCTTTTGTTTTGCATAACATGTTGTTGTTGCATTGTGCATTTTGCATTTGTGTTGGTGCTTCTTTGCTCTCTAGTGTTGTTATCCCCGTAGAGCGTGTGTGTCCTCTCTCCATTTAGAGTGTCGACCCGTAAGCAGAAAAATGCCTATCTTTGTTAATTCCCCACTGAGTTTATTTCTTGTGGAAGATTTTTGATTCAGTTTCCTTCCCAGTTTATTATCTGGATGGAATTAATCCCCAGTTGAGATATATCCTCCTCGGGATGAGTCTTGTTTGACCATTTCTTTCCAGCTTGTTCCTGGGTTGAACTTTGGTCCCCGTAATTTTTGTTTGGATCTCTAGGCTGTGAAACCTAGATTGAGAGTGCATTTATTTTGCACCTTTAAGGATTTTGCGCCCTTCAGCTAAAATCTGCGTATGGTTCAATACTGTTTCGTGGCATTCCTTTATTTGAGAAGCCTGAGACGATGCAGCTAATACCTTTTGTACTCCAATGAATGGTAAGTCTCTTCGGTTTGATGAGACAGTTCGTTGTTGAGGATTTGTGACTCCAATGAATGGTAAGTCTCTTCGGTTTGACGGGACAGTTCGTTGCTGAGATTTTTGTGACTCCAATGAATGGCAAGTCTCTTCGATTTGACGGGACAGTTCGTTGTTGAGATTTTTGTGACTCCAATGAATGGTAAGTCTCTTCGGTTAGACGGGACAGTTCGTTGTTGAGATTTTTGTGACTCCAATGAATGGTAAGTCTCTTCGGTTTGACGGGACAGTTCGTTGTTGAGATTTTTGTGACTCCAATGAATGGTAAGTCTCTTCGGTTAGACGGGACAGTTCGTTGTTGATATTTGGTACTCCAATGAATGATAGGTCTCTTCGGTTAGACGGGACAATTCGCTGTTGAGATTTTGTGACTCTGATGAATGGTAGGTCTCTTCGGTATGCTAGAGATAGTTCATTGTAGAGATTTTGTGACTCCGATGAATGGTAAGTCTCTTCGGTTTGACGGGACAGTTCATTGTCGAGATTTTGTGACTCCGATGAATGGTAAGTCTCTTCGGTTTGACGGGACAGTTCATTGTTGAGATTTTGTGACTCCGATGAATGGTAAGTCTCTTCGGTTTGACGGGACAGTTCGTTGTTGAGATTTTGTGACTCCAATGAATGGTTAGTCTATTCGGTTTGATGAGACAGTTCATTGTTGAGGTATTGCTTTTCTCCAGTGGAGCCTTTTTGTGCTAAGTCTTCCCTGTTGAGTTATATCCTTGATGTGTTATGGTTTATTTCCATATACGGTTATCCCCAGCTTGAATCTTTTCCTCAGCTGAGTCCCAGTAGTTGTGTGGTGTGTTCCCCGGCTAGTTGTTGGTCTCCTGTGATTTTGTTTCCCTGGTGGAGTTTCATTCTCCCGTTCTTCGTTTTGTTGATCTCCTGTGGCTTATTCTCCCCATAGTTGGGTCTTGTGCCTGCATATCATTTGCATAATCATGTCATTTTGTGGTCTCTTAGGGCCAGAAATTGGGTTTATTGTTATATTTAAGTCTCTTCTATCTCGTCGAGACAAAGATGTCAATTTTCTTATCTCCGGATAGAAGAACCTTAAATAGGGGCAGCTGTAATACCCTAATTTTTGCCCCTAAGATCCCATGTATCCGTGTGTTTTTATTACTTGCTTTATGTTTATTTCTATTTACTAACCTCTAACCAAAAATAAAAAAATATGCTGCCGTTTGCTTGTTTTTCTCTCTGTGTGTTGTGCAGGTTTGTCAAAGATAATGAAGTGATTTCAAGTCACAGGTGTTTGTTCAAAAGCAAGATGTCTTGTGTTGAGATTCTTCAATTTATCAGGCAGTGGTGCATATGAGTTTTGGGTTCAAACATATTCAAACGACTGTTGTTTCAGTTGTGGCTTGTTGTGTGGCATATGTTCATCAGAGGCTTGTGAAAAAATTCAAGTTTAGTTTCGGGCTAAAAATAAGGGCTTGTTATCCATGATCCATTTCATAGACCATTTTTCATTCCAAACACTATTCACATTTTTTAACCATTTTTTCCATATTCCACTTTTTGCTATCTAAACCATTTTTTCCACTTCTATTTCTTAAATCCATTATCCAAATATCATATCCAACTTCTAAACCATTTTTTTAACCAATTTGTAAGTTCCTGGATTGGCTGGAATTTTGGTAAAACAACAAGGTGTCCAATGCTGATGTCATGGTGTTGATGTTGCAGCATTGAGTCTTAGTACTGGGCTGTACTAAGTTGTGAAGGTTAACTATGTTTGATGTCATGGGCTTGATGTCATAACATTGCACTTAAAACTGGGCTGTGTTAAGGTTGCTAGTTGCTGAAGTGGATGTCTGATGTCACATAGGTGATGTTGTAACATCAGACCTGCAGAACTGAAGCTAATGACAGCATGGGCTTGTTGTTATTAGGGTCGCGTATTAGCTGGAATTGTGGAGAGTGTTGACTCGTTGGATGAGAATATCTTGGGCTAGATATTTTCTGTTACATGGGAGATTTGATTGCAGGTTTGTTGGAGAATTAAAAGGTGGAAGATTTAAAAAGATTTTGGGGATAAAATCTATTTTAAAAGATTCAGTTTTTAATTAACAAATCTGATCAAATATTGTGACAAATCCAATCCAAATTCAAGGAGCTATATAAAGCGCACAAGACCAAGGAAGAAGGTACAGAAAACAGATTGAAGATCAAGAGCTGGAGGCTTAGAGTCTAGGGTTTGTTTAGAGTACTTGTAATCACACTATTCTAGGTTGAATAGGTGTTGAATTTTCTGTCCTCTCTAGAAGCTGTGAAGCAATAGAGAGTTGTTAATTGATCAAAGCTAGGAAGCAAGATCAAGGGATCTCAAAGAGGTTGTTCTTTGAGTGTTTTAGGGGATTGAGTAGTGTTCTCTATCTAAGTGGTTTCTTAGGTAGAAAGTCACTAGTAGAGTATAAGTTTAGGAGATTGTCAACTGGTGTGTTGAGTCTGTAAATTATATCTACAAGTAGTGAATTTCATCCCTGGCTTGGTATCCCCCAGACGTAGGTAGTTAGACCAAACTGGGTGAACAATTCCTTGTGTTTTCCTGTTGCTTATTCTGTCCATTATTGCAGAGTGTGTTGTTGTGACATCGCACCTTAACATCACACGTCTGGTACCAGAATTTCAATTGGTATCAGAGCAGGCATCCTGTCTGTCTCTGGGTGAGATCTAGGGAAGTTACTTTCTGGTGAAAGATGGACAAAGAGGTTGGAGGATTTGTCAACAGACCCCCTATATTGGATGGCTCAAACTATGAGTATTGGAAGCCTAGAATGACTACCTTTTTAAAGTCATTAGATAGCAGAGCTTGGAAGGTTGTCATTAAAGAGTGTGAAGCTCCTGTTGTGTGTGAAAAAGATGATGCTGGCAAGGATAAAGAAGGCACCTCTAAGCGAAAGCCTGAAGAAGAATGGTCCAAGGAAGAAGATGAGCTTGCCCTTGGGAATTCAAAAGCCCTAAATGCTATCTTCAATGGGGTTGACAAGAACATATTCAGGCTGATCAACTCATGTGAAACTGCTAAGGCTGCTTGGGATATTTTGAAGGCTACTCATGAAGGTACATCTAGAGTGAAGATGTCAAGACTTCAGTTTTTAACATCTAAGTTTGAAAGCTTGAAGATGAAGGAAGAGGAAACTATTCATGACTTCCACATGAGTGTTCTTGAGCTGTCAAATGCATCCAGTGCTCTTGGTGAGAAGATGACAGAAGAGAAGCTGGTAAGAAAGATTCTTAGGTCCCTCCCTAAGAAGTATAAGATGAAGGTAACAACCATTGAAGAATCTCAAGACATCAGCAAGATGAGAGTTGATGAGCTTATTGGATCTCTTCAAACATTTGAACTTGGGCTGAATGAGGAAGAACCAGAAAAGAAGCCCAAGAGTATAACCTTAGTCTCCACTCCTGCAGCAGCTAAAGATGATGAGTCCCAGGAGGATCTGCCTCAGGCTATAGTTATGTTAGGAAGACAGTTCAATAAAGTGTTCAAGAAGATGAACTATAGACCTAGTGTCAAGAACATCTCTTCTGACATCAGCAAGTCAAAAGAGAAAGATGAAGAGAAGATTGCACAAGATAAAGGAGTTCAGTGCTTTGAATGTGAAGGGTATGGACATGTCAAGAAAGAGTGTCCCACATTCTTGAAGAAGCAGAATAAAGGCTTGACAATTTCCTGGTCTGACTCTGACAGTGAAAGTGAAAGTGAGTCAGCAAAGCATGTTGCAGCTTTGACAGGAATTGTTGAATCTGATGATGATAGTGATGGAGAAGTCACTTATGATGAGCTAGCTTCAACCTACAGAGAGCTGTGTTTTAAGAGTGCTGAAGTCTGTCAAGAAAACAAGTGCCACAAGCAACAGATAGCTCAGCTTGAGGATGATAAAGCTGAATTGGAGAAAGAAGTCCTATGTGTCAAAGTTCATCTTGAGCATATGACTAAAACTGTTAGAATGTTGAACAGTGGTACAGCCACTCTTGACAAGATACTCCAGTCAGAAAAAGTTGCTGGAGACAAAACTGGGATAGTATGTGGCCGAAGACAAAGGTACCTCAGAAGCAAGTACTTCAGGTCTAAAGAAGGAAGAGTCACAAACTGTGCCTCAACATCAGCCAAAGAGGCAGAATCTTACTCCCAAGGAAGCTGATGTTGCACAACCTAAGAAGATTGAGAAGAAGACTGGTCATAATCAGAAGAGAAAGCAGCCACAAGGAGCAAGCCAGAATATGCCCCCCTAATATCACAAGAGCATGCAGGAGGCAAGGTTCAAACAGAACATGTTCCATCAAATGTCTCAACATCAAGGAAACATGTATGGATATAATAATGTTGTGCCTCATTATTATGGAAGAAGAAAGCCACACCATCATGGGAGACAATCCAGGAAACAACATTCTCAGCCTCCTTATGGGAGAAGATACCAGCATAATAGAAGGCAGGTCAGTCATGGTACGAGGAGACAACAATATGAGTGGCAGCACTAGCAACATAATGGTGGCAGAAGGTTTAACCACTTTAGAGATGACAGAGTTAGATGCTTCTACTGTGGAAGGTTTGGACATATGCAGTACTCGTGTTTCAAACTGTATGGTTATCCACAATATGCTCCTCAACCCAGACAGAAGGAGGTCAGGCCCAAAGTAGTAAAACAATGGGTTCCTAAAGCTCAGGTCACATGTCTATTGGCTCACACATCAGATGGACATTTTGCTATGGAGGCATGGTACTTTGATAGTGGATGTTCAAAGCACATGACTGGATCCAAGAAGCAGTTGGCAGAGTTTAATCCTTGCCATGCAAATGATGTTATTTTTGGCAATGGTGAAAAAGGAGTAGTAAAAGGAGTTGGAAGAGTGAAGAATCATGATGGTCTTACTCTTGATAATGTGCTCCTTGTTCAAGGGTTGAGTGCTAATTTAATTAGCATAAGTCAACTTTGTGATGAAGGTTACAAGGTAAGCTACACCAAAGATGAATGTGTGGTAGCTGATGAGCAGAATGAGGTACTGATGAAGGGAGTAAGATCCAAAGATAATTGCTATCAGTGGATACCTCAAGTGGACAGCTTATCTAGTGATGATGCTGTAACATCAGATGGTGACATCAAGTGTGAAAGTATGGTGAAAAGTCAATCTGGGTTAATGACTTATGGTGCTGTTACTCCTAAGTTGGATGATGTGTTAAAAGCCAACTTGAGTAGTCAGTTATGTGAGCAAGATGAAGGAGTCAACAATGCTGATGGAAGGATCAAAAGCTGTGACCTTAAGAAGTGTTGGGAGCTAAATACTTGGAAGGCCAAGAAAGATGACAACCTGACTAATGACTCCTATAGTTTAGAAGAAAAATTTCACAAGTTGACAATCCTTAGGTTGGAAGATGCAGATGTTAGAGCTGGTGTTAAAACATCTCAAGTCAAGAAAGGTACTTCTAGCCTTAAAATAAAGAAGTATGATGATGAACTAATTGCAAAAGTGGTTCCTGGGGTTGCTAAACGACTAAAATCAAGGAAGAGGAAAGCTATTGAGTCACCTCCAAAGATGAGAACTGATAAGCAGAAGATCTATGTGGATGGTAATACAAAATCCAGGAGTAAAGTGTTCATCTCTTCCAGAAGTAGGAAGATCAGAGATAAGTCTGATGATAATGTCCAAGATATCTCTCAAATGAAGGAAGTCGTTGTTGTTAGAACTTCTGAGAAAATTCAAAAGGCCATACTAGATAACATTCCTGTGTTTTTCATAATATGGTGGAAGTATGTTCTGGAAAAAGAATTTGGTATAGATATGGTTCAGAGAGGGTGTGGGAACTTATGGTATTCAGGGGTGTATGTTAACTTGAATAAGCTGCTCTGACTGTGTTTTAGTTGGGAGCTTCTTGAAGGACTTCCTTGTGCTATGAGTCCTTTGGATGGTGAAGCTGATGTCCTAAAAGATGTTGTAACATCATGTTTGCTGGTGGTTATATCTGGATGATGATTAAGATTGGACATGTGGAAGAAGTGTTTCTGATTATGTGGATTAGAATGTGAAGTTTAGCATGAATACTGATTTTGAAGACTTCATTAGTATCAATAACTACTGGTGGATGTAATGGTAGAGGTATTGAGATATGATCTGATCATTATCTCTTGAAGAGACTGGATCTCAGTAAAGCTTTTAAGTAAGCTGAGAATTTGTGGAGTTTGTGACACAGTGTTGAGTTTGGATTATTTTGCTGATAGTAAATCCAGTAGTGGAGCATATGTAATACCCTGGTGTCAAGAGTGTCAAGAGTATCCTTGGTGAAGGATGTCTTTGTTCTGGATCTGAAGCTTAGTGCTTACATTATATCTAAGGAGCATCTGCATAGTCATACGGGAGAATGATGAAGTAGAAGGTTTGCCTTGGATGGAGAATGTAGAGAAGACTGAAGTTGATCAGGAAGTCTGAAGATGAAGGTTATGATAGGGAATGATTGTCTGTGGAAAAAGGGACAGTGGTACCAAAATGAATCTAGAGCATTTGTTAATCATGACAGAAGAAGTATGGTTTTGTACAGGGTGTCATAGGACTTACTTGTTGAGGTTTGTCCAATTGTGGCTAAAAAGGGGGAGAAATAGTCAGTCAAAATGATAAGGAGAGCTGCTAGTTGTGATGCAGAAGTGCAGTTATTGAGGGGGAGTTTAGACTGAGCTGCTAGTGAAGATATCATAGCATTTGATATCATAGCATTTGGAGAGTGCAGCCAAGCAGACATCAAGGGGGAGAAGTGCTGCACATTGTGAGCTACTGAACAACTGTGATGCTAGTTCATGTTTTTGAGGGGGAGCACCAATTGGCTGTTGTCAATAATGAAGATGGTGCTGCAGCAGATCAAGTGATGAAGACTATGAAGATTGTCGAACTGCTGCTGATGAAGTTTCAAAATATTAAAGATATTCCGCTGCTGAAGTCTCTGAAGATGCAGAGATTGTTTTAGCCAAAATTAGCCAAAGGGGGAGATTGTAAGTTCCTGGATTGGCTGGAATTTTGGTAAAACAACAAGGTGTTCAATGCTGATGTCATGGTGTTGATGTTGCAACATTGAGTCTTAGTACTGGGCTGTACTAAGCTGTGAAGGTTAACTATGTTTAATGTCATGGGCTTGATGTCATAACATTGCACTTAACACTGGGTTGTGTTAAGGTTGCTAGTTACTGAAGTGGATGTCTGATGTCACATAGGTGATGTTGTAACATCAGACCTGCAGAACTGAAGCTAATGACAGCATGGGCTTGTTGTTATTAGGGTCGCGTATTAGCTGGAATTGTGGAGAGTGTTGACTCGTTGGATGAGAATATCTTGGGCTAGATATTTTCTGTTACATGGGAGATTTTATTGCAGGTTTGTTGGAGAATTAAAAGGTGAAAGATTTAAAAAGATTTTGGGGATAAAATCTATTTTAAAAGATTCAGTTTTTAATTAACAAATCTGATCAAATATTGTGACAAATCCAATCCAAATTCAAGGAGCTATATAAAGCGCACAAGACCAAGGAAGAAGGTACAGAAAACAGATTGAAGATCAAGAGCTGGAGGCTTAGAGTCTAGGGTTTATTTAGAGTACTTGTAATCACACTATTCTAGGTTGAATAGGTGTTGAATTTTCTGTCCTCTCTAGAAGCTGTGAAGCAATAGAGAGTTGTTAATTGATCAAAGCTAGGAAGCAAGATCAAGGGATCTCAAAGAGGTTGTTCTTTAAGTGTTTTAGGGGATTGAGTAGTGTTCTCATATCTAAGTGGTTTCTTAGGTAGAAAATCACTAGTAGAGTATAAGTTTAGGAGATTGTCAACTGGTGTGTTGAGTCTGTAAATTATATCTACAAGTAGTGAATTTCATCCCTGGTTTGGTAGCCCCCAGACGTAGGTAGTTAGACCGAACTGGGTGAACAATTCCTTGTGTTTTCCTGTTGCTTATTCTATCCATTATTGCAGAGTGTGTTGTTGTGACATCGCACCTTAACATCACACGTCTGGTACCAGAATTTCACAATTTATCCATACTCCATTTTTACTATCCAAACCACTTTTTTTATATATAACCATTTTTTTTATATCCATATTCCAATCCAACTCTCCATATTTTTCTCAATATATAATATTCATTTTTATACCATTCCTTAACATTTTTATCCTTTCAAAAAAACCAATTTCCATTTATCCACATTTTAGAGTTATCCATTATATCCAAAATTTCTAAATATCCATTTTTAATCCATTTTCCTTTCCTAAACTTTTCATATCCTTTTTTAGTCAATTATCCAATTCCAAAGGTCCATATCCAATTATCAAAAGTCCATTTCACCTAAATCCATAATTTCACTCCAAAAACCCATATCCATTTTTTAAAATTTCCAATTCAATAACCAATTTCTTAAATCCATTTTTTCAAATATCTTTTTTTTTCATTATCCACTTTTCTAAAAAAATTTCTAAAAAACCCATTTTCCTTTTCTTGCATATCCATTTAAACTCTAAATATTTTTACCTTCCATTAACTAAAAAAAAAACACCCAAGCCCAATACAATATGAAAGGAAAAAAGCTGTGAAAAAATACTTGAATTTCACACTAGCCAAGCAGCCAAAATTCAGCTCAATACACCACACAAACCCAGGTAAACACACGGCCCATTTACATGAAAAAGAAGGAAGTGAAAAACCACACGGCCAGCTCATCAAGCCGTCTCCAACAATTTCCAGCCGGTCCGCAAGCCCAGCCGTGACTCATACTTTCCAGCCACCTCACGCCAAGAACAATTCCAACACAAGTCGTACTACACTTTCAGCCGGCTTCATCACACGCATCCGCAAGCCATACGCTTCACTTCTAGCTCACATCACCAAAACGCAAGAATTATTCAAAACGGCACCACATACGCAAGCCAAAACGCATCAAATGATTCGTACGATCTGCACACCTCAAAACGCAACACGATTCACAACAAAATGCAGCAGTTCAAACACAGTCCAAAATGCAAAAAATCAATCACAAAACGGCAGCGCAAATTCATTTCATTCTCACCTCTTTCCATCTATAAATAAAGCCTTCCCCTCCTTCATTCACCAAGCTTTCACAGCCCTAAAAACTCTGCCAAAATCAAACCAAGCTTAGAAAAACAACTTCAAAGAAAAAACTCCATTGAAGCTCCAATTCCAAAAGCTTCAAATATCACTCCAATCTTCATCAAAAATCGTTTCTAAGAGTGAAATTCTTCATACAACAACAAGAGGAAGAGAGTAGAAGTTGAAGAGGAGTCTTGCTTCCATTTTTCAAGGTAGTTCTAATTTTCCGTCGAAACTTTGAAACTCCGATTCGTCCGATTCTTGCATCGACGGTTAATTGTGATCACATATTTGGAATCCTCTCCGTCTCACGATCGCAACGGTATATGGTTTGAGCTCCGTCGCTCCGATTTGACGGAGCTCAAAAATGGAAGCATGATGTTGTTGTTGATGAATAGTGCGCATGGAAATGGAGAAGAAGCTAATTTCACTTTTCTGACTTTTTTCTTTTTCATTTCCTTTTCTTTGTTTTTTTTTTGTTTTTTGGTTCTTATTTCTTGTTTTTTTGGAAAGCATTGGGCCTAGCCCATTCATTACTCCACCACCATTTTTCCACTTCCACCTCCTTTGTTTCTTTTTTTAAAAAATATTCTATACTATTTTCTTTAGTTCTTTTCAATTTGTTTTTTTAGTTTTATTTGTAAATTTGGACTTACTACTTTTGTTGGAAACTTTTCTAAAAGAAAAATCTCTTGAAAATTATTTGAGTTTTTTAGCCTTGTTTTTCATTTTTCTTTTTAATGTTGGATTTGGATCACATTTTAAAATTTTATTTCTCTTTAAATTCATTGGACTTAGGGTGTAGATGAAGTTGGATAAATATTCAATAATTCAAATCTATCTTTAAAGTGAATTAGCTAATTCACTTTAGGTGCTTTGAGTTAATGATATATTTAGCACTTTAATCCACCAAAATGAGTGAATGAACTTAAAGATGGAATTGTCTTGTACTTGTAATTCAAGTTTGGTTTCATCTTTCTTCTATTTCTTTTATTTTTGATCGATGAAAGTCGAAGTGATCGTGAAATTTCTTTGTTGAATTTCGATCGAGACGAGATCATTACCACTTTTTCTTTTCGTGTGGCATCGCTTTAGGATAACGATCTCTATATCGTTTATCTCGCGTGCATTAACACATATATCTCATGGCCGGCCTCATTCGTAGGGTAATTGCTCGAACAAATTACTCGGCGTGCGCTTAACATAGACCAAAATTCGCCCCTATTCGGAATAAATCTAATTCGATACTTGTACTTTCGTGGACCGGACTTTGATTAGTCGCGTAATCCCAAGGTTGATTGATTGTTTGCGTTAGTTCCATAAACTTTGAAGCTTGATGCGTAGTTGCTTCGGGTCTCCAGATCTTCTTTCAAGTTTTCATTAAATTTGGCCTAATCGCATCGGTTAATCGCCGTAGTGCAAGACACGAAGCGGAATCGATTATCTTTTTGTTCTTTTGGCCACTTTTTCTTGGTTGTGGATGATTAAGCTCACCATACCATTATTGTGTATATATTAATGTTACATATTATATTGTGATTACTTCTTGCTCCCTTATCTCTTTTATTTTTATGTCTCATATTATCATCCCATATTCATGTTTATATTTCTTTATTATTGCTATTATTTTGTGCTTGATTTTTACTTTGTCCATTTGGACTTCTAAAACATTAATAAAGGCTTAAACCATAAAAAACTTAATTCTCTTCATTTGGACTTTTGGTTACTATCCTATGCTTTGGAGTGATCTCTTTATGGACCTCTTTTGAAGTGATATTGGACTTATGGACCTAGAATTAGGACTTCTTATCCCTTTGCTTGGAGTGTTGATTGAAGACTTGCCTTTATTTGGCCATTTTGCTTAAGGATGGAATTCTTTTAATATTGCTTTGAAGTGGCTTCATTTTGGTTAGATCCTTCTTTTCCCTAGCTTTTATTTCATGCACTAGGATAGTCACTTCTTCTCCTCCCCATTCTTAAATTTTCAAAATCTTCTCTCTTTTTCAAAACCTTCTTGTTTTCAACTTAAAACCACTTTCATAATAAAACCTTGACTTTTGTCAAGTGACTTTTCAAACTTCATTTTATTTAATAAATGTCAATCCATCTTAATCATATTTTGACTATTTCATAAAAAATAAAAAAATACAAAACTCATCCAAATTCTTTTGTGCTTTTATGCACCTTTTTCTTTTAAACTTTTCAAAAAGAATTAGACATGAGTCATTTTTGTTGACGAGATGTAAAACTCCTAACCATGGTATTTTGTTGAAAGTATGGTCGTTTTCCACTTAGATGTTGAAGTGATTAGTCTTGTTGATGTTAATCCAAGCAAATCCTCCATCTTAATGTGATGCAAATGCCACTTTCCCATACCTTTGGGTAATTAGTTGAGTATTCTCTCTTGAGAATGACAGGTTGTCTTTTTCAAGATAAAATAAACCATAACCAATAATTTTTGTTCTTTGTACCACGAACTACGAGGTTTTGATCCTACATTGCACATCGTGGGTACGTAGGCATGAGGCGATAAGTCTCTCCAAACACAAAAAATCTTAAAAAATATTTCTCCTCTCATCTCCTCAATCTCTTTACAAGCAAACCATTTTCAGACCAAAAGCAGTGAATACATCAAAGGGCTCCTATAGAGTACTATAGATGTATTGGGTGCGTAAAATCTTCCCTTTACATAAGCAACCCCCCTTACCCTTATCTCTTTAGGTTTTGTTCGTTCTTTTTTTCCTTTCCTTTATGGATAAAAATAAAAGTGCGGTGGCGACTCTTGCTTATTTTTGAGTTGAGTTAATTAATAGCTTATACTCACAGATTTTACCGCTACACATCACACTTATTGGCGTCGATGTCTCAGATATTTTAGTAGTCGATCGGTGTAAATCGATTGAGAGAGACTGAGAGTGAAAACGAATGTAAGAGAATGAGGCTCGTTAACCTTACTCACCCTTCAGCTCAACGTATGTGGGCTTGGATCAATGGCTTCTGACCTAGATAACAGAAGAAGAAGTTCAGGTGCCTGCATCTACTTAGGCCCAAATCTAGTTTCCTGGTGGGCTAAGAAGCAAACTCTAGTAGCCAGGTCTAATTAACCAGTTTTGTAATCACAATACATATTTACGTCTACATCACATAAGCAAATTTCACATTCTACGCCTTTTTCGTCATCTTCAGTTGTCCAATATTATCTGAAGGTATTTCATCGAATACACATTGTTGATTGACATTTGTTATGCTGGAATCCAACATGCTTTTTTAGTTGGCTTAATTGTAACTATGGTCCCCCTATTTTGCATTTTTTTGAGTTTTGATCCCTCTATTTTAAAAACCACGATTTTAGTCCCTTTTTTAAGTTTTGAATTTGATTTTAGTCCCCTTTCCAATTTTAAACTTTATTTAATGATGTGGCATTATCTAAGATGACATGTCAATGTCATGTCATTATAAAATTAATTTGAAATTTTTTATTTAGGATAATTAATTAATTTATATTATTTTAATTAATAAATAAATTAACTATTAATATTTTGTTATTAATTTTTATAATTAATTAATTAATCAAAATTTTAAATGAAATAATTTATTATTAGATTTTATAATTAATTAATTAATCAAATTTTTAAATGAAACAAATATTATAATGTGCTTAAGCCCAAATATTATTACAATCCACTTTAAGTTACTATCACTTGTTTATTTCAGCTTTATATACCTTTTCAAAATTTATTCATAAATCGATGTGGGGCTTTTAATGAATGTTTGTTAAGATAAGAAACCCCTCACATGATCATCAATATCATGCTATTCTCTTCCTCTCTCTTTCTCACCACTGTTCCCTTCCTTTCTACCTTCCAATAAAAAACACCCACCTATAATCAGAGAAAAAAACGTTGTTTTTATAACTCTCTTTGTTTCTTCTTCCACTTCTATTCCATCATCATTATTTTAACCAGAACAAACTACCAAAGGATGAAGTTTGAAAACGATCAAGATAATTGAAGATGATCGAGATGTGATGCTGAGGTGTTCTTTCTTATGCAAATTGGAGATGGCGCCCCTTGAAGATGGAGGTTCCAAGGAAGGAATCCGTTCTCTCATCTCCGAAATTCTGTGATGATCCCCACTGTTATGATCCTACTCCCTTTTCTGTTATTGTTAGTCAATGAAGTTAGTTGAAGAGATATGGTTAGGATTTTTGTATTGAAGAAAAAAAATGAACTGTTAGGAAGTGGTTAGGAGAGTTAGAAATTCTCTTCTGGTAATTGAAAGTGAAAAACGTGGTGTAGTTCTGTTTGAATTTTGGAACTGTTATGAAATGGTAACTGAGTTGGTTAGAGAAAAATTATTAGTTGTGTTAGCATTTTTTGGGACTTTTTCTTCTTCTAGAAAAATTATTGTTGCTTTAGGGACTTTTTCTTCTGCTATAAACTGGTTCTGTTGTATCTTCCTGCTATGTATTTACATTGCTGAAGTTACTTTATGTATGTACTGCACAATGAATAGACTATGTATATCATACTTATTCTTCATCAAATTGAAAATCTCCAATCCTTTGGTAACCAAACCAGAATGTCCACAAGCAGTTAAACGTTCAATAAAAGTAAACGTGCAATGGAATGGTAAGGCAACATAAGACATGTTTTATAGGATCTATTTTATGTGAGTTGCACTATAAAGAAGAAGGAGAAGCTGCTGTAATTGACACACGTTTGTAAAGAAGGAGAAATTGTGTGGGCACAAGTCCCACATCGATTTATCTACAAGTTATGAAAGGGTATATAAAGCTGAAAAAAACAAGGGGTAATAACTTAAATAAATTGAGCAACTAATTTCTAGAAGGTAGTCAGCAACATCAATAAAAAAATGCATCTGTCATTATATTAATTAATTAATTATAATATTTGTTTCATTTAAAAATTAGATTAATTAATTAATAATAAAATATTAATAGTTAATTTAGTTTTTAACTAAAATAATATTAATTAATTAATTATCCTAAATAAAAAAAATTCAAATTAATTTTATAATGACATGGCATTGACATGTCATCTTAGATAATGCCACATCCTTAAATAAAAGTCTAAAATTGGAAAGTGGGCTAAAATCAAATTCAAAACTTAAAAAAGGGACTAAAATCGTGGTTTTTAAAATGGAGGGATCAAAACTCAAAAAAATGCAAAATAGGAGGACCATGGTTACAATTAAGCCTTTTTAGTTTGAATAAAGTAAATTCAATAATCATTGTTATAGAAACATATGATACATGTGCATTAAAAAAGAGAGTTGTTATTTTGACACTAGTAAAAAACCCGTGCGGACGCACGGGTTATTGTTGTTTGGTTTAAAATGAAGTAATATAAAAACATTAAAAAGTAAATAATAATAAATATTAATTAGGTAGAAATTAAATTAACAATGAAAAGAGTAATTGAGAAAAAAATAAAATAATTAAAAAGGAATAAAAAGTAATATTGTTATGTAAGGAGAAAAAGAGAAGTTGTAAAAGAAATAAAAAAAATAAAAAAAATGGGGTCACGTGATGAAATGTTTGGGTATAAGATGCGGACAAAGACACTAAAAAGGGTCCAATTTAGTACTGTATTTTTTTGTTAGGGTTTAGTTCAGAGTTGGAAACAAAAGGATCGTCCAAGCCGTCAAAGAAAGCAAGGGTTCACATTTGGAAGCTTAGGACAGACAAAAACAAATAGGTATTGTTATGGTAGTGGCCCGTGAGGATTTGAATAAGCATTTGTACTTACAATTGTACTGAAATGCATATGGAAACTAATGAGCCACGAAAGTCCATGTATTCAACGTAGAAAGTCACCAATATTATAAATCCAATATGTCTAATAACTATAAATATTTATAAATATCATTAATAATTATAAATATTTATAAATATTTGGTTGATTAAAAAAAAGGTATTGTGGTGATAGTGACCCGTGAAAATAGTATCAGTGATAAAATTCACAGAACAGGGTAAACTTTACAAATATAACATTGAAAGTACAATAATAAATTGATAGTTTGAGTGATAAATTTAATAATTTATAGTACATTGAAAGTATATGCACATTGAAAGTAATATTTATATCGTGAGATATAATTGGTTGTGTCCCGTGCCACAATAATATTAACATTATTTTGAAATGAAGTGTTGAAATGTAACATTATTTTATTTTCTGATGTAAAACGGTCCGCAAATCAAAAGTGCAAACTGTATTTTGTGAAACAGGTAACGTCTGTTCAAAGAAAGCTTCAGAAATTTTCATTATGTAACTTGATCAATTGCATGCACAAGTTGTAATAGTTTTAGTGTTAAAGCTTTTGTAAAATAATCAATTAGAGCCTTTAAGACCAAAAGAAATAATATAAAAGGATAACTGAACTTGACAAATTAATAAGATACATAAATTGTATCATAACAGTTATCGTTAGCCACTATTAAACATCTTGCAGTGACCAATTTGTTTTAACAAAATTATAACATTAAACATGTACCAAAAAATTGATAACATTAAGCAACTAATATAAAGCCTCTGTGATTGTATCATTAGAGTTGCAAAAAGCGTATAAAAAGCATATAAAAAACAGAGCAGTATCATTGTACAGGAATTTGGTTAATCAGTTTCCTAACAGTACAAAATTGGTTGAAATGGCAACTCAAAAAGTCTTACAAACCATTGATCACTCTATATTTCACAGAGCAATATCCATATGTGAATTACTGTAAAATCTAGTAGGTAGCATTACCAGACCACATATTATAATATGATGGATGCAATGTTGATTCATGTAAGCAAATTGGATGAAATTATATATATATATATATATATATATATTAGAGAAACAAATGTTAATTTTGAGATTGCGGTGCCATGCGGATATTTCACGTTATAGGCAGAATTCATTGTTTCAATATGATGTGCCATGCGGATTATAGTGTTTCAATATTACTATTTATCCATTAAGTGTGACTAAATTGCAACGACACATGTGGATAGCAAATTATTACATGTCTGGAAGGGATAATCAAATACTGGAAGTGAATTAATGGAAAAAAGCCATCAATGAATAAAAAGCATTTTCATTAAGTATGAGAAATAATAGAAATATAGGTTATATTTACATATTATGGTCATGAGAAGTATTTTCATTAAGTATGAACAACTACACCAATGATATTTTCAAATGTAGTTGATAGCACAAAATGAATTTGGACAAATTAGCATGTAAAACTGGAAATTGGAGGAAGCATTTTTAGTTAAAGGTCGATCATAAATGATTTAAGTGAATTGGAACACATATGATATTCTCACCAATATTTTCATGTATCATAATAACGTTAAGCATTTTCAGTTAAAGTGAAGATCATTTGTAAAAAATACTCATGTTGACCACAGAAGGCATGTTTGTCATTGAAATGAAAAATGCATTACAAAATAAGGTTAAGTCTTATGGAGTAGGTTTAAAAGCTTGCAGAAAAAGAGTGTGGAAGAGTCATTCAACAAATGCATTACACAAAATGTGGTCATATGCCAAAAAATAAATGTGCATACGAAGACTTAGTGTTTTATAGTTAACGATAGAGTAAATTATTTGGTTTTGGAATATCTTGCACTTTTGGCCCTGGCACACTTTGTAGCAGATAGCTTTGGAGACAAAAATTCTGGAGGGCATGACTCTCCATCCACACCATCTCCTGAAAACCTCTTTGAAGGAGTATTGTTATTGCTAGCATCGGGGCTCCAGTTTTGGGCAACAGAAGCAAACGCGGTTGTCTGAAAAACATAAGTAAGTGTTATAAGGTAGGCAGGATGGGTGTAGTATATGTGAGCATTATAAAGCATGGGTTTATAATAAGTCATTATTGAAAAATATGGATATATAAGGGATCATTTTAAAACATGCGTACATAAGTAAGAATTGTTACATATGTGAAGAATTGTATCAATATGGGTGCAGAACTACATACTGTTTGATTAGAAGACTGAGAAAGGGCTTTTGGGATGACAGGACTTTCTGTTGGAACAATTTCTTTTCCCTTTTTATCTGGAGAGTGAATGGCCATGTTTGTAGTTTCCTAAAGGAATACACAAGTTGTACACATGAGTACAGATGTCAAGTAATCTTCAAATAAAGCACATTGAAATGAATTCATTAGGTACTTACATAATGCTCTAGAGTAATGAATTAGTAATGAATAGAATCATACATGAGTTGGAGGCATTGCATCTGCAACCATTTGTCGAACTTCCAGATCTTGGGTAATTCGTACAACTGACGCCTGTTAGTAGTATGGTTGGTACTTGACACGAAAAGCAAAATGCTTCTCAAGAAGATTGTCAAGGTGTGTCGGGTACATCAAAGGATGATCCTCGTTGGTCTGTTATATACATATATCTATATATTGGAGAATAGTATATAATTAATATTAATGTCTTCAACATTGTGATTGAACAGTATGGTAAAAGATGTTCAGGAAAAATGTAGTCAACTTAATGTTCAGAGTAATGCAGATGCCATGTAGTCGTATGAATTATAATTGAGGGAAACAATTTCCAAAATAATACGGGTTCAATAGAAAATGGGAGTAATGAAGGATACACACTTTTTATTAGATAGTTTATTCAATAAATCCATTAGTATATAAGATGGTTTTAAATATTTTTTGGTAGCAAAGTTAGTGATGCTTCTTAATAACTGTTGAATGAGAATGTCATGGTTATTTCATAAGTTTCAATCAATCTTTACATGTGTTATTATGACATAGGACTGCATGAATGTTATTTATATGACAAAGTTAATGGCAGTTTATTTTAAACTTGCAATAGGTACAGTAGTTTAGTGCAGAATTAGGAAAAGTAAAAAATGATACAGTTGAATATGATGGCAGTCAGAGCACGACAACAAACCTGTTTCATAATCTATCGTAAATCATGAGCTGACATACCAACCAAGGGGATACATTCCTTTTCCCAGAAGACGAAATTACCAATCTTATTATCATGTTCAACCTCAATTTCTATTTTGAACCTAATATATAAAAGAAATGGATATTACGTTAGATACAAAACGTCCCGGTGAAATGCATAACATCACGGAAATAGAAATAGGAATTCTTACTTGGTGATTGGTGGAGACTTGTTGTCTGAGCAGTCGCATTGGAAGCGTTCACCGGGTGACTTGTTGGTCTTGTTACACTTTGGACAAACTTCATAATACCAGCCGAAACGATTAGCCTT
This sequence comes from Lathyrus tuberosus, assembly GCA_022829125.1. NCBI lineage: Eukaryota > Viridiplantae > Streptophyta > Magnoliopsida > Fabales > Fabaceae > Lathyrus > Lathyrus tuberosus. The sequence goes on from JALAZF010000164.1 coordinate 2,766,071, forward strand.
GAACCTTTTAGTCATACCAATAGTATTGCAGAAAGTATCCTATGAGAAACAGTAACAATGTCATAATTAATATTTATTCTGATATAAAAAACAAAATATTGTAATATTCATTGTTCAATGAGAATAATAACGGACATCCTTAAGTGAAATGATCTGCCCAATAGTTTTGACATCTTTAATAAAAGAGAATGATCTTTCTTCAAAAGCTGCTTGTGATCCAGAATTGACAGACAGTGTTTGCGATGCAATCAGATATGGCTTGCCATCTTCAAAGCTGAAGGTTTAAAGAAATACAAAACCATAAGACATTCAACGAACTAATTGGTTTATGTGACATAAATATATATAAATAGTCAAGTTTAGGAAATGTATAATAATTGTCCAGGATATGTATAGGAGAAATATACTTCGACTTGAATTCAATGACTTGGTGATGGTCATAGTTGAGAACAACGGCCTGGACAGAGTGCACCTGTACCGTATTTCATGATCAATACTTGATGTGCTTCTAATGCCAAAATGGAATCAATCAACCAATCGTTAGAAAGTATTGAAAATAGGTTATTCGTGTTTGGTTCCACTTTTAGAAGAGGCAAAATTGATTCTACATGAGTATAATTGATTTTGAAATGTATGGTTCCATTTTCAACATAGATCCAGAAATCGCAAACAACAATCAACTCTATCCAAAAAACCAAACACATCAATCATAAAGGAAAAAGAAAAAGCAGGACTTACAACAATCAGGCTAGATTCATTCAGGACTTATAGTATTAATACTCCATACATTCTCAAATAATAAACAAATTAAACTAATAGAAATAGCAGGACTTATAACATCACAATCCTCATTATGCCAAACCTCGTCCAAAATAAGTGCAGCAGAAGGCAAAATGCTTTCAAAGCTCCATATACATACCATCACCTAAAAAAGGGAACCATTATCAAGTGAATACAGTAAAGCAAGGCAAAATTCCAAGCCAAAATGCAAGTTACAGTGACCAATACAATTGACAGTCTAGAAGTACAGAATCATTGGAGAACAACGTTATCATAAGGCTTGTAAACTGTATTCAAAAGGAATTTCGACTGGGCTGTGAGACTTTACGCGAGACGCTCGAAGGTGATCATAAAAAGCGCATAGCAGCAGCACCAGCTTTAGGGGCATGAGTATTCCAAAATGGAACAACGGCCTGGACAGAGTGCACCTGTACCGTATCAACATGAAGACATCCGTAAGAAGAAGTTACTAACGGATGCGTCTCTCAACGATTAAAACTGTATTGCGAAAATGGAATTCAGATATGAGGGAAACCTCTGTGTAGAGCCTGCAATTCCAATTTCAAAACTGCAATCAAAATTTGCATCAGGAAGCATAACATAAAGCTGTCGACATGGTCGTTAATGGAGTTACAAAAGATGGTAGGAAACAAGATTGCCCAGCACAACAAATTCAAACCAATTCACTCTAACCTCCTCACATTCACCAACAGCCATGCTAACATCAAATAGACACCAATTTTCAACATGTCCACTTGGTCCTTATTGTTCACCTACAAAAAATGAACGGAAACGGATGGAGTATGCATTCCACAAAGAAACTGAAACAATATTAAACGAAGTTGCAAGAACTGAAACAACATCTGTCTTTGTCAAAAAAAAATAGTGAGGAAATGTTGTGGAAACTACAATATGCAAGTGAAGAAACTGAGAATAGAAAAAATCTGAAGTTTCTCAAATAAGAATAAATGAAGAGTTGGGAATGAAGATCTTGGAATTGGAGGCTGAGTTACAGGCTGTAATATCTGACAAACGCAATTTGCTAAATGCTTATGACCTGTTAAATCCCCGCCTTTAAAGTTTAAAAAATTCCATAAGAAACAAACATAAAAACAATACAATCCATGGATTAAGAAGTTAATCAATAAAGAAAACACATGCTGGTTACTATTTTCACTTACATTCAATTTGTTCAGCAGCAGCCACCATATTCCATTTCACAGAGATTCTCTTGTTCTTTGATCCCCATCCCTATTCAATTACTTCACAGCCACAGTCTAAACACAAATATTCAACATGAGAATTTCATAACTTGTAAAAAAACTAACATAAAATCAAAGCGTATTGAGCAAAATAACAATACCTTTAGAGGAAATTTCTTGAATTAGTTCATTGCTATGAACTGTTATCCGATACTCCTCCATCTTCCTTAATCTATGGACGATCTATTTTTTTCACATAAGAATTGTGTTGGCAGAATTTCAATTACACCAATTTTATAATGATAAAGTCAAAAGAAACTATGCATATACTTACTCAAGAAACTCCACATTTTCCCTTGTTTTGATTTAGAATTTGAGATTCATAAATTGACTAAATTATAATACCTGTGGTGCTCCAGCAGTAAGAGTCACAATATCTGAGTTTGTTTTTGCGTTAATAGCTTCAAATCCCATATCTTCTGCAATCTCAATGCAGTGACAAGCTACCTAATAAGCTGCAGAAGCAACTACAGCAGAAGGCATGTCATTAGGCTTTTCGGACGATGCTATTGAAGCTATCTAATTTAACTCTGTTCAACCTACAACAACTCACAGTAAATCAAACATTTTGGGTTGTAGTACATAAGCAATGAAATTCTGGGTTGGTATAGCACATGATAATCAAACATCAAAGAAATAAAAATTGTTACCTCTTTGACGATGAACTCGGAGTGTGTTTTCTGGCCAGTATTAAAAACTACATCACTCAATCAAATGACATTTGATCAAACAATGTATCTTATGCTATTTGTTCAGCCAATTCCTTGATACTTGGATCCTACGACATATTGACATCCCAAATGGTGAACTCTTCAATAATGCATTCCCAACAACCAGTCATTGCCAACAGTGAGTACCACTTAAAAATGTCATAGGTTGCAAATGCACAAAATCTGATGCAAGTTATGTACTTGTAAACATATACTCAACTCAACTCATTAAAAAATACTAACACAACTTGATTATCAATAAATACAACAAACATCACACATAAAAAGCAAAAAAGAAAGGAAATAATCACTTACATTGAGAAGACCACTCATTGTTGAGAAATCAAAAGGATTAGCCGGAAAACCAGCCCCAGGTCCAGGAGTTGCTTTAGATGCTTCATCTTTGGAATTTTCATTCTCTGCTGAACAAAATTTTCATTCTTGAGGAATCATAAATCCAAATGGAATCATAAATCCAAACAAACAATAAACATCTCATCTTTCAAATGGAATGACTACTTAACTGAACACAATGACAAGTTATAATTTGTACATTAACCTGAAAAATTAGAAACCCTAAATCAGGCTGTGAAATGAATAGATAAATGAATATGAAATAGACGGAATCTAAACATCAGTCAACAACAACAAATCAACACAACAACGAATCCGTAATAGAAATCAGATGGAAAAAGAAGAAGAAGACTCACCGTAAAAGTTGAATTCGCGGAGAAAAGAAATTTCCACCACCACCTCTGACCGCAATTTTCTTTCTTCCACCACCCTCACGTCATGAGTTTAAATGCGACCATCACTGCAAACCGCGACTCCCTTTGCTGGAATCGCACCTCCCACTGCCGGAATCACACCCTAAATGTTTCAGACAAAAAAGGAGAGAGAAATTTTACACGAGAGAGGAGAGAAGACTTTTTGGTTTGAAATGTGAGAGAGGGAAATGTAAGCTTTGGTGTGGAAAAGAAAAAGTAATCACGTGGAAAGAAAGGGAGGTATAATGGGTTGTAGAATTTAGACTTAGTAAATTACCAAAAAGGACAAGCAATGTACATGAAATTAAAAAATGAAAAGGGCAAAGATGGACATGCTTAAGCATGTTCCAATCTTTGGTAGGTAGTTGACTAAAATTCAATGCCATATCCTTACACCTATTACAATACAGTGCTATTTATTTTATTTTTAAAAAAGAGTTGTTATAATTATTCATTGATAACAGTGATTAAAATAGTAGCTCTCTTTGTACATATGTTTCTATAACAGTGATTAACGAATTCACTTGGTAGTGTTTAATTAATGAAAAAGGATTTCAAAAGGTAAGTGAATCGTTTCAACCAGGTTCCAAAATTACTTGGGAATAGTAATAACATGTTTGGTAAAAATAAACTTTCTAAATTGTTCACATTTATTTTAATACTTTACAAGACGTTATAAAGTTAGGAACCTGTGCATATTCACATTGACCCTTCCATTTTCCAACCAATTCACCTTTCCATATTACCATTTCCTAGTTGACCCTTTGATATTCCACTTTTATACTCCATCCGTCCTAAATTATAAGACGTTTTGGGCTTTTCACACAAATTAAGAAACTTAATTATTATTTTATGGAAAAAACAAATTATGTATAACTTTACAGTAATGCCCCTCATAATTATATAGGAGAGAGAAATTAAAAGGGTTGAAAGAATAAATAATAATAAATATTTAAGGGTATATTGGGGAATATGTCATTTATATTGCATTGGAAATGTAAGGTGACTTATAATTTATGACAAATTTTTTTGGCAAAGTGACTTATAATTTGGGACAGAGGGAGTACTATATTGTGGCATATGATGTTCTGCATTCCACATTAACGCTTATAACTCAGATTAACTATTAAAAGCCCCTGCTCCTTTATTTGTTATCTAAAATCCTTTCTTTCTTTATTCAAACTAAAAAAGCATGGTAGATTTCAGCATAAAAAAAGTCAATCAACAGCATAAAAAAAGTCAATCAACAATGTGTATTTGATGAAATACCTTCAGATATTATTTTGGATATGATTGCTCGCGTTGCTGCAGATTGTATTCGAGATCTTAATTCTGTGATGTTGAGGTATATGATTTTCAGATTCCTAGTACCCCTGCTAAGTTTTGAGGTTGAAAAAATTATGCCACAACATAGTATCTTGTGGCATAATGAAAATAATTATCAATTAATATATGCTAATTTTTGTAGTTGCAAGATGTTTATGGAATTAAATTATGATGAAAAAGTATTAAAGAATGATAGGGTGAACAATTTTAGAGAACTTCCATGGGATAGAAGGATATAGGAATTTAAGAGTAGGGAATCAGTCAATTGACAAAGGTCATTTGTCGATTTTGTTTTCAACGTGGAAAACCAGATGCATTTTACATAAAAGGAATTGTAAGGATCAAGTTTAAATATTGCTTTACAAATTATATCTTTTGCTTTATAAATATAATAATAACATTTTTCTGTTATGCATATGGATTTCTTTAGAGGAAGAGAAACTAATGAAGCTATACAACATTTAAAACAATCAATGGAGGCGGGTCACCTAGAGTCAATACGTACCTATGGCTTAACTCTGCTTTTAATTGGTAAAAAGGAAGAGGGTACAAGATGCCCTGAAGAAAAATGAGAGTAGAGTTGCTGAAGTGCTATATGGAAGATATTATTTCTTCCAAATTTTAAAGACGGTGTGGCCAAGGTCAGACAATAAGGATATTGTAGAAGAAAGACCTGCAAATTGTCCATACAAAGCTCAGAACGTCTTCGGAAAGAGATATTGGACAATTGAAGATTATGAAAAAGGCGTAGAATGTGAATTTTGCTTATGTGATGTAGATGTAAATATGTATTATGATTACAAAACTGGTATACTAGACCTGGCTAATAGAGTTTTTATTAGTTTTTGTTTTAAAACTTCTTTAGGTTTTGTTCATTTTTTTCCCTTTCCTTTGGAAAAATCAGAGTGTGGTGGCGACTCTTGTTTTGTGAGTTAAGTTAATCAATAACTTAATCTCAATTTTTTCCGCTACAGTTCAGTCCTAGCAAGTGTGATCCTTCTCTTTTCACACTTCATGATAATCATTATAACACTTTCTTAATGGCATAGGTTGATGATATAATCATCACTAGTGGCTCCAAAACACTCATTTAGCAGTTAGTTCACAAAATGGACTTAGAATTCTCACTCATGGACTTAGGGAAAATTGACTACTTTCTTGGTATTGAAGTGCGTCACTCTGACTCTGGATCTTTCCTCCTCTCTCAAACTAAATACACAAGGGACTTATTAACAAAGGCTAACATGGCAACTGCAAATAGTATGGCTTCACCTATGGCTTCCAGTACAAAACTATCCAAATATGGTTTAAATCATCTCTCTGATCCTACCTTCTTCAAATTCAATTACAGTAGACACACCTTTAATCTAACATGTCGATTTTGCATAAGTACTCGGTGCTACATAGGGAATAATAGATTCATAAATTAAGAGGATAAGGTATCTTCTTTTTGAAAAAGCAAAATGAATTAAACATGCATACTAGAAGGATGATTAGAGGCGATCAAAACGCTGGATCCCTAAGACATTTTTTCTACCCATATATACAATTAAAATTCTACTCCCTCTGTCTCAAAATAAGAGTT